>JAKCOX010000001.1:64865127-66115127 GCA_022605575.1 Laterallus jamaicensis coturniculus
TCCCCAGCGCCGAGCCCTGCTATGCGCCCATGCCTGCTGCTGCTGGCCCCCCGCTCCCCTTCCTGTGATGTCGCATGTTCAACATGATGACTTGCTCTATAGAAGCCATGTGTTGTCATAATGTAACATCATTAAACAAAGTGTTTAGAGCAGTTTTCGCAGAGCCAGAACATGAACAACAAAACCCGCCAATTACAGCGTCATTTCGTGTAGTTGTTAAGGTTTCAAATGTCTCCAACTTTCTCTGGTAGGCCATATTGAGCATGTCACAGCGAACATCTGAGATAACGATTTGCTAGGCAATGTGCAATTCTCGCCTTTTTTTTTTTTTAATATCCGAGAAGAAAGAGTTCTTTATAATAATTTGGCTCAAATGTCTACACACATTGCTCCAGCGTCTGTAGCAGCATGTGTTTCTAGGATTGTTCTGGAAGAGAAAATGCAGAAACAGCAGGGAGCAGAAGATAAACAGGCAATTCGTGACTCATTAAAACAAGCATTGGTAGCCAACATTGTGGAGTGTGTGAAGGCCCCAGATCCAACTCGCCTATAAACTTTTTTTACCAGCTGGACTTAGCATCTGTCAGAGTTTGGAAGGAGAGATAATCTGGTACAAATGATTTCAGTGTGTCGCATTTATTAACCTGCCACCTTACATAACACTGCTGATTGGGAACTGGGGGACCGGCTTGAGCAGTGACACAGCTTATTGTCCAAACGGTACGACTTCGCTATTAAAGATGCTGTCTTTCCTCCCGCTTTTTAAATTATAATGAAGACAACAGAGCAACTGCAAAGGAGATAATGAAGCAAACTTAAAAAGCTGAGCGGTTTCGAGAAACGTACGTGCCAAGGCAAAATCCTCAGTGCATCTATTTTTGCTTTGGGCTTCATTTTGGTTTTTTCCAGACCCCACTTTACTCCACACGCCCAGGAAACTTTTTTGAGCCTGCCCGTCAGAGGAGCAGGGCTACACACCTCTGAATAAAACAAACACCCCAGCTACCGCCCGCTGAGTGCAGTGCCATTTACCACCCGAATGTGGAAAACGTGGCAGACGTCATGGCAGGCTCAACACCCCACATAAAAATCAATGTGGGGTTGTTGTTTTTTTCAAAGCATTTTAGAGGATTTAAAATATGTTCCCCCTTTTTAATGCAGTTTCTCTTATTAAGGGCCTGATCCTTCTCTAACTAACGTACATGGAAAAATTCCTTTTGGTTCCAAGAGGGAAAAGGCTGGTGCCTGGTGCGCTGCAGGAACTGCTGGCTTGGTAAGGGGAAAAAAAAATCCATCAAAAATTATATATATAAATTTATCCTAGTTTGAGGTTCGTCTCTTTCCAGCTCGTTGAACACTTACTGGGGACTACTTGACAAATAGAAAACCACAGAGCGGTGTTTTGCTTCTTTTCCAGATCAGATGCCATGAATTTCAAATTAATAGAGATGTTTACCCGCTAATACAAAATTTACATGTATTAGCTTATAAAATATGAATACACCAGTTTCTCGTTGCAAAATACAGTGTTTGCATTTAAAAAACCAAAAACTGCAGAGGCTTTAGAAAAAAAACAACAAACCCCAACCAACACTCAGGCTTAGGAATACCTCACATTTCATTTCGGTTAGCCTATTATTTGTAGTTTTGAAACTTTATTGGTCCCCGATCTAATCTTTTCTGAGTATGAAAACATTAACATATGGTTTAACACAGCACAGGGCTGGAAAGTCCATATCCCAAATGCACATTGTATGCAGGGTGACATTCACACTAAATATCATCCCACAGGGTCTGTACTCCATTTTACCTGGGATTGGAGAGCCATGAAATCTCTGGAAAAGTTGTTCATGAGTCTGAACCAAATGGCGCGCAGTGTACTGAGATACAAGCAGCGTGTGCTGCTGCCAAAGGTTGTGGCTCAAATGTCTCTCTAAGTAACATTAAAAATCTGCTGCTTCATGCCTATGAATTTCAATATTTATAGCGTTCAATAAAATGGCCCACTGTCAGAGAGAGATGTGCCACTGTGCACTCTCTGAGCAGATGGGCTGCAATATGGCACATTTACATGGACCAGCTGTGGAGTGCAGAAATGAATGCTGGTCAGAGGCAGGCTGGAGGCACCACATCTGGAATGCAAACAGACCCGCCTCTGCAGCCGCCGGGATGCTTCTGAGCAGGATGAGCTCTGATTTAGGGCCGCTCACCAGTGTACCTTAAACTGCATCAAGAGTCCTCATTAACACAAGAGACTACAGTGAGGTTTAGGGCCTGGAGCTTCTCTGCCGGGCATCTGTTAGAGCCCGGGGATGGCACTCTGTAGCCTGGTGTAGAGGTGCCCCGGGGAGACATTCTCCCCCGTACAGTCTTACCAGCAAAATTTCATTTCTTTTTTTTTTTTAAATTCTCTCCCACACAGTGCTGTACACCAAACGCCTTCCCATGTAAACAGCAAACAAACTTCTCTCACCTCCCACCCTGCCCTACACCCCTCTTGGCAACCGGGGAGTCTGCTAAGACTCTGAAACTTAACTGATTCATTTTTATTTTCTTTTTTTAAAGCAGAAAACAGTGAATAGTCCTGCACCACATAAAAAGAATAAAGCATACGTCTGCTTTGTTCAGGCAGTAAAAGGGGATTTTCGAGTCTTTAGATCACAATTTCTAGAAAAAAGGCTGGTGGCCACTTTTCCATAAATCATTTTACACTGCGCTTGGGCAAAATCCCGGGGCCTCTGAAGTCAATGGCAGAATTCCCTCTGATTTCCAGTAGAGTCAGGATTTTGCTCAATTAGAATAAATAGACCTTAAAGTGGGTATAAAAAATAATTTACTCACACATTAAGGCCCCTCTGTGCTTTCAGAGCAGTCTGATGTGTCCTTGGTGTATATAAAAATCATACGTTTAAATCAAAAGGACAGAGCGAACGTATAGCTTTGATTCAGCACTGAAATAATCAAAACCAAATTAATATATCTGATATTTCAAATTGGACCTTATGATTTTTCCAGATAGAAGTATTTCCTCACCACATTTTACTTTTGTGGAAGTGTTTGGGGTGGGAGGGGAAGGCGGGGACAAAATTCAGGTGTGAAAGATAAATTCCTATTATGAAACCCGATATTCTTTGGCATTTCAGCCTTCCCAGCACTCATGCTGAGGACAGGGTGCCAGCTGAAGCGCAGTGCTGTCCAGTTTCTAGCCTGCTGTGTAGCAGCTCCCCCACTTACCTGGCTTTGGCGTATCAATGAGAGAGCTTCACAAGTCCCTGAGGCTGAACATGCACAGCTGAGAAGCAGAATTGGTGCTTTTCTCCTAGGGAGTTTTTTACCCCTCCTCTCCCCCTCCTCTCACCTCCCGCCCTCTCAGCCCTGCCATTCACAGGTTTTTTTTAGAACATTTTTAAAGGCTTGGCTGGTTTTAATGAATAGGCACACAAAGGGGGAAATAAACTGCCTGGTTTATGATTGCTTCTGTCATCTCACAGGAGGAAGGCATGACAAGAACTAACACGAATATGGCTTTAAAAAGAGCACTGCCCTGTATCTAGCCTATTCCTTTTCGGTGTTCCTGGGTATCTGTGACACTGTGAAGCCCAAATATGCCAAGGAAATCCACTGCCAACATATATGTGGCAAGGACTCTGTAGTGCAGAGTATCAATGTGCATTTACAAAAAATGGTAAAACCAGATACGTGTGCTTTGTGCCCAATTCCACTCTCAGGGGAGTCAATGGCAGAGCTCCCTTCAGCTGTTTGGGGGGGCTGCAGATCAGAGCTGTCTTTGTTCTTTAATTATTAATTCATCTGAAATCACACACCAAGCATCCTCTGAAGCAGTGCAGGGTACAGTATGTTGCACATCAGCAGTAATACCCAAAATTTGATTAGGGCTGAACAGCTCTGTCCTCCCTGGGGAGGTCCCAGGGACATTCCCTCTGCACAGGAGATGAGTGCAATGCTGCTTCTCTTTGCCCTGCCAGGGGACAAAGCATGCAATACAGGGACGGCAGGAGGGGGCACCGTCTGAGAAACAGGGGACTGAGATGCCAGCCCAGGAGAGGAAGCTAAATGAGGGGTATCTGGGGTTGCATGAGGGCTTAATGAGCACACATACATTCAGACCACCGAGGATGTGTGGACAGGCATGGATATTGGTTAAAAGCCCTGAGCATCTCTCCCAGACACTTCAGCAACAGAGGAACCTGTGTTTGAGAAGAGGGTCAGCCTTGCAGCTAGCTGGAGGAGTAGGCATAGCCCTGGTTCCTCAAAAGGCAAAGTCTTATTCCATCTCAAGGGAGCTGTGAGGGCTCCCTTGCAGTCTGCATATATGGCAGGTTGTGGGGTGTCTCAGGACAGTGGGCACAGGGCTGTATTCACACCAAAAATACACAGAGGGCCCTTTGGGACGGGCAGCTGCCTATGAATCAAGGAAAGCTTAGGTTAATCGCTGTCTGAAGCAGGGCTTGCAGCATCGGTGTTACCTGTTAGGCGACTTTAATCCAGTTTCACAGGTATCACCTGCCTCCCCTGCCAGGCAGACCAGTGGGACCCACCAGATGGGGAGGCAAACTCCCTGGCCAAGAGAGCACCACTGAGCAGCTCCCAGACGGTGAGAAGTAAGTCACAGCACTTGGAGCCACTATCTGCCTCTTGCTGCCTCTGCTCGGAGGCAGCAGACAGCCGTTACCATCACAAATCACTCCCAGGCAGGATGTCCATCAGGCAAGCACTGTTCCAGTGCGGAGCTGTCTGGCGCAACATGTGCCTGTCATGGACTGCTGCACATGCAAGTTTTCCCATCTTGTGGGAGATATTTTGACCATATCCTTCCTGACAAGAAACAAGTCTATTTACGGCTAGCTTCTTTTCATAAATAACCCAGCCCTTACTACGCTGCACACACATGTATATTTGGCTTCTAGCGTTATTTATTATCCTTTTTTTTCCTTCTTCTTCTTCCCTTCCTTTTCCTCCCTTTGCAGAAGCAGTCCAGGGAACTCGTAAGTTTATTACAATTGCTGTAAAGTGGTTCACAAGGACCAGACCTCAAGGTCTATTTGACCTCAAATATTTTCTGCCAATAGCAGAATTAGATTGCTCAATAACGAACTATATAATCCTGGATGACTGCATGGTAAAGCAAGATTTTCTGCTCTGATCAAATTATAGGCAGTAGAAAGAGGCAGGTGTTAGGGAGTTACTGACAGATCTCAGATGCCCTCGCTGATCCGCAAGACTTGCTGAGTCCCAGCTCCAGGCTAAATTTAGAGCAGCCTGTGGGTTAATCTAACTTACACTCCTCTTGCACTGGTCACCAGAGGGGCTTCTTCCAGCTGATGATGGGCTGGATGACATGAAATCACAGGCTAAATCCAGCCACACACTGTACCTTCCCCCACATTACAGTAGCACATGAGTATTAAGCATCCCTTTAGTAGTCTTGATGCTACTAAGAAAGATCTGTTAATACTTTATCTTACTTGTGCAGAAATAGCACAGCCCAGGGAAAAAAGGAGGTGGGATTCTGTGCATCCAACAGGGCTGCTCAGCAAAGGTGGCTTGAAGGGGCTTTTTTTCTTGGTACTGGTGGAAATCTGTCAGCAACTGGGAAATCAGCCTGACTTCCTCCATAGCTGTCAAAGGAAAAGCAATGTTCTTCTTTTCCTTATATAGTATGTACATCTCACCTGGATTTCAATGCAGAAGGAAAGGAGGTACCACCACAGGGCGCTGCAGGATTTGCTGTATGTTAGGGAACATAAAAACAAGGCTTGCCGATGTTTAAAACAGATTAGTTGCAGTAGTTGCAAATGGGTTTCTAGTGCAAACATTAGGGAGCAAGTTGCTGCTTGACAAGTGGTTTGTGAAAAGCAAAAATGTCACAAGCCATAGTTCGAATCGAGACACTGAGGAAGACCAGCATGTACTGGCCAGCTAAGTCCAGCATGACCAAAGAAGCATCAGTGGAGCTTGGTCCATATGTTTGTCCTGCTCTCGCTGCTGAGCAGAATCCTGCTGCACCAGTTTCAGAGCTTCGGAGGCAAGATGGGACCATTATATCACGCTGTCACCAGCCCTGGCTGGGGCTGCCCAGGCAACAGATGGCTGAAATGTAAGCGAAACTCATCAGGAGAAAGAATTTCTGCTTTATAATAATTTTCCAGGGAAAAAAAAAGGCAGCAGCAAGTCAAACAACTTCAACAACAGGAAATCCTAAAACTCCATGTTAATCTTTAACACTGGAGGGAAAAAAAGGCCAGCCCTGCAGTATTTTGTTCTGGAAACACCAGATTATGATGTTTTTAAAAGAAATCAGGCTCCTCTGGGCTCTGAGTGGGTGTCAGACCATCTTGCCCCACTTCAATAGCGGGAAGACTTTCATCTGCAAGAAAGTGTAATGCTGGCAGCAGGGTCTTGAGTGGCTCTGGATTTTGCTAAAGACTTGGCCCATGCTGCTGCAACACCGCTTGCCCTCAGAGAAGCTGTGGCAAGCCCTCAGAGGAGCTGCAACACTGCTTGCCCTCAGAGATGCTGTGTACTGCCATCACTCACGGAGCTGTGTGGCACACTGTGCCCTCTCCAGGCAGTGGAGCTGACGTTTCAGCTAGCAGACCAAAGCAGTCCCAGGCCAACTAGGTTATCTGCCCTTTGGGGAAGGTGGCTTCCCAGTTCTGAGAGTGGAGCAACCTGGTGGAGGCATCCCAGCTCACTCACATGGGCATGGCCAGCACCAGCCATCTTTCCACTCCCTCCACGCCACTCAGCATGGCGGCCCGCCTCTGCTGCGCCAGGCCCAAGCACAGAGGTCCTGTTGCAAATGCACCTGCCAAGTCACAGTTAACCCTCAAGTGAAATTCTTGCAAGAAATGTTTCTCTGTTGCACTCATGAGCACTATACCCCTCAGAGGCAACGCAAAGTTGGCCCACCCAGGACAGAAGACCTGGCATCGAGCTGAGCCCACACACCTTGAACTGCTTTGGCAGCAGTCTGTCTGCAGCCTGCACAGTGTCGAGGATCTCAGCCCACGATGACGCAGCCCTCAATGCCTGCATCTCAGTGAGGCAGCCCTTGCCCCTCTCCTTTCTCTGCAAAGTTGGGATGCCGCTTCCCCCAAAATCGGGGGCCAGAGCAAGGCTCTGACAATGGTCTGACGCCGTTTTCATTTTGCACTTGGCTGCATAATCTGAATGGAGCTGAGAGCGCTGCAGGGACAATGAGAGAAAATTCATTTCTAAAAAGATATGGCAGTATCAGGAGCACAGGGTGGAAAACCTGCCCGGGTAAGTAATCTGCTGGTAGGCTGGTAGGTCATGTGGGACTCCCTGCTACCTAACATGTTAAACTTGTTGTAAGCAAGGTACAGGGCTTTGAAAGTTAAATGAATGTCTGGTCAAAGGACTTCTGATGGGCAGCTGGTTTCTGCAGTGACTCTTGGTACCTCCATCTACTCTTTACTTCCATGTCTGGTTTCTCCTTCTTGACTTCCAGGGCAACAACCGTGGTGCGATGTCACAGCAAATTCCCCTGGTGCGGCAGGTAACCCCCTTCGAAGGAGGGGAGGAGCAGACCAGAGCCCCAGTGCTGCAGTGCTTCACACGCTGTCAGCGGGGTCCTCTGCACTAAGAAATTCATATCAGCCCCTGGATTTATCTTAGAGCTGGAAAATGAATAATAGAGCACAGTAAATACTCACTGGGGAAAATTCAAACAGACCATCATTCACGTGCTAAATTTTTCCCTAGTATCTGTCGCGCTACTACTTACTGACCAGAAAGACCCTGCATAGCAGTAAAACTGTCTCCCCCTGGTAAAATGAGAAAGGGGCAGGAGGTACGGGGAATATTTGCATTTAACTTCATCTCATGCAGACAGAACATTAAAATGCTATTTGGTAACTTAGTCATAGAGAAGAATAGTAGAGCCATAGGCCTTTTTTCTTTTTTATTTCTTTTTTTTTAAAGATGTAACTCTTTTAAGAGTCCCCTTAAGAGCGCTCAGTAGGGTGTGTCAATATTGCTCCCCATGGAAATCATATGGTTTGCCTATGCAGACAGTGAATTGTTTTGTGGCTGTGAAATATTGTGTGTTGCCCTGTGAGCAGTGGAGCCAGTGGCTCGAGGAACCGTTGTTGAGACTGACAGTTACATTGTGCCACTGAATAGTGAAACGGCAGAATCAAAAACTCAAGTGGACCCAGACAGAATGTCCTGACCTTTAAGTAAAAGGCTGATTGGATATGGTGGGAGCTCCCCTTCATCTTCCACCATAATCCATTACACCTTTCTTGGCAAACCCTCGTAATTCATGTAGCTGCGCAGATACATTTCCCATAGAATTTTTTTACATGCTTATCATTAAATTTATCTCTTATAACTTACTTGCCTTTGTATGGCCCAGTTGCCACGCAAAGTGTCAGCTCCCTATGCTGACGCATTCATAACATCCTGCCTAAGGAATAAGCCTGCACCTTGCAGTGTGAAAGCCCAGCAATAATAAATTTGTAGGAACCCAGTCAGAAGGAAAAGTTTCTGCGGCACAGAACTAAATAAGCACGAAGATAATATATAATGACCCACGACAGAGAAATAACAGACCCCAGCCACACAAAAGCTGGGAACTTTATTACACTACATCCATGTTTTAAATTTGTCTGAACTAGACTCTAAAGTATTTGGGCCAGACACGTTTTGTGTGTCTGTAATGTGCCCTGCATGGTACCTTCTAAGTAAGAAAGAAAATAATGGCATTATCAGTGTCTGCTGCTAACTCTACATTAGAGAGGATCAATGTTGCTCAAACAAGAGGAAAAAAAAATCACGTTATTTCAAACTTCACTTTTCATTTTAGAATGGATTTTTTAAAAATAGTTCACTTAAACAACTGGTCTGTGTGTTGATAATGAAATATAACAGCAAGGAAATACACTGATTAATTTTTAATGGAACATTACTACGTGTGTGTGTGTAAAGAGGAGTTTCCTTCTTTAAATTCATCACCCTGACCTTGGAAGTCAGAACTAGCACGGTTTGTACCCAACAATATTTTCATGCTGACAGAGTTAAATGCACATTCTATGTCTCTGTGTCAAATGTGTTTTTTTCTTTAGAAACATGTGACTGCAGGCACGTTTTTTTTCCTTAAAGATATGTTCCTTTTTTTTTCCTTAAAGATATGTTCCTTAAAGATATGTCCCTTTTTTGCTCTTTCAGATACATTAATGATCTTTATTTTTTGTGGGTTGGAAAGTGAAAGCTTTCATGCAGGCCACCTTGCCGGTGTGCAAACGTTTGTATGAAAGTCCTGCACAACAGTTTTACATTAACAAACATTTCAAGACAGATTCCTCCTTATGAGGCTGCATATACAGGCATGTTATTTGCCTGGGTGCCATCTCCTCTGTGGATAGCTTATCCTGCTACACGCATACTTTCCTCTTGCCCGATGGTATGCTTGCTTTGAATGAAACTGTACGACAGCTCCCGACACGTCTGAATGTGGCACTGGCATTTCTTGCATCCCTTGCGAGAATCTTCAAACTCAATTAGCATTTTAAAGAATAGGTTCAGTTTTGTGGTCCATTAAAGTCAGCTAAATTGATGCACTGCATGTCTTTATTTCAAAAATAAAGCTGAACAATTAAAGCCCATGTCTCTTTGCTCAGCTTTTGATTCCTCACAAAGCTTTCCCACTTGCTGCCTTTGGATGTAATGTTAACAAAGTCAGTTAACATCAAGAGCAGCGCTAACAGGCATGGCACAATTCCTTGTTTTTGCTCAATCAGTCTGTGTTCAAACTATCAGTTTGATTTATTTGTCCATGCTGACCCTTATTCACCACTTAATTATCCCCGTATAATGTTTCAAGAGCCTCCTGACACAAAAAGAAAGACAATTGCCGATGTTCTGTGGAACAACTGTTGACCTGATGGCCAAAATGATGACTGCAGGTCGAAGGTTGGTCTCCTTTTGAAGGACCCTCTCCATTCTTGAGGGCTCCGGCCAGAGCCACCCAGCCTGGGTGCCGCTGGCACCGGGCAGCCTGCTAGCCCTGGCTCCTCACAGCGTGCCTGGGGTCAGCCTGACCAGCCCAGCCAAGCTCACCAGCTGACAGCCTCCTCGCAGCAGCACCTTATCTGCCAAAAGAGTCAGGGTTCTGAGCAGGCAGTCGGTGAGCTCGCTCTGATCCCCTCTGCCCCTCCTCTGCTCCAGCATCAACACACGATTTAACCGGAACTAATCCCAATGTCAAACCGCCAAATCCGAGATCAGAACCACGTCCTCTAGCAAAAACAGATGCTACAAGTATGAGGGTCTCCATCATCGCCCCTGAGCAAAGGGAATGGCCCTTATTTTTACAGCAGAGGATGTTAGTTTAAGGTTCCCAACATGTGTGCTCAGCCCCATGCCAGAGATGGTGCACAATGACCTCCATTCATCTGGAAAGCCTCCTTTTTGCCGCTCCAGCTTGGAAACACTGAATGACATTCCTATTCGTTTCCCATTCAAAAGCGAATAATCAACTAATAGGTTAATTTTGACAGGACACTGGCATCTCATGGGGACAGAGGGCACGATCTGCATTTTCAGGGAAGTTGAAGCGGTGCTGGGGAGCTGGGGAAAGAAGGGGCTGAAGTGGCACAGTGTGAGAGCGCGGGTGTTAACGGAGCCACTTCTTACAGGCATTTCGGTTGTTGGCTGTTGGGGGCTGCGCAGGGAACAAATCTGGCCCTCTTTTTAAAAGCAGTAGCTATAACAGGTGTAAGAAGCCAGTTTTTTCCAAATAGCTGACCTTCCCTGAGCATGTCAGGTTTATATTTCATGGAATTTACACTGTTTCAGACCATTGTTTGAATTCTATCAGTTGAGGATAAGCTCAGCTGTAAAGCTGTGGAGTCTTCACCACCACCAGGCAAAACCTGATTAATCAGCTCCATGATCCCCATGCCAGGAGGACCTTTTGGCATGACAAGTGATGGTGAGTCATCTCTTGTCATCCCTCATCTCGTTCTCAGGTGTCACTGCTGAAAGACATGAACATGTTTATTTCTAGCTTACTGATCCCTGCCCATGTTTATAGCCCCAAGGAAGACTGGCAGGCACTGAGAATGGGAGCAGACTTTGGGCACTGCTCTAGGTGGGATCACAGGGCACAGCCAGCCCTGGAGCAGTGCACCACCTAAATTGGGACCCCACTGATCACTTAACAGTGCTTATAGCTGCCAGCCACCACCAAGCATCTGAGTCACAGTGAGAGTGAAACCACAGAGAAATAACATGGCAGCCTGGATGTTGGGCCACAACATTGGGTTTTTCTTCAGAGTCTGAGGTGTAACACAGTTGGTGCTTGGCCTGCTGCTTGCTTTCAAAGCTCCTATTAGAGTAAAAATGTTCACACATTAGTATTATTGCAATCTGAAGGGCTTTTGTGCTTAGTTTTCAGGCAACAACATTTGATGTTTTCACTTGTAATGAAAACTCAAAAGCTGTCAAAGAAATATTTTGGCAAGACAGAGAAAAATTGTTTTCATTGGTCTCTTCCAGGAGAGAAATAAATAAAGATTTCCCCAGCTGTCTTTATTAAATCACAGACATCTAATTGTGAAAGCAGGATGCTGTCAGATCTTTGCTGGTTCTTCTCTTGATGTCCCTGGGAAATAACCCTCTGTAATCCCCAGTGCCCATATGTTCAAAACCCCGTATGAGGAGTTACTGCTCCTGTACTGACACTGCCTGTGGATTTGACCTCTCCAGACAGCAGAAGAACAAGCAGTTATTTGCCATATTTCCCATGCCACAGAGGCAGACTGGAGCAGAGGATGAAATGTCCAGGCTCACAGAGCTCCAGCTCCCACCTTTGAAGACCCTGAAGATTTGCTCAATGGCAAGTCTCTGTGCCAGGACAGGGGACCTTCTCCTCAAAGCCTTGTGTGCAACACATGGTGGCTGTTGGCTGCTGGCTGTTCCCCGTGTCAGGGACCACCAGCTCTCCTCCATCTCCTTCCCACAAGTCATCAGCAAGAGCTGGGTGCAGACCCCTGCCTTGGGTCACTTCAAAAGCAACTGAACATCATGCAGCATGATTGTTTTTCTAGGTCTCATTATCGGCTCCAGATGAGGGGCTGGGCAGGAGAGCCAAGCTGGGGCATGGGGTAGTGCAGGGCAGAGGGGCACTTGGGAGAGCTGGGGGCATGACCAGGGCATGCTGTGCTCAGCTGTGAGCATGGAGCCACCACTCAGCTTGGCCGTGCCCCTGGGGAGTTCGCCGTCCCTCCAGGCCGCAGCTGTGCTGGCATGAGGCTCAGCACCAACCCTTTCTCCGGTACGAAATCTGCAACTTCTACCAGTGCTAGGAAAAATCAAATTACAGCTATTTTATAGTACCTAGGAGAGGGCCAAGAGTTTCCCTGAAAGCTCATCTTTCATTTTGAAAAGAGCATCTAATCACTTAGGGGCAGAATAGCAGGACAGGGAAAGTCTCAAACCTTGTCTGAAAGATGGAAAATTTATGGCTGCAAAGGGCAGCGTATATCAAAGAGCTTTTGGCCAAGGCTCACCAATAAAGCAATTCACCTACTGGGTGATGTGAGGACAGAGCAAGATGAAAGTAAAGTTCGATCATTTCTTCCCATCGCAACAAAAAGGTTGATAAAGAATATACTTGATATCAAACAGAGCTTCCTGCTGTCCCTAGTTACCTGGGAGTTTGGAGCCTGCAGTTTGAATAATGTTTCCTCCATAATAGGGTTGACAGCAGAAGTGTGGAGAGACTGATGGGCCTTCATGCAGGCTCAGCTTTTGTAGTTCAGGCTCATTCTTTATTCTCAGAGTGGAGCAGATAATAAATGTGTAAATAAATAGTTAGCAATCTTCTGGCACGGTAAAATAACTAGTTGCTTTCTTGTGCTGCTAAAGAATTCAATCATACCGCTAGTAAAACCACATGGCCTGCGATGTTTCACGCACTTTGCAAATAGCTGGGGCTTAAAGTCCTGCGCGTGGATTGAGACGGAGCGTGGGTAACGCTACATGCGTCTGCCAACGGGGCCGAAACGAAGCAGCCACCACCGTAGGTTGGGAAAGCACTCAGAAAAATGTTAAAAAAATCTGACTGCTTTCTCCCTTTAGCTCATAAAAACAAGCCCATGCGAAATTCTGACTCAGCCTAGTGTTATTAGCACGTTTCCTTGCTTAATGTGAGCTCTGAGGAAAGAATATCAGAACTGAATTTGTATTAGAAGTTATGTTCCTTTTAATAGAAATACTGGGATTTCTACCCGGCTGCAATGGATGTTGAGCTCTGGGTTTATCACACCAAGTTCATGCACTAGGAGAGACTTGTGCCCCTTAGTCCCATAGCAAAGCAAAGTCACAGTGAAATACTTAAATGTTTCTGACTGGATTTTTTATTTTTTTAGTGCCTATACAACATTTAAACCAATGATTTTAATGGGAGATATAAGCTAAAATAATGCACAAATGCTTTGGATGCGCCTGGGCAGATGAAGTATTATTTCAACAATTATTTGCCATTGAAATGTGAGCAGAGAAAGTGCTGTTCATAATTCTGGAACTGTTTACTACAGCCCAGTCCTGTCTTAAGACAGGCTGCCGTGCACTTCTCTGGTACATCAGGGCAGGTCAGGGTTGTACTATTGAAAAGATTCCGTCCGTGAGCACTATTAGATGAGATAAACTCAGTAGTTTATAAAGGGGATGCCCAAGAAGATGAGAGGTAACACACCCTGTGAAATTCTCCTAAATTAAAGCATAATCTCTGGGGAAGACCTTTAGAGATGACTGGAAGTGCCATTATTCCCCTCAGCTTGGTGCTTCAAAGACACTTTTTTTTCCTTTCTTTTCTGTGAGGAACTTGTTCTCAGGCGGCTTGAAATTAAAGCCGGCTGAATTTTTCCCTTTTCAAAAAGTAATTCAAATGAGATCTGATTCTTAGGCATAAAGTTAGTGCAGAAAAATCTCCTTTTTGGTATTTAGTGGACAAAACAGCAAGCTCTTAAATTTGTAGTCATTTCTGTAAGGTCTTCCTATTTTTTTTTTTTTTGGTCAACTGATATTTTATTTTTTAATCCACGGTAAAAATGTTTATCTGAAAATGCTTTTTTGAAAACTGAGGCATTTACTGTTTCAGGTTGAGTTCTGCAGTGATGTCAGAAAGACAAACCACTGTAAATTTTGACAGAAAAAGACCAAACCAAACAAAAAATAAAGAACCCAAACCACACATGGAAAAATAATGGACATTTTCCACTTTGCTGTGCTGACCAATATCTCTCTTAACTCATTTGTAAAATACAGCCCAAGATAATGTGGGTTCAAATTTGCAAAACTATGATGTCCTTTTTCACCCTGGTGTTACAGGCAGTGCTTCTTGGTCTTCAAAGGGCAGCAGCCTGTGTGAAGCCAGGACTCAAGAGCCCGATACAGAATCCCTCCCTACAATTTCAGGTGGCAGCTCAGCTGTAGCAGCATCCTTGATATCAAACGGCTGGAGCCTGTGCTTAAACACAGCCTAAGCGTAACACTAAATGGCTGCACTGGCACTTCATTAATTAGTAAATGAACGCCTTCAGCAAATAGCCTCTCTGAAGGCTCAGTGCCTGTTCCCCCACAGACCTCTCCAGGCAATATTAGCAGCCAGAGGAGTAAATGCAGTTGCAATGGGTGCAGGTTTGCCTGCCTGTGTCAGTAGTGATTTAAAAATCTTCTAAAGGCCTCGATGAGTTAACCTGGGCAGTAGCATCACAAGCTACCATTAGGCTGGTCTTATGGCGAAGCCATGAGCTTGCGTATAAGGTACTGTTTTTCTTTAAAAACATGTCTCTTTCTGACACAGGGGCCACCAGATCCCTGACTTCCAAAGCAGAGGCTGACGTTAGGTCTTTGTCTGGGCAAGTGCGCTCGAGTGGAGCAGGCACTGCGTGGAGAGCTCGGTGCCTGCACGGGAGCAGCTGCAGCAGAGCGGCAGTCCTCGGGTCACGTCTTTTTGCAAGTGAGAATATCACTGAGGGGCTTTGCAATGTCCATGTTATAAACAGAATTTTCAAACAGAAAAGCAGAATTGGGTAGAACTGCTTTGTTTTATTCAAGTGACTAGATTTTTGCAGTCTTTCAGGACAGAGAAGAGGGAAGAAACTCCCGAGCTGCTATTAAAAAAAAAAAAAGAGAGACTCTTGCAGATCCAGGACTTCTTGCTGAATTCTTGCTGTGAACACTGTCAGGAGCTGGAGAGAGAAAATGGGACTTACTGGAAAATCTGCTTATAAGCAAACAGATCATTAGGGAGACAAGGTCATACCCTGTTTGCCAAGGGGCTGTCTCAGATCTAAAACGACTGCATGCTCAGCCTGCTTCCCTTATCTTCAAACACTGCCCAAAAACAGAAGTGGGGCACTTTGGTTGCAACCTTAGAGGTCTTCCCATCAGTTTACTACATGTTCATGTCCATGCAGCCTAAGAGGTGCAGCCAGATTTTGGGCCAATTGAGATGAGAGGCTCAGATCCAGGACTTCCCTCCATTGTTGTCACATGTCATTTTTCCCATCAAGACTCCTGCTACCAAAATTTCTTGCAGACTTTGGCTTATGTAAAAAATAATTCTTAGACCACAAAGAAGAGAAGTTTTCCCGTAAAAATCACTGTTACGGTCCCTCTAGCTCAGCAGCCAGAAGGCCAAAGACACACAGGCACAGCGTCTCCACAACAGAGAAGAGCTATTTTAGGGATTTGTTCCAATTTCTGCTTAATATAGATGTGCTGGCACAACCTTGTGCTGACAGGTGAATGCTGGTGGAGGAGACTGCAATTAGAGCGGCTGAGCTCTGCTTCCTCTGGGAGGGCTGCAGTGGCCCCTGAAGCTCCAGCAGAGACCTGGGCAGGATCCAGAAGCCTTTTCTTGTTCAGTTCTCTACCAGAAAACCTGCCAAACACAGGCGCTTCTCTCAGGGGCTGCTTTCTAAATCTCCCAGACAGGCCTCAAGGCTTTGATTCCTCAAGGCAGCAAGGCAATACTTCACAGAGGTGGGTGCTTGTGTTGACATACTCAGACTGAGCTCTAGTGATGCAAAGTACTAGACGAGATTATTATGATTATTATTATTACTATCATTTTTTTCTTACAGTAATGGGGTAGCTCCCCCTTCAGCAGGCTGCTGCCAGGTTGCAGTCTGAAAACAACCCTGGGAAAAGGGAGGTGTGTTGATGCCTAGCCTTGCTTACCCCCCACCAGCTCAGTGTGCACCCCAGGCGATGCCAGCACCTCCCCTGAGGCTGCGCCTGTGCTCGCAGTGGGTGTGTGGGGGTCTGCTGGCTTGTGGAGGGAGGGTATGGATAGTCCCTTACTGTAGTTTAGGCAGTGACACCATCTCAGGAGTGAAGGTTCGGGGGTCTGGCTTCTTAGTAGGCAGGTAGGCAGGGCTGCCTGGTCAGGACCTTGCTGGCAGGGCCAGGTACAGCGGGTGCTTCCCTGGGCTGCCAGGCGAAGAGCGTGCCATGCTGCAGTGCCTGCCTGCCCACCAGCCTGTCTCAAAGCAAGAACGCTATAATTAAACGTGAGATTTAGGGCCTCACTGATTTGGGGCCTCTTCGTAATAAATGAAGTCACATATTTCTTGATGATTGGCAACAGTTGAAGGATGTTTATGCCATTTAATCATTCAGTGAGGAACAAAGGTATTAAGAGTCAAAACAAAGACAGCAAATGTTTTCTAAGCCTTTACTAATACTTTTTATATATTTTAACAGGAAATAACTAGATAAAAATTATTATTTACCAACCCTAACTCCATCGCATAACCTAAAACATATGCTTTATACACACTTTTTTAACAGCATGAATACTCTGTAAAAATCATATTCCTGTAATTAGAGGACATCATGACTGCTCCAGACATATGAAAGACAAACTGCCTTATATCGCCTCTGGAAGATATTTTTCTGCATACTGCTTTAGAGGAACCAAGCAGTTACAACATGTGAGCTGCCGGCTGTCTTTCCAAAAGTGCACAAAATCAGTTTATTGTCAACACATGTCAATATATTTACTTGCACTGAGGAAATGGCTTCTGTTGATTGTTTTCAACCAGGCTGATGCCCGTATGCCAGATCTGCAAATCAAATGTTACCACTGCTGTGTTTCTGGCAGAAGAAATCAGAGTTGCAACTGCAGTACCGAAAAATGTCTTTCACAATCACCTGACAGTTTTTTGAGACAGGGATACGAGACTGCAGCTCTTTTCCAGAGAAAGAATAATGAAATTCAGGCCGGTTTCCACTGGCGCAGTTTCAGGAGGCTGAGGGGCAGTGCTGGAGAAAGCACTCCTGGCTCACTGAGCCTTTTGGCTATAAATTGTTCTGGGATGCTTTTATGGTTACCTTTCGGCGATATGGAAAGGAGTAGTAAGAAAGCACCAAACTCAGCTGACCTTCCAAGCCATTTACAAGTAGTTTGTACTGGTTTAAGGGAATTGCACTCTATTGCAACTGTAAGCAGCATATACTTCTTCCTACCAGGTCAAGTATCGTGGATTTGGGGACTGAGGCAATGCTGGTTGGAAGGGATCCCTGGAGGTTATGTCGTCCAGTCCCCCCACTCAAAGCAGGACCATCACCAGCACTGGATCAGGAAGACTAGGTGTAAGTCTAAATATAGCTTGTCCATAAGTCTTTAACACACCCGTGTCTCTCTGAATGCTTCCATTTGCCTTGCTTTCATGACATGCAATCCACCAGCACACGGTTTGGAAGAGGAGTGATGACAGGGGCAGGCAGGGGTGACATTGAAGCTTAACTACCTGGAAGCAGTGGGATCCAGCATCAAATCTGAGAAGCACAGGTCTCTCTACTAATTGCATTTGCCCATCAGTAAATCCCAGAAGAATCAGCCTTCTAGACAAAATTCCAAACTAAATTTCTTACCTTAAGCTTGAAGTTCAATGGAAGCTCTTAAGGATTTTCACTACAGCCACCTGATTCAGATTTTCTGTGACTGAAGAGAAGGAACATGTTTTCTCTGCCATTATCATTCCCATCTCAAGCACTCTCTTAACTTGTAATTATTCCACCTTAAGCCACAGTGCAGCACAGTTTAAGCGTATACACATCCATGCAAGTTGCATGTAAGCACCAGAAGCAGGGTGTGCAAAGCAGAGCAGAGCAAATAGAAATAGTTTTGCACATATTATATGAAACTCTGTACAAATACTTTGTGTTTTTTAAAGTCTAGAACATTCTATGTGATGCTCAAAGGCATTCAGCTTTTAGTGATCTCAAATGGGTTTGGCCCATTTGAATTCGATGGGACTTTTCCCTGGGCGGACAGTCCATATTCAGGACTGGAGTTCATTACGGCAACGGAGTCTGGAAAACAGCATGTGGAATCAGTCAGTACCAGTGTCTAGAAGAAGAATAGGCTCAGTCTTGAATGTTCATGTTGGATATTGTCTGAAAAGTTGCCCGTCATGTTATTGCTTGGAAGCTCTGGCAGTCAGGGATGACACGCTCCGGCTTCCCTATTAGCCCCCCTGCGCCGCCGGGACAAAGGGAACTGCAGGCTCCCAGCCAAGCACATACATTTGCAAACTGCCGCCAGTCAGTTCCCAAGGCCAGGGGCTGGATGCCATTGACAAAGAGATGTGAACCGCAGGCGTAGCCTGCTCCGCTCTCCCTGCCGAGCGAGTGGCGCTTCTCATGGAGATCTATAGGGCCTGCTCTCTCCCCCTCGCTGCCCGCAAAGGGCTGGCCGGGAACCGCTTCTGATTTTTCAGGTTTTTACCCAGTCCCTTCCACCCGGTGTGGGAGCCACCAGAGCATCGTACGCCTCTGTCCAGCACCTCCTTCAGCCACAGGTCTGTGTAGGGATACCTGTCCGGCAGCACACGCAGCGTTGGGTTCTTCAGACCACAGCATGGGAGATCAGGCCTTGATAACCCTGATGGAGACTCGGCCTGGTGTTGTGGGTAGATGTGAAGAGCAGCAGCACAGCAACAGATGATCTTGGGGGAAGATCACAGAGCTGTATGAAAGGCAGATGCCTGTCTGACTTGCTCATCTGACGTTCATTTTGCTGCTTTCCTCCTGTAACAGCCCATAGGGATACAGAGAGGAAATCCTCTGTTAACTGTAGCTTCCACCTGGAGATACCCAGAATCTAAGCTCATGCTTCAGTCATGCTGTTATCCCAAACCACCACAGAGGAGATTTTTTTTGCCAGTGAAATTAATGCTGAAACTACCCCAAGATGATACAGGCCAAATTTTGTCTTGCAATGAGGTGAATTGCCTGGGTCTCAGTGCAGCCTGAGTGGTAAGGAAAGCCCTGTATGAGTGTCCAGCGCATGACACCAACCCTGAGAAGGGCAGCCATGATCTCACCATGCCTCCCCCTCTAGCTTTAGTTGTCCAGTGCAAGTGTGGAAAATGACCTGACAACTGTTGCTACTTGGCCACATGAGAGCAAGATCCAGGGAAAAAAACCCCACATCTCCAAACACCCTGTGAGTTGACATGTGCAATTCCTGCTCGCCCCCTCCTTAGAAGGGACCAGGGCACAGGGAAGGATGATGCCCTATGTTTAGAGAGTCACTGGTGCACCAGTGACTGGCACTTCGCTGGCAGCATGTATTCTCCCTACCTTCACCGTTTCTCCCCACCTCTTCATTTTCCCTGTCCCTGTGCCAGGGCCCGACTTCTCCCTGAGGCACTCTGAAAGCACAATGGGGACACTCTTTCTCAGTCTAGCATTGGCACTAGCTCCTGGGTGGCTTCTCACTAGCAGTTAGCCTGTTAGCTGGGACATGAGTGCTAGGACCTGCCACATGTGCTCAGTCTTCTCATGCAAGACTGAAGCAAAGGCGCCATGACACTGTACCTAACATCACCTGGAGACAGAAAGGGTCTTTCTGTTTGAAGGCTGAAAATAATTAACCCTGCTTGGAGGTTGGATAGTATAATTCCTTCCTTACCCCATGACCTTGGCCTGACAGGATTTCATGTGTGGTTTTCCTACAGTTTGAACCACGCTTAGCTGAAAACATGGGAAAAACTGTCCCAGATCACAGCTATTGCTGAGCCAAGAACTCTTCTAGGCAGTGGTTCTTGCCATGAATGCTTTCGGTGCACTTGCAGCACTCTTGCCTTTCCCTATCTGGTTGTGGAATGGTAGGTTGCAACACTCCTTCCCTGGTCACCAGTCAGATCACCCCAGCATGTAGAGCCCACTCTTGATGTGCACAGATGACGCTCAGTTTGTTGCAGCAGCAATGGATTTATCTTTTTTTTTAAAAATTTTTATTTGCTTGCTGCAGAAATAGAGACAGTCAAAAGCCTTCAAACCTCCCAAACACAAGGTTTCTGCTGGCTTGGGAACCTTATATGTATCTACAAGGTCTACAGTGTCAGGATTTAAATCCCACAGGGGAAAAACCTGGTAGTTCATTATTGTACAGTTACCTAAGAGAATATATATATAAAATATATATGGAACAGACTGATATTTTTTGGCAGAATTTCATTCTTCCTGTTATGCATCTAACTGAGTACCTAAGCAAGCTCTGAAAAGCACACAGGAATCCACCAGGCTGAAGGATCACTGCATTGCTGTGACCCTCTCAAACACACCCTTCAGGTGAGGAGCAGAGATATGGACCTCTCATTATCATCACTCTCAACTCGCTCTCGCATTCACATCTTTAGGCTGGGGCAGTGACAGCTATAGTTTTGCCTTCAGTTGCAAATCCCACTCCCAGGTGCTCAGCAATCAGACTATTTGTGGACACGTAGCAAACATTAAGTTTTTGCCCTCAATGTCATTCTTCTTCCCTCTGCCTAACATTTTCTCCTCTTCAGCAGAGACTCGGGAGCGTGCAACCTTCTGGCTACAGTAAATATCATCAGAAGTATTTTTGCTATTCGCCTAGCTTTTAGCTCATGTCTCCACAACCTTTTCTCCCAGTTTAAAGCCAAAACTTAACTCAAAGCACTGAGAACCGCTCTACTTTTCAGCCAGACCTACGTCAAACCAGAAAAAAACAGTGAAAATCTTATTTGCAACAGGCATTGCATTCAGAGCCCAGAAGAATTCATACTGTTGTCACAGCCAGGAGAAAAATCCCCTGAGGCTGAGTATGCACACACACGCGAATGCAACACATACGCAAACCCAGATTTTTATGAGCAGGGCCATCAGCAGGGAGATTGTTTATAGTTGCCAGTAATTTATAGCTTTTAAATGTAATGTTGGAATGCAAATAACTTTCCCCGTTCCCTTCCCTCACCGATCTCCTCATGAATAAGGCTGAAAGGAGCACGAGACACAACTGGGGAGGACGAGGAGACAGGGGATGACTCAGCCTGCCCCCGCTTTCTCCCGGCCCCCGGAGATGTCATCCAGTGGCCATGGGATCTGCTCCCAGCCCAGCATGAGGAGACACTTGATGTGATGAGATACTGAAAACTCTCTTTCCATGCCTTTGGTGCCATTCAATATTAGAACTGCTAAAGTTATTTTTAGCACCGTTTAGTGGTAAATTCATTGTCACTGTTGGGAATGTGCTTTCTCTTCACGCAGTTGCAGTCCGATGAAAAGAACTTCCCAAGGGTGCTCTCCCAGAGTGTCACCTTTGCCCAGCCTGCCCAAAAGACCAGACTGAAACCGATTGCTTTGGTTGCTGGTGTCTGGCAGGTTTGATTGCGAAAGCTTATAGGAAGATGTATAAAATAAGGAGGTCAGCAACTTTCTACAGCGTTCATACACACAGTGCTAGCAAAAACAGGTATCTGCAGAGCTTCTAACCTCCAGTCTCTGGTGTCTGCATTGTTTTTCTTCTCCCCCTACAACCTCCCTCCCTCCTCAATTACAGAGATTTCTATTTCTTCATTTCTATGACAAGTTATGATTTGGACTCCATAAAATGTTTTTGGGATCTGGATGCAAAAAGGCAGGGACTAGCCTGTCAGATATTTATTGATAAACACTGAGAAGCACAAAATATCTGCCTCACCTTTCACGCTGGTCTGGGTCAGAAAGCAAGGAAAGAGTTTGTGCTGCCAGGCAGATGTGAACAAGGCTATTGGCCTGATCCCAAGCAAGGACAGGAACAGCTCATTAGCTAACACTGGAGTCCTCTGCTTCTCAGAGATAATAAAGAACCTTGGGCCATCAACTCTAGAGAAAACAAACTAACACAAAACATAACAGGTATTTCCAAATGATTAAAAATGAGCAATATTACAAGCTTCATGTAAAGTCCATGAAAACTCTGGGAGGCCTTTTGATGGGCAAAACTTAGGGGATGACTTTTCCACCTTCTTTTCGCCACCTCTGCAGACAAAATCCTGTCTCATTTTGAAGGGGCAGCTGGGGCTTTGCCATGTTCACATGGTCAGAGAGCGAGGGTCTGGAAGAGAAGTGTTAATTCCCATCACAGCAACTGGCTGTGCTGGGAAAGAGGATTGTGGAGCAGCAGCGATGTGGAGAAGGGCACAGGGACAGACTGTCTGCGACTGAAGAGGGACACAGACTTTATGTTCATCGTGCGAGTTTGCAACCTATTTGGCAGCCTAATATCTGTAACACATGCCAATGCACACCTATACAAGGCAGAAGCAGCAATCTCATGCTACAGTAGCTGGTAAGATGAGCCTTGGTCTGAAGAGCTTTGGTTTTGTCACATGGTAATACAAGTAATATTCTTGTCCCTTAACTTTTTTTTATGTGTAGGTAACAAGTCCAGGGATTTTAGCACTTTTAACAATTTGAGCTACCAAAGATAAAATATCTCCATTGTTGTTGCAATTACTTAAGATACATGAGTAGAAAATTAATTTTGCTGGTTTTGTTTAACTGAAAAGCTCCATGGGACTCATCTTTTTCAGATAAGATTACCAAGATCATTACCATTATTATAATTTTTTAAACCTGAAAAGCAAATAAAGCAGACACAAAAAACCCAACATCCAGGATGTTAGTTTTCACCTCAAAACTGTAAATACTTTCCTACCAGATAAAAATCTAAATTTGTCTGCTAAAGGTAATTTTCAATTTTCTCATTTTTTCCAATTTTCTTTTTTTTTTTTTTCCCATAAAAGCCCCTAAATACATGAGGAAAATTTTCTAAAGTTACAGCAATCAAAGCAAAATGCATGTCTTTCCGGAGAAAATTCTCCCTGACGTTGCTCTGTCAGAAGTGTAACTGCTGACCAGGGCTGTTGTCTCCTGCAGTCACAGGTTACGGTGGTGGCTTAGTCCTTGGGTGACCAAGGTGATCTCCTAGTTTTCATTTCATGAGTTTAATCCAGTCCTATTGGGGTGAAGGGGATTTCTGTCCCTGGCTCCTGTCCCTGGGTGCAGGATTATATTCTTAGACTGAATCTCTACCTTACTGAAGTCTCAGGAAGAGCTACCTGTCTCTTTTTTTGGTTAGACAGTCTGCTTTCTGAAGGGCCTTTGGCAAAGTGCAGCCCTGCTGTGTGGTGGTGTAAAACTGGAGCCTTGGTCCAACCCCAGTGTAGTAATAACACCAGTACTGAGGGGCTGAGGCACAAGGACATGTTCCCTAGCAAAATGGAGTTTGCCCTGTGCCTCAATGGGCTCAGGCAGCTTCCATTGCACTGTCCTGAAGCCCAGCCTGTCCCTTGTAAGAGGCTAAATGTGGAGAATCACCATGAGATTTCACATGCTAATGAGCTTATCTCAACATTAAACAAACTGTGGTGGAAGGCAGTAATGTAATTCCCGCTTCGTGCATCATACACCACGTAGCAACAGCCAGAGCAGATGTTCTAGCAATGCCATGACAACATTAGCCTCCTCAGGACACATGCATCCTCTGCCGAATTTGAGACACACTTGCTCCTTTGAGTCCCAGGGATGTGCTAAGGGCTGGGGGTTCCCCATCGAGAGGCCACATTGGATGGCCACCAGTCCCTGCACCTGCTCCAGGGTCAGGTCTTCTCTCCCCATGCCAACGCAGAGCGAGCCAAAAGTTGGCAGAGAGGATGAGCCAGGAGCCAGTGGCACCTGTCCACAAGCACCCACAGACCTGCCTTTCCTGGGGCTCCTTGGGCCACATACCAGTCTCCTCCATTCTCATATGGCCATGAGAAGCCAAAGCAGAGTCCTCACCTTTTTGGGACACTTCCCAGTTCTTAATTAATTACTTGATCTCCCTTCTGCTTCCAGGAAGGGGGTCACCTGAGGTGCCCTTCTCCTTACAAAGAGGAAGGAGCAGTGCCATTGATGCAGAGCAGCTCAATGATCACTCCAGAGCTGCCCTGGAGGAATGTCCTAGGTAGGCATTGCATTTTTAGCTTTAAAAACTCCTGAAAGTTTCTGCTAGGGAGTATAACACAAGGAATTGGTCATCCTTTATTAAATTATTACCACCTCAAATGTCCTTTAAAATCTAGTAGCAATTTTCAGGTCAAATTAATGTCAGTGGTTTAACCCAGGTAGTATCACAGGAAAAAAAAAGAGCAAAACGTACTTCCCTGGGATTTGGAGCAGTTCCATTGCCAGCTACTAGGCTCCAGGCTTTGTGCTGAAGGCTCCTTCATGGTGCAATAGATAGCGGCAGCATACAGTAAAATTTACCTGACCTATCTCTTCTCCTTCCAGGTCAGAGAGTGCTTCTACTGATGTTAAGGAGAAATTTTTATGTATTTACAGTACTCACCGATTCATTAATTACTTAAAGTTGTGTTTTATTGACCATCAAGTACTTTCTATCAAGCAAATAAAAACATTAGTGCAACAATTACCTTGAAAAATGCTGTGATATGGTTCATTTGAATAATTTTAAGCTGTCACCACTTGCTAAAAAGAGCCAAATGACCACATTTATAGTATAAACAATCCTAAATTACAGTTAATATAGTTTCTGCAGCAGCACTTCTCAGAAAAGTGACTGCACATTTATGGAAGTTTATTGAAGGGTTTATCTTCGTTTTAAAAACGCTGAAATTGAAAATGTCCACATTTGCTTGCACAATATTTCTTGGGAATATTTCAGATTCTTCAGCTACTCTGCATTCAGGCTCCTTCTGAAATCTGCAAAAGTCTAGAGCAAGTCACAAATGCTGTATAGCACCTCCGCATATGTAATATATCAGAAGAGAGTTTGCTGTAGAAACAGAGAGCATGTGAACCAGGGCTGGATTGAGCAGACAGAACGAAGGTAAATAAACCAAATGAAATGTGTCATTTGCCACAGCGGAAAGTCTAAGTGTGCATTTGTTCATTTTTAATTATACAGATAGTGAAATTATGCCATTCAGCAGAGACAAATTAGGCTTCAGATGGAAAGCATAATTTAGGTCAAGCAAGTAGCTGAAGGACAAAATTGATATAATTAAATATTGCCATTTGCATTCTTAAGACTCTGGTCTACAGGAGCTGGATTGAGATCCTACCCAGGCAGAAACAAAGCACAGCATTTTTCCTGAATCGCTGTGTGGGAAAGATTTTCTGATTCCTCCAGAAGCAGTGGCAGTCTCTGGTCTGATGTCCTCCTTCACAGCACCGCAGGCTGCTTTACACTCCCAACGCTGCAAAACACCAGTGTCCTGTTCTGTGGCAAGTAAGCACAGCTACAGAAATGCTCGAGGTAGAATACTCTGTTTTCTTTCAGCATATTCTGCCAACAAGATCAGTGTTAGGGGTTGGTCATTCAGAACTTCAGTGTTGAAAACAATGTCAAATGACTCCTAATTATGTTAATCTGAAAAGGAAATACATGTGAGGATATAATTATGTGATTATTTCAGTTAAAAACTATTTTGGTTTTTGGTTGAGTTCTAAAATTATTTTTTAATGATTGTTTTTTTGCTTGTCATCAGTCTTTGGCAGAAATACAATACATTGTCTCTTCAGAATGACGAGGGCTAATGTGTATTTTTTAAAGTTAGCTTTCAAAATTTCCCTTGCAATTAATAGGCTGGCAGCAACAGCTTCCTTCCTATTCAGCGTTTTACGCCACATTCACCCTTTCACCCTTCCCACAAATGCAGTTATACACGGATTGCCACAGACTTGCTGGAATTGTCCAGAGAATTGCAGTCTGAGACCACAGCTTGCTCAGCAGCAGTTCTGTGCTCCGGTCCGATCCTCTCCTTATGAAACTTGCTTGTCTCTTGGTTTAGGATATTGTTCTGAAGCAAATACATCGCCCTTGAAAATAAATGCTTGAGACAAAAAAAAAAAAAAAAAAAGGAAAAAAAAGAAAAAAAAAAAGAAAAAAAAGGAAAAAAAAGAAAAAAATTAAAAAAGAAAAAAAATTAAGAAAAAAAGGAAAAAAAGAAAGAAAAAGAAAAAAAAGAAAAAAAAAAGAAAAAAAGGGAAAAAAGAAAAAAAAAGAAAGAAAAGAAAAGAAAAAAAAAGAAAGAAAAAAAGAGCTGTAGCAACTGCAGCATCAGCGGTGCTGTGAACGTCTCCTTCCACACTTCGGCCTAGTCCAAGTATCTGGATTGTCAGTGTGGTAAGGTGGCGAAGGGGCAGGGGATAGCAGGGGACAGCAGACTGCTTGACGCAGACATGACTGTTCCCTTCCAGGGAAAAGCATCCCGGCTCTGAAATACAGACCAGATTTCTTCACTGACACAGTCATGTCCATTCCAGTCATTATTAGTCAACGGAACTGCAAGGTAGTGATTTACTAGACTTTAGGTACCGCCGCTGACAGCTGGAATGCCTTTTCACCTCTCTGCCAGCCGCGGCGAGTGCCTCCTCCTGATCCTGGCTG
The DNA here is from genome assembly GCA_022605575.1 of Laterallus jamaicensis coturniculus. Taxonomy (NCBI): domain Eukaryota; kingdom Metazoa; phylum Chordata; class Aves; order Gruiformes; family Rallidae; genus Laterallus; species Laterallus jamaicensis. The sequence continues at coordinate 64,891,883 of JAKCOX010000001.1, forward strand.
GCTGCACGGCACGTCCCCTCGCTCAACAGCGTGCCACCAAGGCTTGGCAACACTCGAGCCCGGTGCCTAGAGCGCATCGCCGTTTCCTCTCTCCCAGCCGCTGCCGCCCTTGTGAGAGCTGCTGCCCAGCAGTGGTGGAGGCGAAGGTGAGGAGGGTTTTTGCAGCGAAACCCGCCAGCCAGACCGGGCCGTTTGCAGCGCAGGGCCCGAAGCCAAAGCTCCCCGCGGCCGTTGTGCGCTCCCGGCCGCCGCCCGCACCGGCAGCCCCCGGCTGACGCCGGGCGCGCTGCCCTCTCCCCGCGCAAGCGGTTCCTCCCCGCCCCGCACAAGCGCGCCTCCGTACGAAACCCTTTTCTTTATTCTCTGACAAATCGCCACTCTGCTTTCAACACCACTTCGCAAAGCGTCAAGACAGTCCTCAAACGTCTGACAACAGGCGTTACGCCAACCTCCGGTGTGCCCGCTGGTCCCCGCCACCGCCGGGCCTCGGGCCCCCCCCCACACCGCCGCCCGGACGCGGGAGCGGACGCCGGCCCCGGCCCCGGCCCCGGCCCCTTTGCCCGGCCGCTGTGTTACAGTGACTCCAAGCGGATTTGCGGAGCTACTGCCGTGCCCGAGAAAGGCAGCTTTCTTTTGGGTCAGTAATTAGCCCTCCTGAGCCTCCTGAAGCTCGCGCAGTGCGTCACCCGGTGAGCAGTACCGCTGGTTTCACCCATCCTCACTGGCCCGAAGCAGGCTGGCAGTGTGCCTGCCTGCCGCAGGATCCTGAGATGCAGGACGTATCTCTGTGTGTGTACAGATGCTGACGCAGGAGGTCTGAAATCTGGGCATGCAGACCTTCAGGCGCATCTGTCTCCGTTGCCTGGTGGCCCTCCTGGCCATGGGAGGAGTTAGGCACAGGTATGAACTCATCCTAGCTGCGGGATGAGGGAAATGCCCCAAATACTCCTCAGCAACGAACAGCGAGTTGTTTAAGAATTTGCTCCCGTAACTCATCTAGGTATTTTCTTGCTGAGATACTCTGAAAGGAATGGCCTGTGCACCCTCCCTACAGATGTTACTGCGGTATCTCAGCTATTTCTCCTGGATCATTTTTGCTCCAGGCTCTCATATATCATTATAGAAGATGCCCACACATTACAGCAGAAAGGAATACCCCTCACAGATACCTCTAAGGGGAAACTCAGGTACTTCTCTATATCACTTATTCAATAAATTTGTTATCATAAACAGTGAGTTACCTAACCCCCCTTTTTTTTTTTCCCCTCAAAAAGGCTTCTTTGGGCACTGCCAATAAAGTATTTATAGACAGGCTGAACTTTTGGAAGCATTTATTATGGTCCCTGCAGCCTGATGAGGTTTCCACATGCTCCTAGCCCCAGGAGGAGGGTATTACTCACCTAGCAAGCACCGCCGCCACCAATATTGGTTAATGAAACCGCACGTGTTTCCATTAGGCGGCTGCCTGCCACCCTTTCAGAGGCCAGCACCCACCTCTAGATCTGCAAACACAGTTTGCTAAGGGGAACATACATCTGGCAGCAGAAGGTCCCACTGAGGCTGCAGGCAGCACCATCAGCAGTGAGCTGCTCCTACCTAGGGTGCTGGGGAAGCTCTGGAGGCAGGGACAATGCTTCCCCGCGGGTCCCAGTCCACCCACGGCTGCCATCACAACGACAGTGCCAGCCGCCAAAATTCTCTCCGACGTGCTCATACCATGGGTTAAGCAGAAGTAAGTGGTGCATCCGCTTTCTCTGTCCTTTGCATGCTCGTGCTAAACCAGGGTGAATGATTTCATGGGCCTGGAAAATTCTGACACCGCAGTGCTTTACCTGCATGGGTGTGAAATACACCTCCAACAAGTGCCCTGTCCGGCCCAGAATAACTGCCATGGTCCCAAGTCTGGGATTCTTCGGGTTTTTGCTTACAACTACGTTTCAGGAAGAATTTCAGGCACAGCGAACATCCACCTGCAGACCTCCCAAGGTAAGAGCCAGACCGTGTCTCCAGCAAATTGTCAGCACCCAATAAAAAGGCTAAATCATTCCGCAGAGCCCAGCTTGAGTCATTTAAAAAAGAAAACAGCACTGCTCCATAGCGAGGAGCTATTATTAGACAAACCCTCAGGGGCAAACTCGGTTGCGGTTGGTCAGTCATTTAAATATTCCTATTCGGCTGCCTCCGTGCTGTCCAGGACATGAAGCAAATGAAGCCTGGCTGTTACCCAGATGATCCACGATGTTGTGACCAGATGGAACTTCGCTTACAACATGTGTAGGTGCCTGCTGGACAATAAACAGGCTTTTGCTGTCTTTTGCTCTGATGAACTCAAGGGAGTTACTGGCAGGTTAAAACAATCACGGCCCCCCAAAGATTTATTTTAGTTTATTTTAATTTATGCCAGATGAGCAGAGCAACAACAACAACAAAAAAGGTTAAATGGATGTTTATTTTTTGTATTAGAGCTGATTTCTGGTTTTGCCACTTAGCTTGGAATTGGAAAAGAAAAACAGCTGTATTCATGCCCACATGCTTGTTTTTTTTTCTCTTGATAGGTGCAAACGCAGTTTACAGATAAAACAATAATTATTTATAGTCTCATTTCCATTTGTGTGCACACGAGTGCCCCCCCCCCACCATGACTGCATGACTGGCCATCCTCCCTTCCAATAGCTTTTGAATTAAACAACTTCAATTAAATACCATCTGAATTCTGACAGATATCATGAAAATAAAAAGCCAGAGAGAGAAGGAAGGGAGTCTAGCTCCTGCTGAAAGGAAAGGTGCAGTACAGACTCAACCCTTGCTACCCATCAGAAATTAGAGGAAAGGGAGACCCATGCACACATGCACATTCACATTCTGACTGTTCTACTGGGTGGAGACTGGAAGTACTGGGTGGAGGTCAAAGCTTATGTGGTAACCTCAGTTGTTCTGTGCACCCTCAGCTTTTGTACTTGGCAGTCAAATCTCTGGCTGCTGTCAACAGAAGAGCCAGAACCAAACAGCCCTCAAACAAAACTTCCTCATGCATGACAAAGGATGCAAAAGCTGATCCCAACACCCACACTTTAAATAGAACTTTAAAGGAAAGTTGTCTGATCACCCCTCACTCAGATGTAATCCCCAGCTCCAGAAGCTGAACAATGATGGGTTGTATGAGCACCCCCAATTCGCTCCTAGAGAAATTCAGTGAGAAAGCTCTGTTGAAGCTTGCACTGATATGTCCAGCTTTATGATGTAGGGAACACCCATCAGATCTGTTCCAGCAGCTCAGCTGTGCAGGGAGCAACATCCAGATGAGAAGTCCTAATGAACAGCTGGCAATTTTTTCAAATACTTCAGCTGGCTCTCAAACAATTTCATAGCAACATCCCTGCAAGAACAGAAATCTCTGCGGCTTTCACAGGAGAGAAGATGGAAAAAGGTACTGCTCAGTATCAATCAGGTTTTTTTCCTGTAGTGCCATACAAAGGATATGTCATTTTCTGGAAATGCTACATTTGTGCTGGAACAATATGAAAGACATCACAGTCACCAGAGCACAAGAACTTGGCAGCCTATGCCTTTTAGTGAAGCTACTCCAATGTTAAATGTGTTGGGTGCCTTCATCAATCGAATTTGCATATTTTCCTGGTGTTGAACTGTACTTATCCTGCTAATACTAATTTTTCTGCTCTTCCTAAAAAAAAAACAACCAAAAAAACCCTATCATGTGTTTGTGAAGTTGAGGAAGAACAACTTTCAAAGAGAGTCATTTGTGTGGTACATCTGTGTTTTCATTTCCTAGAGCCAGAAGGAGAAGCACAGGTCACAGGAAAAGCTTAAGCAAGAGTTGAAGCCTTTTTTAACTTGAGCAAACAACCTCTATAGGCAGACTGAACGTCTTGTTGCTATGGGTAGTTGGTGCCGGAATGCCGCCACAGAAAAGGAAGTGTGCTGATGGGAGGGCTGTGCTAGGGTTTCCTAAGGAACACAGCTTCAGTGGGTGCCTGATCATGAGGAAGGGGGGAAAGGTTTGTATTTTATCCTAGTAAATAAGAAATGGTGGAATAGAAACTAGTTTCTAAAACCAGAGAAATCCTGGCTCAGAGTTGTTTCCATGAATATACATTCAGTGTTTAATCCAGAGGGATAAACTATTCCAGACAAGTGAACGTCCAGGGAGAATGCTCACTGGAAATGCTCTTGCCATTTAGAAATAGAGAAAAAGCTTCAAGACAGTCAGCCCTGGAAAGGCAAAAAGACACATGGGGAAGAGGTATGCCAAGATGAAATTACCTGTCTCATGGCTGTGATGCCATTCCCTCTCTATTGGACATTGTTTTGCAGTACCAGGCACCTAAGTCAAGTGAGCGGTACAGTCATTGTGTGTGGCTGTGATGAGCACCATATCCACAGCCCAGTCATGCCTCACCAGCTTTCTGAAGCAGTTTCTGATCCAACTCCAGTGCCAAGTCATGCCTTCTTAAGTCTGGGTGAGCAAAACTCCACTCTCAGTTCTCTGGGGTAGGATCTGATGGGAAGGAAAGGTGATGGGAGAGCTCAGACAGGCTTTGGGAAACTGATAGGAACTAGTATGAACTTTGGAGATCTGGGCTTGTAGGCCAGGAGGAGACATGGAGGCTTTGGTGGGCTGTGAATAAAGATATTTCCCTGTTTCTCCTGGTCTCTCACAAACCCCTCATCCTCCCAGCTTATCTGATCCCAGGCTCTCTTTCCTGCCTTATCTCTATGATGATATGGGTCACTCATATAAATAATTACAGTTGTTGCTTCAAAATTGATCACCTTAGAGATAAACAACACCTGAGAAGACAATTTTCAAGACAAGCTATGGTATCTCTAAGAGTTTTATTGGACCAAGTGACATAAATGGACCTCAAACAGAGGCCACTGAGCTGAAGACAGATGGACATTGCCACCCCTGGCTCTGACCCCGGCTTTGCTGAGAAGCTCAAGACTTTAGCTGAGGTCTGGCAAGGAAAGGGGAATATGCACAGATAACTCTTGCTCCTGATGTCATCTCTGAGTTTTTTCTGACAGTGAATACTGTCTCCAAAACATTATCTCACCTCCTGGCTGCCACCTCTTGTTTGTTATCCAGGACTTGCATCTGCTCAAGTACTTTCCAGCTTTCCTCTGACTCTTGCTTTGCTCTTCTGTTCAAATGGCATCCTGAAAGCACACGATGCTCACTGGAGTAGTGAAAGGCAGAACCAGAAACTGACTGACTTACATTCATTAATCTAGAGGAAAATCTTTAATGCTGCCAGGGCTGCAGGTCACCATGCATTCATTGCCTCACAGACAAGTTTGGCTACAGAATTGTTTCTGAAACCTTTTTGTTGCAAATATAGTAGGTTTGTATGGCAAAAAAGTACAATACATGGAGTACAGACAAGTCAGGAAAACAAGATGAGAAAGCAGTGCTATTGCTGAATTACTGGATATTAGAAAATGCCATCTGAAATAGTCATATGAAATGAGGGGCTAGAAAGTGACAACAGCAAGGGAACAGCAAATGACTTTGTGCAGTTAGAATATAGTTCCTGTTCACGAGCTGCAAGTCTGGCTTCACTCATTAGCTCCAGATAGATAATTTCAAAGCATGCATATTTACAAATGAACCATTCAAACACTACATGCAAGAAAAAATATACTGCTGTGGGTTGAAACATACCTCGCTGACTATGCCTGTTCTGTATTTGGTAGCAATGCTGGAAGGCAGATTCAGCTGCATGACCCAGGTGCTACAAGCCCGTTGAAAAGGCTGCTACACTTCAGCAGGGGCATGCTCAGGCTGTGCGGCTATCTATGGTGCTTTGCACCTCATCACTTCAGATCTTTCCTAACCAACATTATTTAGCACCATCACCAGTCTGTAACTACTCTGTCCACGCTGCAGAAGGCTGCACTTGTGAGGCCACAGTCCTCTCAGAGTCACCGCTGGACAGGCAGGGATCCAGGCCAGCTGCCTCCTCTGTGCCCTGGGGCAGAGACCCATGCCCTTGGAGAGGTGGGCAAAGCAACTCCTTATTTCCTGGCCCAGCACCAGGGAACCACCTCAGCCACTCCATTGTGGGAAAACAGTCTACTCCTTGTGGGTACTCTACTCTGCCCTGGTCAGGCCCCACCTGGAGTATTATATCCAGGTCTGGGCTCCCTGGTATAAAACAGACAGGGATCTCCTGGAAAGAGTCCAAAGGAGGGCTACAAAGATGATTAAAGGAGTGGAGCATCTCCCCTAAGAGGAAAAGCTGAATGAACTGGGACTGTTCAGCCTTGAGCAAAGACTGAGAGGGGATCTTATTAATGTTAATAAATATCTCGTGTGGGACACAGGGTGGGACACAGGACACAAACCTCTTTTCTGTGGTTTGTGGAGACAGGACAAAGGGCAATGGCCTCAAGTTGGAGCACAGGAAGTTCCACACCAACATGCAGAAGAACTTTTTCACACTAAGGGTGACAGAGCCCTGGCACAGGCTGCCCAGGGGGGTGTGGAGTCACCCTCTCTGGAGATATTCAAGACCCATCTGGATGTCCTAAAGAACCTGCTTTGGCAGGGGGTTGCACTCGATGATCTCTTGAGGTGCCTTCCAACCCCTACGATTCTGTGATTCTGTGAACCCCCTGCTCCATGGGCCACTAGGGAGTAACCACCACCCCGTTTTGGACACAGATGTAACCATGTAGCCTGCAATAGGCTATTGCCATTGCTAGCAGAAGGGCCTTTTTCTAATTTTTCTAATTCACAATCTGCCCATTGCTAATAGTTTTAAATCTTACTTATCTTTCCCTGGTACTGCTGTGGTTTTGCATATCTAAAACAACATGTGAGAAGTGCGGGTTTGGTATGATATCAGAGGACATGAGAAGTGGAGGCACAGGATGCAGTATAGGGGGTGCAGCTGTGGGATTATAAGCAACAGGGCACAGGCCTGGCATTGGAGATCCCACAGATACAAACAATTTACCAACAGCTAGTTTAAGAAATGCAGATCTGGAGTGAGGAAGCAGAAACCAATTATCATGAACATCAGAATTCCTCAGCGAAGGACTCCAGATGCTGACACCTGCTCCACCACCTGCAGAGTCAAACCACTAGCCCTAGGAGGCAGAGGAGCAGGGGAAGGGTGAGCAAACATCAGGAAAGGTGGCAGTAACAAAAAAGTGCTTTTAACTATGTTATCATTATCAATACTTTTTCTGCAAGAGCATATTATTTCCCTTTCTGTAATAGTTACTAATAATTCTTGGATTAGACTGCAGAGATTTGATTTATACTAACAATGAATTATTTACTTTATATACAAGGTGAATTTCACCTCTGCACATAAACTAGAGGTTGTGGGTGACAAGGGATCCCAGCACACTTTGGTGGGACCAGGACAGTTTGTCATATCTGATAGAGTAACAGCCATATCCAGGAGATGAGAGGCAATTTTGGCACCTGGCACCGTCAGCAGTGATGGTACATCCTTTAGAGTGGTGCCCCCCTGGGCAGTCACCCCCTCTCAGAGGCTGATCACACCCAGCTCCTCTCACTCTATGAAAAGAGACTTGGAGAACAAAATCCGGTCGGGGCAGCTGTGTCAGGAGCAAACTGGGCCACCAATATCCCTTCAACGCAGTTCCCCCAGCTGTGCAAGGGATGCAAATAGCATTCATAGCCTCTGAGATCATTGTGCTAACAGAAAAAGGGATCTCTGGCCAGGTTTCACTGAACATCGGGTCAATTTAATGGACTTCCTATCAACAGCTGTGAGCAAGTACACAGTGCCTGTTTGTGCTGTGGCTCCAGGGTACCTGAGTAGAGAAAGAGCTAGCGTCATTTTCTGCAGATAGGCATGTCAGCAGCCTCAGGTTACCAGTCTCTATCATAGTCAAAATGCCCCATAATCTGCTGCCAGAGTCATGCAGGCCTGCCTAAACAACTCTGGGCCACACGGCCAACTTAATCAGGTGTTGAACTCTGGTTAGGCAGTGACAGGCATATGTTTGGTCTGCTAACAGCCCTGAGGGACAGGCGTGACACTAGCATTTCCAAAGCTGTTAATGTTTTCCACTGTTTCTGCAGAGCTAACACGAGGACAAGGTCTCCTAAGCTACTTTGGCACAGTCCTGGGCACAGAGGCACAGCTCCCAGCAGAAAAAGAGTATAGAAGGTCCGCTTACATGGCATGAAAGCAAGGCACATCATGGCAGTGATCTAAACCACCTGGGACGATCTGACTAACATCAGCAAGCATCTCTCCGCTGCATAGCATCCCTCCCTCTCTCCACTGCAACTGCTGTTTCTCTAAGAGCAAATGGAAGAGAAAACACGAACACAGAAAACCCCAACAACAAACAGGAAGATTATCTCCAGCTCTTTTTATCCCGGGTTCAAACCAACCAAAACCAAAATAAACAAGTTATGATACATTCCTGCAAATAAACATGATTTTGTCAGGAAAATAACTTGCTTTCTCATCAGTTTTCCTTCCTACTAGAAGCCGTTGGCATTCAAAGTTCAGCAGGCTGGGTCAAAACCAGGCAGCAAAACACAGCACCACCAGGGGCAAGACATGGATTTTCTGAAATGTCTGAGGGCTGTTTTGTTTTTCTCATATCCTGTAGCATGTAATGTCAGCTTGTTTAGGAACAGGGGGTCTCTTCTATTTTTACAGTTCCATAGATAACATCGAAAAAGGATTTCAAAACTGTTTCAGGGAAGTTGTAGTTGAAACATTCTGTATCATGGAGCATTCTTGCACAACGTGAGCCTTCTGCATCCTCTGACCAGCCACAGTTGGTGATTTTTGCAGACTGTTACTCTCCTATACACTCTTGACCAATTGAATATCCAAAGGGACCATCATGATTACCTAGTCCACCTTTGTGCACAGTGTAATCACTTCTTAATTTCTGCATTACACTTCTGAGTTTCTGCATTATTCCTAGTGATATCTATAGCTCAAAAGACAAGTCAGGAAGCACAGCTTAAGTGGACAGAAGCCCTACCCATGGCTCCTTTGTGAATTCATATAAGCCCCAGGGTTAAGGAAGGAGTAAGCCCCTTTGAAATCATATACAGGAAAGCATATCCTACAAACCTTTTAAATGACAAAGGGGACCAAATGCATATAAAAGACTGGGATGCAATTAGAGAATACTTGATTTCTCTTCCACAGACTTCATCTTCACTACACAGGTACCTAAAATCAAAAGATTTCTCTTCCCTTGGACACACCAGTTCACCCGTTCCAACCAGGAGATGTTGTTTACATATGGACCTCGAAAGATGAACCACTAAAAGAGAAATGGAAAGGACCCTATACTGAGCTGTTGAAGACTTGCACTGTGGGCAAAGTAAAGGGAGGTAATTCCTGGATTCATTATGCATGGGTCCATGGCACCAAAGCCTGATGAAGATGAATGGACCTCCGCAATGAATGGAGAAATCGATGAACTGTACCTGAGAAGCAAGGCGTGCCCAAGTAGAGGTTGAGTGCCCAGAAAGCCAAGTGGTTTTGTATTTATGATTAATTTTTTTTTAACCTATTGTTTTGTTGTTTGTATATAAAAATAAACTTCTCTTCTACGGGGATAATTATAGAACCTCCTCAGAAAATGTAATTAATTTAACTTTGCTGAAACCGTAAATATTATAATAGTACATTCAGGATTAGCTGTCTATAAAGGACATTTGTAGTTATAATGAAAAGAGTGAGACATGAGACCTGTGAGAAGAGATCTCATAGTCTCAAAAGGGGAAAAATGATTCCCATACAGCAGACTTATCCATTTTACTGGGACAGAAGCATGTTTGGGTTAGTGCCCAGATGTTGTTTAGCTTAGGGTTAAATGTCATAGTGACTGTACCACTGCAGAAGAGCCCAAGGCTGATAAATAGTTGCTGTGCTAACAAGAAGTATCCTTGGAGAAGAGCTGACAGACTGATGAAGAGGAGACACCCTAACCCAGAAGGTGCCAAGAACTGAGGGGTTGCCAGAGAGGCCCCTAGTCAACCAAAATTGGCAATGTCTTTGGGAAGGGAAAGGTGGTGGTGGGAGTTCATGACTACCCACATGATTAAAGAACTATGCAAACCCCCCACACACACCTTCAGGGATTGTTTAAATACTCTTGACCAACAGTAGATGATGTGGTAATTACAAACCACTTACTGTAAATTTAGGTGGGTTCTTCTAATCCTGTAAGGAGACAAATCTGTTGAGCATTGTGTGGGGGCTGTGCCAGCTTTGTAGAACTACCACCGAGTTCCCATCTCTGCATAGACATGGAATAAATCAGACGCCTCTGCTCTGTGTGTGTATTGGGGTACTGCACACTGGGTAAGGATCCCACTCTTGGGACAACACTAGAACTTCTGTTACACTATGGCATATTTTCTAGAAAAATGCTTGGTCTTCATTTAATATCAAGTGCTAAAGTTCCCTGCATAATTTGTTGAGAAGGGACATATTGTTACAAAATATATAAACACCTTTTTTGCGCTGCATCTGTTTACAGTGCTTCCCCTAGACTGAAAATCTACCAGAAACTTCTCCCACATCAAGGGGAGATGAAAATTTGCCTTCTGTCAGATGAACTGTAGTGACTGACTTGCTTTGGTTTCTTTTTACCAGGAAAAAATTCCAGATCTCAAATTATTCTTTTCTGAGTGCTCTGCAATTTATAAGCAATCCAGGCACTGTAAATAGTCACAACATTGAAGAATCCAACCTAATTACTCTATCTATTTTTATAACATAGCATGCCTTCTATTTTTTTCTGATGTTCTTCTGCATACACATTCCAGACTTAAATTAGCTCTCTGACATATCACTTTCTATTGGGAGCTCATAAAAATATGGCATTCTCAGTAAAACCAAATGTCCATCCAGTCCTTATCCTCCCAGTGGAATTTAGGATAGGGTACAGAGATGCTCAGAATAGGGTATGTGCACTTATTTGGTACAGGGCACATACAGGGAGATCCTCTCTGTATAGCACCAGTCAGTATCTGGTAAAGTACCTCACCAGCCAACTCAACAGCGCTTTCCACACTGGTCCATTACCAGCACCTGTTTTTTATCCACAACTTGATACATACCTTGCCAACTGTGCTTGACACTGTTACTTTAAACAGCATGCCCCACATCTTCCTCATAAATGTGCTATCCTTCCAAAGTCAGGGTTGGTCAAAGAGGAAGCGCTTTTTCAGTATTTTCTTTCCTAAATTTGAGTTTCCCCTCTCCCCCCTAAAATAAGGGTATACAGACATTTGGGTATAATTTTGCTAGAAGTAGTACAAAGTACAAAGAAGTAGTATAAAAACCTCACCACAATCATTTGCCCCAAACCATAAATTCAATGATAACACTTCTAGATTTTCCTAAATGCAAACTGCATCCAGCTGATGGTCTCAGCCTGTTCCCATAAAAAGTTTCATTTTGACTTTGGATAGGACAAATGTAACTAAAGCTAAAGAGAAGTTAGTGAGGGGGAAATGTCAGACCTGCAAAGGTCATTTTGATCTCTGAGTGCTCACTGGCAGGATGGAAGACCTATGAATTTACCTGCGGACTGTTTACTGCTCTCCTACAGAATTACCCTTATGTATGTTAATAATACTCTACCAACACAAAACAACAAGCAAGTGATATGGAGTAAAAATAAAACGAGCTTTCTGTGATCTCAGCCAAACGTGTTTACCTTCAGAAGACTATATAGATGGGATCTTACTAGTCTGCCAGACCCTGTTTTGAGAATATAAACTATTTGTGGAAATGTTTATATGCCATTCGAGTAATGGCACTGTACTCAGTCTACTTAAATGTGATGCAAAGCCCCTCATGTTAGATTAAACAGCCCTTCAGTGCTTAATTTGCAGATTTTACAATGTTAAAAATGCATATTAGAGAAGTAGCTACATCTCCTGCATGTGTGGTTTTAATGCAAACTTCAAGGGCGCCTGGGCATAGACAGAAACATAATTCAGTGGTTTTTTTCACTGCTTTTCAAACACAGGTGAGTTTTCTTCTGCAGTTATTGTATGACATACATGCTAAGAGTAGCACCTATTAGTTCCTCTCATTATAAAGATGGAAAACCGAGGAAATGCTGGAAGATGTAACTTGTAAAAAGTCACTTCACAAGGCCAGCAGGAGGATCAGAAATGGACCAGAAATGGACTAAGTCTTAGATCAGTGCTTTCCTTTTTTCCTTCTTTTTGCTACCTCCTTTAGTCTCTATATCAGGCTGTTTCTTTTCTACCCAGGCGTATTTTCAATGCTACAGCACTACAGCTCCAGCTGTTAATACTCCCTGAGTCCCATGTGAAGCATGACAAACAGCTCTCCAGCTCGATCCTACAGATGCCTCTGGGGACACAGGATGATAATGGAGAAAACCACATAATGATGTGCTCAGCGCAGTCACTCTCAGCAGCAGCAGATTTCATGGCAGGGCTTACAAGTCCTTCTAAGACTACAGGGAACAGACCACTGTAACACTTGCAGTCTTTCATGGTAATGCATGAGGACGGGGGAGACAGTCCCTCCTCATGCAGAGAAGGGAGACAGTTTCCACTTCCCTGTGCACTTCTATCTAGTTGTGTGTGGCTGGTTAACAAAATGGTCTTGAAGAAATGGCTGTGGAAGAAAAGCAGCCCCAGCAAAAGAGTTGCAGGTGGGCGAAAGATGCTCCTGCTGTAGTTTCACAAACCAGTTATGTTCCCCCCAGCCCTGACACTCCTTAGTGCAGGTACATCTGAACACCTACAACAGGAGATCAAAAGGAAATGTGCTTCAGATGGCACCCCCCAACTGGGGAGTACTGTGCTTGTCATGAATGCTGGGCTAGCTGCTCCAGCCTTGCTCCTCAAGGCTTTCCCAAATGTGCCTTCACAGGAGTTGGGCCTTGGGCAGCTCCCACAGGCTTACTGTAACCAACAATGGATAATAAAAGAGGGGCTTAAATTCCACTTTCTCTTCCTGCAAGACATGCCAAAACAATGGGCTATAGGATCCCAGAGTCGCCTGACACCCCTTCTACTTTGCAGTCAGGCTCACCTAGGGATTTTCACATGAACCTCTGGCACAGCTGTTCAGAGGGGCTTGCTGTTCATTTCTCCAGATTAAAGCATTATTTATTTTTTCATCTAAAGCTGCAAAACATGCAATACTCAAGTATGAAACCAACAAAAAGGTCCATGGGTCTTTTCCTTTACATTTTCTTACCATAGTATGGCTGGCATTGCTCATCTATAGGGAAAAAGCCTGCAACCAATTACAAAAAAAAATTCCCAACAATCAAAAAAACCCTGTGTTGCTCCCAATGTTACCTCTCTTTTTATGGGTCATACTGGCAAGTTAGCTTTTTCACTGACACATTTGGGCAGCTCTTGAAACCCCCATAAAAGTTTCTATTCTGGTGAAGTATTTTAGTCAACACGCTGCCAGCTGTCTTCATGTTAATTCTCCTGAAACTGTGTACCTAAGGCTGGGGCGGGCATTATTGTCTTAGTAATCCTTGCTGGTTCGCTATCGGACTCTTTGCAGCTTCCTCTGACTTAATTCTGTTTGTCTTGAAGAGTGCACATAAGCCTGGCCGCCGCCGCTTGCAAATGCTAAGGAGGAAAACTGACTCATCCATCAAGCTCGTAAGGAAAGGATCCTGACATTTTGCCCAGTCATCACAATGGCCACGCACGTAGGAAAACAGAAGGGCCCCCTCCTCCCCAGCCAACCACTCCTGTGGTTTTGCGTGATAACGTTCACGTTGCAAAGCCTTTGCTACCACCAGGTTGTGGGGAGCATTTTGGCTGCAAACTGGATCACTCAGCCACGTGTTCAGACAGAAAAAGAACAGTTTTTATGTTTCTGTTCATTTTCCTCTGCAAATACATGGTTAGTCTGTGTGCCGGTTTTGATCACTAAATCCTACAGGCTTGCCTCCCTTTCCCAGGAACAAATGTTGAGACCACAGCTTAAGGAGCATCAATCACAACCACTCATTTAAATACAGGAGCAATTTAATCATCTACTTCATGACAGGTGATTAAATCTAATCATCTACATTTTATGCTTTGAAACCTAACAGCAGCTAACATTCCTTTTCAGCAAAAAGCTTCATATCGTGAAGCATCAGCATAAAGAATAACACTCAGCTTCTTGGCTCCATTTTGCCAGCCAACTTTCTGATCTCTCAGAACAGCATCAAACTGGGTAGCTGAGTGCTGTCATTTCCATCTCCAGAGAAAATAAACCAAACCCACTTCCTCTTTGGCCAAAATCAAAGGCTTGGCAACAAACACAGTCCTCTGGGACTACAGCCCTGCCTTTAAAAACTAAGTGATTACTTCTGGCTCTCTTTCAGGCCCGCTCCACATTTTTGTAACCTACAGCTTTATTCTTGTCTGATCAGGCAAAGACAAATCCCTTCCCAGCCACAGCAGGCACAGCACAAATGCTCCATGCTCCTCTCATCAAAACTCTGGTGCATACGGTGCGTTGACAGCACGTCGAAGCTGAGTTTGCAGCACAGAGTGAAACACCTCAGCACACAGTGTGTTGCAAAAAAAACCTCACCCCAAAATTATCAAAAAAAGGACAGGCACATTTTTGGCCTCTGTCCAGAAGCTAAATATGTTCACAGAAAGGACAGGAACTGTTTTACAACCCAAAATTCCTGTTAAACTTCAGCCGTGGCCCCACATATTTGCACTTATAAAGAAGATCCTTTGGGAATCTTTTACTGGGAACTTTTAGGTCATGGCTTAACATCTGAGTGAGTTTTCATTACACATCTTAACATTTATTAAATTTTGCTCAAAATGCATAGCGTTAGGAGAAAAAGGGTGAAAATGAAAAAAGAGCATTTTTTCTTCTTACCATACCGTTGGTGTTTTGGCACCAATATGAAAATAAAGACTTCATCCTTGATCTGCAAAGTAAAAGAAAAGTTCACATTTCCTTTACATTAGTAGGACCCACTGTGCATGAAGGATTGTCTCTGGTCTTCACTGTCGATCTCCCATCTGCTGCTATTTACTGAACATACTGTTATTCCTTTTGACTCTAACTTGTGGAGATTTACAGTCATTTTAGTTTCCTTTATGAGCAGAAATTGAGACTGAGTCAAGGTTTCTCTCCCTATAGAAACTGAACATTGAAAGAAACAAAGAAGAAAAATGAAATGTCTTTTCTAATACCTTCAAGCTTTTTCCAAAGCACTGTTATTCCCAAAAGATTCCTGTTCTTTGTTTTACTCCCTACTATTTCTGAGCTCATAGTTTGAGGGTTTTTTTCTTTTCTACTTTTCCTTCCTGTTCTCCACATGCTTGAGTATTGTTTCTGCAGGGATATTTGCTCACAGCCACATGTCCCTCGGTACCACGTTGACAAAGCCCAGCTTCTGACTTGCACAGTGGCCTGTGCTGGAGCAGTGGCTCCTGCCATTTCAGCTGTTAAAAGAGTGCATACATGTGTGGACACATGTGGAGATCCTGCCACACCTAGCTCTTCATTAGACACTTTCCTGAGCCCAACTTTCATTGCTGACTGAGGCACTCCAATCCCTTTTCTAAGGTTAAATCTTCTTGGATCTCTCCAGCTGCCAGCTTGAATCTTCCTCTGTCGTTTTCACTGCTGTTCATCTGCACCATGAAGCTGAGTTGCACTGAACAAACCCCACAGACGAATCAGGGGAATTGCCTCAGGGTTAACAAACTTCTGTATTAATTAAATGTGGTCAAACTGGCCCACCTTTGCTGGGAAACTGGATGTTCACAGGCAAGAGTTCATGAGAAACTGATCACATTTTCTGTTGGATGATCTTAACAAAAGTCTTTGGGCTGGCCCAATTTCCTGTAAATACAGGTGGCACCTGTGGTGGGTTTTCATTTTATGATCTTTTTCTCCACCTTCCAGCTCTGTAAGTCCCTGCTGAAAAAGATGCAAGGACCTAGCCTTTCCTGTGTAAGCTCATCACACATAGAATGATACTACACAGCGGGTCGAAGTTATGACACAAGGAATATACTTTTCTACTACATATTTTCAATAGAAGATAATCGATGGGGTAAAAAAGCAAACTGGAACATTGTTATCTTTCACCCAGCTGGACCTGAAGCTTTTCTATGACAGTACTATGACTCAGGCCACACTGGTTTTCCTTCAGTTTGTACTCAAAAAATAGCAATTGTGAAAATCACTGCAGAAATAAAGTTCAGATTGGAAAGAGAAAATCTAATCATTTTCTATCTCCTGGAGATCTGCCAATGTATACTCTGATCCTTGTGTAAGGGTAAGTGTTAGGAGACTGTCTGCACCTTTAAGGACATATGGTCAAAGATCTTCAGCGAAGAAAAGGCATAGTAAGAAAAGGATGAAGCCATAAACAAGGCAAAAATCTGCCAGATTTTTGGTTACAGAAGCAATGATGGGAACCAAACCTGGACAATCATGGGAATTGATAAGGACAAGGCTGGGAAGGTTTATTCCAGTGAGGTTGCTTGA
Organism: Laterallus jamaicensis coturniculus; assembly: GCA_022605575.1. Taxonomy (NCBI): domain Eukaryota; kingdom Metazoa; phylum Chordata; class Aves; order Gruiformes; family Rallidae; genus Laterallus; species Laterallus jamaicensis. The sequence continues at coordinate 64,908,394 of JAKCOX010000001.1, forward strand.
TCGGTGACCTTGCCAGCTGGGAAACTAAGGGAGAAAGTGGGGAACCAGAATCAAACAGACAGAGACACAGATCTGCCAAAACAGTGACAAAACCTAACCACACTAATTGCTGGCTATCAAGTAACCACTGGCACCACTTCAGGAAGATCAGCCTGGACTTTGCAATGTCTGGGGCTGTAAGACCTGAACCAGAAGGGATGCGGGAATGGGCAGAGCTGTACAAGCTCCTGAGGGACATAGAAGGGAAGGGGCACAGGGCAGAACAAAGAGGAGGGTAGGCAAAAAAAGGTATAAAGGGGGCTGGGCAGCTGTAAAACATATCTGGTCACTGTGTTTGCCTGGCTGAGCCCTGCGCTTTTTCACCACAGTCACCACCATGTTCTGTGGTGAGCTGACCTCGTCTAGATACCAGGTACCTACCAAACTGCTTTATAACTCCCACTCAGCAGGGCAGGAAGGGGAGAAAAATAAGATGGAAAAAACCTTTTGTGGATCAAGATAAAGGCGGTTTAATGAAACAAAAGGCTGCATGTGGAAGCAAAGGAAAAGACCCCAAAGATTTATTCTGTACTTCCCACCAGCAGGCAATGTCTGGCCACTTCCCAGGAAGTAGGGCTTCAGTGCACATAGCAGCTGCAATGGAAGACAAATGCTGTAAACAACAAACACACTCACTTCTTCCTTCCTCCTTCTTTCTCTCAGCTTTCTATTGTTCAGCACATGTCATATGGTGTGGACTATCCCTGTTGTTGGTTTGGGAAGGCTGTCCTGCCAGTGTCCCCTCCCAAGATCTTGGCCACCCCCAGGCTACTGATGAGGGAGGGAGAAAATGTCGACGAGACAGCCTGGATGCTGTGCCACCACTGCTCAGCAGTGGCCAAAACCCTGGTGTGTTACCAACACCTTGCTCGGTACCCATACACAGCACAGGACTGTGAAGGCTGCTGGGGGGAAAGTTAACTCCATCTCAGCCAGTCCCAATACACTTTCACAAGGATGAGGGAGGTGACTGAGGGGCTCTGTGCTGGTGGCTGAAGGAGGCATGTGGGTCACAGTGTGGGTGCCTGGTGCCAGCTGCTGGGGATGAGGGTCTATATCTCCCACAAACTGGTTGTGTGGGGGATGTGTGTGTGTGCTCAGCAGCAAACTTTAAGCTGGACCCTATGGTGAGTAAGGGAACCTCATGTCTAGGGTATCAGGTGTGCAGGGGGTCAGTGCCACTATGCCTGGGGGTACTTGTGAACATGGGATGTAAGCTGGGCCAGTCAGTGAGTGGAAGACCTGTGGAGTGGTTAAGGATGCTGCACAAGCAGAGAGGTCATGCTGGTGATCAGGGGATTAGTGAATACAAGTGTGCTTATGAGCCCAGTGAACATGATGTGTGTGTCTGTTTGTGACCCTCCCTCTCTGACAGCTCAAGAGGTGGGGACTTGGCTGGCTGTATTTTCTGAGTCTTACCTGTGGGTGCTTTTGAAGGCAGTGCATTATCTGGGGAGGCAGCCATTCTCTTAACATCCTTTTACACCTTGCTTCCCTTACAGACAGCAGGAGGAATTAGGGACTTGTGCATCTGACTTGCAATTTTCTCAAGTTAATCTTCCCTTTTTATTTAGAGGATTGTTACAGAGAGAGTAGAAAATAACTACCCTAAGTGAGATCATGAGGTCAAGAATGATTGCTTTCCTACAACCTGTTCTGATGCTTGTGAACCTGCACAGGTTTTTATGGATTCACATAACCATATACTGAATACTTGTACTGAAACAAGGAAACTCAAAAGTGCATCTCTTATCTAAGATATCAGAAGGATTTTTTTTTCTTCTTTGTTAACTTCCATAAAAATAAATGCCTTGGATAAGAACAAAGAGTGGGACATGATTACTTCATGTGAACATGGGTAGTTTTGTCTCCAATGCATCCACAGTGTAGGTTCAAAGATTTGCCTGAAAAACAATGTTGTGGTTTTGCCCCAGTGAGCAGCTGAGCCCCACACAGCCGCTTGCTCACTCTCCCCCAGAGAAATGGGGGAGAAAATCAGAAGAGTGGAACTGAAAAAAAAGTTGGTTGAGATAAAGACAGTTTAATAAGTAAAGGAAAAGCCACACATGCAAGCAAAGCAAACCCAGGAATTGATTCCACACTCCCCATGGGCAGGGAGGTGTTCAGCATTCCCAGGAAAGCAGGGCTCCGTCACGTATAACAATATGATTTGGGGAGACAAATGCCATCACTGACTGTCCCCCCTCTCCTTTCCTCTTCCCCCACAGATGCCTTGAGGTGTACCATCTCCAGCATGGACTTACCCTTAGACCACAATCCTTTCAAAGGTACACCTGCTGCAGCACAGACACAACCACAGCGACAGACACTTCACAGTAGACCTGCTGTGGCCCAGACATAAGCATGGCTACAGATGCTTTGGGGTGACCTGCTCCCACATGGACTCGTCACAGTCCCTTCAACTCCAACGCACGCAGGAGTTGCGGCCTGTCCCGTACAGCAGCACAGGAGCAGCAGCAATGCCGTGGCCGTCTGCCAGCCCAGGCGCATCGCCATTGCTCTTATCAAAACGTTCCCAGGCACTGCACAGTAAGATGATAAACAGTGCAGCAGCATGGCAAATGTGAAGACTAAAAGCAGCCACTAACAAGTGCTAGGCTCTACTACACAGTAAGGCAAGCAAGCCCCACGGCAAAGCACGGCAGCCTGACAATTAATAGCTAAACAGCAGTTAATAGCTATATATTTGCTGTAGCGTGTTCCAATCAAACCTGCTGGTGTTTTGAACCCTTTGAGTGCCACATTAAGTACCAAAAAGGACTGTTGTGTTTTAACTCAAGCCAGCAGCTAAGGCCCATGCAGCTGCCGACTTGCTATCCCTGTGGTGGGATTGGGGAGAAAATCAGAAGAGTAAAAGTGAAAAAAAATATAAAAAATCATGGGTTGAGATAAAGACAGTTTAATAAGCAAAGGGAAAGCAGCATGCACAAGCATAGCAAAAGCAGGAATTGATTCCCCACTCCCCATGGGCAGGCAGATGTTCAGCATCCCCAAGAAAGCAGGGCTCTGTCACACGTAACAGTTATTTGGAAAGGCAAATGCCATCACTCCAAACATTCCCTCCCCCCTTCCTCTTTCCTATATGCTGAGCATGATGTCATATATATGGGTTATTCTTTTCATCAGTTGGGGTGGCTGTTCTGACTGTGTCTTCTCTGAGCTCCTTGTGCACCCCAGCCTGCTCGCTGGTGCAGTGGGGTGAGGAGCAGCGCAGGGCTTGTCTCTGTGTCAGCACTGCAGCAATGAGAACATCCCTGTGTTAGTCACACTGTTTGCAGCACAAATCCAAAACACAGACCCGTACTGGCTACTGTGAAGAAAATTAACTGTATCCCAGGCAAAACAGCACAGAAAGTGTTCTCTTTTGCTGCGGGAACAGAAAGGTGAGGGAATCAAATTCTGAAGTTGTCTCTGTGTGTGGTCAGCTGCTCTCCAGAAGGCTTTTCAAACCTGTTGTTCTATCTACAGAAGTTTGTTTTTCCTAATAAAATGCAGCAGAATGCAAGCATCACAGTTTTGCCTACCACAGCCTGGCACTGTTAGCCCTGCAGCAGGCATCCAGCCCTCTGTGACCTCTGGCTCCCACCTTCTTTCTTGAAAACCGGTTATTAGCTCTGCACCTGGGCATCGGAAGTTTAGAGAAGAAGAGCTAAAAATCTATCTATAACTGTGTGTTCTGGGAAAACCCCTACTGGTACGTTCCTGTCAGCTTTACACTTTTGATGAGATGATTTTGTCAGATTTTATATTCACACACCATTTCAGAGCTCCCCCTGCTTCCTGGCATGTGGGTGATTTTGAACCCCGTGGCTGTAGGTGGCCCTCCTTCCAGTTATAAAAAAAAAACCCACCACAAGTTTCCTGCTGTTTTCCAGAGAAAACATAAAGAACTGTAGAAAAGTGAGTGGGTTTTTTTTCCCCACAAAAATTCTGGAAAACAGAATTACACAAACAACTAATTGGTTAGTTAACTGCCCGTTTGTTGCTTATCATTATGTTTTACTCATATTCTATGCAAGCCTGTCACTGTTTGGTCTCATGACTGTGAAAGTTAATTAATTTTCTCTTACAATCTATCCTATGAGGAAAGACTGAGAGAGCTAGGGCTGTTCTGCCTGGAGAAAAGAAGACTGAGGGGGGACCTAATCAATGTTTATTGGGTGCAGGGGGAATTGGCCAGCCCCTTTTCTTTGGTCTGTGGAGACAGGACTAGGGGCAATGGCTGTAAGCTGGAGCACAGGAAGTTCCACACCAACATGCGGAGGAACCTTTTCCCAGTGAGGGTGACAGAGCCCTGGGACAGGCTGCCCAGGGAGGTGGTGGAGTCTCCTTCTCTGGAGATATTCAAGACTCGTCTGGATGCCTATCTGTGCAGTATGAGCTAGGGAGCTGCTTTGGCAGGGGGGTTGGACCCGATGATCTCTGGAGGTCCCTTCCAACCCCTACAGTTCTGTGATTCTGTGAATTTCTTAGGCCGAAGTTGATACACTGGATGTACGGATTAACATTAATCTTACTGTGGTCCATACTGTGCCAGTTCTTTGAGTTGCCAAGTCTGTGCGCAGCTCTGCTGGGCATTTTCTTTCAATGTGGTTACAAATGAACCCATGATCAGCAGAAATCAGAAAGATTCATGATGAAATCAAGTGCTTTGGGGGGGGGGGGGGTGTTGCTTTCTTTTCTTTTGCGTGTTTGGGTTTTTGGTTTGGGGTTTTTTCCTTTCACCAGGTTTTATCTCCCCTCTGACACTGCTATTTTAAATCATTGACAGAAGATTGTTTTCTCTTAGGGGGGCATGATCTAAAAAAAACCTCAAAAAAAGAAAAGGCTGAGAGGATATCAATCATAGACTTTATAGGAAAAATATGCTCTAAAATAAAGTATTCACAGCAGTTAATGTTTTTATACATTCTTTATTTCACTGGTAATCCAAGTGGATAGATTAACAGAGTACTTTTCACTGCTATAGCAGGTAGTCTTGTTAAGTAACTTCTTTCCTAAATTATCACATCCTTCATTAAAAATAATGACGTTTTAATTCCCATTAGTCTTACCAGCAGACTGTTCCAAGCTCTAACCTTGTGAACATTTTCTACTTCAAATTTAATGTAAACTTTATTGTTTGATTTAAAAATCTGACACTGCTTAACCTGTGACCATATTTACAGAGGGAAGTTCCCCTTTCAGCCTTTTCTTTTACCTGATTAGACATGAAAAGTATTCTTTGTCTCTTCTCAGAAGACAGAATACCCATTTTAAACTGGTGATTGGAGCAGTTCCTGTCATCACCTGTTCCTGGTTGTATTTGTCTTCTTAGCAGAGAGGTGAGAGTCCAATGCAGTCCTGCAGAAGGCGTCTATGTGCTTCCTCAAAGGATGGAATTGGTATTTCCCTCTCTCTGATGGATCCAACACATTTCCAATTGATCAGCCTGATCAACTTGATACCATTGCCCACAGTCTTGTTAACTAGCACACAGCTCAATAACAGCAAGTTTTCTGAATGCAATAAATTATCATATAGAATAAATCACAGAATCATTTTAGTTGCAAAAGTTCCTTAAGATCATTGAGTCCAACTGTTAATCTGGGACTGCCAACTCCACCATGAAACCATGTCCCTCAATGCCACATCTACAAGTCTTCTAGATACCTCCAGGAATGGTGACTCAGGTGCTTCCCTGTGCAGCCCAGTCCAACAACTGACAACCCTTTCGGTGAAGAAAGTTTTCCTGATAAGCAATCTAAAGATCTAGTGTTTGTTCTGGATTCAATTCTTGTTCCAGTTTCCTGACCCACCACTAATGTATCAAATGTGCTGTAGTCCTTTTTAAACAGCAGAAACATAAACCAAACAAATTATATCCAGCAAAGGGCTAAGGTATCAAAGGATTTTTGATAAATTAGGCAAGAAGGGTGCAAATGCAAAACATTTAAAAAAACAATCGAAAAGTAGTCTCTGTCATCAGAGATTTCTCTGAGACATCTCCCAGTTACACATGTCCATGGACAAGCACAACAGTACCCTGGCTCAGGAATATTCATTCTCCCTGTGGGATCCTCAGCTGAGCTCTACCCCATCTCAAGTCTGTCTAAGGATAACAGTGCGACATCGTGTAGCAAGGAGTATCTGTAAATCCTCAGCTTCCTCTTCCTGTTCCTAGTCAACCCTAGGACATCTACTGCAATGGCTGTTTTGCTCTCTTCTGATGTTTGTGGAAAATAAACAAAAGCTTGGCAGGTATCAGTACACACAGCAGCTTTACACAATGCTGACTTTTCTATTTGACTCCACCTTCTTTCTCTGGTACTCATGCCAATTAAGATACTTTGGCCTCCTCCCTTTCCAGTTAATTTGCTCCAGGAAACACACATTCACATAACACAATTTCCCATGAGCAGCAGAATTAAGGAAGCCTGGTTTCCTATGGATTCATGTTGCTGATTCTCAAGTTCCATTCTCACCTCATGTCCCCTACGATACCTTCGCTAGGCAAGCCCAGCACTTTAGATGGCCACTATGAGTTAATACACAACCTGTTTGGCTCAGCAGTCCACACGCGCTGCATGACGAGTCAGATATCATGCTCTTGCAGTTGCTGCCAAAAAGAATATGGGGGTTGGACTAGATAATCTCCAGAGGTCCCTTCCAACACCGTCATTCTGTGATTCTGTGTAATATATTGCATACCTTTCTCCCACTCCTAAGACTAAAATGGATGCAAATGACCTCCGGTGAAGTAAAAGTGATTAGTATAATCACAACCAGTACTATAAGCATACAAAAATTTTAGTTAGAATGCACCCAGTCATGAGGATTAAAAACACCTTAATCTTAGGTTCTTACTTTTTTTCTCCTCTAAAATACAGTACTCTGCATTGTGCATTACTTATCATTCCATTCTGCTTTTGAATTGCCCATACATAGCTTTACAAGAAACGGTACTTAATTTGGATTGACTTGATTGATGCTTATCCTGACTATACATGCTGGTTCCACCATGAATTTTTGAATCACTGGTACAATGCAGTACTACAGTACCTCCCATTCCTAGTATTTGACAAAAAAGGCAGTCAAACAACAGTGTGGTCTGTACAAGATTGGTTTGCCTATTAGAATAACTCTGGGCCTTTGAAGGCACTATATACATATCCCTAAAACACAGCTAATATTTGGCAATGATTTCACAGTGGACTTTCCACATCAGAGGCACCGAATTACTCAGAGAGAACAAAGGACCCAGCTTTTTTTTTTTCCTAAACCAGATTATGGCACTAGCCTGTTTTATGAGGTGGGACCCCTTAGCTGAAGACATTTTTGCTTCTACATTAATGCCACCCTTTACTAGGAAGTTATAGAAGTTATGATCTTTCTGGCCTGCATTTCAACTCTTACGAGGCCTAGGTCAGATGGAAACATACAGAAGTTCACAATGGCATTGCATGGAGCTTTTGATTGCACCATGATTTTGTCTATTACACTTCTTGTTCTCATGCTTAAGGCAGGACATGCTTAGATATCCTTTCCTCACCTCTTATGTGAAGAGCTGTTTTTGCCAAGCAAGGTGGTTAGCCTTTTACTCAGACCTGTATCTGGGGAGGGGTGAGCACACTGCTGTGTAGTTGCTTTAGCGGCCGGTGGGGTGACATCAGGGTCCCTCTCCCAGTCTGAGAGCAGCCCGCTGTCACGCAGAAGTTGGTCTTGCATTACTATCCATTGGGCTAGTTTTGTCTCATGGTGCATATCAGATCACACATGCATTAGACAAACACAAGAGCATGAGAAGACATCTGCCAACATGGCAGCTAGAGAAGCACAGCTCTTACACTGAAAACACTGCAGACTTTGAGAGACTCGCTCAATGGCTCACACCCCCATCTTCTTAATTAGCCTTGCTACCTTCCTCTGTCTTCTTTCACCTTACAATTCAGGCAGGTACCTTCCTCAGCCTCAGACAAACCTGTTGTCTTCAGGGGCTGGCTTCTAAGTAGTGCTAAGTGCTGTTGCTCTGTTGGAGAAGTGAACACCTTAGTCAGCTGCCACTGGGTCAGTAACAGCATTTGGTGGTATCATGATTTCCATGGCACATTATTTATCTACTTCCTTCAGGATTCAGTGCTGAGGTAATTACAGGATATGTAGCATGAGCTTTTAAAAAGGGCTTTACTCCTACGATATAGGTAATTTCCAGGGTAGTGGGACATTTTCTTCCTCTTCTGGAAGAAGTGACAGAAGTCTCTGATGACAACACAGCTTAGATTGCTTCAGGTCTTGTTGCTTCAGTTCTCTGGTTCCTGGAACTATGAATTTGGAAAGAATGAGTAGTCAAGGAGAATAAAATGGGCAGAAATTTGAAATAACTGCTGGGGAGTTAGGAGTGATGCTCCTGGAAGATCAAGATGTGTATTTTTACCTGAAGTCTATAGAGAAGATCACTGAAATTCCTGACATGCACAGAAATTAAATGATCACAAATGAGCACTTTTTAGAAAAAAAAAAACAGGAGGGGGCGTGTGTCTGATTATCTGTACATTTTGAAGGTAAACACAGCAGAAAAGCTCTGGTTAGAGATAACTTCTTGGTGCCTGTCATTTCATTTTGTGAGACCATTTAAAGAAAAGGTGGTGCTATCTTTGAAACATACCCTTCCTATACAGCCTGGTACCGGCTCCAAACTTGTTCTGACAGTGATACTGTATCTACCTTAGTTTTTCAAAGGACCCTGGGCAGCATTTCAAAGTCAAAACCCTGGATGTCAGGAACATAGCCTGGTTTGTGAGAAAGCATATAGGTAACTGCAATGACTGCCACGATGAATGAGAGGAGTAGGCATTTCACACTAAGTGAGGTGAAGATCCCGTGTCTGCCTCTGCAAGGGCAGCCAAGCCCCAAGGAGTGCTACTGCACGTGCACAGGAATGCTGTGACACCACTAAGTGGTAGCTAAGAAACAAACAAGCAAACAAACAAGGAAGGAAAAGGCTGTGGAAACTTGTCCCACAATGTGAGCAGTTATCTTGTCAAGACCTTTCTCACAGGGAGGCACTTGACCGCCACTTGAGCTGAGCATGAAAAGGTGCAAGCGAGGAAGTTACAAGATGCTCTGCATGATAACAGCCCTTTTTTCCCCCCCTCTTTTCCAACATGTAACAATTCAAGATGAGTAAAAGTTACAGCAATTTGTAATGTTTGGATGGGGACAGACTCCATTGGTAGGAGCATCCTCTGCTAGGAGCTGCCTGCAGAGGTTCTGGTGGCACAGGCAGAAAGAGTGCCAGGGACAGCTCTTGTAACCAGAATTACATTTTCTTAATTTCTCTGTAGAGACCTGGCAGTTTTATTCACGATCTTCACTATTCATAAGGTTCCATCCAGTCTGTGCAGTATTGTAATAAAAAAAACCCCAAATCTTATTAAGTTCTGTTGACGTGTCACCTACTTTAGGCACACTGTCATTCATTGATATGACTGTCAGAATACCAAACCTTTATCCACGGGTGGTGATTCCTTGTCCTCGCTTACTTTTGTGTGAAATACAATTTAAATCATAGAATCATTTAGATTGGAAAAGACTCTTAAGATCATCAAGTCCAACTGTTGAGATAACACTGTGAAGCCCAAACACTAAACCACATCCCTCAATACCCCTGTCTGCACATCTCTTAAATACGTCCAAGGAAGGTGACTCAACCCTGGGCAGCCTGTTCCAGTGATTGACAACCCTTTTGGTGAAGGTGTTTTTCCTAATACCCAATCTAAACCTCCCTGGGCACAGCCTGAGGCCATTTCCTCTCATCCTATCGTTATGTACTAAAAAGTGCATCCTGAATGTTAGACCCATTCAGGAAGTTGAAATTCACTTGCCAGTGAGAAGCCAATATTTCAATCAGTGCAGTTACTCACTTGTTGGTTGTGGAGCTTGTTACAGCACTCACATTAAGTACAGAGGTCAGTCTGTGAGTGTAGCGTTGCTACATGGAGGGAGCGACATTTCACAATCCAATGCTGCTGTTAGGAGATGCTGGATCTCTAACCTGCCCTGACCCAACACCACACAGCACCACCTTATCACCTGTGGGAATGCCATCATTTCTGAGGTCGCACCTCAGTGGGAGAGGGCCTTTTCTTCAGCATGGGTGCTGGCTTTCCAACTCTCCTCGTCATCACTCATTCCCTCCCATGCACCGAATTGTACTGCCTTCTCAGTCTCGCAAACGCTGGAAAGCAATTCCTCCACACCTTTATCCAGGAAGTGGGCTAAAGTTTGGGATAGGAAATAAAGGCAAGGGATCAAACTGAAATAACTTTTTCCAAGAGGAGCGTGAGAAAGCGGAAGCATGATGCTGGCCAGCAGCTCAGTTTCCTCCTTTTTGTCTCTCTGAAAGCCTGGGGAGAAGCGTGGGTGTCAACAACCCCTCAAGCTGCCTTCATTTTAGGTCTGGATTTGCAGCATCTGACAGGAGTTTAAAAAAGCTCCTGGGGACAGGCAGCAGAAGGGGTTTCTTCTGTGCCCTTCTCATCTGGCCCAGGGTGGCCTTGAGGTCAAGCAGTTAAGGTGCAGCACTACCCGGCACTGGGGCGCAGGGTGGAACACACAGGAGGGCAGAAGCAGCTCCAATCCCGATCTTACATATTTAGGGGTTTTTTTTTTCGAGAAAGAATAAAAACCTCCCAGCATCACTTAAGATTCCTCCACACACATATAAATACTCTGCTTCTGAAAAGCTCCGCTGGGTGAACACTTGTTTTTCAAGGCATGTGTGTTTTTCAAGAAATGGGGAGAGAGCTACAGCCCGTGACAAGCTGGAGGAGGAGGAGGAGGGGGGGGAGAAGGAGGAAGATGCTTTTTCAGCGGCCGGGGCTGACAGGTATGACACAGTATCGGCACGTGAACACCAAACGTCCCCGCCCCCCCGCCAGGCCGCCACCCGGCCCGGCTCTGCACCTCCGATCCCCTTCCCCGCCCGAGCGGCGCCCCCGTTCCCTGCCCGCGGGGCCCCTCAGTCCACTCCCGCCCCGGAAGGCCCGCCGCTGCCCGGCAGTGAACTCCGCGCGCTGCCGTCCGCCCCCTCACCAACTTCCCGCCGGGGGCGGGACCGCCGGCCCCTTCCCGGCGGTGCCCGCGCAGGCGCCGGAGCCGAGCCGAGCCGAGCTGAGCGGAGCGCGGCGGGACAGCACCAGCCGGGGCGTCCCCCGTGCGCGCCCCCGACCGACGCCGCCGGTCGCCATGCGGGTGCCGCCGGCCCTCCTGGCGTTTGCGGCGCTGATGGTGTCCCGCCCAAGCGCCGCGACCGGCGGGGAGCAGCCGTCCGCAGGTAACGGGCGAGGCCGGGGTTGGGAGGGACGGGCCGGGGTGGGATGGGTATGCCGTCAGCATGGGCCCGGACTCGTTCGTGACCCAGCCCCGCCGGCGCCGCGGTGGGGCCCCGGTACTCACGTCCCTGCCGTCGCCTCCCTTCGCGGGCGCGGGTGGCCGGGAGGGGAAGCCGCGGGGCCCGTGCTGCCACCTGGAGAGCGATCAGCCGGGCGGCGGCGGGGGATCGGGGTCCCGCTTTGTTCGGCGTCACCAGCGCCGCCGCCTGCCGCCGGGCGGGGGGCTGTGCCGTGTGCCCGGCCGTGCGAGCCGGCGCGGCCGTGTGAGCCGGCGCGGCCGTGCGAGCCGGCGCGGCCGTGCGAGCCGGCGCCGGTAGAGCTCTCTCCCGGGTGCGAGGCCGGGCTTTGCCGTGGGAGCGATGCCTGGCACGCAGATCAGTTCTGCTAACGCTGCGCCGTCGGTGTGTTTTGCACCCTGCCCCCTGTGCCCGGTTGTTGTTCCAGGTGTCACCCCCGGCGTTGGGCACCTGCAGTTAGGTGTCGGTGCACTTCGTCAGGCAGCGCAGCAGGGGTACCCTGTGCCTAGAACAGCCCTACTCCTACGCTTTACGAGTCTCTTGGGGCCAGAAAAGCGGAGAAACTGGGAATTTCGCGGCAAAGATGGGGAGCGCAGGGCCAAGGAGTCCAAACAAGGCATGGGGATCGTGGCCTGGACTGAAGGTGTGGGGGCACCTTTCAGCCAGACGCCGATGGGAAGGAGGGGCGGCCTGCCAGCAAAGAACAGGGTTCTGCCCTTCTCTGGGCAAACTTATTGCAAGTCATTTGTGAAAGAGATAATCCGGTGTGCGAGGTTGGAACAGACTGTTAGAGCTGGTGGTTGCCATTTTGTGATGGCTCGGCTGAAAAGAGAAAGATGAGTTTAGGTTTTAACAGTATTGAGAGCTGTCTGCAGGCTGTTGCGTGCAACTGCTTGAAACAGGACGCGTGCCCGTGCGTTAGATCGATGCACCAGGGCTCTCCTGAGCTTTACCCACAGCACAAGATCCATTTACCTAAAATACTTCTTGCAGCTGGTCGCAGAAACACACCATTATGTGCCCAGGCTCCTTGGATTCTGCGAACGTGTCATGCACATTTGCTGGACAATTCAGATCCCGGTCCAGGTGGAGTGACTGAACTCAGTTGCTCCTGGGCATTTGCCACACCATACAGGACTTTGGAAGACTGTTTACCTTTATGTGATGGGGACTAGTAGCAATAAAAATGGCAGTCTGCCCGCTGACTCTTCCCTTGGTAGTTTACATTGTGAATATCCAGTATTCAGCTCGGTGTCTGACTGCTAGCCAGTAAACCTTGCAAGGAAATTTTGCCCTCACGTTTTAGCAGTAAGGAAATTTAATATGTTAAATGTTGTCTTTTAAGGTCTGACTTGACCTTTTTTTTTTTTTTAAGGACATGCCTTACCTTAATTGCTATTAAAATATGCTGCTTTTGCGTTGCATTAAGCAATTTTAAGGTAAAACCACAATACCAGGAAATCAGTTGTAAAATAAACCTAATCCAGCACAACAGTTATCTTGGTGTAAGACTACAGAAAAATGCTGTAGCATAGCTGATGTATCACAAACTGCCTAGAAGGAAAAAGCTCATTTTTCTGTGTGAATGCAGCAACCCACCAGGTGAAAGGAGCAGAATAGGCTTCTGAGTTAGGTTTTGACAACACAAGCAGAGCTTTTCTGGTGACTAGCTTTCAGGTTGGCAAAAGACTCTGTAGCCATGCTATTTAGAGTCTTCATTTAAGAAAAAATGTAAGCTTTTAGTCAACAAAAACATGACCAAGGGATATGGCTGTGTATTAGCTGAACAAACTAATACTGTGCCCTGATTGATGCAAGCAAATATGCTGGTTTACAGTGGAAGAATGAAAGTAGAAGGGGAATTCTGAGGCATGTTTATGATTCTTTCCTTTGCAATGATTCAGTCGTCATTATTTTTCTTTTAAGTCTTAGCAGGGCTTTCAGAGTGCCAGCAGCATAAAACATATCTCAGGCTGAATGTACAATGAGGACATGCCCAGTCATCTTCATTTTCTCTTGTCAGGCAGAGTTTTCCTTAGAAAAAGCTAGACAGCCTTACAGCAGTTGTCTGTGTAGCTGCATTTCCTACAGCTGTGTGCTTAATGTGGCTTCATAGATGGGCCTGTGACTCATCAGCAGAGCTGGGTGCTTGTTCATGGGAACTCTTCAGTCTGCATTTAAGTATCCTGGAACAAGAGTTCCGTGGTCAAGAGTATAGTAGAAACAGATTTGGAGACTGTGGTAACAGTTCCAGTGCTTCTTGCACATTGAAAGCCAGATTTCCAAGGTGATATGTTGTTCAACTCGGCAGGTAGCTGAAACAACCGTGCAACAGCTTTCTCATTCCCTGCTCCTCTCAGTGGGATGGGAGAGAGAATAATAATTAAAAAACAAAAAGTAAACCCCATGGGTTGAGATAAAGACATTTTAATAGGACCAAGAAGGAATATAGTAGTAATGATAAAAGAATATACGAAATAAGTGATGCTCAGCACAATTTCTCACCACCCAACAACAATGCTCAGCTAATTCCTGAGCCATCATCCTGCCTTCCACCTAGTTTCTCCAGTTATATGCTGAGCATGACATCACATGGTGTGGGATATCCCTTTGGTCAGTTGGGATCAGCTGTCCCGGTTGTGTGCCCTCCCAACTCCTTGTGCGCCCCCAGTGCTCCTCACTTCCAGGGATAAGGAGCAGCAAAGGCCTTGGCTCTGTGTCAGCACTGCTGTGATAAGGAAAGCATCCGTGTCTTACCAACACTGTTTGCAGCACAAGTCTGAACCATAGCCCCATACTGGCTACTGTGAAGAAAATAAACTCTATCTCAGCCAAACCAGCACGTGTATATTTCATTTTTGTGGCTGACTTCCTGTCACGAGTGATGGTTTTGGTGATCTTAACTTGTTCTTTTATGGCTCAGATTATTAGCAGTAGTAACAGTTCACCTGCCTGGCTGCAAACAAAAAGAAATTAGATGAAAGAAAGTGCTGTATTTAGGTATCCTCTATTATAATGACTTAACTATAAGAAAAGCAAAGAATAGTCATAAACCAGAGAAAACCATATTTAGCTTCCGCTACTGCAGCAGTTTTTTAAATGTCCATCTTGCGCAACTCGCTGTGGTGGGGCTTTTTTAAAGCCAGTGATCTGGGTCTGTCTCTCAGTACAGCATACCACCGTGTGGGGATTTGTGTCATAAACAACTGTTTGAAAAGCTCCATGGAACAGGGTTAAACTCGGAGCCCTGAGTAAATAAAAACCTGTTGTAAAAATGCACTAAATGCTGTGTATGATGGTTATTCCCGATTCCTGTGAAACTGTTTAAGTTCATTTCACTAAATATTAAAAAAAATAATAGCATTAAATTTTACCTGTCGTATTTGTACTCCCTTTATTTGCAAATTGAATGTGGTTTCCTTTTTGTATTTGAGATCTTTGTATAGAACCTTCTGTTCTGATAGAATTGCTGTTACACACGCTGGTTTAAGCTTGTTTTAGTAACTTTGCTAGGAAGTACCATCAAGGGATAGGAGTGGTATTACAAGAGAATTGTATGTGCTGCCTTTGTGTTGGAGGGACAGATGAAAGCAGGTGAAGGCAAGCACATTTAAGCCTCTCCATGGTTGTGTGACAGCTGCCACTTAGAAGGCCAGGCAAGTAGGAAGCAGGAACAAAACTCTTCAGTACCTTGCTGCTTGGTGTTTGGTGGTCTGCCGAGCCCCACACCAAATTCCAAATCTCACCTTCTGGCAGTCTCCCCTCCAGCAGTCTGACAAGAGGAGGAAACAGGCTGTACATCTCCAGTGCCTGGCCTGCTAGAAGCACGCAGCAGAGATGGATGCATGCTGACCCAGACATGCGGCCCTGTGATGAAACTCCCACTCTGCCAGGTGTTTTCCGTTTCTCCCTGTGGCATGCTCTTGATGCTCTTTTAGCCCATGCTGGGCACCAACCTCTGCAGATCTGTCCTGCAGGTCTGGACAGTGCTCCAAGCCCTCTTCTAGCCCCTGCCATTGCTGTGCTCTGCTCCAATACAGGCCAACTTTGTTCCCTTAGAACAGATTGAAGTCAGGCTCTAAATCTTTAAATTAAGGAAATGCAGCTTTCAGAAACTGACTATATTCTTCCTATGTGCTCTTTTTCTCCCTTAGCACAGACAGACTCGGTACTCTGTTTTCTAGTGTATAGGCTGCCCTTTTGCCACCTGTCCTGGGCTCATCTAGGATAGAGTCAATTCCTACTACATAGTGCAGTGCCGTGTTTGGGAGTCATGATGAGAATAGTGCTGATAACACACTGATTTTAGTTGCTGCCAAGCAGTCAAGGACTTTTCAGCTTTTCATGCTGCCCTGCTAATGGGAAAGTGGGGGGCACCCAGGAAGCTGAGAGGGGACACAGCTGGCACAGTGACCCAAACAAATCGAAGGGGATATTGCATACCGATGGTGTCATGCTCAGCATAAAGGGGGGCTGGTGGAGGAGGAACACATGACTTGGGGGACAGTCTGGGTTGGGGACAGCTCTGAGCTGTACAGTCCGAGTTATGCAGGTTGGTGAGAAACTGTGTTGTGCATCACCAGTTCTGTGTATTTGCTGCCAAGTTCCTGTTGTTGTTATTTCTTCCTCCCTTTGCTGCCCCAGCAAACTGTCCTTGTCCAGACCCACAAGGTTTGCTTTTGTCTGTTCTATTACCCCACCTCCTCCCCCCCCATCAGGAGAAGTGAGTGAGCAGTGTATGGTGCTCAGCTGCTGGCTGGGGCTAAAACTGTAACACCGTTTTTCTTCCGGCCCCTTCCTTGTGTATTGGTGCGGAGTCCTAAAGAAGCATTCTTGGGTAGCACAGGTTTATCCATTCTTGTTTCTCTTGTCTTGTATGTCAGTGGTGGTGAAAGCTAAGGAGAATCACTTTGTGAAGTTACCAAAGCTGCCACCCTTTCTGGGTGATAAAAAGTGGACATGTGAGCTCGGATGGAGCACAGGGGAGGCACACTGTCTTCCCTGACAGGGGCCCAAAAGGGACTGGTTTGTTAGCTTTGTGTCTGGCTTTTTTTTAACAGGGTAAATGATGAGTTAACTACTTGGCATGTATCCACAGCAAAGTTCAAACTGTTGTCCCTCTTGGTCTTTTGAAATGGCTTAAAACTATTTCCCTATGATGTTTCGCTTGGGGATTATAAGGACTTCTTTGTTTTTCATTGAAATAAAGAAAAAAAAAAAAGGAGCAGATCATCAAGAGATATTTTTTGGTTTTTTTTTTATAGTTTGTCTTTTTTAAGTTTTCAGTTTGTGCTTTCAATCTGTATTTTGGTCCCTAAATTATGTTTAATAGGCACATGCAATTTGAACAATCTCAGTGGTTCTTTAAGTCGCTGTTGTCCCAGATGCCCGTACCGTAGAGCCTGCAGTGCAGCCTCACCAGGCCTATTCTGTTGTATGCCTTTTTGTACTTTTCGGCTTCCATGAACAGTGGTGCCTCTGTGCATACAGCTATGCCTCATGGCCTCTGCCAGCACCAGAGGAGGAACTTTGGTGTTGCACAAGATACAAACATCACTTTAAGGGCTGACTCATTTTTACGTCTTCGAAATGTCCCCTTCTGCAGTTCATTGACATAATTTTTGCTGTTGGGAGATACATTGCCCAATGAACAGGTGGGAGATCTGCATATATATAAAAAGATATAAATAAATTCTCCTGTATATGGTTTAAAAATAGATTTTATGGAATGCATGGCGGCTTCAAGCTGGTATTTCATGAGTGCTTTCCATAAGTAGTATTGTTCCAGAACATTTATATAGTGAACAAGATAGTCTAGCTTCAAGCTAATCTACAAATCTTTCTTGATTTGCATGTGTCCGAACCTGCTGAGATTTGAGAGGGATGTGCAGTGCGGTGTTTTTTGACTTGGGGAAGTGAATATGCAGAGCAAGACTACAAGCTAGATTTGTAGATGCAAGCAAGCATTTTCTGGTTAGATTGATGTTTTTGAAGCAGAACTATATCATGTATTGTGTGCAACTAGTAGATTAGTTCTGTAAGTTATCTTCCTTAGTCATAGAAGATGCAGATAGGTATACTTGTTCCTGTTACTTTGAAAAAAAACCCACACACACACAAAACCCAAAACACAACCTCCCCCCTATTTCTTAGCAGCCTGAAACCAAGCAACAGCTATTCGCAGTAAAACAAAAAGTCTTTCAGTGGAGTTTAGTTTTTAATTTCCTCCCACATGTATTTCCTTCCTGGCCTCTCCGTAACTTTGCTAAAGATGTAACTGTCTCAAAAACTTAAATAGAGTTACTTAAGATAATTGTACACTAAGAAGATACTTGGTTTTATGTGTGTGTATGTGTATATATGCACACACCCCACTGTAGTCACATCTGCTGAAGTCTTTGCCATCAATATGGCAGCGACAGACTGGACTGTTTGTATATTAACAAATAAATATTCACATTTTCCTCAGACTTAGGTGTGTTGGTTATAAACTGATGCAGGTAATTTTGCTGAGGTACACTATGCACTTGCATTCCCATGTCTGTTCTCTATCAAGTGCTCAACTTACAGGTCACCCTGTGATCATGCTTGCACTTGCTTTTACCCCTCCTTTACCCATACCTTTGCTTTCCAACATGCAAGCAAGTTTTTCCTCCTGAAAACCCAGCCATGCTTAGTTTCTTTAGTAATCTTAAAAAAATCTAACTGTGACTGGCCTACCTCCTTCACTGTTTATTCCCTTATTCTCTGGACATAGAGCTGCTCTCTGAAATTCCTCTCGTGCTGTTCCACAGTGCACATACCCAATTCAATTTCAGTATTTCTGTGAAAAACTCGTTCTTGCTCATGTCTCTGTTGCCTGTCAGCCGTTACTGGTGTCTGAGGAGGCGAAGTGAACGGCGCTAACTGCAGGTGGGAGTTACGGCACCTGAACTGGAAGCACACTAGAACTTGTTCGATGTCAGGTATCATGCATCACGACATGATCTGCTGATCCATTGTCATCTTACTCTTTCCACACTTAGTTTCTCACTGGCTTTGCACCTCAGGTGTTAAATTAATAGTATTATGTTTAAAGATGAACGTTGTGGCACGAGCAGCTATCGCCTTCCTCCAGTTGTGCTTAACGACACAGAACAGGGTGTAACAAGTTTTTTAAAAAATAATGCTTTATTATTGGTTAAGCAGAACAGTATTGTGTGTAAAAAAAGAGTGTGGCACTTTAACTGGCAGTATGCAGGAATAGCAGCTATGAAGATTAAACATTAGCATTTCAAAAATCTTCTGTGGACTGTAGTCTTAATACTGGAGTGGCAAAAGGCTGGGGTTGCCAGGCTCTGTCTCTGCACGGGCAGAAGATGGGGAACTGCCCAGAGGAAGAATAATGAGAAGCCAGATAAACAGCCTGAGTAAAGGGGCTGTGAGCTCAACCATGAAAACAATTTGAGGGGGAGTGAAAACACAGGCAGAGGCAGATAACAAACTTGAAGAAAGGACTAGAATTGTCTGGCCAAGGCATTAAAAATGGAGTTTCCATGGGTGGTGACAAGCTGATCCATGTTCCTGGCAGTTTTGAGATCCTTTGGTTTGAATTGTTGCAGTGCTGAACGCTCACTTGCCAGCATGTTAAGTTGCTGTGTCTTGAACTAGGTAGGTTTCCGTGTATTACTGCTAAATGACTCGAAGAGTAAGCTCCTTGGTGACTCAGTGTTGGTTAGGCAAGATTTGCAAGTAGAGATAGTCTTCCGTGAAAATAACCACTGTAATTAGGGAAAGTAGGTGAGCTCTCAGGCTTTCTTTGGCTTCAATGCTGAACCAGCAAACCTCAAAATAAATAAAATCTAAGAACAATTTGTTTTTGTCAACAGCACCTCTCAGTTTAGTATCATCAGTAAACCTGCTACTTGTGCATTCAACAGCTACATCTAGATCATTGGGAAAATATTGAACAGTTCCTAGAATTGAGCCTTGAGGAACACTGCTGGTGACCTGTCGCCTACTGGATGTGTCCCCATTCACCACAGCCCTTTAAACTCTGCCCTTCAGCACCAAGTACCTCCTCATCTTGCCATAGGACAACTTGTCCAGGGACAGTGTCCAATGACCATCTTCAACAAGTATCAGTCCAGTGTTTTCCTTAGACCTCCTCTTGCTGTTAGCATACTTTAAAAAGCCTCTCTTGTCTGGCACAACACTGGCTAGGTGCAACTCTAGTTCAGATTTGACCCTGTTTCACCTTCTTCCCACATATGTGAACCATTGCTCTGTAATCTTTCTGCAAAGCCTGATCTTGCCACCAAAGAACATACAATTTTTTTTTTCCCTCCCTGTTCTGCCAAGTCAGTCTTCTGGCCCACGTGCCCCACTGTGGGATTGTCAGCTCCTGTGCTTCTAAAAGGTGGTTCTTAAAAACTGACTCGTTGCCCCCTGAACCCTCAGATGTGGATTCCCAGTGGATACTGCTAAGGAGCTCCCCAAGTAGCTTGAAGTTTGTTCTCCTGAAATCCAGGCTAGTAACTGTCTATATACAAAATAAAACAAAAATGTAGGGAAGGGGGGAAGAATTGAGGGAAGAGAAAGCAAAGCGGTATGTAATTACATAACTAAAAGCCACAGAGTTTCTACTGGTAATTCAAATACATTCTGGGATTTCATTTTCCACTCTCAAAAGTGTAGTTTTGTTTGTATAATAGTACACAACAGTAAAATTTTCTAAGACTTAGTACACCATGCCTTAGAACTAGATACTTGAAGTAACATTTGTGTGCTTTGACACCTCTTCTGTCAACTTGTCACCTTTTTTACCTTGTGGTTGAGAATTTGATGAATGTGTTCCTTTTTTCCAATAAGTGAAATACCACTTTTGTATATACTCAAACATAACAAAACCACAGCACCATTTGCAGCTTGACGTATGTTATGTGTATCAATTCTTCGTGGTTAATAGCATTTCTCAGCCTCTGTGTATTACTTTCTGTAGAGTGATATCTTTGTGGTCTTGTATAAGATGTGAAAATTGTTTACTTTCCCTCAGAATGTCACAGAGTGAAGTTAGAGCATCTGGTTGGGGAAGAAGCGACAGTCTCGAGCAGGTCAAATACGAGTGACCTGTCAACGTTTCCCAAAACATGTTAAGAGAATATTAAGGATGCCAAACCAGACATTGAGAAGCTAAGAAGTAATGATTGAAATGGGTTGAGTAACCTTCATAGGTTTCTCCTTTTGGATGCCACATGACAGCCTTCAGTAGTTACAGTAATTGTCATAGAATCACAGAATGCTTTGCATTGGAAGGGACCTGAAAGATTGAGTTCCAGCCCCCTGCTATGGGGATACCCTCCCCTAGACCAGGGTGCGCAAAGCCCCATCCAACCTGGCCTTGAACACTGCCAGGGAGGGCACTGCCACAGCTTCTCTGGGCAACCTGTTCCTTGTTCTTCCCCTGCAGCTGCTCACCTGATACCCCTGTTGCTGTTGGTGCTTAGAACAAAAGCTTTCTGTATGAGGAAACTGTCATGCTGCTCTTTATTTGTATATCACTTACTACATTAGCTCTGATGTTGTTTACTAACTGTACTCTATCGAATCACATTGCAGCTTCAGTGTTCAAGCTCCTTACACATGTTAGTAGTTTATTATTACTGTCACCACTTTTTCTGATAAGTGCTGCTGGAGTAGTAAAAACAGCATTGTCAGGCTTTCCCCAGGAGGGCTGGTGTCTTTTGGCAAGGCTGAGTCAGGAGCCAGTAGGGTTCAGTAAGACTCCCTTGGAGCACAGACCCTGATACTGAAGCTTTGGTATCTTCTCTCCCCGCTGGTCCCCCCACCCTCAGATTTGGATTCCAAAGAGCAAGAGAGATCTACAGGAGCTGTGTTAATCTCCTCGAAGTTCATTAAATTCTTATTATCTGTCTTGCTGGTGCATCTGTATAATACCAACATAGGGGTGTAATCATCACAGCTGATATGGGCCATCTGATGGACTTACTTTCAAGGGGCATGTGTTGGCTGAAGTTCTGTGCTGCGAACAGGAAGCTGTCTCTGTAGGGGAGAATAATAATAAATCAACTTGCAGAACTTCTGTGGGTTCATACTGCTGACAAACTAGTCTGTTTTGGGGAAAGTATTTGTGATTTTTCTGTCTTAATTTTTCCAATAATTTCTAGCATGTTGCCTTTTCCAAATAATTTGGAAATGTATTTGGCTGTTCTTATCCTGACTAGGTATGTTTATTAAAGATTGTTCTGTTTCTTCCAGTGCCTACACCAACAGAGATTGTAGTGACATCCAACAATTTTGAAACTATCTTACATTGGCAATACCCACCTATGTCTGAAACGCCTCGTTTTATTGTGGAAATCAAGCCTTATGAGTAAGTTCTTATTCTCTTTGTCATTTCCAGTATCTGATAGTCTCTAGAAGTGTGTAAAAGCAATCAGTCCATGATAAATTCTTCTGTTTCTTTGTGGTGAAGTCACGTAGGGTTCACCTAAATTCAGATTAAGGCAAAATTTGTGACGTGGCAAGATGTTTGAGGTAGACAAGCACCTCTTGAGGTCATCTAGTCCACCCCCTCTGCTAAAACAGGGTCCCCTTGAGCAGGTTGCTCAGGACCATGTCCTGATGGCTTTTGAGTATCTCCAGAGATGGAGACTCCACACCCTCCCTGGGCAACCCTTGCCAGTACTTGGTCACCCTCACAGGTGCTTTGTCATAGGTAGTGTGTTGTACAATATTATGCAATTAAAATTGTATTAACTATTACTTGATCTGTTTTACAGTGTAGGTTACTATGAGATCGTTGAATCCTGTGTAAACATTTCGTATCATTTCTGTGACTTCTCAAAGGAAATAAAAGATGCTTTTCTTTCTTACTGGCTTCGAGTTAAAGCTGTTGTTGGGTCGCAACAGTCTGAGTATGTTGAGACAGAGGAGTTTATTTTACGAAAGCATGGTAAGTTCCACCATAAACTAAACCTTGCCATTTTTCCCAGACTTAAAGAAGTTAGAAATGATCCTTTTTGCTGTGTTATTTTGTCCCCTTTGGGTATATCATAAAATTAGGAGTCAAGGATGAAATGAAGCATTATGGTTGTTCAGTAGGAACTTCTGTAGTTCTGCCTCTGTAGGCATTGTCAGTGAGCTGAATTGTCATGGCCTTAAATGTATAGTAACACTGGATTGCTTAATAGTGAAATCCTGCACAGGCAGATCTCTGCTTCTGTTTTAGAAGCAGATTTATGAATACATCCACATGCCTCTGTTACTTCTGAGTGTCACAGCTGTGTAATATTAACAGCATTGAAATAAATGTGTAATTCTTCTCAAATCCCTGACGAATTTTGGAAAGGTAACTGTAAATAGTGTATTTTATGTTTAAGAGCTTTGGCCTGATAGCAAAGGTGCAATGTGTTGCAGGAAAAATGGCTCCACCAAAACTGAATCTCTCATGGCACAGCGATAAAATCGTGGTTGAAATTTACCATCCTGCATTCCCATCTGCGGAGCTTCTTCCTTGGATCGGAGACATTTATTCAGAACTCACATACTTGGTGACTTTTTGGGATCATAACAATCAAGTAAGTTAAATTAAAATTAAAAGTAACTTGTTTGCCTTAAACACTTAGACAGAGGGTTCACTCCTATGACACACAGAGCCAACAGGTACCAAGAAAACAGTTGAACCTAACATAGGACTACTGAAGCCCTAAAATGTCAACTGCATCACTGTGAGATATGTGGCTGAGATTATTGCATTAGCTGCACACAAGATAGTCACCAGATACCATGCTGTTCTTCTGCACGTGTGCTAAAACATTGGTAACTGTACTTGTGTCTCTTCCACTTAGCTAGATAGAACTTTCATTTAATAAAATTGTATTTCAAGATATCAATACCACCTTATTTAGCAATCATGGTGGGTGAACTTGAGAAAAATGATAGTAGGTATGTTATTTCACATTTATCTTTTCATGTGCATTCAGCCACAAGTTTTAAAGTGAATAAGGAATGCAAATCTAGACTATGAACAGCACAAATTTTAGCTGTAAGCTAAATCAAATATAACATCTGAAGGTAGCTCATAAGCTGATAGCCAGAATTCACAGATCTTCTGCAAGGCGTGTATCTGGAGTACTCTGTTGAGCTCTGGGGTCTGTTGGAGAGATTTCAGAGGAGGGCCACAAAAGATGATCAGAGGGCTCAAGCACTCATTCTGTGAAGACACAGTGAGAGAGTTGGGCTTGTTCAGCCTGGAGAAGAGAAGGCTCCAAAGAGACCTTATTGCAGCCTTCTAATATCTAAAGGGGGGGGCTACAGGAAAGATGGAGAGGCACTGTTTACAAGGGAATGGAATGATGGAACAAGGTATAATGGCCTTAAGATGAAAGAGGGTAGATTTAGATATCAGACAGAAATGCTTCACTATGAGGATGGTGAGGCCCTGGCACAGGTTCTCCAGAGCAGCTGTGGCTGCCCCCTCCCTAGCAGTGTTCAAGGTCAGGGTGGATGGGGCGTTGGGCAACCTGGTCTAGTGGAGGGTGTCCCTGCCCATTGCAGGGGGGTTGGAACTAGAAGAGCTTTGAGGTCCCTTCCAGACCATTCCACGATTCTATGTAGGAGCCACGTCTAATGTGTGTTCATATTTTTTTTAAATGTTGGAAGATAGTGTAATGTTTGTATTGTTTTATTGAATCAAATGATATAATGTGTTTTAAATTTTTCTACAGAGTAGAGAAGAGTTCACTGAAGACAACTGTACGGTCTATAAATGTAAAGTCAACATCCCACTTTCTGCTGAAGGTTCCACTTACTGTGTTACAGCCAAGGGGACCTTATATGATGAGCTGATGGTTGGTGCCCCATCAGAAGAAAGCTGCATTCAAGTACCTCTCAAGCAGCAACTGAGTAAGAACATGCCGAATCTAACCAGAGATTACTTCTAGCTAAGTACTTGAGCTCTGATATAGCCCTGGGAAGACATGGATGCCTATGGGGGAATATGAAAAAGGGAAAGCATGGACATTCTTTTCCAAAGGCATTTTCCCAGTTTTAAAGTCATTTAAAGTTTATGTGTTATTTTCAAGTAATCTTGACTTTTCTGGCTGCTTTTCCTGCTTCACTGACATTATAAAACCTGTTTCCATTGCACCTGATCATTGGTGCAATTAATAAATGACAAATGGATTATTCACCAAGTGTGTGTGTGTGTATATATATATATATATGGTTTTCAGAAGCATTGTGTCTCTCTTCTAACAAATGGCTTTTTGCTCAGTCTCATCACTGAGGAAAATGTATATAGTCTTTATTGAGTTTGAAGAAATTACACACTTGTGGTCATAAAAATTGAGGTATTGACATATTTGTTTCTTAATTAAAGAGAGCAAAGGCAGCCAGTGACCCAACTTTGTATCTCTGATAACGTCTTACAAACTTTGTGATGATATTTCATTATGGCCCAAAACTTCACAGGAGAAAGAAATAAAATTAATAAAAGCAGTTCTGTTAGTTCTTTTATGCACGAGAGCAGTGGTATTGTTGAGGGGGAGGACATTGAGGAGAATCTGGCTAGTGGAATCTTATTTGCAATGGTTAACAGGTCTGTGTTTTGGAAGCTTTCACATTTTAATTTTACTGTACATAGATTATGTGTAATTATGATGTCAGTTAATATGCTGTCACATGGAAGATGTACAAATCTGTTCATCCCCATGTGTCATCTCTAAGAAACAAAAAATCAGTTACAAAATTCCTTTGCCCCTATAAAACTGTGTTTATATAAATTGAAAACATTCTGTTACTCTATTTTTATTTATTTTTATTTACTTGTTATCATGCTTTATAAATTAAGTTTTCTTGAGTGAAAAAGAGGTGGTAAATTGATAAATTCCCACGCTACAGCTAAGCATTCTGAGCTATTACAGTTTCTTATTTTATGTTAAATGATACAGCAGTGGTTTATTTTTCAAAACTCCCTAACAGATTTTGCTCTGACTCCTTAGGCATGCCATATGTTGTCATTCTGTGCGGTGTTCTTGTGAGTCTGAGTCTAATTCTGACAATATGCTTTGGCTGCAAGAAACTAAGGAAGAGCAACATAAAGCTGCCTAAGTCTTTGGTAAGTTCAGCCTTATCTGTGTTAGAATTTTAATATCAAACTAGGCAACTTTTAGAACTTCATGTCTCTATAGTCTTTTATGTGTGTCTCCTTTTTTTAACCATGGTTTTATAGACTGCTATGAATCCTAAACATCTTATGTTCCAACAGCCTCTACAACCAGGTGCCTTGTATTTTTTTTTAGGGCTGGGATTTAGTCTGTTATTAACTGAAGTAGCAGTAGTTGGTCTAGTTTGAAAACTTAGTTCTTAAAAACTGAATGTGAGCGTGCATAGATGGGTTTGTATTCATTCTGGCAGCAGAGGCATAGAACCACAGAATTGCAGAGATTGTAAGAGGCTTTCTGAGATAGTCTAGTCCAGCTCTTTTGCTCAAAAAGGGCCATAAAGAGCAAGTTCCCAAGGACTTTGTCCAGTTGGGTTTTGAATACCTCCAAGGAAGCAGACTCCACAACCACTCTGGACAACCTATTCTAGTGCTGAACCACCCTCAGAGTAAAAATTATTTTCTTGCATTCAGATAAAATTCCATGTATTTCAGTTTGTGCCCATTTCCTCTTGTCCTCTCACTGGACACCTGTGAGATTCCTTCATTACACAGTCATATTGTGACACTTCTAAGTAAAGCAATGTGCAGAGTAAGGGAGGTGGGGGAAGGATAGTGTTGGAGGAAGAGGGAAGAACTAGGGGAAATCTGCTCTCACGCTGAGCAGTCTCAGGGAAGAGGTCAGCAGCTGCTCTAACTCCTGTGACTATTCTTAGATAGCAGAGTGGATGATCCTTAAAGAGCAGCAGCACTCCTTGCTTTCCCATCAGGCAAGAGCCAAGTATCTGACAAGTACTGTATAACAGTGTCCTCCGGGTGTCTCATTAGGCACAGCAAGTGAACAACCAGCTGCAGCTGAAACAGCTTTCTAGAACTGCCATGTGTGGCAGTAGTAAACTGTAATCTTATCAAAGGTTTACCTCCTCAGTGGTGACTTAGAGGGAAGAGATGGTGATCTTCAATTTTATGTTGTTATACTTCAAGACGTTTTAAAGTGACTCCTTCATAGTGCAGGGGTAGCTCAATGTCCAAGATCCACTGGAGCCTGCTTTCTTTGTAACAGAATGCTAGGAAAGGAGATTGCTCTGAGATCCAGTGATGCTAGCTCAGTCCCTTTGTTGTAAGCAGCAGTCTGGTCCATCAACTTGTGCAGCACAGGGTGATTGATCTCATTATAAGGTAATATGCACGCCTGGTCAGATAATGCTCTCTAAAATGCCTGTTGCTTTCCATGGACTATGATGGAGCCATGAGATTAATTCAGAGAGAACTGTTCTGTTGACTTAAAAAAAAAATCAGATTAAACCTGTCTGACAGAATCTGTGGCTAGACCCTATGTCAAAACACAGGCCTGTTGAAAAAGTGACTAGAGACTTTTTTTCACCTTCACACCAGTATGTAACTGTGTGAATACATAACGTTATGTCCTACATGCACACACAGTAGTTTTTGTGAAGACCATTAGTTATAGCAAGAGACAGCTCATCCAGAATGGCAGTGCTGTGCTCAGTGGATCCATAGTTATTCTGGTTTCCCAGTATCACTGTGGTATTGCATCTAAGGGATCAGGAGAAAGAATGTTGCACAAATGGAGTATCTCTCCTGAACTCCTCTGAGTTTCCTGATGTGTTCTTCAAGTTCCCACTTTAGCCTACCTTTTAGAAACTTGGTTTTATGTCCATATTATCAATTTACCAGGCAATATGTTATCTTGTAATTCCTGTCTACCACAATCTGGTCACATTCCGCATGGTGCCTTGTTGCACTGAACCAAGTTCCTGAGGGAAGTGGTCATGGCCCCAAGCTTGTCAGTGTTCAAGAAACATTTGGATCACGTTCTTAGATCTGTTGTTTAACTTCTGGGTTGCCCCGAGTAGAGGTGGGCGTTGTGATCCTCATGGGTCCCTTCCAGCTCAGGATATTCTGTAATTTTGTCAATTTTCATTGAAGCCTCTAGTGGCAAATAGAAAGTGCAGAGCTCATAAGGACAGCTGCAAAACAGGTGATATGAATAATGTGGGAATAGAAAACGAGGGATTAATAACCATTAATTTAGGATTAAAATTAATAATCCACATTAATAAATAATATAAATAATTAATATGAGTAGTAAGTTTAATTATATGAAGGTATCTCTGTAGACATCTCAGAGCTGAGAGCCTGTCACTAACCTTTGAATGTATACTAGGCATTTCTTTCCATACAGATTATGAACATTGTGCTTTACCTGAGCTTGTCTGAAAATGAAACATCGAGGGAGTTTTTCCATCTGTTGGAAGGCTAGGCAAGGTGCCCTGCTTTAGGATTGCTGCCTTCCAGTGATCTGCATCCTGGTGCCTTTAAGTAGATGCTTAAATATAATTTGAAATCTTGGAACAAGTTGGAATTCTCCAACAGAAGGAAAAACGAGAGTAGCCATCAAGCAGCTGCCTTTGCTGAGAGTCTCAAGTAGCCAAAGAAAAGAAAAAACCCCAAACAAATCCACACTGCTATTTAAATCTCAGAACTTCCATATTGTTTTTCTGTGCTGTCTGTGACTCCCAAGAATGTCATCAGTTATGTGCACGTCCTCCTTCCACCATGCAGCTGTCTTTCAGGATGGGCATTGCATGATTACCTTCATTAGAGAAAACATCCCTTTAAATATTTGGAACCTCCCTATTCATAGTAGGCTCCTACCAGGAATACTCATCTAGTGAATGGGAAAGATTCCTGTACATGACTTCGTGTTAGTCTTCTGCTGGATCACAGGAAACTGATGTTTCAGCAGCCCAACTGTAGTTAGAGCCATTCATTTCCTTTCACTTATCTCACAAGAACTAATTCAAGAGGCCATCTCCTTCCACCTACTGTCTTCAGTCATTCATATTTGTCCTGTGTGTCATTTCCCCATGCTAGGTCTTTGTTGTGGGATGCATAGTGAGGGCTTGTCCACTTTAAAAGGAGCCTGGCCTTAATTTACTGATGCGCTGTGGGCATCTCCCTCTGCCTTAACTACACTGTCTTCTGTTTCAGTGCCTTTTATCTTTAAATGTTGGCAGATATTTTAGTGGTTAGAAAACACCTACTCTGTAAGAGAAAGACTCATTGAAGAGTATCAGCTTTTCTTTTTATCTCATACTTAAGTCAGCTTTTCCACTCGCTGCTGATGCTTTTTCCAAGTCTGGCAGGAATGACAAGGTTGTGTTACAGGTATTCACAAAACACTTCAGAATTTTCATTGTGACTCTGCCTTTTTTTGGTTAAACATATACAACATTTTTTTTATTTGGAGAAATTTTAATTGTTCCTTGAAATTTTGACTGATAACTTGCCACAAATGATTGTCATCTTGGAAGAGTGAAGCCACTTCGCCGGCTTTTCTGAAGATTTTTTTTCCCCCCTGTGAGTAGCTATAGGGCAGTAACATAGTCCCATATTTGTACCTTGACCCAGCATTAATTTGTTGTGGAACCATGCAAAAGCTGTGCAGATTTTTGTCAAGGTCATAATAAGATTTGAAATGAAATTCTCAAACTCCTCTTCAGAAAATGGGCACCTGAAAATTACTGGGAATTCACAGGTAGATGAGCCCTTAGAAAATAAATTAAGAAAGAAGCTGTTAACTGTTACAGATTTCTTGGCAGATGTTATTTATATGTATCCTTGAGCCTGGCTTCCACCAGTGTATCCCCCTAGTCTGTCGAGACGCTGGAAGACCTGACAGCTTAGGTGCTCTCATTGGAGAGAGGAAGATACCTGAGGACCTGTGTGTGCCAGGAAATACTGCTGACATCCAGCCTAAGCTCAGTGGCTGCCTGTTTGCTAGTGTTAGATAATGTGCATGGAAAATAAAACATTAACTTAGTATTTACCTAAATACTTTTCTTCAAATGGCAACCATATCTTAATTAGACTTGTTATTTGAGGTGCTTTGAGTGGCATTCCAGTTAGTGTAGTAAGGTGTGTTGATTTTTCTCTTTGAAGCTTGAATTGCTGAATTGCCTTACAGTCACAACTCAGTGACAAAGTACTTTGGTACCAGGAAACCCACGAGGGTTTTTTCTCCTGATGGCTTCCTCCTTTTATGGATGGGAATGGGAGTGTCTTTCACCATCTTGCTTTGCTCAAAAACTTACCCAAGAGAAAAATGGATTTCTTTTTGAGAACAAAAATCTTTGCAGTGGTTGTATAGAGAGTACTTATGTTATCCTCAGGGTCTACCTCTAAGCACTGCCAGCTGGCAGTGCGAAATACAGAACCTGTGTAAGAGTACAAGGCATTCCCTTAATGTGTTTTAGGACTACACTTTTTAGAGCTATGTGAAAATCCTGAAAAGACAAGCAAGAACTCAGTGAGTTTGGGTTTTAATTTCATTATAGCATGTACTGGTTTGGAGAGAGATGGGAAGTTGTAAATGCAGCTTTCAGCCATAGTTTCTATAGCATCTGATTTTAATCCACATTCCTCAAGTATTGCAGTTTACACATAGAATAATCTTCTCATGGCACTAACTGTGTGACTATTGGAGTCAGATTTTTGCAGAAAAAGTACAGGTGCTGTTCCCTTCAAGGTCAGTGTCAGTGTAGCATAAGTATCCAGTGTTTTTTCAGATGTCTGTATAAGCAGGTTTTCAAAAGGTACATGAATCCTACCAGCAGGTCATAACGCTTTCAGTATGTACGTGTTACTGGTTGCATGCTGGTTTCTGCAACTCTCTCCCAAGCATCTGCTGCCTATGGACAGGTGGTGTCCATACATACCTTTGGAAATCACTGTGCGTGTTCTTTATTGAACGTTCTGACTGTTTCCACACAACAGAAAACGCACATCCAGAGAGAATGGTGGCTGAACGTGTGTTACGTTCTCAGTGTCAGGAGCCACCTTCATGCTCTTTGTACTAGCTTTCCAGTAGCATCCCATGATTCCCAAGGGGATTACCTCACCTTAGTGGCACTAGGACAGCAGTTTGTAAAACTCACTTAGATTGTGAGTAATAGGGAGTGTGTGTTTGCTCTGTGGGAGTGTTTGGGAAGGGGGGGGTGGCATTTTGTCTTTGGTTTGGGGTTTTTGTTTGCTTGCTTTTTTAACTACAGTAGATTCATTGTTTGAGCATACATCACAGCATAGTAAACAGATACCAGGGCAACTGAGGGAAAAGGTATGGGGCTGAAGTCAGAGATTAAAGCAAGTTCTAATGATGTCAGCAAGCTGTGAAGGTGTGAATGTAAAGATAGCAGCCTCACAACCTTCTGACCAAGGAAGATTCTTGAAAAGTACAGTCAGATTTGATCTTCTGGGTTTGATAGGGCCCTCAGTTCTTACACGAATACAGCCTGGGAGGTTCTTTTTGCCTGTTTGTAGCTTTTCTTAAACATTTTTCTCTCCCTTTTCTCTTTCTTTACCCAGCCACATCCCTTTCTTCCAAATTTGCCATAACTGGTATTTTCCATCAGATTATTTGTTTACAACGTATCCCAAAACCCAGTGATTCTGTACCATTTTATTAAGGGTTTAGTTTACCTATAGTACTTGATAGTCTGTGATACACGTATGTAACAAATTATGAAATCTGGGCAAAGACACTATTACTTGACTAACCCTTTCTTCCTGTGCTTTCCATTAACTTTAAGGAGCACCACTGTACAGCTGAAAATTGACCCTACTTTGTATATATTCTTGAGAGCACTTTTAAAAGCAAAATCGAATCTGAACAGCCTGAAGGCATGTTGTAAGCTTTTAAAACAAGCCCAGGGCCTGGCCATTGAAGGAATTCATATATGGTGCCCGTGAAGGGGTTTCAAAGTGAAAAATTGAAATTTGTTGCAGCATTGAGGGAGTGCTTAGTGGCACAAGAGAGATAACTAGGAAGCCTTCAGCATAGATGTAACTGCTGGGTATGCATAAAGACTGCTTTCCAGAGAGCTCTTCCCTCCCAGTTGAGATAGTTGCCACGAAATATTACAGTCATTAAAAGTTACACTCATTAGCTGTAGAGTATGAAAGGTTTCCCCAGCTAGTTGAAGAGTATTACAGTTTTTCCTTCCTTTATTGTTTTCTTCTCCATTGCAAACTTCAAGTAACTTAAACTGCAGTGGGTGATGTGAAATGGGTTTAATCCTTGCAATGTATTTGCACATAGCATTTTTGAGAGCTCGCATAAAAGTGTTAATGAATAGATCCAGGCTAATGACCTTGCCAGATTCTAATTTTTGTAGTTTCTGTTGGGATTGGTTCTAATGACATTTAGATTTGGATTATGAACCTGTGATGTTTCCGGTTTTTTTTTTAACCACTAAGCTTTGACAGCAGATAAAGCCCATAAATTAGTATGTTATGTGGAACTAAAACTGGTTTTTGTTTCTCCATTGAAGGTCAGTGTGATAAGAAACCTGAACACAGACAGTTTCCTAGAACCAAAATCAGATGCCAAATACATCTCTGTAATAAGCTTAATGCCGGGCCAGTCAGTGTTGCCAGCGAATGATGGAGTGACCTTGTTGGAGGTAGAGCCACAAGAAGAAACTGCTAGTCCAAAGAATTCCAGTGAAGAAGCATCTTCTGCTTCTTCCCCAGAGGCACCAGCCAAAGCAGAAGAGATGTCTGTGCGGGAAAGCACGGAGGAGGTATCTTCTGACGATGAACAGAATCGCAAAGTAAAAGAGAGTTATTTCATTTCTGATGGTAGCCAAGTGGATATGTGCAATGACTCTTCAGTTCCAGAGGTTTCTGCACCAGAAATAGAACAAACAGCCATCCCAAGCACCTGTCTCAAGTTTTCTGGCTATGACAAGCCTCATGTGCCATTAGATATGTTGATAGATGTTGGCGAAGAACAGCCTGTGATTGCCTACAGGCCAACTGAGTAACCAGCACAAGCTGAAATGTTAAACCAAAACTCAGGAACAGCAGCATTACTGAAGATTATGGAGACTGGATTACATTATGAACATCTAGAAATTGTACTTGTTCTGATCCAACCAGGATAACCAGTGCACAACGTAGTACAGTGGATCCTGAAATGGCACTGAAAGAAGTCCCTGAGGACAGCATAAAATCCCTGGGGACACTTCATGATGACTAAGTGTTTGTGTATATGACATAACTCACTATTTCCTAATTGAAGTAGCTCTTTTTTTTAACAGTACTCTGTAGAGAGCAAACTTAACGAACAGCCGCTTTTCAAAATTATTTTGATGAACATAATGTTTAAGAAATCCTTCACTTGGTTACAATAGAGATGTGCAGGAAGTATTTCAGATGTTCTGCCTTTATGTTTGTTTTTGTTTTCTCTTGAAGAGTAATTCTGCATACAACAGAATGCTACTGTTTCTTTTCTGTAAGGATATGCCTGCAACCTTTTCCTGCATATCTTAAGAACTAGAATCTATACAAAGAACCATTATTCTAGCATCAACTTAGATATATCATGTAATCCTGTCACATTGTTTGTAACTCCTGAGTTGGCATGTTAGCCATTCCTCATTGGAAATAAGTGTATAATATATATAAATAATATGTGTGCACATATTATGTAGAAAATGTTTATAAAATTCTGCTTTCCTTCAGAGCATTTTACTCATTCTTAGAACAATATGATTTCTTCAAACAGAAATCAGCCAGACTCTTCCAAACATGTTTTCTAGCAGGTTGGCAATGGCTACCACTTTCCCCTGATTTTTTTATCACATAACTCAGGAACTACACCAAATTACCTCCCTCTAAAAGTACATCTTGAGACTATAGAAAAATAGTGTCCTAAACTGTATTTCGTAAGTGGTTGTTATCTGACAGCCCTCTGAATTTTGTAACCTGAGACTATAATTTAGAAATCTGACAATTTTAGGTTTTATATTTAAAATATTTAAAATATTTTGAGTCTAACGCCTGCAGTTATTTCCCTTTATTCAAGAGTCAATGGGTGTTTTCTGTTTGTAAGAAATCTTTACAAGAGCTTTTGGTGAAATATAGTTTATAAAAAACTGCTGCTTTACAGATGCCAAAGTGGAGCTTCTATGCAAAATGATATCTTTGTTTTAAAAGATAGTTTTTTGTAGGATTATCCGTGATGTTTGCATGTTATAGCAGGTGATTTTGAAGGAAAATCAGTTTTGTAGTACTTCTGTCTTAACATTTCTCAGTAACAGGAGTATTCCTAGGATAAAGTTTATACAACAGTTTCTGGACTGCTTGCAGTCCTGCAGATACCAGACATTAACCACAGTGGTATATGCTCACTTCCCACAGGTTTAAAGGCAATAGCTGTTTTTTCCATCCCTACTCAGGGGAAGATAACAGGTCTGTTACCAGCATTTTGATCATTTTAGGAAAAGCCAAATCATACCATAACTCTTGTAGGGTTCTTGGGTGTGTATTTTTCTGTTGGTTGCTATTTCAGCCCCCTCTAGCCCAAACACCCCTCCCTAGGCAACCACCGCACCCCCTGGGCAACCACCACGCCCCCAAAACCCCTCCCCAGGCAACCGCTGCACCCCTAAACTCCCTCCCTAGCCAACCACTGCACCCCAAACTTTTGTAGTTATGGTATGATGGAAAGTCCAGCTAGAAAGATTTCAGCGTGCGTTAGCTTGGCTTTGATGTGTTTCTGCATTATGTCCAAATTCTCTGAGACCCCTAGACCCTTTTTCACTGTCACCTTCTGAGTTGCTAGAAGGCACAGCTGGTGATGTGCTGCTTAGGATCCGCTAGCCTGCGGGTAGCTCCATGCAAAGTGTAATTCTCCTGGTGCTACAAAGACAGTTTCAAAAAGTCAGAATTAATTTGCACTTGCAACTTCAGCTGCACTGACTTTGCAGCTAACGTGGCTCACTGCTGAAGCATGCTTTTAGCAGCCTGTCTGCTAAGGAGATGAGCAGCTGTGTCTTGTGCGGAGTTTGAAGCTGATGTCATTTCTTTCAGGTTGTGTAGGTTTGTTGATCAGCACAACTGGCAATAAATGCCTCAGGACTTCATAAATGTCAGTAAGTTGTTAAGATAAACTTGGCTCAGAAGTAAGGTGTTAAAATCTGAGAGCTTGGCTTGTTTCTTGAGAAGTTCCCGATGAGGCACTTTGCTGAGTATTCCGTCTTCTTGCTATTGGCAGCTTGGTTTCCTCCTGTGAGTTTTTTTTCAGAAAAATGTTGCTGTTCCCCAAGAAGCTCAGCTGCAGCAATACAGCATTACCTGCCTCACAACCATCCTGCCAGAAGCACATCATTCATTGGAGATGTTAGGTGTGCGTTCTTAAACAGTGCGTACTGACACCCTGGCACTGATAGGGAAACTGACTGAAGACTCAGTCTCTTAGGTGTGGGCGAATGGGGGAGATCACTGAGACTCTTCTGTTGTGGAAGGTTTTCCCATTGGCCATTGCTGCCACACTGGAAGAGGAATGATTTCTTCTGCCTGTGTTGAGAGCAGCTAGCTGGGCTTTAAAACCAAGGGGTTGTCTCAGATTCTGCTCCCTTCCCCCTGCAGTACTGTTATATTTGGACACTGGCTGGAGCCTTTCCGGTTAAAGGACCAGCAGGGCGCTAGGTTGTAATTAAGGACAAAGACATAAAGATCGATCAGAAATGACACAAATAGAGCATGAGCATTGCAGGACTTTGCTAGGATACAGTCTGCAGCCTGCAGCAGCTGGACTTCTTGGGACAGGGAACATGGAAGTGCCTTAACCTGACGGCCAGTTCACCTTGCTTTTGCAGTCCTGCAGTGCCAAGTACCTGAGCCATGTCTTTGGGAATCTGCTGGGTAGGTAGTGGTTTTCTGTGCATTTTCACTGAATTGTTACATGAGTTAAAATTAATAAATGACTGTTCTTGTGAGGAAGTAGTTTTACGTTTGTCATGCACAGCACCTGGACACAAGATCCCAAAGCGCCTAACACTTTAAAGTTCAAGATTATTTAATATTTGTGCCTTTTGCAGACATATCAACTATCTGGTGTGACACATGTAGAAGGTTTCATTGCTTCAAGGTATTTCAGATGATAATCTTCTCATGGCTGCTCAGCATTCCTACCTTTCTGTCTCCTAAAGATGATTTGGGAAATGATGGAATATGAAACATTATACCCCGAGTAAGAGAAATTGCATCACAAAACTTTGGCCTAATCCCTGATAGCATTTCTAGGAATTTCCTTAGTTTCTCACACAGGTGCTCTAACTTTTCATTATCAGGTCTGCAATTACAGTGAAGCATGGTGGTAATACTATGTGCTGGCACAGAAGCATAAAATCATAGAATGCTTTGGGTTGGAAGGGACCTCGGAGATCATCTAGTTCCAGCACCCTGCTGTGGGCAGGGACACCCTCCACTAGACCAGGCTGCACAAAGCCCCATCCAGCCTGGCCTTAAATGCCTCCAGGGATGGGGTTTCCATAACCTCTCTGGGCAACCTGTGCCAGGGCCTCACTAACCTCATAGTAAGAATTTCTTCCTAATGCCTAACCTAAACCTACCCTCTTTCAGCTTAAAGCCATTGCCCCTTGTCCTATCAACACACTCCCTTATGAACAGTCCCTCTCCCACTTTCCTGTAGGACCCCTTTAAATATATGTAGGCTGCAATTCGGTCTCCCTGGAGCCTTCTCCAGGCTGAACAAGCCCAACTGTCACAGCCTGTCTTGACAGGAGAGGTGCTTCAGCCCTCGATCATCTCCATGCCCCTCCTCTGGACTTGCTCCAACAGTCTTTCCTGTCCTGGGGACCTCAGAGCTGGACTCCAGACTCCAGGCAGGCTCTCGTGAGATGAGAGTAGAGGAGTAGTGTCTCGGTTGCTTAGAACAGACATTGGTGCTTGTACGTCATCCTTCACTAGCTGAGATTGCAAGAGAAAAAACTTGCGTGAGAAGAGCTGGTTTTCCCACAGCTAGAAAGAAACAGTTGCTCTGAAGTGGTGCCATGTAAACAGTTTAATATTAATAAATAGGAGCTATTGTACTCAATAGTTTCAACATGTCTTGAAAAAGAAAACAAGCACAAAGCACCTTTCATCTTACACGACCTGCATGGATTTCCTTAGTGTGTTTTTAAAAATACAGTCCTTTAACTAT
Organism: Laterallus jamaicensis coturniculus; assembly: GCA_022605575.1. Lineage (NCBI taxonomy): Eukaryota > Metazoa > Chordata > Aves > Gruiformes > Rallidae > Laterallus > Laterallus jamaicensis. Next base: position 64,945,042 of record JAKCOX010000001.1, read on the forward strand.
GAAGCCCTTTTTTATTAATACTCTCTCTTTTTTATTAATACACACTCACTAAACGGGTGTGATCATTGAGCTAGAGGGGACTTCCAGGGGTCTATGGTTCATTCTCCCTAGGACTGCGCCGCTCCTCCCATGCATTTGCTTAAAGGCTCCGTGACCCCATCAGGCAATTTATTCTACCAGCCCTTTGCCCCCATGTCTAATGCCAGTCTTCCTGACTTCAGAAACTTATTTATCCACAACAGGCCTGCTGAATATACTTTGGTTCTTGTCTGAAATCTGTAACTAAGCTATCTGTGTAACTATTGTTGTTGCATTGTTTTAAATGTTGTTACATTGTATTATAAACAACTGCCAAAAGACAAAGGGGGTGTGTGCTTCCTTCTTTCTTACCGTTACCTTTTGTACTGAAGGCTAAATCTGCTGTTGAAGCTCACTCAGTTCGTGCCATGTGTGTAGTGTGTGCTTGGGCATCACTGAAAATGAATAGACAACAGTTTGTGGGATGTCTGCATAGTGTGTGTGTTCAATTATATGCAGCCAGTTACTGCATTCTACCCACCAGATGTCTAGAATAGTTTTAAAATAAGGTCAGTTCTCATCTGTCAAGATATCCTTTGGGTGGAACACCACACAATCCAGGCAGCAGTGGAAGGACATGACTTTTTATCCATTTGCTTTGGAAGAGGTGCCTGTCCTGTATAGATGTGAGGGGGTGCCTTTGCTGTGCTTCAGTAGCTGATCTTGGAGAGGGACGAGGACTGACACCCAGGAGCTCTTCAGTCTACTGATTCTGGTTTTATCATCTGCTTTGCAAGTTCTTTTTTGCCCTATGATGCTACTGATGCAGCCTGCAAGAACTTCAGCTCTATTGCTTGAGCCTGGGGACTCTCCTTATGCTCCTTTTGAAATTTACAAACAAGGATTTGATGGCCATGTCATTTCAATGGATTAATTGCTATAGAGCAAGGAAAGCTGGCCTTCCTTAAAACTTTTACTGATGACTTCATCTGAAGTTTAAATGATCACAAAAGACTTATTTATGTGATGCTTACTTCTCATTAGCAAGCATATGCATTCTTACATGTATCTGGGAAATCAGTTGTCTTTGAAGCGTCATGCTAAATTACCCAAAAATAATGTAGGCTGCTGGTAGAAGGATGTTGGTTTCACTTGTCTGTCAAATCTAGAAGGTGCAATTTAAAAGCATTTTCTACTCCTGATCAACACATTTACTCCTTTCAAGTAACTTCTTAATAATTGAGTAGTGCTGGCTATGGGCCGATCCCGGTAAGACCTGGAAGAATGCAGATTCTCTTGGGCGTGACTCCAGACTGAGCAGAATCAGAACAAATTGAGAAACTTTATTATCATATCAGCATCAATTACTGCACTTAAATTTATAACACAGACTCTCTGAGGTTTAGGGGTTTTTATTATTATTATTAACCCACTGTGAATCACAGTCTAAACAGGGTTCTTCCTGTGGTTTTGGGGTTTGTCTCATTTGGACGCAGCTTTCGCCCTCACGTCTTCTAACTTGCCCGTTTGTGTAATTCAGCAGTGACAGGGGAGCTGATCAGGCTGAAAACTCATTCTGCATTTATTTTGGGGCAAAGAGTTTTTTCTACTATGCAGCCACAGCTTATAAGAGGAAATGCATTACATGCAGAGAAAACCAAGGACAGACAAACCAGATGTTTCTGCTGTCCAGCTCACTGTGTCTTCTGCAAAATGTGTGCGCTGACTTCCCCTGGGTAGCACAGCCTCAGAAAGGCTGTGTAAATAAATGCCCCATCAAAAATACCCTTCCACAAAGAATACATAGAATCCTTTCAGGTTGAAAATAAGGAATGGAATGAATAAAAATATCTGATATGCTATTTTCTTTCTAGGTACGACTTTTGTGCTATGTTTTGAGGTTTTGAGAGTTCCAGGGTTGGTGTTTTGGTTTGTTTGTGTGTTGGGTGGGGTTTTTTCCCTCAATGTTAATAGCAACTCAGTTAATTATAGGAAGAGTAGAAGGTGTATGTCATCCCTGCACTCCTGTCTCAGAAAATGGGAATCTTATGTAGTGGTTTATGCTTTCTGCTAATATACTTTCATAGAGTTGAAGCCTGTGACAGCAGCCACCATGACTGCATCCTGCTGCAAATGTGATGAAATGCAAGGTAAATTTTAATAGGTAAGGAGATGGTGCAAGTGCTTGCCTGAAGGGACACAGGGCAGTGCCAGCACCTGGGTGGAGGCCGAGAGCACCTTTGCCATTCCTCATTTTCCTCTTCAACGTGGGTTCATCCCAGGGATGCCTCTGATCAGACCTTAGTATAATGCCTGCTTCCCCTTGGCCAAGTCCAAATCAGAAAAAACCCCCACCAGTGTGGATTTGGGTAATTAGTTTTTGCTACATCCACAGTGTGTGCAGCAGATTTCATTTCCTGTAAGAAAAAATACAGAGCAAAGCCTTTTGGCGAGTACATATCACAGCATGACCTCAGTTTCCTGGTTAAATGGTCACATTGAAGTAAACTTGAAACTAACACCTCTGAGAAGTGTGAAAACCGGTTATGCTGAGCGTGGAGGAGTCTGTCCTAAAAAGCTCAGCATACCGATTCCTGAACGCCAGGAGACTGTCTGTATCCATGCAGGATCTGAGACCCTGTATTTAAAAAACAACAACAAAAAAACCCAAACAAAAACCAAACAGAAAAAAAAACCCCAAAACTCAAAACTACAGTATGTTTACAAATGCAATAGTCTGTGGGAGGTGGTGGTGGTGAAAGTTGTTAGAATAGAGTCCTTTTCTAGTGTTCATGCTCCTTGGATGATGCAGAGATGATACTGAGAATTCACAAGGCAACTACAGAACTGAGTTACAGGCTGGAAAGTGTGGTGATGCTTGAAAACTACTTGCAGAGGAGAGAAGTGAAAGGCACTTCTCTCTTCCCCCTCCTCTTTTTGTTTTTATCCCCTTAGCCAGGGAAACCCCTGGAGCTTGCACCTTTCCAGGTTTTACTGCCCAAAGCAGCTGCCAGAAGCGTTGGCTCCTTGTGCAGGCACAAATGGGGAGGCAAGCACCCCCATTCCTTCCATCTCGTACCCCAGGACACGCCTGCCCACCTCTTGCTGCCCTCGTGTTACGTGGTGAATCAGCTCGGCGCGGCCTGTGGTTTGGACAACACGGGGCTTTGGTGATCAGGAACAGAGGCTTCCAACCACGCTGCCTACGAAAAGATGAACGTGTGGGTCATATCCTGCCCACACCGGTGGTGTTTCAGCCGTAGCCTCAGCTGCTGCCGGTGGCAGTGTCGGAGAGAGCGAGCATCGCCATTACTGGGCTTTGACCCTTCTGTTCTTTACCTTAGTAGGTGGACCAAGCATGAGTAACGTTTGTGTTGTACCTCTCCAGGCTTATCTGTGGTTTCTCCGGGTGTAGTGATCACCCAGCACCTTTCCTATACTATTAAGATTGCCTAAGCAAAAGCAACAATCACGTTAATTCCACGTGTCTAAGATGGTGGGGTTTTTCTCTGTGGATGATTTGGTGAGGGACTCGCAATCTAAAGAAAAGCAGGTCTTTTCTCAGTGGGCTTAAACAAGCTACAACACTCCTTAGCACCAGGAAAAACAATCATACGGCTTTATAAATGACAAAAAAAAAAAGTTTAAAAAAGCCAAACTTGTCTTTTAAATAAAATACTTTGATCCATTGGGGATTTAGGTACTACATACAGTTCCATTTATAGTGAACATTAGTGTTGCTATAGTGAACATTAGTGTTGGCTATGAAAATTTTGGTGCTGGCTATGAACATTTTGGTGCAATTCAGTGTCTTATTCATAGTTAAATATATATCATATATGCAAATTCAGCGAGCCTTCAGCAGATCTTCATCTTTAATATCGTCTGATGTCTCACTACCAAGATGCAGCTATGGCACTGGGAATTTCTAACTCTAATCTTTAAAATATTGACTAAGCCCTTTAAGAGTGAGAGCTAAACAGTTGATAGCTGTGGGCGGGAAGTAGTAAAGGCACGCACAGCAGTGAAAGTCAGCCTTGCTTCCTCAGAAACTTCTCTGTCAGAACTCTTGTGATGCAATCCCTCTTCCCTGAAGGGCAGTGAAAAAAAAAATAATCAAAAAGTCCCTCCTGCCTGACTGTGGGCGTTGGTTTTTTTTTTTCTTTTTTTTTTTTTTAACTTTCTGGTTTGTTTTTTGGGTTTTTTTGGTGTTGGGTGTGTGGGGGTGTGTGTATGTGTGTGTGTGTAGTGATTCATTTTCTGTGCTGGGAAAGGGCTGCCTTGCCACACATGACGGACCAGCAAAGGCTGAAGGAGCTGGGTCCATTCAGCTGGGAGAGGCAGTGGCTGGGGAGGGGATCTAATTGTGGTTGGCAACTATATAAATGTTGCAGAAAAGCCAGAGTTCCCTCTGAGGCTCCAAAACAAAGGACGAAAAGCGGCTGTCACAGTTGTGCTTACATCTATGGAGGAAAAACTCAGGCTGACAGGTGGTCCAACGTGGGCACACACTGCTGTGAGATCGGCTCTGAGCCTTCAGCTGGACTGGGTGAACTCTGGAACACCCTCCCAAGGCAGGTTTTTTTGTGGGTCCATTCTTGCTGCATGGAAGGCTAAAAGACTGAAAAAATACAGCTCCAATATTGAAGACAATCTTTGTGTCCAGAATAATCCGAGCCATGTGGGTTTTATTGTCTATATGTGAAATGCCACACATGGGAGAGACTTGTCAAGCCTGACAGTTGCTAGAAGTATCCTCTGTGGGCTTTGGGAGCTTCTCCCCTTCCTCCATCTTCCCATACCCTCATCCTGGAACGTCCACCTTCCTGTCCACTCCAAATATTAGCAACTCAGATCTGATAAGCCAACGGTGGTGTGCAGAGGCAGTTCCAGGGTTAATTTTTCTCCTCCGATTGATGGGAAACCACTCATTCAAGGGAAAAAAGAAAAAACCCAACAAAACCACAACACAAAACAATCAAAAAACCAATGAGGTGGGGCTATCAGATTGAATGAGTCAGGCAGCTTCCAGCAAGAATGTACTTGACTTTTACCTCTGTGTAGCAATATCCAATCCTCAAGAGAAAGAAGTCTGTTTACCCAGCAATTGGATTGGCGTTTATTCCAGGAAAGGGGAAAATTCTCATGCCCAAGGTTCTGTGTCTGTTCACAGAAACATCAGTACTGATGTTTAACAAAGATTTGGATCAAAAAGATGCTTCAGTGTAAACTAGGATGAGCTAGTGGAGCCTGCTGGGGAAAGTAGTACCTTTCCAGTTTCCATTTCTTCATAAAGTACCATTCAGAGTGTTCTTAAACAACACCGTTTCTTAAAAGTTCTCACTTATATTTGAAGTAGCACTGCAGTGCACATCCTCCTGCAACGTTCCTCAAACGTTTACATTTTTAAAGGTACTATATAGAACTGTATTCTGTTAAACTCGAGGCACCTGTGTACATGTGCGTCGCTGGACTGACTCTAGCTATCTTTATCACATGAAGAACAACTGAGGTTGATGAGTTGGACAATGTTACAGATGCTAATAACCTGGGGATTACCGGCAGCTGTTTCAATAATCATAACATAAAAAATTATGTGAAGAGTTACCAATTACTTCAGACTGCCAAGCCCAGTCGCAGATAAGGCGCTATCAGAGTGCAACGCATAGGAGACACCAAGTTTTTTCCACGGGGTACGTGTTTCTTTCCCTACTTCTCCATGCTGCAGAGCAGCCTTTTCTGAGCGAAACCCGTTGGCGCCGGGCAGGCTGGCCCTTAGCGCTGCACTCGTAGGAGAAACTACCATCAAAAGCCATTTTGGCAAAGCGCCACACTTCAACTCCTGGCAGCGGGCTGTTACGCGGGGTACGGGAAGGTGTGTTGGTACAACTCAAGTAAGCAAATATGCAACCTGTGACTAAACGCTGATGACATTTCTGTCTGGTGATTGGTTTATAAAAGTTCCCTATTCCCGCACTTGAGCTCATCTAACATGATGAAATACTAATTGCATTTGGTGTGGGGAACTTCTTAAAGGTCATTGGATTTTGAAAATGTGTTTGGGAAATGGATAGATAAAAAAGTCCCAGCCAGTGATGGCAGGGTGGCTTTACTTTCTACCTTCTACCTCCAGTTTGGCTTTTTGGCTTTTTTAATTGCCTTTCTTCTCTGTTCTTTAATTCCCTTTAGTGGATTGATGAGTTAATTATTCAAAGGTACACATCTAGAGCTTCAATGTATCTGCTGCAGTTTTGGTGCTTGGCTGATGAGGTAGAAGTGGTCAGCTGAACTGAGAGTCTGTGACCATGAATCTGACTGAGGCCAGCTTCTCGATTAGATGTTGTCCAGTTTGGTGAGTACAAGCAGTTGCTTTAAAATTTTGTCCTGATGGGTGTTTTGCTTCTAGCTTTTCCCAAAGACTATTAGACAAATTTTTGTTTCTGCAGACAGGTAGTCTTCATGTCCATTATTTCTTTGGTGGGTGTCATTACTTAGTGCAGTGCTATGTCATACGAAATTTATGTTCTTCTCATTTATCGATTTGACCTTGCAGAAGGAGAATGCATCCTGACCTTTCCCCAGATGCAGCGGTGCACAAGTGGCAAAGTACACGTGGATGTCAGCACCCGGGAGCTTTCAGGGACAGAGAAGTGAGGGGCAAGACTGGGCAAGAGGGCAGCGGGTTCCCAGCCACCTCCAGTGGCACCGAGTTTGCTGCCAGGGATTGACTCGGCTGAGATTTCCATATGCCTGAGGAGCATGAAACCTGGCTAGCACCAGGCAGGCACTCACGCAATGCTGAAGTGTTTATGAATGCAAAGCAAGGTGGCTTTCACCAGGGAGCTCCAACTCCCCCAGCCCTGGGGTCAGGCTCACAGGGATGCGTGTTTTGGAAAGGCAGGATTCGGAGGACAGGATAGCAAGCGCCAGTATTTGTGCAGACAGACTCACGGCACACCCGCACCGGCCGGGGCATATGACTCCTGGCAGTCTGAAAGTCCAATACAGAGTGGCACTTTGGCCCAACGGGCTGGGCTCACCTCTCTGCTCCCTCTCCTCAATCTGTGAGTGCTGTGGCTGCCCCAGCCTCTCAGCATCTGCAGCCAGCCCAGGACACGCCACTCAGCAGCACGGCTGGCAGTGATCTCACAGCCCCTTGTCCTTCCAATGATAAACGTCTAGATGATTTCCTGCTGCAAACACACCTGTAAACTCCATCCGCTTGCATTCGACCTGAAGACAGGCCACCAAATCAGATGACATCCCATGGGTATGTCTTTTACATCTTTGTGGCAAAATTTCTCATGTTCTTCAGCTCTGAATGACTAGTAAGCTGAAAAACAAACAAACAAAATAAATGCTAGCACAGGAAGCAAGCAAGCAAGCTTGTGTGACAGATTTATGGGATAAATAATTGCCAGACATCATTTGGGAATTATTGCCTAAAAAAAAAAAAAAAAAAAGGAGAAAGAACCTTTTTCATGCTGTTTTCCTTCATAATTAATTCCAAACTTCAGAGTGACCATAGCTGCCAAGTAAGAACAATTGCTTATGTTTAATTTAGAACAACTCATATGTTTTTCAGCTAACTTAAACCGAAGCCAAACTGGGGATTTTGGAAACCACTGCAAATGAGGGGAACTCTGGAGTGTTTAACAATTACTTCCTCATAAGACATGCCCAAGAGGAAGAGAGATGCTCTTCAGTCATGGAGCTGCTCTCCTAAGTATGAAGGGGATCACGCTTTCCTCCCTCTGCTTAGTGATGCACCTGCTTCAGGATGAGATAACCAGTAAGTAAAGGCTTTCTGCTCTTTTCCTGTGTGGGGAGAAGGATCCTGGGTCTGTCATTGAATCTCTGGGTCTTTTGGTGGGTTTCAAAAGTCCTGTCATTTCTAAATTAGTCTGCTATTTTGTCTTTGAAGGTTCTGAAATGTGGCTAAAGCAAGCATGTTGCCCATTGAATTTATTCCCAGCTCTGTTACCTATTTCAATACAATTACTACAAGTCTTGCTGGACTCTGTGATAAAGCTGCAGTAATGTACAGTCATCAGGGTCACAACACCCAGAAAAATGTTAGCATTTGGATGCTTCAGAGAGGTTGTTAACTGATTGTCATCTGTAACCATCTCAGTTTGAAAATAAAATGCCCAGAGAATTGTCAGGCAGCTTTTGCCAGTAGCATGTGCTGGAAAAGCAGCGAATCTCAGGTTATTTTTTATTAGGCAAGAGCTGATAAGCACGATTGCGGCAATTGTTAAAACAACTATAATCCTTGTAGGTTAAAGTTGAGATGTGGAGGAAAGGGCACTTGGCTTGAACTACTGATGTGGCTTCTCTGTGAATTGAGGCAAAGGGTTTGTTCCCTGGGATGTCTATCGGGGCATCTTTCACAGCAGTACACTCACTAATGAAAACAAAACACAAATGGAAACACGGAAAAGCCTTCCTTTCATAATACTGAGCGAGTTTGTTCTGTAACTGCTAGATTGGGTCACTGTGACTCGGGATGTTTTGAACATGAGATCCAGGAGGTTTAATTCCCCTGCAGTCTGCTAGCCTGAAACCAACTGAGCTGTAGCAATACCCCTGATGTGAATACACAGGAGCGTGTCTGTGACAAATTTGTTACTTTGCTGTTCCTTATTATTTGCAGCTATTTTAGTTTTGGAAAATCAAGACCTGAAAGACTCGATTAAGCCGCAGAAGGTTGAATTTCATTCACTAAACCTCAACAGCACTTTGCATTGGCAGCCTGGGAGGGCCAGAGAGGCAAGGGACACGGTCTACTTCGTGCAGTATAAAGTGTAAGTACCAGGAGATGTCCAGCCTCCCACCGGGTTGGGGCTTGCCCCTGCTTGGCATATGAAAGCCATTTTTCAGGTGACATGAGGTATTGATTGTCCCCATGGCTTGGGAACAGTCGCGTCCTGCTCGGCTGTCAGTGCTCAGCTGTATCTGTGCTTATCAATGGCCCACAAGGCGCAGCTGACCAGCCCGAGGCGGGGGATGAGCACCTCTGGCAATATATTCTGCACCCTCACTGCATCGCAGAGTTGCAGAAAAATGAAGTTTGATGGGGACCTCTGCCTGATGCAGGTCTAGCTAGATCAGGTACTTCTGCAATAGGACCTTCAAGGTATTTCGGTGGCCCACCTCGCCAGTGGTGCAGGCAGGGCGCTTCACACAGCAAACTCGAGGGAATGCTAGGGGCTGGTCCTCAGAGGAGGTACGCCCCTGTTCCCGGCACACCTGGTGAGCACCCGAAATCACCTTTAAGAAATCAGTTGATGGAAAACAGCATTCTGCTCATCATTAAACACACCAGTCACAGCTTGCCCATCCCTCCTGAGGGGCAAGTGTGCAGCAGCTTCCTACAGGGCAAATGACCCATGTCTCCGTTTTGGGATTCTTTCAGAAATGACAGAAATCCATAGCCCATGAAATCAGTCTTCCCTGCCATGAAGTTGAAGAAGAGAGTTAATTTCCATGGCAAAACGCCTGTCGGCACCGCCGAGTGAAATCAGATGGTTAAAAGTCTGTACTTACCCAGTTGGAGATAGCTAAAGCTTACCTCCTTCCTCCCTTCTCCATAGGTATGGGCAGAGCATGTGGCAAAACAAGGACGAGTGCTGGGGGATTCAACACCACGTCTGTGACCTAACGAATGAGACCTCTGACATCCAAGAGCCTTACTACGGCAGAGTGAAGGCCGTGTCAGCTGGCACCTATTCCGACTGGAGCCTCAGCTGCAGATTCACTCCCTGGCGAGAAAGTAAGTGCAAACATATGGGGCTCTCTGGGAAAGGAACTGGATTTTCTGTGGCATGGAATACATAATTTTTACTCGAAGTTTGCAAACATGAGTAATCCTTTCCAGGCTACAGAGCTATACTAAAAGAAGTTGCAAGCCAACAGCTGTCAGGTGAAGGGTTGCAATAAAGTAATTTTCCTCACACTTGGATGCCAACCAATTATGGATAAGTAGCCACTTCTCTATGCTTAGGGGACCAGAAATGCCCAGCTCCCTTTAACGCAACCCCTTCCTCAAAGCATGGAACTACAAAAGGTATTTTTCACTGGTTTTGGTGCTGCTGGCAGGACTGGGCACAAGGTAGGGGAGAAGGAAACGTTCTCTGCTTTAGGTGAAAAGGGAGAAGAGAGCTGAGAGCTGTGCGACCACCATTCTTCTCATGTTATGTGTTTTCCTGACTGCAGTGTATTTAGAGAGAGCACGAGCAAAGCTTTTAGTTAGTACAGTCATCCTAAGGCCATAGCACGTTGGAAATTGGAGGACTGTCAAAACACTGAACAGCACCAGTGTATGTACCTGTAAGTCCCCTGTGAATGGACCAGTTTTCCCTCACTAGTCCATACAAAATTGAATTGTGAACTTCCGTGCAGGTCACTTCACAACCTTGAAGTGCAAATTACCTTGAGCTTCTTGTACAGACGAAACCACAAGCTCTGACATAAAGCAGTACCTTGCAGCGGCAACAGCCCGTCCTGCCCTGTGCCACCTCTTCCTGGAGAGGCTCATGGCGCAGCTGCTGTCCTGTCTCCCCACATCTCTGGGGCTGCACAGGTCTGCAGACACTAGTTTGAACCCATAGCTGTGTTTAACCAAGCAGACTGCAAACGTTTTGAAGCTGCATCCTTGACGTAACTGAAATGGTTCAAATAGCTGCTTTACGCAGGTCAAGCACGCAGACAAATAGGAGGGTAAACTATCAGGGTTGAGGATCCAAAGCATTTTGTTTGACCAGCCCACAGTCAGCTCTGAGAGATTTCAAGAAGTTTGGCTCAGAAACAGATTTACAAACATGGGAAATGTCCCTCTCCAAAATGTCCCAAAGCAATAACCACCAAGAAGGAGGGATTTACAAAGTGGCACTGCAACAGTAAATACAACATACTATAATGTTTCTAACAAGAATAATAAATCATTGAGTGAATCCAAATTCTGATCTGTGAAATGTTATTAAGGCACTGTAATAGTATTCATAGCTTTGGTGTTTTTCCTTAGCTGTGATAGGACCTCCAATGGTAACTGTGGCTCATGGCAACAAATCCATAATAATAAGGCTGCAGGCTCCACGTTCTCCTTATAAAAGGAAGAGGGGCAGCATGATACCAATGACAAATTATTATGATCTGCTCTATCAAGTCTTCATCATTAACAACTTGCTAGATGAGGTAAGTGAATATTCAAGTACAAACCCTTTACCATTGAAAATCTGGGAAAGTAAGGGCACACCATGCTTGTTCCCAGAAATAGTCTTCTGGGATTGTGAGGGTATCCATGAAAGGTTAAGTATTTGAAAACAAAGTAGCTTTACTTTTCAGGAGTTGAATTTGAATTGAATTGCAGTTCCTCCCTTTATTCTTTTCTGTTAACTTAATATTTCATACTTTAAGGCCTGGATTAAAAAGAAACAAAACAAAAGGACAGGATGGGAATTTTAGGGGGAATTTTCTTTAAAAATAATAAATAAATTATTAATTATGTTGAGTTCATGCAAGTCCATGTGCTGCTCTGCACCTGCTGGCCTTGTCAACCATGAGTCAGAGACATACTTGCTAGGGCAATGTGCTTGACTGGCTGTTTTTGCTCTGCTCTGAAGCAACACAGAGTCCTGGTGTATGAGGGGAAAGACAAGGTTATTGAAATAGAAGATCTGAGGCCTGGAATCAGCTACTGCATCATGGCTAAAACATACGTGCCAATGCTGGACCGCAGCAGTGCCTACAGCAGCAGGCAATGCACCATGCTGCAGTGACAGGGCTTGCACCTCTGCCACAGGTAAGACACCAGCTGAAACCGGAGACAACTCTGGAAGCCAAGATCTATCCCTTCACCAAAGGCAGATACTCTCCAAAAGGAGAAAAAAAGGTGTGGTGTAAAACCTGCCATCCCCCACGACACTATCAGCCAGAGCTCTTACATCATGTCAGTTAGATTCTCAGCAGGTAAGAACCATACGGCTGAGATTAGATGAATGGCATGGATAACGAGTTGCATTCTGGCATGGTTCTCAGAAGCACCTCCCTCTTCCCTTTCTTTAAACAGTTATACATAGTATTGCTTTCACCACTTTTTATTGCTGTCAAGTAATAATTAACTAGGAAAATGAGTGACCTCCAACTTGATTAGCATGCAGTTCTGCCGCAAGCTCTGCAGTGCTGTTCAGGGATTTATCTGATGCATTTCATTCAAATGAACAGGTCCTCTTTTTGTGGCCTTTCTTCAGGCGCCGTGTGTTTAGAAAGAAACCAGTTACCAAATTCCACGAGTTTCCACGAGCCAAAATGGAAGAGTTAGCTCAGTTAGCTGATCTGAAAAAGTATCTTTGTTTACATACCTCCATCACTAGGCTATCTTCATGTATCATATGCTCAGCAGAGAGATTTACTGTCAGTCCTGCCTTGCAGGTGCTAAGGCACAGAGCATATAAAGACCTAAGCCAAAGTTGACTTCAGTGTCATTGGCCTTAGCAAGCTCGGATCTGGGTCCTTTTTAGGGGTAATGGGGGAAAACTGGAAAAGCATCCAAGTTGGAACCTGCGCTTCTGTTCTCCAGAGTTGGTCAGTGGGTTTAGGCGAAGGAGGGAGCAGGTTTCTAGACGGTTTTCCCAGCCGGGAGCTCTGGTGAGAGCCGGACTGCTGAGCAACCTGTAGAGGTACAGGGGAGCTGCAGGAAAATGCCATGTTGGGTTTCCAGCTAAACTGAACACCATCCAGGTTAAACGTGCACTCTGGCAACAGTTCTCTTTCTCTTCTCAGTTACAGGGATTACAGTGGAAGACGCCTCCCATCACAGTTCCAGCTGTAAATCGACATCTGTGGTCTATGTCTGGAATGCATACTCTGATGCTTTTGAAATTGACCTTTGCTGCATTAAAGGATTTGATTCATCACAATCATTTTATGCTGCATAAAGACCAAGCATTCTTTGTATGCCTGATATTACAATTTACAATGGTATATATTTGCATTTACAAAGGAAACAGTCTTGTAATATATAAAAATAAAAACCATGCAAAAAACACTTGTGAAAATACCCTGAAATTGTTTCTAGGAATTTTCTATTATAAGCCCTGGAAATAAAATACCATTTATAAAATAGAAGGTTCTGGTATTTTATTTTTTCTAGAACAAAGGCTGACATAGAAGATGAGAAAAAGCATCCTTTCTTTAAAATAATAGCTGTGAAGTACAGGAGCATGCTCCATGCTCACAACATTCTCATAGTTCCCTCAACATTTCTGAGAGTGAAACTAGAATGTGATTAGTCAGGAGCTCATTTAAACTGAAACAGAAAATATCCTCACTTTCAGTCAGTGACAGACAGCTAAAGGGAAGAGACCTCTATTTCAACTATTTCACAGTAAATGACGAAAAAATGCTGACCATCCCCTACGATTTCTAATGGATTTACTAATACTAGCCTTCAATGCCCAAGGGAAAATATTTCTTGGGCAAAGTCTGGGTAAGTCCATTAAGCCACCCCAGGATGGAGCGGTGAAATGGCTTTTCCACTTCTGCAAGGTCTGTAACTAATAAGAATCTCAATACTTAGCTGCATTCCATTACTGCAAATTAAATGAGAGGATGTGAGAGTAGGCCAGGCACAAGAGACAAAGCAAGGCCCAGGAAAAAAGGAGTTCCCTGCTGTCTAATCACAGTCAACTTTTCCCTTGATTCCCACATGCAGAGATGGATCAGATCAGTTTAAGTAACAGATTCTGAGTTCCCTTAAGCACAGCATTTTTCATGGTCTGCTGCTAACCACTGACAGCAGCACAAGGACACTGGCAGTAGGCATTTGAGAGAGGCTGTGCCTAAGTTAAGTGAATGCTGGTCACTCTTGTCCTTACCAAAAGAAAAAAGGGCATTACATATTCAATATTTTCACCATCTGATTCATGATAATTTGAATTATTCTATTTGCAGGCATCTAGCTGTGTCCACATATTTAGTCCATAAAACCAGGGTTGTTTCACCATCTTTCCCTTTTTGCTCCTTTTCCATTTCTGCCAATTGTTTTACCCTAGCAATATCCCAGAGTTTCTTAATTTAGGTAAGCTTTTTTTTTGGGAAGCGGGGCTTATTAAATCTCTATATAGTACCCTGTGCTATGACATGTCTCAGATCCAGCACTGCCCTGCCAGTCTTCTTGTGCTGGCAGAACCACAATAAAACCATCCAAGAAGACTATTAAGAAATTGTCTTCTATTTCAACACAGGTGACTTCATTCACTCGTGCGTTATCACAGCCTGAAAGCAATATCTGTAGTAATGCAAGTTATTTCTCAAGTTCAGTTCTTTCCTTAGGGCAGCTCATAGTGCCATTGTTACACAAGGAATAAAGCTTTATTTATATGTTTTCACTGTGGCTAGATGCCAGATGCCCACCAAAGCCACTCTATCACTCCCCTTTTCAGCTGGACATGGGAGAAAATATATCTTGAGAGGCTTAGGAGTCGAGATAAAGACAGGGAGAGATGATTCTGCAATCAGCATCATGGGCAGAACAGACTCAACATGGCATTTTAAAAAAAGCATCTAATTTATTACACTACACACACACACAAAGTGAAACCAGAGTAGGATAATGAGAAGTGAAACCAGACCTTAAAACAACTCCCCCCCACACCCCTCTCTTCTTCACAGACTCGTCATTCATAATTTCTCTCCCTTCCTCCCCAGAGGTATCACAGGGGGAGACAGGGATGGGGTACGGGGGGGAAGGGGGGTTTGGGGAGTTCCTCATGAGTTGTTTACCTTCTTAGTTGGGGAGGTATTCCTCATGCTCTTCCCTCCCTCCATTGTGGGGTCCCACCCACAGGAGACAATCTTCCATGAACTTCTACCATGTGACTCCTTCCTCATGGGGCTTCAGCTCTTCACCAGCTGCCCCAGCGTGGGTCACTGCTATGGGGTGCAGTCCCTCAGACCCAGACTGCTCCAGCCTGGTCCCTCATGAAGTCACAAGTCATATACATCTGCCCCATCCACCCTCCCCAAGAAACCTGCTCCAACAAGGGCCTCTTTCCCCTCAGGCTGCAGGTCCTGCCAGGAGCTTGCTCCAATGCGGGTAACAGAGTCTTCCATATGTCTCCATCTGCTCCAGTGTGGGGTTTCTGCACAGGCTGAAGATGAGATCTCTGCTCCCCATCATCCTCCATGGGCTGTAGGGGGACACCTGCTTCACTATGGGTTTCCCCGTGGGCTGCTGGGGCATCTGTCTCTCTGGCACCTGGGGTGCCTCATCCTCCCCTCTCTTCACTGGCCTTGATATCTGCACAGTTCCTTACATCTTCTCACTTCCTTCTCTGGTGGCAAAAAGTGGCTGCTTGCATTTTTTTTTTCTCCTAAATGTGATTCCCAGAGGTGCTGTGACCGTCGCTGATGGATTCAGCCTTGATCAGCGTCAGGTCCAGCCTTGAGCCCAGCTGGTGTTCACTTTGTGGGACCTCGGGAAAACTTCTGGCTGCATCTTGCAGAAGCCACCCCTGCAGCACCCACCCCCCCCCCCCCCCCCGAACCCCACCACTCCAAACCACAACATTAAGGTAACATCTTCTAACCCTACTCAAGAAACAGACTTCTTCAGTGCCAGATACTATGCCTATGTCATATAGAGAGAATGAACTGTTTAGGCTCTCAAATCCTCAAGAAGGCATTAAAAAAAAAAGCAGCAGAGTCATAGGGGTGCCTGAAGCATTCAGACCTGGCTAGAAATACAGCAGCTGCCATGTTACAGATCTATGGAAACCTTGGAAACCCAAAAGCTTTTCAATTTGCTAAAATAATGCAAACTGTGCAGCACTTACACTGCAAAAAAGTCAGAAAATGTCTTGCACTATTACTTTTACCAATCTGTTAACCAGATTTCACTTCCTCAGTAACAGCTCATGGTTACAGAAAGCACAGCAGGAGTTGCAGGAATGACCCACTTCAGTTCTGACAGTGCAAGGATTTACTATTGCCAACCCCACAATGGCCAGCAAAAGCCAATTTACTTTTCATTTGAAATACAAATTACCTGCCATCTCTGCTGTGACATGTAATTCTACTGAGGAAAGGTTTGGTAGAATGTCTGGTGCTGTATTTTTTTCTCTGCAATCAGAGGTGGTGTCATGTTCCCAAGACACGCTCCGGTGGGCTCACAGGGTGGCGCTTCTGCAGAGACAAGAGCTTTGCAGTAGCAGAGTTGGGTGGTCTTCACCCACAGCTTCTAGATAGCATTGTGAATGTAGGTTTTTTAAAAACAACTTCATGGGTGTCTTAGCCTGTATGGTGCTGTTTACATCTGCATGAAGGGGGACTGGAGGAAGAGCTCACTCAAGCTCTAAACTACAACCAGGGCTTTCTTGCAGTTTTGGAATACCTGAAAAAGTGAGCTCCAGCCATCCTTCCTCCTCTTTCTTGTGGACACAAAGAGAGCATCTGCTGTGGGTCCACCTCTCCAGAGCTGCCTGGCATGGCACGTGGATCCATTGCAGTTAGCACACCACTTGGCACAGGACACCTTTACAGTGTTAGCTTGACTCATTGTCACTGTATGTTTTTGAGGTCCAGCTGAAAACACCATGGTCTTGGGTTTTTTAGTGACTTACAGAGCATTTTCTAACAATGTGCCAAATGCCAGTTTCTGTTTCAGGAAAGAGAGAAATAAATGTTGGCTTCTGGAGCTATGGCATAGGGTGGGGAAGACTAGACAACGTGACAATAGCAGGACTTGTGCAATTTACTCAGTAAGCCCTTGCCTACTGTGTCACCAGGAGTTGTCTGCAGTCACAAGCAAAGCCTGTCTCAGTGGCCTCATCTGGCCAAGCCCCCGTGTCACAGCTGAGGGTCCTGCTGATGAGATATTATGTTTTTTAGAGCTTGCAATTACTGATACTCGTGTGAGGTGGAGCCCATCTACTCTTCTGTCTTTCATGACCATGGCTGAACATTATCTTATCTGTCAGATGGAGTAAGAGCTTATCGCCCACTGTAAATGGCTTTAACTTCCTGTTCTACCGGCGCTCGGAAGAGCAGAATCCAAGTACCAGAAATTCAGGAGTGGGGTTCCGGAAAAACTGATAGAGCAACAGAGCAATGGACCAGATGCTCCGGCCTTATAAATTAGGAGAAGATTATGCACAGCCAGCTGTACCATATAAATGCCCAGTTTTATATGATGCCATGATCCTCGGTGTTTATCATATGGTCCAGCATCTGGCTAGTCCTGTTCATACCTCCCATATACCTGCCCTAATCAGATGTGGACTTGGGGTTTATTTACTTGCATGACTGGATCTCAGCTAAGAACCGCTCTGGTGGCCCAGGGGTGGGGTGCTGTTGTGAAATGACATTGGCTTTTGCCACAAATCTGTCAAGACGTTATCAAGTATTTCAAACTGCAGGGAATTAATCATAAATAGGTGGAGTTTTCTGTGGATTTTCTATGGATTTCAATGTTTGCTACAATGATCAAAGATATTAATCTGTAAAATCTCTCTGATAAGATGAGAAGAAGAAAGGAGAAAATAAAACTCAAACTCCTGAGGGTTAGCTGGCCACAAGGAACACACGACGTGAAACAAGGGTACTTCTGCAAAGAAGTGGATAGAAAGAAATGGCAGCAGTGTCCATTGTCAGGAAAGTTACAGTCTCCTTTGCAACTTGCATTCAGAATCTGCTATAAACTGTTACCAAGCAAAAAGAAAAAAAAAATCCCTTGAAAATTTAATTCCCCAAATTATGAAATCAACAGCTGTTTTCTTGCATGTCTTGCACGTTGAGTCTGCTGAAGGCCCAGCTCAAGCAGGTGTTGCTACCAGAATTTTGGGCTTGGGATGAGCAAAGATGGAACGCTCAAGCCCTGATGCTTACAAGAAAAGTTAAGGGAATTCCTGAATAGGCTGCATTATCTAAGATAGATACTGAAGACTCATTAACAACTTCATTTTTTTAAAATACTGTGCTCTTTTCTAAGGCAGTTGGGACCTGATGCTGAGTTGCCTAAATATCCTCAATACTGACAAAATGCAGCCCTCTGAGGCAGAGGCTCTTCAGAGATGTCCTTACTTTTAAACATGGGAACAGGGTGACAGTGTAGATCCATTGTGCTAATTGCTATGCCTACAAAAAAGCAATTGGAAAATTGTCATTAAAGTAACTTATTTCAGGAAATATCATCCTGACACAGCATTTTTCCTACTTATTTTTTTTTGGAGGGCAGGGGGTAAGAAATCATACAAATCATACCATTTTCCAAGAAACAACCATAAGCTCTTGTTTTTCACTTTGTAATGAATGACAGACGAGTATTTTTTAATATTGTTTGTTATGGGACATTGGGTTTGTTTAGTAACTGACAGGCTTGTGATTACTATGGGACTGGGCTACACACGTGATTACTGGGCTAAATTCTCACTAAAAATTCTTATATTCAAAGGAATAGAGCTCCTAAAAGATACCAGCAAAAATAAAAACAATAAGGTTGTCTCCATTAAATCAAACACAGAGGGTCTGTGAAGTCACTAACCATGCCCTGAGTAGAAGGAGAATCAGAGAGACAAACCTAGGGGAGAAACCACTGGAAAAGTCTGAATTAAGCTCTATAGAATTAGAAAGGGTCTGCACACCAGCAGAACAATTAATACAAGGAGAGAAGACACACACACACAGAGGGGCTGGGAAGCAAAGTGCTTGCAGCATCAGAGCAGAAATGTGTATTTCAACAAGCTTACAAAGTAGGAGCAGAGTGATTTGGCCACCAACATAGTATAGCTGTTGGCACAGACATTGAACAGTTTCTGCCTTGGAAACAGACTGCTGTATATGTATGGATCAAAAAATATTTTATACATGTCCATAGCCAAGAAAAAGATATACCTGTAAGACATGATTTTTATGTATTCTGCTCAGGGAGGCCATTTCAGCTATTTCAGCAGCAATCTTAGAGGGCAAACAGTCATTACCAAGAGGATTTCAAAAGCTGGAGAGAGAAATTTTTCAGCAGAAGTGGCACTGGCTTATTCATTGCAGCTGTTCAAGAAACAAGCATAAACATCAGTGGGACTCAACCACCTTTCCATAGGTTACCAGTACCATTTAAGATACCCTGGAGCTTCCAGAACATTTGCACATGGTTGACAGATAGAGCAAGGGATCTGCAGGAGACCCTCATCTCCCTAGGGTGGCAGCTGAAGTCATGAGGGGACATCCCATGGACATGCACTAGACATCTATGCTTGGGTAGCTGGAGCTTTACCCCCAATACTGAAATGCTATCGTAATCTAGTTACCAGCTATAAGCTGGACCCTGAAGTCGTGTATATGATTTGTAGGGTTGTATTGATAACTCTGAAGAGAAAACTTGGTTATAGGGATGAAGCACGGATGAGAAAATCTTGGGTGTCTGCATTGGGTGGCATTAGCCATCCTAATGTCAGGGCCCTCCCTTCCCTTTACATTTGAATGATCTTGTGGGAAGTGGTGTAGGAAGACTGAACCTCTGAAAGGGAATGTGAAGAGACTGCAGTAACTGAATGAGATCCTGGTTTGGTACTGCTTTATGACACGTTTCTTCTGAATACCTTCCTGAAGCTGCTTCTCTCACCTGCTGAAATACTGCTCCACATTAACACCATGAAAAATTATATCAAAAGAATGCAACAGGGTGAAATAAGTTAAAGCCTTTCAGATGTATCATAATGCCATCTCTGAGAGCACAAGGCCACTCTTTCTTGCTAAGTTGCTCTTCAACTGTGTTTGCCACAAAAAGAGAGATTTCTAGAAATAATGACACACAAGGACATGAAGTGCAATGTGCTTTGAGTCCTCGAGTTTTGAAACAGAATCTGGGATCAAACACAAGCAATGGGTACATCTGAACGGGACATCCCCAAGACTAGCAGTCCAGTATAGGGAGAACTATTATTGTATATGTTCTAGGCATGCATCTCCTTGCTCTGCAAGCTGTGCTACTACCTAAAAAAAGCAGCAGAGCCACAAAAAAGCAAGAACTACAGTAGCCCTGCACTCCTTTGGTGTGTGCAGACTTGGTGCCTTGGAGTAAAGCTGCCCCAAATGGTTTAGACTGGGGAAGACTTTTTCCCCTACTTTTTATACCTGCAGTATATTAAAGACCACTTATTGAAATCCAACTCATATCACAAGCAGCCATCCAAAGGAGCATTGTGTTTTTTATTTTACCATGACTGATCAGTAAAACAAAAAGCATACTACTGCTTCCAGATTAAGTAGGAAAAGTAACATTTTAGAGCTAGGCCACAAACATCTTCGAAGGAAAGAACCACGAGTTGGTGAACCCAGCACTTGGTGAGCTGTGGCAAGAACCATGACCACACAAGGTCTGATGATAACCGGTTGTGTTCTAGGATAAGGTGGGGGAAAAAGCCAAACAGGGGAGGGCAAACTGAGTATCCGACAAACTTCAATTCGTTTTCCATAAGCCCCTGCACTGCACGTGAATAACATCAAGGAAAACACTTCCAGACAAATATTTCTAATGAAAAACTGGAACCTTACTGAAAGAAAAAAACCCCACTTTTTCAAGTGAAAAAAACAAAAACAGTTTCTCTGCAGCCAAAACTCTGTGTAGTTCATTTTCTGGGCTGTATGATTCCTGCTCTGCACTGCACTGGTGCAGCCTCACCTCAAGCACTGTGTGCAGTTTTGGGTGCCCCAGTACAAGAGTGACACAGAAATATTGGAGAGTGTCCAGAGGAGGGCAGTGAGGATGGTGAAGGTTCTGGAGGGGAGGTCTTACGAGGAGAGGCTGAAGTCCCTTAGTTTGTTCAGCCTGGAGAAAAGAAGGCTAAGAGGAGAACTCATCATGGTCTGTGGCTTCCTGTTGATGGAGAGTGAAGGGACCAGCACTGATCTCTTCTCATTGGTGGCCAGTGATAGAACCTGAGGGACCGGCACGAAGCTGTGACAGGGGAAGTTTAGGCTGGATATTAGGAGGAGGTTCCTTACTGAGAGGGTGGTCAGGCACTGGAACAGGCTCCCCAGGGAAGCGGTCACAGATTGAGCTTGACCGAGTTCAAGAATTGTCTGGACAATGCTCTCAGTCCCATGCTCTGACTTGGCTGGCCCTGTGTGGAGCCAGGAGTTGGACTTGGTGATGATCGTTTTGGGTCCCTCCCAACTCAGAGTATTCTGTGATTTTATGATTCTGTGCCATGTCTAAATTTCCTGGAGTAGAACGGGAATAGAATTTTTCCTTGACAGCTCCAGTCAATTTTTATCTAACACATCCAGTCAGAGCTCATACTCCAATCAGTAACCTTTGGGAATGCCTTCAGTGATGTGCTATTTCTCTGAAAGCAGAATAATTCAATAACCTTTCCTGGAATGCAGCATACACCCATTGACCCGAGGCAGGAGGGAAGGAAGTGACATTGCTTTGCACAGCCTTCAGTCCTAAAAGGGATGTTCCAATCAGAAGTTGAGGTTTTTCCTCATTATCCTCTGCTTCTTACTGACACCCTATGATTTCTCTCACAAGAGACTAAGATACCAGCACTACACAGACATGGAACCAAGCAATCTCCCCCACTTCCGGTCAGGCCTCTTTCCTGCTGCAGGGGCTCCGCTCCTGCTCACTTGGTGCATGTTTCACAAACTGCACCTCACAGCACCTTGTTTCCTTGCTGTGCTGGCTAGAAAAGAAGAAAACAGCTGAAATAACACCCAAGAACCTTCTGCTGTGTCATCACAGGGGTCCAGGTAACTCACGGGGGCTTACACATAGCAAACTGAGCATTACCTCCTCACTCTGCATTTCATTTTAGAACAGTTCAGAGCAGGGTGTAGCACTATAAACAATCACTATTAAAGCCATCTGTTTAATGTTTATAATCCAAGCGCCACTGTTAGTATTTCTAATAAATTTCAAGGCTTGAGCTAGCTGAGGGCTGAAGTGGGACCAGCCAGTGGGCCAAAAGAAAGGACTGAAAGTCATTAAATCTATATCCCAAGGGCAACCTGCATGCAGACACAACAGAACACAGAAACTAGCTGCTTGTATTAATATGCTATATTAATTGTAATATTTCTGAATTAGGATTGGGTTTTGAGGCACTTACCAAGGCCTTCTACAAATTATGTCCCTACCATCCTTAAACCATTTCAGTTAGCTGGAGAACAATATGTA
The DNA here is from genome assembly GCA_022605575.1 of Laterallus jamaicensis coturniculus. NCBI lineage: Eukaryota > Metazoa > Chordata > Aves > Gruiformes > Rallidae > Laterallus > Laterallus jamaicensis. Next base: position 64,967,240 of record JAKCOX010000001.1, read on the forward strand.
CTACTTCACTGAGAGAAGGTCAGCCAGTCCAGCCAGTGCAAGTCCTTGGACACCCTTGGGTTTAAGAACATGGACACACACACCCCCCCCCACCCCACCCCTCAAGATATTTACAGGATCTTAATGGCCAAATAGAAGAAAAGTGTGAGAGTTCTTCCTTCTTGGCCATCTTGCATTGGCTACCGTTACTCAGGAGCCTACATACTTCATCCTCACTAGCAATTTACTCATGTGTCAAGAACAGCTTCACGGTAAGGACTGAGCAGGTACTACTCAGTGGTACCAGACATATTGGGTCTGGATGACCATAAGTCTGTGTTATCTCTTAACATTGTGATATCAGCTATTGCAGAAAGGCTGTGGAGCACTAGTAGGGACAGACTCTGCTTGCTATAGGCTGTGCCAGAATCTGAACTGGCTTTCACAATCCAATGGCTAACTTCACACCATGACACAGGCCATCTGCATTCACTTGCTTAGAGACAGCATCTTAGCCATCATCTGTGTAAAACACCAGATGTGAATGTTTCACTGCCACAGAAAAATCAGAATAGCTTGATAAAAAGAATCCCAATTCCAAAAATACAAGGAAAAAAAAATCTAACCTGAGCTTATCTAGCTTGGATGAGTAGTGCCTGGAAAAGTGCATTTCAGAATGGAGGTTTTAATGAATGTTTCCACTCCCTTTATTTGTTTAAAGAAAAGTGTAAAAAAAACTGTGAATGAAACAAATTCCAGTAGGTTTTATGTTCCTGAAACAGGTCTGCTTTTATTTTCTTGGGAGATGTACATTTCTGCTCAGTGCACACAGCTCTTTCTCCACAGATGGAAAACAACAAAGCTGACAGCAACAGCAAAATTGCAAATTCCGGACAACATTTTCTAAATAAGCCAGGGAACTATAAAGAGAAGTCTGTCTGAACCATCCATGGGATTATACTGACATATCGTGGCAAGACAGTAGTAATGCAATGCCTTAATCACTTCTATGACCATAAACTGCTCTGCTACTTCCCTCCCTCTGGTTGAGGAGCAGAGAGAGTCCCAGACTGAGGACAGAGATAAGGAGCCTGAGGAAATATCTATGCAAGAACTTATGACTGGATCCTTCTAATGCTTCCAACTGCGGTATTTGGAACAACTGAGTCATTTCCACATCTCGCATAGTGAAAAGTCTCATCCAGTTATGAGAAGCAGAGCAGATTGCCTCCCTGTCTTCGAACCCAGAGCTGAAAACCCGACAACCTACACAGCTGCAATATGCATTTTGGAGGCCTCCGACTGCTGAGATTTCGGCCAGCCAGAAAGGTCTTTTAAAATAAAATTGTCCCTGAATGACTCAGTTGAATAACCTTTCCCATATAGCTGATGCTTTCAGGGAAAAAAGTTCAGGCGCAAGCTGTGCCCTGAGACACAACATTTTCAGTGAAAAAAGAGCATCCAGAAAGAATAATTCCCAGAACTGTGGCAATGAATAAGCTGTTTGGACTGAAAGTCCCTTCTGCCATGGTCACAGGCAGGACCTCGTCAGCTTGCAAAGCCCAGAATCACAATTTTAACAATTTCAGCCTTTTAAAATAACAAAACATATTGTGAGTGTGGTCACTTTGTGCTGCTCTTTCTCAGTGCAATTTCACCACTGTGTGGATCTCTCCCTTTATCTTCACAGCAAATGCCCTAGGCCATTGATAACAAAATATTGTCACCTCCTACTAATGACTTCTAGTACAGTTATTTTCCTCTTGCAGGGACTTGGAAAGCTTTTCGGCCCTTGCAGTCACAAGAATCAGACTTACTGCCAGAGGTACAAGTCATCCTAACCAGTCAACAGTTAAAGTAGGGGGGTAAAGAGTGATGTGTACCAACCCCAGGTCCACCCGACCCCCAGTTGCACAAGCTTCCGTGGAATTACATGGTACACAGCAACAGCTGTAACCTTCTTTCTGGGCTATGAGAAAAGTTTCAAACACAGAGCCTGTTTGTATGACCACGGTGACCACAATTATTTAAACAGTCAGCCAGCTAGCAGAGCTTGCATATCCTAGGTAAAAGAAAACAGTTTCCCAGAAGAACCTTGTTCAAAGACCATCGACTTCAGTGGAAATGATTACTCATCACCTAAATACCCCTAGTTTCAGAGTGCCTTTAAAGCTTTTAATGCATTTATCTTTGCTATAACCTTGTGAAATAAGGAAAGGTTCTGATCTGGCCTGTAAGGATATTCAGAGGTGTTTGTAAAGACATACAGGCACCCAACCCCCTTTGAACTAAGGGATCTGATAAGATTGCACAGAAGGATTATGGGCAGTGCAGGGAACTGGACCTTGTTTTCTCTGCTCTGAGAATCTCAAATACTAGACTGTTGTGACACTGCCTATCACTCAAAAATAACTATCAAAGTAACACATGAATGCCAAATTTGAACAAAAATCTTCCTTTGCAATAAGATAATGACAGTTTATACCACAGTCAACGGACTTGGCGGTTAAAGGTCAGCCTGAATCAGTAAGTGCCAAGTCATTTTAAGGGGAAATAGCCATTCCAGGATGCTGCATTTCCATAGGTGCAGAAAGCTACAGATGGGCTGGGTCAGCAGCTGAAGTGACTCTTTCTTCTCTGAGTCCACCCTGGATGGCTAAAGACACATCCCTTATTTTTGCTACGTGGAGGAAAAGACTAAACAAGTGGCAAAAGATTTTCACTGAACAAAACCGTGTGTCTTCAGCTCATTTACTTCTCAGGAGAGCAAAAATGTGGATTCTCAACCTACAGCCGGAGATATTTCAACCACTGCTATGTCCTGACTTTCTAACCTCTGCTGTAATTAAAAACAGGTTCCTACCAATGGCACTGCTATATAGCACGTGAACTGCATGAAGCAGCCGCAGGTTTGGCTCTGCTGTGTGGAAGAGAAATTAGGGTTGTTATTCAGAGTTACCTCACCCAGTACTTGGCTCCTCAGGCGTAGGGGAGCGTACGGCTGCAGGAGAGCAGCGACTGTTTCTCAAAGAAACCTGCAGAAATGAGCAGGCAATGCCTGTTCTGCTGCTGAGAGAATGGTTTCTGGAAGTGAACCACATGTGGTATTATTACCCTGATATAAATGTCAGTTGTCAGATTAAATGCAGATACAAATGCCAAATGTCTTGAAGCTTTCTCACAAGAAAAAATAAAAAGCACTCAAACACTCAAAGTACACCTGAGATGAGAGTGTTTAAATCAGTGTTTCTTTAATAGACTTAAAACTTCCTTGAGCAGAGGCGAAAAAGTTGAAAAAAGCTATTTCACAGCCCAGTGCTTCTGCTGCTGACTTGCACTAGTAGCTATTTTGGTATTTTATGTTACTGCAGAGACTAGAGAAAGCCTCCCCAGGCAACACACTTCTCCCTGGTTAGCACAGCCTAATGTCACCTGCCTGTTCTGTACGATCACTGCCCATGTCCCAGAGGAGCACACTCAACTGCTGCATGAGTGAGCTGACCCTGGCTGGGGGCAGCCCAGCAGGGACTGGGGCAGCCTACCTGGCACATCACACAGTGCCAGTAGCCTGAATTTGGTGACACCCATCTTTAGCTCCCAAGTAGCCGTGGAGGGGTGAACAGGCAGCAGTGCAGCAGCTCTTCCAGGGCTGTGCTAAATGTTGCAGCTGTGGGGGAGCAGCAGCATCCCTTCAGCAGATCCCTCCAGCATCCATGGGCTCCTGGTTTTGCAAACAGTGGAGGTGAGAGGAAGACCCTGCACTGCCTGCTGCCTTTCCCTTTCAACAGTTTGCTTCAGGGACAGCTTCAGGCTCCATTCAGGCTCTCCAGCACCCGGGGGAGAGAAGGGCAGGGCAAGAGAGCAGCAGTCAGGGAGTACCAATAGGCCAGAGTGTAACAAGAGGCAAGACAGAGAATGATCCCAAAGTGGAAGTACGGCAGTAAGAGATGGTAACAGCATTGAGACCTCTTCCTGGCAAGCTAGGCACTTCACCTCAGGCTGTGTGCTGCAGTAGGCATGAAGCCTAGACATGAAACACTACAGTGCTGAATGTTGCAACGCATGAGTCCTATTGGTCTCCCTACCCCACAGAGCCCTGGCAAAAGTGCAGGAGGTTTTTGAGATTAGCGCTTCACAAGCCATGTGCTGCCCTAGGACCCTCGGCAGGAAGCAGGCGGGAGGAGGCTAGATAGATGTACCCAGAGGAGACGACCCAGCTCCACCACTGCTCCAAAGCAGAGGCCACGGGAAAGCATCTCGCCATTCGCAGCGGGGACAGGCATGAGCGTTAGCTTGTAAAACCTGTCACCTGAGCGCTTGAAAACGAGCCCCTGCTTTGAAAACTCTCTGAGCATTTCCAGTCTGTCTGGGAGATCAGGCATCAGCGGTCTTGCCAGAGGAGCCCGGCGAGGCAGAAAGCCTGGCGTTCCCCTTGAACTTCTGCATCTACTCGGAAGGGGGAGCGCAGCGGACATCCCCGCTGCCTGCCCGCCTGCAGACCTCGGAGAGTGACAGTGTGGCGGTCCTCCGGCTTCTTGCCAGGCAAGGACGTTTCAGGGAGTGAGCTGTGAATTTTAAACCTGTCGTTTCCCCATATAACTAAATCTAAAGGGTGCTTTTTTTTTTTTCTTTTTTCAATTTTAGTGTTGTGATGAGCTTAGGTCCTCAGGTCTCCCCAGCTATGCTGACGTTCAGTCCACAAAGCAGGTGTAGAAGCTGAAAATCTGATTTCCCAAGGCTGAAAACTATTACACTATGAATACACATGCCAGTGACAGAAGGTAACTGGTCGAAACTCAGATGCTTATGTAAACAATTTGGGTTTACACTATTAATACAACTAATAAAAAACCTCTTCTACAGCAGCAAAACCAGACCAGTAAGGAGATGACTAGAGCATAGTACAGAAATAGTACCTGGTAGTGAAGGTTGCTTGAGGTAACATTTGTCAGGCGACAGGCAAGTGACTGTATACCTGCTGCTTCATGGTAACAAAGCTCAGGGGACTGTATAAAGGCAATAATAATAAAATACCAGGAGGGCAGAGTTAGACACGAGTAAGCCATATTCTTAAAAAAAGAGAAGCCTCTTTAATGTATGCCCAAAAAGTTTGGGTTTTTTTGCAGAGTTTTGTGTACAGGCACATAATCCAGGCAGCCAAGGAGCTGACTTGATCACCTCTGAAGTAGGCAGTCTTGACAACCCAGTCAAGGCCTAGCTTGAGTCCTTCTGTAAATCCCCTGCTTTGCCATGTGATTTGCTGGAAGGAGGTGTCACTCCAGCTAGAAACAAATGTATGTCTCTTCTCAGTTCCTGTAAAGTCAGCCTGTGGCTCCTACCTCTCATGCTATTGCTGCTCATTGGTAACAGGCAGTGAGGAGGAAGTACGAGATATTGCAAGGATGAGATATCCATGAGACTGTGGATGTGACGTGCGAGTCAGCTCAGACTGATGTGCTTGCTTCTGTTACCATTGTTTTGAGAAACATCCCAGCACCAACTGAAAAGAAAACTCCTTGGGTGTTTTGTTATATTCTAGCAGGGTCCCAAAGATATAATGCAACAGGACTGGGATGTCTCTCTGTAGGCTGATGGCAAGGTGACAGCGAAAGTGTTGCAATGATTGGTAGGGAGTGCATCACTAAGACATGAATTAAAGCTCCTGGACCATAAAGTCTAGGGGTTCTATAGAGATGAACTTCATTACACACAGATGCTTTCAGCATGGATTCATCAAAATTACCAGAAATGACTATCATGCTTAGCTCGTGGGTACTTTTTGGGTTGATCTGATTATGTGTCACCCCTCTAGCTTTGTCTATGTCAGCTGTTTTCTCTTGCAGGAAGCCCTGCCAAACTGAGTTCTCTGACATATGTTTTCAAGTGTTGAAATATATCCTATGAGAAAAGTTCAAATCAGATGGAATTGAACTTGTACCTTTGAGAAACCTCTCTCAGAACAAACATCACATGGGAGAGAAGAAGTTTCATTTAATTCCAACATTTAATTCCAATTTTAATAGGACTCCACTGAAAACATACATCTGGGGAAGGATGTAGTTACCTAAATCAGGGCAGCAAGTACATTGAAGGTGCTCAGGGTATCCTGTCTGGCCTCCAGCAGCCACTGCAAAGGAGACTTCATGTCTCCCTGTAACACGTGTCCTATCCTCCTGTACCTGGATACTCAAGGGCATAGTAACCTGAGTAATATTAACAGCTACCAGAGTGCTTCATATTAATACCTCTGTACTCTCAGGGGGTGATGTAATTTCCCTCCTGGCTGAGGTACAGCAAACTGCACATCTGAAGGACATATCTTTGTTTAAATAAACTAAAGACTGCAGTCAACAGTGTAGCCAGAATGAGTGCAGGTTCTGCATCAGTGTTAAGGTGCCCACTCTTAAGTTGGCCTTCAAACTCTCTATTTTGGATGCTGTTAGCAGGGCAGTCATGAAAATGCAAAAAACCCCAAACCCCACAACCTGAGTATTGCAACCCCTACGGAGCTCCATGTTCCTATAGACACATTGCTACATGTAACTCTGATACCTCAGGGATAGGTCTAGCTGTCCCCCCATGGGATAGCCTAATTCTCGTTCACAGTGAACACATAGCTCTGGTCATGAGTGTGGAGTAAACCGCTGCACTGAGGACACAGGTCATGTCCCTGTATACGCTGCTGAGGCCTGTGCACATTATACAGCTGTCCCACTGCGGCCGCAGTGGCACCTGGCAGCACAGACAACCCGTTCTCATGACTCTGGCCTAGGAAATCTTTCACCATCCCTGCACAAACCCTCCCTGCTAGGCATGGAGATTTTTGCCTACTTGAGGCAGCCATGGTAGGCCACTGCAGAAGCCAGGATACCAAACTTAAAAGGTTAATGATCTATCCATTATGCAAAATCCTATGCAGCAGCACTAATTCTTCCCATTCAATCATCCTTTTCCCAAGAGCTCAGGACAATACGAGAGACGTGGAAGGCTAGCTGATTTATTGCTTTCATGCAAAAGGTCAGGCTAAGGAAGACCAGCCACTGGAGTCTGTTGCCCTGTAAACTTAGTATCTGATTAGCCATTGCTTAGCTTGTCTTCAAAATAGCCTTTGACATGGAGAAATTACTATAAAAATAATACTTGGAGACTTACAGTAGTTTGTACTTCACTTTTTTTTTCCCCCCCCCCAAAGCAAATGAGCAAACAGGTTGCATTACCTTCTAGCATCACATATTCACTCTAAAATGAAAGCTGAAGGCTTTCTGATTCACCGTATCAGCTATACCTATATCACTTCTTCATGTGAGGTGAATTAATGCAAGTTTTCACTCAAGAAAACCCCACACTAAGACTGCAGGAAAAATTCCTGGTATTGAGTTAGAATTATCAGTGTGAACAGAAATGAGTAGTAAACATTCTTCCTTTGAAATAAACAGGCATATTTCTCTTTTCAGCTCAAAGGACACTTGAGAACATAAACATCAGTATACAAACACCAGTACAAAAATGTTACTGGTATGTGTATGTTATATTTGTCTGTGTATATACAAGCATACATGCATCTAACATAGATGTGTATTTTTTATATATGAACATATATATTCTCTGCAAGCTGGGAGACACAAAAGACCCTAAGCCACCACTTCTGAGCTTCTCTCTGTAGGAGAGTTACCTTCTGACAGCAAGATAAATGAAGGGGCAGCTGTGTTCATTCTCTAGTGCTCATGCTTGTTTAGCATCCTGATTAATGGTCTAATTTATCTCTCGCAAACCTTTATATGCTGCTCAGAACCCAATGTAAAGTTTATGTGCAAATGCATCCACACAACAAAATTACTCCATATTGAAACTTACTTTGGTTTAATTTCAGAGTGAGTCCCTGAGGACCTCATTGTGAGGGATGCAGTGTCTCATCCTGCCTCAACTTTAGGCCCACATTGTGGGTTTGTTGCTAGTCTGTGAGGGAGTTACAGCATTGCTGTAAAAAGATGCAGGAGATACTGTGAGAAAACAGTGACACCCAGTTGCTGCTTAGGTAAATTCTTTTAGTTCATATGAATATTTCAGGAAGCAAGGGAAAGAACAGACAAAGAACATTGTATGCCAGAAGCCCATCCTGCGAAGGCATATCTATCTGAGGAAGGTAAGAAACTCTAACCTTTAAGACTCCTTCTGGTTGTGAAAATTATTCCAGCCCAGAAAAAAGAAGTCCTCTTCATGGACTTGTTTATTGCAAACCTTTACACTGAAGAAAATGTTGTGCCATAAGCGTTCTCAAGAAAAAGCAAATGATGGAGCCCTGCTATGTCCTTATAAAAGATTTTAGGCTACATTTCCGCTTTCATCTGAGTAAATATTTCATGGAATGAAAGTAATTGATAAAATGGCATAATGAAAGATTATCAAGAGGAGTTTCCTCACCTCTCCATGGACATTTTTATTGCAAACCTTCCCACTCAGAAAGAGCCATGTGAGCGAACTCCACATGAACTGAGCACCAAACAGCTGCAGAAGCCTAGAAATAGCCTGTGGTGTGAGAGTGGGTAACAGAAAAACTCCCCGGTTTGTTATAAAGTCAAATGCACACAGCTAGGCAGATGTGAGCTCAACAACATTCATTGGCTTTCATCATACCCAACAGAAATCCAGAAATACCTCTCAAATTAGTGTGTGAGCTCTTAAGAACATATTAGTCACAAACCAAAGGACTGGTGGAAAGGCAAAAATGAAAACCAACTGAAAGGATAGCTCATCACATCATAACAGCAAAGAGAAGCCAGCTTAGACAATAAATCCATATTCTACATGTAGGTAACTCTTGCTGTTCAGTGAAATGAACGTGGCTGTGTATTTGGCAGGACACTACCGAGGCCTACATGTCCTCATCAGCTGGCTAATTAGACATTCATTTTGAAGCTTGTCTTACTCAGAATTGCAATTTCAACTTTCTGTATTTCCTCTTTGCTTCATATTTAATTTTAAATATAAGATGATGCCTTTTGAGTACAACTTTCCTAAATGACACTGTTCTAGGGCAATGAATACAGATATTTATTTATTTATGTATTTAAATTATAGGTGGTATAGTAAACAAACACAAATTAAATTTCTCTTTAAACTGAGATATTTGGAGCAAATATAAACCTAGCACTTATTTTTCTGAAGTTAAGATGGTCCAATGTGTTTTCCTGCAGATAGTGAAATGCTGACATTTTAAAAAACACATTTAACAGAATTTACAGTGACTCAAGTATTCATGCTGACGAGCATTTATGTGGTCATGTCAATTTATTTACCATTGCATGGAAATCAAGTAGCAGGAATGCTCATTTCCTTCAGAAGTCAACAGTCTGAGTTACAGCTAAAGCTTTCACAATTATACCATTATGGCCTCATCTTGGGCTATTCGTTTCTTCTTTCATTTTCCTACAGTAACATAAATACTTGCAAAATCTTTATTTCAAAGGTTAACAGTCTGGTACTGGAGTTGAGCAGAGAAGATAAAATCAAGAGAAACTCCGTTCAGAAGCTGTGAGACTTGATCTGAAAAACAAGGTTGTGATTCATCTACGTGATTTCTAATCAGTAGCCTCATTAAGTCCTTGAAGTGTTCAACTTCTCCACATGCATACATTCACTGTGTTGCTGCTTCTGTAAGCTTTAAAATCACACTCTGCTTCCACGGGTTTCAAAGAACTTGCTCCCATCTTAGTAACAATCGATGGCATACAATGGCAGTAGAATACAGACTATTAATTCATGTATTAATTTATTCTAATTCCATAAATTATTCCACTGTAAGATGTCTACGATAGTTGGCAATATCTTTGCAAATTTGCAGCTGCCTTCAAGAGGCAGTGTGCCATGTCTTGTTCCTAAGAAACACGATCATGGCTGGGTCTGTCCCAGGGCATCCAGCTTCAGGCTTCACGAGGGGCTTCATATGAGGAAAGATGGCAAACCACCTCCTTGAACTGGACCCAAAGCATTACCAGAGTATTGGAGACAAAGCCTTATTGCAGTCAGGGAGTTTGATGGTAAAGAAAAGCAATCATGGAAGAAAAATTCAAGGAGTTATTTTATTAAAAGTCCAGGCAAATTGCACTCACACAGTTTAAATGCACTACCCTCCTATTACCTCCAGACACAGCAAATGCAGGTTGGATTTATGCAGTAATCTCAGAAAGTCTACAATGCAGGAGAGGTAGCCATCAGGGTACTTGGCTTCATATCACACTTTGCAGGAACCAGCACAAACCACGTTGTTACCTGTTCTTCTATATCCTCCAGATGATGCTGGGACACCTGAGTCTCCCTAGTTCCTCCTTGCTGCAGCGATGCAAGAAACACTCCTCCTGGTAACAGGAGGTTCCAACCAAGGTTCATATTCAAACATTATTTTAAATCTTTCCTCTTGTCCTCATGAATGACCTACCCTAATTTCCTCTGTACTTCTTCATTAGTACTTACTTCCAACTACAGTTGTTCACAGACCACCTTCCACCTGGTGACCAAGGAACAATGTAGATTTAGGAGAACAAGTAGAAAACCAAGTCAGCCTGACTTGTACAGGATGGTGAGATATTCAAAGCTGTTCAGTTGTATCCCTGCCTTTGCTGACAGGTGATGCCCAAGCAAATTTCTTACCCAAGACTATTAGGAATGCGTCCTCAGGAGGAGCCCAGAAAAGCAGAATGTGCATGTTTCCATGATCAGTGTTTCAATAGCCATTGTCTCAGAGGGTCTGGCCTTAATGTACTTGCAGCATGGAGATGCACAGCTCACCCCTAACCCTGCAAGGGGCCAGACTCACGGTGCAGAAGCACTCAGCACCTGGAGCAAACCCATCAACCCACCTCCTAGAGCCCTTTCCAGCTGCTGTGAACCTCAGTTTGGGCACTCACTGTGCTGTCACTCACTCAGAGGGGACGGAGGAACCCAGAGGGGAAGTCCACCCCACTGAACTCCTCTCTCTGGTATAGCAACCTTCAGTGTTGCAGTGCCAAAGATCTCCTAACTCTACTGAGATTCAGGCACCATCATCTTTCACCACAAAACAGCAAACCCATCTACCCTTTAATGCCAACAGCTGCAATTCAGGTGCGTGCCACAGCTTGAAGCAGCTGCTGGGAAGTACCATGTCATATCAGCTGTGCGTGCTCCTGCCCTGCTTTGAAACACTTTTACCCACTGTTAGGACAAAACCTTGCCTTCGGGCATCTCTCCTTCCTTAACAAAACTCTGCTACCGTGACGCCGCTCCCTTTTACGTACTTGCCATCTCTTTCAGGAGTTCAGTACAACAGAAGCCATTCATAATTTATGTTGACTACAAGAGAAGCCTACTCCTTTCATGTGAATGACTGTTTCAACCGTCTCTTATAATTTATTAAGTATTTGCAACGTTTTTCTTTTGCTTTGTTGTGTTATCGTAACACATCAGTATCACTTTGAATGGGCTGGTTTCTGCTCTGTTCCCAAGGGGGGTGGATAACAATATAACATCTGCATTGATTACATTATGGTGAAACCTTTAAATGCGTGGCTTCTTTATTCATGGTTTCTTGAGTGCCCCCATACTTTTTGCACATGTAATTCCTAGATGACAGTGCTGCCTTGGCTAGCCAGGCCAAGTTAGGCCACAGTTGGGAAGGTGATCCCCACAGGAAACACCCTGTAAGTACAATTCTGGATGGGACATGCCTACCTATGTGATGGTCATTCGATCTACACATCTGCAGTGATCCCTGCTCTGTGTGTGGTGGCTCCAGTCTTATCACAGATATGATGAAGAGCCCGGACAATAGAAGCTATCCAGATTCAGGCTTCTCCAGTTCTTAACACATGACTGATTCTGGGCACCTACATCAGTACTCGTGTGGCTTTCAAGTTGCCCAAGCAAGGACACTAATCACAACAGTGAAGGAATGAAATTTTAGGAAGACGTCTAAAATAGGTGGTGTTGTGAAATCATGAACACTTGAATAGGTGACTGAATGTCAGGCTTTTTAAAGCTCAGGCATGTTAGCCATCCAAATATGATAGCACCCCAAACAACCAGCCTTAAAAAACCTGCAGCTGCTCAAAAATCACTTGTGAACATAGAGCAAGCCTACAAATACAGGTGGCTTACCTAAACCCAGCTGGGATTGCATCATTCTTCTACTTCTCAAGTCAGGAATGATATGTATAGAAACAGAAGACATAGCTGGGATACCCGTCTGCAGTTTCTAGGCCAGGTGACACAGTATGAAGGGCAGGTTGTAGTCTGAGGACCCAGGCAGAAATAGGTTTCCCTCCTGTTTCAGGTGTTTCTTAGACCCGTTTCTGTTCTACAAGGCTGTATCTTAAGGTTACAAATGTTTCTGACAAACAAGTTAAGACATTTGGTTTGCAGAACAGGCACATTTTTTTGCATACCATGATCTTGGTTTTCTGAAGGTTCATGAGAGACCTCCTGAGAGTCATGCTAGATGACTCCTCTGCACAGCATGTCTCTTGCTATGTCTTGCTGTTTAATTATCCAATAAATTAAAAAAGAGAAGGGGAAAAGAAACAAATTATTTTACTATCTCAGTGAGACCTATGCATACAAAAAATGTATTGAATCATTATTTTCCTCTACTAACCCCTCCACAAGAGACAGCAGAGGGATAAGCAATTCACAGTCCATTCAGGCTACTCTTGATCCTACTTAATCCTTTGGTGCAACTTTCTGATATACCAGGGGTTGTTTCCTGAGGACAGGATACATTCAGTCTCTTCAGAAAGGACAGCAATTTCTTTCCTCTTGAGGAGGATTTTAACTCAGAGGCATGCTTCATATTGGATACTCTTGGGCTCAAACTTTTCTCAGAGCTCTTCGTGCTTCAGTGAGTGTCCTGGGTCAAGCTCCGTTGGGGATAGTATTGATATGATTATTACTTCTCTGTCTAGGTTTGATTTTTCTGTCTCAGTGAACTCCCCTTGGATTTGGTTTTACAAAACAGGAGGAGCTCTTGGCTGTGGTCAGCGCTTGGGCCTGTTGCCTGGACTATGCAAATCAGGATTTGTAAATACACTGTTCAAAATAGCTCTGCAGCTGTGTCTTTGGAGGGTGGAAGAAGGATTTTCACTTCCTTTATTAAAATGGTTTAACCTTATGGGTTTTGGTAATATCAGTAGATGGAGTCAAATCAAGACCACATGCCGTATCCTCCCACATTTAACACCTGATGTAATATGATGGTGAAACAGTATTAGTCTTCTTAGTTGAATTACAGAGAGGCAACAGCTCCAGCAAAGGTATTAACAAGTGTAGTAGCTGGAAGGCTCACCATGCTTTCCTGCTCTGTTAGTCCCTACAATAAGCAGTTTATTGTTATAGAGATTCTTGATGGCAGGGTAGATTCAGCAGTCTGAGGCATTTTGCGTCAAGAAGATCATTTACTTCAGCGTTTCCTTGTCCATAAACCCATAGCAGAGTGTATAACTACATCTGCACCTGACCTGCTGCAGTCAAGAAGGTCTCCTGAGGAAGACTCACTTCAATTCAGCCATGGTGTTGGAGGAGAGGAGAAGGTGAGGGTTAGCTGCAAGTGGGACCATCTCACCGGACATGGGCAGCACCACCACTCTGGCTGTGATGAAAGGGGACAGGGGTGGACAAGGAGGCATAACTCCATTTCCACCCTTCTGACTTAAGGGAGCGTGGATGCAAAGCATGCACACATTGACTGGATCTTGGATATCAGAACTTTTTCCTTGGTCAAGTTTTCATTTATTAGCAAAAGCTTGTAAGAGGCAAGAGGCAAAGTATTTCCAAAGGATCCACAGCTTCATGACCTTCAGAGTTTAGAATATGTACTAACTGCATTCACTCGAGCTTGTTCTTTAGGGAGTGCTCTATAAAGGTACATTTCTAATTACAGTTATGTGTAAGAATGAGTTTGATTGATGCTGATTTGTTTTACTTATGAGTTTAAGATTACTTGTTTTGTTTAGTCAATCATTCTACAAAGAGCAAAGGAAGATGCAACAAGCAGTTTTTAAGGAGTTCCAGTTCACAGTCAGCCACAGTAGGACTTTCTGAGATGCTTCTTTTCCCAAAGTTCTGGAGAAGACACTGTTTAAACGAGACCTGCTGATCTCTTACCCGAGTTCCTAGTGAAATATAAACATCTGATCCTTTTATTTCAGCCTACGACTGAAAGTAACTGCTATTTTGCATACCTTGGAAATCATGAACTTTTGTATAAATCTTTTATAGTAAATGACAAAAATATCTTAGGAAATGAGATGATGAAGATTGTCTTTCACAAGACGTACTTTATGGGGGAAGATGAATAACCGTTGTTACAACTGAAACTAGTAGCATGAGGAGTAACCTATAAACTCTGTCTGGAGGAACGTGAGTCATCAATCAAAACTCTCTTCAGTAACAGAGCAATTTTATTTTGCTCTCCTCAGCTTTCTCTTTGAAAGCTCTGACAGATTCACACATCAGGGAAGGGAAAAAAACCCCAACTATTTAACTTCTTGTCCCCAAAGTATACCTTTCTTTTATTTTCAAAATGTGACTGAATTTCATAAGCAAAAGGGAGAATTGCAAATGAATGAGGTTGGTTTGTCATTTCCTTCAAATGCTTTCTTGTTAGTTTTTCAAGTCACAGCAAGGCGGGTAGCCAGAAGCAGCAGCCAAGCAGTCTTCCCATTGATAGGGACAGCATGCACTTACTTCCCATCTACCTGTTACCGAGCTGAACAGCAAGACCAGCACTCCTTGGTCGCGCCAGGAAAACCTAGTAGCCTGTGCCTAAGTTTTAAGCTGGCTGGCAGAATGGAGATTCACAGCACAGTGCTGATGAGTATGCAGAGGAGGTTGCAAACGTGAAAGGCATAAAGCTGTAAATTATCAGAAAACAAGCAGCCCAATCTAACCCTATATCAATGGATAAACAAAAATCCCCACCTTATGGATGTAAGGTAGCTGACATTCAGGGATATATACAGGGCCCACGGGTCTGTTCCTATAGACAGCACAAAATACAAACAATGTATTTCTTAGTTCTACCTCTGGATTTCCCAAGATAAGCCTGATAGCATCTTTTGATACTTTCAAGCACTTTTCCATATGTGTTCCACTGAAGAATACTAAGCTGCCACTGCTTTATCGAATTAATGCAAAGGCAAAAATTTCCTGAAATGTTTTCTGAGCAACAGCACAAGTTTGACTTTTTCCTGTACAGTTTATACATTGGCCAGGGTAGGCTCCCTGCATGCTTAATTATAACCGTTGAAATCTTTCCATAGAAAGATCAGTTTTGCAAGGCTGGATTGGATGGTGGCCACATCTCTGAACTTTCCCGTTCCTTCCTAATGCTCACATTGTTCTTTATTAATACATTCAGCAATGTCTGATGCTATCATCTGCATTGAAACACATCTCCTATTTACACTCCTGAGTTAATTTACAGAGTGAAGCGTGGGCTCTCGTTTCTGAGGCAATCACTCTTTTTGTTGGTGGGAGGAAAAGCCACAGAAAAGTTTTTGTTCAGCAGACACAGGTTTGGGGGGTGAGGCGGGGGGCGGGTGTGCATCAGCAGCCTGGCGCTCTGCTCTGAAACCAAATTCTGCTTTGTCCAAACAAGTTTTTATTTGTACTGCTTGAGGACAACAAACGTGATCTGCAGTGATATCTATGCCGTCCATCTACCTCGCTTTTCATCTGGTAGCACACCCACTTGTAGTCACCGCCCAAGCGCAGTCAGTAGATCGCCATCATCTGGCATAAACACAAGGCCAGACGCTGCATGCCTCATGCCTCACTCAGACAGGTCTCTAAGGGAGTCAACAGCAACCTGGGCTGAGAGAGGGACCGTAAGATTAAAGATAGCGTGGAAGCCAAAAGCTGTGTGTATTCCTGTGTGCATGCATACCTGTGCACTGTTCCATGAAATACACATCCTTCTTAGAAACATGAGCAGGGCTTGGAATGAGAGGGAGGTTGCTGAAAAGCAAAACTGAGACTTGACTGCGGTGGCATCTCTCACAGTCAGGGAAAGGGGGAAGACAAAAAATAAGAAAGGACCCTTTTAAGCCCAGGCTTAGGCGCTCAACATGATGTATTGAGGGGTAACACCCTCAACCCCGTCGTGCTCAGCACCTCCTCCCTCCTGCTGGGCTTCTGAGGCTAAGGAGGTCAGGTGGAGAAGCAAAGAAACACCCTAAGCCTGCCAACAAGTTCTTAGGAGAAACAAGCAGCTCCTCAACACCCATCACACACCATTTTATCAGCAAAGATTATCATCTCTTTCCCATGTTTGTTTGACAAGGGTGGGAGCTAATCCTGGCATCATCTCATAGCCCCAACAACTAAACAGGCTTATAAATCAGCATATCTAGGATTGGAGGAGTTTGCAAAATTAACCGGTACATAATCCCAAATGGACTTCTGGCTTTTCCCATTGTGTAACTAACTTAACTCCTTGAACAATTATAATAAAATAAAAATATGTTATCAAGTCAGGCTTTTAGCCACTTTAGATAGATGTTAAGTTTTGCTGTTAACCACTCCCTTGTACAATTGGTCTGGAGTAAATCTGTAGAAGTTAAGGGCTAATCCTAATTTACTTTCATGTAAACGAGAGAGACATTGTCCTGCTAAAATTAGTCAGAATCTTTTATCACTGATTTGTTACGTGTGTCCTTTATTTTAGAAAACAACAAGGAAGAAAATGACCGACTTCAAATGGAAGCAGAACTCCACTTTCATGGGTGGTGGAGGCAGTCAGAGGTGACAGCAGAGCATATGCCAAATGCGGACAGGGAGCAAAGATATACAAATACTTTTTTTTTTTTTCTGTAAGAAAAAGGGGAAATTTGACACTGAAACTGAGGGACTAGTTTCACTCTTTGTAACACTGACAGATTTTAACCACTTGTGACAGGACTTTCAGTCTAGAAGCCAGGCTGAAGGCTTCCTCAGGCTTTAAGCCAAGTCAGCCAGGACATTTCCAAGAGCAAGGCTAGAGGAATAAGAAAACACTCCCCCCGCTTCTGCTTAAAACAGCAACAATGTTTATCCACAAGAAGTTTCATATGAATGTGGGAAAACTTCCAGTACCAAAAAGCAGCCTGTGTGCTCTTTCAACACAGTACTTTCCCCATACCCGTGTTGACCATCGTTTTGAAGTGAATCGATATGCAGACGTTGGGTATCAGCTCTTGGTTGTAGAAGAGCTGGGGGAAGGGGAAGGGAATGGCAGGGTGGTAGCTGGTGATGAAAGGACTGAGAAACCAAACACTGACAAATATGTGTAAGTGGAAGGGAGCAAAACAGCCATGAGGACAGCAAATAGGTCTGTTGGCAGGAAAGGACCTGGCGGGGTCCACCTGAGGGAAGGAGAAGGGCCCCTATCACGGCAGTTTCAATTTCCAGATCCTCCCCAAGTATTCAGTCTGTAAGCACCCCATGAGCACAAGTCCCTTTTGGGTTCTCTCTCACCTCCTCCTGCTCTCACTGACAGTCGCACTGGGCAGCTCCACACAGACTCAGCGAGAGCAGGAAATTTCTCATACTATGTTATTTCTCATAGTATGTTATTTCTCATACTTCCAGTGCCGCTGAGGTGGGAGTGCACCTCTAGTCCAACCAGGGCCAGGTGAAGCAGGGTGCTCCGCTCTGTGACCAGTTGGATTTTGAGTGTCTCCAGGGATGGAGGCTCCGGAGCCACTTTCCATGTTCAAATGTACTATTTAATGCAAAGTCATGGGAAAAAACAGACAACCACATGCCCCAAGGTGTAGCGTGGCGGCCTTCAGCTTCCTCTGGGAGAAAAAAGTGATACAACGTCTCACGGTGGCTTCAAGGGAGAGTTACTCCTCGCTGAAAGCGCCGAGGGGTGCGACAGAAGGCAGCCCTCGGCTTGGGGACGGCGCTGCGGCGCGAAGACAGGGGCAGCGGCAGCGCCCCCCACCCGGCCGAGACCCGCCGGCCCCGCGCAGCCCCGCGCCTGCCTCCACGGGCCCCCGCGGGAGCCCCTCCGCCCCCGCGCAGCTCTGCGCTGCCCGCCCGGCTCCTCCTCCCGAACCCTGCGCGCCCCACCCGCCGGCGGTCGGCTCCTTCCACCTGCGCGGCGGCGGCGCTGGGGAAGCGGAGCGCCCGCGGGCCGGGAGATGTGATCCCCCATGGGCGCCGGCCAGCCGCGGCGGGGGGCGGCCTGGCTGCTGGTGCTGCCGCTGCTCCTGCCGCCCCCCGCGGCGCACACAGGTAGGTGGCGGCACTGATCGCCGGTCTCGCTGCCAGCTCTTGCGGGGCGTCCCCGGCACCGCGGGGATGCGCATCTCTCCCGGGACGGGGCGGGTGGGAGCCGAGCCCCCCACTCCGAGAGTCCCCCGGGTCGTCACGGTTATCGTGGCTCGGCGGCCGGCAGGGGCAGGGGCAGGGGCAGGCGGGGCGGCTCTCGCCGGGCTGCGCCGGGCCGCGCTCCCGCTGCCTGCGGGCGGCCGGAGCCCGTGCGGGCGGCGGCTTGTGGCGGGGTGCTGTGTCCCGTTCAACGCCTCGGCTTAACGTTCGTGGCTCGGGCCTCCCGTGCTTAACTGGCCAGAGAGGACTGGGTGTTTCTGTCATGTTGCTTTGCTTTTTCTTTTCTCCGCACCTACGCTCGAGCTGGGCTTTAGAAGCTGTACGCCAGTTTACATCCATGTGTGAGTTGGTGGGGTGCTCTTGAGATAGTCCTTGTTATATGCATCGGGGGCATCCCCCAAATATCTTTGGTGTTTCCATCTTTGTGCCTGACAGTTGGCAAACCCCCCCTAGTCCTACCTGGGCGGTCAAGAGACAGATTAAAACAAAAAGCACGGTGGGGTTTTGGCAGAGGCGTTGAGCTCGTGTGCCAGCGTCTGGAGGGGCTCCGATTCCCTCCTCCCCTGCAGAGACCAGAGCTCTCCTCTGATGACAGCCACGCACCCAAGAGCAAGGAGTCAGAGGGAGCAGAGAAGGTGGCAGCTGGAGTGGGCTCTGGGAGCAGCTCTAATAGCGGATAGTCTAGGGCACAAGCAATGATGTTACCAAGTGGGAATGAGCACATGTACCGTAGCTGTTGGATGTGTGTGCATGGTGGGTCCCCTGCTGCTGCTGAAAGCATCACACGGGGTTTTTTTTAAATATCCCTCGAGTATAAAACTGGGCAAGACATTGCAGAGATTAGCAGACCTTCTGAGAAACCTACTCTGTCTTCGTGCTCTTGTTCTCTGCTGCAAACATTGCCTCCAAAACTAAATACCTGAAGACAGTCTGCTCCCATTTAAATCCATAGCAAAGCTTCCAGATCCTGTGAGAGTTGGATGGTAGTGAGGACTGTTCTTCATCTCCTGAATGCTCTTGAATAAGCAATAAGTACTGTGTCTCAGTTAACTCTTTTGACAAACTACTTGGTTATGCATCAGTAGAGTGGCTTTCACAGGAACCTATACCAGCTCATTTTATGTAACAGACCACATCATCTCCACCTTATTTAAGTCTGCTGATCGTCATTGCAAGTGTTTTGGAAAATCTGTATAACAGGCAATCAGTTGCCCTTTAAACAAAAATTTTAAAACTGGAGGTTTTTCAAAAAAGGAGGTTTAGAAAAATATCAAGGGAGTTAGGTTGTTTTGTCTAACGGCTGTTCAAGGGAAAAGGGAATCTGTTTGCTCATTCCTGAGGTTTTAGCTGGACAGCATTTCAGGTTTTTGTTGATATCAGTATCAGCACGGAAGGGAGAGCTGTGCCTTTCACTAAAGGCTTAGAGCTCCAACTGTCATCTCTTCAGCCTGAGACAGTAAAAATTACTTTAATTCAGCCAATCAGTATTTTGGTGATAATGGAAAAAAATTCTATGAGGTGCAGATCTGTGACAGCAGTGCTCCTGCTCTTAGAGAAAGTAAAGTAGAGGAGGTAAGTGGAGGAGTCTCTTCTGGGTACTTGATTCCAAAAGAAGCAGCCTTGGCAGTGGGTTGGCAGTAGCGAGTCGATGCGGTTCTGAAAATATCACAGTTGTCCTGTGGGATACAGAACAAGAACAGGCTGTGCAGGACCCCACGTACTGTGGAAAGCAGTTTCACAGCAGGACTTCGCAGGCTCAAGCTCTTGCATCTTAACGGGACCTGTGCTGTGCCCTTCCCTCTGGGCTCTCTTGCTGAGTTCCCTTCTGAACGCTGTGGCAGCAGCATTTAAGTACTAACTTACAGTCAGACCTTTGCAAAACGCCTTCTGTTTTCACTGTGGTGTGTTAGTGTGTACAGTCTTCCTCTTACAGGCTATCTGGGCATTACCTAGCTTTGCACAGGACAAAAATGTTACTTGCCACTGCACTGCAGTGATTTTTGTAAATTCATGTTTCACTCACTGTTTAAAAATCTGTACTCTTGAGTAAATGAAAAAGCACAAGAAATGCAAAAGGGAAAAAAAATTGGAAAATCCATTGTTTGATCAACAGGATTGAGAAAGGTGTTGTGTTTCTCTTTACCACGTGAGAGTTTAGCAATATTTGCCTGCAACTCATAAATAGGAAGGAGCATATAAATAGGAAGGAACAGCCTGAATTTTGGAAGCAGCAGAATCATTAATTTACCAAACTCCATCTTAAATCCTTTCCCATACTCCTAATGGAGATTTCCCTAACCTCACTATTCTGAAATTAGAGAAATATTTCAACTTCTTCCCCACAGTGTCCAGTCTCTGCCTTGTGGATCTATACAGAAAAAAAAAAAAAAAGGCAACAGATACTACAGTATATACTTACTCAGAGGAAAGGGAAATGAGCCTGGACGCTGTGCTGGAAAAATAGAAGCTTTTTTTGTATATTTAAGGCATGCTTCCTAGTTCTGTTCAGGTACAGCATGTGATTTTGAAACAAATCTCTCAGTCATTTCACTTTGCTGTGCTTTTGTCTGTATTTGTGATGCAGTCTTGGGACTGGATTCCTTCTGGATGAAGCTGGCCTGGAAGCTGTGTGCCCTCAGCATATCTAATGCAAGTACAGCTAGTCCAGTGTTAAAAGAAAAAAATCCCCAAATTGTGTATAGTGTAGCCCAGATTTTCTCAATGCCAAGGTGATTTTCTTGTCACAGACCTGCTCATACTGGGTTGCATTAGTCACTAACGTAGACATAGCCTTAGATCCCACTGGAGCTGGTGTGTGGCTGCACCAACTAAATTTCTTATGATGGGACCTTGAAAGCTTCCCATTTTTAATGTTTTCAAACAGTTGCATAAGTTTCTTTGGTCTGTATTGAGACACACAGTTTAATTTACTGGTCTTTCATCTTCCACTTTATTGTATTTTTACTAATAAATAGATCTACATTTTGAGAAGCAGCTTCAGGTCTCCCTTTCAGTGAACTTCAGTATGTTTTCTTTCGTAGTTAGCAGAGCACTGAAATGTACAAAACATCCCTTTTGATAGTGATGCTGTTCTGGGGAATACAGAATAAAAGGGTGAAAGGGGCCACGGGCTCCATAGTTAAGCCACTGAGCTGGAGTTCAGGTACCACATCGCTGCCCAGCCATATTTTCTCATGTTAAAACCATCCAGAAGTCAGGCAGTATTTCAGTGCTAATAACCCACATCTTTTCCTTTTCGCATGCCCACAGTGAACCCTTGAGAAGGCTTCCTGAGGTCAACATACAGACAGCACTTTAAAAAACTGTGTGGATGCTGCTCTTGGATTCGAGAGGAAGGGAGAGACTAATTGCAATTCATTCCCTCCCGCTGCACACCCCCCTCACACACCCATCCCCTAAAAGTGGGACAGCAGAAGTTACTTGCTCACCTTATTTTGATAGAAACCAATGCTGAACAAACACTTTTTTTTCCTTTTTTCCTGCACTGAATACACGCCCTTTGAGCACCAGTTATAATTTGTGAGGGACACAAGTGAAATGCTCAGCTCCAAGTTGAGCAGCGCCGAGATGTTTAGGTATTGACACAAGGTGATTTAAGGTACGTTCTGGATCTGAGAAGAGGCTGATCTGTTGCAATGGCACAGCCAGTATTAGCTAAAGTATTAAATAGCATACTGAAACATCCGATTACTTCACATATAAGGCATACAGTGTGCATGTAATACATAGGCTAATTGCCCTGTGGATATACTCTGTGATACCTGTGTCCTGGGAATTTTGTAGGTTGCACTTGATGGCTTTATGTTACCTAAGCACGGTAAGAACTCAGAGAAAATTTTCTTCTTTGATCAGTCAAATGATTCAGAGAGAAAAAAATATGTTCTCACAACAGCAGAGATGAGAAACACAGTGGGGAAAAATACCGTAAAATACAATCACTTTTGAACCCTCAGAAACTGTGACCATTTTTTGTGCATGTGGTATTTTTTTATTAGCTATTATGTGTCTGTATATTCAGCAGGACTGAAGTGCATTTGTGGTGGTGGTGATCTTTGCTGGAGAGGACAGTAAGCTTCAGAAATAAGAGTGGAAGTACATGGGAGGGATGAGTTTTGTGGGTTTAGCTGGTATTTCCAGGCTCTCTGCCAGTGTGAAGAACAGAAGAATAAATGAAGAATAAATGTAACATGCATGTAAAGGCATATTGGCATAAGGAGACCTATGGTACATGAAGGAGGAGGGCCATATTCATATCACCAGAAGGCTCGTCCTTATCTCCTCGTGTCCAACTCCCAATCTCATGCCAGGCTGTTTCAGCCAGTGCTGTGATGTGCGTCCTGGTGACTGGCTGTGCTTATGATTTCCCCAACTTGGCAAATTCCTATTGCCATAGGAAATGAAAGGGTTAAAGATGGTAGTTCTTTGACAGAGGAACTCTGTACGCCATTGGGATTTATGATTCAAGTCCAAACCTTCGATGTGCACCACAGTTCCCCATCTGAATGTTCAGCTTCACCATTCTAGCTGATAACTGTACCCTTCCATGGCTGTTGATCTCTCGTGGCCTGTATAGTCTTAATTCCAAGAGAAGCAAGTGGTTAGGATTACTCAAGTCATTTGTGCGTGTGTGTGGTTCCAGCTTCTGTTTGTTTTTATAGTTGTGGCTTCTAGAGATTGATTTCTGCTGATTGATTTCTCGCCAAGAAGGGGTGTTGATTATTTATAACTGCAGGATTACTAGCTGAGAGAGAAAAAAATCACCCTTTAGGAGCCAAACACAAGCTCCTACATTTTAACCAGCTTAGCTATGTAAGAGCCTGAATTCTGGAAGCCAGGCCCATCTCTAGGCAAAAAGTGATGTTATTAGAGGTGTTCAAATATGTAGAGATCTGTTTGCCCTTTATACTTGGTGTACCAGTGACTTGCAGGTTTTCATACACTGCTTGTCCTGTCTTGAAAAAAGTACAGTAAAACTAGATAAAGCTGAAAGAAATGGAAACAAATTGTAGGACTGGAGGCATGGGTTAGTTTTCATATGAAGATATTCAATAAACCATATCTCTTTCTCATGGAAAATGGATTACTTTTCCTGTCTGCCTGGCTACTGCAAGATTATTTTAAGTTTGATGAAGGGACAGGAGTAAGACTGCAGTTCCTTCTTCCCCTTTTTATACATCAGCACATTGAGTTAAATTTCACCTTCCATTTTCCACTCCTGTTTCTGTGATGGGAACAGAAATGTGTCCAAAGAGAAGTAAGAGAAGGAGAACGTTGCTTCAAGAAGTGCAAGGATCTTACATGCTCTTTCCAAGTGTCCTGGTTTTGGCAGGAATAGAGTTAAGTTTTTTTTTTCTGGAAGCTGGTGCAGTGCCCTGTTTGGGAGTCAGGATGAGAGCAGTGCTGATAACACACTGAGGTTTTTAGGTTTTACCAAAGAGTCAAGGACTTTAAGACTTTTCATGCTACCCTGCTATCAAGAAGGTGGGTGGCACCCAGGAAGCCTGGGAGGCACTAAGACAGGACAGGTGACCCAAACTGGCCAAAGGGATATTCAATACTATACAATATCATATTCCATTTTTAACTTGGGGGAGGGCTGAGAGGCTGGGCAGCGGAGGTCTACCTCAGCATCAACTTTGGGTGGTGGGAAATTGTGCTGTTCATTACTTGTTTTGTGTTTGTTGTTGTTGTTATCATCATCATCATCATCATCAATCTTCCTTTTCTGTTTGTCCTATTAAACAGTTTTAACTCAACTCACAAGTTTTCTCACTTTTACTCTTCCAATTCTCTCCCTCATCCTGCTGGGGTGGGAATGAGCGAGCTTCTGCATGGGGTTTAGCTGCCAGCTGGAGCTAAAACCACGACACCAAGATTTATGTGCTTGAGTTTCATCACACTCCACGCATAAAAACATACAAGTGACTCTTGCAGCTCTGAGATGAAAGCATTATTTCCAACTGGTTTCTTAAAGGCTGGAGGGAGCAGTTGAGCTAGTGTCTGCTTTGCACAAGGCTTCACTTCTCTTGGCTTTCCTTGTCTTCTCCAAAAGCACATCAATATCCTGCTCTTAGGAGGTACGGTAGTAGAAATAGTGAAGCACAGGATGTGGCTCAGAAGCACTGAAAACTGTCTGAGGTGTAAGTAGTTGCTGACAGGGCTTTTTCCTCACTCTAAGAAGGTAGCAGACAGGCACAGAAGTAGACCTGTTCAGCTCTCAGAGTCCAACCAACCTGCAGTAGGTCAAACACGTCCAAGAGCTAGCTTCTCCATCAGACCCCTCTTGAGCTCAAAGTGTGTCAGCCGCTCCCTTGAATGCCAGCGACACTGCGCTGTCCCTGGGATCCAGCTGTGAGTGCTGCCACCTTGAACTCCATTTCTGAGGCAGTCTTTCATAACTTATGTGTAAAAGGTGTAGGAGATTATGCCAAGTAACTTCCTCTGTACAGCAAAATCACCTTAAATCTATAGGTGGGTAAACGAGTCTGAAAATCACGACTGGCAGTTTTAATAAAAAAATGCTTGTTGAGTACTGGAAAGATAGTAAAAATACTACAGTGCCTATAATTAGATACTGACTTGTTCATGTCTGAAATTACTGTGGGACACGCTGCCTCAAAACACAACTGCCAGGGCACCAACAGAAATGGGTGGGTATCCCAAGAAACCTTAATTTCTTGAGCGTTTTCTGCTTCCAATTGCTTCCCAAAGGCACTTAAGTCCTTGCTTTTCTGGGGTCTCCAGCACTGTGCAAGTGACCAAACCTAGACCTGCGCTGGCTGTTCTGCAGGGTGAACTTGAAATTGCCTCTCGCCATTTGCAAGCACTGGATAGGGACTGGACAGGGTTGGCTGTGTGGCCCCAACAGCCTGATTGCCTGTGAGAGATGAGGCATTGTAAGCCTGAAAAAAGACCCCACCAAACCAAACCCAAAACACTTCTGATGGATTATGACTCTGAAAGAACTTTCTCCTGCTGGAATGCATCAAGGAAAGGTTTTTGCAGCAGGGCATGGTTAGGTAGTATGAACTCTACTCTTGCACTTGCAAATCTTCAATGCAGTGGGAAGAAAATTCAGGGTTTTTTGTTTCTGCATACAAGTTAGCAAAAAGGAATGGATGTGAGCTGCCATGGCGCTCTCCAGCTGTCTCCTAGCAAGCCTGCAAGGGACTGGGAAGACTTTCTCCTCCTTTCAGAGGTTGGGTCTTTGTGGACCCTTTCTCTGTAGGGGTGTTTTTCTAAGGTTAGGCGTGGTTTGGATAAACAAGCACAAAGCTTCACATGGGAGGAGAGTATGTCAGGGATAGCCGCAGCTTCAGCCCCCTTCTCTTCAGGCTGTATTTCCTTGCACACTCTTCTCCCACATCACTACCTCAGGTTCATCTGATCCCAGTGGGAGCCCACTTATCTCTTCAGAAACAAGCCCCACATGCCTCAGTCTCATCCTTATCTCACATTTCCCCACCTCTTCTCTCATGCTTTCCTGTCTGCTCCACCACACAGTTTTCATCTGGTCTCACAACTCTGTTCTTGTCGTCGTCTTTCTTCCCCCTGTGCCCCTTCTGAACAGGGAGTGACAGGCTCCTCTTCTGGGAGGGCAAGAGTGTGCTTTGTGGTTAGCTCTCAGGCGCTGTTATGACTCGAACAGGAAATCACCTCCGTGCTCCTCCCCACATTCCCACCAGCCCTGCTTGAATCAAAAGGTTTTGCTAGCCTGGCTTCATACTAAGTGGTCTCAGAGCTTCAGCAACCCACCAGGAGAAAGGCAGCAAGGCTGCAATGACTCTGACTCCTCCTCATTAATCAGCCTGTTGAGTTCAAGTCAAAAAGAACCAGCATAGAGAAAAACTTTCAAGGCCACTTAGCTTAAATAATCTAATTTGTTTAGATTGTCTCTAAGATGACCAATTGCAGGTTAGACATTTGCTAAAGTGTATTCCCGGCATTGCTGGGTTTCTCTTCCTTTCTTTAACTTCTGATCTCCAGTTTTGGCTCCGCTCCTGTGTTTACCACTTGGTGTACTCCCTTGCATTCCTGCTTGGCTAGTGCCAGCTTGCTCATGGCTGCAGATGTGCCAGAAAAGCCAGCCCTGTCCTCTGCTAGCGAGTGCCACTGTACACACGGCTAAACGGACATTTGTTCTGCCCGAATATGACCACTTTGATGTTATATTTAGGCACGTGATTGAGGGAATGTTTTTCACTGGGAACAACGTAACCATTGAAATGATGAGCTGGAGGAAGAAAAGGAAGCAAAAATTCCTCAAAAAATGAAGAGCAGTAGCATAGAAGGTGTCCTATATTGCTCCCAAATTGCTTGATGCTTCACTGGTGGGTCTAAGCTCCCAGTGGGAAAAGGTGAACTGAGGACTCAGCCTGTGCAAGGGGCTGCCTTCTCAATGAGGTGTGTGAGCATGACTTAGATCCCCGACCTTGAAGTGGCACCTGCGAGTGGTGAGGCGCAGGGAGTGTCTGCAGAGTCACCTGTAAATCCAGTGCCCAGCACAAAGGAGCCGCTTCCATCAGAGGTGCTCCCAAGGGCCGCTTTCGTATAAGAAAAACACAGCAGTAATTGAGGCTAACATCTCTGTCATTGTCAGAAAAGGAGTTCCTCATTTAAATGGTGAGATGATTGTCGGGGAGGAGTCCCTAGGTTTTACTGCCACGGCTATTGGGAAAAGCTGTGTTGCAGTAAGGCTCACCGTTCTGTCTTAATGCTTTCCACATCACTCACTGTCTTAAATTATACCTTACAGCTGTCTAGAGAAGCCCCATGACCTTCTTTGTTGTTCTATTTTATTGGATGATGGGATGTTTGCACCCTTGTAGCCGTGCCACCGCAAAGTACAGCAGATGATCGCTCTGCTTGAGAGTGGGGCCGGCACCAGCAGTGCCTGTACAGGAGGCATTTCTGCGCCAGCGGGTCAGCTTTCATTCAGTGGGTCCTCTGCCTTCTCCCCACCTCAGAACTACAGCCAGTGCTCCGAAAAAAAAATAAATCTATATTTTTGTGTGTTATCTTTCCACTTTGCAGCTGCTAGGTTACCGAATGCAAGTGCAAAGCAAACGCATCTGTTCATAGGGAGAGCGCCCAGGTCGCTGCAACTGCGCGTGTTCCGCAGCGCTGTGATTTAACAGCGGGTTTGGAAGTGGTGCCTCCTAGCAGAGAGGCAGCAGATACGCCGAACGGCTGATAGCTGTAGCGTGGAAATGATGTGTGTGTGTATTTTTGTTTGTATGTGTGTGCATGTGTGGGTAGTAGACCGGAGCAAGGCACCTTGCCTGGCAGGGAGTTCTGCACAATTAAAACTGACCGTGGTTTTAAGCCCAGCAGACGCTTTCGCAAAGGGAAGATGAGGCACCTGCCATGCAGTCTTTTACTCATGTGAATAATTTCACTGACGTCAGTGGGATTTTTTGCTCACACGTGAAGGTGTTTTCAGGCTAAGTCATGTCTATTTTGGAGAGTCTCGCAATAGCTTATTCTAAGATCAGGACTTGGCTCTTTGTTGCGGTGGCGAAGCTTGCAAGCCTGTATTATTACTTTCTTTCCAGTCCAGGTGTGCAGTGTCATGAAGATGTAAAGAGTGATATTACTCAAGGTTTGATTTACAGTGTTTCCAAAGACAGTCATAAGGGCTCCAGGTTTTTCCATGCAATAAATAAACTAAGTGACTTGTCTATACTGGGAAGTGATGACAGCCATTGCAGACTATTGATGAGACAGGCTAAACCTAGCAAAGCATCGTGTGTGACTGATTTCTGCTCTCGCATAGATGAGTACAAACACAAAATACTCCATGTGACACCCACGCCATTAATCCTTTTGAATGGGAATAAAATCAGAATATAACTGGATGCATTGTGTTTAAAGACAAGATGTTGAAATAAGCAGCAGATGCACATACTCGAGTCCTTTCCTGACTGATAACCATGGTACATACAAGCTGTATGTATGTTGTGTTTTCTACATGTGCCTCCTGATACTGCCGAGCGTGGAATAGATGTTGAAGGAGTTTATTCTTAATTTTACCTGGAGAAATAGTGGAGTTTGGTGGTTTTACTCTTGTTTTACAGGTGCAGAATGGGAGAATATAAAGCCTGCGTGATTTGCTTTTAAACCCATCAGAAGCCTTTGCTGAAGGGGCAAGACCAGAAATAGAAAGCAAATCTCTGCTTTTGCAGCAAATGGAAAGTTAACGGTCTCAGTCCGTCTGCCTTCCAGGTCACACTGAGCTGGGGGCAGGTGGGAGCCTGCCGGCAGGGTTGTGATGCTTTAGATCTTGTAAAGATACAGTCTGTGGGTTCTACATGCTGAGATTAGCTCGTCTTTTGCAGCCAGTGTTTCTGTTTTGAAACTTCATTTACCACAGCAGAAACCACACTGGGAGGAGGGAAATTTAAAAAAAAAACCAAAAAAACAAAAAAATAAACTCTACAGAAAACCTCCTTTACATGTTACTGGCTTAAAATATTTTGATGTAACAGACAAATGTACGAGTTGTGCTACTGTAGAATGTGCTTGAGGAATATAAATGGTTTTATGCAAGGATGGACAAATGTTGAAAGCTACAGGCAACCAAAAACTGTTCAGAAGAAGAATGGAAGTAATTTCCCTTGTCAGTGACGAGCTAGTTGCCTCTGGCCAGCTGAATTCAGTGATTACAGGTTAGCCAGAGAAGCAGAACGCATTTTAAAAACTTTTAAAGAAAAACAGTGTGAAAGGTGAGCTGTTAGGGACATTTTTGGCTGTCCTGTACCTGATTCAGTGGTACCCCTGCCAAATTTATTACCTGAGTCAACAGTTCCCCTGCAAAGCCAGTTTTATCATATAAGAATTATCTTATAAGAAGGCCAACCAAAATGGGCCTGTCAGTGACCTTAAGAGATCACCCACTCTGTCTCACTACCCCTGGGTAGAAACAGCTATGTTAGTGTCATTTTTAGCAGATGTTTCTCTGTCTGCCCCAGAAACCATCCAGAAGCCCTCCCAGGTGTCCCATCCTCAAGTGTCGCTACTCTTCATGTTCTTTTTTTTAATTTCATCTCTTATTCTTTGTTGTTGATTATGAAGTTGGTGGGATTCCTGAATTCTCATACACTTTAGTGCTGGGATGTGGTACAAAGAATGAAACGCTGCATGGATGGTGTCTCGTAATCCATGTAATGCTGACTTTGGTTTGCTGTTAGCAGCATGAACATCGATGGTTTAGGAGCTTCTGTATTTACTGAACAGATGTTGCAAATTTTACACTGTTTTCATTGCTCTGGCAGGTCCATCTTTACATTTGGATTAGTTTCACCTAAAGCAGTTATGGAGAACATTTATTTGGGGGGAAAAACAAAACCTTTTGTTTTCTAGGTTCTGTATCTCCCTCCTAGAAGAATATGTTACAGTAAGGCAGAGGTCTGGTTTTGCTGCTTTCTCATCTCCTGGCATCCTGAAACTTTTTTTAATTATTTCATTATAACTGAGTCTATAGCTTGAGCTCTTGCAAGATGCTTGTCACTGGGTGTATGTGTGTCCAACTGTTCAAAGGCTGGGACTTTCTCTATACATTTTGTAAATAAATAGGCTTGCCCTAAGGTTGAAAATTGTTCTCTGATGAAAATTGTTCTCTGACCAGAAAAAATTTGAAAGCCGCTGAACACTAGCTTGCCAATAGAGGTAGAAGACAGCAACATCGGAAATAGCCCCCACAAACAGCATTATGACCTGAAGATACAGATGCAGGCATATACTGGGGTTTCTTTCAAACATTAAGGCATAACTAGAAGGCTTGGAAGACCCACAGTTTCCACCCAGACAGTTTAAAGTAATTGGTTTCTAAAGAATTGCAAGATTTTTTTATAAATGTATTGAAAAGCTTCTACTGTTTGGCTCAAAGATAGCTAGATGTCAACAAGTTAATCAAGAAAATGATGGTGACTTTGACTTAGAGAGGCAACTGTACGTTACATAGGCAAAAGGATGAACACTATTACTTTAGTAATAGTGAAATATACTATAAAACCCCCTGAAGATCTGCTTAAGGAAGTAACAAAGGTCAAGGTTTCTTGACTCAGACAGGTTCCCACTGTTTGTGTTTCTTTGTCTCTTTTTCTCATCTTAACAACTAGAATTGCATCCCTGGAGGAAGAGCTTAAAGAGTTTTGAAAAGTCCTGAAGAGCCACAGATTCGCTTTTTCTCTTCCCCATTGTGCTCTCGTGGCCACTCGCACTGAGAAGCTCCTTCCCAGCAGCTGCAGCTTCAGGACTGGTCTCCAGGTTGCTCCCATGGGTGCAGCTCCCATGGCAGGAGGTGCTGGGGACTGAGTCACAAAGTGGAGCTTGGGATTCTGCCCCTGGGCCCACGGGCCTTCGTTTTGCAAGCAGTTTAGCAACATGAGCATCTCCATTAAATTTATTAGATCAGGAGTGTGTATTAGGAGACATGAAACTGAGTTTAAGAGCCCCAGTCTTACTTGTTTACTCATTCCAGAAGCTGGCACAATGAACAGCAGTTTAGATGAGTGACCCGACAGTAGGTGTTCACTTTTGACTTGGTGGAGTATTGGCATGGATGATCAAATGATACTGGGGCTATCATGATCATCCAGTCTGATTCTCCAGTGTGAAATCATACTCCTGTTTGTAAAGCTGTGTTTGCAATAGACTCCATCTGTCTTTCTGGTTTGACTTTTTAAAAGTCCACTCAGCTACACCAAGAATTCTACTGAAGCATCATGGATATTTTTACAATTCCCAGTGTTAAATTGTTCTAATTTTTAAATACCTTCTAGGCCAAACTTTTCTAGCTTTAGCTTCCAGTCCCTGGATATTTCCATGCCAATGTCTGTCATAAATGACAAAACCATTTTTGCTAGAGAAAAAACCACGTCCATAGGGATGAACTTCAGGACCACACTACCAAGGGACACTTTTGAAAAAATGGAATTTCCATGGCCAACAACCTTGTGCTTTTAATGATAAGAAAGGCAATGTGTGGAATTTTGTGGTTTACCTAAGAATAAGTATCTTTTCTTGAAGCATATGTATTTGAAGATTCTTAGTGTATGCTGTTCCCTTCTTATTTTCTTTCTCAGGAGAGTTGTATTGTTCTTTGCCCAACCCTAGGGATGTCCACTTTGAATCTATAAACATGAAGAATGTCCTTCGCTGGTCAGCACCTGAAGGCACAGGAGAGGGAGTACTCTACAAGGTGAAGTATTCAGTGTAAGTTGGCTTGTTTATTTTATCCCCCCCTCCCTGGCTTTTATTTTAGCATTTTAAATAATAATTAAAAAAACCCAAAAAACCAAACCAAACCCATTTATGCCAGCTGGGTCTGCTAAAAAAAGTAAAGAAAGGAGAACGAAAATGTGGGTTAGACTTGAACAATACGGGGTTTAACTTTTACTTCTGGTACTGCTTGCTTCAGTTCCAGTAAAAAAAAAAAATTAAGGAGACTTTCTTCTTACTAAAGAAATGTAGGATGCAGCATGAAGCTTTCA
The DNA here is from genome assembly GCA_022605575.1 of Laterallus jamaicensis coturniculus. NCBI lineage: Eukaryota > Metazoa > Chordata > Aves > Gruiformes > Rallidae > Laterallus > Laterallus jamaicensis. Next base: position 64,999,078 of record JAKCOX010000001.1, read on the forward strand.
GGGGCATTGCTGAGAAACGAGACAGAAGAATGAAGGGCTGTGCTGTGGATTGGCATCTGTACATATCAGCCTTCTATATGCATTTAAATGGATCTGGAGATGTAGTATGTAATTCCCAAATTTTCCTGTAACCTGTACTGCTACTGAAAAGCTTCTGATTACTACTGCAGAGACTGCAAGCATTTTTGCCCAGATCTTGCTCACTTTGCTAACAGGGGAGCGACATAGCCCACCTCCTGGAAAAGGGGAGAGTGCTGGGTAATTGTGGAATGAATACTGTGTAGAAGGTAAAATGAAGTCAGCACAAGTTATGCTGACTCTTCAGGGTCAGCTGGTCTGTGGAAGAGTCTGTAGCCATAGGTATGGCCATCTCTCACACTGAAGACAAAAATACTCCTGGGTGCAGCTGCCCACCTAGGAGATCAAGGCCTTGAGCTAGGTGGGAAATGCGGGTGAATGATACTGTCCTGCAGTCACGTAGAAGCTGCCACATGCCATTACTAATTAGTGGGGGGAATTCTTACCAGAATAATGTGAATTTGAGGACCAGGAGCTTCTGGACAAATCCAAGCAGGAATTTTCTAAACCTTGATTTCTTCTATTCATGTATGAGTTGGTTATTCCTGAGACTTCGTTAGGGGCATATCCATGCTCCCTTTTTAACTAGAAGGATTATGAAGTTCATTGTATTCCAATGGAGCCTTTCTTTCAAACAAGAAAAAGTAGTAACAGTCAGCAATGAGTAGTGTCCTGTCCACTCGTCTTGGAGGCCCTGAGCATCATCTGGTTCCATACACCAGGTTGAGCCCCTGACAGTTCTGGCAGAACACTTTGTTTCTATACAGTTATCCTGAGTCTTATCCTGTGTTAAGAGTTTAACCTAAAGCTGTGGAGGCTGAAGTTGAGAGATCTCTGGTTTGTGTAAGCAAAACTGGGCTCAGATTGGTATTGGTAACATCCCAATTAATTCCATGTGGCCTCTTCTGGATAGGACCTCCCCTGACTTATTTGACATTAAAAACTTGTGGGTTTGTCCTTGAAATTTCGAATTGCAAAGCAAGCAAACTGTTTCATCGGCCATAACATCCGTTTCCATGCTGTATTATCAGGTGACTAAATTAATTTCAAGAACTTTTTTACAGCTCCTTTCTCTTTCTTTTTCAATGTAGATATGGTGTTGGCAAATGGATTAGAAAGCCAGAATGCAAGAATATCAACAGAACATGGTGTGACCTCTCCATTGAGACCTCTGACTATGAAGAACAGTACTATGCAAGTGTTAAAGCGTTCCTAAATGGGAAGTGCTCTGACTGGATGGAGACCACACGATTCAATCCCCTCACAGACAGTAAGGAAAGCTAATCACACAACCAGATGTTCAATGGCCTTGATTAATACTGTGTGCTCAGACTGCGTGTGCCCTTATAGTGTATGATGTTTTAACTGTAATGTGAGGTTAGATTTTCTTGCAGTTGTTTCACATTTATGCTTTTGGTGGAAGGAACTGAAAGAATCTTCTTAGAATTTGCATATATGTGTTTTATATATATGGTCTTAAATGCACTGAATACTCTTTTATGCTACAGTAAAGATTTATACCAGGCAAATAAAAGCTGTGGCCCATGCATATTGTAAAGAACTCTGATTTTGAAAAGCCTTTATTAAATCAAGCAGTAATCATACTTTAGAGCACAGTATGTCTTATCTGTGCCAGATAATCTGAGAACATACTGGTAATTTAGCTTGTTCTAGCAAATTGAGTTTCAAGGTTGTTTATCCCACTAAGTCTCAGGAATCCCTGGGCAAAATTCCAAGTCACTGTTCACCTTCTCACTGGAGAATTCCCCTTTGTTATCTGATAGAATGATTTTCTACCAATATAAAATGTTTGAAGTCCTACTTAGACTCCCTAAAATGTTACAAAAATTTAGTATCACTGAATTTAGGTAACTGCATGTTCAAATCAGTGTGCCTCTACTGTGTTTGACTGCTTTCTGTGTGTGTTCATTTTTCCAGCTAAAATTGATCCACCCTTGGTAATTGTGTCTTCTACTGAGAAATCTATTTCAATTATTCTGACTGCTCCTGAGAAGTGGAAGAGAAGTCCTGAGGAAGAATCTGTGTCCCTGCTTCAAGTGTACCCTGGCCTGCAATACAATGTGTCTGTCCTCAACAAAAAAACGAAGAAGCGGGTAAGCTTTGCCAGGGCTGTAGAACTGTGCTGGTTAAACCCGTGCTCTGTGCTTGCTGAAATGCACTTTGTCCATAACAGCAAGGATTGAAATAGGATTCATACCTGGAGCGGAATTGGATCATTCAGGTTGGAAGGGAGTTCAGGAGGTCTCAAGTCCAAAGCCCTGTTCAAAGAGGAATGAGCTGCGAGCTCAGACCAGGTTGCTCAGGCATTGTCCAGGTGCATCCTGAAAACCTCCAAGGATGGAGACTGCAGAACCTGTTCCACTGCCTGACTTTAGTCTTAGGGGAAAAAAAAGTTTCTTTCTATCCAGTCTGAGCCTCTCTTTTTGAACTTATGTCCATTGTCTCTCATCCTCCCACCATTCCATGCTGTATTGGGGGGGACAAAGCTGGACACTGTTCACTGGAACAGACTCCTCAGGGAAGTGGTCACAGCACCCAGCTTGGCTGGGTTCAAGAAGCATCTGGACGATGCACTCAGTCCCATGCTCTGACTTGGCTGGCCCTTTGTGCAGCCAGGAGTTGGACTCGATCCTTATGGGTCCCTTCCCACTCAGGAGATTCTATGATTCTGTGATTTTTCTAGATGTGGTCTGATGAGCACCAAGTTATGGGGTATGATCCCTCCCCTCCTTCTGCTGCCTCTTCTCCTGTTAGCACAGCCCAGAACACTGTTGGCTTCCTTTGCTGTGAGGGCACATTGCTGGCTCATGCTCAGCTTGCTGCCCTTTTCGGCAGAGCTGCTCCCCAGCCAGCCAGTCTACTGGCAATACTTGAAATACACTGTGCCATCATGACAGAGTCACCTTTGTCACCACATCTGCACATCTTCATTTGTCTGTCTCTGCAAACCTAGGTTTCATTATCAAGTAGTAGTTCCCACTGTAAGGACAATAGATGAGAAAGAGTTCAGGGATCAGTTACAAAAACATTAATTCTTCCGTTCCCATCCTCCAGACACAACCTCTGTCTGGCAAATCTCTGAATTTCCTGAAAAGAGACAGAAAACTTTGCTCCAAAACAGTCCCCTGATGTGAAAGGGAATATTAAAATGCCAAGATTAGAAATTAGATCATAGAAAACGGGGTTTTGGTTGGTTTGTGTTGTTTTTCACTAAGCATACCTGGCATAGGTAGATTTAGTTTACCTTGAATTCCAAGGTCTACATAACACCTGTTATTCTAAGTCTCCTGCCTTTACCAGAAGATGCCAGTTTAAAAGATTTTTTGGAACTGTAGCTTGTGCCTTTTATTGACCCAGGTGCCAGGACAGGGCTGGAGTCATGCTTCAGCGAAACTGCAACATCAGCATGGGAATGTGAGCTAGTACATGCTCCTACTTCATATAAAACACAGAATTGTTTGGTAGTGATAGAAGAATGATCAGATGGGAGATAAAATATCCAAAGGGGATGGGACAACTGTATTCGGAAGAAAAAAAGGATGAAGCTGGCAGTATCATTATTCTTTCCAGAAAATTGGTGTGCTTGTGATATATTTTGTATTCAAGATCTTTACCATTCTGTAAGTAAGGAGTTAAAGGGGAAACAAATTCCTTTTTTATGTCTTCCAGTGGTTCTTCTCTGTCAGCAACAGCACCTTGGTTGTGCCCCGGTTAGAACCTGGAACAGCTTACTGTGTCAGCGCACAGATCCATGTCACCACACCACTTCTGCACAGTGGGTTCTCTAAAGAACATTGCATTGCAACTTTGAAAGGTACGGGTAAGATGGCAAAGAAAACACCATGCAAGTTAGGAAAAAACCCCATGGTGATGAAGTTTGTAAGGCTTTTATGTATCCACTCAGAGAGTGAACAGCTAATGTTGTTTCTTCCCTCTCTGAGCATTCATATTGATGAAAATAAATCTTTACTGTTAATAAAACGTAGCTGGGATCTACTGGCTGGAAGGTAGGGCAGTACCTCTGAAGAAAAGGATCTGCATTCTTTAAGTCTTTAAGGATATTTTTTTCTCCTCAAATGAGGTTTGGAAGTGGCAGAGCTGAGGCAGTCTCAGGGGGCAGAAGTTAGCAATGGGAGAACCCAAGGAAGAGATTGTTCCTTCTTCTTCGAATTTAATGTATAGTTTAAATAATAATAAAAATTCATCCTCTAGCTCAAACATTTTTTTCAATATTTCCTGCAAATTCCTTATCTAAAACATTTGCATCCCATATCCCAAAAGCAATATGGTGAATGCTCATTACTCTCTGAATACATTAAAAAGTTGCTCTCTACAATGAAAACTTTTCTTTTGTTAACAGATAAAACAGCAGATGAGACTATGACAATTGCATTTGGCTATGTTCTGCCTATCATGCTTGCCGTCCTTTTTATTTCAATGCCATGCTATTGTGTGCACAGGTATCTTCACGTCAGCAAACAGAAACATCCAACCAACCTGGTAAGTGTAGACTGTTGCAGATCACTGCCACCTTTGGCACTGGTAGGACAGCTATGTGTTTTCTAGGGCTTGGTGTCAGCTGGGAGGGAACCATGGCTAACTGAAAAGCTCTGGTTACCACTCAGATCAAGAAAAGAACAGCACATTGAGGGTTATTAAATGCAAGAAAAGCAGGGCAATAACTCAAGTTAGCAACTGAGTCTCAAAAGATGCCCAGATCTGAAAAGATGGCCAGAGCTAACAAGGATCACAACAGAGCTGTTGGGTTTTGGAGGAGTCATTGCCATAAGCAGGGTCTGAGGTGGACTGAGACAAGTTCTGTTAGGAAGTCAGCACTCCCTAAACTGATTGAGGAAGAAGGTCTCCAGATGAAGATTCAACAATAACAAAATTTATTAATTATTTTAAATCATAGAAAAGATGGATAATTAAGCAGTGCAGAACCCCTGTGGTGTTTTCTTGGAGTATTACTGGGTATTACCACATTTTACTATTTAATAGTGATTGTGAAGAATTTAGCAGTGTGCATCACACAGATAATTTAATCTGGATATCAAGAATACTTTCAAATACAACACCATTTCCTGACACTCAAAAATGTACCAAAAAACACATTTACACAACCCAAATACACTTTACATGTAAAAATGTTTGCAGGATTCTTGGAGCTGCAAACTTTGTTAGTTTTTAGAAAGAACACATAAAGTTGAAGAAACACTGTTGGTTTCCAGCTCATGAGCTCAGCAGAATTTTTTCACAGTTATCTCTGAACATGTTGTTCAAGTATAAACATGCAATTACAACAATACTCTGATGTTAATCCACTCTGTATGACACCATGGTATGGGACGTAGAAGGGAGATGGTTTCAACATGCTGGTCTTTCTAAAGAAATCTAGAGCAGCACAGAGGTGATAGAAGAAATGTTCCCTTTGAGACTGCAGGTTTAGAAGGGTTTGGAAGAAGTAGAACAACTACTGCTGCTGTGTGTTCATATGTGCAGAGACACCCCCCGTACTTGACGAGGTACTGGCTTTATCACAGAATTGAGGAATCACAGAGTGATTTGGGATGGAAGGGATCTTAAAGATCATATAGTCCAACCCCCTGCCATGGGCAGAGACATCTGTCACTAGACCATAGTGCCCAAAGCCCCATCCAACCTGCCTTTCAACATTTACAATGAGAGGGCAGCCACAGCTTGTCTGGGTGACCTGTTCCAGGGCCTCGCCACGCTCAGAGCGAAAAATTTCTTCTTTCTATCCAATCTAAATCTGCACTCTTAGAATTTAAAACTGTTGCCTGTTGACACCACAGACCCTGGTAAAAAGTCTTTCTCCATCTTCCTTACTCTTTACTCTTCATCCTGGGACACAGGGCACAGTAGGGAGAGATAGCTTAGTCTCCGTTGGAGAGCTAGCAGGACAGAGCTCCTTACAGTCTAAGAGCATGAAGGGCTATTTAGTGAAAAATTCCCACTCAGTAGCAGACTAAATTCCAACTCCAGTTTTTCCACTAATAAATGTATAATTTACTGTTTGATGGGGTTTTTAATGCCCACTGGAATTTTTTTATGACCACCTTGAAGCTTCAATTTTATCTCTCCACCTCTGGATTCAGTTGATATTATGGTAAAAAATGAACATAGAATTGGTATTTTAATGATGCTGCCTGGCTTTCCTGAACCTGTATTTCCTGACTGTTCCACATGGGCATCCTGTGTGGTCAGGGGGAGGTGGAATAAGCAGTTTGTTTTGGTCCAGCATTTCTGACCTGGGGGAGCTTTTAGACTACCTGGTACATGAACTAGTGGACTTAGTCTTTCATTCAATCTTGAGAGCACTGAAATGCAGCTTCTGGTTGTCATTTTCCTATTGTGTTTCCATTTAGTGACTGTTCACACAGCATTTGTTCCTATTAGAAATGTTACTGGTTTCAGAGAGATTCCTGTTAATTTGACTAGATGGTTTATCACCGAGTCACAAAAGCAGCCTGAGATGGACCACAGTCCAGGCTCCATGCACTGCACTCCAACCTTCTGTATAGCTTCCTCTCTGGAAAAAACCCCGATGTTATTTAATTCTCTGTAAGCTCTGCCTTAACATGGTACCTGACTCTGTGCTTGTGGGACATGGTTTTGACTGCACTTCCCCTTCACTGGCTAAAAAGAATGGAATAGATTCTGTAGTCTGTGACTTCGATGTTTTCTCCAGTCACTCGAGTTGTTGCTGGTGGAAACAAACCCAGAATTTGATGAAATTGATCTAACCACTATTTTGACATGGGAAAGATAGAAAATGGTTATTAGAGCAATTCATAAAACAGTTTTACTTCACGTAGAATAAAAAAAAGTGGAGCATATTAACACTTCTGAAGGTTTTATATGATGAACTTCCTTCTTCCCTAAATTGAAATAACCTCCTAATAAGACATCGCCTAGCCTTATATTTTAAAAATATTTGACAGTATAAGAAGCAATAAGATGGTGTTTTTATTCTACTTCACTCAAAATGTGTTTTTCTTTCCAGGTATGGCACTACACTGACAAATGCAAGGAAGGGGTTTTCGCACCATGTGAAAAAGTAGTGATCAACCTGATTGCTCTTAACATGGAAGAGCGCGTGCCATCTCAGGAAGCCAATCATCTATCAGAAAGGAAGAGTCCCCGTTACTACACCCTAGGGAAGGATCTGCCTTCAAAAGAAGTGCTGGAAAAAAAACACTTACTTGATATTTCACATGAAGAGGATATTTTAGCAGAAGGGGACCAAACTGGTAACTGGCCATTGTACGGCCAGCCTGGAACAAAGAATACTTTGAGGCAGAAAAATGCAGGGACTGTAGAGTATGAACATGATGTAAGGGCTGAGGACTTCAGTCCTGGTCAGAAACTAGAAGACTTCAGTTTGAAAGAGAAGACCTTCTCCCCCAAGGCATTACTGGGTGAGACACAGATTGTTTTGGAGGACTTTATTAATATGAGAACAGGACAGCCATATTGCCCCCAACTAGAGGTGAGGGCAGCAGACCCTTGTTTGGGAGAGGAAATAGAGGAACTTAATTTGAAGATGGTTGATGCAGCAGATGAATTGCTGGGTGACACTCCTATCAACTTGGTGGATTTGTGTACTGCAAAATCTGGGCAGACACCTTCTCCTCAGCTGGAAGAAATAGTACAGGGCCTCATGGAGAAAGAGGGTGAACAGACCATATTAGTAGATTGGGATCCTTGCACTGGAAGACTGTATATTCCTACTTTGTGCAGTCTTGAAAATCAGGTGTGTGAAGGAGTACTCAAGTGTGATGATCCTGGAAAAGAGGTAATTTTGTCCAGACTGTATGAGAAAGAGCTATCAGATAAATCCTCAGAAGACCAAGAAATTTGTCTCCTGCAGTTCAAGGAACAGTGGGAACTCCATGTAGAAATGGAAGACTGAACAGTAACCTTCTAAAATATTCTAAAATGCCAGATGTTCTTTCCTTTGCCAGAAGAGATCGATGGACTCAGTGCAGCAAACAGGTCTTAATGTAGTGAAGTTTTCAGAACCATCACAGTTGAACAAGTTACATTATTTATAACAGTTTCCTGATGCGATATAAGCAATTTCCACTCCCATCATAAACTCCTCCAGAAAAATATGATGGTTATGAGATTATGTACTTTTTAAAAAAATACCTATTTTTACAGAGGATGTTTTTATGATTTTCACATTGTAATTTTTACCAAAACAAATGATCAGCATTTCAAAGCAGTTATTTTTATCAAATAAAAAGCAGCAATACAACATTTTGCTGGACTGTTTCATGCATCATGACACAATGCAGTCTTTTCTAGGTCTCATTCCTGCTACAAGTTTGAGCTGACTTTTAGGAAAGTTAAGGGCATTTCAGTGTAACTTTTTTTCCATGTTTTATAAACATTCATCTACTTAGTGACATTCTTATGAATTTCTCGTGAAAGACTTTGTGTGAGGTGTGGGTTCCCACCCGTAGTGTGCCACACAGGTACACAGCCAGCAACAATTCTTTGAGCAGATGTGCCTACAGGCTCAGCAAGTGTAAAGGAGAAGAAAGGAAGCATTTTAAACTGGGGTGGGGGAGAGAAGTATGGCACAGAGGGATTCGGTGAAACCCCTATAATCTTGCTGGACAGACCATGTCTCACTCAGCCTTTAGACACTTGTAGAATCATAGAATCTTCTGAGTTGGAGTCCAATCCCTGTCTCCACACAGGGCCAGCCAAGTCAGAGCATGGGACTGAGTGCATCGTCCAGATGCTTCTTGAACTCAGTCAAGCTCAGTCTGTGACCACTTCCCTGGGAAGCCTGTTTCAGTGGCCAACCACCCTCTCGGTAAAGAACCTCTTCCTAATACCCAGCCTCAACCTCCCCTGTTGCAGCTTCGTGCCATTCCCTCGGGTTCTATCACTGGTCACTGAAGAGCAGAGATGCAGTATAGCATCTGTGTGACTCATGTCCTGCAGTATCTGTTCTTCTGCAGTGACTTTAGTGGCAGGCTGGCATGACCAGCTCAGATGGAGAAGTCTGCCCAGGCACACCGCTGCTTCTTCACACATGTCCCACTTGCTGTGGCAGACCCAGAAGGTGTACCTGTTGGCTTCTCTTACAATCTGATGTTCTCACTGGGACTTGCAATGCAAGTTCACTTTTTTCCCATGTCATGTGATATTTATTTAGGATAGTAAAATGACAGGATATTCTAGAAATTACTTACTAGGGCAGATTATATTTTTCTTACGAAAACCTGTTACTTTCTAGTTAGTGAACCTTTTTTTTTAACACAAAAATAACAGTCATGATTTTAAAGAGGAGAAGGAAAAAAAAAAGAACTTTTCTATGGTGTTTAAAATTTAAACATTCTAAACTAGGTATCAGGTGAGGTGTTTTTGGAGGAAGACCTTTTGCCACTATCTTTTCTCTTGAGGACTGGTTTTGTTACATTACCATGTCATTTTCTGTGACTGGTCATCCTCTGAAATATTCCAGTTGTAGTCACAGAATTTAAAACCAGAAATAACAATAAAATATTTCATGCTGATGACTCCTTTTCTGATGTAATAAATGTCCCCAACTACTTTTCTAATAAAGATATAGTTCTTGTAGCAATGTTATACCTAAATATATATATATATCAATGCATTTGTGCATCAGGAGGTTCACAGAGGAGGATTATAGCTCAGTGTGAAAGAAGCAGCTAGTTGGACATGTGAAAAGGTCAAAATTTCTACTCATACCAGATTCATTTAAGCCATCTAAAATCTTTCCCGATATTTCCTACAGGTTTCTAAAGTAACATCTTTGTGCATAACCTCCTAATTGTCTTCTGCAATGTGGAGGCTCAGACTCATAGGTAGGAAACAATTACTTACTTTTTTCTGTATCCATTGAATTTTATCCAGTTGCTGCTGCCCTAAAACCAATCATGTGTGTTCAGTGTGTATCTTCTGTATGAAAGGATGAGGATGCTCCAGCTCCCTCAGTAGTTTGGTGCAGCTGCCAACCAACCTTCCTTGAGGAGGAAGGTATCCCTTACTTCTTGTTTGTATTTCCCCAAGCCTTAGCAGCAGCAGACACCAGCAGCCAGCAAATAATATTTTTTTTTTAGATAAATAATCTTCCCCCAACAGTTGCTACATGTAAGGACATTTAACATACCATTATTGAGTAATTGCTGATTAAAATTGTAACACTTGGTAAGTAAACCATAGAATCTCACTTCATTCAGATCTTCAGTGATTGTAATCTCATTTCTCTGCATCTTAGCCTTTTTTAAAAAAACTTCTAAGTTATATTTAAGATGTGCAGTGTTTATTTCCTCTTTTGTACTTGAAAAGGCATCACCTTCCCAGTTAACATTACTTGTGATTGGGGCATGGGATACTGAGAGTCTTGCAATCACAAATGCATTTTCATGAAAAATGTATGCACTGAAATAGTAGTTAACTTTTGGGCCAAAAGATTTGTAATAGAAGCTTACAGCACTTTCGTGTTCATTCATTTCGATCTGAATTATGATTATGCAAATAGTCCTTCTTTGTATTGACTAGATATACTTTCACAGCAAAAAAATGGCAGGGGAGGGAAAGCAAACAAAGCTAAGAATTTTGTTTTCTATGCCAAAGAATTTTGCAGGTTAGCTAGTCAAGCTCTGGAATTGATGGGGAAGAAAAATGGTGCCATTTGCTATCAGTATAATACCAATAAACTGTTGATGGTGGTTTTACTTATATATTACTTATATTTTTCCTTAAAATCTTATTATTTTATTAAGCAAATGAAACTAATTAAACAGGGTACCTTCAGTGAGCCAAACAGTCAGCAAATAGCAATGTAAAACTGTAATTCTACCTCCAAGTTTTCAGACAAGTGACAACTGTTAATTATGCCTTAATTGAATTAATCTAATTAAATGCAAGAAATAAGAGAACTGACATGTTTCAAGTCTTTATTACATGTAACTTTGGCTAGCCACATTTAATAGACTTGATGAAGGCAGAAACAAGGCCATGGATCTAGAAGCAAAGACAACAAACTGTACTCAAACATAAGGCTACTTGTAGCCTTGAAATCTATGATTTTGAAAATTATGTGGGAAACTGATAGAGCTAAGTAGGGGTATGTTGAGGACAAAAGGATGCGTATTTCTTGAAAACAGAACTTCACCTGTGTCTACAGGCCTGATGTGCCCACCACTGGAAAAATAGCATCCAGTTTACAAAATCAGCCAAGCCATAAAGATGACAAATGCTACTGTAAAGGGATAAGAAAATGGTCTTCTAAGCTTGAAAAACAAGAAGCCTAGCTATCAAAATGAGATCTAATGGTGATGAAACTGATAGCTTGGTGTGGGCACGCACAGTTTTGGAAAAGGAACTGTATTTTGTAAGTGTGGTTTTGCTGCCTACAACTTAGAGAGTGCCAGGGTTCTTGAAGCAGAGACTGAACGGGCAGAGACCCATGGTCTGACTTAGAGCAGCTCTGGAAAAACTACAGCACGATGAGAATGAGCAGATGGAAAAGTCCAAAGACAGCAGGCAAAAATGCAGGGCTGCAGACAGTGTGCCTGCTCAGTGCGTGAAGACAGGGGAGGAATACATGGTGACTGCCCAGTACTTAGAATCATAGAATGTGTTATGTTGGAAGGGACCTTTAAAGGTCATCTAGTCCAACACTCTGCCCCCCCCCCCCCCCCCAGTAAGCAGGGACATCTTCACTAGATCAGGTTGCTCAGACCCCCATCAAGCCTGACCTTGAATATCTCCAGGATGGGGCCTCCACTACCTCTCTGGGCAACCTGTTCCAGTGATCTACCACTCTCATATTGAATAATTTGTTCCTAATATCCAGCCTAAATCTCCCCTTTTCCAATTTAAAACCATTACCCCATATCCTACTGCTACATGTGAACAGTTGTGAACAGATCTCCCCCAGATTTCTTATAGGCACCTTTCAGGTACTGTGAGGCTGCTATAATGCCCCCCTGGAGCCTTCATTTCTCCAGGCTGAACAAGCCCAACTGTCTCAGCCTGTCTTCATAGGAGAGGCAAGGTGTTCCTTAGGACCTTTCCCCTCACAGCCCCCAAGAGCTGCTGGTAGGAGCTGAGGGCACCCTCCACCCCCCAAACCCTTCTCCTCACCAGGAGGGGCTGGGAGGCCTTTTGGGGCCGGGCAAACACAATGCAAGATAACCTGTAATGTGAAGCACAAGGGAAGTGATCAAACTGTTAGATGGAAAAGCAAAGTACACAGCCATTGGATGCAAGTACCTGAATCGCCTGGACTTCATGGGGCTCTCTGATCACCTCACCAGAAGACCACTCAAGGAACATGGGTGGCTGGACAAGGCTGATATGATGATGCTCTCTGCAAGAGTGGGCTCTGAAAGATTTCTTGGAGTGACTTGCTATGGGTAAAGGGTAAGTGGGTATGTTTTGGAGATGCCAGCAGTGCACTAGGATTGATGATGGTCCAGTAATTTGCAACACACTGGTAATGCAGGTTAGAGGGAGAGGTGGTCCCTGGAAAAAGTAACTAACACTGTTGATCATCACAGATATTATGGATATTAAGGTAGGTCCAGCAAGAGCTCTGAAAAACATTCTCAGGATCTAGAAAATGCATAATATGAAGATATCCTGAGTAAGAAATGATCTCAAAGTACATTATTAAAAAGTGAATGCATAGAAATATGCTGAATTTCCACCGGTTTCAAATTCATTTTTAAGTTAAACTTATGCTTTAGCACTTCCCTAAAGAGCAATGAATTCCTCAATTTGGGACAGACAAAATCTATCAAAGTTTATCAGAAGAGAATCATGACTTTCGTAAGACCTAACCTGCAAATGCAGGCTTAGCCAGACAAAATGACTGGAATGTGAAGCAAGGGAAACTTAGAATGATAGCATGGTTCAAACATTTTAGAACAAGGACAGTTAACTATATTACCAAGGGCTGTGAAAATTCTCCAGTGCCTATAGCTCTCTCAAACAAGCTTGTCCTTCTTCAACAACAATGCTAACAGACAGATGACATTTCTTGCCTAGAATATGCTGGATGATCTAATGATGCTTATATGCTGTCAAGTCTTAAAACAGATTAATCTTTTTTTCTCCCTTTAAATAAGACATATTGGTTCATCTATACAGTAGAGTTAAAAACAATTATTCCAAGCACTATAATTTTTAACAAATCCAGCATCAATTTCTAACCAGATTCATTCTTGCAAACTCAAAGATTTAAACTTGTGCAGCTATCTCCCACTGTCCATTCAAAATACCAATGTTCTCCATAAAAGGAAGGCACAGCAACAAGTAAAAAATTTTCTACTTTCTTTTTGCATAGGGGTTTCAAGCTTCATCAGCCCCGCATCACATAGCAGTAAGTGTAGGAAGTCATTTTCATGTTTAGCATCACCTAGAAACCATAAAGATTTTTGGTAATTTGTACTGGCAATAACACTAAGCCAGTCTCCTTAATTTCTCACTGTCTTTTTCCTTTCTGGTAAACCAAAAAGAAAAAAAAAAAAAGAAGAAGAGAGAACAAAAAGTACAGACTTCTGGCTTTTTAAAACCTCCAGAATCGGTTTAGCTAAGCCTAAGTTAGGTTTTAAGAAGAGGACTTGCTTCTTAGCACCACATAGCTATGAAAACACTCAGTTGCTGAGAGAAGACATAGTCCTAATCCTGGATCACTTGCAAGATGGCATCTGAGATCTCACTCTGCCTTACTCATTACCATGTCAAATTTACAAGAGTTATTCAGCCAAGTAGAAACCTGGCACCACTCATCTCTGACAGCAGCTTCAGCAGCAGCAAACACTATCTACTGGCATCCAAAATTGCTGCAGTGGCTCCTGTGGTTCCAGAAGCCATCCCCATTTCACAGGTACTGGCTAAAGCAGCAGCAGCCTGTGCTGTAAACACATATTGTCAGCTCTACCTTCCAAAAACTGGCATTAAGAAACATCTTCCAGCTGTCCAAAGTAAGTCAGCTCACTGACAGCAGCGTGGGCCAGCAATGGGGCAGAAAATTGCTTTGGGTTTCTAAATTCTCAAAAGATCATGTTGATGCAGACCATGAGTGGAGGAAAATATTCAGCAGGACCCTCTATTGAAATCATCAGGGAACGCTAACAAATACCTGGACTCTTTCAGTGCAACAGAAAGGGATCAAAGGATTTAAGCATTTTTGACTGTTATGGAATAAGAAAGTTAGCAATTCAATAAATAATTTGTGTATTTTAATTCTGGCTTTGGCTTTTATTTCTGTTCATCTTTCAGTCCCTCCAAGCATTTCACAGTCATTAAATACAAAGAGAAGTTTCTATTCCAGATTTACAGACATGGAAACTGATACAAAAAAATCTACAGATGTGGAAACAGGCTTAAAAAACCATCATACAGTAAGTGTAGGGCAGGAGAGGACAAAACATAGTTTCCCCTTCTCCAGTGCCATGCATTAACCACTAAGATCACAGTTCCTCTCCTCAGTAGTATGTCACCATAGTGCAGGTTACTCTGATTTGTTGGATGTATATACACATTCACAGTTTGGCTTTCATTAAAAAAGTGAAATTTTAAGGAGAAAATTTAGTATGTGAACCAGGTGCAGAATCCAGAGGTGACCAACAAGCTCAGAAGTCTGGCAAACCCGAGCCACAGGACAAAGTCAGCAGAAGTGATCTAGGAACACTACTCTCTAGGACAAGGGAACAAGTGATGCTGTGCAGCCATCTTAGTGTGGCATTAACCTCTGCTGTGCTGAGTGGGGTGAGCTTCCCACTGACCCCAGTGCAGGGCCATTCCGTCCCACCACCTCATTAATGCTGACATTAATGGTGTTTTGCTGGGTGCAGTCTGTTTTCTCGTTTGTTTTGTGGCACTTCTTGGAAGCAAGGAGGACAATCAACCAGTGGAGTAGATAGACTGGGAGCAGTGGGCAGTCCTTAAGAATTTAAAAGAAATAAAAAACCAGAGAAAACTCAGTCAGGGGTGGTTTAGATGCAGCTGATCTTGCCAGGGAGGAGGGTAAGAATCAAATGAACTGCTCCTGTTTTGTATCAGTGAGTGTTGTGCAACAACGCAACTCCCTGCAGCGAGCTGCATCAACCCAAGCAGCACAGAAAGATCCCACTATGCAGTCAAGCTGTTGATTGAGAGGTGCTGCTTCACCTCTCCCTCACTCTTGGCCTTGGATGATGCATGGGTTGAGGGAAGTGGTACTCTTCATGCAAACCCCCTGACTGAACTGAGAGGGGGACCCTCTCCACTAGCATTCAGTTTTAGCAGTCATGCCCTTCACTACCTGAACCAGCTTCCAGGCTTCTGGTCTTTAAGCTCTGAGTAGCCATTTCATAGGACAGTGCTTCCCATCCTGTCTTTGGGAAATCATGTTCCTTAGACTACACTGTGTTCCATGTAATGTAAGCACCATCACAACCACAAGAAGATCCCAGGGACTCAGCTTGTGCAATGTAATTTAGAGACTGTTTACCCTTCTCCCACTGGACTTTAAAGTGCAGTGTGGTCAATTTGTCTCCAGACTTATACAGACACCCCAAAATAATTCTCATTCTAAACCGAATGTGCTTATGTTTTCCTGTGTAGTCACAAAAATATTTGACTTTTTAAGCAGTTACCACAGATTATGGCCATCCTAGTAGAAAACAAAACTCTGTTTCTATGATTAAATAGGTTGTAAAGACAGATCTTAAAAAAGCTTGGAGTAAACATCCCTGATGTGCAAGAGTGAACTTGCATAGGTCACAGACTGATAGAATCAGATGTTTATTATTTATCCAGCTCCATAAAGCCATAATACAAATTTTAGTGAACTTTCATGGTCATTCATAAATTTTAACACACACATGCAGACACACACACACACACACACACCCCATATCTTTTTTAGCTGTGGATAAACATAGGTAACAGTCTGTTCTGCTGCTCCATGCTACCATCTCTTTTCCTTCCATGCCTCATTTTCCCAGGGCTCACATTTTTAAGCTGTACCCAAGAAGCAGCCCAAGAGTAAGGCAGCAGTTACAAGTTGGAAAGGGACAGTCAGCAATTGTACAGGGGGAAGTAGCAAAATTAATGTCATGCAGTGCAGTTAGTTGTGGTAAAGATAGTATGCATTGCCAAACGGCAACGGAAAATAGAAAAGCTATTTAGGGGCTATTTTCTGTTCTACTGAATCAGAAATTTAATCATGCTGGAGATAAGCAGAGAAGCTCTGTGCCTGCCCTGGGGCAAAGGCAGGAGCTTTCTGCCCTCTTCTTTTTGGCAGGGCTGGAAATAGGAATGCCTACATCCCAGCACGGACCTACTGGGATTCTCAATACGCAGTAATGAAAGCATTTGGCAGAGGGCTTCAAATTAATTATAGCTACAAATTTAGCCTCTGAAGCTGGCATTCAAACTGTTTATGTAAGGATTACAAGCAAAGATACTTCTGGGGAACAAAATGGGTAGTGATGATAGTACCTGAAAGGGGCCTACAAGAGATCTAGAGAGGGACTGTTTACAAGGGCACGGGGGTGACAGGTCAAGGGGTAATGGCTTAAGCTGAAAGGGGACAGATTTAGGTTAGATTTTACGCAGGAATTCTTTATTGTGAGGGTGGTGAGGCACTGAAACATGTTGCCCAGAGAGGTTGTGGCTGCCCTATCATTGCAAGTGTTCATGGCCAGGTTGGGTGGGGCTTTGGGCAACCTGATCTAGTGGTTGATGTACCTGCCCATGGCAGGGGGGTTGGAACTAGATAGGCTTTGGGGTCCCTTCCAACCCAAACCAGTCTGTGATTCAATGATAGGAAATCTGATTTTTCTGCTCCTTCCTTTCAGTCTCCTGCTCACTAAGGGACATTATTGTTGCTGCTGAAAAAGGGCCTGAAGCCCTGTTACCTGCAGCAATGTCACCTGCAGCAATGTCACCTGCCCTGCTGAGCCTCTGAAAACAGCAGTAAACTGGTCTGTAAGCCCCTCACCTACTAAGGATGCAGAGGTTTGTCACCAAACTGGTCCCATGGCATTTTAATCATGAACGTGAGCATGAACCTAAAAAACCCCTCCAAACCATCTAATGTATTGATTGATGGGTAGTCCACAATACCTTCTGTGTACCTTACACCACTTGTTAAACATTAATTTACTTCCATTCGTGTCCTTCCTATATTTGCAACATTCTTAATTTCACATAAATTTCTCATCCTTAAATGCTCATCACAAATATTTTATCAGGATCTTTTTGGGCAGTTGTACTTCTAATTTATCAAAAACATGGGTGTCAGAACTATCCAACCTCTGCCCTTGTCAAAACAGCCTCAGGTCTCTGTAAACACATTCCAGTCCAGCACACTGAGGTGCAGCAAGACTATCACCTTTTACCCAATTAGTAAACACAATTGATTTGTGTGGCAAAGAGAAGACACTTCCATTATGCCAACTAATAAAATTCTCATAAACAGGTCTCTCAGGAGGGACCAGTTCTACCCCACTTACACCATTATCTCTAACACGAACCTTCCCATAATCAACACAAGTCCAATGTAAGCATGCTTCTCAATGCCTGTTATTTTTCAAAATGCAGGCTATGCTTATGGAGTAAAAAATACTCCTGTTTTCCACGATTGTCTCAAGGCCATTAATACAAACAAGCTGACCCAGGATTAAGTGATGCAGAGCAGCCAACCCACCACCTCCCTTGAGGGCAGAACGGCTGTGCAACATTATGCTGCAGCTGGCCTTAGGTCAAAGTACTATAGGGTACTATTTTTTCCATTCTCCTGGCAGTGGTACACCATTCTAGCTGTTCTACCATGTTCCTTGTGTCATGCTGTGTCCCATCAGTTCTGTTAAGGTTAATGCCAGCTTTCTTTTCCTAGCTAACTTCAAAGGAAATCTCAGCAAAATCTTAACATTTTGGTGTTTCTCTCAGATCCAGTGTGCATCCCGGCCAACCAAGCAAGCAGGACACTCAGAAGCCATTGTCAAATCATCAGCTTTCTTCTCAACAACACATGAAAAGTAAGAGAGAGATCCACCACTTCTGCCAGGACATGAAAGTCTGAAAAGCAATGTGGATAGCATGCAAATCCTGCAACTGTGCTGAGCACTGGACGCTCCTGCCAGGAATTGGAGTATTTGGAAGAAAAACTCCACCTTCCCGCATGAAAGGAGGCTCAGTCCTATGTTTGATGGAAGATGCAGTGAAGATAGAAAATGGGAACTGTAGATTTTATTCCAAATGCCTGGAGCACTCTCTAACACCACATAATTTCCTGACATTTCTGTGACATTAAGCAATGCAGAATCTCCCATTACTAGATGTCTTCTTAATACCTGTAAATTGTTTTTACCCTGTAAAAGTAAAACCATTCCAACTATCAACCGTAGCTGGGGCAGTGATCTGGTCATGTTACTACTGGCTCCCTTAAAAATAAGTGCTTCAAGTGCCCAACAGAGATGAGACATGCATCTTCAAGGCTCCTGACTGATCCAAAGCCAAATATTCTAGTAAATGGCAATAATCAAAATTCATTAAGTGGATGGACCAGTTGTGGCTTGCTCTCTCTAGCTTTTTACTCTTATGTTTTTTGTTAGTAAGAAGACAGATCTGTTCCTTGTAACTTCGTTAGCATTTATCAGGAAGCTATCTGCTATAGTGAGCCCATCAGGGTTCACAGGAGATACATATAAAGACCAGAACAAGCAACCTCACTGAGACTAGGTTTGTAAATTTCCTTATCTTCTAACTTCTGGTCACCATGACATAGGGCAGATGGCTAGATTTCTTCCAGTCTGATTTGATTACTACTTGTTTTTGTCTCTTCTGCAAGACAGCACATGAGACTCCACACGGAGTTGGCTGGGAAGGACCCCATCCTGGCAGTCTCACCAAAGTAATCTTGTTACTCCGTGATCCAGTACTCTCTCCAGTGCTCTTAGTAGTAAAGAAACATTAAAACCCACTGTAGCAGGTGAAATTCAATTAAACTGAGCACCTGAACTAGGTAGTCCGAATTTTATCTATTTAAAATAGGAATCTCATAGCAACAAGCACAGTAGAAATACTAACAAGGAAAAGTAACTTCAGCTGGGGATGGAAAACTGTTAGCAGTTCAGATCCAGGACAGGGATTTAGCATTTAATCCTCAGGCTTGCAACAGACTTCATTAGGACTTCAGACAAACCAAATGATTTCTTCCTGTATTCTATTTCTGTTACTCTGTGTTTATTATTTAGAAACTTTCCCAAACCTCTCCTTGCTTTTGGCTGCCTTGTGCAAAACATGCATAGACTCAATTTCTGCCTCAGGCAGTTCTCATCCAGCTGGAGCAGAACTGAAGGAAACAGGAGCATTTTGGCTGCCAAGACATATTGCAACTTCTTACAGTAAACACCAGGAGCTGCAGGGGAAATCCTTTGATTCATTCTCTAAACCACGGAAGCTGCTTGGCAGAATTGTGTCACACTACTGAGCCGGGAGGCCAGGGCAGTGCCTTGGAGCCTGGCTCCAGGTCTGTGAGCGTCCTGAGAGGAGGAGACATCCCCACTTTCCCAAAGCCCTCACCTTTTCAGAGAGTGGGAGGGGAAGGATGCCCAAGTGCTTTGTACATTGAGGAAACGAAGGAGGCTTGTGGCGCCCAACATGACAGGTGCTGAGCAGTGCCAGCACACCCAGGGAAGTTGCCTGTTGAATGAAAAGCTCTTCACAAACAGAATAAGAAAATCACAAAACACATGGACTAAATGGATGGACTAAATCTGATGCAGCTTTTTTGACATGTTACAGCTGTTGCCAGCAGTGCGGGAGGAAGCAGAGAGTGAGACACTCATCAGTCACAGAGTTTGTCATGACTGAGAATTTTGTCACACTGGCTTATGACAAACTCCACTGTTGATTCCCTCTTATCTCAGCTCCGTCATTTCTGTGTTATTTGTCCAGATTGTAAGTGCTTTGGAGCACAGGTCAGACCCATCTCATCTCTTTTGCATCTTTTCAGTAAGATTAAAAGGCCAAAAATGGCAGAGTAGCAGATGCAACATGAACTTTCCAGTGTGTAATGAGCAGACGTAGAGAGCCAAAAACTTGCAATGGGTGAAATTCATGTGCTATTTCGATATCTAAAAATGTAAATCATGTGGATGTCTCCCAATTGATGTCTCCGAGATTAAAATATTACAATGTACAGTAATGTCAGAAGGCTAAACCAGACAGGCTGCTCTGAAGAAGCATGAGTGGGATATGTAACTGAGGCTACTGCATAAACTTGGGGCAGTCTTGGCTCTGTAACTAACCACAAATGAGCACCAACACTGCTTGGACTCACTTTGATCCCTACATTTGTATTCATTTCCAAATTAGACCTCTTTGGGAAGGTTAAGGCATGGTCTTGCCTCTAATCTCAATGACTGCTTCTAAACGTGTCTAATCTCCATCCATCAAAATTAGTGTCTCCAGCTAGTTCAACTAGCTGGATAGCTTTTTCAATGAGGTGTCCAACATTCCCAGGAATTTTTCTCTACAGGAAATATCTCCTCAGCAAATCTCAGACACGTTCATCCAGCTGTACATCTGGCCATTCACCCATCCACAAGCAGACCAGCAGAAACTGGAGCCTGAAGTCAAGTGTTTGTATTCATTGAGGAGAGTCATCTTTAGGATAAGTAGGTGGAAGAGAAGTGTGCAAGCACCTGCCAGTTCAGCTGCAGTCCTGAGCCGGGGGCCTTTGGTCCTGCTGCCACATTCAGAACAAGGGTAGTCTTGGATCTCAGGAGAAGGGAAGGTAAAGGAAAGATTTGTTTCTCAACTGCTCTGTGTTTCAGTATTTCAAAAGCAGAAAGTTGAGCACTCAAGACATGCTCTGTGCCATTTTCCTAAATACATTTGTTCCTATAGTTTTGGGGGTTTTTTCTTTTTTATTTCTCTCTCCGTGCCATCTGAGGTTTTCTGCTTATGAGACCTTCCTTTGGGTGAACCCCTGCCAGCAGCTCAGCCCCACCCAGCTGCACACTCAGCACCCTCCAATAGGATGGGGGAGAGAACCCAAAGGATAAAAGTGAGAAAACTTATGAGCGTAGAAAAAGACAGTTTAGCAGGGAAAGTAAAGCTCTCAAACCCAGGAATTGATTCCCCATTCGCCATGGGCAGGCAGGCGTCTAGCAGCCCCAGGAAGGCAGGGGCCCATCACACGTAAGGGTTACTTGGGAAGACAATCATAAGCATGACTGTCCCCCCCTGTTCCTCCTCCTTTCTCTGAGCTTGTCTGATGCTGCTCAGCAAGAACTACAATATCCCCATGTTACCAACACTGTTTTGGTCACAAATCCAAAACACAGCACTGCCCCAGCTACTATGAAGAAATTTAACCCTATCACAGCCAAAACCAGCACGGACCTGCTGGAAACTCCTCCAGGGACAATCACTAAACAGCACAGCTTGAAGCATGGTTGCAGACCCAGGACAGACAGCTCACCTACCTACACCCTTCCTGCAAGACTGACCAGCCCAGCATCTTGCTGCAACAATACTTCTAATGGTCTGAGTCACCAAACAGTCATGTCTTTGGCATGGGTATCCCTGAAATGCATTTTGGTTTGTAAATTCGGAACTTGCAAGACTATTTTTGGACTTACAGAATAGGTGATAGCAAGGGACTGAAAGATGGGCCTCTCTGCACACAAGCTTTTATACCTTTCCCTATTCTGCTCATGAGTGTAATAAAGATACAACCTCAGCTACAAAAGTTCCCCTTGGCGTAAAGGCAAATCACGTCACCCAGGACTTTTTAAAGAGATCTTTTATTGAGACACACCTGCTAAGTGTGGCACAGCACACAGAGAGGTACAGGTCAAGGATTCTGGAAAGTTTCAGGACTCAGTACTGCCATATTAGCAGTTTTACAGGAAAGCCTGAAGACCTCAGAAGAACATACATGTCTAATGTACACCTGGACTCAAACACCTTCACAGACCTGGCATATATGACCACAGGCCTCCAAAAGAACCCCTCACAAACCTTCTTCCCTCTCCTTTTCGGTCCCTAGGTGAGGTGAGAAGCTGCTTCCAGGCTTGTCAGCACCTTTCTCCACCACATCCACGGGGAGTTTTAAACCAGGTGATTGGCAGCTAAACTGTCCTTGGGATCCACACAGCTGCACGTCAGGCTGTCAACAGGCTTTTAGGTGATGAGACAGCTTTTTCCATTGCAGTACTTCATGTGTGCCAGTTATTTTGAAGTGAGTTATAGCACTGAAACCCATTGGGCACCTGGAGCTTGTTGTCCCCTCCACGCCTCAGCCGTGACACGCAGAAACGCCTGTTGGGTGGCTCCTGCAGTGCTGTGCTTGCAGAGCTCCTGAAGGTGGGTGGGAAAAGATTAGGAGTTTCCTCTGTCTTTTATTTTAAAGACATCAACAAAAGCTTCAATGTATTTTCTGCTGAAGTGCTTGGTGCCTATTTGGAGAATGTTATCCTTGGTCAAATTTTGAAAATTTACAGTCATACTTCAGCATTTACCTAAAATTTGCTTATATTTAGTTTGCTTAGGATGCCCAGGCAGAGACAACCACAGCCTCCAGTGCCTGTCTAAAATATTTGCCATTGACAACTCTTTGCCACGAGACAGTCTTCTACTTTGAACTTAAGCCAATAAGTTTCCTTATTCCTCTACATTCTTAAGACCCAAGGATTTTGATAAAGATCATTCCACCCAGAAACATGGATTTCCTTGAACGGCCCGGGGGACATCCTTCTGTCACACATCCCTGAGAGGCCAGTTATTGGCCTTTGGCACCTCCAGCCCAGCCCCTGGCCTGGCCCACCACACTGGGGGTGCACAAGGTGCTCGGGGAGGACACAGGTAGGCCAGCTGACCCTAGCTGACCAAAGGAATATCCAAGACTATATGGTGCAATGCTCAGCATATAAAGCTGGGGAAAGAGGAAAGAAAGGGGTGGGATGTTTGGAGTGATGGCATTTGTCTTCCCAAGTCACCGTTAAGCATGATGGAGCCCTGCTTTCCTGAGGATGCTAAACACTCCCCATGGGGAGTGGGGAATCAATTTGTGGTTTTGATTTGCTTGTACATGTGGCTTTTCCTTTACTTATTAAACTGTCTTTATCTCAACTTATGATTTTTCTCACTTTCACTCTTCTGATTCTCTCCCCCATGCTGTTGGGGGGAATGAGCAAGCGGCTGCGTGGTTGTTTCAGCTTCCTGTTGGGTTAAACCACAAGAGCTACCTACAATGGAAAGGATGGCAACGCCTCTAGATGTCCTCTAGGAGAACACAGCAGCCATCACACAGTCAGTGTCTATGAGACATTCTCAGAATAGACAAATTGATAAAACCTTTAGGGAAATTTATGGGAAAAAATATTTTAAAATTGATTTCTGGATCTCAGTCAGGCTGAGCAATAATTGAAGAATATCTCCTGCCAAGACACAGATGTTGCCAAATCTGAAACTATCTTTTTCACTGTTTCAGAACCACAGTTCCACAGACCCCATACCTCAAGCCACCAAAGAAATATCTTCAACAAACTTTTTTTTTTATTTCAACGAATGACTAGGAACCACAGAAGACAGGGACATTCCATAACAAAAGTTATTTCAGGGAAGAGCAGAACTCATAGCAACCATGTAAGAAAAGAGCCCCATACTATTACAGTTTGAGAGAGTAGAAGGACTTGAACAATCAGGCATAAACTCAGGGATAATGCAAGGATGGCAGAAAACCTTTTCTTCAGCTGTTACCAGTGAGGATGATACAGAACATGATGAGTAGGAGGACATAGCCAAAATGGCTCAGGGGGATGGATATGCTAAACTGTAAATTGCTATCCATGATTTGGAAACGGAGCATGTAATCACAGAGAGAAAAACTGGCTAGAAATGAGAACAAAGGTTCTCATTATTGGAGAATTAAAGCTTTGGAAAGGCCTTTCAGTAGCAGCAAAGGGTCCAAACCTGGTCATTTTCAAGAGCTTCATAAATACGCTAAGGGGATTATATTAAAGGCTGTGCCAAAATGACCTTAAGTATCCTGAGTTTAGGTTCATGTTTATTAACCAAAGAACAGATACTCAGCAAAGTCCCTGACAGGATAATCACCTTTCTGTGGGGTCAAAAATACTGTTAGAATAGAGAAGTTAAGCCAGATCAAATGATAATGCAGACAAAGTCAAATTTTGCTTCCAGTTCTTCAGATTTTACATTATGTATGAGTGAAGTTCCCATTCTTTGCTGTGGTCTGTAATTGATACATTTCATGCAAACTTTGGACCGTCTCCTTATATCCTCTCCTGAGTGGTCACATGCAGGCACAAGTCCTCAAAATGAGCAGGATCATTTTGTTGCTGTCGTGCTGAAAAATGGATGCTGACAGGAATCTCCCACAGAATATTAGGGACATTAGAAGTTGGAAGGGACCTCAAAAGATCATCTAGTCCAACCCCCCTGCCAGAGTGGAATCACCCAGACTATATCACACAGGAACGTGTCCAGGTGGGTTTTGAATGTCTCCAGAGAAGGAGACTCCACAGCCTCCCTGGGAAGCCTGTCCCAGGGCTCCATCACCCTCACAGTGAAAAAGTTCCTCCTTACATTCAAATGGAACTTCCTATGCTCCAGCTTGCACCCGCTGGCCCTTGTCCTATCGTTGGCCATCACTGAGAAGAGCCTGGCTCTGTCCTCCTGATTCTCGCCCTTTACATATTTATAAACATTAATAAGGTCACCCCTCAGCCTCCTCTTCTCCATGCCAAATGTCCTGCTGCCTGTACCACAAGGAGAGTGCAGTGCTGGCCCTTACAGCTGTGACACCTGGAAGCAGCAGCAATGCCTCACCGGGTGACGGGTAGGACACTTCTTCTGCAACAAACATTTCCCCCTTCTGCTAGAGCAATGCTAGTGAATTTGTGGCCTAGGAACAATGTTCACTTTGCACTAGCACTTGGCCAGGTAGCCACAATACAGTCATCTCAGTTTCTCTGCCAGTGCATCAGAAAGACCAAATAATGGTGCTTCCATCATGGAGGAGCTGCTAGACAATGGGGGCTCTGTTCCTGGAAGGACAAGCTACAAACAAGTGCCCTGGAAGATAAAGCTGATGTTGCCCAGGCTCCCTAGAATGATTTCACATTGCTGCAAAGAGTCTGATTTTCCTTTAAATCGATGTGTAAAGATTGACAAAGTTTTAGAAGGCCTGGACACCATAGGCAGGCTGAGCATGTGGACCTGGCAGCAATCCTGCAGAGATAATCATACCAGCAATTTGGATTTTGCTTTAAGTTTACTTTCTTTTTACAATTTCCTTAAGTAAAAGCAATCCCCTTTACAGAGAAAGCCAAATAATCAAGACATCTGTCAAGACTTCTCAATTGGTTTTCCCTTTGAAGATAAACCGTGTGCTTTTATGTTCATATGCAGAACCTTCCGCTACGTAACTTCAGCCCATTGGAGATGCTGACAGTCTCTGAAAAACAACCAAAGGGCCAGGAGGCCAGCTTTAATCATTCATAGCTAATACGCTGTGCATCACAGAGAGGTTGGGGAGAATAATTCTACATAGGAAGTCAAAAGTACTGTATTCCTTACAATTACCCATCTTCAAAGGAAAGAAAGGCTTTGGTGGTATAAAAAAATAACAGCAGTGCTGTAGTTATGCCATATTTGCTGCATCCTGTGTGAATTAGTTTCATTCAAGTATGAACTGTTGTGGTGGCTTTCTAATTTACATTATGCCTCTGAACGGTTTTCTATAGCGCCTTTTGAGAAGAAAGTGGGGGTTTAGACAAATTGAATATTGTTCTCTCTTTCATGTAGATCATCCGGATCCAGTCAATGACTCAGGTTTTTTATAGCCCTTTTAAAATTTCATTTTATATTTAGAGTGCAGAACTTTTTTTGCTTTGCTAGAGCCTATTCTTTTGCAGAGACTCACTGTTTGAGAAATCACAAGTGGCTTCACATAAACACTCAGGAAGGATCGGAGACTGGAAAAGCTGAGGCTGGAGCACAGCACTGTAATGCCATGCAATATATTACAGAGAATATCAGATAAAGCAGAAGAGCTACTTGCCGTGCAACATATTTGCCACGCTTGTTACTGTGGGAAGTGATGGGGGGAGCCGGGACCTACATTTGCTGCACAACTCGGCAGTGACAGCATGATCTGAGGAAAAGAATTTGCTGTGCTTGGCTGTGACAGAGCAATGCTGCTGCTGCTGCTTTCCCAGGCCAGCCATCTGCTGCCTCTCACAAAATGCAAGGCCTCCTGTGCGGGCTCCAGCTCCAAACTTCAAATTCTCAAACCCTCCAGCTCTAAGAACAGGGAAACAGTAGCCTGATGCCTGAAGCTGTGACCCTGCTGAGGGCTTTTTCCTCTCTTGTGGACACCCCCAGACTGAAGACCACATAGGGAGCCTCTGGGGAACACAGACTCATTCTTTTGCAACTTTCTGATGGTTACTACCCCATCACTCCCCACCTAGAGCACATGGTGCTCACATCCATCTTCACTTGCTTCTGGAGGCTATGTTGCTCACCATTGTAGAAGCAGTTTTCTCTCACAAGGACAACAGGTACACTGTCACAGATGTCTGGGTAGCCACTTACAGAGGTCCTATAGAATGCTCTCTGTTATCAGGAGCAGAAGATAGATAGCCTGGCTTAAAAAGAAAAAAAATATTAAAAAGACAAAATAAAATATTATAGAGGCCCCCAAAGCAGCCTCACCAGGTCTTTCGGGGCCAGGCCTATGTGTGAGCTGGGCAGCTCAGGAGCAGCACAGCTCTGTTCACATGGTGCTACACCCATGTAAATCAGCCCAATTAATCCCATACTGTCACACAGAGCTACCTCAGTTCTCTCTGCACCTCAGGCAATCCGTGCCTTAGATAATCTTCCAAAGAATAATAAGGAGTTATTGAGAGTAACTCGTACACTAATCCCCAGAGCGGACCAACCCAGGAGTGACACAACCCCATTTACAGAGGGCGAATGAGAACTTCAAAGCCCTATGAGAAGCTTTGGGAATGGCAGTGCTGGGTTTCAAGGCTCCCTGTTGCTTGGTGAAGTCCTCTGGAGTCCTTGCCCCCGAGGAGTGACATGGGCTTGCAGGTGGCTCAGGGCAGGGATGGGTGCCAGCGCGTGGGAGTCTGGAGGATCACACTGCCAACAAGGATCTGCTAGCGTAGGAAATGCTAAACGAGGCAGTGCATCTGAAGATGACTGTTGGCAAGGTATTTCACTTCTTTTGTTCCCTCAGTGCCCATGGTAATTTGTCTAAAGCTTGAAGTTTGCCATTTGGTAATTTGTGCATAGCTAATGAGGACTAACCTGTGTCTTCTAAACCTGTAACTGCTCTGCCTCTGTTATGTTACCACAGAAAAAACATCTTCAAAAGCTAGCTAGTAGAGAGCCTCCAAAACACAAGAGATTCATAGTGCAGAAGAATAGCACAGATGCTTATACATGCCCAAGTCCATGTGATCAGTAACTCAACAGGCAGGATCACTTTGAAGCAAGAAACTTAGAAAAACCCTCAACTTGCCTCTGTCTTACTCAGGTTTACAGTCAGCAGCAGAATTTTTTTTTTTTCTTTTTCTTCTAGCAAAGGCTGCAAAGTGTTGTCAGAGGTAGCAGCAACATTTTCCGTCTGCAATATATATGCTCAGCTCGCTGCTACGGAACTGCAGACAGTACAAACCCAAGTGACAGCTTGGCTGAGCCTTTCACTGTGAACAATACACCTTGGGCTCAGAGAACTTTTCTGTAAAGAGGGAAAGAGCAGCTGGGCCACTGCCGTGCAGGACGACTCTCTGCACCTTCTTTATCTCACTTCTGCACCTGTGAGCTGTTCATTAGTTCATCTTCCTCTCTTCAGATACAAGCTATTATGAATTGTTAAAGAATATTGCATAATATATTTTACTAATAAGCGGTTACCCACAGATGCAAACCCGTATTAGATGAGGCAATACTGTCTATCTGCCCTGACAGGTTTGTGAACTGTGAGCAATTTCATTATGCACTTGATGCAGTTTTATCTTCTAGTAGCATATACGACCGCAGTGTATCACTCAATGTTTTATTCTAATTGCAAAGTCTTTGGGCAGAGACCATCTCTTGTATAAGCAGAGCCTAACACAATAGGGACCTAAATTTGTCTGTGTCCTTCAGATACTTCTGGGATGCAAATTCTAAATATTATCAGTCCACAAGACTGAATTATTCCTGCATCCTTCCACTGCATAAAGTTGGTATAATCCCCTTGGTGTTGTGTCTGTTGCTTTACAGAATTAAACCTTTGAGTGGTTACTGCAAAAGCACAAGGGCAAAAATTGAAGCTAAACACCCAAGGAGAAACACACACACGTAAGTCAGGTAATTGTAGAAATACTTCCCAGCCACTGCCTGTCTCTGAAGTCTATAGCCATTTAATCTTCTGCCACTGGCCCAACACAAAGCCACTTCAGTCAGATTGCTGACCACCTATAGCACTTTGGTTCTATGAGTTTCCACCTTTACATCCAACCATTGCCAGCAAGACCCAGACCAGAGACACACATTAGTAGACATGGGGAGATGAGAAGCTGAACCAGCTGAGATTCTTGACTTCAGGAAAAGAACCAGAATGAAGGGTCCCAGCAGGACCAGGGATCTATTCAACTGCTGAAACAACCTACAGTCCTTCCTGCTCCTGGCACCACTGAGGGAGCATGTGTTGGCATGTTCTTGGATGGGCTCTGGTCTCCCTGCTGAAGCAGCTAGAAGATTCCTATGGTGAATGCAACAGTTTCAGCTCTTTCCAAGCATAGGAGACAACCAGTGAGCTCTGAGCTGACTAGCACAGCCAGAGGGTGTGAGGTTCAGTTCCTGAGATCAAGCCCTAGGTGCAACACATGACTGCCTTCATCCTGCCTTTTGCAGCCCTGTTGGCTACCCATAGCTCAGGAAAGCCTGCACCTTATCTACCCAGCGTGCATACCTTCGGCCCCTGAGAGGGGGCTGGTCACCTTAATGTAGAGGTGGAGAGCTTGAGCAATTATAAGCAGGTTTTGCCATTCGTGGCCACATGTCTCTGTACTGCTGTTTGTTTTGTGCCTTTGGAAAGTTCAGCCCTGCATGTGTCCAGCTTTTAGTGCTTTAACAGATCTTCCAGCCACGTGAATCAAATTGTCATTGAATCCAGTCATTTCAAATCAGATCAAATGTTAGTCTTCAAATTAAAATGTTAAATATAAAAATCGATGGAAGCATTTTACTACTGCACTCTTGGGATTGTTTTAGAGATGTAGTTGCAGATTTCAGTCGGCTGTAGTTGACTGCAGAGTCCAGCAGTATCCATCAATCTAGATCCATGCCTTGCTTAGCTTCTGCACACAGACAGCATGCAGTTGCTCAGCTGGATGACATGCTGCTGGACTGCGCACACACAGCACAAATTCGATGCCTGAACATTCAGCTGCAGTCCATGGTATGTGCTGCTTCTCTGCTGCTGGGTCAGCAAACAGGCCTCATCAGCTGGGAAATTCTTAGAAAAAATAAAGTACTTGTAGATTGGTACTGGGCTGGGTGTGTCTTACTGGATACCAAACCATCCCTGAGTCATCAGGTGTAGGTTCATCACTAGGGAAAAACAGAGCAGAAGGACATGATGGAGACTGTGATATAGTACAGGTTTAAGCCTGGCTAGATTGAGATTCTTCTCCACTGACTTTAGGCCTTCAGAGGTCTAGGTATCAGCACTTACAGCGTGTTGGAGGGGTTTGGCTCTGGGCAGTGCTGTCATTAGAAGTTCATGGATGTAAAATTTGCTGTAGGACTGGGCTGGTTTAATGCTGTCCTCCGCTACCACATGTAAGATCCAGCTAAATCTATGATCCAGATTTTGAGCATCTTTTGAGTATTCTTTGTGTCACAAGCATGCCCTGAAGCCTAAGCATATCTCTTCCATCCTGAAGTGCAGAGGGTTGGTCATGGGAGAAGAAAGCAAATGATGGATAAAACCAAGTGGAAGCAAGTAAGACCATTACCACCTACAGCTGCAAGCCACTGCTCAGTGTTACACAGCAATTCATGAGCTCAATGCCAGTGAAGTGTTTTGTAGGCATGATGGGTGGAAGTAGTAAAATGGATGTTTTGATGATCATCTATTGACATAGCTCCATGTTGTGCTCATAAACTGGGTATTGTCTAGTAGCTCCTTGAGGAGACTGGAGCAGGTACATCACTCACAGGGTGTTCTTTTAGGAATATGGTGTAAGTGGGCAGTGCCCATCATAATTATAAATATTATATGACTGTTTGTGATTACTATGGTGTTTAACAGCTGAGGTGGTGGGGGATTCCAGTAAGGCATACACTCGAAAGCAGTCAATGCAGGGTGAAGTTTTTCACCAGAACTCAATGGGCTTTGCATGGACCTTTCTTTACTTCTAACCACGCTGAGTTGCTATTATGGCACAGCAGAGGATTAAAACCAAGCCAGAGAGAGCAACAAAGGCATTAACTGCAGGTAAGCACAGTTGTTAAAATAAGGATCGGGGGCAGATCTTGCCAAAGGACAGGTTTTCTAAGACCTTTGAAGATGGAGGGTATCTTGAGGAAACCTTTACAGGTCTTCTTCCTAGAGAAGGCTTTATAGAAAACATACAAATGATGATACTGGGTTAAACCAAAGGTCTGTCTTTCATGGTGTCCCATCCTCAGCAGTGTCATAAGCAGGCGCCCAGGATGAGGACAGGTGGTTGTGCTCCCCCAGACTCAAAATATTTCCATCTCAAAGGACTTCCTTTTTCAATGTGTGGCTTTCTTTATTTATTAACCCTCTGTGGAGTTCTTTTCTATGCGTGGAGTTAGCCGCTGCACACAGGGAATTGGGTGAAAACCTTAACTAATGACAAAATGACAGCAAACTGTGTAGCACTTAGAGAAACCAGAGTAAAAAGGTCTTCATTCAACATATCTAAATGCAAGTAGGCAACAATTTCCACAGGAAACTGCTCCACAACATGAGAAACTAACAACAAGACAAAAAACCTGCACACCGCCTCAGCAGCCCCTGTGACAGGTATATCAAATCACACACCCCCCTCACAGCAGCAGCTTTTTTACCCTCCTTACTGCTGTCACAGCAGAGAATGCTGCAACTTTACACTCATCATTTCCTGACCAGGAGAGTTGCTCTAAGCTCATGGGAGACCCATTTGTCCTGACCCAACTTCTTCCCAATCAATTTCATCAGCATTATGGGACCATGCCAGTGCAGCAGAACGGAATGGGCTCTTGATGTTTTTTAAAGCCCATTGATCTCACCAAACCTACAGAGTTAACCCACGGTACAAATCAATGGGTGAAGCCCCCGAATACTTGTGCCTCCTCTCTAAAAAGTAAGTGACAGCACCATTTCAGAGGGAGTGCAGTTCTGTCCAGAGCTGGAAAGAGCCCAGCAATGAAAGTCCTGGCCATAATCCAAGCCTGACTGACTTCATTTAAACATATACAACCAGCCCTGGGGCACAGCAACTCCCACCACAGCTGGTGTGACAAAAAATGTTGGCTTTGCTGGACCTTTATCTCACGTGTCAGACAGACCAAAAGTGAAGAGAGCAGTTCAGCAAAACCCTCTCCAGTCTTTAAGAAAGCAAATTAGCAGACACAAAGATGACAAAATTAGTCTGAAGGCTGTGGTTCAAAAAAACCCCAAACTTCTGGCTTGGTTTTATTTTTTATCCTCCTGGCAATACTACAGTGTGAATGCCAGTTTTAAGCATTGTCACAAAAAAATATCTGGGTAGGGAGGGATTTGCCCTTGAAGGAAAGAGGGCAGCAAAGGAGATGGTTGACTTGAAAGAGTTACGAAGTTTTAAATTTCGTCTGGCATCCTAGGACAGAAAGAGGCAACGTATTGATTCATTTCCAGCCTCACAGATCTCTGCATGTCGTGGATGGGGTCTACTCCAGCCAGCTGTAAGCTCCTAAAAGTGCTGCAGTGCACTGGGTTATTCACGGTTCAGACTCAGGTAGCTCCTGATGGAGCACCTCATGGGCTCCCTGCACCTACATTTGGATCAGATAGTGAGTCTGGAGTTAAAATAATCCAAATTGTCTGTGTCTGTCTCGTTAGTACTGAAATATTGATTCATTGGTCACACTGAAAAATGCAGAGGAACAGCGCTGTGAATCTTTGGACATGTGTCCATGGGATTCTATTGATTTTTTTTTTATTTGCTTCCCTTGGTTTTCCCCCTTTCTCAATGGCTTGTAAGACTCCCATATTATTACTCGAGTGTAGCATTTTAGTGAAAATGAGAGCAGTTTGCTGTGTGAATCTGCAGAATTGATCTTGTGTGTCTCTGCTGGCAGCCACCCGCAGTCAGAACTCATGTTCCCTAATACTGGAAATGCACTTACCTAAATTAGATATCCCATCGCAGCAGAGTGCACCGATAGCAGGGGCACATCGATGCTGCCTGCGCCCTGGGAATCAGCTGGCTACTCCTTATCTTGTGGGAGATTGAATTTATGGCATTTTGCGTTCTAAGGCTCAACTGTAAAGATGCCAGATTTGTTTGTCAAGTCAGCTCGAGAATAACACCAAATCCCTGACATTCTCAAATGGGTCTGAAGGTTTGCTGGAGCAAAGCCACTTAACAGAGCTTTATTACAGTTCTTACCTTTACATCTTTGCTCTCCTAGCCACTTCTGAGGCAATGAAAATAAGGCAGCCACCAACCTAATCCATTCCATACACTGAATTCTTTTGCAAGCTCAGCTGGTGCTGTATTGCCTGCAGGAACTTGCTTCTTATATAAATCTTTTCTTCTACAAAAACTATTAGTGGATTTGCATTTTTCCTTTCAGAAATACAGAGAGAGCTCTGATTGGTTTAAAGGGGGGAAAAAAAAGTAATAAAGGAACGATTTCTGCTCCAGTAATAGCTCTGCCTGGATTGCATAGGTAAAATTTGTCCCGTTCCCCTCCTTTGCCAGCTCTGGAACGCTGAGCTGACCTGATACCCTGCATGGGGAGGCCACAGAGCAAGATGCTGCACACCAGTTCCCTGTGAGGTGATTTGGGAAAGGGGCAAACCCCTGACCCCTCAGAGGAGCGCGCACCCATGCAGCATTGGTGGCAAGAGCTGTCCCCAAAGCCGCCCCCAAAAGCTGCCCCCAAAGCCTCTGTAGTTACCGATGTGCTTCTTCCAGGGTGCCAGCGCACCGAAATGTTTTGGTACAGAGAGGGAGGGCTGGGGAATGGGCGAGCATCAGTCATGGCAAGCGGGAAGGTGTTGCAGTGACTGCTCTATAGTGCCACCTAGGAACCTGCGTTCACACAGCAGCCCGAGGCCTCAAGGCTTGCCACTTCACATGCCGGCACTTGGGATCTATAAAACTCACCAAGAGGAGCCCAGTTTCAACCTTTGCTTTAGATGCAGGGGTGCAGTGAGGCCTCCTCGGCTCTGAAGACCTTACTCACTGTGTCCGTGATCGGTATAAACCAGTATAAACCAGTATAAACCAGTATAAATCAGTAATGAAGCTCAATCACAGAACAGCGTGTCCTTGTCTCTGACCAGGAGAGTGGGACCTGCAGTGGCTGCTGCTCTGATTTCCCTGAAGGCGACTCACGAGGTGCGTGCCAGGCCCAAGACCACAGTGTGCCCTGCCTGACCAGCCACGGGGACAGGCAGAGGTGACGTCTGCAGAAAGGGAACACAAGAAGAACGGTACCAAAGCTCACTCAAGACTAAAATTTGCAAGTTTGGAGGAGAGGCACCGAGGCACATAAAGCTGGGAAAAGCCTCGAGCCTGGGGAGCAAATAACCCAAACACCTCCTGAAGAATCTGTGGCTGAAAAGCCAGTTGTAGGTGCCATTTTCATTTTCCACACCTGAAAGGAAAACATGATAAACCAGAGGGAACGAATTTCATGTGATGTATGCACCTGAAGCCAAGACTGCCATATGGTAGCTGTTGCATAGTATCTTTCCTAAACTGTAGCACTGAATACTCCAAGCAGCTGATTCTGCTTTAGACCTTTATGAGCACACAGGTGTATATATATATATATATATATATATATAATCACTGTTAAGCAGATCCCACAAACAGAAGAAGAAACAATGCTGGCTGTGGTGGATGACCTGGCTGGATGCAGAACAATTAGCCCTGGTCTGATCAAGCCAGTGCTACATTCAAATGGTTCAGAGGAAATCAGCACCCAGACGGCACCGCAGGACTTGATCATTCTGCTCATGCTGAACTGATATTAATTAAAAAACACAGCAACTCAAACACAACAGTTGGGCAATCCAGCCCTGCCCCAGGAATACTTGACATGTGCTGCTTCTTTGGAGGGGAGCTCATCACAGAGATCTGCACCCCAATTTGCAGTATTTTTTTTTTTAGCTTAGGGCCAAAACTGTGTGTCTGTTGTGGTGCTGTGTATGCATCAGCCTCCTGGTGTTCAATGAATACTCAGACCTGGCAGTCTGGCAACAGCCATGCCTAAGAAAATGCAATTTTCTTCCTGTAAAATTGCGATAAGGACGTATTTATCCACTTTTCACATGATCATAATAACGTGCGTTGTTAGACCTTTCCTGTGCCACTGAATGCTCACTCCCTCAAGAAGGAGCATTGACAGAGGGAACCCCTCTCCCCCTTGGAGCCTGGATTGGCTAGCGATACAATCACCAGATGGGAAAATCCACATTTTACATTTGAACCACGTGTACGCAGTTTGGAATTGGACAGACCATAAGGGCGGATTTGTGGAGATGCTCTGAGGACCAATAATTCAGCTGAGAGAGCTAAGCCAATGCAAGGAGTAAATGGTGCCATACACAGAACCCTATAGCTGGTTTTATTTATTGATGACACTCAATATTTACAGCAGCTGGTAAACCTGACTGCTCCTGACCTGTTCCAGCTCATTATTCTCTCTCATTCGGCCCCCTCCCACATCAGGCAAGAAACAGTCTGCGGCCTTACCAGTTATCGCTCCTTTTCAGAAAAATCATGAATTCTGTTAAGGAGTTGTTGAAATCTGTCTTGTTTTGTCAGGAACAAAATCAATAGAGCCTAATTTTAAAAAATGGTGTCATTTTGAGAACAGAATTGACATCGCTTTTATTTGATAAGGGACAAACTTATCAATCAAAATTAATGTGCCCAGGGCAGAATTTCCTACATCTGCCTGGTAAGAAAACATCACAGGACCACAAAGAGCAAATCCATTTGTCCTCTGCCCAGCCAGGTCATTTACTCTGCCTCTTTCCTTCACGTGTATCGCTTTTCCAGGGCCTGAAATTCAAGCACAGTCACTGTTGATTCACTGCACTGCTTGGCCCTGGGCTTCTGATGGATAACCTCACTATATCTTTCCCTGTAAAAACAGTGAGAAACTACAGTTTGGTAGAGGGGCTGTCTTTCAGCCTCACTGGGATGTGGGTCTAGGAGAGGGATACGAATGGAAACATTTTGCCTTTTTTTGCAAACTCTCTTATTTCCCCCATCTGTCCTAATCCCAATTTCATGTACCTCTTTCAGCAGGGTTTTGATGCTCTCTACTCGGGCTTTTATCCCAGGCACAGTGTCTCTCCTATTCACACTCAGTGTTTAGCATTTAAGTGTGCCTGGCTTTCCTAGTCTCCACCTGTAACAAAAATGAGCCTGGCTTACCAGGCATGATGACGGCAACCCCTTTTCAGGTTTACACCTTCGTTACTCAAACCCCCTCTTCCTGTGAAAAAAAAAATCTCCTTCTGGTTTTACATATATAATAAATGTCTGCGCTGGTGTTTTGGACCAGTAGATTTCAGTGCTGGCTGGCTCACTCCTGCGCCCATCCTGCGCACAGCCCCGCTCCACAGGATCCTGGTACGCAGCCCTGGCCCAGCTCCACAAGAAGCTGGTACCCAGCCATGGCTGAGCTGTACAGGGACCTGGTACACAGGGAGCCGTGTGTGTGCAGAAGCCTACACAAAGGTATGAAGAAGCAATCTGGACATGCAAGATCCTGCTGATCCATCCCTTCCCTGCCCTTCTAGAGAAGAGAAGAGAAAAAAAAAAAAAAGGAAAAAAAAATAATATGGAAGAAGCTTGTGTGGCAAGTCCTCCACCACTGGCAGGAGTTTTCAGGCTGGACACTGGAAATAAGATTTGGGAAATGCAGAGGGAATGAGGGAAGAGAAAAGAGGACATGAGCACACTCATCAGCTCCCAGCAGGAGTGAGGTTGAAGCGGAAAGCTTCCTGATGACCTGCAACAAGCTGCTGAAGCATGAACACAGCAGCTAATTGAGAAGCTGAGCTGATTGCCTGCACTGCACTTCAGGTTAAAAAAAACCCCAAACACAGAAGAAGCCGCAAAGCAGTGTGTGAATTTACCCAGGGCACAGGCAGAGAGGGCAAGGAGGCAGGAGTCTGTGGTGCTAAACCTTAGCCACTGCAAGCAGCAAAATGTTCAAATGTTAATTTAGAGCCCAGAGCTGGGGGGCTCACACCTTTCCGCCTGCTGGAACCTTTGCCTGAAGTAAATGGATGCAATCAAATTACTGCAGGCTGTTAAGCGCTGGCAATAAGCTATCCCTGGACATACACAGGGCTGCAGAGTGTTGCTTAATAAACCACTGAATTTCTTTCACCTGTTTTTTAATAGGCTGATGCTAATTTTCCTTCTGGAAATAATGGTAAAGGCAGGATCAGTTCGTCAGTGATGT
Organism: Laterallus jamaicensis coturniculus; assembly: GCA_022605575.1. Taxonomy (NCBI): domain Eukaryota; kingdom Metazoa; phylum Chordata; class Aves; order Gruiformes; family Rallidae; genus Laterallus; species Laterallus jamaicensis. The sequence continues at coordinate 65,035,930 of JAKCOX010000001.1, forward strand.
ATGCAAATTTATCTTTTGAAATTGTAACTGTCTCTGCCTCCAAATACTCTTGAGTATACTAGATATATTTGAGGAAAGATAGCCCGTCTGGCTTTCATTCTCCTGTTGCGTGTGTACTTGTGTGCGTGCGTGTAGATGTGCGTGCGTATATAGTGGTGCTAGGGCAGGTGTTACTCGATGATGTGCTGACACTGAAATTAATGTTTATTCTCAAAGAAGTCATTGTGCAGCGGGTTCATTCATTATCCTGGAACAAGGACAGTTTCTTTCTCTAAACTGTCCTGCAGGCACATTTGTGTGGAGCAATAATCACCAGCCCCAGTGTCTGGCACAGGCCAGTTTCAGCCACGGGCACATTACATACCTTTCACTTGAAGAAAATTAACATTTAAGTCGTCTCTCGGGTTGCCATGTGACACAGCTGGCAATACAAATTTGTAGCATTATAAAAAAAAAATTAAAGTAAAAAAAAAATAAACCCAACTAGTATTAAGTCCTTCAGTAAATGCAATATTTTATATATAACACAACCATTAATAACGAGCATCATCTTATGCATTCCATAGTTACAGCAGTTACACGTGTGATACTAAATCATCTTCTATATGCGACCAAAGAAATCACTGCTGAGAACCACAGATGCTTCAAGCTGCAGAGAGGACTCAGTCACTACAGATTCCTGTGTTCCTTTGCCTGTCCTCAGTCCCTCAGTCCATGACAGTATTTATAGTGTGCAGTCACATGCTGAGGAAACTTGGACGGCAGAAAGGCACAGGAATAACTATAAATGAACCAAAAATGAGCACCCCGGAGTAGCAACAATAAGAAAACCAGAAGGCTTTTGGAAAGCAGTGCATTTTATTCCCACATCTCATTCTGCAGTCTTCCGCTGATGCTATTAAAATACCTCAGCACGAGGCAGTATTTTTATTTTATTGTGCAACAGTCTCTGTTACTGAAAAAAGAGGATTGCATTTGCCAAATTCCCATTTTAATTTAGGGAATTCACAGGTATAAATAGAACACAATATCATCACATCTCGACTATACATGCAAATGTACAACATCATAACAGCAGCTTTTTTTTAACAGTCAAAACTGTCTGAATTTCTGCAAGTTTCTACTGATACTTCAACAACATTAAGCAGCAAAACACTGAACTCCCCCAGGGAAAAGTCCTGCAACCAGAGTCGGGGGGGAGAGCTCTCCACAGCGCGTGCCAAACACGGGGGCTACACTACGGGATCTAAGACAGGCATCCGGGTGGTAAAAAGTTCCACCTTTCTCATGGACAGGAAGCACTGAGCACGGTGAGGCCAGATCAGAAACGTGGGGTTTTTCTCTTCAGCCATCGTCAGTACGATTGCAGCTCAGTTCAGTATCGAAATGAGTTCAGTAACACGGCAACTATAACTCACAGGCACAAACGTCTTCTTGAGACTAGGACAGATTTGAAAAACTAACAACACCCCCTATCGTATGAGCCTATAAGCAACAAATCGTGCTTTTATTGAAAAAAGATGCCATATGGAGCTTGAACAGAAAGTAAATGTCTTTTGGTACACAGCCAGCATCTCCCAACTCGTAAACACAAACTATACGTGACGTGTGATGTACAGATCTCCATGCTCTGTCCCCCAGCTCAGGCTTTTAGCCTGCATGTCTTTACAGCTGCCTCTTTCAACATCCACAGGTGATGCCAGGTCACCCAACTTCTGCACTCATTCAAATCAACCCACCCCGTCACACCCACCGTTTCTGCCTGCATTTACTGAGGAGCATCTACAGCTCCCCCAGAGATCAGTTTTGCAAATATTCCCTGCTGGGTAAATTGCTCATTTCGGATTTCAGCGGTGAACGCGCTGTGAGATTAATGCTGCCTTGCTGCCTTGCCTGCCTTGAGAAGGCATTGGGCTAGGCACTCATTAATTAGAGCTGTGGCAATAATTGCTTTTCAGTTCAGTGGCTTTAATAATAATAATAATAATAATTATGTAAGTACAGCAAACTTGGTCCATTTTTTCAGGCGCTGATAACAACTTGTTTCAGCCTGTGGTCAAGATAGCCTGATGGCTGGGGAACCCCTTCTGGCATGAGGAAGACTCAGATCCCTTCTCAGCCTGGTCCTGAGCAAAAGTTTGACCCAAGGACTCCTGCCTCCCAAAAGGGTACCTCAGGCTAAGAAACGTTTCCCTGGCCTCTTCCATTGAATGCTCGTTAGGCAGAGGCCTGCTTCCTGCTTCCCACAGGAGCGGTGGAAGGGCCAGGGTGGAGGGGCAGCGCTGCCCCTCGCAGCCTGAGGTGGGGGGTCGGGCACAGCTTCCACCAAACCGCGAGCTCACGGAGCATCCTGGCCCAGGAGCGAGCGCTCGGGCATGTGATCTGCCGGGGCACACCGCAGCTCCCGCCTGCATCCCACCCCCAGGGACAGCGAGGGCTGACCCGCGCGAAGCCGTGTCCCAACACGTGGCCAGGACACAGCAGAACGGTCCTGCAGAAGCACTCCTGGGAACCCCAGCAGAGCCCATGTCCCCTTTTCTCCTACCAGCCTGTCCTTCTGAGAGAGGGAGAAGGAGAGGACACATGGGTTCCAGCCCAGGCTCTGATTCACCCGAATTTAGGGTACAAGCAGGGGATAGCACAAGGCACACACTGTCTCCCTACTTTTTTATAGCCCTCCCAAACCAAATCAATGCGGTCCAGCATTCCCAACCCCTTTTATTTGGGTCAAACTAATATTCCCGATGCTACATATAGTTAAAGCTCAAAGGAAAACATCCTCCTGTTGCCGACCACAGTTTCTCAAAAGCTCAGACCTGGTTCTGCTTTCTTGTACACCACAAGACAGAAGTATTTTGCCCTTCTACTGAAGACACAAACTGCCCAATGTAAATCAGATCTAAGGCTCAGCCTGGTCACAGGGAGACCTTCAATTCTTCAGCTAAGAGGGTGATTTCACACCAATGTAATTGGAGTGGCCCAACCTCTAGTTCTGTTAGCAATTGTGTTGACACAGAGGAGCACATAAAAGTACAGTTAGTAGGAGTTCATATATTGCAGGAATATGTTTATATTGAGTACCTATAATTGGAGGGATACAGTTACGGAAGCACATTGACAGAGCCTCCCAGTGCTGTTAAAATCAGAAGGCTCCAGACACTAGCTAAGCTACGGGCCACCGCATGTCACTGGCACTGCCAACCGCATTGGTACTGGTGTCCCCCACGGCCCAGGCTGCTGGGCAACCGCCTCGTGACTTGCTGTTGCCCAACTCTCTCTGTATCCACAGCAGAGGACTTGGCACCATTAGCTGTGGTGGGTGTAAACTGATGTACTGAAAGCAGCTGAAAGCAAGCCCAAAGCATGAGCAAACTCTGACCTTTTGCTCTTTGACAATGAGGTAAAGTTATCCTACATGATTTGGCTTTGTCAGGGTTGATGTGGAAATGTATGCTCTGCCCTTCCCCCTGTACAGAGAACCAGGTGTCTGTCCTCAAGCAACAGGTTTTCAATTATGCTTTTTAAGGGTTTGGTAGCTCTTCATTTTCTATCAAATAATCCTTCTTTATGTAATTAGCACCCCTCACCAACCTCCATACTCCAAGATAGGTATCCTTCAGCGAGCTCTTGTTCACTTCTTGTGTGCCAGTGTCTTTTCCCTGGACTGCTGGTCCCTTGTCAGGTTTCCTAGTGCCGTCCTTCTCTTCTTCTCTGCTCTGGCTGTCCTCCACGGCTGATCCTTCCACCACTGCTTCCTCAGCCCCCTTCTCCTGGGAAATTGCCTCCATCGCAAACAATGCTTGGTCCCCAGCCTGCTTGCTCCCTTCCTCTTCCCTAGCTTCTTTCTCCAGGTCCTCATAATTGCTCTGCCGTCTGGTCTCAATGTACTTGGCCACGCAGTAAATGACAGACCCCAAGGTGTTAACCACAACGCCAGCTATAAATAACTTTGTGGGCTCCACATCATTGAACGCCACCATGCCCACCGTGATGGTTGCTATGCTCTTCACCACCCCTACAAAGCTGGTGGTCACGGCTGAGTTAATGTAAGTGCAGTGAAGGGTGGTAAAGTTCATGGCACAGCTAATCAGGACGCAAGCAATGAAGATGCATACCATGGCAGGGTCCTTCCACCCTGGGAATGACCAGACGTTGATGGAGTCCATGCTAGCAAAGGAGCAGATGATGAGGAAAGGGGTGGCCGAGACGGCGATGGCGTACTGAGCTGTCAGGGGTCCGTATTCACTATCTACACTGGTCTTCTGAATGAGCACCAGGTAGGCGGCGTGTATCAGCACGGCCAGCACGCCTGTCACATAGCCCATAGCATCCCCGGTCAGGTCACCAGCTCCTGTCAGGACAGTCACAGGAAGAAACAAGCATGGTTTTTTGCACATGAGACAGAAAGAGAGCACCGTTTGGGGCTGGGAGGATACTTAGGAAATAGGCACCAGTGCCCTTTCCTTAACTCCTAAGATTTGTCATGCTTTTCCCAAGGCTGGACACATGCACCTCCCAACGGATAACATTGTGCGTGTATGTGTGTGTGTGTGTGTGTGTGTGCTGCAAACACATGTCATCTACTCCCCCTAAATCACACAGCCAAAATCAGAATGCGTTCCTCTGTTTGTAAAGACGCTGCAGAAGATTTGCAGCTGAAACTGCACATACACATGGCAACGCTGGGCATCCTCCTCCCAGTGCGGGCACGCCAGCTCCTGCTGACCAGGCTGCCTGGCCTCCAGCTCTCCTGGTCCCTCTGCCCTCCTGCTCCCCGTAGCAAAGCCGAGTTGTGTGGGGCCCTCCCAGCAAGAACCTCCCTGCTGAGCACCCTGTCAGGCTTCCTTCAGATTAAGCTATTCCCCATGCATGCGCTCTCTGTTCCCTGGGGTGCTACCGGACCATGCAGAGCCAGCTTTGCCTCCCACCCCGCCTACACCACGGTTGGAAATCACCCCAGGTAGATCTCACTGGGTTGCTGCTGACCCCCGAGGTTGCACCTACCCCTGTAAGACTGCACTTACTCGAGCAGGGCTTGCAGTTACCCCAGATGATTACATCTACGCCTGTGAGGTTGCGCCTAACCTCTCCCTCCCCACCCCCTGCCCCGTAAGAGCACACCTTCCCCTACAGGGTTGCATCTTCCCCAAAAACCGTTGCAGTAAGGTTGCAGCTACCCCCATCGGGTCGCACCGACTCACATAGGTTTAAACCGGCGCCTGCGGGGCTACACCGAGCCCCATAAGGACGCAACTACTTCCCTAAGATTGGGCTGAGCCCTGTAAGATCCCACCTGTCACAGAGGGGCTCCAGCCCCGAAAGGTCCAGAGACTGAAAGGTCGCACCTGCCTCCCGTAAGGTTCGCCTGCCACAGCGGGGCTGCAGCCGCCCCCCCGGGGTTCCACGCCCGCACCTTTCCCCCCGGGTTGCCGCTGTCCCTCCGGAGCGGCAGAGGCTGTCGGTGCAGAGGCGGCACTGCCGTCGGGGCGCCCCGCGGCGCAGCACGGCCGCCCGGCCCGGCCCGGCCCGTCCCGTCCCGTCGCTCCGATGCGGTCGCGGTCGCACTCACCGGCCAGCGCGGCACCGCAGGTGGTGATGAGGACGGCGACGAGGACGCCGGGAGAGGGCATGCCGTCGCGGAGCACCAGGGCGCCGGTGAGGAGGGTGACGAGGGGCAGGCAGCGCTTGAAGACGACGTACATGGGGAGGCTGAGGCCGCGCAGCGACCAGAGGGTGAGGGTGGACTGCAGCGTGGCCAGGGCGGCCACGGCGGCGAAGGGGCGCGCCAGGCGGGGCCCGAAGGGCGGCAGCGCCGCCAGCCCCCGCCGCCGCAGCGCCTCCAGCCCCAGCGCCGCCGCCGCGCTGCTGAGGCACTGCAGCAGCGTCAGGAAGGCGAAGTGGTAGCGGGCCAGCAGGAACTTCAGCAGGATGTTCAGCGAGCCCGAGCACAGCCCGTGCGCCACCGCCACCGCGACGCCCCGCGCCCGGCCCCGCCACCGACCCATCCTCCCCGCGCACGGCCCCGCCACCGGGGCCCGCGGCACTGCCGCCTGCCCGGCCACCCGCCGCGGCGGCGGCGGCGGGGGGCGGACAGGGACGGGCGGAGGCAGGGGGCGGGCGGAGGCAGGACGCGCTCCCGGCAGGGCGGCCGCCGTCCCCGACGTGTCCCCCCCGCGCCGCCCGCGACGTGTACCCCCTCCTCCCGTGCCCCCGCCCCTCTGTCCCCTCCCCGCCGCCGTCCTCGGCGTGTCCCCCCGCCATCCTCAACGTGTTTCCGCCGCCGCTTTCGGGGTCCCCCCAACCCGCCGCCCCCGGCGTCCCTCCAGCCTCGCCCCGCGGTGTCCCCCGGAGCGCGCCCCGGCTCAGAGAGGGGAAGGGGAGAAAGTCGCTCCCGCCGCCCGCAAGTCCTCCCAAACCCCACCGGGGATAATCGCAGGGCGCCCGCAGCATCGCGACCGGCCCGACAATAACGTGGGAGACCCGTAGGGAAGAAACTCCGCGTCTCCCGCAGCGGGGAGCTCAGTGCAAGCCCCCTCCCTCCGGCGCGCACATGCAGGGCTGAACAGCTTTCCTCTCCCAAGAGAGCCTACGGCCTCCCGGGGAAAAGCATCCGTTGAGCCTACCAGCGGCATCCCTCCTGCTCTGCTGTCCCTCTGCTCCCTCGCCTTGGGGTCCCGGCCTCCCACGGCCACCCCTTCCCTCCCCCCCTGGTTCGCCCCTGCCCCGGGAGCCCCGAGAACTGCTGCTAAGAAAGCGGGGAGAGCCTATGTCTAGCAGGGGGACTTTCCTTGAAAAGTCACTAAAAATCGGAACCACAGAGTCTTTGAAAGCAATGCTTTAAAGCCCGGTAAAGTTTAGGTAAGCTCATCCCTTCCCTGCACTCTTAGGGCTTGATAGGGGACTGCATTAGATCGCTTCAGCTCGGCAGAAGCAAGAGCAGTTCCCTTGGGCAGCCAGGTCCTCTGTCGGTCTTTGCAGCGGCAATGCAACAGAGCGAAAAACTGCACTTCTCTTGGGAGCATCTTCCATGTTAAGTCTCTCCCATAAGACTACCTTTCGCCCATCAGTACGGGATTAGCGATGTTCTCCTTTAGTTTAACAGAACCAGCCTCCCCGCTCTCCACCGGCACCAGCACGGGGGAGTGCGGCAGGCTGCACCCGCGAAGCTCGCTGTTGAGAGACTTACCGCAAAAAGAGTGCACCAGATCCTGCTAAGGCTTGCCAGTTCTGGTGGGCTTGTATGGCGTTTAGCACAAGCACAGGATGCATTTCAGCGGTATTGAAAAGACACAGCTGTTTTGGGTCAGATTTCTGCAGAAAAAAATTGCTACATCTCAGTCTTAGCTCGGTTCAGAGAGCTCACCAGCCACAGCCCCCTCCCAAAGCCGCTGCGCTCCGTCCCACTGGTGACACTGGAAGCGCTTGTACAGCTCCATGTTCGGGTGAGACCCGTGGCAACTGCAGGGAAGGGGTGCGGATGCCAACAGCTCTCAACGAGAGGAAGGCGGGTGTTCAGACTGCCAGGGGAGCGGGTGTGCCCGAAATGACCATGCCAGTGTGGAGGGGTGCAGGGAAAACACACCGTGACCCCAGCACTGAGCTCTTCACTGAACCCAGAGGAGCTGCGTGCACCCAGGGTTACTGCTGGGACCAGCAAGGGGTTCCTGGTGGTCGTGGGGATCAGTCACACCAGAGGATGTCCTACAAATTTCCTGGGCTACAACTAGCAGTGGAGCTGGCAGAGGCAGGGAAAGCAGGCAGGGCAAGGTTCATTAAATGCAACGGCAGAGGTACACGTTAAGGTATGAGCATTTGAAGCTGAAAACTGGCAGCAAGGGAAAGGAAGCCATGGGCACCATTGCAATGAGACATGAACCACAAGAGCGGTAATATCTGCTAAGAAAAAACTAAGGGAAGGTCTTTTATTTCAGCCTTCAGGGTAAAAGTGAATGGAGACAGAAACGATGCTGGGAAACCCACCCTGCAGGCTGCTTCCAGAAGCCGGGAGCTGAGTGGAAGTCCACTTTGCACCTTACTGCAGTCAGCCGTGCTTGTGTCACAGACTGACTGTGACTGACACAGATGTAGCAGTGCTCCCTTCTGCTTTCTGGTATGTGCTCCAGGGTAAGGATTTTTTTCTGATCGGGGCCTGTGTCTTATTTTTCAATCTTTAATTTATTTATATTTTATCAAGCTACTGTTCTCACTCCCTTTCTCTTGCCTGGCATTTTCTCACCTTCCTTCCTTTCCCCATTCCCATCACAGAGCCTGGCATTAATGGAAGGACAGGGCTGACTTTGGGAGGACCACTGTCATACTCACCTGACTCAAAACTGCAGCATTTCTTTTCCTTCTTTGTCTCTTCTCTTTTTCATCTTTAAAAAATCCATGGGAGAATCCTCCTGATATCTGTCCTTTTGAATTGGCTTTTTCCCTTTTGACTCAAAGTGTTCCCTAATTATTTTTCCACAACAGTAACAGCTTATTTTCCATTTTGTTCTCTCTGCTTCTTACTGAAACAGTTGTATTTTCATCTTCTTTTTACATGCAAATTTTTACTTTTAATGGTATTTGAGTGCTTGCTTTTCTATTGATTAAAAACTCCACTGATTGCAATATTGAAACAGGGGGGGGAAATAAACCCAACAACCCAGGACTCTGTGTCTATGCCTCCTTTTGAAAGGTGAGAGTAATACCTATCTGGATTTCTCAGGTCACCTCAGTCACTAAAGCCATGCAATTAGGATACTTGGAAATTTAATCTTTGCTAACTCAGGGTGGCAAGGAATTATGCACCACAGAAATTTTCTGGCAAAATGACATGTCAGTTGTGGTCATTTCCCTGGTATCGTGGGGTGCTCCACTTTGGGGGTCTTCACCCACTTCCGCAGCTGCACTGCAGTGTAAAATGTAAAGGTATATAAAGGTTGAAACTCCCATTTAAACTGGAGACCAAGTCTGGCTTCAAAACCTAATGAAAAGCTGTGCCAAAGCATTTACATCAGCCTTCACTTGGACTCATCCCAAGCCCACACACAGCACAATTTAAAGGAACGTGTGGATCACTGTCAGCGTTTGCACATGGGAGAAATAACCAGCTCCTTCTGCCCAATAAATGAAGATGGGAAAAAAATATTTGTGCTTTCTGGAAGTATTGTAGGAATTCAGACTTCACTTCAGCATAACCTCTGAAAGAAACAATTTTGTCCCCTCAGCAGTGAAATTATCCCTAGAAAAGAACGTCTGACATTGCAGAGGATCAAGGATCAGGCTGCAAGCCTGTACTGGGGGCTAAATACTCCACTAGTGATGTAAGTGTTCAGAAGGATAAACATTTAGAACAGGGCTGACTGAAAGTTAAAGCTTGTTGAGGGAGTTTTCCAAGTGCCTCAAACACTGTTAGGCTTTGGGCATCAACCACCTCAACGAAGTCTGTTCTAGGGTTTTGGCTACACTCTCAGTAAAGAAATACTTCCTAACGCCCAGTCTGAACCTCCCTTGAGCAAGTTTGAACCATCCACATGCATCCTATCACTGGATCCCAGGGAGAAAAAAAGCTCAGCAACTTCCTCTCTGCCTCCTCTCCTCGGGAAGCTGTAGAAAGTCGAAGTTGCCCCTCAGCCACCTACTCTCCAAACTAGACAAACCCAGAGTTCCCTGCTGCTCCTCAGAGGACATTCCTTCCAGCCCTTTCCCTAGATGTATTGTCCTCTTCTGGACACATTTGAGTACCTTCACATCCTTCTGGGGCCCAGAACCACACATAGTGGTCAAGGTGAAGTTGCACTAATGCTAAATTTGGGAACTCAAGCACCCATGCCCCAAGTACCATATCCTATCTCTTGGGTCTCACCAGCTTCTCCAGCAACATCTCTCCCATAGCGGTCCTATTCTTGCCTATACACAGCAAGGCGGGGCGGAGGGGAAGCTGCTGTCCCTTGCCAAACCACTCCTTTCTAAACAGAGATTCAGGCCAGGCCGGGTGCTGAGGTCCCACTGCCTCCCTACCACTCCACACTTCTCCTACACTTCTAATGGGACAGAATTGGACAAAGCAACAGAGGGACATCACTGGAGGTAGCACTGCAGCAAAGGTCCTTCCCTCACACCAGCCGTTCCTGTGCCCAGAGGCAGCAGAGGGTGCTCAGTCTGGAAGCTGTTAGAAAATGTTGGCACAGATGATAGCAATGAATAGCTCTGCGAGTCCTTACAGTAGTGAGATGATTAAGATGCCTTAACTCTAATCCTCTGATGCAAACTGTGTTCAGCTCTGCCTTTTCACCTAGATACAATGACATGGGTGAGAAAAGAAAAATGCACGTGGAGCAAACTGGTGTAACATTCCTATGGGGTTTTTTTTAAACAGTTTCTTGGATGAAAATGGTAAAGATCAATATAAAATGTTTAATGGGCAGTTTGCTTTAATTAGGGTCTAATGTAGCCATGAGTTATATAGGGGAAGTGCTGTGCAGAGCTGTGCCCATTGCCCATCATATGACGCAGGGCAGATTTGGAGTGGAGCAGTACTGCCAAAAGGCTTCGCATGCCTGTGCCTATGCAGCAGAACTGGGGAAGAGCACAGGACTGGGCTAGAAGAAAGAGACCACTTCATCACTGACATGAAGTCTGCACAAGGAGACACGAAGAGTCATTTAAAATAGCTTTCCTTTATCGAAATGCAGAGCTGATGGGACACAGAGAGACAAAGCTGCATAGAGTACGATCTCTGAAAGTAGAGAGGAAAAATGCAACTGTAAACCAGTATTGATACAAGACATAAATCACAATTACAATACTCTCTACTTAGAAGACACTCTCTGTCTTTCTGTAGAAGACACTCTCTGTATCTTTCAGTTTACTTCTTGATCAACACTTCTTAATTGGGAAGCGAACACAATTGTATAGCCAAAGATCCTGCATGCAATTAATTTAATAGCACTGTAGGACAGCAGATCCACTCCTTCACAACATGATTAATCACTCTGTTTCTTGAACCAAGGAGAAACCTACGGGCTCCCATAAAACAAAATCTTCCACAGCAAAAAGTTTAAAGTAGAATACATTACATCTTTAAGATTGTTGTCATTAAAGGGTAAAAAAGCTCAGAAGGTAATATTATGGTCATAAAATAAGAAGTCTTTCTTTAAAACAATCATAGCAAGCATTCCCTGAGAATTAGGAGTCAGCAACACCTACTGCCAGTTGGCTTTTCTGTTTCAGTGCAGAAACCTTACAGTGCAGAAACGTTACAGCCCATTCTCTCCATCCAAAGGCCACGCAGGAAGATGAAAGGCCACGTTGTTTATTTACTATGTGCATCTTCTGCTCGTTTTTCAAGAGAATGAAGTCTGGATGCAGCAACCCTCAGCATCGAAGCTCACCAGGGCATGAGAGGGCAGTTAAGAAAGAGTTTAATCCACGTGTTGAGTGTGTGTTTGTGTGTTCAGAATTACAGACATGCAGAGACACCCCCCCCACACACACACACACCCTCCCTGCAATTTCCTAACTTTGCCCTTCCAACTGATACGCTGTGGTAGCATGCGGGAAGATCCCCTGTTCCTCCCCCAGAAACACACGTATAAAATACATACCCACCACCAGAATGCTCCACTCAGACAAGCAACTTGAAGTCTGAGCATAAAAGGGAACTATTAAGGTTGATATAATTGATTTTAATGCTTAAAATTAGATTTTATGGCCCATGGTATTGCTGAAAGCCGTATGCAGCACAGCTTTATCATTGCATCATCCCCAGCAAAGTGCAGTAAATATCTGGAATTTGGTGCAACATATTGTCACCAAAAAGATCTTTTGTTAATTAAGCCTAAGATGGTATTCCAGGGTAAGTATACACCGACCCAGAAAAATGTATTATCCTACTTGGATCCAAATTCTCAGGCTGCAGAAGAGGGATTCTTTCTGTCTTGCTCTAACACCCAATCAATATATGCCTACCACCCCACGCCTACCTGCAACTTCCCTGGCTCGTTCCCAAGACAGCACAATCATTCTTTCCTTGCACCCTGCAAGCCTTAGCTCCACTGAATTCTTTGTCTCATTTCTCCGAAGCATCCAGTAGATCTGGCAGTGCCTGCTGCTGCTTGATATATGAGTGGTGCAACCCAGAAGCGTACAGCATTCGTTAACAGGAGACTGTGAAGACCCGACTGAAGATCTGCAGAGTGTGTTGATGGTAAAGACTGATGATGTGGGGTAACAGCAGAAGGGAGACAGCTTTTTAAAAAAAAGGCCAGCAGGAAACCAGGAAACCAGGAGGTTTCCTGCCTCACGTGCACCAATGGGGACTGCAGGAGTATCACAGCTGGATCCTCACAGAGAGGATTCAGGAAGAATTTCTTTACCGAAAGGGTTGTCAGGCATTGGAACAGGCTGCCCAGAGAGGTGGTGGAATCACCATCCCTGGAGGTATTTAAAAGGCATGTAGATGAAGTCCTTAAGGACATGATCTAGAGGTGGACTAGTCAGGGTTAGGCTATGGTTGGACCCGATGGTCTCTTCCAACCCAGGTGAATCTATGATTCAAAGGAGATTCTGTAATTTTGTGAGACTAGAGGAGCATACAAACTGAACATCTCTACTTGCCCCAGAAAAAGTCAGATGAAAATATCAGCATGTGGGCTGAGGAGTTAAAGTGGCATGCAAAGTACTCAACAAACTGATAACATGCTGGGGATGTTCTTCTAAGTATAATAGCTTGGCCACACAGAATCTGCTATGCTTGTGTCAGGTGGTTAATCTGCATGTATGTCAGTTCACAGAATCACAGACCAGTAGGGGTTGGAAGGGACCTCTGGTGATCATCTAGTCCAACCCTCCTGCCAGAGCAGGATCACCTGAAGCAGGCTGCACAGGGCAGGGTCCAGGCAGGTTCTGAATACCTTCAGAGAAGGAGACTCCACAGCTTCTCTGGGCAGCCTGTCCCATGGCTCTGCCACCCTCAGAGTGAGGAAGTTTTTCCTATGTTGAGAGATGGAACTTCCCGTGTTCCAGTTTGTGTTTGTTGCCCCTTGTTGCTGGGCACCACTGGAAGGAGCCTGACCCTTTCTTTTTGACTGGTCTGGACATAAGCTCCCACTTTGGCCAGGCTGTTGTTGGTCCAGAAACACTGATTAAATGACCACATTTCTCTTCTCTCTCTTGGAAAAAAACTTCCTAAGAGAAAATAGAAGACAGGTCTAATAGAAGAGATGGTTGTCCTGTTTATAAATCTTGAGGATTGTGATCCAATTAGTGTCATATATATTTCATTTTTTCCTAAGTGTTTTCTCTATTATCAGAGTATCTTTCTGCATGACTTCATCAACTCTTCTACTCAAGGAGATCTAACAGAAAAAATGTATGAAAATAATCTTTACCATCTCTGTGAAGGAGCAATCAAAAAGGTCAAACAAATAGCTGGCTATAAACTATGACATTTACTGTCTCTCAGGAGCACTCACCATATTGCATAAGATAATAATGCAACATGAGTCACAGCAAAACACGTTAAGTATAAATGCATCTGAGTGGTACAAACCTCAGGTTGACATTACAGTACTCCACAGCAAAAAAAAGCTGTTCTTTTAATCTTTTCTTTCCTTTTCCTATCTTCTCTTTTTTCTTTTTTTTTTTTTTTCTACAGTGACATCATCTCAAACCAGCACAGCCAGTTACTTTTACTCTTTATAAGGATCAAGGAGATTCAGGCCTCTGCTCTCATCTTTAGCTGGACAGATCACAAAACTGCATTGGTGATTCTGGTCTGCAGACAGCGGCTCACAGGTGCTACGGCCACTCTTTGGCCATTCGGGAGCTGTTGCACGTTTGGCTGTCCTACCTGTACAGTAACCCCCTCCCTGAAATCTCCACATGCTATCTAGTGCACAGCACTCCACTCAAGCAGAGTTTCACTTAAAAAGAGATGCTGAGGTCAGTGACACGGTCGACACTTTCAGCACAAGTCTGGTCGTGAGGGAAAGGCTCCTGGTCTGCCAGATGTTCTTCGCTCTTTCTCTAGACAGGGACTGCCAGGCATGATGGAGTATAGATCTTGACTAGTTCATCCCAAGCACAGTCCACCACCTACAAAGCAAACAAAATCCATTTAGATCCTTCGTGTCATTTGAACCAAAAATGTGACTTAGAAGAAATTAATGCATATTGTGGAGTCAATGCTGGTCAGTACCCTGATTTACTACGCTTCAGGATTATACAATAATGCATTTGGGTTTGGTTTTTTAAAACTTTGGTTTTACTGAGATGCATGAAGCTCCTATTTTTGGTACTCCCCATGAGGAAACCTTTGGGTTCCAACTGACTGTTCCAAATTGGCTAAAGAACAAAACTGAGAATGAAACGATGGAAGGACACACGAAGGTCCAGGCCTCGTGGTGTTTCTTCTCTTTGCAGGGTCTCACAACCCTTTTACCATGGTATCTAAACACTCCATGATCAAATCTGAATGACTTCCTGCTGCTGGCAGGTGTGGAAAATTGTTATGGCCATTTTCCTCATGGTGAGCCAAGGAATGGAAAAAACCAAAGAAGCTGACCAAAATGACACAGGAAGTTACTTGAAGAATTAAGCCAGGACTCCAGTCTTGCACTGATAAGCTATGACATCAATGTATTGTCTTTTGTTGAGAACAGAGATGTCCATTTGCTGAGCATTGATAACTGAGGGGCGGTGTGGCTTCAAGCACTGCACAGACACCACTGGTCTGATGAGAGGTGAAGCTTCTGGTGCCAATGGCATTTTATAAACACAGCAACCCAGTTCAATGTAATTAAAGCTTTTCTGAGCTGCAAGTCCCAAGCTCTAGCCTAGATACAGGCTTGAACCTAAAATCACAAAGCCAGAAGATTAAGCTAAGTCTATATAGCATTCAAAGATTTTAATAAATAACAGGATTCCGCAGATTAAGACTAGAGAATACTTTAGGTTTGAACTTTATTTGACAACGCACTTTAGAGCCTGTAACAAAGTGAAAGGGTTAACCACACTGGCAATTACTCACACAGATAACCTATAATATACATTTGCAAAACACTGTGGAAGGCAAGAACTAAGGCAAAGGGAAGAAGAAAGAGGACAACTAAAGCAAAAACGCTGATGATCCCCACAAATCTGTGCTGGTAAATCTGGCTGAATCCATCCTGCATTATCTGGGCGATGTTCTTTCCAGTTGGGATCACAAAGGATACAGTATTGGATCCTCTGCACAACAAGCTTCCTTCTGCTGCACACTGCAATTCCTGTTCTCTTCTAGAGCCAGAATGAACAGCTGCACACTAAAAATTTGGAAATCCAACTTCAATATTTGATTTCAGACTATAATTAGCCCATTTTGTGTTTACTATACTGCACTATTATTCATTTTTATTGCTTCCTTAGCTGGTTCTACTTAGTTATTTGAAGTGCTTTCCATATACATCTAAATGGATCAAAAATCTCTTGACAACGTGTCTTTCTATTCACACGACATAATAGAGCTTTGTGTAATATAATGTTCTGCTGCATTGCAGTCCCTCAAATCAAACCAAAAAGAAAATTTGAGTTCTCCACTAAACACTATGTAGGAACTAGCAATCAGATAAAAACACTGGGGTTTTTTTTTTAACATTCTCCACAGCTCTGGATCAAAATCTGTATTTCTATAGGCAACACTTTCTACTTTCGTAAAGAAACAAGAAACAGAGATAACATTTGGAAAAAATCCCATGAGAATTCCCACCTGTTACCAATGCAATTAGCATCCTTCACGTAGCCTCTGAACAAATATAGTTACAGAGCCATTTAATCTAGAAACACTAAAAATAAACAGGGGATATTAAAAGGGAGTTTGAAAAGGATCACTTGCAGTAATTTACTGAACTCATTGACTTAATGATAGCACATGAAAGATGAAAACATACCCAGCAAACAAAAGGAAAATAAAAGCTACAGCAAATAACAGTGTATCAAGTTCTCCTGTGCAGCAGGAAGTCTATAATGGAATACTGGCATCAGAAACCTGGTTTGAAAATCCACATGTAAAGAACAGCAAGTGGGTATGTATGGGAAGCTGGGACTCTACAGCATGGAACAGCATTACAAAATGCAGTGGTGCTGCCATTTCTCCATAATACATTCTCCAAAATACAGCCAAGACCATAAGAGAAGGGGGACAAATGTAAGCTAACAGCATTAACTGATGGACAGCTGCTACATGCCCCTCTGCGGTATCTCAGAGCTTATCGCTGCCTCCAATACAAATGACTAAAATGAATCCTAGGACAGAGAGAAGTGCCTGCTCATGCAGCTGCTGCATCACTTTACAAAATGCTTTCTCCTTCCAATTTGCCTTTTTTCTTATTGCCATTGTTTGCCTTTCCTCAGAAGAGGGGAACACAGGATACTGAAGTGCTTTAAAATCATTTAGGTACGCCGCTTCACAGGTAACGCATGAACATTTTAAGAGATACTTTAAAGTTAGCTATACATTTTTTAAAAATAAAACAAATACTACTTAATTTAAATATTAAAACTGCAGCAGGAATTCCATTGGGATCAGGGCTGATCCAGGACATCACAGTAAATAAATATGGCAGAAAAACCCCAGTAGTTCCAGTAGTTTGTATGTTATCAGTGAGATCATGGTACTAACAGGCAGACAAAATCTTCCTGTGGTAGGATGAAGGACAAAAGCAAACTGAAAGTGGACTCACATGTATTTTCATCCCTGATAAAAGCTGTTGCCATTAGGAAAACGAAGGCATGGAGCTTTGTGCAAAAATGTCCACTTTTGGGGACAAAATTTATTCTCACAGTGAAACAAATCCCACTGATTTCAGTATCTAGATGGTGCAGGATTTACACTTTGTTTTTGTTAAGCTGACACATAAACAGAGTAGAAAACAGTTAATTTCAGCTGTAAAGAGATATATAAATTATAATATCCTTATGAATGCTAAATTGTACTTGTAACTACAGAATGAAATTCTACTGTAGCAACTTTTAACTATCAGAAATTGCAGGGAAAGGGAAAAAACACCTAGAAGTTAATTGTTAAACATCAATATTCTACCTTACACTGACTGGTAAATTACATCAAGGAATAATGTGAATGGAAAACACATTCCAAATGTGGAAATATTAATTATAACTAAAGCTATACAAGATAAAGGCAGTCTAACAAAATGACATTTACTACTTGTCTCTAATGCTTTTATTTCAGTATCAATGTGGCAGTAGTGGTACACATGCTGGGGTACTGTACTGTTATTACTGCTGAATAAACAGAGATTTAAGCAGGTGCATTCAAAGCGCGTAAACTAGGGATCACTGTATTTCCTTCAAGTAATGTCAAAAAGCAAACAAATGAAAATCTGCAGCCATCACAGGAAGATGAAACTAGAAAATTGTCATTTAATTCAAATGAAACAGCCATCTTGTACTTTGAAAGTGTTTATCCTTGTCCCATAGTATAACAATGTTTCCCAACAACTGATTTAATACTGACATCCATTCATTTATCCAAGCCACTTCCACTAGCTCACTAGCTTAGAATCACAGACTGGTTTGGGTTGGAAGGGACCTTTGCCATAGGCAGGGACACCCTCCACTAGACCAGGTTGCCCAAAGCCCCATCCAGCCGGGCCTTGGACACTGCCAGGGAGGGGGCAGCCACAGCTTCTCTGGGCAGCCTGTGCCAGGGCCTCACCACCCTCACAGGGAAGAATTTCTGTCTAATATCTAATATAAATTACCCTCTTTTAGTTTAAACCCTCTCCAACTTTCCTGTAGCCCCCCTTTAGGTACAAGAAGGCTGCTATAAGGTCTCTCTGGAGTCATCCCCAGGCTGAACAAGCCTAACTCCCTCAGCCTGTCTTCATAGGAGAGGTGCTCCAGAACCTCTGGTCATCTTTATAGCCCTCCTCTGAACTTCCTCCAACATCTCCGTGTCCTTCTTGCACTGGGGACCCCAGAGCTGGATGCAGTACTTCAGGTGGGGTCTCACCAGAGCAGAGTAGAGGGTGAGAATCACCTCCCTTGACTTGCTGGTCACACTGGTTTTGATCCAGTCCAGAATACGGCTGGCTGATACTTCTCAGCTTCTCACACCACCCCACCAGCAAGTAGCCTGGGGGTGCAGAAGCTGAGAGGGGAGACAGTGAGGGCGGCTGTCCCCAACTGGCCAAAGATACATTCCATCCCATATGATGTCATGTTCTGTATATAACTTGGGGGAAGCTGGCCGGAGGGTGGGACTACAGCTCAGGAACTAGCTGGGCAGGGGTCATCACTTCTTCTGTATATTCTTTTATTATTATTACTACTATTATTCTTCTCTTGCTTTTCTGCCATATTGAACTGTCTTTCTCTCATCTCACAAGTTTTACCTTTTCTCCCCCCTCATTCTCTCCCCCATTCCAGTGCAGAGGACTGAGTGAACGGCTGTTTGGTTGTTTTATCTGCCTGCTGGGTTAAACCACAACACTCACTAACTGATTTACTCCTCTGACAGGTCCTCTGTTTCCTATTCATCACAATCATCTTACTTTTCAATAGACTTAGACCTTTTTGAGCACTCAGGAGCAGTCCATTTAGTCTAGTGTAATTACATGCATGACATTCTGCCTCTCTACAGTTCAGAAGAAGCAAGAAAACAAGAGCAATCTCCCAAGTTGGTGGCTAACTTTTTCCCTGCATTTGAAGGCATAATAAAACCACATTCAAAAGAATAACTAAAAGCTTTAAGTTCAGTAACCCCTTTTTCAGGGGGCTTAATCACAAGAAAGTAGAGCCCTCTCTAGACGAGTATTTCCAGAAGTAGCTTCGTGCCACTGGGCTTCTGAAGTGCTCATAATAAATCATAGGATAATATGCACATGCCTCTGAGAGGGACCCATTTTTCCTCTCAGCTCTTCTCCATCCCATCCCATTTTCAGTAAAGCTAAGACCTGTCTTTTTTCTGTGGAAGAGACAGCGGAAAAAGTATTCAGTTCTTTGCTTCCATTAACGCTGATTCCCTTCCTCTCTTAGTCCCTTATCTTCTGGGTCTTTTCATACGGAATTTAATAGTCTATTTATGTAATTATTACATATATTTGAGGGGTCCTGAACATCCTCTGTAAGTGTGTGGGATGGAGATTAAGGGGAGATAAAGCAAGCTATTAGGTTTGCTACTCATCAAATTACTTCCAGAGGTGATCATGAAAACTGGCTGGCTGACTGCATCAGGGATCACTCCTGAGTTTCAATGCAGTCAGTGCCGATTTTGTAATGGAAAATCAAAACCACTTGCGTGGCCTTTTGTTTGGTCAACAGTTGTCAGAGTGAACTGCACACAATGCCTACACCTTTACATGAGAGTGAGAAGTGATGGGAGTTTGTAAATGAAAGCTGTTTGTTTTCAATATGCAGTAACACCAATTTTTTAAAATTTACTTTTGGATGAATACACATTGATTTATTTATAAATTGATTTATTTTATAAACCAAACCTTTAACCACAAATTCTGATAACCATGGTTATCAGGAAAAAAAAAGATGCCCCAAATACTGTTTAAGAAATCCATTTCTTTGTTAAGGAGAGAAAAAAGACTTATGGGGCATTATTTTTCAGACTGCAAAGGTATGTCACAAAGATCTGATCTAAAAGAGAGGAAGCTGTGTCAATATTAGTTTCATTGCTCTGACATGGGTGACAGAAAGATGACCTGATCGTTGTGCTACACATTTCTAAATGCAAGCCTCCCCAGTGTGCATTACACTGAGATACAAGTTGCAGGTTAGAGAGAAAACCTTGGAATTTCCACAGGATCTGTAAGAATTCCTCTGTACTGTACATATAAGGGGAAGGACATCTCCTCAGTCCTTCAAGAAATAGTTTTAATTGAGAAATTCTAAGTTCTGTAGAAGAAACACTGGACCTGCAAAATGCCTTTCTGTGCTTATGCTAACCATGGTGACTCCAAAGGCAGTCAATTTACATGCAGTGAAACTGCATTTTCTAATGATCCTATCAAATCTTCAAACTCATCCTTCGGCTCAGTGTTAAGCTTCCTTTTGGGATAGAGCCACAGACAATCATAAGCCCAACAATATTTTCTGTAACAGCTGCAAAATCCTGATGTCCTCCATTGAGTTTCACTAATGCAATTCACTGGGACTTCTCAGATTGATCATGCAAAAAAGAAACACAAAGTCTGCTACACTGACTACAACATGAGGTTCACAGAAGTGGCAAGTATTTGTAAGCCCCTGAAACAAGTACAGTGCACAAGCAACCCATCTGAGTAAGAAACTCCTGCCTCCCATGACTTCCCAGTCCTTCAGAAACAAAATTGAAGTGCATTTTCCTCTCTGTAGTCTTGCAGCTTGTACAGAGTCATGATGCCTGACAGCAACCTTTCCAAACACCTTAGGATGAGACTTGGAGGTCTTGGTTGACAAGTTAAACGTGAGCCAGCAGTGTGCTCAAACAGCCAGGAGGGACCAACCATATCCTGGGGTGCATCAAGGATGGCATTGCCAGCCAGTCCAGGGAGGGGATTGTCCTGCTCTGCACTGTGCTGGTGCAGCCTCACCTTGAGCACTGTGTGCAGTTTTGGGTGCCACAGTACAAGAGGGACACAAAAACCCTGGAGAGTGTCCAGAGGAGGGCAGTGAGGAGGGTGAAGGGTCTGGAGGGGAGGTCTTATGAGGAGAGGCTGAAGTTCTTTGGTTTGTTCAGCCTGGAGAAAATGAGACTGAGGGGAAACCTCATCATGGTCTATGGCTTCCTGACAAGGGGGAGAGAAGGGGCAGGTGCCAATCTCCTTTCTTTGGCAACCAGTGATAGAACCTGAGGGAATGGCATGAAGCTGTGACAGGAGAGGTTTAGGTTGGATGTTAGAAAGAGGTTCTTTACTGAGAGGGTGGAAAGGCACTGGAACAGGTTCCCCAGGGAACTTGTCACAGCATCCATCTTGGCTGAGTTCAAGAAGCATCTGGACAAAGCTCTCAGTCCCATGCTCTGACTCTGCTGGCCCTGTGTGAAGCCAGGGGTTGGACTTGATGATCTTTATGGGTCCCTTCCAACTCAGGAGATTTTATGATTCTGATGATAATAAGAGTGACCATTACTCATGAATGGCTAGCTGGGACTTACACAGTGAAAGTTGAGTTTTAATGGAAATACATACATCAAGGAGCAGCAAGAAATATCACCTCATTTCCCCCCCTCCAATTCTGTAAAGGAGTTCAAATTGGTTTAACATTTGCAGCTGGTTAAATTTGATCTTTCCATGCAAAAGCCTACTCTGAAATTAGTTAAAAGACCAGATGCTGTAGATCTTTTTATCTCAAAGGATCACTAACCGCATAACTTTAGCAGCATCCTGGAGAAGGACCATAAGGAGAGATTAAAACGAAGTACAGATAGTGATATAATTACAGCAGTGTGATAGCCACAACAGCTGGGTGGAAGCTATCAGTTCCTTGGCAATTAAGTGTAAAAGATAAGAGCAAGCGATCAAAAGAAAAAGCAGAGAAAGTCTCTGTTTCTCTGTACATTTTCACAAGTTGTAACTCCACTTTAGTAAGAAACAGTCAACATTCCTGGGCCTGTTGAGGGTGCACGATTAATTTAAACGAACAGCAAAATGCACAGCAAAACAGCCTCACTAATGGCATCTTCTGCATTTAGATATATCTACACTGCTTAAAAGCCAACTTAGGCAGCCCCTCTCCTGTCCATCCTCCTGTTCCTGTTCTGATCAACAGACTCATGCTAAAAAACAGGCACCTCTGCTCAGTCCTAACTGCCTCTGGCAGGGTGGGAGGAAGGAGCAGACTGTGGCACGGCACAACCCTGCAACTTGGGGGAGAAGAAAGCGGAGGTTTGGGGAAGCTGGATCACAAGGACAGCATAACACAGAGCACAAGACCAGTTACATGGGTACTGCACTGGTGTTATCACTGGTTCTGTGTGTGCACTGCCATATCACCTCTCACCATCTCCAAATGCAATACAAATAGTGGCCAGGCCCCTTCCTGCATCAGTGCATCCCAGAGG
Source organism: Laterallus jamaicensis coturniculus (assembly GCA_022605575.1). Lineage (NCBI taxonomy): Eukaryota > Metazoa > Chordata > Aves > Gruiformes > Rallidae > Laterallus > Laterallus jamaicensis. The sequence continues at coordinate 65,057,972 of JAKCOX010000001.1, forward strand.
TCCAGGTGCTTTGAACAAATGAGAGACACCAGTTTTATGTGAATTACTCCACTCTGGGGGAATATTCACACAAGGAGGTACAGTCACACGGAGGGTGACAAAAAACAAGTTTGCCACCCAAACTATATTGACACAAACAGCTATTTAAGCAGCCAGCTGCTCATTTGTAGTATAATTACCAAACACACACAAGCACAGTAAAAGAAAATTGTAAGTGATCACAATTTGTGTTGTACATAAGTTATTCTAAAACCTAGACTTTACCATGCATTCAGATAAACAGATGCTGTTGGACTAGAAAAATGACATTTGGTTTATCCTCATTTGGTGCAGAAAAATTTTAATATTCAAAGGGAGCACCTCAGTATTGTGTATCACTAAAGTCCTGTCCTGATTTGGCATGTCACAGATGTCTAATGGGTTCTTAAGCCACTACATCACTTGCCATCACTTCCACTGAAAATCACATATCCTTGCAATTTAGGAATGTCATTGTTCATAGTGTAGAAGTACAGAGAAATTGAAAGATTCCTCTCCTGTTCCCATTAGATACTTAATCCTGTTCTCTCCAGCAAGATAAAAAGCCTGGCTCAGTGGAAAGCATTAATTTATACTTTCCACTGGCTGCTTTACAGAGTTGAGAATAGATGTGAGATGTAGTCTGAGAAAGGTTTTCAGACAAAATTTGGAGCTTCGTTTTTCTCTTAAATTTGTGTTAAGCAAAAAACAGCTTTAGCACTACAACAAAAAGAGCTTGTAGTTCTAAAGCTGTATTTTAGAAATACAGGTTTCTGTATTTCTAAATACAGAAAGGGCTGGGGATTTTTTATCCATCATTTAAAGAAATTCATGGCACACATATTTTCCATTGTTTACATACTTATTGAAATTATTTCAGAATCAAGACATCAAGGTTCATAGTATCTGTACTTTTTAATCTGTCATTGATGAATTGCCTAAAACCATTTAAAATTCATTCATAACTTCCATATCACATTAAACCTTTAACAGAAATAAAAGGCTGCCTTTAAATAAAGCTGCAGTGGTAATACCAGAAGTTACATTCATGCTTACATGCCGTAGGTAAGCACAGCAAAGGAGTACTATATTTTAATTCAACAAAGCATTCACAAATCCCATGCAGGGAGAGTAAACATCAGGAAAGAAATAATAAATCAAATGAGCTATAGAGTACAATTCCAATATGTGGTCTAACATTATCAGGCCCTAGTGAGGAACAGTACACAGCTGATTAACCCTTTTCATGTTCTCTACATACATCCTATGCCTATCCAGTGCATATAGGAAGGAGCAAGCTTTCATTTGATTTTCTTATCCCTGAACTTTGGAAAGAACCATCATGTCTGATTTTAAAACCTGCACACTCTGAATACTGCTGACAAGGTAAATGGATTTGTTCAGTTCTCAATACTGTACAAATTTAAAAGACTTTTTTGTGCTTACAATCTCATCACTGATCTCATCCCTGCCAAAGCTACTTTGGCTGAACCCTAGAGTTGGGGGTATTTTCTCCTGGACAACATGCCTTGCAAGCTCTCACATCAGTGCTTGTTCTTCTCTTGAACTGCACTCAGAATATTGTGAGGATCATTTCTGTTACTGCTTTGTGCTGTAAAATGCACGTTTTTCTATGCACCTCAGATTTTGTTGGTCAGCTGTCTGAAATTGCTATGAACTTGACACCACCATTATGGTAGGAAAAAGATCCCAAACCCCAAACTCTCAACAAATACTTACTTTCTGTAGATACCCCAAAATACACATCAGAATCTTACTTAAGCACAAAGGTTCATTCTGGTTCATCTCACTAATAATACTTACCCTCATAACCTGGGACCCAGCCCTTATGACCAGATCTCGCTTCCCCTTAGCAGGAGACTGTACAAGAACCAGTTTGCCTGCATGTACCTATTCACTGCCTGTGGATTCTGTTCAAAGCTCCATCATTTCCACAGGAAGGTTCTGTAATTCCTAGATTGGACACTTATTCACAGTACTAAGTTTTAACACTTTTTTCAAAAACACACATTAAAACGTAAAGCATACTGTTCATTGGACAAAGCCAAAGAAAATATCATCTGCCTAGCATTAAGAATGAAAGAAAAGGTTAATGACCAGAATGGTACTTAATTTGACTATAAATGAATAGCTTGTCCATTATGAATAAAGTACCCTGCATGCTGGAGGAGAGAAGCAGTTCAAATCTCAAGTCGTAACTCCTTATAAAGCACACAGGGAAAACCACAAATCATACAAATGCACAAACAACAACAATGAATGGGGCTCATTATCAGGTCTTGATAGAGAGCAGGCATGAAGGCAACTGACATATTGGGAGCAGCAGCATAAACTTAAGCAAATAAACTTTGTTGGATTGATGCAGAAGCCAGAGAAAGGCTGCACGTGCTCATACTGGAAGCAACTATGAGCAACTGGAAGTGTTTGTTCTTTATATCTTGGAGCTACAATTTAATTCTATCACAGGTTTTTAAACTTCTTTTAAAAACCAGAATGTTTCCATTTTGCAAAGCTGTGAATCCCAGCCCTACAAACACATTAAGTCGACTCAATAGAAAATACCCCAGCAGAATATTAAAGCTGTTGCAGATGCCAACCTTCTGTTTGCCAGGCAGGCTAGCATGCAGTGTATGCAGATATGTACCCCAGATACTGTGCATTATGTCCAACACAGGACCTGTAGAATTTCTGTGTGGAACAGGAATACCTGGATGCCCGAATGCCTGAATGTAGATGGGTATGCACACCAGTGTCTGCCTTTTTCCAGCATCGAAGTGCACATGCAGCTGTTTGCTTTCAATTCATTATCTAACAGCAATGAGCAGTTCCTTGGCTTTGGCTATTCCACACATTGCAGTTACAGAAGAAAGAACATAAACACAGCAGCAACTCCAAGTTTGATGGATAAATCATACAGAAATAAGTCATATCTAGTCAGACAGTCAGAAACACCAGCCACTGAGACCCATTCTGTAACACACAGGGCACTTTGGGACAGGTTTAGCATCACCATGTAATCTACAGCCTCGATACAAAATGGAGACATCTTGCTGCCTCATGCAGATACACAGCGTAACCCACACCAACTCCATGGAAAGCTGAACCAGGCTCAGGGCACGCCTAGCACCACCGTAAGGCCCTGACATACCATGCTATGCTTGCTGCTCCTTCTGGCCCCAGTTCAGCCAGACTCATACCTATGCACTCACTTGGGACGGAGTTTTCATTCCCAGGAACTGGCCTTCAAGGTATTCTTACAGAAAGAATATCTTATTCTTACAGAATACCGTATTCTTACGGAAAGAGTGGTGAGGTCCTGGGACAGGCTGCCCAGAGAGGTGGTGGATGCCCCATCGCTGGAAGTGTTCAAGGCCAGGTTGGATGTGGCCCTGGGCAACCTTGTGTAGATCCAGGTCTGAGGTTGGTGTCCCTGCCTGTGGCAGGGGGGTTGGAGCTTTATGATCCTCGGGGTCCATTCCAACCCTTGCCATTCTATGATTCTATGATTCTTACCCTGCTCTGATGAAAAATAACCTGAAACTTGAGAGGGTTTTTTTCAGCCCTACAAATTCCCCTATGTGGTTCACAGCAAGGCCTTATGAGGTTACAGCAGGACCTCTGAGGCAACAGAATCAAGGGAAGAAGCAACCAGGCAGGGAACTCTTCGTGCTAGCATTTGGCTAGAATGCTTCCACATGCCTTACACTAAATCTTTTGTTAAACTTACACCTCTATCTCATGTCCCTTTGTCAGGAGCAGAAATTACCATGGTTTTACTTGCGCTGTCCAATCAAAATTTCAAATGCAGATGTTACAAGTAATTTTTTATTTGGGGTAAAAAATTAATTTCACTGTGAACTAGAAAGGAATTAGATAGAAATTATATCTGTGGCACATTAAATAGTGCATTAGTTACAGTGAACTCAGCAACAGTAATTTCTGTGTGAAAACTATAGGCATTCTTCTTTAAAAGCAGATAATTAGCTTTAGTTTTTCTGCCTGTCTTGCCTGAAAAAACCAGTTCATACTACAAACAACAATCCTCTGTTTACAAAACAGCAACCAGAAGCAGAGGAGAATCCTACCACAACCAGTACATAAGTAAGTGCCCCTGATAAAATGTGTTCCACTCATGTCGATAGCTGAGGGTTTTAGTATTCTAACCCCATATTAAGCCTCCTCTAGTACTCCAAATATTATGACAAACCAGGTCTAGGTATTATATGTGGCACTACCAATGTTTAACTTGACATTCTCAGCAGATGGAGGAAAGTGATGTATCTCAGCCTGGCATTCTAGGTGCTCCTCCATTTCTCTTCCTTCTGAAATAAAACTACCTCATTTTCCCTGTACTCACTGTGGCTTTCAGCTATCTGACTTTGCAATTCTGTCTGTCCTACCCAGTGTAAGTAACTGCTTTATAAATAAAAATGGACCTGAAGTGAGGTTTATTAAATAAGCATTCAGCCAGACTCACTTCCAGAAGCTTTCTGCAATCTGGTGACTTATTTAGGATCCGAGTCCTGCAGTCCAGCTATGACCACAGTGGCTGTAATAGGCATGTGAAAAGTAAATTCATCCCAGCTCTTACCTGACCACGATTGTGAAGACTTAGATCCAGTCCACATGTAAATTCAGTATGATGCTCCACTGTTTCCAGCAAAGGGTTAGGCTTGGAAAAGTCCCAGAATCTATAGAGAGAGGGAAGAGGGGAGGGAGAGGGGGGAAAAAGAAAATTAAAATAAAAAAAAATTCAAACAAACCACAATTAAAGTAATTGAAAGGCCATTTCAAAAATATAATGCAAGATATTGACAAATCAGTTGCTGCCAGGGTATTTAAAAAAGCAAACTCATCCACTTAGGAAACATAACAAATCATATTCCTGCAAAGCCATCTGCTGATTTGCATAAATTAAACCCCACTGGGCAAAACCATCTTTCTCTGCAGTTACAGAAACTGAGATCAAAGTTGGCACCAAAGAGCAGCCGTTGGGACATTATTAAAACAGAACAAAATGTAGGCTAGAATACTCTTGTATTTCTTGATGGTTGGGGAGTTTTATCCCTGAAAGACATCATCAGGATTTATGATTTTTTCAAGTTTTGGTATCGTTCATGAAAGGGTCTTTATTTACTGAAAATTACATGTTCATTTGGAGGTAGTGGTCATTCCCAGTCTCAAATTTGAGACTCTGTTCCTGTAAAACAGAATTTAATGTTGTAATTTAGTAACAAATTTGTTCTACAAAGATCAGTTGCATTACACAGTTAATTCCACTAATTCATATTTCAAAAAGGAATTTTTCTTTCCAGCCTTGCTTGATATAAATGCTTAGAAAACAGATTTCAAAAGTGCTCTACTTCTCCTATTAGATGCAGTGTCCACCACTGCAGCTGACAGGAAGAATAAGAGAGGTGGAAGAGAAGGTGGGATGAAAGTATAGGCACAAGAAATCTCAGTCATGAAAAAAGGCTGCAGGAATACAACTATCAGATCATAACATGCTGACAGGACACAATATGATGGCACAAAAGAAAGATTAGTTTTTCCTTTTTGTGTTGTAAATACTGCTTAGCAAAGGCCATAGGCTGCAAAGGACAGCACGTTTTGGGGGTTGGCAGCTGTAATCAAATTTTCTCCAGCTTGAATTTTCTCACAGTGGTCAATCATATGCTTTACTACTTCTCTAACAGCTACAGAGGTGTCTCTGCCTTGCTCCTATTGAGGAAAGTGACAATACAGTTCATTATCAGACCAACTACACTGAAAGCACTGTATGTTCAAACCAATTCAGGTAAAATAGCAAACACTGGAGCCAGCAGGGTCAGTTTGTTTAATGTGCAGATGTTATTTCCTTCATAAATGAGCAGAGTGGTATCAGCACAATGGCTATGCCATAGCAACAACCCTCTTCACATCTTCCTAGTACCTGAGATGTAAGATAAACAGCTTATTTTGCAGGAGAGAAGAGCACAAGACTATCTCAGCACTTTCATCCTCCACATTTGTTTGCAAGAACGTAAAGAAACAAATCTTGCTGGTACTAAGCAATAGTGGTAGCTCTCCTTACCATGTTAACTCTCCACAGACTCTTGAAAGACAGATACTCGTAAATGAAAACTAAGATTAAAGGAGACAACTTCGAATTTACATGGACAAAAACTTGGAAAAGGCTCTCTGAGCAATTTTTAAAATAGTATGACAATTCCATGTTTTGTTGTACAGAGTCATGCTTGCAAAAAGTCAGAAGCAGTACAGAGTTTAAGAGTACTGCAACTTAGATCAAGTTTCAAAGCCTGGGAACTTTGGGGTTTTTGATATAGAAATGACTACTAGTCCAAAAAATGTAGAGTCTCAGGACTGAGAACCATTGATGACCAGTCAATAATGGCCCTCATAACAACTTTGCATTCCAAAGTGAAAACCCCTACCTATGGCCCAGCTTCTAAAACTAGGATGGTGGCAACAGTATTTTGTTCAGTTTGAACTTCCATTGTGTTCTGAAGACCTAAAGCACAAGGTAGGTTTTCAAAGGGAGTGTTAACCCCAGCAGGATGGCTGTAGCTGTACAGCCAAATGGAGATGCATTCACAGCACCAACAGGAGCGCTTGGATTACTGCAGCTGTAGGTGTATCAACATGGTTGGCAGCATGAACTTCAACTGTGGGCCAGACAACCACATACAGCTTTGGGGTCCACTACAGGCTTGTGCAGCCCATACACCGTGACAGAACTGCCATTTTTACACATATTATGTACATTAAAACTAGCAATCACAACTGCAGCCACATCTGCACCCTGCAACCTATATGAGTGCATCTCCTTAAGCTGTTTTTCACAGGAACTGGTGAAGGTATAACCTTTTCCCCCATTTCTTGGTAGTTTGTTTTACATGAAACTTCACATGCAATTCATAAGCTGCACGTGCATTACAAGTGTCATCCCATGGATTTTGTACTTGGTCCAACTCATAGCAGTATCACAGAGACCTATCATCCTACATGCAGCTCCTGTGCTCCCCCACCCTTCACCACTGGCTGGGAAAAAAAAGGCAGCTAGCACCCTTTCAGTGTCTGTACAAGGTAACACAGTGCATGTGTTGTGGCAGCTGTTCCTTCAGGCTGAGAAGCTAGCAGATTACCAAGCAGATTACATCGGTGGTAAGTGCCTGCTCTGTCGTTTGCCTTCCTTAAGGAAATACTTTGGATTTCCCCCTCTTGTAATCTAAATTTACTAAACTCATGAGCATACAATTTTCCTGTCTAATCTGAGGTTCTGAAGTTACTTCAAGAATGATGCAGGGAAAAACGCACAGATGGAAGCACAGAGATGACAACTCCTCAAGCCCATTTCCTTCTGAGGAACAGCAACAAAATTATTATTAGTACTTATGTATGGAAACTTTACTGCTGCTCTTAGGTTTCATACAGAAGATGTCTTTATATTTTAAGGTGGGTGTGAATCAGCTATTTATAGTCTGATTTCCATAAGAGAGCACTCAACAACTCATGCCACCACGCACATGTGACCACATCAGACAGAGCTCACAGTAGCACACGGATGTATACAACCAAGACATTTTCAAGAGCAACCCAGAACACCCATATCACACCATTTTGCCCCCATTCTCTAATCCCTGTGCAATGATAGTTACCTGCAAAAGTTCTTGTGAACTAGAAAAAACTTCTGTCCAAACTTAGTGTCGAGCTACTTTTGGATACAGGCCAATCAGGGCAATGCTGTTACTTCAGGCATTAGCTGGGGACATCTAACTATTTCCACCATAATATCCTTAAGAGATTATTTCATTACAGTTCCAGTAAAGTATCAATGTTATGAAGGAGCTCAGGTATAGAAGAAAGCCTTCATGTGAAGTATTATCTTCCACAAGCATGAAAGAAAAGAGGAGATATTGAGAGCCAAATCAAATGGAAGAGGATCCAAAAAAGTAATTCTGAAATAGGTTTTACTTTTGAGTTTGCTCCAGTAGTGTAGTTCTTCCCTAAGGACTTGCACCCTTGTTTCAAAGTAATCCTTGCTGAATTACTAAATTCTTAGTTAATTTCCTATGTCCTATATGGGAAACCAAAGCACACCACTTATGACCCTACTCTAGCAGAGCTGCATGTGCAGCCTTTTGTCTTGTTACATGAGCTGATGTCCCAACAATAAAATCCCATATAAACATTTTCCTATAAGGTAATATGGCAGGTTGCAAGTTATGTTTGCTTCAGTCCTGCCACAATAGAACAGAGTGTCTTTTCTGAACAACTAATTACTAGCTTTGATAATATCCCTTCTGCTTCAGAAGATCTTCAAATTTGCAAAACTTCCAGTAATGTTAGTACCTTCCTTCAGACAATAATTTGAGAAGAACCCTTGTGATCATCATCACGTGCATAAAGCCAGCCTGAGAATGCAGCTGTATCATCGTTCCACTGAGGTATCAACCAAAGATCCTGAACCAGAAACAGAGTGCCCTGAAACAAAGGGCATGCCCACAAAATGAAGGTATTTCTTGGCAATAAGAAGTTCAATCTGATTTAAGAAATGCAAATGAGAAATGCCATTTAGGTAATTACATGGCTTCTCCAGTACTTCTAGCTCAAATCAATACAAGGTGCAGCCCAAGATACAGCATCATGTGCTGCTCTAATCTTCAAGGATGGACAGGAGCCTAAACAGGCAGGTTGGTGTACAAGAGCAGCAACTTCACTGCTGCTGACACACAGTGTAGTTAAGAGAGTGGAGTTACCCCAGCTGATCCTTTGTTCCCTGATTCCCCCCCAGAACACAAACTAAAGGGCATGCAAACCCCCCACTTAGGGACATACATAAGAACTTCCAGGTATTCCCCATCCTTTAGTATCATAATTCTAGACCAGAGCTTCACTTCACTTGGACACATGCTCCACTCTTCACCAAGCAAAGGGAAAGATCAGTTGGCTAAAAATGGTAAGTCCAATGCCTGAGAAATATGGAAGTGGCTGGCATAAACATACAGATGATGTAGGTTAGGGTGTAGGGTATCTGTGGACTCATCATTTGTCCACATAAAGAAAACCCCTAAGTTTGCCTTTCAGACAGAGAGGATATAATTTTTTCTAATGAATATATTTAAATATTTCTCCACAAAATGTAAAGGTATTATTATTATTTAGAAGAAAAAATATGCACTTTCTATAAGAAAAAATATTTAGATGCTGCCATAGTTAAATATTCAAGCATAAATACCTGAAGGTTTTAATTACAAATATTTAACACTTATACAGACCTGTTTATGAAGAGAAATGGAAAAAATTACAAATATCTCTGCTGAATTCTTCAGCAATATTATAGTGCTATTCATAGTGCCAGAAAATTTGGGTTCCTAACTGAAAGATATTAATCTATTTATGAGTTCGCATCATTCAATGATTAGCTCCTGCAGTCAACACTTTCCTAGTTTTAAGAGAAATTCCATCTCATAATATTTATTTCAAAGCAAAGCATGCAGGCAGGAAAACACAGCTTTGAATTTTCTTAGTTTCATCAGATGTAAAGCTTACAGCTCTGACTACCACTAGCAGCTCTGCTATCAAGCAGACTTTTATAATGATGCAGGAGCAATCATCAAGCAAGACGTTCCAATCAACAGGTTCTTCTACTGCAGTTTTCAGTGTCACACTGGGAACCACCAGTGAGAGCAAATGGCAAACACTCACCTTTTCATCTTGAAGAAAAGCAAACAAACAAACAACAGGATAATTAACTAAAATGAAAAAATTATTTGATGAGCAGCATTATTCCAGAAATTCTCAAGACTTCTTGAGAAATTCTTGCACACTGGAGATAATTCACAGAATTGTATGGGTTGGAAGAGACCTCCAGAGATCATTAAGACCAACCCCCTTATTAGTTCACCTTAGAGCACCTTGCAGAGATGATGTCCAGTATAACACAACTTTCAAGAAAAATCACCTTTTTGCCTTGGAGGCAAACTTCTGTGAATACATTTCAAGATCTGGCCTGATATCAGCTTAATGAAGTTCTGCAATTTATCAGATCTTCTCTTCAGATTTTGGTGAGCACTGTCTGTGCCTAATGCACCAAGATTATTTTTTTTAATACTGAAGTCTAAAACAGTGATTCCAGTAAGGGATGACACTGATGTTCTTACAAACTGAATTTTGATAGAGATAAGGCTTAAGAACATGCATGCAGACCTAAATAAGTCCTGGAAATGTTACAGTACTTTGTGCATTTCCTGGCATTTTAATGATTCATTTGTATTAAAAACTGCTCTTTAATTAACCTACATTTTTCTTGAACTCTTCCAAAGGGTAAGGAAGTGGTACAGAAAAAAAAAGTCTCAATGAGACATTTACATCTCAGACAGTGGTAAAACCAAATCACTACTCTAAAATATGTAAACTCAAGTTCAAATCTACACCCTCTTTTTCATAGCTCCCAGCATGAAGTTGGCAAGTGAACTAGTTTTCAGTAGCATGACTATAGTGCACACAAATAGTTATTATACTCTTTGCAAAGGGGGAAGCTAAGTATTGTTAACTTTGCTTTCAACCCACTATTTTTTGCTTTTAGATAGCCACTTGTGATTATGTGCCAAACTAGCTGTTCTAACTGAAACAAACAAAACCCCTGCCTCTTACATGGCAGTTTGTAAATAATCTTATCTAGGATTTGTGTGTGTTTGAACAGTAAAAGTTCAGTAAAATTTAAAATCACAGAACTTAAAACAGTAAGCTATGCTGTATCTAGTTATCTACTATATGCTAATGTTTATGGACAACCCTGAGCTTCAAAGAGAAATGTTCAAGAAAAGAACAATTTCATAACTAAGTTGCTATTAAAATTGCACTGTTTGAATCAATGAATCTGATTTTAAAGGGCTGCCACAGCACACCATTCTACGAATTATTACCAAACGTGGCTAAGTAGTCATGGGCCTTAAGTGGATTCAACAGGATCCAAAATTAATGAAATGTACTAGAATCCCTGTTTCTCTTCCTCCTTTTATATATTTACCAAGTTTTTTTGCTCTTAATTGAAATTTATCTACATGTGTGTGTACAGTCATGGCCACTTGCAGACACACACATGTGTGTGAGTCCATACATGACAGCATGTGTGCACATACATACAAGAGGAGCATATGGTGCATCCAGTCAAAATCTGAACATTCCTAAGTGAACTCTACTTCTGTTGTGGTGTTACATGGCTGGGTTCTGGTGGAGATAGGGGTTCTGCAGGGGTGGCTGCTGAAAGAAGCAGCTAGAAGCTTTCCCTAGGCCTGAGAGAGTAACCACCAGCCAGCTCCAGGCTAGAGTCATCGGTGATCAAGGCTGAATCCATCAGCGATGGTCACAGCGCCTCTGGGAATCATGTTTAGGAGAAAAAAAACCCTGCAAGCAGCTGCTTTTTGCCACCAGAGAAGGGAGTGAGAAGACGTAAGGAACTGTGTAGACACCAAGGCCAGGGAAGGAGGAGGGGGAAGGAAATGCCCCAGGTGCCAGAGAGAAAGATGCCCTGGCAGCCCGCAGGGAAACCCATAGTGGAGCGGGTGTCTCCCTGCAGCCCATGGAAGAGGATGGGGAGCAGAGACCCCACCTGCAGCCCGTGGAGAGGCCCCATGCCAAAGCAGGTGGAGACATAGGGAAGATGCTGAGACCCGTGTTGGAGCAAGACTCTGCCAGTACTTGCAGCCCATTGAGAGAGACAGAGATGAGACAGAGAGAGAGAGATCTGTGACAGAACAGGTTTGCTGAGGGAGGAGGCTTGTGGCTCTGCGGGGGACCAGGCTGGAGCAGTCTAGGCCTGAGAGGCTGAGACATGCTATGATTTTATGACTGCACCCCATAGCAGTGACCCACACTGGGGCAGCTGGTGAAGAGCTGAAGCCCCATGGAGAAGGACTCATGTTGAAGTTTCTGGAGGACTGTCTCCTGTGGATGGTATGCCACAGTGCAGCAGAGGAAGGGTGTGAGGAATGTCCCCCCCTGCTAATACGGAAAACAACTTCTGAGGAACTGACCAAAACCCCCATTCCCTGTCCCTCCCCATGCCACAGTGAGTGTGGGGGACAAGGGAGTGAACTTATGACTAAATAAGTCTGCTAAGAAGGGAGCAGTGGGGGCAGGTACTTTAAGATCTGGTTGCACTTCTCATTACCCGACTCTGGTGTCACTGGGTGCGCAGTGCAGTGTCATCAACTAGAGACTTTTCTTTCCTTTATTCCATGTTGAGTCTGTTTTGCCCATGACGCTGATTGTGGAATCAGCTCTCCCTGTCCTTATCTCGACTCCTAAGCCTTTCAATAGATATTTTCTTCCCTGTCCAGCTGAAAAGGGGAGTGATAGAGGGGTTTTGCTGGGTGTTTGGCCTCCAAACCACCACAACTTCTTACATGAACTACATTCCTTCCTGCAAAGGACAGCACAGGATATGTGGTAGAGTTACAGCAGTTATATTACATTCTTCAAAAGAAACATTCCCAAAGAGTTGTGATAATGAGTTTCCTCCATTATACAGAATATCTTGCTTGCAACACCTTTTCCAAAGGCTTTCACCTGGACTTCTTGTTTGCTGACTCATACCAAACCCAGCAACTAAAAGGTTTAGAAAATTGCTAAAAATGTCTATTTCATCTCTTCAACCCTGCCCCTCAGTCTCTAGTCAAAACAGGTAATTGTTTGGACAGAAAAAATTTATGCCTGGAGTGGCATTTTGTTGAAAGGTCCCCAAGCTCTGCATTTACAGACATCCTGGTATATGAGTTAGGAGCTCTCCTCATCTTTACTGACAGCTTCCACATAGGAACATGTCAGAGCTGAAATTGCACTAGATTTCAGTACTGCAAGAAGCACTTTAGTGCCCAACCTGAAGGACATATAGTTGGTGTCAAAAATGGGAAGAGTGTGACAACACAATCAAGTCACTTCCACGCATCAGCATGCTGAGTATTAATCTTATTCTCAGGCAGGGCCACTGGAAGAAACCAATTAGCACTTTTTATTTTAGATCTAGAAGCCTGTTGAGAAATTATATGCTGCAAACTGTCTGGCACTACATCAGTAAAGGATGTTAAGTAAGATCCCATAAATAACCTTCCACCGACCACTGCGCCATATTCTACGAGAAGTTTGTTTTAAACATAAATAAAATTAAGTACTTTCTATAGAGACAGAATGCTGGCACAGCAGTCTAGAAAGTTATATACATATGGACATCGCAGAACTCACACTGTCAGGATCCTGGCACCAGCCACACAGCAGCGGGTACCACTGGCAAGGCACTACCCCTTATTACTGTTGCTAACATAAACTTAGGAAAGATTCTCAAGCACCTAAGTCCTTTACTGAAATAGTGACATACCTATGGGGGACAGGAGTATTATAGAAGCTCACCATACAGTTCTGATCTACAAGGGAAAGGAACAAGTACAGGTAGGGACTGAAAATTTAAGGGAGTGGCCAGACTGCTAAACTCACAGATTTAGCGCTACCCACCACCTCACCTTCCTACCATTTCTTTCTTTCCTAAGGAGCCTTTATCCACTGCAGCACTCCAGTCTTGTGAGCAGTCCTACCATCTGTCCTATCGCCTATAAACCCCAAGAGGCCACAGCTCTGCTGCTGCACAGGGATTTCTAATTGTCTATGAAATCCTCAGCAGTATCAAATGTACTGGGCAGCCAGGAGAGCTTGCAGAAGTACTGTCAGAAGAACTTCAGCATACACACTTCCTCAGATACCAGTACGACAAAACCTTTGTGCTTAAAGATATGCCACAGGAACTCATGAAATCACCCCCCTACAGTCATTTAAGAGGTTCTTACTTTCTTACCAGACACTATCACAACTAGATGCAATTCAGCAGAATGTTGTGAAAAGGACTATAGAAAGCATCTGTCAGAGCAGATATCATTTAGAAGAGTGACTGAACTAGCCTTTAAGTTAAGAACCCATATGCATTTTCAATGTCACTTATGGAGAGAAAACATCCAACGGCAATATTAACTGACTTCACTATGCCTGCCCACTCTAAAACGGTTTTCTATCACAAGCCACATTGAAATAGATTTTATTTCCATTTTTATGCAATAAAAACAAAATACTGTACCTCACAGTAAAGTCATAGGAGCAAGAGGCCAATAGGGTTGCATGGAATGGTGAAAACTGGAATGAAACAAAACAGAACAACTTTTAAAATAAAAACATTATGAACACATACAGACTTACTATATGTACAAAGCTACCAAATTTTAACTATTTACACTATCTTGGTAGATACATCATCATGCTGCAACACAACAGCCTACCCCACCAAATTTCCCTGACATACTTCTAGCTAGAAGGAATGCTCTGTGGGATCCTTGTTTGTTTTTATTTCATTACAGAAGTGCTGCATAATTCTGCTATAAAGTTAAGAAGTTTCAGAAGAGTCATATAAACAGTCATTAAATTCTCAGGGCTGACAAGCTGAGTATCATCTCATTATATACAGTAAATTTCAGAAAAGCTATTTGATCAGTTTATTATTTTCAGAAAGAGAAAATTTGTGTCCTACTGCAGAGAACGTAAGATATAGGAGTCATCAATTCCATGTCCTAAAACTTTTAAATTATTTACAGAAATGGGAATACTTGAGATTAGTTGAAAAACTGCAGGTAGTATAACATCACTTTGTAACTTTCCCCTCTCCTACAGGATATTTTACAGGACACAGCCTTCTACGGACTCTTACAGACATGTCTAGGAACTGCAACAACAAGGAACTTGTTCACCTCAACATCTGCTTTTTGGCAACCCTGTTTCCAACTATTTTAAGGCCTGCATTTCTCAAGAGGAAGTACTCAAGTCATTGACATAACTTCAGTTTGAAAAGCAGCTCCTCCCACATCATGGTTCATAGGTAAGATTCTTCCTGCAATACTTCCAATTATTCACAGCTACTGCAAAAGTCAAAAGTTAAGCCCAGGCTAATGCCATAACCACCCAAGCAGTCAGGAGAGCAGCGTATGCTGCTGCCTGCTGAGCTCTACTGACAGAGTTCTCTTTGCTACAGCATTATTGTGCTGTGTGCATGCTTGAACTTTATGCTCCTCAGATTTCCTACAACTTTTCTGGAGGGGAAAAAATAAAAATCACAACAAAACATCTACTGGGCTTCTGGAATGTGAATAATAAAGGGAAAGAAGCCTGATGGGCAGTAAAAACCTGTGTGCCTCTGCATCATCATCCAAAGCAAAACCACCTTGCCAAGGCTGAAAAGCTTTGTCATTAATGTTAAATATTCCCTAATGTTAAATTTCCCTAAGCAAACGCTACCAAAATACTTATAAGAGTGCTACATATGGAAGTTGAAAGAATTTGTGTGATGGCTTTCTGCTACAAAAAGACTTCTAAAATTCTGTTCCACTTAACAGTAAGATACTACAATTTTAATCATCTGACCAATTGTATATAGACAGAAGAGACCCACATATCATCCAGCCTGACCTCTGATATTTCACAGATTATTCATCCAAATATCTCTTCAGTTAGACTCAAAAACCATAACTACATTTCAGTGTAAGAGATTAAAGCCAGCTAAGAATAGGAGAAAGCCAGTGTCAGCATCAATGCCAAAATCTCCTGAAAAGGGCTCCAGATGACCTCAGTGTGCTGTTAATGCCCTGCACTGCAGTGAAAGACCACAAGAAATCCACAGGAATCCTAACAGTATCACGTTGGGTAGAGTTCCTTGCCAGCTTCAGATCTGACCATCAACACAACCCTTGAACGAGTAACAGAATACAAAAGACAGGCAACTGAAGACTCTGATTTCATGGTTGGTTTAAGCTAATTTAAGAGTGCACTGCTGTCAAGACTCGTGGACTTTCTTTTCCACTTCAGGTTGCATGGTCTTGCCCCTCTCCTTTGTGTTAGGGTTTGCAATTGAGTGGTTCAGTGACAAATTGAGGCAGCTTAGTGATCCAGACAGAAACTGGTCACTTTTAGTGACAGGATTTTCAGTCAGAGTAATCATCTGAGCCAGCTTGCTGCACAGTGTTACAATTGCAAGTGTCAGTACAATGGAGGGGAAGGGACACAGGGGTAGTGACAGAGGTCTCTATTTAGACAGCATACTGGTCTCTCCATTTAGCATGACTGGTGTGTTACACCATACGAGTGCAGATATTCTGCACCACCTCTAAGTGCTGGCTCATATTCTCATACCTTATGTCCACAGGGACCACATCTATCTTGAAACAGAAACTATAGAAACCTGCTATAGCAGAACAGAAGCCACATACTCTCACACACCTCTCCTCTGCTCATGTATGCATTCACAGGCTCCCCAACACCTCCTTAGAGCAACTTAGTCAGCTGACCTCGGAAGTTGGTGCAAAGGAAGTTCTACTGCTGGCCCACTATTAATAATCACTTCAAGGCATTTTAAGTAAACAGGGGAGCACAATGGGTCATAAAACAGAAACTCAAATGAGACAGTATAAGATCATAGAACACACCCTACAGGGTTAGACCCACAGTTCCAAGCCCAGTGCTTTATGTTTACATGGCATTGTCTGTATTTTAGTTCGTACCAGTCACCTCTGGTCCTCTCACTAGATATTACTGAGAAGTGTCCGGCTTTACCTTCTCTATTTCCCTCAATCATTCAGTGGTAAGATCCTCCCTAAGCCCCCTTCTCACACTAAACAAATCCCAGCTCTCTCAGCCTCTCCTGGTAGGACAGAGGCTCCAGCCGCTTAATCTTCTTTGTGGCCTTTCGATGGATGTACTCCAGTATGTCCATGTCTCCCTTGTACTGGGAAGCCCAGAACTGGACCCAGCACTCCACAGGTGGTCTCACTGGTGCGGTGAGTAGCAGGGAAGGATCACTTCCCTCAACTTGCTGGCAATGTTCTTCCTAAATGCAGCTCAGGTTGATAGAGAGTAGAAAAATGATACTGCCTGCCTATGCAACCTCTTGTGCAGAAAGCTCATTCAAGAAGTCTGCCATCTGATGTGTAGAAGTGCTTCCATCTGTTTGTAAGCCCATCTACTAGCTTCATTGAGCGTCCTTTAGTTCTATTATCACTGGTTGCAGTAACAATTCTGCATTAACTTTCTCCAGTTTATCATGAAGACAATGTGCTATGAATCCTGTAGTGGCAGAGCTGTTTTTAACATATCCCACTAACTGTCAGAGAGTAAGAATATGACAGTCTGTATTGATTGCTACCATATTGATTCATCCGTCTTAATGGCTGTCAAACTGGAGTTGCCAAATGATCTTGTTTAAAAAATAAAAAGAAACAAACCAACTCAAACATCATTGATAAATGTTCTTCTGTAATGAAGAACATTTCCCAGAGCCAGATTAGTGCATGGTGAATCAGGAATTTAATTAGAAAAAAAGACTGGGCAGCCACCACCAGTGGGGACAGCAGACAAGAGTAGCTGGGAAAAGGAGCAACAGGAGCTTCTCAGGCTGTCTGGCCACAAACAGGATTTGTGGTATGGAAGCACTCCCTGAGTCACATCCTTTTCTGATAAATTATAACCCAAGTGCAGTAAGTTGTTAGAAACACATAAAAATTTACAAGGCCACGTGAAGCAAAATACTGAATAATTTTTTTCTGCCCACTCAGACTTTCTACAAAATATTAAGAAACACACCTGTTCCTGAAAGACTTGTAAAGGATCAGGTGTTATCTGACCAATATAAAAAAAATAACAAGCACTAATATGGAAAAAAAGTCACTGTGCATCTAGGTCACCCACTGATAGGAATCCACTATAGTCATGGGTAGCCTTTCATGCATGAAGTCTGAATACCTCTGAATTTACTAACATTTACTTTGTATACATAAAAATATGCATTTGTAATGAGTTCTATACCTTGCCTTATGTAAATATCAAGCCTTTGTATGGAAAAAGGTACCGCCTGATTAAAAAAAAATTAATAAGGGAAGCCATGTAACTTAGCTGAAGTAAACTTCCCAGACTTCTCTCAAGCTCTCAAACACTCCTCATGGAAATATACTGACTTTGAATATGTTGCTTACTTTGAAATCCCAGCAATTTGCTTAATATCAAAAGTATTTTACAGTGTTAAACCAAAGGTTTCAAAGAACAGTTGCTGTAGCATCTAAAATCTTACAGGCAGATAATACAAAACATGACTGCTTTCCAGAAAAAAAACCTGTATATAGTGGTTCAGTGGTGGTCAATGGGGAAGAAAAGACAACTTACTTTTACTCTTCTGATAGCGTAGGTGTGACCAAGCAAGACAAATACCGGTTGCCGGATGTTCCGCAAATCCCAGCCTTTCAAGCTGCAGTCAACTGCACCAGTTACCAGCAAGTTCTGATGAGATTGGATAAAACACAGATATACCAGGAGAATTTAATTATTACATTGCAGTGATGCATATGTTGGCTACAGAAGTCTGATAAATCAAACAATACAGATGAATAAATCATAATTGAGGTTTCCAGAGTGTAAGGAAAGAGAACAGAGAAATACAAACTGTTTCTCCACTATGGACCATTCTGTCTACTACACAAAAGAATAAGCAAAACCTCTGACCTACTTGGGCTGTCTCTCTGTTGGAACCATTCTCTTCTGAAGATACAACAGCTAATGAGAGCAACAAAGCAGCTAGACATGTTTTTATAAAGAGAAGATGCGTAAGGTTGCAGTAAAAAACCCCACTATTTCATGAGTGGTTTGATTAAGAAAACAACCGGCTGAACAGGTTTATACCTCATCATATTTGCACCAGTCACAGCTCAAGATCTCAGCCTGGTGGGCAGGTATCACAAGTTTGACTCCTGGGGCTTTCACATCCCAAACTCTTAAAGTCTGATCACCTGAAACAGAGAAATCGATTCAACATTGTTGCATCAGTTATGGGATACAGTTAATCCCATCATACTTAGTAGGCAACTGCCCCTCAGCTCTATGAACTCTATGAACTATTACATGAGGACACTCATGCCAAATAAAGCAAGCACATTATAGACACAGAGGTCAGGTTGATGCAGAAAATGAATCAGAATTACTACTGCTTTCACTAGGAAAAAACCTCAACACCGTCATTTTATTACTAACGATTTCAGTATAAACTCTTATTTGATTAAAAGGAGATAGTGTAAAATAAATAACATTAATTAAAGTAGGAGCTTAAGGTCCATTATCAAGTAAGACTTTGACAATCAGGATCATGAAAAAAATTTTCTCTGCAAGCCAGCTGAGAAAAAGTACCTAGACACATCCTTTCAGCAGGCAGGAAAGTGAACAGTGTTAAAATGCAACTTATCTCCAAATTCTTTCAATGGAAGAAAAATGTAGGCACATTCCCTGCACTTAACTTGGGCAAAAACTCTCATTTATTGAAATATCAGACGATAAAGTCATTCTGCAGTAACTGTTATGCATACTGAAGGCTTTAACCTCAAAGGACTTAACACACTCCTGCCTATGTGTGTGCACACACACAGAGCTCTTCAGAGACCAATGAAGGTAGTCCAGCTTAACATACAAGCTGTGAATCACCTGAACCTCTCTCTTTACCTCCAGACATACATTGTCTTCTACCCCTAAAGATCTTTAGCATTGGTATACACCGTTCTTACAAATTCAATTCCAAAGTGGTTTACAAAGACATGGAAAACAGCATCAGCTGTCAAGACAACCATGATTTGCAATTTTTTTAATCATCATTCATTAACCCCGAATATTCAGCTTTGCATAAGCAAAAATAAATTCTCCAGCTCATTTGTTTACAGAAAAAAAACCCCAGAATTCATTATAATGCCTGTGTTTGCTCAAGACACATGAAATCACTAGAATCTGTATCCAAACATGCAAGATTTCTACTGAAAGCATGCATCAATACTACCTAAATTAAACAACCACTGTTTTACCTTGCAACTGAAGAAATGACAACTGTTTCTTTATCAGAAACACTTCTAAAAATCCTCAAATTGGTTATCATGATGATTTTTATGCTGTTTAGATACAAGCATTTTGATGGTTTTAGTGCCCAGTTGGTCACTGGTCTTAAAATAAACAGCTGGGCACACAAAATCATAGCTCTTTTCAAGAAACTGACTACAGTTCAAACACAACCACCCCTAGAGCCACAACAATACTCCTATTGCACAAACTGCTAGGCCTTGCTTTTCAAAAAGACATCAAACATTTGGAAAGTTTGAATACAAAAACTGAAGCTAGGGAGAGCTTGGTTCTGCTCCATGACACAAGACTGGCCTTATGACTGTGGTACCACACAGATCGTGGGAGGCTTTGTTCTGATGGTTGATTTGCTTTTCCTCAAACTCCATGGTTGTGAGAGATGCTGTCCTCTCTCTGGGTAAATTCCCACCTGTAAGGTGGGAACACCATAGGATTTCTCCAGGTTTTCACTCCCCCTTGCCTATTTTAATACTGTCAAGAGCAAGACTGCTGCTCAGTGTATGTATAGCACTCCTGGGTAGGACACCCTGCAGTCAGCTGAGGCCCCAAACATCTACACTGCTTATAAAAACAGGGCAACATATGGAGAGGAAGGAACAGAACCAGCAGGAGCTTGGCAAAAAAAGGAAAAAAAAAGAAAAGAAAAAGAAGGTAGGAATACTCACCCACCATTAGTTTTGCTAATCTGCCTGCCTGCAGAGGACAGGTTTCAGTGTGAATCTTACGTCTTTCAGAGATACTAGAATGGACTTCTTAAAAAGCTTTTCTTTTAATTTCATCAGATACCATAGATTTGAAAGGGAAACATATTTCACTACAGACAGGACATTTTTCCCCAAGCCAATAGATATATAAAACCAGGTGAACTAGAATGAACTGCTATAGAGATGGGCCACAGTAGCATTATGTGGGGCCAAAAACATTTTGAAAAGTAAGTTACCCAGCCAATAGCAATTTTGACACTAAATATGCAATTGCCCCAATTATTTCCTTTTTAATAGAAAACGCTGATGCACAAGAAAAAGAGTTATTTTCCCACTTTTTTCTTTTTTGCTTTAATTTCTTTGAAAATGCTAGACTGAGCTGTTATTAATTCTGGCTGGCACTGTTTGTGAAATGTGGGGTTTTTTTTAATGGAGTAACATAACATACAAGCAAACCTTACTGTGAATAGAACAGACTGAATTAAAGCCAAAGGCAAATCCAATTTTTCCATTTCAGCTGTAAGTGGAAGAATGAGATTAATAAAAAAAAAAAAAAAGCACTGATAGACAGTGTAATCCTGGCACACTGCACATTTTAACAAACTTCTTTTTTTAACCTCACTCTGGTCTCACAAATTTATATTTTTTAACATTTCATTTCAGTAACAACTGTTAAAAATTTTAGAATTTCCACATTTCCATGATTCCTTATAAAGATGTATCTCTTCCATATGGTAAAGCAGAAGTAGGATATTAATAATAAAGTACAAGTAAAGCACACCTAGTACAATCATATTCACTACTAATCGCTTCCAGTTGGCACCCCAGAGTAAGCAAACACTAAAGTGGCCAACATTTCTCCCACAAAATATTTCTATTTTTGCAAAAAGCAATTTTTCTATGGCAACAGATTTTTGCTGGGCTGTTAGATAATTATGATTCCAGATTTGTTTGTATATTGTACTTGCTTTCTTTCACTTTAATGAATATTTGTGAAATCTTGGACGAATCAATAGGGCTACACAATACATACTCATCTATTCAAAATTTTTGAAAGAGATGCTAATCTACAAGTAGATCATCCCTATACAGGGGATAAAGACTGCTAATGTAAATGACAATGTATGACAGTGAAAAGATAGTTTAGTTAAGATTTAAGTTTCATGCAGGTTTCCTACTGGCTTTTTACTCACAGATGTATTTTACCCAAATCCATAAATCATAATCTCCTGAGTCCTGTGACAACTAGCTAAGCAGTCATGGCCTGATCGTGCAGTGCTACAACATTAACTATTAAAAATGACTAAGTATTTAAAATATTAATAAAGCCCCAAGAAACCTTAAACACTGATCTGAAGGCCAAAAGGATTATAACCAGGACAGATGAGTGTTTTTCAAGCACCAAACTACCATTACTGTAAAAGTTGACTAAAAAAAAAAAAAAGCAGGATATCTGATCTTCTGACCCTGCTCTCTTGCTAAAACAACACACATAAATGTATTTTCAATTCATGTAGGAAAGGAATTCAGCATAAAAGAACAGTGTTGGCATATATGATGTACCATCAAAGAAATCTTTTAAATATTTTGCAGTGCCACCAAATGATTACAAGCTAACACTACTTTCTTACTTTTTGAATCATAGACTACCAAGTTGGATGTGACCTCAAGGATCATTGGGTCCAAACCTTTCATGGCAAAAGCCCCATCTAGACAAGATGGCCCAGCACTCTGTCCAGCTGAACCCTGAAAGTGCCCCATGTAAGGGGGGGAATCCACTGCTTTCCGTTGTTCTCAGTGTGAAAAATGTTGCTCTTGTGTCCAACTGGAATCTCCCCGGGAGGAAATCACACCCATTGCCCCATCTCTGTTCCACATGACTGACTCCTTGTAGAAAGGGAGTCTCCACCTTCTTTGCAGCCACCCTTTGAGTATTGATAAGGTCTCCCCATGGCCTTCTTTTCTCAAAGCAAAAACCAAACCCAATTCTGTCAGCCTTTCCTCACATGGCAGGCTTCGCAGTCCTTTGATCATCTGTGTGCCTTTCTCTGGACCCTCTTCAGCCTGTACACATCTTTTTTGTATAGCAGGGCCCAAAACTGAACAGAGTACTCCAGGTGTGGCTTGACAAGTGCCCAGTAGAGTGGGATAATGACATCTCTGTTGGTGATGCCCTTGCTGATGCAGCCCAGCACGCTGTTGGCTTTTTCTGCCGCTGCAGCACACTGCTTGCTCATCCTGAGCTGCTTGACCACCAGGACCTCTAGGTATAGCAGTATGTGTGCACAGAAAATGATACACTTCTGTACATGAGGGAAAAAATGAGTGTTTGTAATATTCAATATTGTAAATTATTGAATTCTGTTAAACAAAATGAGTTCTTACTGAAACTGTTTGATGCTGAAACTGTTTAATTACTTCTCAACCCTTGAATTTCCCTGCCAGCCACATCCCCATCTCTCCCTGGCTGGTGCTTGGGGTTACCCCACATCTACACTTGCTTTTATTGGGGCTGCCTGGCAGTGATTTCTCTGCATCTCTGCAAATTAATGCTTTCAAATAGATGAAATATCAATGGTTATGAAGGTCATTTGAAAGTTGTAGGTCCCTTTCCACAGAGCTGCTCCCCAGCTGGGTGCATCCCAGCCTGTGCTGCGCTCCTGCATCATGATTTACCAGCTACAAACATTACACTTGTCCTTGCTGAACTTCATCAGGTTCTAATTAACCCACTCTTCCACCCTATCCAGGTCTTCCTAAAGGGTGGCTCTCCTTTCTGAAGTGTCTACTTCCTTACTCAGTCTGGTATCATCTGCAGACTTCATCAGGATGCATTTGATCCTGTCATCCAGATCTTGGACATGTTTTTTAAATACTAAACCAGACTAAATTATTTAGCCAGAATCAGATAGAAAAATCTGTGGGAGAATAAAGATCAGCACCCAACTCTAACGAATCTTAAAAACAATCTTTTAGACATGTTAAAATGATAATGTGTCCATTTTTATCATAACTAGTGGAAGCAAGCCTAGAACAGGATGAATAAACCTCATGAGATTTCACTCAAAGAGATAGAAATACAGTGATACAAATAGTAGCTTTATTTCAATTGCCCAACATGACTCTACTGAATGCACAAAGTCTATTTCCACATAACAAAACCCAGATATCAAGTAAACATAATTACTAGTGGAAACATACTTTCCAACTGGAAATGTCTTGGTCTGATACAAAATGCTAAAAAACTACAGAAGTAAAAATTGAAAGAGCTGTACGTTATTTCAGAGATCTCAGAGTCTCCCTCTGAACTGAGTAAATAGTTTTAAAAAAAAAAAAAGAACCAGTGAAAACTTTTATCTCAAACACCAGAAAGGTGTGCTAAGACTACACACCAGCCTGATTTGTGAAACTAGAGCTTGAAAACCCCTTGACTACACGTATTTGCCACTAAGAGACCAGAAGGCAAGAAAACAAACCTTCTAAAAGGCAACTCACTAGGTCAGAGCTGGCAGTAAAATAGAATAAGAAATAAACAGTGGTTTTAAATTTTAACCTTAAAGTCTAGCACTGAATGCAAGGGCTTACAAAGCGTGGAGCCTGTATTCAAAAATTCATGTGCAAATCAGAAAAGCAATAGGTCCCAAACATTTCTGTCAACTTAATGAAAATGTCTCAGAAATGATCACACCTTGTTTTGGCATAAGAAAAATTTTTGCTCTGAGCTTTCAGTCTGAAAAGTTATGTCTTTGAGTGAAGAATATAACTAATTGATCTAAATACTGATGAATACCAACATGATCTTGCAGATTTAAGAAACACTTTTTCCCTTAATCATGATTTAAGATGGAATGAAAAACATGTATCTGCCCTGATCAGCAAACATAAGGAGCATAGTAATGATTTTAAAATTAAGGCAGTATTATAACTGAGGTCCCAGCAGCTAAGATAAAAGCTAGCAGTCATTCTTAATCTGGGCATTGTTGAATCCAAACTATTCATATTTTTATTTGCCTGTGTCATATCTGTATCAAACCATACTACAGTTAAGCAGATAAGGGTAGACTGCTACTCATTACTTCACACTGTTAAATTTAAAGGGCAGTAAAACCAGTTGATACTATAAAGGATGCTTTCCTTATAAAGCATGGAACTGAGCAAGGCCCATCACTCCGCAGTCATAGAATCAGAATGGCAAAGGTTGGAAGGGACCCCAAGGATCACAGAGCTCCAACCCCCCTGCCACAGGCAGGGCTACCAACCTCAGGCCTGGATCTACACAAGGTTGCCCAAGGCCCCATCCAACCTGGCCTTGAACACTTCCAGGGATGGGGTATCCACCACCTCTCTGGGCAGCCTGTTCCAGCACCTCACCACTCTTCGGTAAAAAACTTCCCCCTAATATTCAATCTAAATCTTCCTGCCTTTAGCTTCAACCCATTCCCCCTTGTCCTGCCATTGTCTGCCCTTTTAAAAAGTTGCTTCCCCTCCTGTTTGTATGCTCCCTTCAGGTACTGGAAGGCTGCAATGAGGTCCCCCCGCAGCCTTCTCTTCTCCAGGCTGAACAAGCCCAGCTCCCTCAGCCTCTGTAGGGCAGGTGCTCCAGCGCTCTAATCATCTTTGTGGCCCTCCTCTGAACCCTCTCCAACAGTTCTACATCTGATACGCCAATGTTGCATGCATTTGGCACTTCCTTTATGTGCTTCTCCACAGTTTGCTTTCTGGGTAAAACTAAAAAAAAACCCAAACAAAAAGCACCTCCCTCTGGGCAAACGACACAATGACTCATTAAACCCTTTTAGCCATGAAGATGCTGTTGAACATCTATGTCACTTCATTAATGACATTTTCCACATCCCTGTTTTTCAGTGTAAAGCAGACATTTACCAGGGCTCTGGTTTGGTGCCACACGTACACCTGAATCTCCTGCTTATTTTATCAGCTCAGAAATCGTTACTGACATCACAACAGCAGTTATTTACATATACAGAATTCGCAGTTTGTTCTGTAACACTTAACTCACAATTTAAAAAAAAAGCCATTTAATTGCTTTTTTAGAGTACAATACTGTTGTCTTCATCTACAATCATTTGTAAGGTACGTCACACATCCCTCTAAATGTTAAATAGAAGTGTATTAGATGCTGAATAAAAGCTAATTTAATTGAAGCATCAGACACATTTATCTTCTGAAATTCAATTGCATTTTATTGTCCACTGCAGACTGACTTAGTTTTCCTGTATATGTTCAGATCAGACACCTAATGAAGCAAAATAACCACACTTAGTAACAAATTCTTTTTCAATTGCTCTATACTGCATTCTTACTTTTCTCACTTTATTCACTCATATTCATTTCTTAGTCTCATAACAGTTTGAGAGAAAGTCAGCTTTCAAAATCAAAGATTTAACCTCATTAGCTTCAGGCAAAAGTTGTCTAAGCACATTACAGTTCTTCTGAGCAGCCATTCTTCTGTGACTTGCAGTTGCATTTGGTTTTCTGTTTTCAGTTTTCATAAACTAGTTAAGTGGAAATTAAACTTCTGCTGGCAGCTACGTGGATTCAAATAAAGGCAGAAAAGGGGCAGAGATGAAGCAGGCAAAACATTCCTAAACCTTTTTATCTATGGCTTACTTTAAAGTAAAATTTTAAAATAGCACATTGCTTTACTTAAATCTTACTCATTCAGAAGCATTTCAAATCCATTTCCTATCAATGGTTAACAACATACCTAACAATTTCAACACCATTGAAAATGCCTGGTTTAAAAAGTAAAAGAAACCCAAGGGAGATGAAAGAGGGTACAAAAAGTTTCCATCCATACACATATTCAGCTACTGATTTTCAAGAGAACACAAAGTTGCAAAAGATCACAAAACTTAAGGTCAACTCTTCCAGCAAGAGTATCAAAGAAGAGAACAGCTATAAAGGCGACTTAGTACCAACAGGTTATTCTCCAGCTCCAACTGGAGTCATCTTCTATTGAGCTCATCAGTGCAATGAAGCTTTCTGTCCCGTAACTTTCTGTCATCCTTACAAAGTGTGTGGATCACAGCAAGTTTCAAACGAGGAGGCCCAGCCTCCTGACCAGTTCCACCTGACGTTTATCACCTATTTTGACTGACAGACCAGAATGCCATTAAACACTGAACAGTGAAGTAAATTCTCTCAACATAAACTGTCTGATATGCCTTTCTTACAATAAGGAAATGGCACTTATTCCCACAGCTAGAGGGTCATGTGTACTTTTATTACCCACAGTCCTGCTGATCAAAGGAAAACCTCCCAATAAATATTTTCTGTAGTGAAGTAACCTAATCAAATAATGGGAAAAATCCCAGTGCAAACTAAACATAAACACAAATAAAGAAACCTTTCCCACATTGGCATGTCATGATTTCTATACAGGATCTTAGCTTTGAAGTTATTTAATTCAGAAGCACACTGGATGTTTTATTCTGGTAACCATAAGAAAGTTCACCTCACCATCATTCTGAAGACTTCATTCTCTTACCTAATGATTTAGGTAATAATACTCAGCATTACATGGTAAGATTTTTACTTTACCCCTGAGTAATACTTATAAGAAGAACTATACTGTGTCTTTTGTATATATTGTTTTTCCTATAAAATACTATGGAGTCATCAATCACTGAAAACCAACTGCATTTAGACTCAGGCTCCAGCAGGACGTTAGTCCATCTCAAGAGTCAAAGTAAAGTTCACAGAAGAAAAGGAACTCTTTAGGTTTTTAGTCAAAACTTCCAACATCTTCCCAAGGAACAGATTGTATGTTGCTGTATCCACTTTAATTATCACCATATACAGCACCTAATAAACAATGTTTCCCAAAACTGTTCAAGTGGCAATATATTAGAAAGGAGTTTGGCTTCACAGCCTAGAGACTCAACTTTGAAATAACTAGTTGGATCAGTAAAGCCCTTTTGTACATCTAGATTGTCAGAAATTTTGTATGAGTGAAGCTACCACGTAGGGGAGGCTTCTGAGCAGGGCTTTAGAGAGATCATAACTCCCCCTAGAAGCTGCAAAAAACACTAAGCACTGTTTTCCCCACTTACCTTTGAAAGAATCATTCTTAACTAGTATTCTGCAGTATACAGTTGCATTTAAGTAGAACTGTTATACAGCATACAGGGCTCAATCCTGTAAGTTTCTGCACATCCTATTGCACAGGTACCTCATTGTTACCTCAGCAAATCTTCAAATAAGGTAGAAGTATCTGTGCACAAACACCTGGCTTTCAAGTACTACTACGTTAGAACCTTCTTAAGTCAGTCTAGTTCAACTCCATAAGCCAAATCAGATGGAACTACTCAGACTGAAATTTTATTAAAGCCACGTGCACTTTTTCATCAAACTTTCCACAGAATTGGGAAGACAAGTACCTGTGTGTACTCACTTCAGTAACAGGAAAACATATTTATACTTGCCTACCCTCTTGATCTGAGCTGAGCAATTTCCAACAGACTTGAAATCAGAGAAATTTCAGCCACTGGAGTTAATCTACCAATATTTGTATTAAGGCAGTGTCCTCCTGCCCCTCTATTTCCCAAGCAAACTGTGTGGCTCAGCACCCCTGGCCCCGTTAGTCAACAGCGAGGCTCGAGGTCTCACTCCAGAGCTCTCCCTGTGCCTCTGGAGCGGGACAGTGTTTGGAAAACTGCTGCCTCACCACACAGTCTCTGTGCCTCTAGGTACACCCGACTCAATTATGATTATATTGACCAGCAGGATTCCCAGCTCTGGCCAAGGCAGAAAGGTAAAATCAATGATTGCCCTTCCCAAAGAACAAGGCACAGAGATCTCTAGCAGTACTTAAAGCAGTTCAATGGGAGCTGACTGTGTTTCCCTCAGAGCTGACGGTCTACTGACACTTGAGATAATTCGAACAATAGTGTAAGCCAGAACACAAAATGAAGCATATAACATGATTTAATGGTCAGTAACAACAGTGAGATGAATGGAAGAAAGCTACATAAAGTAACAGGAAAAAATTTCCACAAGGTCACTGAAGTGAGTGCTAGAAAACTGCTGATCCTTTTTTAAATGGCCAAGAGGATGATTTACAGATCGCAACAGAACCTACAAATTCAGCAGCAACAATACATTT
The DNA here is from genome assembly GCA_022605575.1 of Laterallus jamaicensis coturniculus. Classification (NCBI taxonomy): domain Eukaryota; kingdom Metazoa; phylum Chordata; class Aves; order Gruiformes; family Rallidae; genus Laterallus; species Laterallus jamaicensis. Next base: position 65,086,817 of record JAKCOX010000001.1, read on the forward strand.
ATCTTTCCTTCTTCCAGTTTTATGTATGACAAACACTACCACCTGCTGGACAAAGTGCAGAACTAATCCAATAACATAGAGGGTTTGTTTTGCTGTGAGCACCCCTTTACCATCATGTTTACCTGAGGCAGATGCAAAACAACCTGGGATGTGTGGAGACCATATAGTGCTGTAAACAACCCCTTCGTGGCCTTTAAAAGTGCATAATGACTTCCCCACAGCTGGATCCCACTGAATAAAGTAAAAAGAAAACTGTTGAAGTACACATTTAATCAGGCTTTCATACATAAAAAAGCTTTATACATACAGAAAGGAGTAATTAACTTCTTTTTACTATGCATCATGAAAAGCATTTGTATACTTAAACTGACATCAACTGCAGGATAAAGCAACATCTCAGTTAAAACAGGATTTCAGCCTTGTTGTAAAAATAAAGAAGAAAGGTGAATTAATGAAGTTTCTTAACACAAGGAACTATCAGATCCAAAACAAATGACATTTTTCACCTTTGTATTAACATACCAGCTTGGCTGTTTGATCCCAGGAACCAGAGACCACTAGCTGCTCTCCTCTCGTTTGGCTCCAGTCAACACTATATGCCTATAAACAAAATAACAGCCTAGTTTAGAAAGAGCATTAGAATACAACCTGAGATTTTAGCTAGCCAAAGCTTCAGAAAATAGACTTGGATTTGCAGGTTGCATCATAATCAGCTGAAAACTCACACCAGTCAAGTACCACAAAGCTGTCAACAATACCATTCACCTGAAGAAAAATTAAATTTAACATCTCAGCCCGGCACTAAAGATACATACAGGCTCAGAAAAGTATCCAAAAAAGTAAAGATGGGCCAAATTGAAGGAAGGAGGTGGGAGGAAGGGGGGGGGGGGGGGCAGGGGATGAAAAAAAAAAAAAGGAGAGTTGTAACAAAATCACATGGACCTACTATCAGAAGTTTCTATCACTGTAAAAAGCCATAATTCAGACTGATTTCTTATCTCTAAGCCAATTTTATACAAGTATCTACAGTTTCTAATTGCTAGCAATGTTAATGCCATCTCTCTTCAGAGCTGATTATGTGAATTGACTTCGATGTTTTAGCTGACTAGCAATAAATGCTTATCATCTCTAAATCTCATCAGAAACATGTGCCACAAAATACTCCTGTTTTTCGTATTTTCCAGGTGTATGACACTTCTTTTATCATGCATATCCTCAAACAAGTATCTTTCCCCCTGAATCTGTATGATGTCCTGTGTTCTACTACTAAGCTGTTGCTGTTTGGAAATGCCCCTAAACGTACTGCTACATAGAATGCCTCTCCTTCCACACAAACAGTGGTCAGCTCAGTTGAAGTGTTTGGTGCCACTATTCATCTCCAAGACTTCCCAGGAAGAAATGTGCCTCTGAGAAACACGTGACCCACGTCACACGATTCACCTAGCCCCACATATTTGGGATGTATCGGAATTACTGCACAGGTAAGGCAAAGGGTGTGTATGTCTGGCCGCTCGTTCGCGAGCTCTGAGCGCATCGGTGCGCTGGACAGGGGCTGTGACACCACCTGGGCAAAGGCAGGAGAAGTGGCTGGGGCTGCCCAGCACGCGGCAGCGGAAGCAACGGGACACCAGCAAATCCTCCTTCGGACAACAATTACAATCAGAACTGACAACAGGCTCAGAAACAGCTGTTTCCCATTTGCCACGGGATGAGTCCAGGTAATGGGAAGAGAGTGAAAAGAAGGAGGTGTGGAGAACCCATCAAGGTTCAATTTTATTCCTCTTCCCTATTCGTGCTGTCATCCAAGGTAAATTTACAGACGCTTCAATAGATGCTGTGTTAGGCAACAGGGAAGGACTAACAGCACAGCATAAACCTTAGTTGTTAACCTTTTAGTGCTTTATCTTCAATCATAAAATACATTAATACTAGTTTATGTCTAAACAGCAGCAAGAAATGCCTTGGGCAAGATGAAAATACAATGGGGGAAAAATAGTATGTAAAACCCATAAAAAAAAGTTCAAATAACTGTTCAGGCTCACTTTACAAGACAAATTTAATTCAAGCATTCTATTGTCTCACATTCCAGTGAGACTTCATCAGAACCAAAGTAAATTACACTAATTTATTCATGAGATTCAGCAGTTGGTTAGTGCTGAAATAAAACTCATTGTCCTTTGATAATAAAGATGTGCTTTTAAATTAAAAATGGGACAATGATCTCATTTAGGAAACAAGAAACAGATCCCTGCCAATCTTGCATTAGAAATACCATAAAATGCAGCGACAAAATTGACATTAGAAATGTTATACAGGGATTAAGGATTATGAAGGTAATCAGTAGTTTTTAAAGAGCACTGTCTGCCAGTGTTTATGACAAACTATTAGGTAGATTCCCTCTGAGATCTATTCCCTAAATGCATGTTTATAAAGAATCAATATAAACCTTTTGTATGTCAAAATAAACACTCTGCCCATGTTTCCTATACTGTCTTTCTAACTCATGGTTGAATGCATCCACCACCCCATGCTACCTGCTAAACTAAGACTTGGACACAGAAATGTTTCCTTCACAAACAACAGATGGTGCAGGAGAACCAAAATAAACTTATGGACAGAATGTCGATGAGAAAGTCTATGAGAAAATGATAGAGACACACAAACACACACACACACAAACACACACACACACACACACAAACACACACACACACACACAAACACACACACACACACACAAACACACACACACACACAAACACACACACAAAGGTATTACACTTTGGCTACATCTTTCTGTTGCTGCCATAAGTCCTTAACACTATCATAAAAACCTGACCACAACTACAAACTCGTCTCTCAAAATTCTTTAGGTAGTATATGTATTAAACCAAATTAGCAAAATTATAAAGAAATAAGGGACAGAAGAGCGACTGTCATGTTGCTGCAGCCACTCAGGTTTTAGCTTTGTGCTTTGCATCTGAAAACATCTTCAGGTGTTTATGAATACCAACCTGGATTTACTCCCTCATTTTCATTGACTACACATCCACTAGGTTATTTTATTCAGATGTATGTTATTTAGACAACATGTCAGTAGTTCAGGCTAAAACTGATTGCATCTAAAGTTCAAAGATTTGACAGAAGCAAGTGGAAAGTTAGAAGAAAAGCATGGGGGAGGAAAAAAGAGTAGAAAACTCACTTGGGGGAAGATAAATATACTAAAGCATAAATGTCTTTAAAATATAAAAATACATTTATGATCACGATTATAGTATTTTTCTCCACCCATACTGCACTGCATAAAAAAACCAAAGTTCAACAAAACCTAACACAATGGTATCAAAGCAAGGCTAGAAAAAGATTGCTGTCCCAATATTTGACTACTGTTACTTCAGTAGGATCTCACAGGTGTTATCATAGAAAAGGATAAGCAGTTCCCAGGTACAACAGAAGTCCTAAGGACCCACATAATGCAGATCACTCTATATCCCCAGGATAACACTGTTGTATATACATCAGCTGTCTGATTTAGCAATCATGCTCTCTAAAAATCACAGAATGATTGCATTACTTTCATGCAACACAATGATTACCTAGCCTGTAAGAAACAACAAACACTATTTCTGGACATAGTAAGATTTAAGTAAAGCTGTAACTACTATGGTGTAGGAATGTACAGAAAAATATGTACAATAGGTAATTCACTTTATATTCAGAATAATGTTGTTATAAATTCAAACCATGGATCCAAAGTTAAAAACAAGACAATAAAACACAGCGTTGGTCATAGTCCACAAGTAAGTCTTTCCATAATTCAAACATTAGATTGTCCATTAAATATTTAAAGTTTGCATGGCTTACCTCCTGAGTGTGTTCTTTATAGACTTGCAGTGGACCTTTAGTTTTAGCCATATCCCAGATCTGCAGAGATCCATCTCCACTACAAGTGATCAACACGTGTTCGTTATTCTCACTCCAGGTCACATCAAACAGGCCATCATTCCAGTCAAAACTAAACCAGAACAATGAAGATACTTGTTGGTGAGAAAGCACAACACAAAAGTCTGGACTAGTGACAGACAAAGACATTATTTCTTTCAATCAGCCTCTTTACCATTCTAAACAGCATTTTTATATATTTGAGTTTTCAGTAAAACTCCTTGCAAGTTAAATACTTGTTATAATGTCAACTTTTACAACCTATGCCAGAATAGGTTAATTAAGCTAAAGCATAAATGAGCCAAGGACCTTCCACACACAGAATGAGAGAGAATGAAATCTGATTGCAGTCTTAAACTTGCCAGGCAATCACAGACAGGTTTACCACATTCAATCTCATCTACAGTTTGCCCAGGATGTTGCTACAGGGGTAGGAGCCCTCTGTCTTAACAACTATGGTAAACAAATAAAACTGTGTTGGGAGAGCTCTAGCCAATTCACACCACCATTAGGAAGCTGAGTCACAATGAAAAAACAACAGAAAGACAGTGATGAACATATTAAAGATCTCCACACTCCCTTAAAAGGGCTTTCAACACACCAACAATTCATCATATTGGATCTCATACTGTGTATTAGTTGCTCTGCAACTACTATCAATGGTCATGATGTTATCTGATGGTAAATATGAATTTATTTACCCCCTTTCCACTGAAGGTTCAGCTAAGCTAAGGTTAAACTTCATGACACCCTGGAGTAATGATGAGGGAAAGACACACACAGGTTTCAGTAGAGAAAGTGACACAGTTTATGGCTTAGGAAGTTACAGACTTTCTACCACAAACTATGTGGAGTCACTGGAAATATAGAAATAGAAATGAGCAATGCTAAAACAGAGCGCTGAGCAGAACTAAGCATGTTGAACAGCTTCAAAGAGCCTTGCTTAGTAATTATGAATTAAAAACAATTTACCTGAATATGATTAACTATTTGTTAAGCATGTCTATTTCAGTCCTCTTAGTCTAAACAAGTGCTGTTTCAAAACTTTATTTTAAAATAAATTAGGTCAATGACAGTCAGGTACTAAACCTCCTCCTTCCTAACCTTATTCCTCCCTCCATCCAGAACACAAACCAAAATTCTTTCAAGCTTCTAGAACTTTGGATCTCTTAGGAAGGACCTCTGTGACTTGATGCTGCTTCCTGCTCTATTTTCAGTCATGCATAAGGGCATAAATTTAGGTGGCAACGTGCTGCTCCTAAAAAGCTAAACCTCTTCATTTTAAGCAAGGGCAGAGAGGCTGCCATTAATTTACATTGTCAGTTTTCTATAAAATGTTTTACACTACAGAAAGGATGCAATCCAGATTACTTCCTATAATAAAGTCTATGTATTTGTACATAATCACAAAGACATGTACTTAGTAGATACTTATAGCAAAGATTCAATACTGTTTATTGCTAACGGTAACACTAAATATTTGGGTTGTCTCTTGTACTCTTGGATACCTAAGCTTTTCTCTTGCAAAAAAACCCCACCAAACACAAAGCATAAACTTACGTTACCTCCGGAGCAGAACAATCCCAGCTTCATTTTGTTCCAGCACTGCCAGAGTTCCACAACCTAGACCAGCAAAACAAAACATCACAACTAGCTCCCCCATGCCAAAGCAAACTACTGTCATTCTGAGGGAGCTCCAGTGTGAAAACACAAAGGGCAGCTGAACAACTAAGAGGCCAAACAATTAACTGCATAAATAAATACTTTATTGTCTAATGCTCTCTAAATCAGTAATTAATTTACACCACATTTTTGGGTTTGTTTTTTTTTTTTTGGGGGGGGGAGGGGGAGAGGTGTTAACTCCAGCATATCTGTAGGTGAGGTTGCAGATGATAAAACTCACAAATCATCAGAGTGTTTTCCACACAAGCCTTGTGTTACAGACATACTAGCACTAGGTTTCCTTTTATCTTTGTTATAACATAGGAGATGTAACACTCCCTGTCCCCTTTGTATTATTAAACTAGTAATACAAACATAACTCACCAGAAAAACAGAAATTAAACATGTAATTCAGTTCTGAGGAAACACACATAGATACTGCTCTCCCATACAACTGGGATACTGTCTAAGTAATGTAGTGTTTAGAAACTTATTGAAAAGGGAACCTTGCAGGAGCAGTACACAGACAGGAAGGGCAAAAGGTGCCCACCTTGGGGGAGGGCAGCTCAGCTGGTCTCCTCAGCCAGTCGCCAAGGGCCTGCCCAGGCACCCAGGCACTGAGACTACATACAGCTCCCACTTTAAGGAGATAATATTTTCAGACCTCTCAGTCACAATGTGTATTTCTCTGCTATTATATTCTCAGCCCTAGTAAGATCAGTGCTTCTCTGAGAATACGGTGAGCTTGTCTTTTGCAAGCAGGGGGGCCCAGGGGCAAGCACTGGGCTTGCGGCCTGCTCTGACAGTAACACCAGCCCGGCTGCGGAAAACAGAACCACTAGGTTGGAAAAGACCTTTGAGATCGGGTCCAACTGTTCCTGGCCTCTAATAAACCATATCCCTGAGCACCTCACCTACCCATAGCTGAAATATATCCAGGGATGGTGATTGCACGGTTTGCCTGGGCAGCCTGTTCCAATGCCTGACAACCCTTCGAGTGAAGAATTCCTTCCCGATGTCTAACCTGACCCTACCCTGGCAGCTTGAGCCCATTCCCCCTCATCCTATCGCCTGTCGCTTGGCTGAAGAGACCAACACCCACCTCTCTACAACCTCCTTTCAGGTAGTTGTAGGTGACAATAAGGTCTCCCCTCAGCCTCCACTCCAGGCTGAACAAGCCCGTTTCCCTCAGCCGCTGCCCGTAAGGCTCGCTCCCCAGCCCCGCCACCAGCCTGGCCGCCCTTCTCTAGACCAGCACCTCGGTGTCCTCCTCGTAGCGAGTGGCCCAGAACTGAACACCGCACTCGAGGTGCAGCCTCGCCAAAACAGAGCCAAGCTGAAGGGAAACCCCACAAGGCTTTTACGGGCGCGGGCTAGCGCTCGGGGCACCCAGGCTCCCAGCCCCGAACGGAGCCCCCGCGACACGCCGCCACCGGGAACGTACACTACCGGGTGTGTGTATGTATGTGTGGGTGTGGGTGTGGGTGTGTGTGTCCCCACCACCCTCCGCCGCGGAAGCCCCGCCCGCACCTGCGATGCCATAGTACTGCGCGGCGGCGCAGGCCACGCGCCCCGGCCAGTAAGGCGAGAACTCCGCCGCGTAGCCGTGCAGCCCCGGCAGCCGCAGGACGCTGCCGCCGCCGCCGCCGCCGCCACCTCTCGCAGTGCCCATAGCCCCCGCCTGCGCCGAGGCGCGCAGGAACCGCGACGGAACCGCCGCGCGCGCGGCCGCACCGGAAACGGCCCGCCCGGCGGGCGGGGCTGAAGCTGTAGTCTCGCCGCCATCTTTGATGGTGGCAGGGGGCGGCGCGGTGCGCTGTCGGAGTGCGCGGGCCGCCCTGGGGGGCCCGCAGCCGTTTCAGCACCTCCCTCCCTCCCGCCGGCTATGAGGGAACTGCTGCTGGTCTTGAGTGCCTGTCCAGCTCTGACCGACTCTCCAGAGGTGGTAGCGGCTGCTTTCGGCCTCTGTGGGCTGGTGCGGCCTTGTCCTCAGACCCCCAGAGAGGAAAGGTGCGGGAGGCTTCGGGAGGCCTGCTGGGAGGTGCATGGTGTGGTGCTGCTAGGCTTTCATCTGCACCACAGCGCGAGTCGGAATTATAAAGGTCTTACGGCCTAGACCAGGCGCCCGACCGCTTGCTGCCCCTGACTCATGATAAACAATTAGCAAATTCACCTGCCAGTGAGGGGATCCCTTCCAGCCTCCAAAGGCATAGCATACTCTTACGTGCCATGTAAGGCGTGCACTGTGTGCACCCAGCACATGAGATGTTTCAACTGTATTACATTATCTGCTGGTTTTCCTTTCAAAAAAACACTCCTGTTTCATTCTGTGATTTCTTGAATAGATCTAGGTATCATTCTTCTTGTGATGCAATTATGCTTTATGGAGGTCCCTTTGTGAACAAACTGTAAGTTTTCTTAGACCTATGACTTTTTTTAAGTCCATGGAAATTTTGCCTTTGAAAGGAAATGTGGGGGGGTTCAGGCTTAGGAAATAATTTTTGCAGAGCACCAGCTGCAACTTGTGTTACAATCTATCCTATCTGTGATTAAACAGGACTTCAAATACAGACACAGGGACTACCCTTCTTAGCTACAATGACGCATCTATGTGTGTAGAGAGAGAAATACAAAAGTATTATTTTATACAATAGGAAGTTAGAGCAAAGGCAAATTATTTAAATAAGGTAATATCAAGGAGCTTGGAGGATAGTTACATGCTCCTACTCCTCAGCCTTGACTAAACCTTGACTACAAAATCTACTGTAAAGCCACACAAATGTATAAATTGCTTAAACTGGCACTCAAATGCAGATCACTGGATTAGACGGTCCTAGTAATTCTTTGACCTCATGGTAAAAATGGAAACAAATTCATTTATCAAACACCCTCCAGGATTTTAGAATAAAGCAAATCCAAATTCAGTGCAAGTGGAGCTCAATGTATCCTTTGCATTATCACAGCAGCTCACAAAGCCTCATAACTGTCAAGGTAAAGGCTTAATTTATTGACAGACATAATGTGAAATCAGATTCTTTAGCCCTCAGGCAACGAGTCAAAATCCTTACCGAATCCAGGCTAAATTCCACCAGTTTTTGGCTCTGTGGAATCTTTTTAAATCGACACATCTTCCCAAAATGCAAGTTACAAGGTAGTTTCACGAGGGAGTGTTGTTAACATAATCGCCCCTTGTGACTGGGGTGCCAACTGCAACACAGCGGTGCAGTAAGTACATTTGGACACAGCTATTTGCGAGGTGGTGCTTGGGAGCCAAGGGCTTGATGGTGGCAAGTCCAGCTATTCTACGGACCATTTGTCACTGCTATTTCTGAGTATGGGAGGAGTTCCATGAAGTGCCTTTTCAGATCTAGTTGATCTTTTGTAATGAGTGAAATTCCGCAAAGAGCTTACGCAAACAGGAAGCGGTTCTTATCTCTGTTCCAGCTTTGTTTTAAAGATGGATTAAAAGAATTCTCATACACATAAAGATCAAGAAGTGGATAAAAGGTTACAAGGAAGTCCTGTGAGAAGAACTAGTTCACAAAACATTTTGGTTTTGTTTGGTTTTTGGGGTTTTTTTCTGCAGAGGAGCTTGTGAATACAGGTTTTGAAGATCCTTTGAAGTAGGAGGCAAAAATAACACAGTGAGTGGAAGTATTTACATAGGGAGATTTTAAGGCAGAAAAGGTAGCAACTAAAGAAAGGAAAGCTATTTTACAAGCAAAGAGAGAAAGCCCCAACAAAGCTGCTAAACGTGACTGTTTTACCTCCTCAGCCCCTGGGTAGCCGAGTAAATTCAAGAAACTAAAAGGACCATCGATCGTAGTGGTGTTTTCTAGGTAGCTGTTGAGACCCACCAGCCAGCTCTTTCACCAAGCAGACGTACCCCGCACCGAGCTGTAGATGGCACCCACGTTCCACGCAAAAAGTGAGCGTCCTCCTTTAGGAAAAAAAAATCCCCAACTACGCTGTGATGAGTCGTTTCCTAACCCGGTATCACTTCGGTGAAATTAAAATAAATAAATAAATAAAGGTGCTTAGTAATGTAACTTTTAGGCTATATTTATGCTGCGTTCACTTCTCTGAGCTCTGCTCACAGTCATACCCCTCGTTAGTATTGCGATAGGTGACTGAGATGCTTACAGCAGCCCCTCCACACCCAGTTCTCTACCCTTTCTGTCCAGAGAGCTCTGCTCTGTTAAAAACACGTCCCTCATTTTCCCAGCTCACAAGCTGGTAGCTAGCTTATGTGTGAGTTGAGCTGGTAACCATCTCTGCTCTTTACACCAATCATGAAATAAAAAGAGCCAACCCAAAACCCGACAGGTCAGCAGAAATAAATATAAGGAAGGCTCTAGTCCAAATATTAAAGAAGTTATGTAAAAAGCTTTCCTACTAGAGAAAGTAGATTGTGAGCTATTCCCTCACGTGCAAGGACAGTTGGCTTAAAACACTGAAAATGCTCAGCATAGTGAATGTTTACTGACTAAAAGAAACGGAGAGTTGTTTCCAGCTGAAATACCCACGCAGTCATAAAGCTGCATGAGTTGAAGCTTTAAAAAAAGCACTGAGTGTCCCCAGGCTCAGATTGCAAAACTGCCAACAACTGAAAATAAACAAATCAAAGTAACCGAGGAATGAATGCAAAGGGGAAAGGCTCCCCTCCTCTCATGGGGAAAGTCAGGGCTGTGGAGGTTGGAAGGAAGACACAGGACAGAGGTTTCTAGCAGTTTAAAAGAACAAAAGAAGTTAGAGGGAAAGACGCTTGAGCAGAGGAAGATTTCTATGAGGACATTTAGCAAGAAGCATGAGAATTGTTGTGGGCAAAAGGGGTATGGAGCAAGAACAGTGCACATTCTTCACCATCCTCCAGTGACGGTCCAGGCTGATGAAATATCCGTCCCCCATGATGTATCTGCTCTGCTGCGTCAGTTTTAGCTCACTGCTCTATGTGTGCACCATGCCGCAGCTTGGTAAGCGGCTTCCTCAGGTTATTGCAGATCAGCAGCACCCCTGCGCAATGGCCACCAGTCTCTACTTGCCCCTTTGTACTGAAATATTGCTTTAAATGTTCGGTGTAATCAAAGATTTACCTCATCTTAATGACTGGCAGCTGTCTGCCTCATAAGAAAATATTGTCCTCTCTCTGTGGAACGTAAGGGCTACGTCTGATTGTCCTCAGTGATATGCTTAGGCTAACTTGTTAGGACAATTTTTAGAACAAGATTTTTATTTCAGTTTAATAATTTCTATTGCATAATAGAGTTTTGGACTCAAGCTTATAGAAATCACATCAGTTTATGTAGTTTCAAGATCTCATTTGGATTTTTGTGTTTGCAAATTTCTTTACTTTTTTATTTTTTACACCTCTAATTAAAGCCCATTGGACTCCTGCAAACTTCTTTGTCCTGCTCCTTGCTGAAGAATTTATGGTGTATCTCCAAGCTCTTAGTTCTATATACTATTCTGTAGTTAAATAAGAGGGCCTTAACGGATGGATGGATGAAATTTAGCATCCATTTTAAAACCATCATCCCTAGTTATATATTTTAATCCCTTCTATGACTTCCATCAGCACCGCCAGATTTCAAAATGCAGATTAGTTTTGAATAATTTTTCTCACTCTGCTGGACACTGATAGCCATAATAGATGAAAAATGTAATTTGTCAAATGCACATATGTCTTAAATTTAACCTCTATAAATCAGGACACATTAGAATTACCTTTTTTTTAGTCTTGCAGCTTGTTTGCACTAGTTTGAGAGGCTAAGTCAAGCCTGTTGCATCTGCCATATGCTCTTTGTCACTCATCAAAAATTGCATTTAGAATTGCAACTAATTAAGATGGCAAAATATCAGGTGTTATGGTTAAGTCTAGAAGCCAGTGGTGTATAGCTGTAAAAACATATAGTGAAGAGAGGGTCATTATTTCAACAAATTTACAGCTAACTGCTTGTTACCAGTTTTTGTCTTTAGAAAAAAAACAACAATCAAACCACAACAGAGCTGGAACCCGGTGATAGTGAATAGTGATTATATGGAAACAACCTGGTGCTAAAGATGTTAATTTTACAGCACTTCAGAAACAAGTGGACAAGTGTACTTCTGATAACAAATGGGTGGTTACTTGGGTTATTAAAAAAATAAAATCCTTGGAATTATTATGTCCTAATGAAACATTAAGGCACAAGAGCTTCTAAAGGTCTGTTCATTCACTTCAAAGAGTTAACAGATTAAAAGATATGTTTTCATTTTATGAAAAAACGGGCAATTTGTGTTTATTATTTCAGATTCAATAGCATTTTTGGTTCCTTTTTTTTTCTCTCCCCTCCCCCCCAGTTTAGGGCCCAACCTCACTCCCAGCTAAACCTACAGAAAAACTCACTTGCATTTGGAATAGACACAGTGCTAATAATGAAGGAAGCCTCCCAATTCAGTAATGCTAAGTGGAATAGCATGCTGCTTCCCTCTCCTTTCAGCCCATGACTTCCTTCTGCACTTGACAAACACGGGCTGTTCTCGAGAACAACAGAGACATATTGTTCTTGCTTCCTGTAAGGTGATGTAACTGCAGTGCTGAATGGATTAACACCGATTCTGCATTTTGTGGAAAATGACATTATTTAGAAAAACACTGATTGCCAGTCAGACTGTAGCAAGAAACAATAACCTACTGTATCTGGCAGATTAGCAAATATTAACTTTTCCCTGTAAATTAGTCTTCAGTTTGCTTGTCATCTTCCCACCCCATTTACCCGTTTCTTATCAGCAGAAGCAAATGCCAGGCATATCTCATCGAAAAAAGGGGACTGCTCAACGCAAAAGCAAACAGAGCTACTGAAGGTACTGCTGTGACTAATTTTTTTAATTATTCCAGAATTGATCCTCTGTCTACAGAAGTAATGGAAAACAATGACACAGGAGCAGGCTTTGTGCCAACAAGTTGATTAGTCCTAACAAGATCAATTTTAACAGGACAGACCTATTGATAGGACATATAAACTTAACTATAAATATGTAGAGTACTGTTTTCCTCCTTTTCTCCTGTACTTAATAGAAAACCCTAATAAAATTGGGGGGGGGGGGGGGGGGGGGGAATCCAGTTTCACAACATTTATGTTCAAAAACAGACTGCAGAATCTCAACGTCTTTTCGTTTTCAACTCCATTTTGAATTAGAGATTCACTCTTGGTCTGTAAATACTCAGAGTTTGGGGTGTTTACACTTCACATTATGTCCTCATTATTACCTCCAATGTCGTGAGATCTTTCCCTTGACTGTGTGGCCCTCCACCCCGAGTTAGCACAGCTTTTGGCTACAAGCTAGCTGTCCCAACTAGATTCCTTTTCTGTGAAGGACCACTTTTGTTATCAAGCATTCGAGTGTTCTCCACTGGTTATTTCCCGGTGAATGCGAGAAACCGACACCGTCAAACAGCACGCAAGGGTAGTTCCCCAGTTTCCAGGCGGAGCTCTTGAAAGGCAGGAGGCTGGTGTTTCTGAGAGCAGCCACAAACCTTCCTTCTGCGGACTTGGAGCCGCTTAGGAGCACAGAGCGAGGGGGTGGGGGGTGGGTGGGGGTATGAATGGTCACGAACAGCTAGTTAAATCACGTATATCTAATAAATAAAGGCAGTGAACAGTAAAAAACCCTTTAACAGGACCAGGCTCCATGCCAAGTCGTTACATGCGAGCGCGCCGTCTCCTCGCAGGGCGGGCCGGGGCTGCGGGCGGGGGGCTCGGTAACAACCCCGCTGGGACGCGCCTCGGCCCCCCGCAACCCTAAGGGCTCCCGCTTGGACGAGAGGCAGCCGGGGGTGGGTGTCTCTGCCCGGAGGCGGGGCCGGAGGGAGGTGCCCGGCGCTGGGGCCGCCCCAGCCCGCGCCGACAGGGGATTCGCAGCTGTCGCTCGGCTAAAGCGGGGGCGCCGAAGAGCGATCCCACAAGTGGTTTCTCCCCGCGGCCGACCAATTTTGCTCTGGGAGCGAAGCAGCCGCAGGAACAGCGAGGTCCCGGGGGCGGCAGGAAAAGGAGTCCGAGCTGCCGCAGGTCGGCTGGCCGGGTAGTCCCCGCAGGTGCGGGGGAGAAGGGAGCGGTGCGTCATGGTGCTGGCGGCAGACGCCGAAGGAGGCTTCGCTCGTCTCCCCGCCTGCGGCAGCCTTCGCTAGCGCCCGAGGGAGAGACCCTTGCTTCAGCCCGGCCGCCTCTCCCCTCCAGCAGCTCGGCGGGACCATTCCGGGGCGGGCGGCGCAGTATGGCATCCGCCTAACCCCGGCCAGCGCAGCAGATCCCGGGACGTGCCGCGGCGGCGGCGGCTGCTTCTCCGCCGGGATGAGTGACAGTAGCGAGGGGATCATCAGCTTGCCGGTGCCCAGCCCTCCCGGCGGCGCCCCCCCCTGCGAGGAGGTTCTCGGCAAGCGGGCGCAAGGGGCCGAGGCTGGCGCCCGCAGCCTCCTGCCCGACTTGGCCGCGCCGTCGTCCGGCAGCATCTGGGCAGAGGACGGTGCCGCCGCCGCCGGCCCGGGCATCGCGGCGCGGGCCAAGGGTGGCGGCAGGCGGACCGCCGTCACCTACGTGATCAACGAGGCGAGCCAGGGGCCGCTGCTGGCGGCGGAGAGCGGCGCCCTGCAGAGCCTGCGGGAGGCGTGCGAGGTGGTGGGGGCCGCGCTGGAGACCCTGCACTTCGGCAAGCTGGACTTCGGTGAGACGGCGGTGCTGGACCGCTTCTACAACGCAGGTGAGAGCGACCCGCCGGGGCGGATCGCTGCGGCGGGAGCGGCGCGGGTTCACAGTCACCTCCCTGGCCCGGGCCGCCCTGGGTTCACCGCGGGGCGGCGGGAGCAGGCGCGGCCCTCCCCCGCGGCGGGGTCATCTCCGGCTCCCGAGCCCTCCGGGGGTTCCGCTCCGGGGTGCCCCCGCTGACCCCGGCTTTCGGTGACACCCTTCGGGCGGCCGCGGTACTAGCGTGGAGAGGCAAAAGTGCATCTGGACCTGTTTGTGTCCCGCACCAACGTGTTTCGGAGAAGCAGCTCTGTCAGCAAGCGTGCCGGTGAATCAGCGCTTCTCAGCGCTTCTGACTGTTTGTTTTCTTACCTGTGGGTGAAACGCGACCTGGCTGGCTTCTCCCAATAGCCCGACAGAGTCCAGGGGTGCAAATTCCTCCTAACACGCTGAGCTCTGGCTGGAATAGGCAGGAGCTGCGAGGCCCCGGGAGCTCTGAAAAGCAGCTTCGGTACCAGCCACGTAGCTCCACGATTCCTCTGTGCTGACCTGGTGCCTGGGACGCTCCATGTGTCGGTGCCTGGAAGCCTGTGCTGCAGACACTGATTGTATTCAACGTTTGGGGTGGGCGGGCTTGAAAAAGCTGTGTGCCCTGATGCAGGAGTTGGTGGGAATACCCTGTGCTGCATCCTCTGACCCCAGTTTGCCAGCTTTCCCAGCGTTGTAACAACTTCATCTGAAGCTGTAGTGACCCGAGACTGTGTTTTATGATTTAATTGCCCCCATTTTTAAAAACAGTAACAGAAAACTCCCCCCTCGTTTTTTTTATTCTATATTATTGACAGATATGTAGCATGAATGTAGACTAAAAAGGCCTCCTTGTTAGACTTATAAAGACTTTGTAACACTAAAATTATAGTAATGAATGTCTTTTTGTCTTAAAAAAGTGGGAGCAGGAAGGGGGCCTGACCTACAATGTTAAGCTGCTTGTGTGGTAAAGTTTTTGTGTGTGTGAAAGTTTCATCTGCAGGTGTAGCTTCCCTCACCCCTGGAAAGGGGGAGAGAAAGGTAACAAAACCGAACCCCCAACCAAAAAACCCCCCACCCTAGTGGTACAGTAGCCAGTTTCCACAAAAGACACTTCAGCATGGACATGCCTTCGGGTGTTCTCTTCCTATCTCGGCAGGCTTTGCCTCATGGGCTGCTGCTTTCAGTTCAGTGAGTGGGTGACCCTGGAGCATGCAGTCACAGCTTCTTCCCTGTGCCTCTTGCACAGCTGTGTCTTTAGAGGTAACCCTCGCCGAAATCAGAGGAGCTGTCCTCACAGGTGGAAGTAAAAAGGCCATAAAGCTTCATTATAGACCCTCTATTCTCCATATACTTAAAATCTTAAGCACTCTTGGATTTCTGTGTTCCAGAGTGGGTAAAACCTTTTGCTTCAGTTGTGGAGGCTGTCGCATCGCCAGGCTTATGGTGTTGAATCATCTGTGATGTTTTTGTGCCTCTTACATTGGTTAATTTTTACACTCTGAAGTGGGGGTCCTGGTGGTTCACAGAGGCTTTTCTTGTAATGGGAGATTTGTCTTGAAGTGGGCCCCTTTTCATTCTGGCAGTAGGCGTCTGGCATATAGTGCTACATAACTGCACACTTATGTAATATGGCTTGCTTATTTCAATGGCTTTTGAGCAAACTGTGTAAATGCAAAAGCTTTTTCTTTCAGTACTGTTTAGCTGTGGGAATTTAATCAAAATATTGCAAAACAGGAAAAATAGTTTGCTGTTGTGATTCAGTAGCAAAGCCCATGAACACGTAAGGAACTGGAAGAGAGGATCATCTCATCCAGCACCTGGGTTGAATAGGGCAGGATGTCAAAGTTTGTGTCTGCTCCACATAGACTCTGTAACATTGAGTCAGAAACCATCTGCAGTCCCCAAACTGTGTTGTGCTATTAAGGCTGAACTTGGGTCTAGAAGGATCCGTGAGTTTTCATACTGGCTTTGTTTTTTTGTTCCTGTTGCATTTTTTACATGCTGTCCCTATATATAAACTTTGAAGAACATAGTGGTTTCCCAGAAACTTTAAGCTAGTGAAAAAATGCCTCTCTGTTTAGGAACAGAACAACATGAAAGAGTAGAAGCTGTGTAAGCTGAAGAATGCAAACGGGGAGCAGCGTAAGGAAACAAAACCAAAATGGTCATGGAGGGTATAACTATTGCACAGATTATTTGTTTTTAACTGTTTACAAGGGTGGTGGGGCAGAGCATCTGCAGGTGAACTAAACTCCTTCCCTATCCCCCTTCTTTTCCTTTCTCTTGTTGTGTGCTTTCAGTGATCAGAGATGATACTATTGATGTAGCTAAAGAATGCCTTAGCAGTACATTATTAAAGAAACCCTAGTATAGCATGACTGAATGTCAAATAAAAATTCAGCAGCAAGAATACTTTCCAGTTAAGAAATAGTTAATTGGCTTTACTCAAGGTGTCAAGTCTTACTGGACTCATTGTAAAGTCTAGCTAAGTTACAAGTGTAAGGAATGATGTGATTTCCTGAAGGTTTGGAACAGCTTGTAATTATTTGAAATAAAATAATACACCTCAACTCTTGTAATGCATATAAATTCACTCTGATTTTTGGGGGGGGGGGGGAGGGGGGGAGAGAGGGGGAGAGCTACAGTGTAACGTATCTGTCCATCATCAAGCCTTGACTTCGTAATATCTTGTTCCTGCTTTGTGTAACGTAGTCTGAACTCTTGGTGATCTCTGTAGGTTCACTTCATGCCTTTCACTGCTTCAAACAGAACTTCAAGGGGTATTAAATAAAATCTAATCTCACATGTAAATACTCATCATCCGCTCTAAATGTAGATTAGCCTACTAATAATCTTCTTCTGTCAGCTTCAGTCAACTGATGGTCTTTAAATGCTGAGACATAATTAGCAGCACGTATGATTAGTGAGTAGCTCTCAGCTATGTATAATTGAACCATTAAAGCACCAAATATTAAGAATGAGCTTATTCTGGTGTTTCTGCTTCCTTGGTTTAAATTCTGGGGAAAAAAGAAAAAAAAATGCTTATTGAGAAGCAAGTGTCAAATCAACCCTAGAACCTGTTGGAAAAGTCTGACACAAATAGAGATTTTGACATTTATCACGTTTTCCTCCAATTAAAGAGAGAGTAGGGTGAGGAGAGGAAAATCAAGTCCGGTTTCCTGCAGAACTCAATGTATCTGGGTTTGATCAGCTGTCTCAAAGCCTTTTCCCCTTCATGCAGAGGGCACTTAGGGTTTATGGTTTGGCAGTTTTTCTGTTTTATTTTGTTGGGTTGGTTTTTTCCACTCCAGTTGGATTAAGCTGCTGCAGGTGACTTTCAGGTTTTTCTTAAACTCAACTTACTTTCTAAGCAGTTCAGAAACGTTCAGAGTCAGGCAATTAGAGACATGCCAAAACATAGCAGGGAAAACTTTCTACTATGCAGTAGATACTCATAGTGTTTTAAAAGTTACCATAGCCTTTGCTATCTCTAATTAAATGGTATTTTCTGTACATTACAATGACTGGATCTGCAGATCCTGTTGACTTTTTTTTTAATTGCTCATCTCCTTTTGAAAACTGAGCCATAAATGAGCATAGAGTACCCAAGAGTCTGGCTTAGGTAAGCATTCATTTTATTTCTATCTCTTTCAGGCAATTGAAATTAGGATGATTTGCTATCTGTGCAGATTTTTACATGGTTGCTTTGTATTACACAAATGCTGAACAGAGTGTTTTAGGGGGGAAAAAAAAAGGTAAAAATAATGTAAATGGGGAAAAAATAGCATGAATCAGTAACCTGGGTCATCTCATCAGGGGAGGGAAGTGCTCTGTGTCAAGGTAACTTCTTCATACCAGCTTTTAGGATTGGGCATTTTTTTGTTGATTATAGAAATGCTTCGTTTGACTTGTAACTGGCGTTTACTTTGAAATTATATTGATTTTACAGGGCAGGGTAGATTAGAGGTGACTGTTCAGTTCACTAACAAGACAAGTGGTGTGCACGTGTCAAAACCAGGAAAATTAATAAGGTGTTTGTAATGACCTGTAGACTACAGACTGTAAAGGTGAAAGTTTTGCTCCTTGAAGAGGTTTGCAATACCATATTTTGAGGGTGATAAAACCTTAAGAAGTTACAGAGAAGCCTCATGAGAAATTTGTCTTATTCTGGAGTACCTTGCACCTTCTTCTGGAGAAACTTGTGTTTGACTTGCAGTGCGTGGATAGAAGGATCATTTGTTTAGTTTTCAGATGTGTGTTCCTTCTGCTTGTGTGCCTTGCAAGATTAAGCTACAGAATATCTTCACCTGGTGAAGATGTAAAATTAATTTTTTTTGAGAAATTAACATCCTGTTAGAAACACAGGATCGAGTGTTCTGGCTTCTGTGTGAAACCTCAGAGAGACTGGTGGAAGACAAGGAAGATCACATAGTTGGAGACTGAGGATGATCTAGGTTTTCTAATCTGTACAGTCACCTGTTTCAGGATGGTTCTCGAGCTAAACAGCTTGACTGATGTGCTTCTCTTGTAAATCCTGCCTTTTAACTTGAATGTTGTCTTTTATATTTGGGAATTTCCTTTCCTTCAGTTTCTTATGCTCAAGTTTCATGAATCAATGGCCCTTGTTGTATGGGTCTATTGAGAGAATTCCCCAGAAAAGCAATGATCAAACTAAAACAGAGTTCATAGAATAAGAAAATAGGTTTAGTCTCTTACCTTTGTTTCACTAATTCAGCATCATTGCTTTTAGGATTCATTTAGGCTTGGGCTAGAAATTGTCGGTGTCAGTTTACTGGGCTTAGAAGCATACTGTGTGGTGTGCTTGAGGAGAACCTTGGCATTCAAAGTGACAGGATCTTCAGAGAGCCAGTACAGTCACTTATGTGGCAATGAACTTTGCCTGGAAGACGGTCTACGGCTAAGCTGTTTCTGCAGACTTTACAGAACATTTGTGGATTGTGCAGTTATGCACACTGTCAGGCACACAGAAATGCGTAAAGCAGTACCAGGGTTCAACTGCATCCTTAGTTTCTTCCTAATTTTCTTTAAATATCCTTAATTCTAGGATGCTAAGTTGTTTTTTTTTTGAGTAATTTATGCCTTTACAGAAGTTTTCTGGAAGTTCTGTGATTGTGATGCATTATTGCAGACTCTCCTCTTAAACAAAGAGGTGATGACCTTTTCAAAGCTGATGCTCTTGATTCTAGCAGCTGGCATAAATGTTATCCCTAATGTGTTGGGTTTTTTTGGGGGGTGGTGGTGGTTTGTTGTTTTTTTTAAAACCAAAGGAGCAAAAACCCCTGCTACCATAGAGTAGCTACCACCTTTAGTCTATTCCACATTGTCTCTCAGAACAATTAGGGGTGTTTTACCACCATTTCTCTGTATTTCTTTACTGTTAGTGAAATAATTAAAAAAAAGGCTTCTCAGATATTTGCAATTCTGTACATGCTTTCTGGGATTACACAGCACTTGCATCCCTCAGTTCCTTTGTTTTTTTTGACACACCACCCTACCCCCCATTCCCTCAGGTGCTGCTGAATCACCTCTACAGTTTCTGTAGCATCATGACTGGAGAATCCCTGTTCCAAATTATAGTTCTTGTCATGTAGCAGAAGAAATTATTCTGATGTGTCATTCTTGTCCAAATTCGAGGGCAAATACTTGAAGAAAAGTCTAGTTTTGATGTCAGTGGAACCTGTGTTGAAAGAGCTGTGCGTTTCAGCAGTAGTGTGTTGCAAGTAATGAGCTGGAGCAAGAAATGCTGAGTAATTTAATAACACTGGTAATGTGCAGAGGGGAGTTGATGGTTGTAACTGTGCTCTCAAGATAGACATGTCAGTGATGTGAAGTATTACAAGTACAGATTCTTTGTGTCTGGATGCTTAGTAATGTTTAAATGGGGTGGGTTATGTAGCTCCTATTGACTCTGGGTATTGATTCTTGACTCTAACAGAAGGCAGTGTTAGAAACCTAAAAAAAAAAAAGAGCACAACACATCTTCACCATAAACCAGTATGGCATTCTGAAGCACCTGAACGTGGTCTACATCTACAACAAACATTACCGTGATGAGTCTGGAAAAAACCAAAATAGCCCAGAGATCAGGTTTCTTCTGTCTGTCCATAGTTGGTGCTGGTGGAGAGCTGTTAAGTTTATGAGGAAATGATGGGATTTGAAACAATGTATCAATGTATTCCCAAATATTTTCATTTGCGGGCCAGCAGTCTGTTTATATAACCAGACTGCAGGGTTGGTAGTGTACGCGTAACTTACATGAGAAGTCAGATGGAAGTCAAGAGACCTGGGTTCTCTTTCAGACTTAGTCACCAGCTCCTAACAGTGGTTTGTAGTTCTGCTGAGGGCAGGAGATTCCCTCGGGCTCTGCCACAGCTGAGAGGCTTGTAGAGCTTGTAGCGTTGGTGCCCTGGGCACAGAAGACCTGATCCCCGTGTGAATTTCCATCCATTTCTATAATGTAAATGACATTAAGGGATGCTTTTACAGAACTTATTTGCTAAATCTTCTGGCAGTATCAGTGAAACACATGGATAAACAGTAGGCATCCAAGCTTTACTGGGTTGTTAGAAGCTATGGGCTTTTAAAATGCTACCTTCTCTGTTCCGTGCACCAGAGTGTTAGAGCTAGCTTTCAAGTACTGTATGCTACATAGTATTTGAAGTGGCAGGAGAAATGTGGGTTATGAAATTATTAGGGCCTCTGAAAATACAGCAGAGGTACAAAACTCATCATGAGGCATCTATATGAGCAGACATTATGCAGATGTATTCCCCAGTGGAGAAATCAATGAAGCTACATAAATGCTTTTTGAGAGTAATGCAGAAGGCCTATGACTGATTTTTCTACAGTTTGCATTTCTGTAGCTCTGAACAGGATGTGTCATACAGAAGTGACTCCTGAATTCACCACAGCCATGATAAGAATTTAACTTCTCTCTTTAGTTGCTCTCTAAAGTAAAGAAGCACAACACACAAACCAACCAGTATGTATGGCAAGTGACAACAAAATACAACAAATTGTGTCAAAGCCTATAGGATCAAGTGAAAAATAAAGGCTTTAACCTATCATTTAACACCATTATCCTCAGTAAATTTTCCTGTCTGTTTTAGGCTTAAATAAAATTAAGGGAGTAAAGGGAGTAACAGTTTCTGATTTACGGTAGTTCATTTTCTTTTGCCTCTCAGTAGAGAAAGGCCGAGTTTAAAGCCTGTTCTGTAGTGCTAGTCATTATTTTAAACTTGTTCCTTTTTTTCTCTCCAGCCCTTTGGAGCAATTTTCCTGCATAGGAGCCTGCAAGTTGTATTTCTAAGTTATACCCAAAGAAACTAAAAAACTCAATGACTTAACCACAAATGTGCAAAATTGTCATCATTGTTAAGTTATTGCTGGGATTCTCATCTTTCATCATACGTTCCCAGCTTTAGATGGTCCCCTGGCATCCACTGCACAGATTAGTCTCCTACCACTTACTGCGTATGGCTTCTTTCTGGGGGTTGGTATTCGGTGATACAGGCACACTCAGAAGTACAGCATTTTGTTAGAACCAGAGAGACATATGAAGCAGTCAGTGAAGTAATCTTGCACAGCAGAATGTGTTTGTGACACACAACAGCAGAATCTGTTTTGACAATTGGGGAATTTTCTGGTAATCACTGATGGGTAAATTTCAGTAAGAAGTTTGTAATTGTTTGTATTCCAAGAGAAAATTAACCTCAGGCTGAGCTTGACACACAAGCACAGGCTGCTTTTTTTTTTTTTTATAGTATAAATTACTTTTTTCCTCCTCTGAGACCAAATTTATTCCTTGACTGGAGCAAATGTAATACTACTTTCAGCTATTAAGAGCTGCTGATGAACTACTAACAACGGCGTGCTGGAGTTGAATTCTCTTCTAAATCGTGTCTGCCTTTATTCATGACCTTTGGGATGCATTTAGGTGCAGCATAGTGCTTAAAGATTTCCCACAGACTGACTCATTTGAAGTCAGTGGGAATCAGCGCTCTTTCAAATCCCACAAGAAATGTACATTTTGATTTAGGAACTAGATACCCTTGTAAAAATTTGGCTCTGCATTTCTCCCTGACCATAATAAAGTAAATGGGTTGCTCTGGGACTTGCTTGCTGATGGCATCAGTGGATGTCTCTTGCAGAGGGTGTGCTCTGGTGACTAAGCAGCTGATGCTTTCAGTGGTAAAGACAGCTTTTCAGTGGTGTCTTCACAGAAGAGTTATCCACAGCTTTTGCAGAGAGCTTTATGTGATCTTCTTTCCCTTTGCACAATACCTGCCTGACACTGATAGAGTAACGCTGCCTTTCAGGCTTCCTGGGGACTACAGACTGAAACTTGCAGTCTGTGAAGTGTGAAGATGCAGGTTAAATAATTATCAGGAGTTGAAAGTCCTCCAGCACCTTCCCAGGGACGTAGGGGCTTCCAGCAGCGTTGTGTTGTGCAGTGTGCCAGAGCACACGGGTTGCTTGACCGTAGCACAGGGGCTCTGGAGTGTGTGCAGGGAGGACTCGGTGATGTACCCAGAGGGCAGGAACGCTTGCACTGCCCTAGGTATTCATTTATGGTTCTGAAGTGGGGCCTCTCGTGCTCAGGATAAATTTATCCAGTTATGTTGACATGGTAGCAAAGTGCTTCATTTAACTCCACTGCAGAGGCACACCCATATGATTAAAAGCTCTTGCTTCCACTGCTCCACCTTCAAAATGATTTTTACAGCTACACATGCTTAAAAGCCTGACCGTACTGTTGGGTTCCCCCCACTGCTAGAACACCACCCGAGGGGGAACATGCTTGATGTATGCTATAATTTTGTGTTTTATTGGTTTGTTACTGCTTTTCAGTGCAGTATCTAAGATAAGGTTTCCCAGCTTTCCTCCAGGAACCGTACAGGTGACTCACACGAAAATGGATTGACTTTAAGCTGAATGTACGTAATGCTGACCACTGGTTCTGCTTCCATGTGCTGGCAATAACGTGGCACGCTGGTGAAAGCCAGGTTTTTGGTTGTGTGCTGCATCCTGACTTCACTTGTCCCTTGCAGTTTGTGCCATCAGTGGAAGTGACGTGTGGTATCTGTGGAGAAGGGCAGGAGCTGTTTGCCTCCTGAGTGTAACCTGGTCTTCCAGATCACAGTTGGAAATGAGAAGTTTATGCCAGGCTGTTAGTATGAAGAACTGGGCATCCTTCCAGGTCTCCTTGGGAGCGGAATTTGGTCAGTTCTGAGCAGCATCAGCATTCCTGGGTCAAGTGCAATTGCAGAAGGCACAGTGCCACTGTCCTGATCACTTTCACTAGAAAAGAAGTGGCTGTTACCTCTGTAAATAAACTGAAGTCCTGTTTATTTATGTTCTCTGTTTCTCTGAGGTCAGTTTAAATTTTTGTTTTGTGCAAAGCTGAACTCCACTGGTACTAGTACTTCTTTCTTTTCTATTTCATTTTAGGGTTGTGTAACTCCAAAGCCTTGGTAGCTGTGGATTCAATTTACTTCTGCTGGAGTTTTTCTATTCCTTTTATGTCTTTCAGGGTTGTCACTGAATTTGGGAATTTTCCCAATTTATTAACCAGGAGTAACAACTCTGGTTATAGTGAGTGTTGCACATATGAAGCGTAGGAGAGATTGCAGGGCAAACCAGGAAAAAAGAGGCACTTCCAAAATATCCTGCACAGTTAAAACATTTAATCCTGCTTTGCACAGCAAAGCTGTTTTTTGAAAGGGTGCCGGTGGAGGGGAGAGGGAGCAGGAGTGTGTTCCCTAGTGCAGCAGCTCCAAAGGGCAGAGAGGAGAAAGGCATTACCCTTGTCGGGGAGCAGGCTGATGCAGCCAGTGCTGGTACCTTTGAGGAAGTGCAAGAGTCCTGCAGCACTGCCTGCTTCTGGTCTGTTCTTGAGGGATTATGTTCTTTCCTACCCCTAGATCAGAGTGAGCAGAGGACTCTTTCTGGTTTGGTTGGAATTTTTTGGTGGTTGTTTTTGTTGTGATGGTGTGTTTGGGGTGTTTTTTCTCCCACTCCTGCTTGCTCTCACAGCCCAAGTGCAGTACATGGGCACTCTGACCTACTGTAGCCATAGAATGCCATCTCCACTGGTGAAGTTTGACCTTCAGATGATATTCACAGAACAGTAGAAGTTGGACAGGACCTCTGGAGATCTAGTCCAACACCCCTGCTAAAGCAGGATCACCTAGAGCACATTGCACAGGATCATGTCCAGGTGGGTATCTCCAGAGAAGGAGACTCCACAGCCTCTCTGGGCAGCCTGTCCTGTGGCTCTGCCACCCTCAGAGTAACAAAGTTTTTCCTCATGTTGCAGTGGAACTTCCTGTGATCCAGTTTGTGCCCACTGCCTCTCGTCCTGTCACTGGACACCACTGAGAAGAGCCTGGCCCCATCCTCTTGGCATTGACCCTTTAGATATTTATAAGCATCGATAAGATCTCTGTCTTCTCTTCTGTAGGCTCAACAGCCCCAGCTCTCTCAGCCTTTCCTCATATGAGAGATGCTCCAGTCCCCTCCCTCATCATAATTGTAGCCCTCTGCTAGACTCTTTCCAGTAGTTCCCTGTCTGTCTTGACTTGGAGAGCCCAGAACTGGACATGGGACTTCAGATGTGGCCCCACCAGGACAGAGTAGAGGGACAGGATAACCTCCCTTGAGCTGCTGGCTATACCCTTCCTAATGTCCCCATACCTTTGGCCTCCTTGGCTGTGAGAACATATTTCTGGCTCATGGAGAGTTTGTTGTCCAGTGGGACTCCCAGGTCATTCTCTGTAGTGCTCCTTCGTAGCAGGTCAACCCCTAACCTCAGCATTGCTGAGTCCAGGTCTGTAGCTGAAGAATGAATGCTTCCTGAAGCTGTCAGCATGAGCGAGGAAGCCCTCCGGTCTGGGTGAGATCTGGGGAGGGGTGGTGTATGCTGGGTTCTGGGAAAGCCTTCTCCCAGGTTGGACCTTGTGTTGCCAGCACTGTCCAGGGTTGAGACTGCATGATGCAGCCCAGCTGAGCTAGCAGCTTTTTGCTGAACCCCTCAGGGTGTTTAACAGAGCTCTGTTTGCAGATAAGTTGCCAGGTGTCTCCTGGGCAGGATTCAGCTGCCACTCAGTTTGAATTCAAGCTTTACTCTGCACTTATTTCTTCAAGGTTTAATAAGTGTAAAAGTTTGCAGAGGTCATGAAACGTGAAGCAGTTTTTACTTGGTTTAAATACCTCAATGTGCTTGGGTGTATTTCACAATTTTGATGAAAATTGAGAAAGTGTTAAAAGTATGCATTCTAAAAGTGTTCCACAAAAGAAGCAAGAAAATAAGGATTCTTGCCAGTAATTCTGTTACCAGAACCCATGATCTTCCTTTTCCAGCTGATGCAAGAAGGCCAAAAGGCAATAAAAACACTAGGAAAATCGCCTAATCTAAAGCAAGAGCTTCTGTAACAAACCCTGCCAGAGGGGTGTGTAACTGGAAAACTTCCAGTCCTTTTTGTTGCTTAACTGCTTGGATTTTGGTGTGTTCTCTGCAGTGTCCCAGAAGCGTCCCTGGGCTGAATGATCAGCGTGTTGACAACCTGGTATTTTGTCTCACTTCTCTGTTCCAGTACTTTCATGGTAGCTCCAGTGGAAAAATGTCCTTGTAGGCAGACTGTGCCCGAGTGGATTCAGTTTGTGCTGTGGCTGGTTACAAGCTGTCAGGTAACAGTTTCCAGGGTTTAATTCAGTTCATAAGAAATTGTTTCTTTGGTCCCTATTATGAACTGAAGCTATTGATCCAGAGCTGCTGCTGTATAAACTTCTAGCTGTACTTCTGCAGTAGAACTGGCTCAGGCTTCCGACGCTAAAAGGCCTAATCGATATGGCATATTTTCACATTATCTATAATGCTGATAAATACAAGTAAAGTGACAGTTACTGTAATATGCATATCAATATCAGGAGAGGTAATTATCCTCCTGATAAGAATACTTACTGTGCTGCCTCCTTCTACCTGCAGTGCTCAGGAGGGAAAGAGGATCCTAAAACCTGTTTTTTGTGTGCACTTACACTCAATCAGTAGGAGTGCTGGAAGAGTGAGTATGTTGTATTCCTTTGAGGTGCAGTCCCATGGCAGCTTAAGTGGAGGCAAAACTGGACTAACGTGCTTCTCCTTGGTGCTGCTCTCAGTGCTCAGAGTTATGTGATGAGGTAGGTCAGGGAGCCAACCTGACTGCTAACACACTCTTATTTCGTTCTGGTTAGCTCTCTGTTGAGTAAGGTCTCAGAGCTGAGCATGCATTTCTGAGGACAGCAGCAGGACTGCAGCAACCTGAGTTGAGATTGCCTAAAGGTGTGGTTTCATGTTATTCTTGATCCTGTCTCATTGTGGGTTGCCTCATATCCTTTCCTCTTCCGGTAAGGGTGGCTAAGGAGCGTATTTCATGTTGGCTGTGCCAGCTGTTTATTCTCTCAGCCTGATGTTTTTCAGAAGCTCTGGGTTTACAAGAAGGTATGAAAATGTTGGGGTTTGCTCTGGATTGAAACAAAAACTTCAGGACAGCTCATCAGCTGAAAGCTCAAAGATTCTGCCACTTGTATGGAAATTTGTGAACGCATCTCTGCTAGCAAATGAGAGCATTCATGGAAAGGAAGCTGAATTGCTTGTGCTGCTAAGTTCCCAGCTCTGGCATGTTTTTGACCTGAGCCAACTAGTGCAGTCTCAGTAGCATGTGCAGGGCAGCAACCTGGGGCTAGGAGAATTTAAGATGGATGTAAGCCTTTCCATTCTGCTTTGTCTGCACGCTGAAGTGGGGGCATGTTTAATCAATCAGCATTGCTTTACTGTTTCCCTAGTTTAAGTGTGCTCCTTTGAAGGGGTTTGAAGCTTGAATTGACAGCTGAGGATGTGCAGAGTTGTGGTGCCATATCTATAGAGGGAGGTGGATGAAAGGTATTACATCTGTGAATGCACAATTCAGGGAATGTGAGCGAGAGATTGACTGGGGGAGTAGCTTCCTGGCGTTCAAGAGGGAAGAGTGCCAGGAAGTCACCACACAACTGAAGGCGGTCCCCCTGTCCTATCCTAGCCAGGTAAATGGGAGTGACCCGAACCCTGAGGAGGGCTGGAAGACAGTCCTAACTCTAACTGCCATAGACACTCCCCCTGCCTACCTACCCCACTCCCCTAGGTTTCCCTAAGCAACAGGTTTGGGG
The DNA here is from genome assembly GCA_022605575.1 of Laterallus jamaicensis coturniculus. Classification (NCBI taxonomy): domain Eukaryota; kingdom Metazoa; phylum Chordata; class Aves; order Gruiformes; family Rallidae; genus Laterallus; species Laterallus jamaicensis. The sequence continues at coordinate 65,114,374 of JAKCOX010000001.1, forward strand.
CCCTGGAAGTTGAGAAGGAGGTATGTGAGGAGATGAAGGCAGCCCCTCTGCCTCAGAGGAAGCAGAAGCCCAGAGTGAGGTGATTATCTACACACCTTGAGATGGCCTCAGTTAAGCAAGAAAGAAGGGTAGTTGTGGTAGGGGATTCCCTCCTCAGGGGGACGGAGGGCCCCATATGTAGACCAGACCCTACATGTAGGGAGGTGTGCTGCCTCCCTGGAGCCCGGGTCAGGGATATTACCAGAAGGCTCCCAGGGCTGGTAAGTTCCTCTGACTATTATCCATTATTGATAGTTCGAGCAGGCAGGGATGCAATCACAAAGCCTGCGCGCTATCAAAAGGGAATTCCATGACCTGGGGCGCTTTGTTGAGAGGGGAGGGGAGCCCAAATAGTATTTTTGTCTATCCCCACTTGTGAGAGAAGGGGTTCAGAGCAGGACAGGAGAACTCATGAGCTGAACAAGTGGCTGAAAGGCTGGTGTCTGCACAAGAACTTTGGGGTTTTTGACCGGGGATGGCTGCTGGGGTCAGGCAAGTGCTTTGGGAATCACAACATGAGTTGATGGTGGAAAAAGGTAAATGGCAACAGCACAATGGTAGACATTTTCCTGGCCTTGATTTCAGAGTCTTTCATGGGGCACTTGAACTGTTTGAAGGGCAGTGGGTAGCTATTGCAAGTTTAACTCTCAGTAGCCATCAAGCAGATACTCTGCTAATATGTACTACCTGCTGAAAACAAAACTTTCCAAAAAATGCCTTATTTCAGGTACAGCATTTATGTGTCTTTCCCAGCATGGATCATTGGTTCCTTTGTATCTGAATGTAACATACCAAAAATGGACTTTTAGTTTAACTGCAAGACAGTCATAACTGAGAGCATCTCTCTGTTCATGTTTTGATAAGATTCATTATAATATGATTAAATTAGTCACTGAAAAATAATGTATAAACTTGATTGTGGAAGAAATAAAGTTTCAGGAACTTAATTTGGACTTGTGCTATTGCAAATGATTTGTTCATTGCTGATAAAAATTTGTTCCTAGGTTTCATGGTTTAATGTACTGGCCATTGTATCCAGATATTTTATTTGACCAATCACAGTATTCTGCAAAGTAAGATGGGTTACTTTTCTCAAAATTGAATGTGTGAGTAGGTGGTGGTTGGGGTTCCTTTTTTTTAAAGTGTCTTAATGTTTGTTAATCCTAGATTATTCTCTCTTTCTCCTCTTTGGAAGTTGATGAAGAGGCTGAAGTGTAAGAATTCAAGTGTTAATACAGCACAACTGCAAACTGAGATGCATTTCTTACCAGCTGTGTTGGTTATTTAGATATTCAGCTTTACAGAAACCATTTTGCTGGCAATTATTCAAAGACTTGCATCTGCATAGCTTTCCTATTCACATCAGTAATTGTTGTAGGAAAAAAGTATTCTATTTTTAGCATAAATGGCTGTTATCTTACCAGTTCATCACTTCAGCTTGAATGGAGGCTTGAAGGCTATGTTGAATCTTGCAGTTAGATCTTGCATACTGAGTTATTTCAGTTAATTGGTACCAGACCGCGTGGAATACTAATTGAATTCTAGAAATTATTTGGAATGAAAACACTTCTACTCTTACATAAAATGCAGAAGGAATAGAAATATAAGATTAAATAATTCATCTGTTAAATGCACAAATGGGCATTCATACCATTTCAGGTCTACTAACCTGTGCCAGTCATCAAACTTTCTCATGTATCACTGATTTAGCCAGCTGAAATTGGCTACTTCATTTCTGCTTCTGGTGTAATTTCTTTTAGTTAGATCAGTAGTCTACTTTCTCAAGTAAAATGTTTGACTGCCTTCCTATCCCTTTTGGTCCTTGTTACCACTCAGAAATATGACACTATGCAAGATACTTAATGTGTAACCTCATTTGCAGCTTTGGTGCTAGTTCTGTTTCAAAAAGTATTATTGGAATATTTTTTTTTTCTAAACATGGAGTTTGTCACTGTGGTAGGCTGGTGAGTGTCCGTGTATAATTACTTCAAAATCCAAGTCAGCACTAAAAGCATTTCAAGTGTTTTATCTCATGAGTTGTTTCTACCAGCCACAGTGCTGGCTGCTCCCATTTGTGGGTAATATGTCTACTTTTGTATTTCATCTGTAGATCCCAAAGGACTTTTATAGAGGGAATAAATAGCAAGCTCATGAGAGGCATAGGGAATATGCTGACTTGCCTGAGGTTTGGCAGTGGACTGTAGCTAGTGCTGAGGAGATAACAAAGGTTTCCTGAGCTAGATCAGATGTGCTGCTGCTGTGGTCACTGGGCATGCAGATAGGATTTATTTCTGTTAAGAAGACAAGAACATCTATGATCCTTCAAATCAGAAGAAAAGGTGTTTTAAACTCTTACACAGTTGTTGAATATTGGATTTTCCTGCAGTAATTCTGGATCAGCATTGTAGTAAAATAAAAGCAGGTTTTGGTACTGGAATTGTATGGTTTGCCTTTGGAAATGAAGTTTGAGCATTTGTGTATTCTTATAGAGAGCAACAATAAACCAAGGCTATTCTTTTTTGCTGTAAAACTGTATTGAATGAGGGTGAAATCATAGCCATTGCAGCCACCTGGAGTTACCATTGACAAAGCCAAATGTGGACCTGCTTATCAGACCTGTTTAATCTCGTTTTGCAGCAATTAGCAGCCATCATGTCAAGCGTTAAGAATTTAACTCAGATGAGTCATATCCGTTTTCTGTTGTGGGATGCAATAGCGCAGTTACATGTGAGGCTGGGCAGTTGGTGCTGCCTTAGTGGCAGATGGTGTGGTGGTGTCAGCAGTAGTAATTTTAGGTACATAGTATTTTATGTATTGGTTTGCGAATTAATGGTTGCTTCTCAGGAAATCTTGAGTGTGAAAATCCATTAATTTAAATACTAAATAACTCCTTATGTGCACACACAGTTATTTTGGGAGAGCAACCAGTGTAAAGTTCTGGCCTCCTCAGTAGGAGCGAGGTGCACATCTCCTCTCCCCTCATGCCCTGACAGGCAGGAGATGTGAGGGGTAGGCATGCGATCTGTGGATCTGTGCTCTGCCTGGATGGGAAATTAATTTCAAACTTGATTTATTTAAAAGGGAGGTGGACTTAAGCTGAATAAAGTAGCCTGAATGAACTTAAGTACTGGTTCTACTAAAGCTGCTGTGCTTCTAGTTCCAGCAACCAGGGACTCTGTGCTGCATGTGTGTAAATGACAAAGTTGGGTCGGAATGGCTATTTGCAGGAAAAGCTAGTATACTCCAAGCTGAAGTATGTCTTCTCAATGAATTTACGTTTTGTAAGCCTAACATTCTCAAAATGTCAGGCTTTCCAGTTTGTCCTAGATGAGGGCTACACTTTGTTTTCTCCAGAACTGTAGTAATTACTGTCCTCAGGAACTGGTGAGAGATCTTACGAAAGGACAGCCGTTCCAAACTTTCGGGCAGATGGCAATAATACTTGCACTGTAACCAAACATGCACGCCTGCAACTGTGTACAAGGCTTCCTTCTTTGTGCTGCAGATAAGCTGGTCTTTGTTAGCTTCTAACAAGGCCCTTTAAAATTTTAAGAGAACTCCAGGCTTTTGTATCACAAGGTGAGATAACTTAATACACCATGGAGCGCTTTGTGAAGCGGGTCACTGATTCCACCCAGATCTTTTGAGTTGTTGCAGTAGTAGTGCCATGTGCTGTGTTGGTGACATACATCAAGTTCTGATTGAGGGTTAGTTTTTAATTTTGGAATACCTCAAACTGTAGTCTCATCTTTAAACTTGAGAACTTGTTTGGGTTTGGTGCAGCTCACTGGATCTTTCAAATGGAGTTTAATCAGGTCTGTGTTGTTTACCCTGCACTTTCCCTGTGTTGACTGAAGCAAATTGATTTGTGTGGATGAGCGCTGCAGGTGGTACAAAGGCTTCAGATTTTTCCCTGCTAAATGGCAAGGAGGGCTGCATGCAAAACTCATGCTTACTTATGGATCCGTAAGATCTGACCAAACCCTGGGAGGACTGTCCTGTCTGGCTTCAAATCATGTTCGATTTGTGAAGCCTTAATATTAGTGTTAAGTGGAAAAAGCAACTAACTTCAATTCTGTAGCTTGCCTATGATAAAAGAAAGTGGTGGTGTCTTTTGTTTCTCTTATTTTATTTTGGTTTTAAGGCAATGGAGAATGTGATGAGGTATGAGAGCAGAGGACTGGTATATCTTTCTGTTTTTCAAGGATTTATTTGAAATGGAACATAAATAGGCTTTATAAGGTGCAAAAGAGAAGGCAAATTAGAAATCATCTTTTGAATTTAAACAATGCATACTTAGGTTATTGCACATAGAGAATAAATCATAATAAATTCATGTGCTACAGATGGTGAATTTCATGTTGTGCCTGTAGGGAAAGAATGTGCTTTGCTACCTGGAAACCTACGAGCAATGAAGCAATTGCTAAACCAGTGTTTATATGGGTTTATTTTGAGAAATATTGGCTATTGTGGTCACTCAACTGATTTTAAAACCAAGTGGATTGAGAGACATGCCAGAGGACTAAATGCTGGGCATGCTTATTTTCTAATTTATTAGGATGCCTAACAGAGGTTAAAGCTATTGTGAATAAAACTCTGTAAATCATGTGGGAATAATAAATAAAAATGTTAGCAGTTACTAGTAGAGAAATAAATGAAAAACTCAGACACTTGCTGTATAAATCTGATGTGTAATGTCTTTATTATTGTATGCATCTCTGCTCATCGCATTTCAAAAACTGAATTTGTGGTGAAAGACAGAAACAAGGGAAAAAAGGTTTATCAGAAGCATTCATGGAATTGTTTCCATGCAGATGGAGACTGAATAGATACGGTTTCTTCAGAAGGAAAACAAAGGGAAAGGTGAAGTACTTTAAAATCAGCAACAGGAAGGAAAGAATGATTAAGGAACAATTACTCAATTTTTGGCTTTCAAGATCTCGTCTGCAAGCAGCTTTAGAAGAAGCTAAAGGAAGCACTTTTCCATACAAGGACATAGTTAAATGATCTTCAGAGGGAATAAAATTCGCGAGGGATGGGTTTGCTGATACCTGCTATGTGTGGTGGACACATAGAAGTTCTTCAGGGTGTTGAATTTCCAGAAGCTTCAAGGATGGAGCAGCTGGCTCTGCAGTTGCTCTGTTTCTTTTCTTTTCTCTAATAATTGCTTTTGGCTGTGGCAGAGATAATATACTGGACTAGATGGACTTTTTGGTCTGACTTAATGCTGCTGCTGTCAAGACCAAACTAACACAGTTCACTGACAGATGATATAAATTTTCTACCTAATTTGCTAGACAAATGGAATTGTAAACATGTTCCAGAAGTAGATGCAAATGATGAACAAGGTTGATCTATTTAATGCCTGGTGGGGGCATATCATCAGATAGTACATGATATGTTATGAATGTTTAATAATATTCAGAGAAGCACACTGGTTTACACTGGGTGGGGATCTGGCATCAGTCTGACATCTGAAGCTGCAGGAAAATTGTCCATGAGTGTAGTACCACACACACTGCTGTGCAGCCACCTGACTGACCTTCTTTTCATCACAGTGGGGCTCCAGGAACTCTCCTGTCAGGATGCTTTTCCCTGCCAGTGGCTCTGCATCTTTAATTTGTGGGTCGCCTTCAAAGTGAAGCCAGGGAATTCCATGTTTAAGCTCATGTCTTTTGAAGTATGGATTCCAGTGACTTGGAATTGCAGAGTCTGTAGAGTCAAACCAGGAGTGAGACTAGGATCCACTTGTGCTAGTATCTGAGAGGACTTCCCTAGGAGATGCTTAGACCTCATAGGTATTTGAGGTAACCTGGATTCTGGTGAAATGAAGCTCGTCTTAGCTTGATTTCCTCTCGGTGACAAGGCCCTGTAATGGTAGGGATATCTCTAGGGATGCTTTAGCACAAACTTTGCACAGTCCAGTTTCTGACAACTGTGTTTGTGGTTAAAGTGATGGCTGCAGATGTATTGGAGGTGGATGAAAGCAGTAAAAAAGGATTTCTGTTGAGGTAGCTGCTGTTCCTAAAGGATACAACCTAATCATGGTGCCCAGAATGGCAATGAATCTCTGGATAACTTGGCCCAGGACAATTTTTCTATGAGTGGAAGGATTTTTTTATTGTTGTTTTCAAAAGCTCTCATCTGTAACTTTGACTTCAGTGAAAGTTTGGTTAATACTTGGAGTACTTCTGAATGCAACATCCTTCATTACACCTCCTAGACAGTAACTATCCTGTAACTGACACACCAGGAAGGTTTTGTAGAAGGTGCCTCTTTTAGCAACTTCTTTTAGTTGGGGTGTGTGTGGGGTGAGGAGTATTACTCAACCCCTAATTTGTGCAAAAACACTGAAAGTCCATCAGAGACATCTTGAAGGTGCTGGAGTAAAAAGAGCACTTCCCATGGGACATCTTGTCTTACTGTTCTGCAGTTTGCTTTCCGTGCTGAAACAAATTACAGTGCAGGCTGAGCGTGGTCAGAGCAAGTTTTTCACTTTGTCTTATCATTTCACAGAAATCTGAAAGGCAGGTTCTCTGCTCGATACCTATAAAGCAGAATTTCCCACTTTATGGGGACAGAAGTGTGTTTGGGTTGGTGCCCAGACGCTGTTTAGCTTAGGGTTACATGTCGTACCTCACTTTGGTAGCAGCTGTAACGCTGCAGAAGAGCCCAAGGCTGATTAAAAAGCTGCTGTGCTAACAAGTATCCTTGGAGAAGAGCTGACAGACTGATAGAGAGGAGACACCCAGAAGGCATCCAGAGCTGGGGCGTTGCCAGAGAGGCCCTGAGTCAACCAAAATCGGCAGTGACTTTGGGAAGGGAAAGGTGATGGTGGGAGTTCGTGTGCACCCACCCAACTAAAGAACTATGCAAATCCCCCCCACACACCTTCAAAGGAGCATTTAAATACACGTGACCAACAGTAGATGATGTGGTAATTACAAACCACTTATGGTAAATTTAGGTGGGTTCTCCTAATCCTGTAAGGAGACAAATCTGTTGAGGATTGTGTGTGGGGTGTGCCAGCTTTGTAGAACTACCACCGAGCTCCCATCTCTGCATAGACATGGAATAAATCAGATGCCTCTGCTCTGTGTGTCTATTGGGGGACAGCATAGCCATTTTCATCCAGCCAATCCAGATAAGAGTAAATAAAGTGAGGTCTCAGGCTCTACAATTCTGTGTTCTAGCTCAGACCCATATGCACAGGCTGGAGTACCTGCAGTGAAAATACTGACATAAAAGCATTCTTTTATTTCTTTTTTTTTTCCTCCTCAAATACCTAAAGGGCAATGCAAATCCAAGACAAATATAGGTTTGAAAGGGAGTCCACTGAGTCGCTAATCCACCTTGAACTCCAGGTATGGGTCAGGCATTGACTTCTTCACCCTACCAATTTCCAATAGGAGTCTTCAACCTCTCTCAAACTCTGTGTGGACACAGTTGCCTTTAAAGATAGACTATTTTCCCCCACCATTTGTTCTAAATCTCCTTACTTTGGAAACAAATGTATTTTAAGAAATGTTTATTAAAACCCTATTGTTGTTCTGTGTTTTAATTAAAAGTAAATTTTTATTTAGTCCCATTGTTCTTTTATTGTTCAGAAACAGATAAATTTAATTGCTCTTCTGCTTGGCAGCAACTTTTTGTGTGGTGCAGTTATCATGTGACATGTCTTGCAGTTATTTTTTTTCTCATAGATGAAACAACTCTAGTGTGTTTACTCATTCCTCAATCATGTGACTTTAAATCTCTTATCATTCTTACATTTTTTTTCTTTCTTCTGGATATATTGTATGTTTTTCTTCCTTCACCTATGACCTAGATTGTGCACAGTATTTCATTTGATGCCTCCAGCATGCCAGGTCCAGGAGAATAATGACGTCTTGTATTTTTCATATGAAACTCCCCTTCACAAAGGACAGAATGTGGGGCTTTTTTGCAGTAGCCTTCAGCAGTGCTGGCTTATTCATTCTGTGACTACAAGTATGTGCAAAATAAATGTTACTTTTTTTCTTCTTTCCTGTTAACCCAGTCAGCAGCTAAAACCACACAGCCATTCCCTTGCTCACCCCCAGAAGGATGGGGCAGAGCATTGAAAGGAGAAAAAAAGTAAAACTTGTGAGTTGAGATCAAGACATATTAATAGGACAGAAGATGATAATAATGATAAAAGAGCATGCACAGCAAGCAATGAGCTGCACAATTGCTCCCACCCCAGGTAGATGCTCTGCAAGATCCTCAGCTGCTACACCTCCCAGCCTACCCCCCCATGACATCATATGGCATGGAATATCCCTTTGGCCAGTCTGGGTCAGCTGTCCTGGCAGCCTCTTCTCTCAGCTTCTTGGGAAACCCCCACCACCTCATTGGCAGGGCACATGGGAAGCTGTAAAGTCCTTGACTGCTTAGCAACAAGTAAAGCATCAGTGTGTTATCACTGCTCTCATCCTGGCTCCAAATGCACCTGCTGCTAGGAAGAAAATTATCTCCATTCCTGCTGAAATGGGGACAGTTTTTCACTTTATTTCAACATAGGGGACAGTAAAAAATATCAGTCTTGCTTCAGAACAAGTTCCTCTCCTGTCCTTCAGGAAACTTCCCAGAGGGGTGCCCCAGGCAAGTTCTAGCCATATCACCATACAAGTCAGGAAGGCAAGTACAATGGTGTGCAGTTCCTTGTGATGCTGGGCTGTGGTCTGGCAGTGAATTATGGGTGAATACTCTCATCCCATAAAGAAAAACTGCTTGATTTTTATGGAACATGGAGTTTATCTTAAAATGTTCAAAAACAGACTCTAAAGGAGCGAGCAGTTTAAATTCCTGAGTCCTGGATCTAGTCTTGAGTTTAAGCAACGCAGCGTATTGCCAGCTTAATAGTTCGGTTCAGTGCTTTAGGTGAGACTTCTCCTGTCAGTTTTTTGACAGAATATGAATTATTAGATTGCTTTGCAGCAGAGCTACTAATCTACTTTCTGGATATAGTCCTGTGAATAAAGATTTGTGTGCTCTTTAAGAGCTGATGGTGTTTTCTATCAGAAAACATGGCACATGAGACTCCAGAGATCTTGTGATTTCAGTTTACTCAGCCTCTTTCTGTTCCTGGGAAAACATTGGACACAGGAGTGAAAATGCTACAGTGCAGAGATTTTTGTGGAGAGTGTGGTGAGAACCAGGGATGGTAGTTGTATTTTATACCTTTGGTTATGATGAGATTTGGGGCCTAAAAGTTCTCAAACACTGTATTATTTATAAGAGAAATTTTCTAGTTAGGATAGCAATATTTTCTTGACTATGTGAAGCCATTTAACAAATGTGTTTACATATCTTAGAACACTTCTGCTTCCAAATTTTGAGAAGCCTGGTAAATTCCCTATTTTGTACAGGCATTCCAGATGATGTTCATCATATTCTTGAAATACAGTGTATTTATTTTTCAGTCTGTGTTGCTGCTCCCATGTTTAAACCCTTTTTTGGTATTACTGTATTGCAAAACCTTAACTCCTGTGACTTGAGAATAATGTTATAAGAAAGGAAATTATTTTTTCGTATTGGAAAATCTTCTGAATTTGGTTTTTAGGAGCTTAATGGGCATGGCTCTGGCCTTCCTCAGAAGGGTCTAGATGCTCTGCCTCAGTCTGTCTTAGCCTTTTAGTTTGGCTTGGTGCAGATCATGTTTCTACTAGAACCTATGTAAAAATGAGCAAGCTTCTTAACGAGAAATTGAAAGGGGTAATTAAAAAGAGGAAAAGTTTTCAGATTGCACAAAGACATCTTAAGGAAAGCTGCTTTCAGCAAATGCATGCTGCTACTTAAAAGAAATTTTGAAGTAACCCACAGAAGGTGGCATTGCCAAGAGGATGAAGTAATGGAATGATGCCCTTTGAAAGGAGAACTTTTGTCCAGATGAGGAAACAAGCTAAGTTTAAAAAACCCATGAACAGTGGCAAAATAAATGTGAGACTTAAGAAGACAGTTTCCAAAAGTGTTTCAGAGACAGGCCACCAAAAAAAACCAAAGACATTCTTGATTGCTACATACATAAGGATCAAGGTAGGGATCCTATGTAGTCAAGATGGAAAATAAGGACTTGAGAAAGATGCAGTTTTCCTGCTATGATCCTGAGAAAGACTTTTTTTTTTTTTTTTAGATGAAATGCTGAGGACTTGCATCAGATTTAGAGAAGATGAAGAGAGGTTTAAAATACGCTGATAAGATGAACAGGAACTTCTTCAACTCAGGAACTATGTGATGATGACTCAAAAGTTCTCAAGGAGCTCTGAAATAAGCTGAGCTGTTAATTATGGTCTGTCTTCTGACTTCAGTCAGCAGCATAGGAAAGGGAGGTGATAGTGTAATACCAGTAGGACAAATGGGCTGAAGATATAAGAATACATTGCATAGACACATGGATAATATCTGTCAGTAGGGAAGAGCTGACATAGCTTTTTTTTTTTTGGTAGAGGAAAGTCACAGTCTTTTTGTGAGCCTGTACTTAAAAGTGGTTCATTCAAGATAGTATATAAAAGCTTTTCACAGGATACCTTACCAAAGACTATCTTAGCAGAGACAAAATAACTGGAGATGACATCTTTAGTTCCTTCAGGCGAATGGGTTTTTAAGGGAATGGAACAGAAGATGAGTTTTGCAAGGAAGCAAGGCTGCTAGTAGAAAAATATGCTGGTGAAAGGATCACTCTGTACTTTCTTTTTGAATTCCCCTTTTCAGAGGACACATGGCTGATCTGGAAGCTTCCTCTAGTGAGCAGTGTGATGACAATGTTTGCTGATGCGCAGGCTAGTCAAAACTTTAAAGAATTCACTGTAAAGAATTGCAGAAAAGTATTATGGTACCAGGCAAATGTGCAGGTAAAGGACAGCAGGAGTTCGGTGACATTGAATGTAGAGTAACATATATGGAACTCTAATTATTCACACAGTATTAAGCACTACAGTGCTTCTTGTTCAGCTTTCTAGTTAGCTCAAAATGTCTCTGGATTGCTGATGGAGAAAGGTCAGTTTTATTTGCCTCATTCTTAGTCTCTGCAGCACTGACTGTTGGCTTCTGGCAGAGGGGAGCTATTGAACTAAACAGAGCTTTGATCTGACCCCTCCAGCTGCCCAGCTGAAACCCGGGGTTGGTCTTTGAAGCTTAAAGTGGTTCTGCCTAGACAATTCTCATCATAGTGAGCTGCTGAAAAAAGCCAAATATGTAACTGTGTTATAAATGAAAACAGTCAAGTTTTATTAGAAGAAAAGTCAGAATGCTTCTTAGGTGGAGAAAACTGCAGGTCACTAAAGGCAGAAATAAACAACAGAATGAACATAAATAAGAAGTTTTGATCAGCTTTCTTCCTGCCCATCCTGTCCTTGAGGGTGATTGTTGTTTCCTGCCTGAGTTTTAATGAACTTTGCACCTTTTGAGCTGTACCAGACTCTACAGTTCCTTCAGACATTAGGAAATCTTTCCATTGCCTCTGAGGCCTGGCTGTTTGCTTTTCCTAGGACTCTCCTATCTTCTCTGAGCATTTCTGTTGGCATACCTGTGGTTCCACAAGTACTTTCTCCTTGGATAGTCTCAGTCACTTCTCCAGAGGATGAATAGTCCCTTCTTCATCTCATACTTTAAAGGCACATAACTTGGAAACATAACATCTTTGGGGAGTTTTGCCTGCTTAAAATCCTGTCGAGTGCTACGTCTTGATTGCAGTGATGCAGAAGTATTGACTTGCTACAGCTTGCTTTGTTTTCCTTGACTTTTTCTGCTGTTGTGTTTGTAAATTGTTTGAAAGCACAGTAACATTTGTCCTAACACTTACTAGCCCTGAAACAGTGCTCTAGCCCTCCGCTGAGCCTCATTAGTTAACTCTTTGAGCTCTGAGTGCGTATTATGATGCGGTTTGAGGTGGAGGTAACATTTAGTGTTTGGTGTTCTTGGCACTAAGGAGTCTGTTTCGCTGGGGTTGATACAGATGCATTGAGCCTGAACACATTGAGGTTATTTTTAAATAAATGGCTCTTTGTTTGCTTGTCATCTTTTTTCCTTGCCTGATCCTGAGATCCTCCCACATGCATCAAGCTGAGAGTAGTTTTTTATCAATTGTTGGGGGTTGGAATCATGTGATAACATTGCAGTCCTTTGTCTTGGGCCAAGAAAGAGTGTATTTTTTTTGAATCTCAAACTTTCTTCTTTTATATTTTTTCTTCAGCTGAAAGCCTTTTCTATTGTTCCAGTTGTCTTCAGATAGAGTAATTTAGATTTTACCGTGTAGTTTTCTGTGTTAATTCTTACACACTCATGTTTGTCATCTACATTCCCCTCCACCCCCCCACTCCTTTTCAAACTTCTGCATGAAATTTCTCTGTATAACCAGTTAGTTGCCAGCTTTTGCTGTTTTGTTTTGGAAAGCTGTCCCTGCCTGGCTCCCATCAGCCTTAGGTCATAGAAGCAAGAGGTTCTTTTCCCTTCACATCCATGAAGTGTTGCGCAGTGAACAAGGCCAAGGTGTCATTCGGAGGCTCTCAGCCTGGAATGCTGTTCATGTACAAAAACCCTAACAGATCAGATGTTTTTGTTCTCCTCCTGGTCTAGATGGTTCTGCTTGTTGAAGTCTTGCACTTGATTTTGTGAGAACGACCTGAGCCAATAAGCTCTATGAGCTGGCAGGAATTGATTAGCACAGGTTTTTCCTAGAAGCACCTCAATGTGTTGAGGGAGAGTGCACGTTTTGCAGTGCTCCTTTGTGACAGCAGAGCAGGCATCACCAATCAGTGTAGCATTTGGAGAGGTGCTCCAGACCATCGTGGCTTGTGGGTTATGAACCTTCTTGTGATTTTGGGTTTAAATTTATACAGGGCAGCTTATATTTGCTCTTGTGTCATGCTATCATACTTTAGCTTAAGTAGTTCTTTCTTACCTTATCTATCAAGTAATGAGAAACTATCAATGTTTTTTAAGAGGAAAGCTTGCTTTTTAATTGATTAGCTCACATTCTTGTTATTGAGTAGATTCACAGGCATGCAAATTTAGTCATGTACAGAGTCTTTCAGTATGGGTATGGAATGCTGAGTTTGTATCTGAAGTTGACTGGGGGGAATGTGTGTGTTTGTGTATTGTTTTGTATTGTTCCTCAAGGAACTCTTCCTCCTGTGATGATGATGTATCTGGGGTTCTTGAATGAGTGGATGCTGCATCCATGTCTGTGTGTAGGATAAAGCTTCCTTATCCGCTGGAACCATAGATGGTGCTCAATCTTAAGCAGTAGGGAGGTATCCAGCTGCACCCCTATGTATATTGTGGTGTCTGATACCTTCTTTATGTAGGACTTACTGTGTGGGTGGAAAGTGAGTTCATCTAACTGATCCAGGTGGCAGGTGATCCTGCTCACTTGCCCCACCTCTCCAGGATAACAGATGGACTTGCTCAGTTGTCTTACTGGGTATTAACCACACTAGATCTGGTACAAACATGAGGAGGATCAGTACCACACCTAACAGTAACAGCTAGTAGTCTGAAGAGTTTATTTGAACTGAAATCATACCTTTTGCCTATGAGTCTAGGTGAGGTATAGAATTTAATTTTGAAATTAAAGTTTAACTCAGTAGGCTTAATACCAGTGTGAAAGCAATATTTTACTATTGTATTTAAAGACAACGTGTCTTCCCTTTTTTTGGTAGGTATCAGGTGCTCTAGTTATTTCTATCTCTACTTTGTGCTATGCAGCATCCAGAAAGGGACACTCACCAGGCTGCTGGGCTTGTGTTGTATCTGCTGGGAATGTGTGCTTGGAAATTTCCCTTCAGGTGGCTCTGGTTTGTACTTCGGTGATCCAGGATCTCTGCTTCCATTGCATGAAAATGGAAGTGCTTGAGCCAGGGCTACTGTAAGGATCCTAAACCAAAATGCTTTATGCTAGATCAGAACTAGCACATACCTTTCTCATGCCTCTGCCTCAGCACCCTTGAACGTACTTTGCACATCAGTTGGAGCTTCTGCAAATACTGTGCTTTCCCTCTAGTTTATGGCATATTTAATTCACCTGTATAGTCATTACTTGCTTTTCCTTCCATGTAGCCAAGCCTCAGGTACCTTTATAAAGTTATTTTCTGTCTAGCCACTCCCAACAGACTGGCTTGGCTGGACGGATTTCCTGGGAGGTCATCCATTCCCCTGGCTTTAGGTGTTCTCACCCCAGTGGCTCCCATCAATTGTTTCCGGTCTTGGGAGACAGTTGAGGTGCTCTTGACAGGAAATGTCTGATTCCTGTGGTGTTCCCAAGTCAGTGACGCTGTGGTTTGCATGGTTGAACCAGAAATACTGAACCTTACTGACGTGGTGCTGGGATTTCCCAAGCAGGATTCCTACCTCATGCAGGCAGTCCCTGGGTAAAGAGGAAGATATCTGCGCCAAGCGTACGGAACCATGAAGTAGATAAGAATGTTTTGTCCTTGTTTCTGAAAGCTTACCCAACAGTAAATGTCATCATGGCTCATCATAGCCATTGTTTTGATGCTGAATGAAGGGCTACTACTGCAGTGTGAAAAAACCTAAGCATTCAGGGCTTCTGATAGATTTCAGTACAAGTCTTTTCTTCCTATATCTTTCTCAGAAGAGTTTCTTACTGTGCCTTTTCAACCCCCAAGTGAAAAAGATCCCTAAATATTGGCCTGTCTCAGTAGTTGTTGTTATCAGCTTTCTATTTGCCCTCATTAATTGTGGGACAATGAATGTAAGGCAATGGCCATGTGTTTAATACCAATTAATCAGAAGATAACAGCAAACATAAACATTCATTAGTTTTATAGCTGCTCTGTTTGTGTTTGTTATTTTCCTGGCAGCACTGTATTGAGCAGGTAGTATCAGAAAGTAGGGTGTACGTGTTTGATATCTTGGAGCATTTGTTTAAACATTCTTCTTTGCCCTGTTATATTTTAAACAATGAGTAGGAGACGAACTTTGACCACTACAATTCATTTATCGCTTTCCTGGTGACTAAAGGCATTGCTAATAGCCAAGAGCGGAGGGCTTCAGATCCACTAATGGACACTTGCACTTCTTGATCATGTAATCATGTGTAATCTCAAGTTTTTACCCTCTCTTAACAAGAGTTAATTAGTAGAGATTTTACCCGTGAAGTTCTCAGTCTTTGCACAGTTTTAAAGAGCTATGTGGATTTACACTGCAGATAAGAATTGTTGGTAACACAGCTGTAGTATGTGCCAAGGTTAAGAGATGTGTCCTTTTCCCATGCTTCTCAGGCAAGAAGGGTCAAGATGAGTGCCTCCAGTCTATCACATGAATCTGGTTTCCCAGGATAATAAGAAACTGATTTCCAGTGTAGTAGTATTTTGTTTTCTTGAATGTGTGATGATGTGTTTCAAGCTGTTGTTGGTATAGATGTTAGTTGGCCTAATAATGCAGAGTGTGACTGCTCTGTGGTTGTTGCCATGTCTGCAGCTCAGTGTGTGGTTACTCAGCTAATGTGTATGTAGGCAGCTTCATTACAGGCACCTTGGTTGCTGTCACTAGGCAGGTGGAGCTCAGGGTGGTTTAGGAAATGGATACCAAGAGCTTACTGAACTGCCTGCTGCTGTGTTGATGCTGCTTCTGCTACCTTGGCCAGAGCTAAGCTCTAGTGTCATGGTAGACACTCTTTGGCCACATTGGGTGAGCACGCCAGTTGTTTAAGGAGATGGCAGAGAAGGTTATGACTGGCCTTAGTTTATTCTTCATGAACTAGCAAGATACAATAATGTACTATAGAGGATTTATTGTAAGACTTTTTAGCTGTAATGTTGATGATGACTACCAAAGGCAAAGACTGTACTATACCTTTTTTCTTTAGAATTTCTGTGATCTGTAACCAGGTCCAGTTTCAAGAAATTAAAAAAAAAAACCCAACAAGCTAAAGCAAGATTTAATCTTGTGTCGAAGACCACAGTAAGGGATAACATTTATTCTTTCCTGCAAGCTGTGGGACAGAGGGAACTGCAGTTCTTCCACTTCTATCTCTGCAGTGAGCTTCCCTACCCACCCTGCTCATTAGTCCGCTGGAGCCTGAGCAAACTTTCTTTGCTGTAGCATAGAAAATGTGCAACAGCATTTGGAGTGAATGGTCAGTTCCTGGTCTTCAGAGTGCTTCAACCTGAGAGTTTAAGTGTTGAGAGGAATCTGTGCTGATTCCTGTTCTTGGTCTGTTCTTGTTTTACTTTCCTTGAAGCAGAAACTGCAAATACTTTAAGTGAGGTTTATTCCGGGGTAACTGTAGAGATTATTCTTCCACCGTTACTGAAATACCATTTTGCCACTGGAAAATACAATTCCACAGTGAATGGAAAACATACCTTTCATTGTAGCAGGCTCTTAGATTAATTTCATTTTGGGAAATAAGAGTGAGAGCCTGATAGAAGGGAATCTGGCAGTTTATGTATTGATGATCAAACAGTTCTTTTGGGTTTAGCTAAATCCTGGCTCTTCTGAAGTAGTGAGAATTTTGACATATTTTTTTACTCAGATTTGTCTTGAAAACCATTAAGTCTTGCTCAGCTTTGCAAAACTTCTAATCATACTTTATGGAACTGAATGTAGTATTTAGAAACTTTATAGTGTATGTGACATTTCAGGTGGTTTCAGGAATCATTACTGCTATTTCTTTTTTTGTTTGTTTTGTTGGGTTTTTTTTTTGGAACTTCCATTTGCTGCTTTGTATTTGACTTCTGGACTTCTGGCTAGTGCTCCATACACTGATCCCTTCTTGGGTCAGAGGCGTTTCTATCCTGATGTGAAAAAAGGTACCCAGTAATTGTCTGTCAGAAGAGCTGATTTAGGGCGTAGGGTTTTTTGTTGGGTAGATACCTGGTCCTCAAAGTGCAAATGCTTTTAATTGACTTGTTGGAACTGCAGGTAAGAATTTGTCTGTTCCCCTTGAAAACTGTGATACCAGCCCTGAGGGTTAACCTGGACTTTAGAAATCTGATTTCTGCCATGAATGACAGCTTCATCTTTGTCAGAGTTTAACCCCAGCTGGCTACTAAGCCCCACATGGCTGTTTGCTCATTCTCCCCTGGCAGGATGAGAGAGCAAATTATGGAAGTGACAAAACTCATGAGTTGAGATAAATACAGTTTAATAGGTAAAGCAAAAGCCACGCACACAAGCATGGCAAGACAAGGAATTCCGTCACCACTTCCCATTGGCAGGCCAGTGTTCAGCCATTGTGGGTAAAGCAGGGCTCCAGCAGTTCTAACAGTTACTTGGGAAGGCAAACACCATCACTCCAAATGTATGTGCTGTGCCCTGCCCTGCCCTTCCATCCCTTTTCACCAGTCCTTTATATGCTGAACCTGGTGTCATGTGGTGTGGAATATCCCTCTGTTCAGTTGGGGTCAGCTGCCCCACTGTGTCCCCTCCCAGCTTCTTGCTCGTGGGGTGGAGTGAAGAGCACAAAAGGCCTTGGTGCTGTATCAGCACTGCTCAGCAGTGACAAAAGCATCTCTATTATCAATGCTGTTTTCAGCACAAATCTAAAACACAGTCCCACACTAGCTGCCATGAAGAAAACCATTTTGCCAACCAAACCAGCATATTCTTCACCCCTTATTCCATACCATTTATGTCATGCTTGGGTCACACACTCTCCAGTGCAACCTCAAGAACCACCTCCTTCTCATCCTTTGACATAATTTGCAGGTATCATTCCCTTTGTCTGTGAACCACCCTTCAAAATATCCATAAAATGTTCACAGAACATCCACCGAGTTCATTTTGCCTGTTGACTTTGGGCTCCATCTGTTACAGTGGTCATTCAGGGCATGTTGTGTGTGATGTTACTGGGCACCAAAACCAGCTCAGGTCAGGTCACTGTTGCTCCTACACCGCTCCTTGTGAGGTGCATTCTCTGTTCAGGTGGTTCTTGCTGTAGTAATTCCTATAACGTGCAACTCATCCTTGGCTGCAACAATTTAAAGGTGTTCCTGATGCCTTTGGACCAAACTGTTGGGTTTAACACTGCAGTGAACTCCTCCCCTTGCCCCTGCTCTGGCTGGGATGTACCTGCAGACTACAGTCCTTTAGGGGTGTACCGGCTCCAGGTGGAGCCTTACCTATGAGCCACAGTCTCTCTGGGGGGATTCCTGCTGTGGCATAGAATTGGCAACAGTCGCTTTGAGCTGCACCTGCTCCAGTGCTCTATCCATCCAAAGCCAGCACAGTTTTTAAATATATAACTGCTAGAATAAGAAGGAAAACTTGACAGGACTTTGAGCTATTGTGAGAAAGATACTGCCATATCAAATGAGATTACCCAATAGGCCTGGCTTTTCACAGAAGTCTCAGCATGTGAAGGAAAGAAACCCTCTTCAGTTACTTAAGAAATAAAACTACAGAGTATCTTACTGTAATTTTTCTTACAAATGTTGCCTTATTCTTGTGGTCCTTGTCTGTTTAAATAACTCTGGGCATTTGTGTTTGTTTTCGTTGCTACCTTAAGCATGGGACAGGGCCCAAGAACATTTCTTACATGTTGACCCTGAGTTAGATTGTGTTAAATAGGTTTGGCTAGCTGATCTTGACAGCAATATGTATATGTATACATACACACACACACACGTAAACTTTAAGAGTTATTCCTTCCTTCCTTCTTGGTGGTTCTGGGAACTTGTAATTTTAACATAGGATTTCTCAAGTTTTTTCTGTATTCTGACTTTGATCAGGCTCTATAACTTTATTTTTCTTTAAGTCATATTTCTCTTTTAATTTTAGTTTTGCAACTCTAATGAGAGCATGTTCTCTTGCAAGATTTAGGAATTAAGTAATGGAAACTTGACCATAGTTTTACAGTTGCTCAAGATTAAACTTTCATGCCAATAAGTGTAGTTAAAAATAGAGCTTTTATTGTGGCAACTTCCTAAAGAAAATAAACAAGCCCTCATCTCACCCAAACAAAATATAGTAGCAATACTGTTGTTCTTGTTTGGCTTTTGTAATCTCTCAGTTTCCTAAAATTAATGAAAGTCAGTGTATTTAAGGTCTTAGCAATGCACTGCCCTTTTTATTTCTGTTTGATGGTGGAATCCATACTGCAGGTATTTCTGTGAAATTGGACAGGGGAAGATTCTTAGAACACAAATTATGAAGGTTATAGAAAACATTTAATACTATATTTTTGAGGGGAGAAATGCCTTTTTAAAAACAATGTTGGTTGCACCTCCTTTAATCTTGTTTCTTGAAAAGCCTATGCTTGTATTGGCAAATGTGGCCTGTTCATCCCCCTGTATCTATCCCTTTTTCAATTTTTTAATAGTTTTTAAGCCTGTAGGCCAGTTACAGCAAAATAAGACTGAAGAGAAGATAATATTTTCAACAAGTGGGAGAGACACCCTTACTGCCTTCTCAGTTGACAACATGGCCACAAGGCTTATCTTTTATTGAGTATCTTTGTTATGGTTATGATGATAGATAAGCAAGGTGAAAAGTTGTGGCTAGAGGTAGAAATTCTTACGAGATCAATTAGAGTAGAGAAAGTTGGAAGGTACGTGAGCTTTTTGCCTGTCGAGCTTGTCTTACTCTGTTTTTTCCATCTTCAAAGCATTTGCAGGATGGGGGAAGAAGGGAGAGAAACTGGAAAGTAGGCTACTTCCCCCCGCCCCTCCCGCCCACCCCCCCCTCACCTGTAAGAGAAGTACATTTCTTTTGGAAAAGAAATCTGAAAGAAAAACAAAAACTGAATTGGGTGAAGTGACAGTCAGGTTTTTGCAGTAGATGAGTAAATTTTCTTTTCCTGTCTTGATCCCACAAGCCATTTACAGTGGAAATGTGTTGGCTGTTATAATAGAAGCCTTTACCATTTTTGCTGACACTTGATATTATTTTGGTGTGAATCTGGGCAAGTGAAGCACATGTTCTATGAGAAATTTGGACTGTGTTCCTTGTTCTGTGAACATTTGTGCATGTGCTTAACTTTATTGATGCAGATACAATTGACTATGAACAGCATTTTCCACACAATGAAGTTCTTATTTGTGTGGAGTGGTTCTCTACTTACTCATTCTCCCCTTTCCTTCTCTTCTGCTCTGCCTTGCCCTTTTCTCTTTCTAGTCTTTCTGTATGAATCAAATAGATCTGAATGGTAACTTATGTTGGAACTTTATTTTTGCTTTTTTTTGGATTTACATCTGTTTTCTTCCACAGTTCTAAACCAGAATCTGTACAGTGGGTTCTACATTGATGTAAATATATTGCATGGATTTTGGTTGCAGTGGGCACAGAGGCTGAAAATACACAGCCAGTGTAATTTTTTTCCCCCATAAGGTCATCAGTCATCATGTCTAGATTAACCAAATGTTTTATTTTCCAAGGCACCAAATGAACTTTTTGCCTTTTATTGATTAGTGATGTTTTAACCTGAGGAAATGAAGGTCTCAAATTAAAAAAAAAAAAAAGAGGGGTGGGGGGAGGAAGAAAGAAAAAAATAAACCACATCCTGCTGACTATATTAAAAATTCAGACATAACAGTTAAGATGGGGAAATCCCTCTAGATCTCTTATTTCCTACTTCAAATTGGGCCTTCTTATCAAAGCAAATGGTGTGAAGAGATGTGGTGTAGAAGTATTTGGCTGTCAGAAATGTGTGGCATTGACAATTTCTCATTTCTTTCTGCAGATATTGCTGTCGTTGAGATGAGTGACGCCTTCCGCCAGCCTTCCCTGTTCTACCACCTGGGAGTCAGGGAGAGCTTCAGCATGGCTAACAACATTATCCTCTACTGTGATACAAACACAGACTCTCTGCAGTCACTGAAGGTACCTTTGAGTGGAAAAGCAGGGTGTTTTGGTGTGAAGTCACAGTTGTCCCAGCTCTTGACATGCATTCTCTGCTTCCATAGAAGATACAGATGCTGCTTGTAGTTCATAGAATAGAATCACAGAAAGGATTGGGTTGGAAGGGACCTCAAAACCCATCTAGTTCCACTGCACCAACCCCCACACATCCCCAAAAGCTGGAGAGGGCTTCTTTATCAGGGGAATGTGGTGATAGGACAAGGCATTGGGTGTAAACCAGAAGAGAGTAGATTTAGATTAGATATTAGACAGAAATTCTTCCCTGTGTGGGTAATGAGGCCCTGGCACAGGCTGCCCAGAGGAGCTGTGACTGCCCCCTCCTTGGCAGCGTTCAAGGCCAGGCTGGATAGGGTGTTGGGCAACCTGGTCTAGTGGAGGGTGTCCCTGCCCGTGGCAAGGGGGATTGGAACTAGATGGGCTTTGAGGGCCCTTCCAACCCAAACCAGTATGTGATTCTAAGAGATTACCAGCAGTGTAGTAGAGCTAGTAAAAGCAAAACTTGTGCCTGGTCCTGAGGGCCAGTTTCACAGCATGGCAAGATGGTGGTTTAAGATAATCTACAGGGCTGTGAATTGAGTCAGCCAAGGAGTTGATTCTTGCTTCCTCCTGCTAAACTTTATGTTTTAGTAACTTTTATGGGGGTAGGGGATGGCAGACAACTGGGCAGTCTTTTCAGTTACTTCCCCTCCCTCAGATTCCTTGGCCCTGATGAGGAGGTGTTTTAGGCTATTGCACTTCCATTATAGGCATTGCTGAACAGTAGCATTTTTGTAAGCAGCTTTGTGAGTCAGACTGCAGTCTGGGCACTGCTGCCTCTTGTGAAGGGTTTGCTCACACTGCTTCTGGCTAGTGCAGGATATTTGGTTTTGATTCTATCCTGTTATTTGCAGCTTGGCCCTCTGTTGGGAGGGACATACCTTCAGTAAATCTGTTTCTTCCTCTTGCTCTTCCCTCCAAATTCTTCTGGCCAACTGGACTGGTTGCAATCCAATTACTTTCTTTTTTCAAAACAAAGAGTATACAGATAAAATCCCTAAAAATAAAACTGCTAATGACAAAAGACCTATCTGTAGTTTGAAGTCAATTATGCAAGTGCAATCATCTACAGTATAAGCAGAGCAGAATTTCATTGTCCTGGATAAGGAGCCAAATACCCAACTCCCATTGCAAATCACTTGGACTGAGACACCAGGCTTCCTTGGGTACTTCACAGAACTTTTTTATTAGTTAAGACCTGGACTTTTCAAATAGGTCACATGCAGGGTTCCCACTGATGTCAGTGGAAGTCCAATTATGCAAAGGGAGACTTTATGAGAAAAGGCTGGAGCTGGGTCTGTGTAGCCTGAAGCAGACTGAGGGGGGATATCATCAATAATTATAAGTATCTAAAGGGTCAGTGCCAAGAGGATGGAGCCAGGCTCTTCTCAGTAGTGTCCAGTGACAGGACAAGAGGCAGTGGGCACAAACTGGAACACAGGAAGTCTTGTCTCAACAGGAGGAAAAACCTTTACGCTGAGGGTGGCAGAGCCATGGGACAGGCTGCCCAGAGAGGCTGTGGGGTCTCCTTCTCTGGAGACATTTGAAGCCTGCCTGTACATGATACTGTGCAACCTGTTCTAGGTGATCCTGCTTTAGCAGGGGGGAGGTTGGACTCTATGATTTCTGGAGATCCCTTCCAACTCCCATCTAGTATTCTGTGTGATTCTGTGGATGTCTCAGTTGCTGCTGGACAGTGCCCACTGAAAGACAGCTTTGAGTTTCCTTTAGCTTTGAGCTGAGCCCATGTTTCTACTTTTGATAGCTTGAAAGGAAAAGGAAAGTCTACAGAGCACAAGACCCCTTCAGTATTATTTAGTAGCTGCTGAAAAAAGTAGTTTGGGCATGCCTAGGCATCTTCTGAGGCAATGTTTCTTCCTATGTTTGCTACAGCTACTCGATAGAGCAGAGGCAATGCAGGAATGCATGTGCTGTTTTAATCTTGAATAGATAGTGGTGAGCTCAAAAACTAAAAAATAAAGGAAAAAAAGTGAAAAATGCAAAACTGCAGCACATGATTTAACTGGGGGACAAAGCAGTGTAGATAAACTTTTGCTGGTGTAATATTCCTCTATATGAACATTCAGGGTAGACAGGACTCTGAGCAACCTGATTGAGTGAGACCTGCTCATGCTACAGGATTCAGCTAGATCTGTAAAGGCCCTTTTCACCCCAAAACTATTCTGTTATTCTATCTATATACACATATAGGTTTGTATATTAACATATATAAACATATATATGTCCCACACTTCAAAAGCTAACAAAAGTCATAGGTGAAATGTCCCTTAAATGGGGGAAGAGCAGTTTCATGGAAGCCTGACTTCCATGGAAAGTACGAGGTGCCTTGGTTTGACACTATTTTTACCTCTGTGGTGCAGGTGAAGCTGCTTAGCAGTCAGGCAGCTCTGCTCAGGCAGAGGTGTAGCATACCTGTCTTTACTAGGGTCAGTTACTAGGGTCAGAACTTGCTGACAAATTTTCCTGACAGCAGTGTCACTGTCCAACAGACGTGCAGTGGGTTGTACCACCCAGCTCTTGCCTTCTGTGTGTGTGCTCTGGAGGCTTATTCTTTGAGACTTTACATTAAAAGCAGGAAGATACAGTCTTTGCATCAGACTTATTGGTTGAAACTCATGTTCTAATTTCTGGAGCATTATAAAACCTCCTAGAAGTATTTTCACTATTTCTGTTGCATAGAAACATTTTAGTGGTCTTCACTGCTGCTTCTGCTGGCAGCAAAACGTTGCTTACAGTATTTAACTTCTCAAATACAGCTGCATGTGTATTAATAGTCAACTTTTTGGACAACGTCCCTTTTAGGAGAATTTAAGTATAGAGGAGTATGTACATGAGTGCATGTATGTACACGTGTATACACAGATGCATGTACTACTCATGTTCCTCAGTTCCATACTTGTGTTGTGTCTCCTGAGATAATACTTGATCCGTATTGATTTGACAAGCATAGAAGACATCTATCAACCAGCTTTTTCCTCTTGTGTGTCTGTAAACATTAATATATGCAAGCCATACCGATCAGATACCTTTTCCAGTAGTTGTTCTGTGCTATTGACATTATTTTTTTCTTCTCTTTTATTCCAGGAAATTGTTTGCCAGAAGAATAATGTAAGTATGATTTCTGTGTGCCAGTTGAATTCTAGGCATTCCAAACTTATGTTCCACTTAATGTTGTTTATCTTATGTTTTCCCCTTGAATCATTTAACACTCTCCTACTATCCTTTACAGAGTTAGATGCAGAATTCTGGAAATCCTAGCAGCAAATCTGTGTATATCACTTTGTTGCTAGGTACCACACTCACATTTTACCTTGCCTCCATCTATCAGTGGTGTTTTCCTTGCTGCCTTTACTTGTCTGTCATATTTTTTCACACACAATTTACATCTGTCATCTTGTGGGCTTTTTTTCTGTACAGTGTTCTTTAGTGTTTTTAAAAAATACTGTATTGAAAAGGAGAGTTATTTGGAAACGGATGCTTATTTTAGAAACCCATAACTGCAGCTATGAAAATATATATGTTTATAAAGAGAGTGTGTGTGTATATTTATTTCTGGAACTTGAGCCCTGGAGTCAGCTAGTCCCAGTGCAGTGCCTATCCCAGCATTCTGCCTGTGACTGCCAGTCCTTTGTAGGTTTCTGCACCTTGGCATCCTGCTGGTTTCTAAGGTTGACTTTGCAAATCCCCCTTCCCTTTTTTGCTCCCAAGTTGGAGGGAGGCAGACCTCTGACTACGAGAACACTGCCATCTCAATGTGGTCTGTGCTGGAGCAGCAGGACCAGTGCTGTCAGAACATATATCCGGATGTTGAGTTGTTCTTGGCTTTATTTGGGACTTACTGTTAGCCATATATGCTAAGATACAATCTTACAGTGGTTAGTGCAGCACTGATAGCCTGAGGTGCTATGTGTATGCCGCACAACTCCATACACTTCAACAGACTATTCTAAGGGGCCTGTGAAGTTTTTAACTTGAGAAATTGGTTAGGTTTTACTTCCCACAGTGTCAAATCTGCCATAAAACCAGGTTTTACTTTTTCATTTAATCCATGAATTTCACTGTTAAGTACTGACTTCTTCCAGTGTGAAACATGATTCTTTGAGCAGCATGCGAGTTTCGAAACCAGTGCAAGCCTGGCCCTAATGCTGCATTTTAACATACATGCATGTATTAAAAAACCCCAACAAAACAGCAGGAAAGAGGGTTCCATACAGAGCTTCTGTGCAACTCTTAACCAAAAAGTGCTTTTCAGAGACTCGGAATACTGCAAATGATGTGCCAGACTAAACTCTTGCTGCCTCTAATGAAAGTGGGGTAAATGATCAGTTAGGCTTTTACACAAAAGCAAAGAGAACTCTAAGGTCTTTCTTGTAGATGAATGCATTGCATTATTGCAATCTGTATTTTTGTTCTGGTGGCCCAGGATCTGGGGAAAATGAAGTGTGACTAATGTAATGTCTCTGGAAGGGTAGGGGGAATAGCTCTGTTAGCAGGAAACCAGCAGGAGATGACTTGTACAGTCAAATAAAAATGAGATGTTGCTGTCTTAGTCTATTTTTAAATGACAGTCCCCGAAGATCAAGGAGAGGGATGGTAACTTGACCTTCATCTACTTGGGAAAGGATTGTTCTGTTTTACATTTAAATTTGGATAGGTGGCTGTGAAACTGTCATTTACCACTTTTAGAAATGTTTCGATGTATGCCACAAAAAGAATGTGTTCCTTGAGAGTCTCAGATGTTTTCAAGCACACCCACAGAACATCTTTTCTGGGAGGAAGTATTTTCCTGGGGATTAGAACAGGGAAGTCAGTAAAACTGGCTTAGCTTCTTTGCAACTGTTATTTATTTTTTCCCACCTTTTTCCTTGTTTTTTTGTCAAGATGTCAGCACCCAAAGAGGTTGTGGAAAGCCCCATCCTTGAAAGTGTTTAGAGCCAGGTTGGATGGGGCTTTGGGCAACCTGGTCCAGTGGAGGCTGCCCCTGCCCATGGCAGGGGGTTGGGACTAGATGATCTTTGAGGTCCCTTCCAACCTAAACCAGTCTGAGATTCTATGAAATAGACTTTTAGCAGTGTTGGTGCATGCCTAGCTACTGTATATAATTCCTACTTTATGAAAATCATGTTTCTTTTGAAATGGTTTCTTTATTCTCTGATAAATTTTTATGACAGAGGTGCTGTCCTTGAGAGGATGTTACTGTTATACCCACCCTTCCCAAAAATAGTCAAACAAATGATTATGTGAGGTTGCAAATATGAAAAAATGAAGTTTGCATATGAATAAACCAGCAGTTTTGTCCTGCTGGTTTTAAGAGCCTGCAAACATCAGCTGTAACAGGACAATGGTATCCCTGGCACCAGGGGATTAAAAAAGCTGCAAAACAAGTGCATGTGTGTCTATATATATCTGTCTAACTGAAGTGCCTTGTGTTTGCTTTTCCTGAACCTTGTATCCCTAAAACTAGTAGGGAGGGAAAAAAATGCATTACCAACTGTTTTGTTCTTTGTTCTGACTGGATTTTTGTGCTTCCTAATAATAGTCAATACAATGTTGCATGGCTAGGATAAGCTGCCTGGAGCCTGTCAGGGCAGAGCAGTGCAAGATAACATGGGCTTGTTTCCTGTTCTATGTGGTTTTATAGCTATTTAGTTGGACCTTTTCCAAATGTTGCAGTAATACCTAAAACATACTTTTTTTTCCAGGGAGTGATACTTTGACAGAAGGCAGTTACTTTGATATTTGAAAGTTTAAGTTTAGCTTCTGCTGTTATCTGATTTCTGAGGTGAACCAAGCAGCAGAGGCATTCTAGAAATTGCTATAAAGAGTTTCAGTCACAAGGAGATGTTGGTATAAAGGTTACACTTCTTGGCTGTTCTTTGCTTGTTTTAGCTCACCAGTTTTTAGTTCATCCTTGTTCTCCCAGTTTGAATTTAACCCACTTTAGAGAAAAGCTGCATGCCCAGTTCCAAATGGCCATTTATTCTTTCTTTTTTAATATCACTTCTTGCTGCATCTGAGGAAGTTTAATGTACACATATTATACCTATGGCTTACAACCCGTTGCATTAAGGAACACCGTGACATGGTGCACACCTCTCAATTCAGGCTGCCTGCTTGCACCAGGTTGGAGTGATAGGTAGCCTTGGGAGGTGCCCAGGCTGTGGGACCAGGGTACAGCGACTGTCCCAATCTGGAGGCAATGGGAACTGTTCTGCTGGGCAGCTGACTCACAGGAATTGGTGATTAACCAACAGGGTTAATGTTGCATGGCTGGGGACTCTTATTAGTGTTTTCCTTTCCTGGCACTTGGAGGGATCAGAGATGGTAATTTTTACTGCTTTTCCTCAGCACTTCCTACCCTGCCTCCTGTTTCAGGAGTAGCTGGATGTAGTGCTCCTTCAGCTGGAGCCTGAGCGACCCAGGATGAGGCGTGCCAGAAGAGCCAGCAGTCTTGCAGCCTCTGTATACGTACTGCTAGAAGGCTGTAAATCCCATAGGATAAGTTTAACTATTGTCTCTTTCACTGTGGAAGTAGGTGAAATATTTTTAATGCTCCTCACCCAGCTGACAAATGATTTGAGGGCAGTTGAATTTTATGTATCAGAGTATGTAAAAATGGTATTTAGTAACCTTCAGTAAATGTTTTGTTGGTAAAGGCAGCTGTGGTATTTATTGTTGATAGGTTGCTATCTCTTGCTTGTTCTTACATTAGTCAAAGAATTTTTAAAAAAGTAATTTGGCATATATTTTCCTTGGAAAAAGTTAGAACCTTTTTTCCTCTGTGAATGTGATGAAAGGACCCTATGAAGAGTACGCTGATTTTTAACTAGCAGTTAGGATGTGGTGTGGCTGCAGTAGGATGCTATTGCAGGGCATATAAAGAATATAATCCCGTAGAAAATGGGAAATATTTAAGAGTGTGCTCACTCTCTGTGCTTTGGTTCATTTGAGATGTGAGGCCTACTTATGTTCCTTTTCAAATCAATATCAAGGCTGTCATTTGTGTGAGTGGGATTTGAAGTAAACCCAAACTGAGCCTGTATTCATTAAAACATCAGCACATGTTGATTTACTGTGTGTTCGGGGGATGGAGGGGGAATAGATTTAATAACTTGGTTTAGGGCTTTGCCATCTGCTACATGTAACACCATGTGCAATCAGAGAATTACCTTTAAGAAAAATCTCATCAGAGGAATTGAAATAAGAGCAGATATTTCTCAAAAGAACTAGTAGGAGAAATGCTAAAATGCTGATCTTAAATTAGAGAAGTGTCAGCAGGAAGAACAGTTCCTACAGAGAGAGATACTGGCTATTTTTATTACCTCGACTGATTTTATTTATTTAAAAAAAAAAAAAGAAGAGGTTGAATGCTGACCTGAAGCTTAGGCAAGAAGTGGGATTCTGCTGGATCCTCCCATCTGAGTAAAGAAAGCACCATGGGTTTTCTTTTGGGGGATTTTTGTTTTCTTTGCCACTTATGGTCTTTGAAGGCAGCTTTCTGTTGTGAGCAGATGCTTGACTGTTAACTGGTTCCAACAGAGCAATCCTGATAAAAAGCCCCAGGGAATGGAGAAGACTGGGCATCTTTGACTCCCTGGGATCGTGCGGATATTTCTCCCTCCTTTTGAAATAAAGTTCAAGATCGGAGAATTAATTGGGCAGAACTCAAATGCTCATTTGTGTGGCACTATGTCTTCTTAATCTGTACAACTTTCCTTGTTTAACTTTTTATTTGTGGGGAAGAGAATAGTGTTTACTTTATTGCATGATGAACTTTCTAAGAAGGCATGGTCTCCAAATTGAATTCCTGAGGCCAGTAGGTCTAGTTAGGGCAGTGTAGTTTTAGATTCTGTGACTGGAGCTGTGAAGACAGTGTTACAGCTGTATTTAAATTGTGATTATGCATACTCTGGAATTGGTTTAATTTTGCACAGTGATTGAGGAAGGGACATCAGAAGAATATAAACCAATTAAAACATTTGTGAAAACAAATTGCAGATTTTGTCACTTTGTGGTAAGCATTTCTGCAGGCATAGCTGGCCCTGGCCTGTACTGCCTTCTGATTAGTCTGGCTGGTCTGACAAAATGGGCTGTGGCACAGCCAGCCTTTCAGATGGTGGCCTGATGTTGCCAGGTAATGAGTGTGCTGGTGCAAACCCTTCAAAGATACTTAGATTTGTATCTCCTGGACATAACTAGTGCAGCTGATCTGAGTGCTCAGGCCCAGTTTACCTTATCTGATGCCCTGAGTTCTTGTGCATCCGGCTGAACCACAGTACCTATCTGCCTGCACACTCATGGCCTGTCCCAGCCCCTGGTAGTTGCAGTAATGCCTTTCAGCTTACAGTTTGTGTGAGCTGCAATCACTTTGTAGCATTCATTAGTGTAAATTGAGCTTCTGAACCGTAAATAATGAGGTATTTTTAAAGGAAGAGGGTTGGAAAAAGAAACTTCTAGTATCTGTTGTTGATTTCCACCCACTTTGGAAGCCCCTTTATGCCTAACTTTTTTTAAAGGGTGTTAACATAACTGAGACCATTGAAATTGGATTTAAAGTGTACTCCTTCAAAAATTGCCCATTTTTCTTGAATGGCTTGATTCTCTTGCTTACATTGTACATGGTCTGGCAAGTCAGAGGAATGGGCCAAAGGAAAACAACAGTTTTATATTGGGTACTCAGCAAACAGAATTCAGAATGAAGGTAATTAGTGTTAGGAAGGAATGTCAGAGTCTGAGATCTGAGTTGGGATGGCGTGTTACAGGGCAGATTTTAATACGATAAGTAGAATATATTTAAATTTCCAAGTGAAATAATGGGCACTAAGTCAAAATGTAAAGCAGCGTGTGAGCAGATAGGAAGTGTATGTCAGAAAGACTACCTTTCTGACTTGTCAGATCCTTTCTGACTTGTTAGGGTAGCTTATATTTAGACAACTAAAGTTAAGAAGAGAAGTAAAAGTGGCTGAACCAGAGGTTGCATAGCCTGGGAATGAGGAAAGAAGCAAGCCATGCACTTTGCTTTGGGGAAGAAGGCGTAGAGTTGTCTGCCATCAGAGCAGCTCCTCAGCCTGGTCCACTCCCAGGGGTTGCCCAAGTGCAGTAGGGATTGGGCTCTTTGAAGTTAGATTTTGTGACGGTGACAAAATATGTTTCTTCATATTGCGAGACCACAGATTTTATTTTACAAGAGCAGTCTTGCCATCCCTGTTATCTATCTTTCACCACCACCTTTAGTAAATAATACATAACTTTTCTTTTTTTTTTTCTTTCTCACCAGAGCTATTTCATGTCTACCTTTGTAAGGTTCAGCTCTTAAATATCTAATGTAGTCTTTAGCTAGGAAAGCAAAATTGAGGTCAATATTTCTTAACTTTACTGCATGTGGGGTTTTTTTGTTTTGTTTTTGCTTTTTTCAAAGCCTGTTTCCTAAGGAAATGAAACCTGAGAGCTTGTACTGTGTTTTTTTCATCCTCCACCCTCTTGCCTGTTTGTCTGTTTGATGAATTTCAGCCGAACTTGAGAGGTTTCAGGCTTAGAGCTCTTCACAAAACATAACTGTCTAGGTTAACAACAAATTAAGGTCCTGGCTGAGGGAAAGGCCACCTTGTTCCCATGCTGCTTGCTGCCCAGCATCAGAGTGAGGTTCTGCCTGGAGACAATTCCCTGATAACTCTGGGGACTCACTGAACAACTACAGACTGATTTTTGTTTTCTTCCCAAATAGTGGTTTCTCCTGTCTTTTTACTGTTAAGTTCTTAAATGTCTGCCTCTTCCAAAGGTGGCTGGGTCTGCATGTCTTCTATGGCAGGCTCTACAATACAACCAGCTTTTTCTGACCTCTGACCCCTCCCTCACAGGTAGCAGGAAAAATGTGTGTACTTCCTGCAGAAGGTACATTTGGGATCAGTTTGTAAGAGCCCTCACTCAGCAGTGGACTCAGGCACTTGCAGGAAGAGTAGTTTTCCTGCTCACAGGATTATTTATGAAGTCTCTGGTACTGTCTCTGTAGGTGGCCTGACTGCTGTGCCAGGATAAACTTTGGGTTCTGTGGATTTCGAAAGCTGGAAACATCCTTTTTCAGAGCTGATTTTTAATTAAGACCTGAGCTTTGGAAGCAGCGTGCCAGAGGTCTGAGAAGGCCTTCCTGCAAGCAGTCTTGAATTTACATTGAATAAACATTAGGAAGTAAAATGCTTGCCCCAGTATATCTGTAGCTGCTTCACCCTTTCTCTTGCCCCTGACTTCCCAAGCTTTTTCTCCTTTATTTTAAAAAAGGAAAGTTGGAGAATAGTCTGCGCTTAATAGCAGCTCCTGTGCCAGTCACTGCCCACCCTTGTCCTGTAATTGCTGAAACCAGTTCCAGCAAATTCATCATTTCCTCTCTGCTTTTGACTGTGGGACTTCCCAGGTTTTAGCAGGGTCAGAGGTTCATCCAGTCACCCTTGAAAGTGTGAGATCGCTTTCCATGCTTGCATATTCTTGAGCAGTGTCCCTGCAGTTCTCAGTCATAAAGACGAGTAGTTTGTGTTCTAGCATCTCGGTCTGTAACACCTGTTAAAAGTATTGTCATGCACTTCCCAGTTGTCAATTTTCCTTTGGAATTGCTACAGTCATGCACAAAAAAAAGCATCCTAGCTTTTCAGCTCTAATAGCCGTGCAAGTCTTGTGTATACTGCAATATCCAACCAAGTTCTAGGTTAGCTGAGCTCAATGGTCTTCATGTAAATGCCTGCATCCATTACTTTTAAATTGTACTGTTTGTCTGTTTCCATCAGAAGTGGGGATGAGATTGCCTTTATAGTGAGGTCTTATAGTTTCATAGTATGATAGGGAAATTTAAAAAAAAAAAGTAATTCCTGTACTCTTCACAGCTAATCTCTGATCTGTACACAAATATATGTTTACTGTCCTGTGTACATCTGTACACATACACTTACACGGACTGGAGTACCTCGATCCTTCCATGTTTTTAAAATCTAATAATGCATGTTAAAAAAATGCATGTTTTAAGCACACAGCTGGTATTGTGTGTTTGAAAGCTATTCAGTCACTGTGCTCTCAATGCACAGAGCTAAGCTTGCCTGGGGAGTATCTGAAGTGATGTCCTCATTGCTGTACTGAGTTTTCAGAGAGGAGAAGCAGCAGTAATTAACCTTGGGAGTAATTTAGGGGTACCAAAATGACAGGTCTCAAGAATTGCTTCCTTGAGGCTTTTCTTGTTGAGTTGCTGATCACTTCAGTAGTGCAGTCTGAGCTTTGAGAAGCAAGTTGTAGAACTACTCTGGATTCTGGTGGTGTGCTATCTCATAGTTGAGACCCATCAGAACCACAAATATTTAGCAATCTTTCTGTGTGTAGATCTGTACTTGCACACATACCACAGGCACCAGACCAGTTTACCATACGTACCACAGGCACCAGACAGTTTCCTCTTTCCTGGAAGATAACCTGATTTATTTTTTTTTTAATTGGCGAAGTATTTATCATCCTTTGATATATAGAAATCAATATAGTTTAGCAATGCTAAGGTGTTCTGTAAGTGATTATTCTGAAATATGTATGGTTTGAAGTCCCACTGGCCAAGAAGGTTTGCTACCTAGCAGGGAATTAAATGTGGTTTTGTTATGCTGAACTATTCTAGTCATTTTGCAGCTTATTCGAGGATTAGGGTTTTTTTTTCGGCTTTCCTGTTGTGAGGCAACTAGCTTCTGATACTGTTTTCAACATCTGTGAGCCTAACTATACTAAATTACAGAGTGTTTGCTCTCTTCCAAACATCAGTCACCTTGAAAAGAGTGCACGTCAGCTTTACTTGAGTCCGCCTGCCGCTTTGGGGTGACTAGGGTGTGCCCGCAGAATTGTTTTGCTGTTGAGCCGATGACTGTTTTAAGGTCAATGTGGTGCTTCTAAGGACTCATCTTACAGGAAGCGGTTCAGAAATATGAAAGAGTTTATTTCAGGTGTGTATCATATTTGAGAAGACAACTGGATTTAGGCAGTCCTGGGCTTCATAGGTACAATACTGTTCTTGCAGAAGTAAGCAGTAGATCTCCCTTTAATGGGTGAAATTCTGCGCGTGGTGTATGCATTTTTTGTGTGTGTCTGTGGGCTTCTCAAACCATAACTGCCCTCAACATTGTGCCTTGTTTCCTTACAGATGTGCACTGGTAACTACACGTTTGTTCCTTACATGATAACTCCACATAACAAGGTGTACTGCTGTGACAGCAGTTTTATGAAGGGACTAACAGAACTGATGCAGCCCAGTTTTGAGTCGCTGCTTGGCCCTATATGCTTACCTCTGGTGGATCGATTTGTCCAGCTGTTGAAGGTGGCACAGGCCAGTTCAAGGTGAGTTGTCCTGTTGTATCCCTGTGTAAAATTCATATATTCCTGCTGGCAATGTAAATGTCAGACCCTTGCTTCAGTGTGGTGTGATGCTTTGCCTTCTGTTGAAACAAATTGATAGTGAATAATTTAACTTGGCCGTATTTCTCCATTGATACTGCTCTGTCAAATAAATGTTCCACATAATACGTTGTGGGAACACTACCAGGCCAGAAAAAGCAGATGCAAGGGACCCATCCCAAATTGCTGACGCGAGGTTGTTCCTCTCCAGCCAGTATTTCCGGGAATCCATTCTGAACGACATCCGGAAGGCCCGTACCCTCTACACAGGCAAAGAGCTTGCAGCTGAGCTGGCAAGGATTCGACAGCGAGTGGACAGTGTTGAAGTCTTGTCTGCTGATATTGTAATAAACTTGCTGCTGTCCTATAGAGACATCCAGGTATGAACCCTATGGTCTGAGATCATCTAATCTGTAGTAAATTTAACCACAGTCTCACTGAATTTCTTAGTGTATTTTGCACAGATTTGCTAACAAACTGTATGAATAATGCCTACTAGTAGAAATCTTATACAGTGTCTTTGCCAATGCATTCTACTTTATTTTGCAGTTACACTGTTTGTAGTGTGCCTTTACATAGCAGAAAGTGTTATTTTATAGCAGCACCTAAAAAGTACACAACCTGTAATAACTTATCCACTTCAGCGTTACTATGTGATGAGCCACCCATACTTTCCCTACTTACAGGCTATAGTACTGTTCTGATGTTGATTTGTATAGGTATTCTTTGTCACCATGCTTGACATTTCTCATGGCAACATAATGTATTCCTATGCATTTCAGCTTCTGGAAGGGTGCTGGTAATTGCTTGCTTTGTTCTACATAATTTCAGCTGTTGCTCCATAAACGTTTTGAAGTGGGTTGGCTTGGATTTGGTTTTGGTGGGATTTTTTTAATGTATCAGGGAGTAAGCTACTCTAAAAAAAGGTGGTATTGAAAGATTCTTCTGTTGTTGTGGCTCGTGTTTCTTTCAGCACTTTGGGATGCCTTAATTCACATGCAGTTAGAATTGTAACGTCTGTACAGTGTGAACTCTGATATGTGTTCAGCCCCTGAAGTTAATTTTAATCATGAAATAGATTAATAGCACTGTAATTTCCAGCAGTCCATGTTGAGGCAGCACAGGATATCAGACTGTGTTTCCCTGCTGTGCATATTCACATTTCTGATGAGTGCCAGGCTATTTACAGATTGAGACCAACCAAACTGAAATCCACAGAACTTACACTGAACTGAAAATACTTTTTAATATTAAATAAGAGGTGCTTAGTTCAAAGAGGAGTTTATGCATAGCATTTTAGTACAGCCACCTAAAATTTCATTATTCTCTTCTTTTGGAAGGATTACGATTCCATTGTGAAACTGGTGAAAACTTTAGAGAAGCTGCCTACCTTTGACTTGGCTTCCCACCACCACGTGAGGTTTCATTACGCGTTTGCGCTGAACAGGTGAGAATCTACCCTTCCGGCCTCCCACTGTTGAACAGTAAACCAGAATGGCAAGCTTCACCCAGGGTTGGTAATTCCGGATGAAGTTCCCAGCTGGGATCTTCAAACACAGATCTAGGGTTCTGGCTCAAGCAACTCTGGGGACTCTGAGCTTCCAGATCAATCTAAGCTTTTTCTTTCTCTTCGACTGTCAAATTCCATTCCTTTTCCTGTAATGTCAGTGTCTGGTTTGTCTTTCCATAGGTTTGCATAATTTTTTTGTTTCAGTACCTGAGTTGGAGAAAGAAGTACCCAGCAGTCTTTTTGTACCTGTGTAAAAGATGCTTTTAATGTGGCTGTGTGAGTGGCAGTGCTGCAGCATTTCTGCTAACTTAGGCATCATCTCATTCAAGTCTGAGATCTGGTAGTGTCAGGAGACAAGAGAACTTTCATCAAATGTCTGTCGGAAGAACTTTATTATAATAATAGCCCAATTTTTGTGTTCTCTAGTAACATGCACAGTATGTGCCCGTGGAGCAGCACGCACTACTTTCTTGAGTTAAGTGAGAGCCAAGACTGGATTATTTTTTCTTCTAGGATACTGGAAATTGGACAAGGCACTAAAAGGGGAGATTTTCAGAGGAAATGACAGAGCCTTTCTACTCCCTTGCTGTTACCACAATGAATGTTTTGCTACTGACGTTTAGAGGGGTAGGCCAGGTGTTAGTAGGCATTGAAATTCTCAAATATAGAAGAAGGCTACAGATCCTTCTGCTTCTCACAGATTTGAATACTGTGATTCGGGTTTTCTGAGGAGCCTTGAAAATGCATATCATGTCAAAGTGATGTCAAAATACATCAAGTAATTTGTGGAAAAAATAAACCTGTTTTTGAGACAAAACCAAAAAAACTCCACCAAAAAAATGAAAAACATGTATCTGGCATTGTTTTGTCTGAATAAAATGTCCAGATCCTTTCTTGCTCCTTTATACCAGATACATGAAGGTATGAATACTGTGCCCTTTATGTTCCTACTTTGCCATAAATATGTGGAGTTTTGCAGATGAAATAATCCGGCATGTATGTGCCACTCCTACATAGCCTTCGTAAAGGTCACTAGGAGTACCTTGGAGTTTCAACAAGTTAGTTAGACCCTTAGGTCATCATTTTCTAAAACAGAAGTCACTGCTGAAAACAGGACTTGACTAGTTCACTGGGGCACTAAAATCCCTGCAAAACGGCAGTAGAAACTTTTCAGGCAGATCCTTATACTTCACCAGCTCTGTTAGGATTTATTGGAGGCTGAAAGGTCTGCTTTTATAGATGTGACTGTAAGATGTAGTCTTTGATGGTGTCTGTCAAAGGGAGAGGGTAGAATCATAGAACGGTTAGGGTTGGAAAGGACCTTAAAGATCATCAAGTTCCAACTCCCTTGCCATGGACAGGGACACTGAAGGAGTTAAGCAGGTATCTCTGAAGGAGTTAAGATTAGGTTTTCCTCTCCCTCCTTCCTTCCAGATTGTACATTCCATGGAATGTACATGGAATCCATGGCAGCCTGAAAATGTGCATGCTTTAGTGTATGCCAGGAAGGAATTACTTGGGCTAATTGTAGCTTTCTCCCTATTGGGATGCTAGAGGATGTTTCCTGAGCAAAGGCAGCTCTGGAATACTCTGCAGATCTGAATATTTGCTGTGGAAGAAGCTGTCCCTCTTGCTTCTAATCCAGGTCACTGGTACGGAAGGATGGAGCGGCTCAATTAGTCAGGATTAGTCTGACCTAAATCAAGAAAGTGTGTGAGGGCATTGATGGTGGAAGAGTAGTAAACAGAAAAGTAGGGAGCTCTGGAGACCAAGAAGGTATAAATGACTTACAGCAAAGCACAGTGGTTTCATTCTCGTTAAATTCAGATAGCTATTGGTTTGATCTGGATTAGTGATAGTTGATACAAGATGTGGAAGAGTTATCCACCTGAAAATTGCCCTTCTGTCATGAAAGTCAACTGAAAACTGTAAAGCAGCTGCAAACTTAACCTTGTTGCTTTGCTTGACTGGTCAGTCTGAGAAGAGAAACCAAATGGAAGCAAACCTTCAACAACTGGGTGAATGATCTGTTGGGTTGGGAACTAAAATAACAGACCTGAGGGAGACTGTTTATTGCTCAGCCAAGAGCTCTTGGATTTCTCTCACTGGGCTTGGGAGCAATTGTCCCTCTCAAATGAGTCCAGCAGCTTTGCTGTGTCAGTGTGGAAGTACTTGGGGAGCCTACTGCAGCTCTGTGGTCTAAGGGCAAGACTCCTAGAAATTTGTTAGAATTTGGCTGGTCTGGAGGTTGGGCAGAGATAGCACTGGGTTTCATTTGTCTTTCTCATCAGGCTGAGACATCGATATAGGTTGGCCCAGCAATTAGACTTGCAAACTTTTTTTCCTTCAGGAAAGCAATTTACACTGTGTGCTCAAACAAGTGCTTTTGCTCTGTCATCTGTCCTCTGTTATCTATTCTGTTTGATTTAAACCTTTTGTTCCACATAGCTCCCTTCTGGAGCTGCATATGTGAGCTGAGGTATCACTTAGAGTACATGTGCTCTGATGTCAGGTTTGACATTACCATTG
Organism: Laterallus jamaicensis coturniculus; assembly: GCA_022605575.1. NCBI lineage: Eukaryota > Metazoa > Chordata > Aves > Gruiformes > Rallidae > Laterallus > Laterallus jamaicensis. The sequence goes on from JAKCOX010000001.1 coordinate 65,151,758, forward strand.
CCTGTGGAGATGCATCAAAACTCTTGTAAAGGGGGAGCTAAAAATCCATTACCAAACCTCTGATTCAGTAGTGTCTGCTTTAAGATGACTTTTGGTGTGGGGTTTCTTTTTCTTTCTGAGATGCAAAGCTTGTGACAGAGATACAAACCCGCTTTTCTACATTCCCCCCTAATTCAACTTATAGCCACTCAAATATTACAACCAGTTTCTCTAAAAGAATATAACACTGCCCCAAACTACCAAAGAATAGTTATTGCTGAGAAAAGGGGTCATTTGCTTGTTCAGTACACAAATATGTCAAAAATTCTAAAGTCCTGATACTGAATGATGTATGTACCCAGACTGTGAGTCACCAGCAAGTATCTCATGCTTGTCGGAAGTGCTTTTATCAATCTTACCTTATTGGCTTCACTCCCTAACCTTCCCTATCATGGGAATTCTGTCTGGTTTGTGTTTCTTAATTTTTTTAATATACATTGTGAATGTGAAGCAAAAACCCAACACAAACACAACATGGAGTATTTTTTCCTTTACAGCATGAATTACTATGAAAGAAATATTAGAGATGGAATGGGTATCTTTCTGTTTTGTACAGAAACGAGAACATGTTCTTTCTAAGAATTGCTCTTGAGGCTCTTGTTGCTGTTGTCGGTGCTTTCCTCTGGCTGATGCGTCATGAGAGAGAAAACATATTTGGAGGATTTTATAAATGCATCCCATGATATTAAGAAAAGGGGGAGGGAAGGAAGAAGTGGAGTGAAGTGTGTATATATAATATTGATACTTGCATCTAGAAGTAAATTTCACATGGATGAAGTCATGCATTCAAACATGGTCATGAAAATGTATTTCTTGTTTTCTTCACTGTGCTTTTAATGAAAATTTTCATTTTTAATAGGCGAAATCTGCCTGGAGACAGAGAGAAAGCTCTAGAAATTATGATTCCCCTGGTAGAACAGGAAGACCAAGTAGCTTCAGATATGTACTGCCTGGTTGGTCGGATTTACAAGGACGTGTTTTTGGAATCTGGGTTCATAGATATGGAAAGCAGGGACAAAGGAACGTTCTGGTGAGTACTGTTTTCCTGGTTTATGTCGTTTTGTTAGCTTTGGGAAAATAATCCTTAAAGAAGAATATATTCAACTGTCTTACATGCCAAATACTTGGCTTTCTTAAGCGGTACGTTGAATCTTCTTATTGTCTTTGCTTATTTGTTAGGAATGAGAGCTTTATGTTGTTCACAGATCTTGAAGTGCTTTAGAGACTTGGAAGTATCAGAATGTATTTTCTTCCTTCCCAAATGTGGTCTCCTATTTACTGCATTATTTTCAGGAACCTGGGCCAGACCGTAATCAGCCATGAATCAACTGGCATATCTGCAGTCTGATAGATAATAGCTAGTTAGGCTTAAAGGTGCGGAGGTTTATCTCTGCGCTGATGCTGAGATGTACTATTCTGTCTTTTTTTCCTTTGGTTTCCATGCTCACAAGCAATATGACTGTTCTAAACTCATGCTGGCAAGTTTTATCAAGCCATCATCACTATATAGTATATGCATATTGCAGTGGAAGACAATACCATCAATAGTCAAAGAAGCACACAGTAGGCTAGACAGATCCCTATCTTAATTTTAGAGGCAAGTATCATGTTATTTATTGTTTTTGAAATACAATAAAATGATTTTAGGTGGAATAGGTTAAAAAAATTGAGGCAGCGGATGCCATCCTAGTTTTCTATCAGCATCAGCAGCTTTTAGAATCACAGAATACATAGAAGTTTTTAGGTTGGAAAAGACCTTTAAGATCATCGTGTCCAACCATTAACCCAGCACCGACTGTTAAATCCAACCACTAAACCACATCCCTCAGCACCACATTTACATGTCTTTTAAATATCTCCAGGGATGGTGACTCCACCACCTCTCTAGGCAGCCTGCTCCAATGCCTGACAACACTTTGAGTGAAGAAATTTTTCCTAACGCCCAATCTAACCCTACCAAAAGTTGAGGCCATTTCCTCTGGTCCTACTCCTAGTTACTTAGCAGAAGGGACCAACCCCCACCTTGCTACAACCTCCTTTCCTGTAGTTGTAGAGAGTGCTAAGTTTCCTCCTCAACTTTCTTTTATCCAGGCTAAACAACCCCAGTTCTCTCAGCAGCTCTTTGGAAGACTTGTGCTCCAGACCCTTCACTGGCCTGGTTGCCCTTCTCTGGACACATTCCAGCACCTCAATGTCCTTCTTGTAGTGAGGGGCCCAAAACTGAACACAGCACTTGAGGTGCAGCCTCAGCAGTGCCGAGTACAGGGGAACAGTCGCTTCCCACGTCCTGCTGCCCACCTTCTATTTCTGATACAAACCCTCGATGTTTTCCATTAGGATTGAGACGAGGAAACAATCTGTGTTTATGTATCTTGCACATCAGATCCTAGTTCTGGTCTTGTGCTCATCAGCTGCCTGTTGAAGTAAATGCTTAGAATGGAAAGTTTTCTTCTCCCTTCATCACTTATCTTTGGTTTTCAGATTAGAACAGTCTTTGGTAAAAGATAAGATATAATTGTTTACCATTTATGGCCTTGGAATACAAGTACAGTTTATAATAGCTGGTCATGCTTTACAGTTTTGCAATACTTACTGGATTTCTTTTGAAGATGTTGAAATAATAGGAATGCAGCATGTTGTGTGTGAGTGTGTGTGTGTCCCTTCATAATTTTGGGTTAAAGAAAAATACTATCTCCTCTGAGGCAAAAGCCATAAAACAATTTCAAGATTCTGTTTAAAAGAAAAATAATTCAATAATGTGATGCATTAATATAAAACCACTAGTCCTGTGTACAAATATTAGGCATTATGAGAGGCTAAATAGAATAAATAGCCATTACTTTTGCTGGTGAACATCTTGCTTTTTCCTCATTCATAGTGCCTTACAGACAGATAAACTTTGAGATATTTGGGCGTAATTGAACTAAGAATAATTAAATGTAGAATAGCAGTAATTAGCTTTATTTAGGATATTTCATGCAGCAATTTTAATGCATGCATCTTAGCAATCATGGTATTCATATTTCTGATGAGGGGAAGTGATTGTGGTCAGGCATAGCAGTTTGGCAAAGGGCAGCAGGCTGGTAGCTCCTGCATCAGGGCAGGATGCTGGCTGGCCAGCCCATAAATAATCCCTGAAGTCTCTGGCAAGTAGGACATGCTCCGTGCTCTGGCTGCCATAGAACAAGGCAATCTCTGTTCAGTCAAGCTGGAGTCTGGCCGGAAGCTGCACCGGATGGGCCACTTGCTTTCGGTGTGTACTTCATGCTGGATATTGAATGGAGTTGTGGTGTTAGTCATACAGCGGGCTTGACGTGGCTGGAGGGTTGACTCATAACTCGGTGGAAGGCTCTTGGGAAGGAGCTGACCTACTCTAGGTCTATGGCAGGCAGCAATGGGGGAAGGTGTGTGTGGGAGCAATGCTTTCATGATAGTGTGACTTTATGTGGAGATAAAGGTCATTATCTCAGTCATGGAGAAACGAGGATGTAGAAGTATAGTGTAAGATAATAAGAATTTGGCAGCAGAACCTAGGCATTGGTTTTGCACCAACTCGTGGTGTCAAGGTACTTCGGTCTATTAAACAAACAAACGAAAAAAAGAAGAGGGTGGGCAGTGTGCTTTCCTGACAATTAAAAAACAGAATAAAAGACATCTTTCATACAAATATGAGAGAAGAGATGAAAGATTAATTATTAACTGTCACTTTCTTGTTGCATAGTGACAGTGTAAATCAGACCTACCAAAACTATCAGGTCTTTATTAGAATATCTTCTCTGCTACCTCCTTAATGTCTGCACTGCAACATTTTCCCAAATGTCACCTTTCAGTTTCTTGATGGCATTTATAATCACATCAGCTAAGCCAGCCTCTACTTTCTAGGCAGACTTTTAAACCTTGCCACCTTTCACAGAATCACAGAATCACAGAATCTTAGGGGTTGGAAGGGACCTCAAGAGATCATCGGGTCCAACCCCCCTGCCAAAGCAGCTCCCTATCTCATATTACATAGATAGGCGTCCAGACGAGACTTGAATATCTCCAGAGAAGGAGACTCCACCACCTCCCTGGGCAGCCTATTCCACTGCTCTGTCACCCTCACTGTGAAAAAGTTCTTCCATGGTACTGCATGTGTCCCTCCAGTGATATTTGGGGCATGACAGTATGCACGGTTGAATTTAAATCGGTTCAGTCATCAGATGTGACTTGTGAGTTGTTTGGGAAACGGTGAATATTCTGTTCAAAATCAATTATTATGGGAGTTGGGGGAGGTTGGGGGGAGGGGGAAGGGGGTGTGTGTTTGTTTACAGGTTTTGATGTCCAGGCAATGTGGATATAAGGCAGATTTAAGAATGTCAGCACAGGATCACACAAAAATATAAAATTACATTATTGGTTCTAACAATTTAGGAGAGGTAAATAGGAACCAAGATGTCTTGGTGTGAGTAGCATGCAAAGGCATCTACACAAGATTTCTGCTGTGGGAAAGGGAAATTTGGAAAGAAAAGGCAGAATCCAGGAACACAAATTCCCAAGATGTCCCTTCTGGTCTGCTCGGTGTAGGTGGCCAGTTCCAGGCAGCAGGGGACCACAGGGGTGGCCTGTGATGTCAGAGGAGCTGCCCTGTGTCAAACACAGCCATTTCCAGTCAGTTTTAAGAGACTCTTCAGTGGCCAAAGCAGAGAATACTGGCAATGCTGGTGGCTCCTCTATGGTAACATATTTAAGAAAGGTGTGTTTTTCAGACTGTTTCATCAGTGTTTCTGCAAGCAGTAACTGTTTTGCAAACCTAAGATCATGCCCACCTCCTTTGCCTGTATAGTTAACATTGGTTACAGCACAGATGTGCCCACCTGTTGATATGGATAACAGATGTTTATTTTATCTTTAAGTTTTGAAGTTTTGTATGTATCTATCCAAGAACAAAATAAATTTGATAGTCGTGCCAGATATTAGGTGTTTTGGGGCAAAGCAGAGGAGTGAAAATAGAGAGGCTCTTGTACTGGAATGAAAATCCTTATTTTCAAGGTGTTTTTCTTCTGTCAATCTTTCCTCCTTTTTCTGGATATTGTGTGAGGATTACAGCATTGAAGATCTCTAGAGCAAAAAAGGGAGCCCAGTTTCCAACACTGCTATGTCTCCAAGCAGATTACACCAGTCAATGGGTCTCTTCTAGAATCAGTGAGCCTTGTTCTGTTTGGTTGGTTTTTTTTTTAATGACATGGGGTTTTCTGTTGTTGTGGGTGTAGTTGCATTTTTAAGTGAGCACAAATGTTTTGCATGTGCTTTCTTCTTTGTTTTGTTGTAACTCATAGTACAAGAGGAAAGGTAGATAATAACAGAAGTTTTCTGTGTCCATCATGGCTTCTTGGGGTTTTTTTTAGAGAACTAGACTCTTGTCTAATGATAGAGATCTTTGGAGGTGGGCAGCTGGAGTATAGAAAGAATATCTATGTAGCAGATCGAAGAGGAGGATGTCTTGTAGTTTTAAAAGGCAGAGCTTATGTTAAAGGATGTAAAGTCCTGAATCATTAGAGCAGGAAGAACAAGAACCAAAATAAATTAAAAAAATGAAAATGTGCCATAATTTTGGCCTGGCAGGATATAAATGCCTTGGCTTTGCTTACATGTCAAAGTGTGGCCTGGAAGCTAAATCCTTCGTTTTTGCGTAGATTATTTTTCATTCCTGGCTTATGTATGAATCTAAAAACCTGCTTAATCTTATTTTATGTGATGCATTTGTTTGCCTGGATTTTTCCCATTCTTTTGAAAGTAACTTTAAACTCTATTGTTCTATGGCAGCAGAGTTGCGTTGACTGAATCCTTGTGGTTTTTAACTCACATACAATAGTCCTGTTTGCCGCCTCCTTACAAAGGGGGGGTGTGCGTGTGTGTGTGCATGTGTTACACATATAGATGCAACCAAACATGCTCTTATTCTGTAGAAAAACACTGTAGACCTGCTGTTGCTGTTGTCACTGTGACTTGGATTGCTAGCACGAGGATAGTCTGTGCTGTGTTGATGTGAAGCCCCTGCAATGCTTTCAAGACAGTATTTGGGCTCAGTGAATACCACTGCCATTCCTCTTGCTCACTCACTTCCTCTTGAAGTCCTTTTATTATGTGATTATACTTATAAGGACAATGTCAGTGAGACACACATTAAAGAAGAATATTTGGTCTAGCTGAAATCACAGCTAAACATTAAATGTGTTCTTGTATCACTTGCTTTTGTGCTTGTGGGTTCTGATGTGCTTGTATGACACTGTAGTGGATCCACAGGAGAATCTTAGGTTTCAAGTCAGCGAAAATTCATGTATTTGAGAGTAAATTAATAGAGTTCATGAATAAACAGAGCTGTGAAACGCATCTCTTCCAAGCTGATATACTTTTTTTCTTTAATCTCAAAGGAGTCTGGAAATCCAGTAAGATTCTGTAACTTTGTGGGGGCTGGATGAGTAGGGTCTATGCTTACTGTGTGAGAAGAAAGAAAACAGGAGGAAGATGTATAAATAACGAACTCCTAAAAATATCCACAATGCATATGTGGAAAACTGTCAAATGTTTTTGCTTCCATGGATTCTTGCTGTGTAAACAGAAGATAAGCATTTAAAGTACCTAAATGTATAATTATGTCCCTGTTAGATCACATTATTTAGAAAGTAAACTTGTATGTTTGTTTTTTCTAGGTTCAAGAAGGCGTTTGAGTCGGAGCCAACTTTACAGTCAGGAATTAATTATGCAGTACTCCTCCTGGCAGCTGGACATCGCTTCGATACTTCTTTTGAGCTGCGGAAAGTTGGTAATTATGGGCTGTAAATTCACAGTGAAACCGCATCCCAGTGCAAAAACGCTGCCGCCCGCTGTCATGGGGGGGAAACCTGATGGTTGTATAGGAATGCTTTGATAATGAGCATGTTGGTCACCACCAGCACCCCTGATGTCACTTGACTGCAGGTGAGCGCTGTCATGTAAACCTGGTTCCAGTTTCAAGGTATTAACTGGTTTCCAGGCCTTAGTGAAAACCGACAGCCCTTCTTGGTAATGGCATCGTTGGTGTGAGATGGGGAATCCAGTTCTAGCTACTGATCTACAAACCAAACAACCCCCCCTGTAGAACTGTAGGGAAGATGAACAAGAAGTCCATCCTAAGAGCAGGGAAGATGCACTTGACTTGAGCTTGGAGTGGGCTGAGAGAAAATGTTTCTCTTCTGGCCCTCCCTTTGAGGTTTCCTGAATATCTCTATTCATAGAACCACAGTGTGGTTTGGGTTGAAAGGGACCTTTTAAAGACCATCTAGTCCAACACCCCTGCCACAGCCAGTGACAGCTTTCACTAGGTTAGTTTGCTCAACCTGACCTTGAACAGTTCAACAGTGGGGCATTCACAGTGCCGCTGGGCAACCTGGTCCAACATCTCACCACCCTTGTCATGGAAAGTTTCTTGCTTAAGAAGTAAGGACCAAGGTGTCCCTTTTGTTTGTGATTTTGCTGGACTTGAGGAGAGTGCAAAGTCAAGATTATTCAGTAGTACTTTTAGGGAAAGTACAGGAGAAAGCACTGAATGTTGTAATATGCAATAACATATCCTTTGCAACTGGCAATCTTCTCTGTGAATTTGTGTAATTCTTGATTTAGTGTAAAGTCTTTTTTATCCTACTGTCTCCTGAGGAGGTTTTCAAGTGAAGAAGAAACAATATTCTTCACAGTATGTGTCTAATTAGCCACTGTTTTGGTTTAGGAGTTAGGTCTGCACTGTGTTTCTGGGAGTAATTTTCCAGAGAGAGGAATTTTTTGGAGTGTGGTCAGGGTGAGATGGTTACTTTCACACGGGTAATGGAAGTGACACTGAAATTCTCTGGTGTGAATTGTGTGCATTTGGAAGGGATAGGCTGTGTAGAGTTGCTTCAAGTACTGTGTTTGCCCTTCTGTGAGTGGGTGAGATTTTGCTTTTTGAGGCAGATCAGAATACTTTCATCTCCCACACAGAAATTTGAATTATTGTGCTGATGTAGGAGGTAAAAAAATACATGTTTTCCTTTCTACATAGCATTTGCAAATACTTGTCTGGCCTAAATTTAAATTTGATAGTTTAGCAAAGCTGGACTATGTTTGCTGTGTAGTTTAATTTGAGTTCTTCCATATAAAGCAACTTTACACAGGCTACAGCCAACCAGATTTGGACAAATTAGTTGAACGGGGGGAATCTGGGTTTTGTAAGGCTCAGATGTTTGGTATCATCTTCTCCTGAGTTTTTCAAATGTTGTTTTCCTTGTTGTTTGTTTGGAGAATGCTACAGAAATTCAGGTTCCATTCATGGCTGAGGAATGATTTAGTGGAGTTGATACCCAGTGGAAGGGTTTGTTTGTGTTTGAGCTGTTGGTGTGCCTCTCTCTTATGTAAACATTTACTTGGTATCTACTGAAAACCCTTGATATACCAACCCTTCCTGTTATCTACTAGTGCCTGTCTGTCTTACCTTGTACTGTCAAAATTCTTTAAGCCTCAGACTGATTTAGCTATTTTGAAACAAGTTTTCCAATACATGTGTAATGTAGACCCTATGTGTGTCATTGGCCATTGACTTCTTGTTGGTAAGACTAGTCACTATTGATAGAATACCAGGTTGGATGTGACCTCAAGGATCATCTGCTCCAACCTTTCATGGCCCAGCACCCTGTCCAGCTGAACCCTGAAAGTGCCCCATGTAAGGGGGGAATCCACTGCTTTCCGTTGTTCTCAGTGTGAAAAATGTTGCTCTTGTGTCCAACTGGAATCTCCCCGGGAGGAAATCACACCCATTACCCCATCTCTGTTCCACATGACTGACTCCTTGTAGAAAGGGAGTCTCCACCTTCTTTGCAGCCACCCTTTAAGTACTGAACATGGTGATAAGGTCTCCTTTTCTCAAAGCAAAAACCAAACCCAATTCTGTCAGCCTTTCCTCACATGGCAGGCTTCCCAGTCCTTTTATCATCTGTGTGCCTTTCTCTGGACCCTCTCCAGCCTGTACACATCTTTTTTGTATAGCAGGGCCCAAAACTGAACAGAGTACTCCAGGTGTGGCTTGACAAGTGCCCAGTAGAGTGGGATAATGACATCTCTGTTGGTGATGCCCTTGCTGATGCAGCCCAGCACGCTGTTGGCTTTCTCTTCCACTGCAGCACACTGCTTGCTCATCCTGAGCTGCTTGACCACCAGGACCTCTAGGTCCCTTTCCACAGGGCTGCTCCCCAGCTGGGTGGATCCCTGTGCTGTGCTCCTGGATCATGTTTTCCCAGCTACAAGACCATGTATTTGTCTTTGTACAGTGAGGTTTGTCAGCTGGCTTGAACTGTGCTAGATTCTGAGGATAATTCAGTATTTTCTTTATCTTGGGATAGCACTAAGGTTTTTAAACAAAAATAAGCAAAACCACAGAGGATGTATGGGGGAAAATGTTTTGATTTTTTTTTTTCCTGTCCTAAGAATCTCTTAAATATGTGTCATGCTTTTGAAGTCACCTCTGTGTGTACAAGACCATTTGTTAGCTGTAGCTATATTTGCCTGGCAGTGCTTTCAGTTTGGTGTCCACCCACAGCATTATCTGTAGCTCATAGAAATTAGATGAAGCCTGTCTTCTGGTGGGACATGACGAGAGAAGCAAGAGCAAGCTGGTTACGGTCAGTAGGGGTTATGTAGAAAAGCTATAGATAGCTAGGTGGGGAAAGGCTAAGGAAGGATATGGTCCCTAACAGCACTTCAAAGGGTATATGAGGCTCCAAATAGAAGATGTGTATCTGATTACACTGGCAATGATGTAATAACTCCAATAAAGCTACGAGTAAGTCCCGTATCCAAAACAACTTTTAACAATCTGCATTAGATAGAAAATACAGAAAGCACATTTTTCTACCTCTGCTTGTCAGGTTCACAACTAAAAAGTCAGGCACAGCATTAATGAACACTCCTCCTCCTGTTTTCAAAATAATTTCACTTTCTGAACTGTACAAAATTGGACAGACCATTTAGAGAGCAAGACAGAAACGCAGGGCTTTGCCTTGGCAGTAGTGATCTCTGCAGGCCATGCAACTGGACACGCAAAGGATCCTGTAATACAGATTGGTCTGTCAATATTTGACCAAGGCAGGCGGTTTGTTTATACAGCCTTCATAGTAATATTTAACTGGTAGTATACTTATTGTGCCTTGCTTTCTTTGCGAGCTCTGAGTATAGTCTTGGTATTATAAAAACAATTACTTTGTTGGCTTTTTTTTTCTATTTTGGCTCACTTATTTTTGAGGCAAAATATTTTTTATAAAATACACTGAATTCAGTTGCAGCTTTTCTTCCCCCCCACCCCCGCCCCTGTGAATGCCAAGTCTGTCATGGAAAGAGAATGTTTTGACTTTGTCTGGATTTTCTTATACTCTAAAAACCTTATAGATGGTGAAATCAAAATAAATTTGAGAAGAGAAATTATACAAGGAGACCACAAACTGAGAGTGAAGTTTATGAAGGTATTCACTTAGCAAGTTTACATAGAAAGGTGAGGGGGTTTTATTCCCCTCCCCCAGACCAAACCCACTGGAAGGCAACATAACACAACCCCACCTCTAGAAGTCAGAGCTACAGTCTTTTGAGCCTATTGCTAATGTCTCCACACTGCAACTACGTTTTTCCTGCTTGCCTTTCAGGGATAACTTTGTAGAGGGAAGTCAGCAAACCAGAGTGAGTTTTTGTAGAGTACCTCGTGTTTCTCAAAAGAACTCAATGAGAGGCTGATGTTGACATCTTTAATAGGATCCACTTCTCCCTCCTGAATGCCACACCAGTAATCCCAGTCCCTTCCCCTGTGAGTTGTACTTCTCATCAAAGCCGTGCACTCAGCTTGTAGTTTGCCTGGGCTCTGTTCCCATGTCTGGAGCATGGGAGGGCAGTGACAGGTGGGTTCCTGCAGGTGCAGCAAAGCATGGCAGAGCATGTATGCCTGTGAGCCTCAGACCAGTGCTGCTGCTTGCTGTGACAAATAGCTTGTGAGAGCCTGTCAGCAGCTGCTGCAACTACGAGTGCCATCGCCCAGTACTCAGCGAAGGCCCTCTGTGCAGCTGAATTGCTCCCTTTACTCTTCCTCCCAGCAAAGGTATACCTGTCTGAAGAGACTTGTTAACCCTGTGATACCAATTCCTTACTTCCATTGTGGTGAGGTCTCATTCAAAGCCTGCAGAAGTTAGTAGGTGTCCATCTGCTCCTGTTTTTTGCTGTCATGTGCATGCAGGTGTTTTAGATGTTCTAGCAGAGCTGTTCAGCCTTTGAGAAAACCACTGAGTAGTGTTACTCCAGAGTCTTAGGGGAGATAAATATTTTCCATTTAGTGTGTTGTGTGGATAGTTTGGTTTTTACAACCCAGTATAAATTGAAGACATGTAACAGAAATTCCCCCCCTTCCTATTCTACATCGACAAGTGTTGGTGTACATCCTCCAGTGGTCTCCTGACAATGTCCATCCATCCTGGCTTCAAGTCCTGCAGAGCTGATGTACCTAGAGGCAATTGCTGCTCCAGGAGTTGTGGAGTTGATGGAGGTGGTGTACCTTGCATCGTGTTTCAGATCTGAGATATTTTGTAAAATCTATTGCATTTTTTTCCTCCTCTGGAGTAGCTAAACAAACTTCTTTCCCAAGAAGCAAACAAATAATGTTTTTATATGATTGAAGTATTATTTTGTTCTGTGTGTTACTCAAGCGTGAGAATTTCTGGTTAGCAAGAGAGCACAAAGTGTGAAATACAGATGTGAAATTTCACATTTTAAAAACATTTATTGTCTGATGTTGATAACATAAAAATGTGAACAATGTGAGAAAATATGAATGTTGTAGACTGAAATGTAGCTAATGTAATGATACCCATTTTGATAGATTTATCACAGCTTCCAGCCTGGAGTTTAGTCTGTTAGCTTCTTAAGATGGTTAAGGGAAAAAAAAATAAAGATCAACAGTTGCATTGAAATTTCTTGTGAATACTGAGCCTTAATTTCAAGGACAATGGAAGGTGATGTGGGAGGGAAACTGTCACTGTGGAGTAGTGTGGGAAAAGTGAATAAAAGACTATGGTGGTGAAGAGGCCTGTCTTGTAAGCCGCAAATTGCTTTGTTTGCAGGGAAAGGTGTAGCATATCTCCCGCTAGCTATAAATATGTAGCAGCTTATATGAAGGAAAAATCTTCTTGAAGGCCACAGGGAAATATGTAGTCATCAGAAAACTTAGCAAGTCAAAGTAAAACCTGAGGCTCTCCATAGTCTTGAGTTGCCGAGGGACTTACGAATATTAATAGATGTCTTTCATTGGGGTAGGACTTGCGGCAGTTTAAAGAACATCACTGCTGGAAGAAGCCCAGTGGATCATCTGTTTCCTTCTGCATGGGACCTTGTCTATAAAGGTAAGTTTGGGGCTTGGGGCTTGTAAGTTTAAAAAAACCCAACAAAACAAAGCAGAAAAAAACATAATAGGTGCCTTATTCAGCATCTGTTAAGTTTTTACAGCTATGTTGTGTAGCCTAAGGCCCCAATTTACCTTTACAGATGAGGTCCATGCAAGAACATAGGTAATCAGACTGTGGCCTTGTCCTGACAGTGATGTCCTAAAGTTCCTTTCTTGAGAAGCCTTTAGGAAGAGGGGGAGGGGAAAAAAATCTGCTACCACGTAGGGTGATTGGAAGGCATATAACATTAACTGGTAAGTATGGTTTCTGTCTTACTTCATCGAAATGGAGAGGCTGTAGTAATTAAACAATTAGTAGACTTCAAACCAGGGAAATGGTTATTTTAAAACTGCATTAATGCATTCCTGTCACCTGTTATTCTTTTTACTACAGGAGTAAAGATCAGCAGCCTGCTTGGTAAAAAGGGGAGCTTGGAGAAGCTGCAGAGCTATTGGGAAGTAGGATCTTTCTTGGGGGCCAGTATGTTGGCTAATGACCATATAAGAGTGATCCAGGCTTCAGAAAAACTGTTTAAACTAAAGACACCAGCATGGTAAGGTGATAAACGAAATCATGTACTTTGTTACGTATAAAACATCAGACTCCTTCAGGTCTAACATTTGGCATCACATTTAGCTAACAAGAGATTGGTTTTGGGGTTTTTTAACAGATTTTGCTGCCTGTGTATTTTTTCACCACACTTTCACCCACTCAAGGGACTCTCTTCCTCTTTTGCCCTTATATGGGAACAGATTTTATTTGGGCCTTCAGTTTGATGTCTGGGAAGGGCAGATTCACCACTGGCTTCAGGTTCTTCTGAGGGCTTGGGGGAAGTGAGGAGATGCATGCAGGCACTGTACTTGAGTGGTTATGTTACTGAAGTGGTAGCGGCACGTGTGTTTAGGGGAAGGCAGAGAGCTTGGCTATAGAGGCACGGATATACCTTGGAATACTGTGATGGTTATTGCAGATACCAGATATTTTAGGAATTTGAACATGAGTGAGCTGTAATGATGCAAGTTGCATCTCATTATGTTTGAGAATAATGCAGATTAATGTCAAATCAAGAAGAGAGTTATAAATCTAAGGTTAAGAACAGCCCTGTAGACTTCATATTTGTTTTGTAAAGGCCCAGAGATGTGTGCTCTGACAGCAGGCACCTGTTTTGCTTTGGGTATATATAAGGCAGTGAGTAAGGACCAGTGACCTTCTCATCAAGGGCTGGGATACTGTTAGCTGCAGAGAACTTGGGCTCCTTTCTGACAAAAAAACTTGTCACTCTGCTGATTCAGAGAGTGTGTATGTCGCAGCCTATGTATTTTGGTCTTTTTTTAAAGTGTAGAAAGCATCTCCAAAAGCTGATCAGAGGGTGTCATAGTTTAATTCAACAGGTAACTAAGCACCATGCACCTGCTTGTTCACCCCTTCCCCTCAAGGGGATGGGGAGGAAAATGGAAAAAAACCCCAACCCATTGTTTGAGATAAAGACAATTTAATAGAATAAAAAAGGAAGATAATATAATAGTAATCATAACAATAATTTATAAAACAGGTAATGCACAAATACAACTGCTCATCAAGTGTAGGAAGGAAAAAACCCAACCTGATGCCTAGCCTGTTTCCAGCAGCAATCCCACCTCCCAGACAGCTTCTCCAGGTCTGTCCTGAGCATGACATTCTGTGGCAGAGAATAATGTCCCTTTGGCCAGCTGTCCTGGTTGGGCTTTCCTGGCTTCTTCTGCACATGGCAGGGCCTGGGAAGTTGAAAAGTCCTTGACTTAGTGTAAGCACTACAACTAACCAGCAACAGCTAAAAATATCAGTGTGTAATCAATTTTATTCTCATACTAAATCCAAAACACAGTGCTATACCAGCTATTAGAAAGAAAATTAACTCTATCCAAGCTGAAACCAGGACAGAGGGGAATGTGTTTCTGTTTAAATTATGGAAGTGTAGAATTTCTATATTGGCATAGTATAGGAAAATGTCAAAATCAGGAATTGCTTTCCTGACCAAATGTTTTATAAATGCTGTTTACAGGATATTTATCTGCAAGATTTTCCATTTTTACTGTGTGCATGCTTTACTAAGCTGGATAGCACTCTCAGAAAGTCTCCTGGTAGAGTTTTCTGGAGTTTATCAATGCCTGGCTGTCAGGATTTAACGTAGTGGTGCCTTCAGGGTTTAAGCCTGTGGATTAAACTCTTAAAACACAGAACACTCATTTGTGTTGTGGAAATGATTTCTCCTGTGAGCGATTCCTTCCCAGTCTGTTGCCTGCTGTTCAGCAGGGCCCACCTGGTGCAAAGAGTAGATACAGCATCTTAAGCCGGATATCCCCATGGCCGAAGAAGGATGATTGGAGAATGTGCAGCTATGGAACTGTTCCCAAAAGGCCCTCTGAGTTAACGCTACACCTTCTTGTCGTGAGCCTGGAACAAAGTTTCCATGCATAGTCTAATTGTGATAAGGTGATAGCTGTGATATATCTTCTTCAAGCATGTATATCTCATTGCTGTAGTATTCATGAAAATTGCACTATGTTATGTGTACAATGTTTTTTTGAAATGCCAAGAGAAAGCAGCATTATGAGGAGCCCCATAAATCAGCCTCAGAACAGCAGAAAGAGGCATGAGCTGCTTTTAGGGGAGGTAGTTGGCACTGCTCTTACCCTACCCTAGCAATGCCGAAAGGCCGCTGTGCGATGCTGTTGCTGTCTTTATAGGAGAACCAATTCCAGAGGCGTCATGATTTAGAAATTTGTGTTAAACAGCTGCCAATGCAGACACAATGCAGAAGACAGAACAGGGAAGAAAGTTAAAACTAGTGGACTTTTCATTTGAGTTTTCATTTGAGTTTTCATTTGAGTTTTCATTTGAGTTTTCATTTGAGTTTTCATTTGAGTTTTCATTTGAGTTTTCATTTGAGTTTTCATTTGAGTTTTCATTTGAGTTTTCATTTGAGTTTTCATTTGAGTTTTCATTTGAGTTTTCATTTGAGTTTTCATTTGAGTTTTCATTTGAGTTTTCATTTGAGTTTTCATTTGAGTTTTCATTTGAGTTTTCATTTGAGATTGCTTGCTACTGAAACAAGGCTGCTATGGGCTCAATTTGGCCCATAGGCAGAAGCTTTAGCTACTTCATGAAGCTTTCATGGTTTAAGAGACACAGTATATGGCATCAGGAATATATGCAGGAGGGGGTATCCCAGGGCTCATTTGTATTTCAGGTTAGCAGCTACATTTCCAGTTCTAAATGGGGAATTGCTGTTACTCAAAGCAACCCTGGAGAAACAGAAAATTCACCTGCTGCTTCAGTGTTGCAATGGAGAATGCTTCAGTTGTGATTATTATTTACAAAGTGCACTAAACTTACTATCTGTGTGTGCTTGGATGATCACAGGTACCTGAAGTCTATTGTAGAGACTATCTTGATTTATCAGCATTTTAAGAAACTGACTCCAGAACAACATACAGCCAAACAGGAACTTGTCGACTTCTGGATGGACTTCCTTGTTGAAGCCACGAAGACAGATGTGTCTGTAGTTCGATTTCCAGTAAGTGATGGTTCCGTTGTTGGGGTTTGTTGGGTGTTTTAAGTAAATTGTGACATGAAGAAAATGACCACAAAGCACTGGTAGTTTTTGTGTTGCCAGACAATGAACTGCTTGTCCAGAAGAAATGTATTTGGCCTGCATATTAGATTGGTTTTAATTGATTGCACATGTCTACAATGGGATTGCACAGTGTGTTCCATATGAAAGTAACAAGGAAAAAAGATAGCACTTTGCTATTTAATGTTTGCTACCAATGGGTATACTTCTAAAGCAAACCTTTGCCGTGTATTCTAGGTGATACTATGTTAACTATATTATGCTTTGAAGAAAATATATTTAATTTCAGTCTCTTTCTAGCTCAGTGGACTTTGTGTACTCTCCTGCCAATTAGAGGTTAAAAATCATCCCAAGCAGTCAGAAATCTATTGTTCCAGCTAGTAGACAATGTATTTCATCAACATTGCAGTATAAATATATGCACTCCTCCACAGACATTTTGCTGACAATTTTTATTGGATACCGTGGTGTTACACAATGTCTTGAAATTATACTGTAAAAAGATCTTTGTGCCCTGTACATAGTAACTGTGCATGTATGGGAAATAATGTCTTGGGTATACCTTTTAGCTAACCATTAACAAATACAGCTTTTTGTTTTAAATATCTGGGAGGCAATAGCAGCTGCTACTTGAAGTGCATACTTGTTGTTTTCTACTGTTCTTTTTACTTCCATGTGTAGATGGGATAATAAACCATAAGGAAGATTCTAGTGTTGAACAGCAACAGCTTGAAGCAGTAAAGTGAAATCAACATGAGACTCTCTGAAGAGTCTGGTTCTCCTCTGAGGACAATGGATGTAAAGTTTTGTAAGGAAGCAAAACATATTCTGAATCCTCTTTTTTGCAAAAGACAAGGTTGTATTCTTTTTAGATTTTTTTTGATGATGAAGCGGTGCAATTAGATACTTGGCTTACAAAATTGCCCAAGTCAAGTGGTTTGTCTTTTATTAATGTTAAGAGACAAATCAAAGCTGGCCATTGTGCTGGCATGTCGTAGAAGATAAACCCAGTGACCGCATTGGTTGTGTTGCACAGGACACTGTTCTGCTGTTGCAGACACACCTACGTGATCTCTCATAATACAAAAATTCAGAAGGAAATTCACACCGTTTCAGCAAGTCAACAAAATGAAACACAGTAACTTTTTCCCCCTCCCTTCACTGAGATTCTTGTAAGCAGTTTATTCTAAAAGAAGTTTTTTGCCAATTTCCTTATTGTGAATTGTTCTCAGAGCTTGAACTTAATGACTTCGCTGTCCATCAGTGCTAGCTCAGCTGTCAGTTACTCTCTTACCTGGTGGCCTCTGTGCCATTGTCCTCTTTCGGGCCTTTAGAGGAAGAAACGTCACAGTGTGTGGGTAACTTGCTCTAGGCCAAAGACCCCAAACTGTGAAATCATCTAAACTGGATTTTAGATGCCAAATGACACATTTGAAATCCCACTGGTCATGATTTACAGAGTTAAATGCCCAGGTGCTTTTCAGAGTACCTCATTAGTATCTCAGATGTGTTCTTTGACTCTGTAGGAGGTGAATGGCTTACCTTTTACTCTAATCCATGGCTCTTTCCAAGGTTTTCTGATTGTTTATAATTTTTTTTAAATAGATGTAGATCAAATTGCATCAGTCAGTCATAATTTCCTAAAGCAGTTCTTTGAACTCTAAAAATTTTCAAATGAGAAATTCTGTATCTCAGCTATTTTGAAGATGAAGATGGTGTTTGATTGGAGCTTTTATGGGGGAGAGAAGAGCAGAAGAAAGGAAGGAGATTATCAGCTTGTTAACCATCTTTAACTTAGACCTATTTTGTAAATATCTTTCAGCTAAACACTGAGTGGGTAGAAATATTCCTATGTATGTTGCAGTGGAAGTGAATGGATTTTTCACAAACTAATAATCAATATTTTATATTCTGAAGAATGAGAACACCTTCAACACAGGCAATATAGATTCAGAGTTTTAGGCATCTGTTTCTAACCACTGAAATTCTAAACCAAATAAGTAGTTCTAATGAGCAACCGTGCAAACTTGGTTGATTTTTTTTTTTCCTTTAAAGCATGCTGGAAGCTTTAAAGATCTTGAAGTAATTCTGGCAGAACATTATTAAAGTGGCAGAGCAGCTGGCTTCATTTACTAAGTGGTTATGTTAGGTTATATCTTGCTGTGTTGCATCCCATCTCTTTTAAATGGTGTTTCTAGATTTTGTTCTGTTTATTCCAGGAGATGTTCTGTAATCTTTCCCTAGCAGTACTTGTTGCTTTTAAGAAAATCCTTCAGGGTTTTTTTTTGTTTTGGTTACAGAATCACAGAATCTTAGGGGTTGGAAGGGACCTCAAGAGATCAGCGGGTCCAACCCCCCTGCCAAAGCAGCTCCCTAGCTCATACTGCACAGATAGGCGTCCAGACGGGTCTTGAATATCTCCAGAGAAGGAGACTCCACCACCTCCCTGGGCAGCCTGTGCCAGGGCTCTGTCACCCTCACTGGGAAAAAGTTCCTCCGCATGTTGGTGTGGAACTTCCTGTGCTCCAACTTATGCTCCAACTTGAGGCCATTGCCCCTTGTCCTTTAGACCACAGTGCACAGTGGTCTAAATCAAAAGCAGTTGAGGCTAGCTCTGGGTTGATGTGTTTTTTCTCATTTACCCAAATGTGCTTCTACCAAAAGAGATGGTAAAGGTATACCCTGAATCCTGTCCAAATGGGAGATGGATGTCGAATGGCATTGCCAGAGAATGAATTGTGATAGAGAGATTTCAAAATCTGGCAATGGTCAGAGAAATAATTGGGAAGATTATGATATGTGCTACCAATTGACACATAACACCTTAACTTACTGTCAGCCATATGAATCTAAGACCGCACTTAAATTTTTACCTTTAATTTAATTTTACATAATAATTTATATTTACCCTGGTTTTTGTGCTAAAGTTCTACATATTTAGTACAAACTATTTCTTTTTTTCTACAAGGTTTTAATATTAGAACCAACAAAAATCTATCAGCCTTCATATCTCTCCATCAACAGTGAAGCCGAGGAGAAGACTGTATCTATATGGCACGTGCTGCCTGATGACAAGGTATGCCATGATGTTGTCTGTAGTTTTAACTTGTTTCATGATTTAGATGTGTGCTGGGTACATCAGGCATAGAACATGTGAACAGGGGCATCTAATAATACAGAAGTATTTTAGTACCGTGAGGGAAGATACTCTGCATATATGTTGCCATGCCTTTTTACATATTTTTTAATAAGCATTTTTAACTTTCTCTTAAGTTTATCCTGTTGTTGAGTGGGTCTTTTATCTCCATTTTTGAAAGTATCTTGCATCTTCTTTCAAGTTGTCTTAAACTAGTTTCCAGTGTACAACAAATCTGTTGCTTGAGATTATTTGTAATCTATAACACACTGTCATCATATGCATAATGTGGCATGAAATTGCTTCTTACAAACAGAATTATCTTCTTCCTGTACTTGCAGGATTGCTTTAATGTGAAAGTAATAGAGACTGCTGCCTTAAAATAGAAGCAGAATCAATCAAAAGCCAAAGAAGTATTTGGCAGAAGGATGCTCAGAAGGTCTAGAAATTAAAAAAGCCAGGAAGTCTGTACATCGAGGTGTGAGATAGCCAGATGTATTTGGAAGGGAGCTTAGAAATTCTGGAGATGAAAGGAGAGAGGAAAACCTAGAATGTTTATTGCATTCTGGGGTGTTTAGGAAGCAAAGCGTTAGTAAGAGTGGAGTCAGGGCGGACATCATAGAACCTTGGAGCAGGACAGCAGCATGGATAAATAGGGGGAATATATGAAAGAGTGCATGGAGGTTGAGTCAGCTGGAGGCACAGCACTGGAGGTGGTGAGATTTAAAAGGACTAGCAGTCTTCGTTCTTCCGTGGCAGCATGTTGTTTTTCTGCAGGATAGGACAGTGAAGACCTAATTTTCAGACAATCCATCCTTCAGCTTTTATGCTTGTAGTCTGTTAAAGGAGAAACGTTTTTTGCATGCAGAGTATCTGAGGCTCTACTGCTCAGAACTTTTGTTGTGAGTTCCTGAGAAAATGTAAATAGACAGTGGCTGAAATATTTAAAAGGTGAACTTTTCAGTTTGCCTAGACCAATGAATTTCTGATTATTTGTGGCTTGTTCTAACTGACATTTTTCCAAGGAGGCTCAGCCTCTGAGAATAATATAAAAAATACATTTATGCTGTTACCATGCCATAAATAATGATTTGTCAGTACAACAGAATAAACCTCACTGTTGTAAAATATCTGATCTGAAAGTGTGTCTGTATATGTGCAGAAATTAATCTATTTAGAAACTACTTGTACATGCATATTTTTTGTTTGGTTTCCTGTGGGCTTTATTGTGTGTATTCAGTTCACCTCCAATACTTCCCGCTCTGTTGAGTAGCACATCCATAGTGTAAGAAGGAACACAGGACTAGAAGGAATTTTCTGGACTATTGAGTCCTCACTTCTGTTACAGGCATTCTTGGCATGCAGTGTTTTGCATAAAGTGACCAAGCTCCATCTGAATATTAACACAGGTTTCATGGGTGACCATTTATTTGTGCTGGACAGTGGTTTGAGAATGCCTCTGCACCTCTAGAAGAGCCTGGACTGGAATACTACCCGTGAAGTAGAAGAGTGTTACTTCAAATCATCTAGCTTTCAGTGTGAATTTATTCGTTTCATACTCATTTTGTAGAATCACAGAATGCTTTGGGTTAGAAGGGGCCTCAAAGATCATCTAGTTCCTACCCCCCTGCTGTGGGCAAGGACACCCTCCCCTATACCAAGTTGCCCAAAGCCCCATCCAGCCTGGCCTTAACACTTTCAGGGATCCAATTCTGGACAAACTGTTCCAGTACATCACCACCCTCACACTGTGTTCACTTTAAGTTGTTCCTTTCTCTCTCTGATGCTTACCCTATGGTATTTTTAAGAAGAATCCTAGTACCTTGCAGTGGTTTGGGGCTTCTTAGGCAAGACAAATAGATTTAGTTGTACTGGCCACACATGGCATCTCATTGCTATGACTTCTTTGCTCCAGTCGGAGTTAACCTCACTTCAACATGTCCACTCATATTCCAAAAACAGTTCTTCATGGTGCATTTGGGTATCTTTTAGCTACTGGGGTGTTTTGCTTGATACTTTCAGCAACAGCCTTTTTTTGTAGCCGTGTCACTTGGCTGCCCAGTCATCCTGTGGCCGGGAGAAGGATTTGGATGTATTGGTCTGTACCTGTTTGGTGTTCAGTAGAAAGGTATTTTGGCTTTGCAGAGTTTTCAACCATTGCTTCATAATGTTTTCCATTATTGTAATTCTGTTGTTCCTTTTTAAAAGTTTCTTTATAGTATGCTATGCCTTTTTATTTATTTTCCCCCCTCCTTCCTGATTTGGGGAGTGTGTGTCTATATTTTTCTGCAGGCTGGTGTTTTCCTATTTTTGCTGTCCCAGTGTTAATCCCTAACAATAGGCAAGGTCAGTGTTAAATGCACTCCTGTGTACTTTTGCTCTGTCCAGAATCCCTATTGTGGTGAGCCCAGGGTCTGATTGGTACTCAGTGCAGCCATCCTTCCCTGCCAGCCATAATACCTGTCAAAAGAACACAGCGGGCAATTTGGTGGTTACCCCTTCAGCTGTACAATTATGGTCTGTTGTTGCAAGTTTGTCCAAGTCCTTTCAATCCATCAGAAACCCTACAGGGAGAAAAGGGACTGAGATAATTTGGAGACACCAGATCCCTTTTCAGCTGAATGTAACCAGTATAATATCTGTTTTTAAGAGATTTTGTGAAGGAAATTGATGTATTCATCTGTTCAGCTCACCGCAAAGAGGAAGACTCTTATGTGGATCCCTAGGAGTCTGAAAATTGGCATTTTAGGGGCTGCTATCAAGCAAAGCCCACCAACCCCTGCTGCTAGGGCAGACTAGATAGCTGGATTTAGAAACAACATCAGCTATCCAGTTTCAGCCTACCTGCCTGAAGCCTGTCGGAGCTTTACCAGCTCGCGCCTCGGGTTTTGTTTCATTTTGGCCCCTAAATTAATGGTTCTACTTAGTAGTACTCTTAAGGAAAAGAATTAAGAATTACGAAGTGAATTAACTTCCTTTCATGCACAAAGAAGCTGAATTCCTGTTTCAAATCCAAACTGGAACTCAGTGGAGCCTGCAGCTGGCGATTTTGTAATAAATAGGCAAGCGACAGTCAATACCAGGGTAAATAACGTGGCCTCTTCCTTTTCCGTGGCTTTTTTTAACAGCACATCTTAACATTTATGCCTTTAATAATGCTGAATTTAACATAAACAAATGCCTATAAAAATCAGATAGCATTGTGTTTTGTGAAACACGTGCTACCTTTGCCTTGCAGTTCCCTAATTTTAGCAGCCCTTTCTGCATGGGGTTAGAGGAATGAATGCAGCAGCGCTGCCTGCAAATTTGAAACAGAACAGCCTGTCTCTGTTTTGCCTTGGCTTCTGACTACATTTTGAGTTTTGTTTTGGGTGGTTGGTGGGGTTTTTGGGTTTTTTTGGCTTTTTTTTTTTTTGCCTAACCAAAGAACAGATGCTGAATTTGGATAGCATGCCTGATATATTTACTCCAAACGTATTAAAAACTTGGCAAGATCGTGTGGGACATAACTTTTATATTATTTCACTGCCTGAGAACTTTGTGTTGTTAATGAAAGATGTGTGAGTCTCTGAGAGATCAGTGGCACCAACATGACAGGTAAACCCCACAATGCTTATGTGTCTTGTTACGCTGCTTGAGCATTCCTCCCCATGAGGGAGTATATTTTAACTCCTCTAGATTTTTTAGATAATCCACAATGGTGGGAATTGGACATGTACCAATAGCTAAGCTGTGAAGAGAGTTTCCAAGTGTGGAAAATTGGAAAGTGGCAGAGTTTGTGTGTGGAGGGAGGAGTAAAAGACAGTGCGGATACACCCGCTTTATTAGCTGGGGGATTGAGCTGGTGACCTCTCTTCATGGAAGAGAGCAGACAACTCAAATAGTAGTTTTGCACACACTTCATACTTGCATCAGGTAATGCCTCCATGTCAAGATGTGATCCTGCCTTTTCTTAATATCAGACTGTTCTGTCCCTGTACCCCACTGGAGAAACTCTTCCCCACGTTTAACATTGAAGAGATACTGGAGTTACCACATTGTACTCTATGGCAGTGTGAAACTTCAAAAAAGATATTTGCTTGTATTTTTTGGTATATAGTGTTAGGGATTTTGTGTGAGCATCACAAACTTTATCATGATTTGAGTGGGAAGGAAAGAATTACAGAGGAGGAAAACAGTGTAGGGAGCCGTATGGAAAGCTGTTTTGGGTGGGAGAATAATTTCCTCTACTGTTCCCTGCACATTGTGCAGCTATTTTGTCAGTGTATCTGTTCTACCTTCTGTATATTTCACAATTTATGAAAATTTTTCATAAGCCACATATCTTTTGGAGTGTGTTTGATTGTGTTTGACACTCTGCCCTTAAATTACCTCTCGGCATGAAATGTCTCTGCTGCTCAGGTCACTAAAATGCCAAATGAAGCACAGCTCTAGAAAGCAGAGGTTCTTCAAGTACGTTGCTCATTGTGATCCCAAGGTTGCCAGGACTATGAGGCGGAGTCCCACCTTTTCCTGAAAGGAGACTGTTTTCATTAGAAGATACAAACGGCTTCTGTTTCCTACAGTAAAGTTGTATTAGAGCATAAACACGGAGCGATGTGACTGTCTACAGAGAGAACTCAGTTCTGCTGAATGTGACAGATGTAAATTTAAAAGATCTGAAAATAAGCAAGGCTGTTTGTGTTTTCATAGAGTGGCTGCTTTCTTCCAACCTTGCTTAGTACTCCTGAGAGCTCTTGGGGGTGTTGGTACATCCTTGCTGCTCTCTTCTGGATTCCTAGGGAAATACTCTCCTTTTCTGTTTATTTGGACACTTACCCTTTAGATTTGCTCCTTCCCTGAGCAATTCCCCTTTCTTTCCAATGATTCCCTACTTGGGTCTCCAGTGTCAGACTTCCTGCCTGCAGCTCTCTCCACCTGGTCTTCCTATGCACTAGGGCATTGAGCTTGTGGAGCAGGCTCTTATCATTCTCACAGGTGGAATTTGTTTCCCTCACTTCTCAGAGGGTTTCATGTGACCCCAAGCCCAGCACCCAGACCTGGTTATACTGGCAGCCCTTCTGATCTGCTCTTTTGCATGCTTTCTAAAAGAATATATTGTGTTTGCAGAGAAAAGAACCCAAAACTCCCACCGACAACTTGTGTTGCTTTGGTTTGGGATGGGGGGAAAATGCCATGAAAAACAACTGTTAAAAAGGTTAATAGCCTGTAGCTATTAAAGTGTTGCCATTTCTTGTGTTTCAGTCTAGGATATACCTACTGATAATTCATTTGTAAAAAGGACTTATTTATTTTAATTTCTTCTGCATGTTACAGAAAGGCATCCATGAGTGGAACTTCAGTGCTGCTTCCATCAGGGGCGTAAGGTAAGTTTTTTGCCTTTCATTTTTGAAATGAAGAGAGTAAGTGAGCGAGTGTTGCATTAAGCTGCTGCTGGGCACCTCGGTGGAGTAACAGGCAGACATTCAGAGCCGAGTGTTGCAGGTACTTAGAGAGGTGCCCTGCTCGAAGGGAAGCCCCGGGACTCTTCCTCAGGACTCAGATGTGACCGCTTGCAGCTTTCATGATGTGAAAACTAGAAATACTGCAGGATGAATTAAAGAACAGTAGCCACTTTATGCTAGTTAAGATTGAATTAAAATAACTGCCAATGTTTCTTGTGAATTTACCTGAGTTCTGTCACAGCCAGGATCTGTCTGGTCCACAGAATATCTAAGGCATGAAATTACGTGTGGATGCAGTGAGAGGATGTGAGGAACTGACAAGATCTTGGTGTCTTGTGATATCCTAATTTCTTACCTGTTACTGGGTTTTGGTGTGAGTGTGTGCTTTGGTGGGGGGGGGGTGTCGTTTCTGTGTCTGTTCACGGATGTGGCAGAAAGACTGTTTCAGAGAAGACCTTTAAGGAGATGAGTCTATCACTGCAGAGTGATAGCTAGACCACGAAGTGAAAACTTCAAGATGGCTTGAGAGAACAAAAAAGGAAGTCAGAAGAAGGGGGGAAAAAAATGGGGTGGAGAGATGGGACAGATCAACAATGCCATACCTCATAAAGATTCTTGTAGAGTAGGTTAACAGGGATTAATAAATGATAGGGTCAGGAATGGCACTTGTAAGACTGACTTGACTGGATTAGAAGAGAACAATGTTATATGTTCAAGGCCACCTTTCTTTTGTTGAGCACACCTCCTTCTTCAGGACAGGGTTTGTGAGATGATGGCAAAGGAGGAAACTTTGTCATCTGTTTGCTTGATTTCAGCAAAACGTTTTCTGTCTACTAGAGAGACTACTTCTAGGGAGAATTTGTTACTGGGCTGTGTGCCATACTGTCAGTAGAGAGCAGCTGAATCCGAGCTAGTGGGTCTGTTCCACTGGCCCATCCGCATCCTGTGCGGCAGGGTCCAGCCTTGCAACTCCTGTCTTCTGACAGTAAGAAAGTAGTGTCCTACCACTGCTGTCACCTCTTCAGATCAGTTCTTTGTCTTAATATATTTTTTTTTCTTTTGGGAATTTTTTTTTATTTTCCCTAGGATTTATCTGTACTTTGGCATCTTGCAACTTTCCACTTTGGGGTTTGCTTTTAGTGTAACTTTAAAAAAGACCAGAAATATTACTTTTTTTTTTTAAATATTCATTGCTCTGTTCTAATAATAACTGTTCCATACACACAAAGCTGTTGCTATGTCTGCGGGACATTTTTGCACAGATGGATGATTCTTTTTCCTTCCAAAAAGTAACTTAAAAACACAAACTATCAATAGGCACAGAAATTCAATCCTGTGGGATTCAGCTTATTTTAGGCAAAAATTGTGATGATATGCTTAGTTCAGTCTGGTTTGGGGTTTGGTTACAGTATGTTTTTGTGTGCTTCTAAAAAAAGAAAGTATTTATTTATTGTCCTTTTTCTTTTTTTTTTTTTTTGGCCCCCCTTATTAAACAAACTGTGCTGTGGTCAGTACTGTTTCTGGTGTACCCTCCTACATTTGTTATATAAACCATCAATTGTCTTTTAATTTGTCAATTAAATTTCCAATCTGTTCATCTGGACAGATGTCCAAAACAACTTGGAAGACTGTACAGTGAGCTGAGAGTCAACTGTGGATTCTTAGAAAACTCTCAGGCTGCCTCTGTGAGGAGCTGCAGGGGAAATCTTTATCTTATGCAAGTATAAAACTGAATAAGCTTTTTTTCACGGTTGTTTTTTCCTTCCAAATTTATGCAAGTTTATGATCACTTAATTTTTCAGCATTTTTCAGGTGTTTTCATAGTTTCATGAAGGCAGGTATTTGCTGGAGTGGGACAGCCTTCAGAACCAGGACTGCTTCTAAGCTATTTTTGTACCGAGACTATTTTTGGTTCCTTTGAAGCTCCTAGGCTTAAACCGGTCAAGGAATGGGCAGCTCCCAGCTTTATGAGGATTCTCAGCCTTTCTAGACTAGTAAGGGTCAGCTTTAGAAGTACAAGGCAGGCCTTTGTACATGATCTTGGAGGCTTTTTCATAAAAGGCCCTTCATAAACACTTCCTGCATTACTCTAAGGAGGCAGCAGGCCTGAAGCGACATCTGGCATTGCAATGGCGAATGGGTTTGGTAAATACATGGAGGAAGGGACTGTGAAGGGGTCATTACTTCTGTGCCCTGTATATCAGCTGGGGTAATCAGCATCTTGTTTCACAAGTAATAAGAGTTCAGCCCTCAAGAAGTGCAAGGGGACTTGGAAGGTGTATGGCGTTGTCTGGGCAGCGCAGTGCTAAAGCACACCCTGTGTGCAGACAGTTGTGGGAATTGGGTTTAGCTTAACAGGCGCATTTATTAGCCGTTGATGTTAAATAACTCTGCTTTTGTCATATGCCTTAAACAAATGTTTATTATTGAATTGGGGCCAAAAAGTGCCGTTCGTCTTAAAGGCTTCATTAGGCCTTTTGGAGCATGGCTGCTACCCCAAGGTGCTTTGCTAGGCTAGCCAGAAAAGTCCGTAGTGTTCTGCAGAGCTGGCTTCATTTGAGCAAGAAGGATACCATCTTTATTTTTCCAATTTGGAAATAAAATAAAGGAGCAGATTGAGGTTGTTAGAGTACAAGTTGGCTTTTTCTCAGTGTTTGGGACAAGCCCTAGATTATGAAATAACTGCTACTTCTGTTGTTTCCGTGGGAGAGTGCCTCAGAGGTCATGATGATGAATGTAGTGTTAGAAATAGTGAAAAAAAATCGATTCAGATCTGCATCCAGTTTTCTTCATAGCTTAAGCATTGACAACAAGGATGCTCGTCTCCCATCCCAAGTTCTTGGAGCTTGGAATCTCGTCAGACTACTTGGTTACGACACTGGGAGTTGTCTACACTGCTTACACGTATAGCAAATGGACAGGAGTTCCACAGAGCTGCTTTGCTGTTGTTGCTGCCAACGCTCAACTGTTTTATTTGCTGCTTCATCCGGAAGCGTTAGTGAGCAGCAGTGACAGCACTTGCGGTATTTCTCACTGACTAAGGGGAGTTCTGGATGCACACGACCTGGGCACAAGGCCATGCTACGTCATGCTTCCCTGTTTGTCTTCAGAGTTTCGCAAATTCAGCCCCAATTCTGCCATTGTAGAAGTCAGAGAAGTCAGAGGGTACCCATGTGTGCTCAGGACTGTCAGAATGAGGCATTTCCTGAGCAAATTATCTGGGCTTTTTTTGTACCTTGGTATTTTTTTAGTTTTCCTTTTTTTTACTTTAACAACTATTTTCAGGGAGGAAAGCAACATATAAGCAATGTGAAAACTCACTTAAAGGCCTTAAATATTTACGCATTTGCCTGCCCTCTGTGTACACTCCACATTCTTACCCTTTTATTCACTCCTGTGTTAGTCAGTGCTTTCTGTGCACGTCAGGTTTGAACTGTCAGTTTACTCAGGAAAATGTTTAAACTCACATGGAACTCGAAATGAATGAGTAATTCTGTTAGTATCAGTTACTCCATATCTGGAGAGTTCGAATTAAAAGTTAGTTTATAAACTGGGGACAGTGACTGACTTTCCCAGATGTGTATATTACTTAGCACTTATGATTTTTTCCTAAAGTAAAAATGAATGAGTCACTGCACCCAAAGACAGACGTTCTTACAACGAAGCTCGCTCTTCTTGTAAGTAGCTTTCTAAAAGGCAGCCCCCCTGGCTTCTCTGAAGACCCAATTCTTTATCAAAAGCTACAGGAGCCTGCAATAGAGGAATCCTAAAAGGAAGCAAGGATCAGGCAACCTTAGATACCTGTGAAAGGTTGAAAACTGCAAGTATAAAAGAAAAGCTGTTACATCAATCCTTTGGCACAACATAGAATACCATTCTATTTTGCTGTGCTGTAAATTTAATTCAAAACATGATGATAGTCCTGATCCAGCTTAAAATAGATGATTTCATTAGGATTGTGGATTTTGTCAGTTTCTTAATGAGAAACAAGACAAATCAAGTCTTATTAAGTACTGCATTATATTCCTTTGTAACACTGCTAGCCATTGCAGAATCTAGTTCACCCCTTCTGCCAAGCAGGTTCACCTAGGGCATGTCACACAGAAACTCATCCAGTCAGGTTTTTGAAGTCTCCAGAACAGGAGACTCCACTCTGGGCAGTTGTTTCTGGTGCTTTGTCACCCTCATGGTAAAGAAGCTTTTACTCATGTTGAGACAGAACTGCCTATGTTCCATTTTGTGCCCATTGCCCCCTATCCTATCACTTGGCACCAGTGAAAATAGACTGGCCCATCTTCTTGACACCCGCCCTTCAGGTATTTATGTGCATTGATCACATCTCCTCTCAGCCATCTCTTCCCCAGGCTGGACAAACCCAAGTCTCTCATAAAAGAGGAAAAGCTTTCCTTCTTTCCTTTTCTAATGTAGTGCCAATCAGTTACAGTGCGTCAGCTTGACACCTGTCACTCAACGTGTGACAGAGTTGGAGCAAGAGCTATTTCAAATAATCTTTAATTTCTATAAGGATCACAGTAAGGACAGACATATAAAACCATTCTGGTGAATGGGACTGCAAGATCTGCAGTCTGCCTGGGGTAGAAAACTGACAGCTGCACCAGAGATTCCACTTCTTCTGCTCCTCTGTTGAGACATCTGTGCATCCATAAGGAAATGGCACACGTACTCTTTTGTTATCTTTGTTCTGTTAAAGCAGATAAAGCCAAAACTGAAGAAAGGTGTGGGTAGGAAGGGTGGTAAAGCCATTCACCCCATTTTTTGATGCTGCCTTAATGTTTAAATATTTTCCCAACATAGTATGGGTTCCTCATGTACCAGTTCATGAGGAACCGATCAGAAATTTTTGTGTTCTGGATTGAGCTGTGGCTGGTTTGAGTTCAAAGTCCAGCTTTCTAACATGATCCTGAAAGGATGTTTCATCCTGGCTGCAGGAGTGGAAATTAAGGGCCTTACCTAAATGCACTGAAGACAGAAGTGACTCGGGTCAATGGAAATAATCCTATTAACTTCTTTGCTCCTACTCTTTTCTTGGGCAACGTGTGGACTAGGTGAGGCAAGCTGAATGATAGCAGGTGGCAGAACTTGAACTTCGGAGGATCCAAAAGTGTAATTTTACAAGGAGAAACTATGGCTGCTTAGGTTTAATCTGGTCCTTTCCCATACTGAGTGGGTTGGTCTGTATGGATTGATGTAGCTACTACGAGTCCACGTGCATCTTGCCAGTAACATGTTCTGCTTGGCTGTTCTTTCAGCATTTCGAAGTTTGAAGAAAGGTGCTGCTTCCTCTACGTGCTGCACAACTCGGACGACTTTCAGATCTACTTCTGCACGGAAATGCATTGCAGAAGGTGTGTCACTGTCGGTTCAGAAGCAACCATGGCCTGTGGTGGGGTAGATGTCTGCATGCACAGCGGGGCCCGACTGTTTCAGAGCTATGGTGAAAGTTGATCTGAGCATCCTCAGTGATAACCATCTTTCTTGCAAAAGCTCTTGGTACTGCAGCACTCTGAAGGTGCCTGAGCTTTGAAGGGCTAAAGCACAAGCTCAGGCACGTTAGAAACAAATATGATTACAAAAGTAATTACTTTTTTCCCCACATCTTGTGAGATTTATTTTCATATATAAGTTAAGGCTTACTACATGGGATTGTTGCCCCAATCCAACGAAGTACCCCAACCTTAAAATGGGCCTCCTGAAGTGGCATGTTTGGGGTGACAGTGAGGTCTGGTCAAGAGTTCTCTTTTACTGTAACTCAAATTTTATTTAGGATTGCAAAGAAACACACTTGATTTGCTTTACATTAGCATGTGGTTATATAAATGAGATTGTACCAGTATCCCTGTGGGAAATCTAGCAGTGGTTTGTTGCAGGAAATGTGGGGTGCCTCAGACTCTCTAAGCTGTCTTTCTGCTCCATAAGGTATTTGCCTTGAATTGATCCAGAATGTGTTCCCAGAGAAAATGTCATGGCTTTTTGTGCTAAAAAAGGCTGCAAC
This sequence comes from Laterallus jamaicensis coturniculus, assembly GCA_022605575.1. Classification (NCBI taxonomy): domain Eukaryota; kingdom Metazoa; phylum Chordata; class Aves; order Gruiformes; family Rallidae; genus Laterallus; species Laterallus jamaicensis. Next base: position 65,182,461 of record JAKCOX010000001.1, read on the forward strand.
TTTACCAAAAATCACAGCGGTGCTCTGTATTAATGGTGCTGTCATCCACTCTAGCTCATACAGCTCCTTTCACCATGGTCGTTCCTCTTTGAGCACTAGGCAGCACCTGAGCACAACACAGTATTTGTGCTTGCATTCTTTCAAAGGGATGGAAGTCACATGTAATAGTATACATAGATATTTAATTTTATTTTTTTAATGGGAAGTTGTAGAATAGATTCCCTTTTCATTCAAGCAATAACTTGAAGCCAGCCTTCCTGCAGTACAAAAATTCCTCCAAGCGTTGGCAGGACTTCAGGGGCTTCTTGTGGTGCCTTAGTGCTTTCACTGGGAATAAAGAAACAGTAGCATCGGATGAGAATTTCATCTGATACATTGACTTTGAAATACAAATTGCATTAATAATTTCTGTTGTCAGGGATATCTTGAGATATAAAAGGAATATGTGAAAGAAATAGGCAAACTGCAGATTCTGTTAATTCACCATGTAAACAAAAATGTATCTCTTCTCTTTGTCTATAAACAAACTTCTACACTGAGTTTATACTTATACCTAAGCTCTCTTTTGGATCTTTCATTAGAGAGAAGTGTTCTCTTTTGTCCCCATACTGTCTCAGGGGTATATTTGTTTGGTTTTGTTTTTTGTTTTTTTTCCTTTTAACAGGTTTTTTGATATGGTGAACAGTATCACTGAAGAAATTGGGAAGGCTACAGAGGAAGGGGAATGTGAAGGAGACTCGCTAGAGGTACTTTTACTTTTTTTTTTTCCCCCCAGTACACTGAGAATTTGGGCTTCTTGTATAGCATTTCACTGAAGGGAGTAAATTACTCATCCCTTCTCTGGAAGAAGTCAGACACGTTATTTTTTACAAAATTTTATCTTCTACTGTTTATAAATGAATGATTCTTTTTAACAGTCCTCATGTTTTTATAAACAGCATAGCTAAATCTCCTGTATTCTCAGCTCTGGAATTCTCCAGGCCTGCTTCTTACAAAGTGACTCTTGTAACAGTTACCTCAGAGCGCAATCGTCGTCAGCCAGCATTAGCATCTCTTTAAATTTTAAAGGCTGTTTGCTCTCTGCTTCATGCATCGCTGGAATCATGTACACTTACATTACTGGCAGATCGTTTGCACAACAAGCAAGGGGATAAAGGTAGTAGAGGAGGACTTGTCCTTGCAAGTTGCCATCTGTAGGCAAGCATGGCACTGAACAGTGACCTCAAATCAGATGATGTTGGTGCTGCTGGGAGGGAGCCTGTTATACCCTTAGCCTGGTAACTCCCTGTGAAGTTTAGATGGCCTGTTTCTGCTGCTGCCGTTAGCTAAGCTACAGCTTGCCAGGGCATGCCACTGCACTCTGTATTCTCACCTTTGGGTTTCTGTTTGAGCGTACGCATGGTTGAACAGTGAGTACAGGGCTGTTGGGTGCAATGCTGTACTTCAGGTGTAGGCTTTCCTTTAGGTGGCAGGGAGCAGGGTAGCATATCTGAGCCCATGTGACACCACATGAAAATCTGGTGTTCTGAAGCTCTAGAGAAACCCAGAATGAACTGAAGGAGTCAGTACTGGGGAATGAATGCAGCCCTCTGCCCTAGTTTTGATGTTCACATTTTATAGTACATCTGAAATTAGAGATGGGACGAACAGAAACCCCAAGAGTGGCTTTAGGCATAGAAAAACACCCTGTAGTGAGAACCTGAGAGTGCATACATTATTTAACTTGGCAAAAAGAAAAGCACCAGGTTACTTGATTACAGTGGGTAAGTATTTTTACGGGGAAATTTACTGTGTGCTAACGGTCTTTTTAATCTGTTGAAGAAAACTGAACTGAAACACAGTGACACCAAAGACATTTGAGTTAAGAGGTATGACTTCACCACGAGAGTAATGAATTGTTGAAACAAAGTACCAAACAAAAGTAATGGATTCTCTCTTTTTAATAAAAGATAGCAGTCTTTATAGGGAGGAAAAGAAAAAAGACTTTATCAAGGCAGGAGTTACTGGGCTTAGCATGGGAGTGACCGTGTAAAATTACATGTCTCTGTTACACAAGAGGACAGATCAGATTATCTAATGACTCTTTCTGGACTGGCCTTGAACTCTTTAAAACTCTAGTTTCGTCTGAAACCACGCTTAAGGTGCTGCAATCCTGACCACCCTCCATCAGCTCATTCCGCTGGCTGACCTGGCACTGGCAAAATTGAGGTGGTGCTTTTTTTGGAAGATGTAGTCAGGTCAGGAAAGCATCTGGAACGCATCAAGTGTCTCCTGCCTTGCTTTCTGTGTCTGTGTGGGAGCCGAAGTTGTTGTCCCTTTGGCAGGGACTGCCCTCTGTCGGCTTCTCCTGTTTTTGCAGCACCTGCCAGCAGAATTGCAGATGCCGCTGAACAAGGCATACAATTGCAACTGCACGGAAGGGATGAAGGCTAGCTGAGCTTTACACGCTTACCTGAAGTAGCTACCTTGGAAGCCTGTGTAATCAGTTTAGAAATACAGGCATCTCTGAACGGTATCCAGTTTGTCTTCAAGTGCTTGTCTTTCCTCCTTGTTAGTCTGCAGAAAGCAACTAGTGTCCTATGTGCCTTAGTTATGAGCACAGTGTGGATGGAATAAACCTTATCCTTCTGTTTCATTTCATTTCATTTTGTTGTTTGCTTTCCAGTACGATTATGAATATGATGAAAATGGTGAGCGAGTCATTCTGGGGAAAGGAACTTACGGCATCGTATATGCAGGACGAGATTTGAGCAATCAAGTCAGAATTGCTATTAAAGAAATCCCAGAGAGAGACAGCAGGTACAGTAACTGTGGCTGATTCCAAATGTTGTGCATTACATAACTTGATCAGTAACATGAGCGGCCAGCTGATGGAGTACCTCTTCTGCAAAGCTGCCAGTGAATTACCTCTCCATTGTATGTAACAGTGTTCCCTGTCTTTGTAACTAGGCCTTTCCAAGTTGTAGAATGAATTCTCTTCACAGCTGAGAATTTAGATGTTTACTGGTTTTGGTACTAGTAGTTTATAATACTTTTTCTTTCCACAAGAAATACTGCTGAAGCACAGAATCTCACTGGGACACCTAGTGATGAGCCCTACCTACTCACGCTTATAAAGGAATTATTGAAATTCATGGTTTGCCGAGTTCTTTAAAATCCCGACCCTGAATTGTTCATAAAGACATTTTCCTTTCCTATTTTTTCATCATTTATTAAACAGTCCCTTAATGTTACAATAAATCAAGTGGAATGATCTTTTTGTCAACGTATTTTAAATGTAGAGTCTCTTTATTGGTGTATTTCCCCCTCTCATTAAGGTTCCCATGTAGAGACCAGACACTTGATGTCCTTAGTGCCTGTATATCTGGAGGCTCACGGTGTATTCTATTTTGAATACAGACATTTCCACAACTGTCGTGATAAAAGTGATAGCTAGTCTAAAGAAACTGTATTAAATTCTCAAGCCATTCTTATTAATAAGTTCTACATTAGCCTTTGGAGTTTTTTAGTCAGGTGTTGTAGAAGCTGCTGCTTAACAGGTGACTTGAATGCCTGGACCTTTAAAGTGCCTTTCAGACTGTAAAATATTGCCAAAGGCTGTGACTGGGGCTCATGTTCAGGAGTGACTATGGAAAGTAGGAAATACTCATTGCCATGGTTGGTAACAGAAAGATAAATTCCTCCTTTCCAGTGGAGGGAATAATCCCAATAATTTTTATGAAGGAAGCTCTTCTGATAAAGACAGAACACTACTTGGTAGCAGGAGTCCCATGTTAAATTAACAGAGGTAAAGTATTGAGAGTACCAACTGGTGAATGCTTGTCCATTGTTTCGGTTGGAACTTGGAAATGTGGATTCTATTCCCTTGTCTTTAATCCATTTGGCTTTCTTGGTTTACTGTTATGATCTAATGGGTAGCTTGTCCTTCAGCAGCATTTCCTGCATACTGCATTTTCCCTGCAGCAGGAAATAACTGTGCCTTAGTTCAATCTACAACTAATATTGGGAAGGAAGCTGGTTTTGCCTGTCCTTACGTAGCGGTCATCTTAGTGCTGGCATTTAAAGCAGGATGCACAAGAGGCTATTCTAACCCACCACAGCAGCTGTTACTCTTCTTGCTTTTATCTAGAACCTATGTCCCAGGGGGTAAAACCAGGGAAAAGGAGCACTGTTCTCTACAACCTGTCCAGCATCAAGTACTGTTATTTAGGTTGTATTAGAGCCTAGATGTTGGCAGGATGCTATGTGAGAACTGACAGAAAATTTCTGGTGTCATTTACAGACTGGAAGGTCAGTAAGGCCACTTGGTGCCCCAGCTCAGGTTTTTTTCTCACGGGTCTGTGGGCCTGCCTTCCCATTATTCTATCCTCATTTCAGTTGTTCTTTTCCTTGGTGTTTAAAAAGTGAATCATTCTAAATCTGCTTCAATCCATGTAATATGTTGGCTGTTCAATATAGGTATGCAGTGGTCTAATAACTTTTCTGTACTCATAGTGTTATGGAAAGGGGATCCTTCCATCCTCTATATTATTACTTCAAGGTGTGTAACAATTTCTCAGAAAGTATGGCCCCGCTGTGTAAAACAATCTCTTGTCTCAAAGTTGTAAATTTTGTTTGTGCCAAGAACAACTCTAGAAAGATAGCCTGGATAGAGCAGTAACTAAAGGGTGAGGGAAAACAAAATCCAGATTTTTCTTCTCTAGCACACGTTTAGAAAAAATGTCCGTGCAAAAGGTTTCCCATTCAGTGTGCAAAGCATACTGGAAAAGAGGTTATTAAGAAGCTGTTAAGTCTTTAATCTAGACTTAAAAAATGTTTACTGGCTCCCAAGGACAAATTTCAAGTGTTACTCTTTCTTTTAATGGCAAAGAAATTTAACGCATTTCTGATTAATTATAACATGATTTTTTTTTTTAGCAATCTGAAAGAAAATCTATAGAAAGAAAAAGATTAATCTCTAAAGTCAATTAATTTTCAAGTACATTTTCAAAGTAGAAATTGACTTCTTTTGGATTCATAAGTAGTCATTAAATTCTCAGCCAGGGCATGGCCAGAAATGCAATGATTTTTGTGCAAAAGCAATGAGTCTTTGATACTGCTGTATGTTTATTAGTAGTTGAATAACCTACTGACTGACTGACTTCAGGAAATGTTAGACTGAGGAGACAGAGTCTGAAAGAATGGGAAACCTTCCTGCAGTGCTCTTGCCCTCAGTACTATGAAATAGTACCAGTGGTCATATCAACTTTCCAAGCTACAGTAAAATCATGTTAGGTAGATAATAAGATCTAGCTTTTTAGAATTTTGATTTTTTTTCTTTCTTCATATCATTTAAAGTCTACTAATGACTAAATTCTAAAATAACAAATGCTTCATCCTACTGGATAATTGTTTTATGGCTTTATTTGGTAAATTATTTCAGTTGCTCAAGACTCGATTAACTGTGCAGTTTAAAATTGCAGGGGGAAGAATTAGAGTGGTCTTGCTGTTGCTGCTCTGAATGAACATCCCATTAGTAGAACGCAGGAATACAATCTCTGATGCTTTGGAATTTTTGAATGACTACCAGTCAGAATCTTTAGTGATTTGTGGAGAGGCGAGATGAATCTCAGATTAGTTTTTAGTAGGTAGACTTGGAGTTGTGTAATCACACTTTAACCATGTAATTTCCTTGTATTCGGCACCAGTCATGTTTCAGAGGGATTTCCAGATGCCCACTCTTTTTCTTTTTTTTCCCCACTTTCTAGAGTTCAGCCTCCACTTGTAGCTTGATGCTGTTGTTAGGGGAGATGGTAACTAGCCAGCTCCAGAAGGGAATGGAGCTCACAGGCACTTTTCCCCTAACAACATCAGTTGTGCTTTGATTGCGTTCCTGGCACTGGCACCCCACTGGCTCCAGGGAGAGATAACCCTGGACTTGAGGCAGGAGGAAGCTACCCCTCCTCCAAATAAATAAAGTAAAAGTTTTCTGCCAGCTCCTTACGGGAGGAGAATGTGCTAGTGTTGACACAAAGTCTGTGCTGAGAGCAACCCAGTGAGGGTGGCAGTAAAACTGTTCCTTTTGGTGCCCGGTAGCAGCAGAGCTGAGTTTTCAGTTATGTTTACAACTCCCTCAGGTATAAGCATCTGAATGTGTCTTCTGCTAGCTTAAGACTCTGCAGCTCCTTCTTGCATCTGGGCCGAGGGAAAGAGGTCTGTGGCCTTCATCTATCTCAACTGCGATGGAAGCCTGACTGTAGATTTTAGTGTTTGAGTGAAAATAGCTACCAGCCTCTCGGCATTTTGACAGGCAGCCAAAACACAGGCTCTGGCAGCTGACCTGGTAGGGTGTGTGCAACTCGCCCATGGTCGGAAGAAGAGCGTTAGGGCTGGCCCTGGGAGCACATCAGCCACAGTAGTGTTCCACACTGGAGAAGGATCCAGACTCCAAAAAACTTCTTGGCAAGAAGACTACAGAAAAGCTTACATCTCTGACAAATATTTTACCTCGGACAAAATCATATTTGATGAAATTGTTTTGATTAGTTCTTCTGAATATCTCCCCCTGAAATGATTCCTCTTTTCATACTCTGATAGCTATCTACTTGTGCTTTCAGATAAGACTTTCACTTTAATTAATTGAAATTGAAACGATGATTGAGGTGATTTTAATTATACGCTACCTTTCTGGTTTACTAGTTTGCTTTGGCACTACCCTGAATCCAGCTGCCTGCCCAACTGTTTATTCTCTTTGAGTTAGGCTGGAAAGGAGTTCTTTTTCCACAAATTTTATTTTGCTCTGTCTATTTATGTACATTCTAACACTTTGTATATGTATGTATACACAGCGTTGTATATATTTTACGTATGTTAAGTGTATTTATATATGATTATCTAACTTTTTAGTGTACGTTGGTCACACCCACTGTTGTCAAATGCATCTAACACACAGTCATTTTCAGTGTAAACATGTTTCATGGTACCTAAAATAGAACTTCAGCTACTACAGTAAACACAACCTTCTTCCTGATTGTCAGTATTGAATTAAACCGCTTCTTTTCTTTCCAGATACTCCCAGCCTCTGCATGAAGAAATAGCTTTGCATAAGCACCTCAAACACAAGAACATTGTCCAATATTTGGGTTCTCTTAGTGAGAACGGCTTCATTAAGATATTCATGGAACAGGTGCCAGGTGGTAAGTTGTGGGGAGGCTGTTTTGCAGGTTGGTTGGTTTGGTTTTAGCATTTTAGAAGTGTAAAACCTATAGCACTGCAACAAGATATGTTTCATGTAAATGTAATCCTCTCTATATATCGGTCTCATAAATTAATGAGGAAAACTGTCTTCAAAGTGCTTGAGTCCTCTCACTCAGTATTTAGACAGGATGTGCTATAGATGCAGCTCATATCGCTGCTGTGTCAAGTGAGCTCCTCTTACCTACAGGTCAGAGGTGGTCTGTGGTCATCCTGATAGAAAGACTGTAGCTAGTCTCAGGTGGCTGAGCCCTCCTCAGGTACCCCACACAAGGGAATGGTGGTTGATGTTGCTTTTGTTTGAGACCAAAGAACTTGCAGCAGCCAGACGTGACAGAAGTCCCACTTCCTGAGCTCATTGTAGCTTTTTGAGAAACTCTAGAGTCAGTGTGTGTCCCTCTGGAGCCACTTCAGGCATGGGAGGGAGACAAGCACATTAATTTAAATGGGTGCTGACCTACCTGCCTGCCTGAGGAAGCACATGCTTCTCTGCTGCAGCTGAGGCCAGAGATACTGATGGCACTTGTTTTAAATACCCAGGCCAGTAAAGATGCAAGTAAGCATTCTCTTCGAGGGGCCTTTGGTTATAGAAGAGGTGCTTACACTTGGTTTGAGATTGATGTTTGTTGTTAATTTTTTTTTTCCTTTGGGGGAGAAGGCAGGATTTAATTAGACTTTTACTCTCACTTCTTTTGCTCTTCCAAATTGTAGGCAGCCTTTCTGCACTTCTACGATCAAAATGGGGACCATTAAAAAATAATGAGCAGACAATTGGCTTTTACACCAAGCAGATTCTAGAAGGATTAAAGTATCTCCATGATAATCAAATAGTGCATCGAGACATAAAGGTAAGGATTTGTGGACAGTTGAGCCTGAAGTGTTGTGTAACTGTGTAGCCATTTATTTGTCCTGTAATTTTAAGTTTTTGCAAAAAGTTCTTCATTGTTACACAACCATCTCTGCTATTTGGAACTGGGGGTTAGGTAAGGGAACCATTGAATTTGCAACAATGAAATCCTTTTTTTCGTTTTAGAAGGATTGACATATAGCCACTTAAGATGTGATAAAGTGGGTGTGTTTATTCCTGTTTTAAATAGAATGATCGAACTTTTATAAAGCTTATTAGAAGTGAAGAAGATTGTGGATGGGATATTAACAGGTCCTTTTCCAAGGAGATGGCAAGATGAAAAAGTTCCCTTAAAAACAGCAAAACCCTTTTCCCTCTCCTGATGTTCTGTAACAGAATTCCTGTAGCAGGGGAGTTCACTTGGAGATGAAGTTCCTGATAACAGGATTACATAAGGCAGGAACACTATTGATTCCTCTTTCATCTCCACTCTTAAGAACCCTAGGAAGTTACTATTGCTTTCTAGTAAGTGCATTGTAGGAACAGGCTGTGCAAGAAGTCTTCAGTGAAGAGTCAGCAGAGAAAAATAATTGCTCTGACTGTTCTGTTCCTCAGGGTGATAATGTGCTTATCAACACGTACAGTGGAGTGTTAAAGATCTCAGACTTTGGAACGTCAAAGAGACTTGCAGGAATCAACCCCTGTACCGAAACTTTCACTGGTATGTTCCCAGAGGAGAGACTCTCCTCACTTCAACTGTGCATGTAGGGTCAGAATCCACAGCTGCTGAACTTTCACTGACTTCAATAGACAGGGGTGCTGCAAGAATAACTTCCTGTATAGCTAATCTGAAGCAATGCTGTTTTGGAAGTTCCACTTGAGACATGAAAGTCCAGTGCCACACAAGAGCTGTGTCTCTTTCCTGTGTTGTATTGGAGTCTGTCTTCCCTACGCATGGCTTCATCACTGATTGAAGGCTAACTTTTACTGTCATTAACTTGATCCCTGTTCTGCTTGATAATTTGATTTGGGTATTAAATCATGCAGGGGCACTGTAATAAATAATTATGCAGAATGAGAAGCGACTGTTACTTTATCCTCTGCTCTTCCATTTTCTGCTCTAAATGGAGCAGAATGCAGAGTGATGCATCAGGTTGGTTGATTGCCCTTACTTCAGAAAAAGTGTTCGTATCACCTGCTGCTTTAGGTGCAGATTTCAGGTTTTGCTTCCTTTTCCTCTCTGGATGCAATTCAGAGTTATCTGCCTTATTTTAGTATTAATCTGTAATGCAGTAAATGAAAACTGTGTCTGATCCGAAGTTCATTGAAACCTCTTAATTGTCATTGACTTTGAAAAGCAGTGTCATCAAATCAATAGATTATATCAGATACTTTTAGCACAAGTAATATTTTAAATAGTATTTTGAATTTTATGGAGAATGCATGTGGCAATTCTTGAAATTTTAATAATAAGTAGTTGGGTTTTTTTTTAACTCCTGACATTGCTCACTCCTCAATGATTTTGTTCCTTTTGCCCTTTAGCCATCTATTTGCATTATTATGCACCTAATTTTTAAAAAAGCATGTTTTAAACAGGTACCCTTCAATATATGGCACCAGAAATCATAGACAAAGGGCCACGTGGCTATGGGAAGGCTGCAGACATCTGGTCCTTGGGATGCACGATCATTGAGATGGCTACAGGGAAGCCCCCCTTTTATGAACTGGGAGAACCACAAGCAGCTATGTTTAAGGTCAGACATCTTCCTTCTACAATTCAGACCGGTATTTGTAAACATAGGGAATCTTATGGCTGTTTCAGAGAAGCCACTATTAGAGATCCCAGGAAAAGAAGAAAAGGATACACATAGTTAGTGAGTATGCTAAGAAGAATGAGCTGATGCAGCTGAGTGGGAGTGCTGGTAGTTCTGAAGATAGTGATGGACCAAAAGCAGCTATTCAGTGGCCTGGGTCCTTAAAAACAAAGCAAACAAACAAAATAACAGAAAAGAAGCTGTTTTCTGCTTTGTGGGAGCCTCTATGTGCAATTGTGTGAGGGGGTTATTAATGTCATTGTTTATACAGTTTGTAATAGTTTTGGTTTTTTCCTCAGAACTAATAAACTAGTTTCAGAGAGATGAGAGCAAAACTTGAGAACAATACAACACTTTTACTGTCTGAGCACTGTTCTAATGCTATTCAGTGTTTGGGGTAAGAAGAGTGTGGGCCATTGTTTCTCCCTTTATTTGTCTCAGGTGGGAATGTTTAAAATACACCCGGAGATTCCCGAATCCATGTCTGCAGAAGCCAAGGCTTTCATACTGCGTTGCTTTGAGCCGGATCCTGATAAACGAGCTTTTGCTCATGAACTGCTTATAGATGAATTCTTGAAGGTTTCAAGCAAAAAAAGAAAGTCCCAGTCAAAGCTCTCTGGTAGGCATTGCTAAACACAATCTGGAATTGTTCCCCTCTTGATAATACTGTTACCTGAAACTGCCAATTTAGTCTTGGAGCGGGTGTCCATGCCAGCTTGAACCTTCCATGGTGACCTGTTCCATCAGCTTGCTGCACTGTTGTAGCAGAATTCTGTTATGTTGTCACAGAGATGATTTATGTGAATATTTTTAATGTTTCTAAAAGCCTGTTTATAGCTTTATGTAGCTTTTTGGGGGGGGTTGTTTGTCAGTGGCTTTTAAAATTTGTGTATGTCTTCATTCAAAGGATGCTTGCAAAGGGTATATTTTGGGGAAGGTTAGAACATGTGATTGAACCTCAGAGGAATTTTCTGTATGAGGAAAATAATCTTTGCCCCATAGCAAATGTGCATGCACTACATTATTTTAGTTTCCTGTAGGGTTCTAAATTACAAAAAGTAATAAAAGGAGTTTTGAGAGTATGACACGTTCTACGTGTCTGCATATATACCTATGAAAATATCTTCTGTATATTTTTAGCATGATATCTAAAAGAAGTAAAAGTACCAGGTAAAAGAGGTGGCATTGGATGATTGCTTTTAACGTGGTTTCCACCCACCAGCAGATTAAAGTGAACTTTAAATCCCAATAAATCACACTTTTAAAGATTGTAGACAGGAGAGTCCAGACAGGCCACAACAATAAGCTATCCTTTAAGCAATGCTGTTTTCTCAGTTAATTTCAGCACATTTAACTTTCTTTTTTTCTTTGCTTTTCTCCCACAGTTCTTTCAGCTAACACAAATGGTGAGTTTTAACATACATCTTTATCAAAACATCGTTCTGTAGGTGCTGTGGTTATCACTTACTCTGGTATAATTTGTCACTCTAAAATGCTGCAAAGAGAATTTTCACAGTTATGAAAATAAGTGAGGTTTCTCTGAAAAGAACCTCTAATTCATTGTGCAAATTTAAACTACTATTTGTAATCCTACTGAACTAAGTCTTAATTGTCTAGGCAGGTGAGTGATACAGGCTTGAAGAGCTACACTGCCATTACAGGACTGCTTAGTGCAAATCTGAATAGGAAACCAAGTTGCTGCTTTCTGGTAGCAATAGAGATGAGGTGTGTGGAGAAAGATAATGTAGGTTTTTATCAGACTGAGTTCTGTACTCAGAAAAAACAGAATGCATTTTAAGACCCCTTGTCAGTCGTGGGTACAGGATACTCATCTCTGCCAAGAATTGAACTGGGGAGAGTGGAGGCAGTAGAAATTGAACAAGCACATAGTTTCCTTCATGCTGAGCTGCTATCAAAGTATGTTTTGAAATGTGCCCATGAGGCATAGGTAGGAATAGTTTCTTGCAGAAGTAACCTGGGTTCTGCATTTAAAAACAAAAGTTCTGACCTTACGTGCATGTTTAGTACTAGTCAAAGGCTATGAAATAATTAAACTTTTACAAAATAATCTGATTTTAAAATGCATCCTATGTGTGTTATGTATACTTATTGTATGTATAGATATACCTATTTTTATACACACATAAAACTGATAATTTCTATGGAAGGTGCTTGGATGACTTACCGTGTCGAAGCATTTTTGTTACTGCTGAAGGTGCGCACTGCTGATAGGAGATGCATGCTCACTGCAGTGCTGAAGTTCTGAGATTGAATTTGCAAAGAGCCCACCGTTTCCACATCTCAGGAAGCTTTTGAATAAAAACATAACTGAGAGAGAACTCTTTTCCAGAAGAATAAGCTTTAGGACTGTTTTGTCAGTTTTGGTTTTACTGTTTTGTATTGGTGTGGGGAAAGACTGGAGTCTGTTTCCTCTGAAAGAATAACCTTTTCACTTCAGGACTATGATGGCACTATTAAATTCTAATTTCTGCATATTCCTATATGAATAGAGTATCTTCGGAGCATTTCCTTACCTGTCCCAGTTGTGGTGGAAGATACAAGTAGCAGCAGTGAATATGGTTCTGTCTCACCTGATACAGAATTGAAAATTGATCCATTCTCTTTCAAAACAAGAGCCAAATCCTGTGGAGAAAAAGATGGGAAGGGAATCCGGTCCCTCTTTCTGAGGTAAAGAGCTATCTAGCGTTTATGTTACACCGTAGATGAAGTATGTGCACATTGGGGTGGGTTTTATAAAGTTTTCTTTTGCTAAGTGTCTTTCATTCAGCATCCCAGATGAAAATTTTGAGGATCACAGTGCACCTCCTTCACCTGAAGAGAAGGATTCTGGATTTTTCATGCTGAAGAAGGATAGTGAAAGGAGAGCCACCCTTCACAGGATATTAACTGAGGACCAAGAGAAGGTGGTGAGGAACTTGATGGAAGCTTTGGCTCAGGTAAAGTCATTTCAAAAGGCAGCAAAAATTTTATGAAATTTGAAGACTTACCTGCAATTACCTGGGATTTTTAAAATTACATACAGTAAAGCAATTAAAAAATAAAGCTTGATTAAATTGGAAAGCCTACACGGTGTAAGCTTTCATGGCTTATTGTTTTATTGGGGCTATTTAAAAAAGGCTTTAACGTTGTTTGTGCTGCAGTATGCCTGCCTGTGGTGGTGTTTGTAAATACTCTCTGTGTACCTGGGTATCAGTGCTGACCAGACAACAGAAAAACATGTTTTGGTGACACTGTATTTTGCCGGTGTTTTTCAAACGGCACAGAGGCTGTCAGGTCAATGCATGTAAAATAAGACCCTCAGGAGATGATTACAATGGCCACCTTTTAGAGTTCCATCTTTGGCTGACTGGTTTGATGGAGGGAGGTCTAGGTCTTCTGGCCAGCTCTGGCCTTGTGTTAGGCTGTTGCATAGAACGAATGGGGCTGACTGGTACACCGTTGCCTTCTAGCCAACAGCCATAGAAGGGGAAAGAGGGGGATAAGGAGAAAATAATCGCAGCTTATTCCTCACAGCAGCTGGGAGCACATATGGAGGGGAGGGAAGATGGAATAACAGTGGGAGCTACAGCAATCAACAAAATAATTGTGGAATGACCTTTTGGCACTCCTTTGTGGGCATGACTCACAACGGTGTATCAGTTCAAGATGACACTGAATAAATTACAGGTCATGACCACACGCTAGATGTTGCAACACCCTAATTGGATGACATGGGGGTTTTTGTTGGTTCTTGTTTGTAATGTGTGTGTTAGTAGTCAATTGACTCACTTCTTCTCAAGGCTAAGTATTGCTGGCCTAAAACTTGTTTGTATAAAATGTGACAACTCATCTTCTGAAGATAGTACTGTTTAGAAACTGATGCAAACCAGAATGATTCTTAGGCATGCATTATAGTTAACGTAATTGGAAACTGCTGCTGTACCAAGAAAAAGAGCTTCTAACTCTTGGGGGGGGGAGAACCCATGGTTGTCCTGGCAACTATAGAAGGTGTTAAAATAGAAGGCAGTAAGAGAGATGCCTGTGATGTGTGCTTTGCCTGAAGTGTTGCTATAATAGGCACAGTTGTTAGCATGCGTACAAGAAGAGTAATCGGTGATCGTGAGAGGCTGAAACTCAGTCACAAGATCCAGGGAGGGTGCTTGGTGTTTCATGCTTTCCTTGGCTGGGGCTGGAACAGCCCAAGATAGGAGCAGAGACACAAGAGTTGTAGAGTCAAAGAGTTCGAAGCACATGTGTATGAGACTTATCTGCCCTTCAAGAGGATGCAGAATTCTGACTCCCAAGCACCGTTTTCTCTCTTGAGAGGGAGACCCTGGTCAGATAGTAGGAAACTTACTCAAACCACCTGGAAGTGGTGGTAACTACAGTAAGGGGAAGTTGAGTTGGCTTCTTGTTATATCCTGCAACACTGCAGGCTTAGGGAAAGGGGCTGGAAAGCTGCCTGGTAGAAAAGGACCTGGGTCTGTCAGTTGACAGCTGGCTGATCATAAGCCAGCAGTGTACCAAGGTGGCCAAGGTGGCCAACAGCATCCTGGCTTGTGTCAGGAGTAGTGTGGACACCAGAATTAGGGATGTGACTGTTCCCTATACTCAGTACTGGTGAGGCTGCACCTTGAGTACTGTGTTCAGTTTTGGTCCCCTCACTACAAGAGGGACATTGGGGTGCTAGACCGTGTCCAGAGAAGGGTAAGGACACTGGTAAAGGGTTTGGAGTACAATGTTAATGAGGAGCAGTTGAAGGAACTGGGGTGGTTTAGCCCTTTAGCGGTCTTTGAAAGTACAGTTTCAACAAAATCATTGGAAGTGGAGGCTAGGGGAGGAGAAAGACTCTCTCAAAATGGGCCACTGTTCATTCTTAGGGAGCCATGGTGGTTGCCCTGTCCCAGGTATGCCTTGATGGACTTGGATCTTCTGGTCTAGGGATACAGTGTTCATCTCTATGCCCTAACAGCTTCTTAAACATTTACACAAAAAAGAGACCAGCAGAACGGACTGAGGGATCCACTTTAGTATAGCCAACTGTCAGGTGAATTCTCCAGACCCAAGTGGATCAGGATCACAAGCTAGGATCCTTTATATCAGACATGAGTGCCTTGGTAGTAGTAGACTGCTCTAGAGCTTTTCTCTCTCTCACTTTTTTAAAGTTTTTCTTTCTCTTGTAATCAAATTGTTTATGTTTCATCCTGATCAGAATTAATTAACTACAGTTAAAATCTCAACATTATTAGCAAACAGTTCTTGATGTCTGGCCAGCTGTAACGTTCATGGCATAAAATTGGCAAATACAACAGAAGCAAACACCGTATGTCTTTCTGTTATGGAAATCAATGTTCCATATCTTTAGTCTGTATAAATAATTACTTAGCTTCCTTCAGAGTAAGCATCTAATACTTCATGTTGAACAACTAGTATGTTTTTCTCTCTCTGGCTTGATTTTAAGATTTACAATTGAAATTAGTATTCAGTTGGCTTAATCTTGCTGTAAGGAGCAAATACGGTTCTCTGCATTCTAGTTACTTATGCTGGTTATTCTGATGAATGCTTTGGAGCTTTTTGCTCTGTTGGTAGCTCATGCAAAACTCCAAAAGCTTTAAAAAATAGGCATATAAAAATATGAGTATTTATAGTAGAAAGGTGAGAGATGTGTAGGTAGATCTGCTGTAGTAAGTAAGTGTAGAAGTTCAGTATGGAGGGAAATTATGTAGGAAAGAACTAGCCTTTTCTAAGCCTTCTGTGTAACTGACGAAGCCCTTCTCTTAAATGCTACTGCAGGACTTTGCATGTTGTCCCTCAGAGGCACTCTGAAATTAGAGGCACTGCAAAGTACGTGTTTGTTTGCACAGAGTAATTGGTAGCCTTCAGTGCACAGAATATTTATTCATATCATTTTTCTCCTCTGCAGTGAGACTACAGACTATAGTTGCTAAAGTACATGTGCACACTGATATCAAATGAAGTCAGCTACTTGCTCATCAAGTAACCCACATTGTCAGGGAGCTCAAGGATAGATCTCTGTGCTGCTGTGGTTACGCTGCCACCATTATCTGACCTGCAGCTGCACCTTTCCCTTATCCATAGCAGAAGAGTTTCTGAAAACCCATCTAATATTGGCTAAAATGCCTATCAAAACTATTTCTTTTCCTCTCCTAAACAGGGAGCTGAAGAACCCAAGCTAAAGTGGGAACATATCACAACGCTCGTCTCCAGCCTCAGAGAGTTTGTACGGTCCACCGATCGTAAAATCATCGCAACCACTCTTTCAAAACTGAAACTGGAGTTAGACTTTGACAGCCACGGTATCAGTCAAGTGCAGCTCGTGCTGTTTGGCTTTCAAGATGCTGTAAGTTGTCGTTTTTGCTAAGAGCTTGTACCAAAACTGCTCTGTGTATCTGTGTGTCTCTGTGTGTGTGTAATCTAGAAGCCAGAAGCAAATAGAGCTTGATTAACTTACCCCCAGAGTTACTGAAGCAATAATATTTGAGGGCTTTGAAGCTGTAATAACAAAAACCCAATCCACAGCTGTAACTTGGTTTGATTGCTGTGTGATCCTTTGGCAGGACGCACATTTTGCTGATTAAAGGTCTAGATGGTTCAGCGTAGTTGTGTAAACATTATGTCATAATGCTAAAGCAGGAAAGAGTTTTTAAAACTAATTTTGGAGGTTTTTCTGGTAAATAAGAACAACACTGAATGTCAGGTTTATCCTACGTAAATTAAGATGTCTTGAACTTGACTATTCTAATAAACCAATCTGTGCCACCGATAGAGGTCTGTCAACTTGTAATATTGTATTGAGTTCTTATTCTAATATTTTGGTTAGGAGCTTGAACTTTGCATTTATAGTAAGTAGGATAAGAAAGAAGTAAAGTTTAATTTTCTGTCAATAATTAATACAAAATTTATTATTTCATACAGTGAGCAACATGCTTCTTTTTCCTTCTTCTTAAGCTACATATTCAAGCGGTTAGACTTAATGCTTAAGATGAATAACCAACATGGGAGGGTGCAGTTGTGCTGGGCATCACTTGTTCCAACTGAAGTCATGTAGTAAAAATGAAATGACAATTCAAGTAGGCATTTGAGGTGGATGATTCTGTTAGCATTTAAACCTGGGGCACTCTGACAAGTAAAAGAGCTGTCAGGAAGGATTGTGTAGCATGTAAACTCTTTGCTGCATAGACTACGCTGGCAAGAATTAGATGCTATTTGGAAAAAACCCAAAACAAACTACCCAAGCTAATGTATGAAATGAATCTGTAAGAGAGAGGTTTCTACAAATCAGTTGGGTTTTTTCATTGAATCTTCACTTTGCGTGCGTTTCAGCTCAATGTTTGTTCTACTTAATCTCATATTAATACCGTTTTGACCCTTGGAAGGAAAAACCAAACATACTAGGTCAAGAAAAAATTGAGGGGGGGGGGGAAAAGTACAAATATCTGGGTTAGTTTTCTGGTGGAGATGTTGCTGGTCACCAGCTGTTCAGTGGTAATTGCCTGGGATGTGTTCTTTTGGATAAAAATTCTAGCCTCTTCTGTTAAATTCGTCACTACAAGTTGCTGGTTTTTACCTGCTGTTTCTTGCAGTGCTGGTGTTTTACTAAGCCCACAGAAAGTTCAGAGAAAACCTTGGGTTTGTATGTGCCCAGCCTTAATTGTGTGGGACATCCGTTAGGCTTCTGCAGTAGAGCGCTGACACCCAGGTCAGTAGGCAGACCTCAGATACTAAAGAAACTGAGGTACTGCTGAGAGCGAGCGAAGGCTGCTCCCAGGACTCGAGGTAGTCTCAGGTAACAAGGTTTAATGCTCGGCGTCCGGCTGGGGAGGGGCAGAGTGCGGCCGGAGCCGTGGGCAGGCCTCGGAGCCGTGGGCAGGCCTCGGGCCCTTGGGCAGCCCGCCGAGTCCAGGCGCGGTGTTCGAGTGCCACCTGGTGGGCGCTGGCGGCAGAACCGCGGAGACACGGGCGCTGCGCTGGGTTGGCGTGGAGGGCAGGTACAGGAAAGCCCCTTCCCAGCCCCTCGATCGTTCCCTCCCGGTGGGATGGGGGAGAGGATCAGAAGGGCGAAAAGGGAGGAAACTTGTGAGTCAAGATAGAGGCTCTTTAATGAGCTAAGTGGAGGGGCAACCCAGCCCGAGTCTTCCACGTTGCGACAGCAGTCACTCACCGCCAGCAGGCTAATGCCCAGCTACTGCCCTGAGCAGTGACTCCTCTGAAAAAGCTGCACCCCCCTCGGTTTTACTGCCGAGCGTGATACTCTGTAGGAGTAATTCTTAGGTCAGTTCAAGTCAGGTGTGCCAGACGTGTGCCCCCCACCCTATCCACTGGCGGGACAGTGTAAGGAACAGAGGTGTCCTTGGCACTGTGTAAGCTCTGCTCAGCAATAGCTAAAGCATAGGTGTGTTATCAAGGCTGCTTTAGTCACCAGTCTGTAACATGGCACTGTGTGGGCTGTGGGAAGAAAAGGAACTCCATTCCAGCCAAATCCCGTCCAGTGACATTACCACATTACTGAATAATGCTGCTTTGGGGCGGTAAAAATGATATGATAAATAACATTTATTATCATTTAGACATCTTCCAAAGGCATCATTCGTGTAACTTAAGTTTGGGTTTTTTTTAATGGAGAGGTTATCCCAGTGTGAGAGAACTAAACTAACCCCTCTTTTAGGAAGACCTAAGAGTGAAGTTACCTTGCTACATTTTTTCAGTAAGCAGCAGTTGCTACCTTTTGTATAAGGCTTCAAGTAACTTCATAACTTTCTAAATCCGATTACATGTGTTTCTTCCTGCAACTTCTGGAGTTCTGCTCCTACAGAGACTATTGCCTTGGGCTGCTTCTGTGCCTGGAAGCAGCACCAGGGCTGTTTTGTGCTGTTGCCGCTTACCATGGCGAGGCATTTCGTGGTAGCACCATCACCCCACCTGCTTCTTGCCTGTCCTTTGGGAGTTGCAAAACAATTCCCCTGAGGTTAGAGATATTCTTACAAACGGCACAGAGCATCCACAGAGGCACCTGGCAATATGGCTAAAAGTTGTTTGAAAGCAAGCCTGTAGGGCACTAGGAACAGCCCAGTGCAGAAATCTATTTGACTGTATGAAGTAAAAAGCAGAAGGAAAGAGAAAATACCACAGCATACAAATTAAGTCCCCTGACTATTTAAACTAATGTTAATTAACTATTTTATGAATCAAGAAGAAGCACCATTACATTAGCTCTTTGATATTTCCTACAATTGTATTTTAAAATATGTAAGTATTGCTCAGAGAAAATGATGCCAAAAAAAATTAACAAGATTAATTAGCTAAAGTTACAAGCCTTTCATAATGTGGTCCTTGATATTTGTCTTGCAATCTTTTTACATTTTATCTCCACACCCATGAAAGTTAAATAAACCTCACTGTGGCAGTCATCAAAAGTCACGTAGCACAGGAACTAGTACTTGATAAGAAATACAAAATACTGGATGACTTGTGAGAAAGTGGTAGAAGTTGGTAACGTTGCTTCTTTCTTTAATGACACCATGAAATAGCTTTAATCACCTGCTCTGATACAGCATCTGCAATTTCAAACACTTCATGTAGGGCTGGCCTATATTATGGCTTTATGTTGAGGGGGTGTATAATATCTGAACTATCTGTTGCTAGGTCAATAAGGTTCTCCGAAATCATAACATCAAGCCACATTGGATGTTTGCGTTGGACAGCATAATCAGAAAAGCTGTGCAGACTGCTATTACTATTTTGGTCCCAGGTGAGTCATTCGTTAATACTCAGCAAATATTTATTAGCTGTCTCTTGAAACATGCTTTAGAGCTGTGATTATGATGCTTCACTTAAGATTTTGAAATGAGCAGTGACCTTTTTCCTGTTTTGCAACTCAAAAACTAAGCAGTGCATTTGGGAAAGCACCTTTCCAAGATGCGTAATTGGAACAACCCTGCAGCACTGAGCAGTAGTAGGCTAAAGTGTTCTGGGGCCTAATTTTTTGGAGGTGCACGATGCTGCCTCTTGAAATTCAAAAGGACAGGCCGCTTGCCAGCATATGCTGATTTGGGAAGGTGTTTTTCAAAGTGCAGATTAATTGTGTGCTTTTTGGAGCGCTCAAGAGTCTTTCAGAGTGTCTCTCACTCCTCATCAGAAGCTGTATAAATAATAATAATAATAACAACAACCCTGCTGTGCCTGCAGTTTGAATATTGTATTTTGAATGTTGTGGAGTCAGAATGTGTGGCTTAGCTGAGGGAAGAAGTTTGTGTAGAAAAAAACTGTAGCCTGTTCTGTTATTACTGTACCTATTTAAAGAGTTAGTTTCTCAGCTGCTTTTTAACTCCTAGGTTTGTGATTCCCCTGTTCCTTCCACTGGAATTAATGGTGAAGTTGTCATGTAAATGATGTAATGCTTTAAGTCTGAAGTCAGAATACTTAAATTCCTGTTTTCTGCAATGGGTTAGGTCATGTATTATCAACCAGGGGATCGTAGAACCCCAACAAAAGTTACAGCTCTTCCTGTTCTTCTGGGTATTTTCCATATCCCCAGCATGACCCACAATGCATTAAGTAGGGTTGCTGTGTTACTTTCAAGTCATAAGGAAAATCTGTCTTATGACCAGAATGCCAAACACCTTTAACAGGCGTGTACTTTATTGCTGTAAAATAGGAGTACTCTAAAATTCTTCCTTAATAGACTCTTCTTCCCTGTAAGCTCAGTATCAGCATTAATTATACACTGTCAAGCATAAACAAAAGCCTCTGTGCCCTAGCTGTTGTTGGGCACTGTTCATCTTCCTCTTCCTTAATTGCCTTACCCAATGCCTGATTGCTTCCCCCTGCCTTTTTCTGGCTTCATTTGCTTTGTGGTTTGGTTTTGGGTGGGTTTTTTTTCCCCTAGGAATGTTGTGAAGTTTTATCTCTGGCCTTAACACTTCTAAAAGTTATGGGATATTTTGGAAGGGGTAAGAAGCAGATGTCGTAGTTATTCAAAGCAAATTCAGATGTATTTGCTCAGCAATGTTTGGGTAAGCGCTATATAATAAAACTTTAACTTAGAGGAAGCACAGCTCTGTTGATCTTTCTTAGTATGTTCATCTTTGAAAAAGATCTGTAACATTGAAATTAAGGGACTTAAATGGATCAAGGAGCAAATGTTCCTTTTGTAAGGAGGAGAAATGTACTTGTTCTTCAGCAGAAAGGACAAAACTCAAGTGTGATTCCGGAAAAGTGTGCTTTGGTGAGGAGACTAAAGGGAATGCTCCACAGTAAGAAGCCACAATTGAAGGAAGGAAGGAAGAAAGATTGATATTAAATGGTTAGAATTAACAAACAGATGTTGCAGTAATGGGCTTTGTAGGAGTGTAAGATCTTCTGTACATATCTTACATACCTGGAAAGTTCTGGTAGTTAATTTAAGCAGGGAATAACAAAACCCAAAGTACATGAATAGCTTTGTGTCCACAGTGGTATGGATTACAAAATAGGCAGTGCTCTCCCTGATAAGTAGAAGGGAAGTGTACTACTTTTAATTGTTGGGAAGAGGGGTCTGTTTTTTATTTCCTCCATATATCTTTGAAACATTTTTGGTACACACAGTATCCTTATAATGAGAGAATACTAAATGTGCTAGGATAGCAGCAGGAGTAGCTGGATAGAAGAGAAATAATGGTTGGTTGGTTGGCTGGTTATTAAAACCGTTCAGGTCAGACACACAAGGAATTACAAACCACTGAGAATGGAATGTAGTAGAAGAAAGTACTTCTGCTGCATGTAGTACTTCAGCACAATTCAACATGAAATGTTAACCAAGTCTGGACTATTACGTTATTTTTTGAGCTTTTGAACATTCAATAGATGGAATAATAATCAGCATAAACTAAGATGTTGTTAGCATCTGAGTGGTCTTAAACCCCTAGAAAATGGAGTTGTTTTCTCTTGCTACAGAAATCTCAAAGATTTCTACCCAAGCATTCTGTGATGAACTGTAAACAGTCACTTGGGTCTGATTTTGTTTTAATGTTGAATGTCTTTAATGTTTGTGTTTGTTTATATCTTAATGTTATGCATAGAATTGAGGCCACATTTTAGTCTTGCATCTGAAAGTGATACAGCAGATCAAGATGATATAGAAGTTGAAGAAGAACAAGATGAACCGCCTCAGAATCAAACTATCCAACAGCCTTGCATTGTCCTGGAAGATGCAGTAGCTACCTCAGGTGTAAGCACACTCAGCTCTACGGTATCCCATGATTCCCAGGCTGCTCACAGATCACTGAGTGTCCAGCTGGGCAGGCTAAAATTAGAAACAAACAGGTAAGTCTGTACATCAGGGGACACTGGCCTACTTGTGCCAGTAAGTATTGTTTGGCTTTTAAAAATATATGTGCTGAAATACCAGCGACAGTATCAAAACTCTGTAGTACTGCAAGTCGTCCATTTAAATGATGGTCATTGTTCAGCTTTAGCTCTGTTGGTTTCAGAACAATAGCAATGCCAGTTAAGGTCAGACTTGATTTCCAGTGCCTTTTCAAGGAAGGTCTGAAAAAACCCACAATCGAGCTCGCTGCCAAGCTTCTGCTTTTTCTCTCCTTCATATGCTGTGTATGGCTGATGAATGGTGTTATGGTTTGTTTCCATTAAGGCAGAACTCGCTGTTCTTCTCTATAGTTATTCTTGGGGAATGAACTCAACCTAGTCAACAGCCACACTTGGACGCCATAAGGAAACTGTTTCAGACTTGTTTTGTGCACAGAATTCACTGCAGCAGGATCTGTGCTTACCAGCAAGCGATAAATTTTTATTAACTTTTTTATCAGAGAAAGATGGGGAAAATAGATGTGTTCTTTGAAAGAAGAAATAAGCCAGAAATTTCAATACTGGGTTGTTTTTTTTCGAGAAATAACACATATTCCACTTTAAACCTGAGAATGTGGCTCTTCCAGGCTTTTTATTTGCTTAAGAAATGTCAGAAACAAATCTTTCCATGTTATTTTATATTAATGATTTTCTACATAATTTTGCCTTCATTAAAAAATACAGGATAGTCTGTTTAAAGTAGCTACTTTTCCAGAGTCCAATTTATTACTTCTGACCTCAGTAAGTTTTGAATGACCTTGACAGAAAGACAGCATCTTCAATAAGACAGTTGTTACGCTGCTAGAACATTCTTTGTAGTCAGTGTTCCAATTTAAATTGAACTGCACTTTGCATTTAAACATTTCAAAGAATTTTGCCATAGAGTAACTCATCAGACTACTGTTTTTAATAAAGTATCACTATCTTTGAGTTCTTCTGTTACAAAGAATTTCTTTCCTTGTGATGATCACAGAAATATTTTGATTTCTTATTGATATGCTTAAGACAACCTAAATTACTTACGTATTCATTTTACTTCCCAAGTTTAAGACAGAGAGTGACATCAAAAGTGATCGATTTGTAGAGGTGCTGTTTTCTAGCACTTGGGTTTTGTGTGTTTTCCAGCATAAAGCCTTTGGCCAAACAATCACATCCTGACATTCATTCAGAAATGTTGAAGTAAATACTAGGGACAGTTATCTAAGTATTAATTAAAGCTTTGTTGGCATAAGCAGCAAGCTGTTACCAAGAGATTATTTTATTGGACCTAGAGGCCTTTTTTTAACCAGAATGGATAGAGGAGGAATAAATTAACTGAAAGGTGACTGTACACCTGTCTGGACAGAATGTCAGTCTGCACTGAGATCAGCCAAGCCGTGGGTGTGTGAAGAGGCACAAAGCAGCTCTGTTCCCATGCAGGGTGGACGTGGGAATTTTTAGCTCAGGTGTGGAAGGACTCAAATGCTTGGTAGGCCTGCATGCAGGCTGAAAGTAGGGCTGGATGTTTTTACAAACCAATCATATGAGACGTGGTTTAGGTCTGTGCAAAGACAGGTATGGTGCTTTTGTGGCACATTCTCTAGATGAATCCCAGAATGTCCCTTTCTTTCAGTGTCCCAGAAAAAAGTTGCAGTACTCAACTGATAGCAATAGATACTTCTTTTTTTAAAAAAAAGACCAAAAAAATCATACTAAAATGGAACAGTTATAGCATATTTCTCAGGCTGGCAAAGGCTTTAAGGAAAGGATGAGGGTGCTGTAATTCTTTCAAAGCAGAACTTGCTAAGACTTGGAAGTTAGTGACAGGTTTATGAGTTTGTTCTCTGACCGAGTTCCTGAATACAAACTGTCTGTGAGTCCTCCTTTCTAGTGAAACACTACAAAATAGCAAATTGCAGCAGTTTCACATACTTTGATCAGTTTGAAACATACTGGCCACTGAATCTCTCTGGGTTTCACTCTGGTTTTGTGTTGTGAAGGAAGTCAAATAGGGATTCTGATTTGTTTCTTTTTGAAGTTCTCAAAAATAATTGCTTAGGAGAGGACACAAGGTATTTTGCCTACTTTTTTCTCACATTTTGTATAACATAGGAGGGTAGGGACAAAGTGCCTAGTATGTGAAGGACAGCCCTTTTGTGGATGAGAACTCATTTTCCCCATTTAAGAAATGCAGCCTTATGTTTTCACCACATTTTCATGGCAGGTCCACCCTAGCCATACCTTTGAAAATGTCTGTCAGGGAGATGTGAACCTGGGTATGGTTGTTTTTTTAAAGGATCATGTCACAAAGTTTAGCCCTTGTTTTATGAAACTCTGTGATACTTGTTCCTCTTAATTACAGAGTTTTGTCTAAAACAGAATGCTGACTGTAGAAATTTCACTGAAATTTTGCACTGTACCACCTGTGTAGTGGGTGGATGTGTATATGGAGGCTAGTGTGTTTTGTTCTGGTTTGGTTTTTTTAAGAGCTATAGCTTTAGGAACCAGTGAATGTTTATGTCTTGATACAGGTCATAATAGATCTATAGCAAGAAGATATGCCTATGAGAGCTGAAGAAGTCTGTTCTTCTATCTATATAAAGTTTCCAGTTTAAGTGGAGTAAGATCATTGCTTTCCTAGACATTTGAAACTACTTAAGGAAATGCGTGCGCTTTTTTTTTGGTTACTTCAAAGGTTATTGGAGGAGTTGGTTCAAAAGGAGAGGGAATTTCAAGTCCTCTTACACCAAGCTATAGAAGAAAAAGATCAAGAGATCAGAAACCTACAGCTTAGGTCCCAGCCAATAGGTAAGTGAGAATACTTTTCACATAACAGTTACATCCTGGCTACAAATGAAGGCAGTGGCAGTTAAACTTTTCTATTGAGCTAGTCTCAGGAAAGATGCTTTATTGTGCTGCTCCTGGTAGGGTTTGCCTTGAAGAAAGAACATAATTATGGAAATAAATTACTGAACTTGTTAATTGCATGAGTTAAATGTCTTTGTGAGTACAAGACTGATATCCTACAGAATAAATATTATTTCCACAGAAGATAATAATAATGTTTAGGTAGGTGTTCTTTGAATTATAGACTGTTCTGTTATACGGAAAGTTCATGAGGATTTAATTGTTGAGATGTAAATACAACTTAAAGCTTGCTGAGGGAAGCTGTGTTTGATATGTATCTGCCCTGGAGAAGGTGGAAGTGCTAACGCAGTTCAGTGTTTTGGTGTAAGGTGCTTCAGAGAAGTGTTGTTTTTCAAAAGCAGCTGATCCTCAAGCTAAGGCACTGCCCACGCTCCAATTGTGTGACTTACACCGAATAGTTCAGTTAAATCATTACAACAGCCTTAGTGTAGAAGCAGTTACAGTGAAATTGATGTGCCTTGTACTAGTGAAGTCATTTTCTGAAGAAGACAGAAAGTGTATCTCTATCAGTGTGCACGGTACTTTAACTCTACCCCTAAGGAAGTGGAGTGATTGGAGTGTAACTGTCTGTTAACTGTAATTAACTGTGTGCTTTGGGAATTGACAATTACCTTTCTTTATGGGGATACTGGTATTCTCTGCTTGAAGGGAAAGCTCACTGCAGAAAGTGCTTCAGCAGTCAAAAATGACAAGAGGTTGCTCTGGCAACACAAAATCTTTCCTCAAAAATGCTTGTTCTAGATATTCCTGGGTTGTCTGTCTGTCATCGTCATCCCACTGGCACAGGGACTGAAGACCCTGATCTCATAAACTGGCTGAGCGTTCAAGGAGCTGATGAGGCCACGATAAACAAGGTAGCGATGGTTCTGGTTGCTCTCTGACACAATTGCAGTACTATTTCGTGGCTCCATCCAAGAAGATACCAAGCCTTTTCGATTACTCCAGTGCATTTTGAGGGATGGATTTATTTTCAGGGGATAGGAAAAAGGCATGAATATGAAAGCCTTCATAAAAATACAGCATTGTTGTTAATTCCTCTATCCCATCAGGAAAAAGGGAATAAAACATCCCTGTATTGAGCTGGTTCATAATTTTTCAGTGTCTTTACACATTGCAGCAGTTCCTGCTGATTATATCCCTTAGCTAGCTGTGCTGAAGTAAAATCTCCTGAAGTAGATCAGTCTGCTCTGCAGCAAATTATATAATTTTAGAGGTGTTGAACACATCAGAAATTCAGCTCAGGAAAACCTGCTTGTAGCTCCCACTCCTACAGATCAGATCAAAGGCTCCCTGAAATTCAAGTACATCCAATTTAGATGCCATTTTTTAAAAGGTGGGTCTTAACTGTTGTAATTTTGTCATGGGTGAAATATGGTATTAATTATGCTCTAATTTGTGTTCATTAAAGTCTGTGACTGTGATATCAATGATAACATTACAAATGCCACTCGACAGAAGTTCTGAGTAGCTGTAAAAGCATTACACCTTTCAAGTTGTGCCTGGCATGCCAATTAAATGTGGATTAATCTGTTGCATGCAGCACATTTTGGCCCAATTTCAGGTTTCTTCTAAACTTAAGACTTTTTTTGTTAAGGGCAGATGGTATATAAAACCTAGAACGTTGGATGACATTTCTAACAAAATGTTCATTTAAACTTCATTTTTGTAGTTCTTGGCTGAAGACTATACATTGATGGATGTTCTCTGCTATGTTACACGAGATGATCTGAAATGTTTGAGACTGAGGTAATGCTGAACTGAGCTGAGCAAGAGTTGTGTTTTGTCACAAGAGAAAATAACCGTTACCAAGCTTCTATTTATTGTATTGGGCAGAGTTAATTTAAAATAGGTAATACTTTACAGTATGCAAAGCACCTCCCCTACGAAGAGAGGCTGAGGGAGCTGGGCTTGTTCAGCCTAGAGAAGAAAAGGCTGTGGGGGGACCTCATTGCAGCCTTCCAGTACCTGAAGGGAGCATAAAAACAGGAGGGGAATCAACTTCTTTAAAGGGTGGAGAATGGCAGGACAAGGGGGAATGGGTTGAAGCTAAAGGAAGGAAGGTTTGGATTAGGTATTAGGGGGAAGTTTTTTACGGAGAGAGTGGTGAGGTGCTGGAATAGGCTGCCCAGAAAGTTAGTGGATGCCCCATCCCTGGAGGTGTTCAAGGCCAGGTTGGATGGGGCCCTGGGCAACCTTGTGTAGCTCCAGACCTGGAGGTTGGTGGCCCTGCCTGTGGCAGGGGAGTTTGGAGCTCTATGATCCTTGTGGTCTCTTCCAACCCAGACCATTCTATGATTCTGCGTCTTTGAGTACTGATGCATTCCTGATAAATACCTAATACTGTGTTCAGCTTTTAAAATAAGCCTTTCTATTAAAGGAAAGCAAAGGGGAAATTTTAAACTAAAGCTTTTTATTGCACGTGGAGACATTGGATATCCCATTACAGCCTTGTTTTTATTTAAAAAGGTAGAGATAGCAAAACGTTTTGCAGTTTATCATCATCATCAACATTCGTAAATGCGACTCATGGACTGCAGCTAACGCTGGGTTTCACCTAATCACAACAGGTGTCTGGGTCACTGCAGAACTGAGTTTAGGCAAAAACAATGGAAGTTATCAAACACCCTGTGTGTGTCCAGCCAGTTTTCAAATAGCTAAATACAAATAATTTTTTAAAAAGGCAGGTGTTAAGATTTTTTTTTTTCTTCATCATGTTGGAAGGCTGCTGTGGGTTATGTAGGTCCTTTGGACCAGAAGTCTGAATTCCAGAAAGCAGGCATCTGAAAAGTGGAAAGATTGCCCTGTACTGTAATCAGAAAAGGACTCTGTTCTCTATTTGAGTATCACGTGTTGAATTTCACCTTTGATCAGCCTTCCCCCTAAATTTCATTGGTCAAAACCAGAGCAAGAATACCACAAGGCACCTAAATGGGAATGCTTTCAGGCTAGAGAGTATCTTTGTACCTGAGCACGTGTGATTTTTCTTTACAGAGGAGGAATGCTATGCACGCTTTGGAAGGCCATCACTGACTTTCGAGAGAAACACGCCTGACACTGAAATTTTTCTTCGCTTCTCTGCAGAGAGGGAAAGATTTCCTTTCAGCACAGAGCAGGTGTGCTGTCAGAAGGACTGTTGCACTTTAATCCAGTATTTGTTTACCAATGTTAAAAACACTGCAGCTTCCTGACTGCTTTTACTCCTGTAATCCATAAGGAACCTGTAAACAACCTGCAACATTATTTTACTGAAAATGTTTTTACATGCAACTTTTTTCAAAAATTAAAGAAAGAAACCAACACCAAAACCCCCCACATTATAAACTCATGAAATATTGTAGCTAGAGGAACCTGTTATTTTCATGAAAAACTGATGAAAGATTTCATGTGGCTGTTGTACATCACTGGAACAAAATCAAAATGTGACAATAACTTCTCAAGTTTCTATTTCTTTGTAATGTATCTCAATAATCTGTTGTAGAACTTCATAATTTCAATCATAATTAGATATTTTTCTTTTAGTATGCAAGACCTAAAGGTAATTGTTTTTACCTACTGCCCTATATAGTTTAATATTGTTTATTTTTGGTAATTTAAGTTCTATGGTCCATTTGTTTTAGAGTTGTTTATGTACTACTGAACTGTACCAGTTGCATACACCTGAACCACAGTAATGTTAGCTTGTTCTAAAGCTATCTCTGACATACACAGTTGAAAATAAAAAGAACCTAAGACTTACTTTTTTCCTATATTTTTGGACTTTTAAATTAATAAAGTTGTAGAACTGGAAAATACTGGAATAAAAAAAAAAATCATACTGAGTATCAAAAGAACCTTTCTGACATGTTAAAGTTACTGTGCTTTGAGTTTGATAATCAGAGCATTGAATATTTTCTTGGGTTTCCTGTTCAGACTTATTCCCATACTGACAGGTTAGGGGCAAACAACATTCTTCTCCAGTGCCGTACTGGAGAAATGAACTCCAGTCCTGGCTCCATGCACTAAGCACTCATTGGGGCCTGTTGTTTTCTTCTGCTTTTGTTTATGCAATATGCCTTTGCTCACACACAGTGAAAAGGGATGGTGGATGTTCCCCATCCATCCACTCTCATTGTTGCTCCAGCGTTTTAGCACTCAGATTCCTAATCCAGCAGCTGCAAAAAATTCCACTGTAAAACCTGCCTGAACAGAAGCTGCTTCTTTCTTCATAAACCTTGGTAATGAGTGAACAGCTTATGCCCTGGATTTTTCAGGTCTAGCAAGTATTTTTCAAAGAAAATTAAATGTTTTTCTAAACATAAACACGTTGTCCTAACATGTATGTAGTAATTTTTGCTGACTAAACACCAACAATTACATATTTTTTTAAAAAGTCTAAACAAACAACAGTAGATTAAATAATTTTAGTTAGATGTAGATTTTGTGGTTTGGTTAGGTTGTTTTTTTACTCTGAAGGTGGTTCCACTGATGTTTGTTTTCAACTCATTCCAAAACATAACTACGTTTTCAAGGGAAACATAGCTACTGGTAAACAATTTCTACTGTTATTACAGCAGCAAACAGTACAATTTCAAGCAGTTCCCTTTCCAGCACTGGAAAGACCAGTGGTGGAAGTTGACTTGCAAACCCCGAAGTAACTAAAAAACCCCCATTTACCCCTAGAAAAGTTAATCCTGGGACAATGAACACCCTGAATTTTGTGTGAAACATGATCTTGTACCAGTCCATGACTACAGTTTGAAAACCTCTACTTTCATGCAGCATGAATTGACCACAGTGTAACTGCATTGCTTTATTTATGATACTTTGAAAGCATGCAGCCTGTTCTCTGTTATCTATGACTCAGAGTGCACAGCAATTCCAGCTATGCGTAAGGGAAGGGAGTGTGATCAAGGAATCATTTTAATGTCCCTGTGAGACCTAGCCTGGTGCTTAGCTGGGAGTTAATTCCCACAGTTAAGGCCTGCCAACCTCACCAGACCAAAGGTGGCTTCTGCAGAACTGCTCAGCAATCAGTTCTGTATCCTCCACTGTGAGACTCAATATCAAGTCTGATGTGTGCCTGGGCTGGAACGTGTATACCTGTGCTACTTGAGACATTGTGAACTAGTCTGAATGTGGTTCCCCAAACAACACAGCTTATTTCATATATATACTAGATATGTGCACAAAAACTTAGGTAATAATCCCCACTTGAGGCTACATCATATAGATTGTGTTGTGCCAGACATGTTACTTTCTATATCCTTGGACAGAGCATTGAGGAAACATTTTGGCACAGGGTGTACTACTGGGAAAGGCAGCGTGGGATTCATCATCTTAGCTCCCTGAATAAGATGGTGGATGCCTACATGGACCCTAAGTGAGGGATGTGAGGTTGTGCTGTAAGAACATGTTATGTTTTAATGACAGATTTTGCTGAGAACAATGCTTTGGCTGTAGGACATACCATTCTCTTTAAACTGGGATAGCTTCTTGGTCCTTGACTGTTGTAACCCAAGGCTTAGGTTGACTAAGCCACATCTATCTCCTTTAAGAGACCCAAACAAAATGCAGAAGTGAAGACTTGATATAGACAGTACTGGTTTTGGAATCTCTCGTGCCTCTTGGTGTAGAGTTCCAACTGTTCTTGTATTGCTCCCTTCTCCCCACAGACCACAGGGCATGTTTATCATGGAAGCCTCAGCTCCTGTTTTAGAGCACAGTACAAAATGACATTAATCCTTCCTTCCTCTGGAAAAAGATTTCTTGCCCTGAACTTTGCTGTTTGTGAAAAAAGGACACTCTGTGCAGCAGTGGAAGGTTGCTTTGCCCAGTGTGCCAGGCCAAGGGAGCTGCGCCTCTTGCCTGTATCTGTGCCACAGCTGCGTACCGGAGGTTCCCCAGTTCGTTCAGTTTCAACTGTGGCTCTGATCATTGGTGCTACTTGCAAGGAGATCCAGCGTGAAATCGTGTTTTAATTCAGACCTAGAACATTTTTCAAGGGAAACACTCTATGACCTTGGAAAGCACCTTAGCCTCAGTTTAGGGGAACTCACAGGAAGGGTAATGAGACCATGTCCTCTACAGCAAGGGCTGATACATTGACAACTCTTCACAGAGCCCTTTTTTCGGAAGCAAGGCAGGCGGCCCTGGGTACGTACCCTGCCGTTCCTTAGCCTGTACAGTAATAACGGGGCTACAGCAGTGCACCGTTCTCTTCCAAACGCTGCGGCACGCTGCCTGGGCTCGGGAGGTGCCCACCACACCTCCCGCCTACCTCCGAGTCCCCGGTGAGGAACTGGTAATGATCCCGGAAAGCCTGTCGTTTCTCCCCGAGACGGTACCTGATGAGCTGCGCCAATGCGGCGGGAGCCCCTCTGAGGGGGGGTGGAAAAAACCCACCAAAACACCCGGGGAAACGCCGGGCAACCAACTAGAGCGGGGCTGCCGAGGGAGCCGGCTGTGCGGGGGGTGGTCGCCGCCCGCCCCCGCCTAGGGGAGCCGGCGAGGGGCGGCCGGTACCCGCCCGCGGGCGCTGCTCACGCTGGGCCCGCCCTCACCTGCTCCCGGGCAGATCCCGCCGCCGCCGCCGGCGGAGAAGGGGGGACGTGGCGTTCTCACCTGCCCGCGGCCGCAGATCCGCGGGGCGGAGCAGCCGCGCTCGGCGAGGAGGAGACATGGCGGAGGCCGCGGGCAGAGGCAGCGGGAGCCGGCGCCCCGCAGGTGAGGTACCGCCGGCGGTTGGGGTGGTGGAGGGAGCGGTGCGGCGCGGCTCGGCTCGGCTCGGCTCCGCTTGCTGCGGGCGGACCTGCGCACCCGGCCGCCGGCCGCGAGGAGGAGCGCGGCGGGGCCCGGAGACGGCCTCTTGTCGCAACAGGTGCGGGGCCGCCGGCATCGGACTGCGAGGGGGCTTTTCTCCCTTCCCCCGGGCGCCGCTTGCCGCCGGTGGCTGCCTGCAGACCCAGCCGGAGGGGCAGCCCCACGCAGGGGAGCCGCGGTCCGCCCGGGCGACGGGCAGAGCCGTGCTGTGCCGTGCCGGCGGGGGCGGCGCGTCCGGCCCGTGTCCCGCCGTACCGGCGAGACCCCTGCCCCCCGCCCCCGGCATCACGGAGGGCTGCCTGCGGGCGCGCGTCGTCTTGCCCAGAGCAGCGTTTGCCCTTCGCTTTTAGGGCTCGGTGTGCTGCGGGGCGCCTTCCCCGCCGTGGGGCTAACGCGGGGGTGCCGAGTCGTGCGGGGGAGGCCCGGCCCAGCAGACGGCAAGCGAGCCCGCGGAGGCGGCCGCCGGGCTGCGGCGCTGGAGCGCGGGCGTGCGGGGCAGCGGGTGTTGAACGGCACTTGAGGCAGAGGCTGGCTCCCGCAGTTAGGGTGAACGCCTGCAATGCCCATCGAACGGGAACGGGGGCGAAGTGAGCCCCGGCGAGAGGCGAGGGACGTCTCGGTACCTTGGTGGAGGCGGCGGACGCCTCTCGGAGCGAGGTCTGTGGCCTGCGCCCCGCTGCGGGAACCGGCGTTCAGGCTGAGCCTTAAAAACGTGCCAGCGACAGGCTTCTGCAGCCCGTGCTTCCTATGGGGAGGGCAGGGAGGTGCCTTTACATCCCCTCTGATGAGGGACGTACCCCGCGAGAGCATTTTAAAACCGTTTTATTTTGTCCTAAGGGCGAGGAGGGTGCAGGGAGGAGATTTTGGCTTACGCAAGCGCTGGAGCGCCCGTCGTATCCCTGTTATAGGCACAGATGCTGTTTGCTTTTGCAGGCCGTGCACGGGTTGCCTTTCTGGCAAGTGCTGCTTGCTGGACTGTGAAGTCTGATTCCAGCTTTCAGCCTTCTCCTTTCTTCTGTTTTGCCTCCTTCCACCATACAGTTGCACTCGCCCTTTGCCAGTGCTTTAACGTGCCTCCGAGTTTATTTCTGAATCACAGAGGGAGGCTTTTTCCATCTAAACAACATATGAATAGGCCATATGGCTTTTGGTGAATAAACTGTGTTTCCACAGCATAATATTTTTAATACATATTTTATATAACATGGGTGTGCAGTCACAAGCAACAACTGTGGGCAGATCCATCCAAATGCCGCCTGTCTCTGTAGAAGTAGAGTGCCTTTGCTCAGAAATCCTTTTTACAAATCATTCCCAGCCAGGGCTCTGAAGCTCAGCTTCAGAAAGGATGTGCATCTGTGTTTCAGAGTTTGCAAACACGTTAGCTTCACTTTCCAAGGGAAGATCAGGCTATCGATGCATTTTTCTAGCCATGCTTAACAAACTCTCCTTAACTTCTCTATCTTATGTTGTTGATGTGATTATATTTTTACCTGTAGGGATTTTTTTAAATCACCAGAACTAGGGGTGAGGTGCCAGGCGATCTATACATACATAAAATATCTTTTTAAAAGGGTTTACATGCCTATATTTATTCTGAGCTGTTGTGTATTTTCATTTCATGTTACTGTGTTGAATATTTACTCATTGGGCATACTTGTGGACAGGGGGTAGATCTGCTTGCTGGAGTTGAGTATTTTGAGTTTAAGTCGCTTTGTGCTGTCAAAGTTCATTCAAAACCTCCTCAACTGTGAAATGCCAGAGGTAACTTCTGGGAAGCTGCTTGCTGTCTGGTGAGGTTCTTTAGGTCTCTGAGCTATCACAGGGGCTTCTCTCCACTCGTTCACAAACAGTAACACCCTTGTAGCCTGCCAGGGAGCTGCTCCACGTCCGTTTGGTCCACCTGCGAGCAGGCAGATGTGTGTGCCCAGGGAGGGCCGCACGGGTGGCTCTGGCTGCAGCCTGCTCTGCGAGCACAACGCCCACGTCTGCATCCGGCTCTTCAGGAAGGTCAGCCTCCCGCTCTGGTTCGGTGAAATTCCCTACTGGCTGACTTATTGCTCTTGTCTGAAAAACAAAACAAACCGGCTCAGTAGCTGCGCGGGCCTGGTCGGGCTTTCCCCCTCCTGCGGCTAGATGTACGTACAGGCTTCCCGAGCTAGTCCCGGGGGAGGCTTTAACAGCGCTGCGAGGGCTTCGCAGAGAGGTGTTACAAGTGGGTCCCTGCGTTGTTGGGCAGCTGCTCTGCTGCGCTTCACGAGCGTTCTCCGGGCGAATGGCTTAGTTATCGGGGCGAGGGCTTGGGGGTTTCTCACACTCCGCCATCCAGAGACGGCAAAGCGAGTACAGCGCCGGGGGAGGGGGGTATGACGCTAACCTAGGGCGGTTAGAATTTTTGAGTGCAACTGCCTTGAACGCCGTGCCGCCGAGCTTCCCGATGAGGGGAGGGGTCCCTCTCGCGGAGAGCGCCGGGCAGGGACGCGGCCACCCGCCCACCGACGGGCCCGGCCTCCGCCTGTGACGCCGCCTCCCCCCGCGGGCGGCGGGGAGCGGGCCGCCGGGTTCGTTGCAAAAAACACCCCTGTAACCGTTCTGCCGGGCTCGCTATTACTCGCTTCTAAGCGACGGCTCTGTTTGCGGCGCTGTGAATGATGTCAGAGCCGGCTGGTTGGTATAGTCAGACACCGAGGTGTTCTCTCGCTTGTTTATCCCAGTGTTGCCCCCATCTCAGAAGCCCTAGCTCAGTGCGTTGCCGTGTTTAATTAATTCTGTAGCAAAGAGATGCATTGCAGGGGAGAACACCGAGGTGCGGCAGGAATGCAGCAGCTGGCAACGAAATAACGCTCCCCGGTTCCTCACGGCTCCTTCCCAGCAGGGATGAAAGCGTCTTGCTGGGGAGAGTTGGTACGGCGCTCGGCCGGCACAGACGGATCCCGGCCCCGGCGAGGAGAGCCGCCGGGCACGGGGTTACCGTGCCTCACCCGCCACCCGGTACCGCGCTCCGCCCTCCCCGCGGCTTGTGCCCCGCAACCGGCACCGGGGGCAGGTGGCGGCCCCGGCCCGGCTCTCCGCTGCGTGCGGTACACGGCCCGAGAGTTACCGTGCTTCGGGGATGGCTCTTCGCTCTGACCCCTGTCTTAGACCTCGTCTGTCAGGGAGCAGGGCGTCACGAAGGAAGCACGACGTTGTGTTGCCGTGACGGTGTATGCTTATTAACGCTCAGTGTGCCTGCTGTTAGAGTACTCGAACTTCCATCCATAGTTATTTAGACGTTAGACCGGTTGTGAATATTTCCTGTCTTTTCATACATACATTGAGGTCTGTAATTCTTCTGTTGCCACCCCTTTCTGATTGAAACCTATTCAAACTTTGGAATTCTGTGCCAGAAATTAACTGTTACTTGATTGGTCCAACGTGAAGAGTCTCCTGAGTCGGTACTGTAGCTCTGAACCCGTAGAGACTGTTTTATCAGTAACTCATAGAAGGAAAATCACAGAATCACAGAGTTGTAGGGGTTGGAAGGGACCTCAAGAGATCATCGGGTCCAACCCCCCTGCCAAAGCAGCTCCCTAGCTCATACTGCACAGATAGGCATCCAGATGAGACTTGAATATCTCCAGAGAAGGAGACTCCACCACCTCCCTGGGCAGCCTGTCCCAGGGCTCTGTCACCCTCACTGGGAAAAAGTTCTTCCCCATGTTGGTGCGGAACTTCCTGTGCTCCAGCTTACAGCCATTGCCCCTAGTCCTGTCCCCACAGACCACTGAAAAGGGGCTGGCCAATTCCCCCTGCCACCCATGTCTAAGATATTTATAAACACTAATTAGGTCTCCCCTCAGTCTTCTTTTTTCCAGGCTGAACAGACCCAGCTCACTCAGCCTTTCCTCATAGGGGAGATGTTCCAGACCCCTAATCAACTTTGTCGCCCTTCTCTGGACTCTCTCCAGAAGGTCCCTGTCTTTTCTATACCAGGGAGCCCAGAACTGGACACAGTACTCCAGGTGGGGCCTGACCAACGCAGAGTAGAGGTGGAGGATCGCTTCCTTCGACCTGCTGGACACACTCCTCCTGATGCATCCCAGGATCCCATCTCTTGGCCACCAGGGATACAATTAAGTGTAAAAGTCCAGATGAGAGGGTTAAAATCCTTACAGAAGCCATCCCTCAGCTTTAGAAAGCTGCTACAGCATTGTCTTTTGGTATCTTTCATGGGTCAAGTAATGTTTGTGCAAGCACTGTGGAAAAGTTTGAGTGAGCCTTTTTACAGGGGTATTGCGTAACATGAGCCAGGCTGTCTTTCCCCACGCACCTACTCTCAGCATTGCTGTCCTGTAAGAACAGCAGGGTGGGAAACAACTAACACAAAACCACCACCACCAAACACCCGTACAAAATTAAAATAGCCAAAAACCAACATATAAACCCCAAACCAACCCCACTACCACAAAAAAACTCTGGGGTGTGTGGGGAAAAAAGTGAGGCCTGCTAAATGATGCTGGAGCATCTAGCTTATGTGCCACATTCTCTACAGGAAGAGTAACTGCTAATCTAGCTAAAGTAGCACACGTTGTCATTTTATTTGGGTTGCAATGTGTTCTTGTGTGCCTGCTTTTTCAAACTGTAAGAATTGTAAGTTTGCAGTACACTGAGATGGCTATGGCTTTATTTGTATGGTGGCTGGTTTACTACTATTACAGGTAACTTTCAGCTGTAAAGTATTAAACTTGTTTATCTATGGTATTAAAGGTAATTAAACGTGATCAGCGCAGTAATTGCCTCAATTATGTAAATACTGTATATTCTTGCAAAATATTTTCTTTTCCACTTGAAAAACTGTGTTTAAGTCTAGACCCACAATACAAGCCACAGCATGCTGCTAATATTGCACACCCAACTTTCCTCCCGGAAGGAGATTCTCTGTGTGAGACTTCTGTTAAACAAGAAAGCTGGAGAGGGACTGTTCACAAGGGCATGTAGTAGTAGGACAAGGGGTAATGAATTCAAGCTGAAGGAGGGGAGGTAGTTGTTAGACAGAAATTCTTCTCTAGGAGGGTGGTGAGGGGCTGGTACAGGCTGCCCAGAGAAGCTGTGGGTGCCCCCCTCCCTGGCAGTGCTTTCATTAAAATCAGTATTTTCTTTCATTAAATTAAGTAGAAGGTGTATCTATAACCTTTGTGGCTTTGGAGAAAAATACTGAAAATACTTATTGCAGGACATCTGTTAGAGTTCAAGGAAAATGACCCTAAGTTGTCTGTTAAAATGATGGGGGCGGGGGAGGGGGCGTGGGGATGTGATAGAGGGGTGTGTGGAAGGCTGCCTCACTACTCAAATCGAGTTTGCTACCCTGACTCTTGAATTTGAGATTCTTCAGAGATATAACTGATGGCATAATTAATACTTTGGATTAATAGTACTTCTGAGACTAGATGATGGAGAGGGGAAATAAACGATTGATGTCTCAATATTTCACATCTGTGTCTGATACTCTAAGGTCTTCTCTCATAAAGTTAATAGAATCCAAAAGTCCAGATTTCCTGGTGGTTTATCATGTATACGGTTAGCCCAGCTGGCAGTTAGAACAACCACACAGCCATTTGCTCCCTCCCCACCTCCCACCTGCAATGGGATGGAGCAGCTTGGTTTAAGTGAGGCCAGTGTTAACCCCCCCAGCAGACAGCACAGATGAGCTGAGCTGGCCAACGGTGTTCCCACACTATGTAATGTCACATCCCATAAAAGGGGCTGGCTGGAGGGAGGACAGGACAGGTCTGTGGAGCTCCAGGATGGGACGAGTGTGAGCAGAGCATCTGGTCAGTCATTGGGTCGGTAAGTGCTTTGCGTTATCTCTCTGTGTGATGGGTCCTGTTGTTGTCCCCGTGCTTTCCCAGCAAACTGCCCTTATCTCCCTGGGCTGTTCCCCTTTCCCTGCCCCTGTCTCCTCCCTGCCCTGCTGGGGGATGGAGGGGGGAGTGAGTAGTGCTGGGGCTGAACTGCAGCAGTCCTTTTTGGCCCCCAATATGGGGCACAGAGGGTTGGGATAACACTCTCAGGTCAGATTTACTGTTAGAAAGCAAGCTGTGATACCACCATGTTGTTTAAACAGTCGTTGGTCACGATGATGTTTTGTTTGGTCACATGGCTGTGGTATGTAGAAACAGTACTTGCTCTGTGTAATCCCTGTTGGGTCGTTTATCATCTCTGGGAGGGGAGGGGTCAGGTCCAGATTCTCATTTTGTCATACTCTGTGATATTGACTTATGGTAACATCAGTGGTCACGAGCCTCAGCTGGTATTCATATTTCTGTCGTGCCCGTCTCTTGGACAACAGCTTTCAGCACTGTTTAAAAATTGCACCCAACAGTTGGTGGGGGAGGATGTACTTTCTCCTACTCTTTTACCTTCCCTTTTTCCCTTCAGGCTTGTTGCAGTAGCTTTTGAGAATTTTGAATTACCCCAGGGATATTCAGGCCAGTATGTTCCCGTTGCTCGTTCTCCTGAATGTTTTTCAAGTCTCATTTAGGATTACAACAAATTGTTTTAAGAGTATCACCCAGAGGTTTTCTCTGGGGCTGAACTATCAGGGGTGGCATCGCATGTGGGAGAGTCCAGGCAGGTATCTAGAGAGTTCCTTACCCCGATGGTCTGGAGCTTCCCCCCTGAACAGCTAGAGGACTCTGAAAAAGTGATAGAATATTTGAAAGGGAAATGCTGTGGCTATTCAAAGGAAGCACAACTCACTGTGCTGCGTGGGGAAACCCCATTGGATTTCATCCCACTTCCTCATGTTCTACTCCCCACCTCTACAGGGTGGTACTTCAGCTATTAGAAGATACACACCATGGGGCATCCTGCGGCTTTATCTGTGTGACCACAGAGAGGACAGGAGGAAGTGGGGATGGGAAACCTACCTCAACCCTCTGGGCACGAGTGAATGAGCTGGAAAGCAAAACAGTCATCAAAAGGGATTCCTCCTGGGAAAATGCTACACCTGCTCCCAGTGGGCACCCCACTGGAGTGCGTGAAAGGCCTGGTTGCACCTGTGATCCTTTTCAAGGGACCTCTGAGTCCTTTTTACAAGAAGTGAGTAGCAAATATGATGAGCAGGATTAGAGGGGCCCTGCAACTGCCAGGGGAAGGGTGAGCAAAACAATTGGGGTGGGGGTGGGGGTGGTGGTGGTGGAGAAAGTAAAACTGATGGGGTGAGATAAAGACAGTTTAATAGGACAGGAAACAAGATGATAAAAGAATACACAAAAACCAAGCGATGAAGAGCACAACTTCTCACCACCTGAAGCTGATTTTCAGCTAATTCCTGAGCCCCCCTGCTTCCCAGCCAATCCCACAGTTACATCCTGAGCATGATGTCATATGGTATGGAATATCCCTTTGGTCAGTTTGGGTCATCTGTCCTGGCTGTGTCCCCTCCCAGCTTCTTGGGTGCCTACCTGTATTCTTGTTAGCAGGCAGTGTGAGAAGCTGTCAAGTCCTTATTGTTTGACAACAACTAAAAACATCAGTGCTTTGCATTATTCTCACTCTAAATCTAAAATAAGGCACTGCACCAGCAGCTAGGTAGAAAATTAACTCTATTCCTGCCAAAACCAGGACCCTTCTAAGAAACAGTTGGGAAGTAAGATGTCAGGAGAGCACTGGCAATTAAGACAGCACAAAGTAGTTCACAGGGTTCCATGCACTGGATGCTCTCAGTAATACAACAATGGAGAAAACTTTAATTGGTCTTGGCATGGTGCCTGTTCTTTGAAGTATATTCACATTTCTATGGAAAAGCTTATTACGTACGTAAACACTCCTAATTTTGAGTGCTTTACAAGTGCTTGGTTCTATTAAACATGTATACAAACTAGGTATTTAGAAAAAAAAAGCTGCTTTTACAGACAGAAGCAGCACAACACTGCTCAGGTTGCTTGTTAGTAGGGTAACTAGCATTGGTGACTTCTGTTTTCTGTTGAATTCCTGTTTCCTACTACCCTGTGAAGTCCCCATTCCTTGCTGCCTTTCCTTATTTGGTTGAGTGTTGGCTGAAGTTAGGTGGTATGTTCTGCTGTGGGGCCTGATCTGGTATCATTCTGTTATATAGAAATAAAAATGTTGGCTAAGAGTGATGTAATATGTGTCTATTCATCATGGTACACATTGTGCAATTTTTATAATTAGTCATACTATGCAAATCCATGTAATTAAAAAAATAACAAGACTTGTTAATGTACATATTGTTTTATTGGGGTGTGTGTGGGTTCAAAGTGTTTGTGGATGATGAGACTCTTGCCCCCATGTTGATGTGTCTTTTGCTCTGATGAAGGAGTTTGAGTCAGACAAGGGCAGGGCTTCCAGCCTTCTTGAATTTTTATGCATGGGAACACACACAGGTTCAGTTTTAGTTGACAGAAGGGAAAATAGTTAATGGCTATCTTTTGTATAGTTACTTCTGAAGGGCTCTTAACATTCCTTGGTCCAGTGTGTGGCACTGCCTGTGACAGAGGGACAGGTGAAACTGGGAAGAGGTCACCTTCAAGAGGTGCTTCCTATACCTGAGCAACCATGTGGAGGTGTGTTTCCTGGGGGAGCTGCCTCCTGCTTCAGGGTCTTGGAGGCAGCAAGGCTGCTGGCACAGCTGCCTGCCTGTGATTCACCAGGACTGTGGTGGGTAGAGTCAAGGTGGGGACTGGAGAAACAGGTCTCCCACGTCACATGAGAGGATTGCCATGGCTGCACCTAGCATCTATGGTTCTGCAGCTGCAGAATATGTCATCTTGCTTTTTTGCTCAAAGTAGTATCTAGAACAAGCACAGGCTTTGCAGCACGTGTGGCGGGACCCATCAATTGATGGGTGAGCTAAAGGAATCAGGATAGTCGACATGGTCCTCCACCACATCCTTATC
Source organism: Laterallus jamaicensis coturniculus (assembly GCA_022605575.1). Classification (NCBI taxonomy): domain Eukaryota; kingdom Metazoa; phylum Chordata; class Aves; order Gruiformes; family Rallidae; genus Laterallus; species Laterallus jamaicensis. The sequence goes on from JAKCOX010000001.1 coordinate 65,223,320, forward strand.
TCTAAACTGGAGAGATGTGGACTTGATGGGTGGACCATCCAGTGGATAAGAAACTGATTAACAGACCGTAGCCAAAGGGTGGTGGTCAATGGGTCTGTGTCCAGGTGGAGGCCGGTGACAAGCGGTGTCCCCCAGGGGTCTGTCTTGGGACCGGTTCTCTTTCACATCTTTATCAATGACATCGATGATGGAATTGAGTGCACCCTCAGCAAGTTTGCGGATGACACCAAGCTGAGTGGTGTGGTTGACGCCCTTGAAGGAAAGGAAGCCATCCAGAGGGATCTTGACAGGCTGGAAAGATGGACCCAGGTGAACCTAATGAGGTTCAACACTTCCAAGTGTAAGGTGTTGCACTTGGGCCGGAAGAATCCCAGACATAGATACAGACTGGGAGAAGAGCTCCTTGAGAGTAGCCCTGCTGAGAAGGACCTGGGTGTCACCATGGATGAGAAACTTAACATGAGCCAGCAGTGTGCTCTTGCGGCTCGCAAGGCCAATGGTATCCTGGGCTCCATCAGAAGAGGGGTGGCCAGCAGGGACAGGGAGGTGATTGTCCCTCTCTACTCTGCCCTCATGAGGCCCCACCTGGAGTGCTGTGTCCAGATCTGGGGCCCCCAATACAAGAAAGATGTGGAACTGTTGGAGAGGGTTCAGAGGAGGGCTATGAAGATGATTAGAGGGCTGGAGCACCTGCCCTACAAAGAGAGGCTGAGGGAGCTGGGCTTGTTCAGCCTGGAGAAGAGAAGGCTGCAGGGGGACCTCATTGCAGCCTTCCAGTACCTGAAGGGAGCATACAAACAGGAGGGGAAGCAACTTCTTAAAAGGGTGGAGAATGGCAGGACAAGGGGGAATGGTTTAAAGCTAAAGGAAGGAAGGTTTGGATTATGTATTGGGGGAAGTTTTTTCCAGAGAGATTGGTGAGGTGCTGGAACAGGCTGCCCAGAGAGGTGGTGGATGCCCCGTCCCTGGAGGTGTTCAAGGCCAGGTTGGATGGGTTCCTGGGCAGCCTTGTGTAGATCCAGACCTGGAGGTTGGTGGCCCTGCCTGTGGCAGGGGGGTTGGAACTCTATGATCCTTGGGGTCCCTTTGAACCCATGCCATTCTATGATAAGAAAGTAAAGACCTGGTGTCTACTTTACAGTTACAGACCTAGCTTATTTAAAATTCATAATCCCTTAGATATGGATAATTCTGAATTCAATTTATTGGAAAGGGACATACTGAATACTGAACCACAGCAGAGAGTTTTATTTAAACTCCAGAGAGAAGAGCTGAACCTGCATTTCTAAGTTTGCTTTCTGAAGAATCTGAATCCACTGCTGCTTCCCTATGCTTCTCCAGCACGTATTTAAGTGTGTGTTTGCTTGGCATGGTTCTGCTTTCTTGAGTTGAAACAGCTAATTCAATAGGTGAAGAGTAAGTTTATGAAACTACTGTGGTATTGGCCACAACTTGTAGAAGTGAGTTGACTCATTGCTTATTTAAAGCTATTCAGAGTGCATCTATACTCCTGACAGCAGGCTTCTCATTAGTCAAAAAGATGAAGGTTTCCCTTCTTATTCTCTAACATTTTATATTCAATCATACTGATTAATGGAAGGGGTCTTTTTCCAAGAAGGCAGAAAGAAGAAATCAGACTTTTACATACTAAATACTGAAGGGTTTTTTTTAATAATGTGCTGCTGTAAAAAATAATCTACCATTCTTTATTGTATATAAAAGTGAGTCCTTTGACATATCTTAGAAGAATGACTTAAAAATCCCTGTAAAGATGAGGTTATTCTCTGTCCTTTTTTGACAAGAAGAAGAAAGGAAGGATACAAGAGCAGCAGTGGAAAAAATTAAGTGTGCATGGTGTTTGAGGCAGTGGTTGGCTTAATGAAAACAAGTGTTTTTTCCTCATATAGTGGCTGTTTCCACTCCTTAGAATTTGACTTTTTCTGTCTTTCCACTAGCAGAGAAAAAAATTCCTGTCTGTCTTTTTAAGGCTATTTTGCTTTGTCCTAGATTTACATGGCATTGAAAAGGAGGTTTCCAGTCCTTTGATGCTAGTAAATAGCTGTTTTCTCAGGGGGGAGAAACAAACCCAACAAAAGAGGCTGTACTTTCTTGGTTCATTTTGCCTGATTTAAAACCTAGTGAAGTAGAAAGTAAATGTGAAGAGATGAGTCTCCTGAAGGAAATTAGAGAGAGATTGAGTCTGGAGTTTAGTTAGTGTCCATATATCCCAACATTGCCCTGTGAGGAGTAGGGAGTTAAACTTGATTATCTGTATGGGTAATTTGCCATGCTCTATGATCTAGCACTCTTTATATTATGTATTTTGAAATGAGTTCTTTTAAAAGTTTTTGACACAGATTATTAATGTTGAAAACTTCCATACAAAATGTGATTATGTGTTTTGATGGGTAGGTACATTTAAATAATTTTGGTGCTAGGATCATGAATGTGCACAGATTTTGCAGAACAGTTTTCACAGGACAAGATGGGAGTTTTTTTACTGTTATTTGATTATTCAGATATTTCTTCCTGAGAAATAAACACCTGGAACCCAGTTCCCAATGGAACCTTATTGTTTCATGGTGGGAAAACTTGTCTATAAACTGCAAATGTCATATCCCTTCTTGATGTTGCTGTATAGGATAGATACCTCTCTAAGAAAATCAGAAATAACAATAAAATATTGGCAATCTGGAAGTGAGTATATGCTAAAATAATATATTGACTCGATCTCTTCTAGATATAACACACACTTAAGTTGAGGAGAAGCTTTCCTTTTGTGTTAAAAGGCCTTGAATCAGCATCCAAAAGCAGTAGAACAACAGTGTGTAATTTGCTTTACAAATGATGTGACCCAGAGCTGTCTCAAGTTCATAGGGTTTTTAGGTGGGTGTATTTGTCTTTTTTAATACCCTACAAGAAAATGATCTTGAGCTGTTAGCAGGTTTGTATAAAACTGGAGAACAGGATGAAATAAGGATTCTGGATAATGTTCTAAAAGCACTAAAGGACTTCCCTGTTCAGCTTGTGGTCTTCATAGTCCAAACTTTTCTTCTCTTTATTATTTCAGTAGTTTAATAGGTGCTGAGTAGGTCTTACAACTGTAAGGTCATACAAAGTATTTAGAAGAAAAAAGTATTTTATAAGAATCAATTAGCTCTTTCAGAAGAGGAATTCTTCTCAAGGTTTCATCCTATCTTAAAACTGGAGAAACTGAGGCTGGACATTCTAACTCACCTTGGGCTTCAGAGAGCTCAAGGATCAGAAAGAGAAGGATCAGTGGTGAGAAGGCTGCCCTGGCTTCTGAAACTGGCTTGATGCATCTCATCTGTGCCTTAAACTTTCTTTTATCCCTCTGTCTGGCAGTGGGGAGGAAAGGGAGTTTGAAGGCTGGAGGTTAATTAGTGGTCAGTTCAAGGATGGCCATATTTGGGTTTCACAATATGGGAGACAGTAGATTTTTGTGTGTGATAGGATTGAGAGTTTATTAGACCTGGGAATGTTGGGGAGTTCAGGTGGGTTTTTCTTGTTTTTACTTTTGCAGGGGGTGAGGGATGGAGGGGGGAAGGTTCCTCTGTTAAACCCTGATTTCTTGGTTGATTGCTCTTTTTGGTATGGTGTTCTTTTAAAACACTATTTTAACTGTTTATCCTAAGAAAATAGCAGGAGGCAGATATTAAATTCCTATAAAATGCAGCCTGATGAACACACAATGGGTGTCTCATGGAGTGGGAGGGAAAAAAAAAATCTGTATATTGTGATTGGAGTGTCTTATGAGTGTTTCTGTTTGTGGAGCTTTTCATAGGCAGTTAGTGCTACATCAAGTGGTTTTATTCTTGAAAGCATATGTGGTCTTAGTTATCACAGCCTGCAACTCTGAAGGAAGACAGAAGTTACCTTCACAAGGATCCCCTCTGTTAGTTAGCTGACTTGTGTTAAATACTGCTTCTTGTCTTCTGTGCCTCCATGAATGAGCAAAAAGGTTCCCTTCAGGATGTTTGGACTGGCGGAGTGCTTTGTAAGGCACTGGCTGTAGAATAGGAATTTACCATGAGCAACTTACACTCTGAATCCCAGTAATGAGCTTCATGTAGCCTTTGGATAGTTTACAGAAAGTGAAACAATCCTGTGAATGAAAGAAGATAGCAAATCTAGAGTTGGGTCATTGAAAGTTATCGGATTACGTGTAGTAGACTGCACGTAGATATCATAGGGACTTTTCTGGTGACTGGCTTCAACTTGCCTTTTATTTCATAGGTAGAGATATCAAGCCTTAATACCTGATGTTAAAGCAGAAACATCAATTAGCATGTTGTAATAAATATTTACGTTTCCCAGATCACAGTGTAATTATCCTCTCAGTCTTTGTTCAAACTGTTGTTTAAGACTGTTGTGTATCAGATAATGTGTAGGCAATTATACCTATAGAACCCAGAGTCTGAAAGTGGGTGTGTTTAAGTGTAGTGGTTTAACAGATAATGAGTTTGAAAGCACTGTAAAAAGGGAAACCAAAAGTTATCTAGTACCCTCAAGATACAGATGCCCTCATTCCATCTTGAGAGTCTCACCCCATCAGTAAGATCTCAGCTGTGGTTGTATAGTGGTTGTATATATGAATACAGTATGGCTGTGGTTTTTTTTTGGGGGGGGGAAATCGCTGATAAGTGCTGTGTAAGAAATGGTTTTATTTCTTGTTTTGAAAAAAATACTTGAACAGCCTTAATACTAAAACTGTCCACCACTTTGTTCCCTTAAGGGAATGTTGCTTTCATCCCAGTTTTCATATAGAAGCTCCCAGAGCTGAGCCTTGTCTCAGCTCTAAGCAAAGTCTTCCCACTGGGGATGCCTCAGGAAATTCTTTTTCTGCCCTAAACCAATGGATGGAGGAGATTTGTCAGCACAGTCTGTTTTGCAGCATTAATAGCTTTTTATGCATGTTCAAGAAGATATTTTACAAAACCCCAATAACTAAAGTTATGTGATATCTTCTAATAGGTGTCTCTTACTTGTAATAGGTTTCAGCTTGCTAGGGTGCCATTTTATTAGGCCTTTCAAAACACATTGAGGACAAGCATAGTTTTTAACCACAGGAGCTTTGAAATAAAATCATGCTGCATAAACTGAATGTGCTGTTGATCCTTTTCCTCTGTCAGAATTCACCTCTGCATTAGTAAATCAACAGGAAGACATGTGCACCAACGCCTCAGTTGTCTGTGTGTCATACCTCAAATCCATCTTCACCAGCCCCTGAAGCATCAAAATTAGTCATTACTATGCTTTGTACTTGGAGCAAGTCACTGTTGTTGGTGCAGGGGATCCTGCAATGACCAGAGAAGGCATTCTCAGTCTCGTAGCTAATCTCCATGACCCCTCAGATAATAGGGAAATGGAGATGCTGGAACACTTACCATACCTGTAAGCTTGGAAGACCCTTTGGAAGCTTCTCCAGTTGGATGCATTTTTGTGCATTAAATGCCTCTTACATATTTTTAAATGCCTATTTACGTAGTTTAGCAGTTAAAGGTGATTGAATAGAATGTTCAGAAGGGTAGGAATCCTGTCTTATGGACTTCAAGCCGTGAAAGGGAGTGGAGTGATATTTAACTAAGGTGCCATATAGGTGCTGTTTTCTGTTGCATTTCTATTTGCAACGGTCTTGAGCATGTATGACTAGTATTTGTGGTACTAACTACTGCCCTCTTTTTGTGGCTGTGTGTGTACTGTTATGTAGTAGTTGTGGTAGGCATAAAAGTGGATGGAATTTAAGGAATGGAGTTGTTTCTTTTACAGGACATAGTAGCCTGTCTATACCCTGGAAGGCAAATTGCAAAGCTGAATAGCTTGTGTTAGATTTTTTTTTTTCTTACTCTTTTTATTTTATTATTTTTATCCACACCCTTTAGTACAAAGCATCTTTAACTGTAGACAGATGTCATCGTGTATAACTTCCGTGTACACCCAGAGAGTCCAAGGTGTAACCAGGTGTCAGGACATAGCCAGGAAGAAATACATACCCGAGGCGGGCTGCGGGCTTATTCCAGATCTTGTACCCTCCTGCAGAGTATGTCTGTTTCGGTTGGGTGGTTTCTGGAGAAGAATGGTCTGGCTGAGCCTTCAGGTGGTGCTGTGGTGTTCTCCATCAGCAGGATCCGGGCTGCTGAGCCTGAGGTGTGATAACAGAACAGCCCTGCCAGCTGAGCACAGTCCAGGGCGACTCTGAAAAGAGCATCCCGGACTACTGGGATGCTGACTGTCATAAACTCTAAGCTTTCTTCTTCAGTATTGCTACCCGTGTCATTAAGCGATCATATATATGTGTGTATAATCTTGCACTTTCAATATGAGCCACCTGCAGGCTTGGCAAGTAGTGCATGTGCCATCTTGGAGCAGGAAATCAGATTACATGAAGTTTTCCTTAACAGTAAAAAATAAAAAGAAAATAAAAAGCTGGTAGGGAAAATCCTGTAACTTAAACATGATAGAGATGTTCTATCTTGCAGTTTTTCTTCAGCAATATTTTGGAATGGTGAGCACATGTTGAATTAGAGTTGAAAGCAGATGAAGGTTGAGGTCTCACAGTTAAAACATCCAGCATGTTACATAGTGGTGTTCAGACCTGTGAAGGATGAAACACACAGATTGGGAAAACTTGTGAGCAAGACCTCAGTTGTAAACAGCTGGAGGAAATGCAGAATGGCAGCATAGGAAGGAAAGCCAACAAATCAAACCTGCCCAGAGTGTTTGTATTTTGTTTGTTTTGCAAAGTGAATGCTAATGGCCGGTGCTGTAAAACTAATGGTGCGGTACAGACGATTCACTCCAAAAGGCCTTTCATTGCCCTGTGTTGTCTGTACAAGCTGGAAATCCTGCTATTTGAGTCTTCACACGTGGGGGAGACTGTTCCAACACCTGGCTGTAACCATGGGTGTATGCATTCCTAATGCAAAAGGTATGTACTGCATAGGAAGGTGATTAAGTTAAGGAGTGGGGGGGGTGCATGTGTGGCACCCAATACATACGTATATGGAGAAGACTCCTCATCGTTGTTTCAGTTTAGATTGGGCTAAAAATTTCTAAATGCGAATAAACAGAGCAGCTGGCAAAAAGCAGGTTCGTGCCTGGAGCCTTCCAGGCTCCTTTTCACTCAGTGCTCATCCGCTTGTGCAAGCACAGCTCCATCCTCCCGCCGCCCTGCGAGGAGGAAGGAGCAGCCCCGGCTGCCGAGGTGCTTCCAGCTCTCCGCAAGCGTGTGGGAGACGCGGCGTTCCCGAGGCCGGCGTGCTGCAGCTGAGGAGACAACACTCATAGACCCCCTTTGGTTGGGATGTGTCAGTGTTGTCAGGGCAACTGTTAACAGCGGCGTATCATATTTTCTCTCCTCTTGTGTTGCGCGCTGAATATTTTAGTGTGCTGTAGCTGGAGGAGGGTTGCAGGGGAAAGAAGGTGCTGCAGCGAGGAACCCGGAGCTGTGGGCTGGGATCTGATTGAACAGGTTAAGGCGGCATCGAGCAGCATCCAAACCGATGTGCCTTTAATTAGGGCTTTCTTGAAGGTGGGGAAAGGCTGCAAGCCTTCCGCCGTGGAGTGGATGTTTGTATTTGTCAGCTGTTTGCATACTGCTTATCCATAGGGGATCTATTACAAGTGCTCAAATGAACAGGCAGTGTTGCAGCTAGCTGCTAAGCAGGGGCTGCAGCTTCTTACTTTTCTTTTTTTAATAAGCAAGAGACAACGGCAACATGCCTGGTTCAACTACTGCCCTCCGACAAGAGAGATTGAAGAAGACAAGTGCCAGGCCAAACCCCCTGGGTTTATTCACCATTAACGAAGAGGATGAGCAGCAGAGGAACGGGAATTCCAAAAGACTGAAAGGTATGTCATGGCTCTGCAGCGTGATCAGGGCTGTGTGTGGAATACACTGCACAGCAGGCACAGCGTTTGAGCTCTTCTGTGTGCTGTGGGGAGTGTAAAGTGACTGGTGCAGCTTGGCAGTGGGTACTGGCACCCACAAATACACTGTGCGTGATAGGCAGCTGTATCCAAGTCCCCTGGACTGTTATGCAATCATCTGCTTTGGATGTGAAGAAAAAAACACACTTTTTAGTTACTACAACCTTTTTTTCTGGGAGGGGGAGGGGTCTGAAATATATCAGTGAATTTCTGTGTGTTTTATCTGATTTCTGTGCACAATCTGGATAAATACCTGTTTAAAAAAAAAAAAAAAAGTGATTGTAGGTTTGGAGAATAGAGAATACAATACCAGCTTGTTACAGAAGACAGTTTTGCAAAAGACAATGTAAAATCAGCTATACTTTCATTCCTGTGCTTAAGAGGCAGCGTGCCTTTGGCAGGATATAGAGAAATAGACATTGCTCAAATGTGTCAACTTTGAAGAGTCTGTGGATAAAAAAGAAAAGACCCAAACAAATTGTAACTGCTGAAGAAAAATATTTGTGGTGCTTAATGTAGGTGAGTGGCGGCAGCAGAGGGATGCTGATGGCTGTTGATTTAGAACAGAGGTCTGTCAAGCCTGTGTAGCCACTGTCTATCTTGTATCGTGTAATTAAGGTTTTCCACATGAATCCTAGTGCTTAAATTCTGTTAGTCTGGCAGGGGTCCTGCACCTTGCAATTGTGACTGGAATTTTAAGTTTGATCATTAGAATCTTTGTTCTTTTTTTGTGATTAAGTGATTCCATTTATTTGAATGCTCCTTTTTGTGGTCTTACGGGGGAAGGAGGAAATTGTACCAGACTTTTTTTGTTTACAAAACAAACGTTAGCTTGCACACTCAAGACAGTGCTTCTAGTTTCAGATGTTACCATTATACTGTGTAATGGGAGAGGCTAGCAAGTATTTAAATAGCAAATTTATAGTATGTATATTTATTAGAGCTGAATCATTTACAGCTGTGGGGTTTTTTGGGTTTTTTGAGTTTTAGCTTTTTTTTTTCCTTCAGAATAGTAAAGAGCCTGACAGATTTGAGCATTGTGATCCAATATATATTGCTAGTTACTGTTAACATGCCTAATGTGTTAGGGTCTTGTGTACATAGTTACTTGCTCTTCGGTATATTTGAAACCACCAGTATAAAATGGGGATACAGACTCCTAGGTGAGGTTGAGTTCTTAATATTTTAAGAAGCATATTACTTTCCTTTATCACCCACTGGATGACTTCCAGAGTCAACAGTCTGCAAAGCTAAGAATCAGTAATTTTCCTGGGTTTGTTCAATGGCACTGGTAGTTTCCCAGGGTAAAAGTTCTTGTTGACTTAGCTAGTATAGTCTACTTGCAGCGGTTATACTGATGTTCTTATCCTTTGCCTCTTGTTATAAATGATGTTCCATTTTTTATTAGTCCTTTTTTCTCTTGTTGCTGTGCAGTGTAAGTAGACAAGCATGCATAGGAGCACAGATAGTAAACTTAACACATGTCTGTGGTTTTAATATAAAAATTTGGTGGGTTGCCTTGAATGCTGCTAGTGAGAAATAACATAGGAGGCTGTACAAAATATTTTGGCAGTATGCTTCTGTTTTCCTTTACTAAATACTTAAAATGATTCATAGTGTCTCTAGAATCGTGTTTGCATGCTGGTGGATGTAGTTTTTTGCCCTTCTGTACGTGGGAATGGGTTATCAGTGGTTAGGTGGGGTAGGGCTGGCCTGCCGGTCATGTGGAGTGCGTTCAGGGTTGTGATCTCCCCTCCCGACCCAGTACCAAGCAAGGCCACTCCAGTACAGTTCTGAGCAGAGTCATGAGTGATGGATCCCTGTGGGGCTTTTTGAAGTCTTCAGAGTCTGTTGTTCTGTTGCCACTTTACAGTGTTTGCTTCATCTTACTTCTTCCCTCTACTATTTGCTCAGCAAGCAGCTGCAGTTGCTGAGATTTTTCTTTTTTCTTCCCCCCCTCCCTCTAGCACATACTAAGTCAGTGTCACCTTCATGGGAGGTGGGCTACATGTCATCTTCATCTACAGTTTCTGTAACTGTGCTGGACCTGTCTTTGTACAGCTGTTCAAAACCCCAGAGGTCTTCAACAGATCTGATACTCCAGCGTAATGAAGCAGCTCATTACTCTGTTAAGGATATTTGAACATCATCACAAGTTTTTAAATAGTTGTCATTTTGGCAGTTCAGGTCTTTTCAGTGTAGTAAGGCTTGATCAGAGATTGTATGATTTGTTTTTTCCATCTGGGGAAAAAAATTATATGGATCATGAAGTGGCTAACATTTGTAAGATTTTCTGTAAATTGATTTTGATATCAGCCATTTCTTTTATTCTCTTTGGCTTTCTGTTGTAATCTCAGAGGTCTGGTGGGCAATAAATGAATAATGAACTGAAAATGTTTGTCTAGGATTATTATTATTTTTAATCTGGCAGTGATCTTTGTAGCTACATGCTCTTCGTACTTCCTTTCCTTTCATATGAATCATGTTAATTGCTTTTTCACCAAATATTTTAACATCCTTTCCTCCTCTCTACCCCCACCCCCTTCCTCCTTAATAGCTAGATGCATATTTTAGGAGGATGGGAAGAGGCAGTAATTGACTTCTGGATTCTGAGTAAAGTTGCTACTTGCCTCTCTGTATCAATTAGCTAACCAGTAGTTAGAAAGGTAAGAGATTTTCATTTTGGTTTTTTTGTTCAGTCTGTGCCTTAGAATGGTCCACAAGCCTGAATGGGAATTTAATATGAGCCTGTGTCTTTTCAAACTTTTTAAATACTCATTAAATTTCACAGGATTGCTAACTGAAATTGTTGGTCACAATGGGTGGATGTATGGAGGTGGTAGGGGTATTCCCTTGGTATTTTTGCAGTAGGTAACTAACTGTTCTTCTGCTAAATATGTTCCTTGGAAGTCCTGAAAGTTGTTGATTGTTTTCACAGAAAACAATCAGGAAACAAGTCTTTTCTCATGGACATTCATATGTCCCTTGTTTTGGGTTTGGTGTTCTTCCATTTGTTTTAGTGGTCTTGACAGTTTCTTTTAGCTTGTGTGTGTGTTGTTGTGGTTTGGGGGGTTATTCTCAGGTTTTATTGCTTTCCTTTGTCATTTTGGCAAAATATTAGTTCAAACAAGCAAGCTTTCCTAAGATGCTTGAAACTTAAATTTGTGAGCTCAAGTGCATAAATGACTGGACATCTACAAAGGAATACTTCAGGATTGTTATTGCCTGATTCTTTAAAGAGGTGTTTTTATCACTGTGTGTTACTGGAGGTAAAATTCATGTCACTTTGTAAGCTGCAAGCAACAAGAATTGGCACAGGTATCCAGGCTGTGTGGTACTTCCACTTGTGATCACAGAATGGTAGGAGTTGGAAAGGACCTCTGTTGGAAGTCTGAATGTGAATTGAGGATGAACTTCCTACTGGGATCAGCATCTACATGAAACCAATCTTTCAGGCATATCTGGTTTTGTTCTGTTAAGCAGCCTCAGAAATCAGTTCACAGCGAAGTAATAGACTAATAAGAGACCTTTCTGATCGCTTAACAATGGCTCTGGCATTAACAGTTGGTAGAGCCGTGCTTCTCAGTGCACTGTTGGCATTTGGAGCACACTTTTCCCTCTGTCATTTATTTCATAAACACCATTTCCTGACAGATCTAGATAGATGGCTGCAAGAGCCTCACTTTCACAGCTATCCTAAGTCTCCTTTTAAAGCAGTGTGATTTTAAAATCAATTTCCCTTTCAAAATGTAGCACTTATTGTCATGCATGACAATTAAGCCATGTATTTTTATTTAGGCTACATATTTACGGCCCAAGTGTGCTACTGTGGCAAGGATGGGACTCTATGGGGCAAAGCCTGTGTTTTTCTTACCCATCTGTATAGTACCCACTTTTGCCTGGTCTTGAGATCCAACTATTGCAGAGCAGAACAGTGCAAATAAAAACTGCTTTGAATTGCCTTTTTAATTTTTATTAACAACTTCTGTTCTCCTTCCCTGTTATACAGGAATTTTGCTATGTGGAGTACTCTTCAAATACCATTTGTGCAGGTTACAGAAGCTTGTTTTGCACTTGAATTGTTTTTGGGTTTAGTCAGCAGCTTTCCACCAGTTTTGCAACTATAGCCACACAGAAACCAGATAAAACAGGCACAGAGCCACACACTTACCAGCATCAATGTTCCCTTAAAGTTTGTGTTGTAAGGCAGTTGCTGTGACTGAAGGCAGTGTGTGAATGTGGTTCTCTATGTAAATCACCAGGATGTGTACAGGTAGATCAGTGTTTAATTAAAGGTATCCATTCTCTGTGTGAGAACTTTGGCCACAGCTATTCTGTGAATTCAGGCACAAGCACTTCAATTCACCTTAGTACTTCCCTCCTCTGTCCTGTTGAATTTGTGCACCTTGGATGTAATCTTAACTCTATTCAACTTCATGAAATTTTTAAGTGATGCCTCTTTCCCTTCCTCTTGGGGGGAGGGGGGCACACCTCAGACTCTTGATGATGTGTTTCTAAAATTATCATTTGAAGAGTGTAGAAAAGTAATGCTCATATTTCTGGATTATAAATGTGAATAATTAATAACTGCAATAGCCACCCTAAGAGATTTATGGCAAATGAATGAGAAGGCTGAGAGTGGAACCCTTCACCCGCCTGCCCATTTAAAACTGATCAAGGGCTTCTAACCTTCTACTTCTAACCTGCTGAGTGAGTGCTGCTGCTAATATACAAAGCTTTATATGTGCTTTATGTCTCTCTAACACTGACTCTTTGTCATCTTGAAAGCAAACAAGCGAAGGGCTTTTTCCAGTCCTTTGGTGCATGGCAGTGATGTCTGTGATTTACCAGCAGATTTTACTGCTGTTGTGTGGATAATTTTTGTGTAATGCTCATTTCAAATGTCAGCTTTGTTCATCCAGAGGGTTGAGGAAGGTTTCTTCTAACATGACTGCCCCCATGCTCAGTCTCAGTGTTCTGTATGCGTTGGGGAACTACATATTCCTTGTTAACCTCCGACTGGATAGCTTTTCATTCAGTAGATATTTTGTTGCTGTGTACCTGTACCTAAACATAAACTTCAGCTATCTGAAAGAAAAGGAAATTTGGCGTCTTGGAGGGCATTAAACCGATAGTCCTGGAAACTGAAACGGCATACTTACAAAACAGGTACTGCGTGGGGCGTGGATGTGTAATTTTACCCTGTGCTGCTGAGTCTGTGCCTCGGGCTGGATGCAGGATGACAGCTCCGGCTCTGGCTTCCACCACACTTCAAAACCAGCAAAACTGCCTGGGATGGCAGCTCTCCAAATGGGGCCTCTTAATGCTGGTTGGTAGGCTGACCTTCAGTTTGGTTTGGATGGAACAGTGAGGAGCTGTTAAATGTTGGTGAACTACCTCACCAAAATTAAGTATTTGAGGTTTTCATGACTGTTTATAGCCTTATCTTGCCCATCTGCATCTGAGGCAAAGTTAGGGGAAAGAGTGGGTGGAATGACAGAAAGAAAAGCAGTAGTTCTCATTACAGTGCTGGTTGTGTAAAGGGGAAGGGCTCAAAGCCTGAACAATGCTGAACAATGTATTGCAAATGCTTCCCTAGGCTTCCTCTTTTTCTTTTTTTTTTTCCCTTCTTTTTTTTTTTTTTTTTCTGGTAGCCAAGGCCAAAAGAAGAAGGGTCCAAAAGTATCTGTGACTTTTCTGGACAGTGATTTAAAAACAACTCTGCAAGTATCTGGCAGGTACATTCTTTAAAACCCTCTGTGTTCATTCCCTAATTTGCAGCTGTTGGAGGTGCAGAAGGAAGTTATGTTTTCTCAGGAAGCTACTACAAGGCTGTCTTCTTGGTTGAATTTCGTTGTTTGTAGCTGCAGGTGCTAAGTAGCATGAAATGACTTTTTTGTAATAAAGACAAAAAGATCCTAACATGAAGTAATTTATTTGCAATAAAGGGAAAAGACCGTGCTGGAAGTCTCAGGAATAGCAGGGAATATGTCTGCAGACCAGTAGAGCAAATCTGATTTTTTTCAGTCCCTCTGGTTTTCAGAGGGAAAGTCCCAGGTCTGAGGACTTGGCTTGTGTTGTAACACAGTCCGTTCATGGAAGTCTTTGCATGGATTATTGAGAGTTTATCTGTGATGGGTAAGAATCATCTTACACTTTCTAGTTTAGCTCTGTGAGAGGAGTCTTCCACTGCTGATTCTATAAGTTTGTGTTCATATATTTTTCAACTGTTTTTGTGTGGGGAAACAGACTGTGATCTAGTCAGGAGCATGAGGGAGCGTACTTGATATTGAGTATGTGGGTGACAAAACTCCAAAGTAGTACAACATTTGGGTTAACTTGGTGTGTGAAGTGAGGATAATCCCAATTAGGGAAAGACTGAATTTCACAATGTAACTTTTGTAAGTTACGTTTTGTAAATAACAGGGTTATTTAGACCTACATGTAAATGCTAGCGTAATCCTCAGAGCTGTCCATGTCAGAACTGAGTGCAGTACTTGGTACTGTAGTTGCAGGACAGAAAGCTTGTTGAAGTTGCAAGAAGATTGGAATCCAACTCTCAAGAAAGCTTTACGTAATAAGAAACATCACTCATGAAAGATTGATAGCAAGCAGTGGAGTTTCTTCCTTATTCACTGTTACCCCTGTAAATGTAGTAGCTTTAAGAACCTTGAACTAGGAATACGATTCCAACTGTGAAGAAAACACATGTAGAAGGAATGTAGGTCTGTGGCCATTTCTAATGGGACAGAGAGAGAGAGAGAGACCTGGAAGGTGGTAAATCTGACCCAGGATCTTGAAATTCTCTGAGGTCTTGTTGCATTCTTCTTTTTTTCCTGAAAATGTGAAAGTGGTACTCTTCCAAGGGGTTTAGAGAGTAGCATGCTGTTGGAATAAGAGAATGAACAGCAAGAAGCAGCAGACCTTGATGCCCTATCTGTACCATGTTACATGTGCCTGAATAGTACCACGTATTTATTTTGCAGTGGAAAAATGAGGCAATAGCAAAGCCTGTGTTTTTAGAAGAAATACATTGCAGTTAAATCCCTTGATGTTTCTTGTAGATTGTGGCATTGTCAAGAGTCCTGGCAGTCTTGCTGCTGTTTGCAAGCTTGCTCAGAAACTGCTGCATCCATTCACTCCTTCAAAGTTGCCTTTGTATCTAGATGCATAGAGGCCTGCCTCTGTTTTGAGGAGCAAACCTTTTGCGTGTCATATTGAACTCCAGAGAAATTAACGAGCACCAGCCTGGAGTGTTGCTTGTGGCCATGAGCAGGAGCTCCACTCCTTACTGGGCTCAGCTGAATCACTGGGAGTGCATCACTTTTCTTCTTGCACAAACGCACACGTGTACATTCTTTGCTTACTCAGCTACACAGAGTACTTCTTGTGCTTTTTTTTTTCCCCTGCTTCTTAAAATTCAGTCTGTACTTTACAGCTGGAGAACTTGTTTTTCTGGTATTTGAGAATCAAGAGTTCGAAGTGAAAGCATCTCAAGAGAGTTTTGTATTATTATCAGAAGTCTTTTCAGAAGTAATTTGGGGGGGGGAGGGTTGTGTTGTTCTTTTTAAGGAACATTAAGGAATTATTTACCCAAACTCAGGTCAGAACACTAATGTGCCAGGAGAACAAGTGCCACAATGAATGGTGCAGTTTGCTTTAATCAACTACCTTCACTCACTGAAGGTACACCTCACAGCACAGTGTTTCTGCAGCCAGGCATCACTTGAAACTTGAACATAGGAATTTCACCAGCATTGAGTTGAAGTGTGATCTGAGTAGATGCTGGTGTCTGTGGGTCAGATCTATATAATGAAGGGGAGGGTGGTTATGGACAATGTTTAATGAGTAAATAACACAGCAGAGGTGAAATTAGGGAGTACTCTAAAACTTGGGCTATCACATTTTGTTGCTTGCAGTAAAATATTTTTCAGAGGAGTGGAATCACATTTACCAAATTCCACAAAAAACTCCCATCTCATTGATTTATAGGTCTGACTATGAATTGTCCTGGACACTATCTTGGTGATCTGTATGTATAGACATAGCCTAACTGCTTAGTCAAGCTCAAGGTAGGAATGACTTAAGGATAGCATGTAGATTGCTCAAATTTTCTTTTCATACTAGCAGTTTCAGTGGAGAAACACTTAAATGTTAGCCTCCATTTCTCCATTAAATGATTAACTTGCTGATAGTGGTTAGAATAAACAGAAATCCAGTAGGGAGGTCACGGCAGCTTAACCTGGATGCAAGTTTCTCCAGAAAGTAGAATTTGTGCCTCTGTACTAGAGGGGGAGACAAGGGGTTTGGGACAGGCTATATTGGTGGAAAGATGAACTGCCATGTCAGTACTGACACAGACCTCTGGCTGCCCTCTGTGTGTGTGTGATTGCTGGGGAACTGTTGAACTGTCTGGAACTGGAATAATGGGATTCAGTGGAATGATGGTACAAGGTTCTCTCTGTCTGCCAAATTAAAAGTCCATAGAGGTTTTTGTTCCCCTTTATTAATGCTGGACAAATACATTACCTTCATGTCATTTTGGATCTGTTGAAGCCTACCTAGTTTTGCTCTCTGGCTCTGAAGAGGCAACAGTATTTCTCAGGGTTTAGCTATGCTTTTGTATGTTTGAGTTCACACCTAATTTATAGTTTATTTGTACAGATGTCAACAAGAGGAAACTGGGTTCAGAATGAAGAATTTGAGCAAATCAAAGACAAGTATTTGCTGAGACTGATGGAAAGCAAAATGTGGAAAGTAGCAGAGATTCCAGATTTTGCAAATCTTCCAGTTCAGATTTACAATCAATTTGGAAGAAGAGGCAAATAGTTTGACTAAGGAGTTGAGAATTACCCAAAACTTCTTACAGCCTTGGAGAAATACTTGAAGTACCAGAAGTCACAGTGTGACTTGATGTATTTGCAATCTGAATTTGTAGTTTGGTTGTTGGTTACATGCTCTTCAGTGTATTTCTCTTGTTTAATACCACTGCAGCCCAAACCTCCATTCATGCCTACTAATTGGCCCAGTCCTTCACACAGAGGTTGACTTTTTGTTTTTATAGTCAGCTTTTTTCTGGGTCTTCCTCTTACATCTGAACCAGATGTAGGAATAACTGCCCTTCTGTGACCTGGCATGCCAGGTACAACTGCTTGCAGATCTCTCTGCTGATGGTTTTGCTTGTTGTTTAGTACTGGAGGGTTGTGGAATAAGGCTGGTGCCGCTGTGCAGCACTGCAGCCAGGAAATGCTCTGGTCGGTGGGCAGAAGAGCCTTGCTGCAGCCTAGTGCTGTAGCCACCTCTTACTGCATGGTATGCTGTACTAGAAATATGCTCTCTTTCCTTATCAGGAACGGGGGTGCCTCCTGAAGGATCTGAGGATAGTGGGTGACAGAAAACATTAAGAAGCATTTGTATTGTTTGTGTGCTGTAAGACAAAGGTGAAGAGGAGTGAGGAGGTACCATACACTTTCACAAACAGCACTTCTGCAGGATGCCTGATTTCTCATTTCATTGATAGGAATATGGTTGTAGTGCTGATGTCCTGGGGAGACAGAACCTGACTAGTTGAAAGTCCAGTGAAAGACCCTGGATCTGAAATCTCATAGCATCCTACGGGTGGCTTGTTTTTTTTTCCATTTGTGGCTTCCAGATTTTTTCCAGCTTCCTTTTAAACTCCTGCACAGGCAAGATTTATTATAGAAGTGCTGACAGAACTTGATTCATGCTGTTGTACCTTAGTGTAAGAAGTGATCTCATTTCTCAATCCTGCTTCAGAGAGTTTCTCAGGAAGCTGTTTTGGAAATGCAGGTTTATCCAGTTACCCGCCTTTGACGTGAGAAAGTCATCCTTCTATGCAGCCACTTCTAGCTTGGGTTTTTTCCTTTTTCAGAGTGGGTTTCCTCATTGCCTGCACACTGACTAATGCACTGATGATAACTACAATACTAAATTTTGGCTTGTATGCCAAGACATCATGAATGACGTGAGACATGTCTGAGCTGTTTATGAAGACACAGAGGCATCGTGTCAGTGGAGCCTGCCCTTGTTTATACTCTGAGTGCAGCAGTCGCAGCATAGTGGACAACAAACAGCTGAACCTTCTTGCCTGTAGTTCCTTCTTAATTGTAATAACTATTTCACTGAGGAATGTATACCCCATCCTGGTCATGCAGTCCACACACGCTGGATGGTTTTTTTTTGCTTGCCCTTTCACTAGGAAAACAAAAACCCAAAACATGTTTCCCTTGTTCTCTTATTCCCTGCAGCAAAGGAAGAAAAAGTAGTTTGTATTTAAAAAAAAAACCAAACAAACAGAAAACCAAAACACAAACTAACAACCAAAAGCTTTCTCCAGCTATGTTGCTGTGCTTAGTTGCAGTCTGAACTGAAAAATAAGAGGGTAAAGGGGAAAAGAAAAAGCAGATGGCAGTTGCCATCTGTAAACCAGAAAAGGACAGCAACAACCAGTTGCTGAGTGAGGTATTTGCTTGGTCTACAGCCTGGTTTTACTGCAGCTTGTGCTTCTTGTTCTGCCTGGGTTATCAGCATTTTGGTGTGTTCTTACAGTTCCAATCTGTCTGTTCTGAAATATTCCATAATACATGTATTTACTTTTGTACCAGGATTTTTCTTCACCAGGTTATTATCAGGTTTAAGAAACACATCTGTCAGTTTGTATTCAGAGAGTTTCTGTGAGCCTCACTGTCCCTGTGAGTTACCTGGTTTGCTGCTGTAAACCACATCTCAGATACTCAGTCATGGAAGTCTGTATGCAGAGTAGTTTGGCTTTTCATTGCAATATATTTAATATAAATCTGTGTAGTCAACAACTGATGCAGAGCATAGGAAAGCAGTATAGAGAAGACTCTGATGGTCACACCATGGTGATGCTTATGGATGCCTCCTTTTTCTGTTAGACTTTTGTTTAGTCACCACCTTTACAGATTTCACTTGTTTACGGCATCTGTGTGATGAGCAATGTTCCAGGGCTTCAGGTGACAGTGTGATGGTTTGATCTTCCTCTCCTGAGAAAGGAAGACAGCATCTCCATGATTACAATGTGCTGGAGTTGTGAATAGGCTCCTGACCCCAAGGTTTGCGGAGGTGATTTATGCTAATCCTGGCTCTGCAAACGGGCTTTGCTTTTGTCTGCCTGTAAACAGGAGTTCAGCGTGTTTTGCTACTACTGGCAGTTCCCTTCTAACAGTCAGTGAAGATTTAGCTTAAATCTTAAATTTTGTTCTTTGGTCTTTATACTTGAGGTTTGATTATGGAGTTTTCTTAAACTTGTCCAAGGATTTCTTTTCAAAAAGGTCTAGGCAATTGCCAGTAGCAAGCTCTAATCACTAACCCAGGCTGAGATATTGAGGTTGTAGCATTTTTGTTTTGTTTTGAGTTTTGTTGGGGTTTTTTTTTGGCAATAAATCAAGGCAAGGAGGTTCTGCTGTTGAAATGCAGAAGCCTGCAGGCCAGTTTTCAATGGAGTTCTGAGGCAGAGGTACTTTAAGATGCCTTAGCCCTTTTGTTTGTGGTCCTTAATGTGTGGGAAGCAACAATATGTCCTTGCAAACTTGACTTGGTAAGTTACCAAAGCCTTGAGTGGGGGATCTGTGTTAGTGAGAGGTTACCCTCTTCTGTTTGTTACCCTTCGGTCTTGGTTGCCCTTGTGGTGGCTGCCAGGAGTGTGGTTTGACACATTGCAACCAGTGAGTCAGAGGAGAGTCTTGGAACAAGGTAAGCTAACATTGCCTTGGAAAGAAACTTGAGAGTAACAAGATGATGAGAAGATTACTTCTGTGTTTGTAATGTTGGTAAGAACTTTTATCATTCCTTAAAGCCAAGATATTTCTGCCAGTGACGCTGTAGAACAACTGATGTGGGTTGGTAGAGTTACTGCATACTAATAAATGGGATGTTCTGTGGAGTAAGCAGAATCCAACAGATGTAATTCAAAATAAGACTCTGAGGTTTTTCTCCTTGGTTACAAAATCTTTTGTATCCTTTTGTCAGTGGGGAACCATTTACTTCTTTTGGAAAGCCTTTGTCCTTCTTCATTCTCAAGTGGTTCTTTGCCACAGAATATCCAACCTTCTTGCTTCCCTAGGCTAAAGTAGTGTGAAAGTACACCAAAACAGGAGGCTGGGAGTGAGCAAGAGTCATGAAAGTCAAGATGTAACAATATAAAGATGGAAGCACGCTCTTTACTTGAGGAAAGCTTGGATTTTAGTTTTAATGCAACTGTCTTCTGAGACAGGTTATTGGAAAACCAGGTATTGATTAACAGGCCTTCTGAGACCTGCGTTGCAAAGAATGTCTTTTCACATGAAAATGCTTGTGACTTAGAGAATAACGGGTGAGAAGTATCATGCCTAGTAACATCTACAGGAACAATCTGTGTTTCCCTCTCTGGGGAGGGGAAACTTGTTTTTGCAGGGCATCCTGACCATAGTAATTCTAATGCGAGCTTTCTCTTCTAACACAGATGTTTCAGGGTGTGTAGGGGTTATTGAATATTTCTCTCTGGAGAAACAGCCAGTCAGTGAGATTCTAATTGCTTGTGACTAAGTGACAGTGCACCTACTTTCCATTCTCTGCACAGTTGTTCTCTCCTTTTCTTTTGTCACAACTTTGACCTTTTGTTTGAATGTTCTTTAAATTAAACCAGCATTAATTATATACTACACATGAAACCCTCTTGGAGTATAATGTGTGTGTATGTGTGTTTGTGATGTGTGTGTACATATATCACAAAGTGTTTTGCCTGTAAACCTTCTAAGAAGACATTGCTATTTGCAGGTATTAAAAGAGGTTGTGAAATCATTGTCTGCATATGCTTAACTTTCATGCTCTACTGGACTCTTGGATCTTTAAATGGGAAATCCAGTGGTATCTGACTTTCCTTATTGTATAACATGGTGCTGTCCAATTCTAAATGCTGAAGTCACCTTCACCTACTTTTATTTTGTGCCACTATTAAGTAATGCAATAATAGATTGTGGTTTATGCTTTGCTTTTTAAAGGATGAAAAATAAAAGGAGGAAAATAAGAAGGGTAAGTTGGTGTCTGGTAGGCCTTCCAGAGTAATTAGGACCTTTTGCTGAAAGAGAAGTTAATTTATGTTGAATACAACTCGCTGCATTGAGGTTTATGTTAATCTGCTGTTTCCCCCGTGCTGTACTCTGTGACCTGGTTGGGCAGGGCTAGTGTGGGCTGTAGCTTGTCAGAGCTGCTCAGGAACTAGTGCTTGCAGACTAGGGCTGTTTCAGTGGACCACTTGTGTAGTATGTTAGCTGTGGGCTGCTGAGCTCTGCCTTTCGTATGCTAGCAGAGCCAAAAGCTGTGTGTGCTGATGGCCAAGCAGATGGCAGTGGAGATTGCCTGCCAGGGTGATTTGCTGAGCAGGTCTGCTGCCACTGCATAGGACTGCCTACTGTGGACTTCATGAGCTGTAGATAAATCCGCTGCTACAGTCTTTTAACAGTTTTAATTCTTCTCAGTAAATGTTGCAGGTACAGGGCTGCCCAGTCAGCCCAAGATACCACAAATAACAGATGACAAACCCACACAGGGTTATAACGTGTTATAGTGTGGTTTGTGATTCTGGTGAAGAACAGGGGCTAAACTTTATTCATCAGTGGTGTTTTTGTAAGTGTACTGGCTGTCTGTAGGTACTTTTTGGGGGACGTCTTAATGTCAGCTGATCCCCAAAGCTTCCTGCAAGCAAGGATTGCTACTGCACCAGTGTTTCTAATCCCAGCCTCTCTGGCAAAGCAGAGAGCAGTGCTATGGTGAAGTGCTTGGGGTGAAAATTGACTTTTTTTGACATGAAGAGAAGCCTTTGTCCCTGCGTCTGCCCTTAGGCAAGTGGAGTACCTACTTCTGTTCAGGGTGCATACTACTCTTCACTCACATACTATAATAGAGGAGTGTTGTAAGGCATCATTGACAAATATGCCGGTACTTGAAATTTGATTATTTGAGAAAGAAAATAGGGAAGTATTACTCAGCTATTCCAGCACATCTATGTGGGACATGGGGCGTCTTTTTTTTTTTTTTTTTTTAAATGCCCATTGTCTTTAAACAAACACAGATTCAGGCAGATTACTAATGCCAGCTGGCTGTGGGAAGAAGTTATACTATAGATTACATCACAAGCTTTGGCAGAATGAAATACAAAGCTTGCAGACAGTGGTTCTAGATCCTGTTCTTGCTCTGTTAAGTCAAATACTTTGAAGAGAATGTGAAAAACACTGCTA
Organism: Laterallus jamaicensis coturniculus; assembly: GCA_022605575.1. Lineage (NCBI taxonomy): Eukaryota > Metazoa > Chordata > Aves > Gruiformes > Rallidae > Laterallus > Laterallus jamaicensis. The sequence goes on from JAKCOX010000001.1 coordinate 65,245,528, forward strand.
GACTGTTGTCTGCTGTAGTTAACTTTACCATGACCATGAAATTTTGTAGTCTGCTACCACAACTGGAAAGATGTTTGTGCTATTAGTTGGAGCCCACCTACTAAAAGACTTAAGTACTCCAGTTTGAGCTCTGAAAAGCTAGGCTTCTCATGTGCTTCTTGCCTACAGTCTTTAAAGCCTCTTCCAATGCCTTTTAATAAAGCCTTCTCTGAATAGCAGTTGAAACTGAGAATTAAAAAGATGTGTGAGAAAAAACCAAAGCTTAGGCCTTGAAGAATTTAGAATATTGCATGGAATATTTGCAGCTGAATGGTTTGCTCTTTTCAGAGCTGCAGATGTTTTGCACTTTGCACAATCCTGTCCTTGTAGTTGTAACTCATGGGTAGTGTGGAGCTAAGTCTGTTGGAAGAAGAGGTGCTGTGTGTGGGGAGAGTTAAAAGAAGTCTGTTGGCAAGAAGATATGCCCTAAGACTTGTGCAAAACATGTAAAAAGTCTAGGCCCGCTTTGTTCCTGTAGTAATTCTTCTGAAGCAATGTAAATGGAAAAAGAAGCGAGTTTGAGCTCCGTTTTCAGGCTTAGAGCACTTAATCTTTTTCTCTTGGTAATGGACTGAAAGCACTTATTGCCCTATTCTGGATCTGTCTGGCTTTATTGAACTGAACTGCATTTTGCAAGTAAACAATTAGTGATCTAATTCTTGCTTGAAAGAAATAGTCATATAGTATCCATCTTGAAAAATGAAAAAGCTTCCAAGCACAAGTATGGATGTAGTACCTGAAGTTGCCCTGAAGAAATTGGTGCAAGTTTCTCATCAGGCTTTGAATCCCAGATCTGTTTGTTCTGAATTGATGGGTCTGCACATCCTGCTGTCCCATTTGGTCTAATATCAAAATCATAGAACTTGAAAAAGCAGTATAAGTTTGCTCCAGAGTAATTGTTTTTAGAAAATACTTTACTGGAAAATGGGGAGTTGTTATGTTATTAGACAACTTGCAGAAAAGGAGTTTGGAGCAGGGCACTTGTAAAATGGTCTGAGTCATCCCTCTTCTCAGTCATGGCTGAGGCATGCTGCGAGGCTGCCTGGTGCTGCTCCTGCACAGCCTGGTATCTCTTGTATCAAACAACAAAGGGCTTCAGTCCTGAAGTAGGCAGCCTGCTACTCATCAGAGAACAGGGCTCCATAGGATTTAGTGGGAAGATAAGTTGAGTGTCTGGTACAGGAAAGGAAGGCATTATCGAGAAGAGTTATTTCTACTGCAGTTGTATTTTTTTATTCCTGAAATCTTACTTTTTCACACTTAATGTTTCTTTGTTGAAATGGTTACTTACCTGGGCTTCCCACAAGACTGCACAGTCTATTTACTTGGAGTAGCATCTGTTTCTGTGCCATGAGCTCTTCTGACTTTTCTTGTGCTTCAGAGTTTCCCAAAGATCACAGTTGCATTTATGAGAGCTGGAGAGATACCATGCCGGACTAGGCCCCGACTCCTCGCGTTTGTTCTTATGAATCTAGGCAGTTTTGCAGCCGTACTATCAATTTGCTGGGCTGCTTAAGTGGTGGGGACCTGGCACTGGATTCAACTCTGTTGCATTTATTTTATTGCAAATAATGCATTATGAGTCAGAGAGAGAGAAGTGTTACAGTGGTGGATTGTGAATGTAATCCTGTATGTGTAAAGTCAGCACTTCTACATACAAAAGCTAGAAGTGACTGTAGTGATGCAGTTAGCTTGTGCCTTGGGGATAGTATCACCAAAAAAGTTGGGGTACACCCAATTCTTTCATAGGTCGTCTCTGCACTTTGCATTATTTAATAGTGAATTGATCCCAAAAGTTACTCACTAGCTTTGGGGGCTGGAGGAAGTTTGTTGGTTTTTTTTTGTTTTGTGGGAGTTTTTTTTGGTTGGTTGTTTGTTTTGTTGGGGTTTTTTTGTGGCAAGTACTTTAATTTGTGCTAATGAGGCTGCTCCTTTAAGACCAGGCTTTGGCTGCATCTTAGAAACTGCCTAAAATAACAATTTGGGGAGTAATGTGGCTGCCTACTCGGCTATTGAAACAAATACTTAACTGTTGCATGGTTGTTCAGGCTCTATTTGCTGTCCAGTAACTGCTGTGTTTGATAGTGTCACTCTGTTTTCAAAATCTGTTCAGCAAAGTCCTGGGTTCAGAGCTGTTTCTTCAAAGAGCTGCCAAACATACAGCCTAGCTACGTGCAGAAGAGGCTGTTCTTTCCACAGCATTTTGTTTGCTAGGAGAAAGGGAGGAAAAGTGCACCAGCACATAAGGTGCAGTTCCTGACAGCTCTCACAGGGAATATATGTAGGTGCCCAGTCATATCTAGATACAGATATGCTTAAACAAAACTGAGTGGATAGTGTTTCAAAAGGGTACATGCATGGTATGGATAGTGCACGGTATATAGCACCTTGTGACACTACACTAAAACATTACTTTGAAAAATGTGTGTGTTTCCCATGGAAAAAGGCCAACCACTGAACAGTTAACTAAAGTTCCTGTGTCTTTGCAGTAATAGCATCCTAGTGAAAACCACTTTAGCTACTGTAGCCTGCACTTATAGGAACTTCAAAATTATGGTAATAAATATCGTAAGACTACTTGATGGTAAATGATATCATTTCAAGTTTTTGGATTCTGTCTGTTTCGTTCCTATTGATGAAGCCTACACATACTGCTTCTTAATGCTAACTTGTAACTGAAATTTGTTTATTTTTGCTCAACAATCAAAGCTGTGACCCTCCTGACAGGCTCCTGCTGAAGAGTGTATCATACATCATTACTTAGATACGTAAATGTGTGGAATAGCTCTTAAGTTCTCTCCTCCTCTGGTGCACTAGGTAGGAGGGAAGCAGATCTGACTCAAGTCAATTCCACCATAGCTACATTTTTAATGAAATAGCTGATTTATTTTTTTTAAAGATATGGATTCTCTGGGTATAGGTCTAACAAATATAAAGGTGTACAAAAACCTCACTGTAGAAATGCTTTACACTGAACTGCCATTCTATGGCTCATAACAGCATAGTTGAAGAAAGTTCCTTTGCTAAAACTGTGTAATCAAATGTGTAATTGTGGAATAAAAACAACCCTATGCTGCACACTTGGATCATTTTGTTGGGCACAGAGGGCTTCCTTCAGCTTTGAGTGAAACTTCTTGGACTACCTGGGTCATGTACTGGCTTTGTTCCTGGCAAATGGCTTATGAGGACTCGAAGAAAGATGTATTTCTTTCTCTTCCTGGAATGAAAACCACAGTGCAGTTCTGGTATCCATCAGCTGCCAGGCGATTGCCCTGCTGTTCTCTTCTTCTGGCTATACTTCACCTTATGCAGGTTGTTCCAGGACAGCCATGGAAGTGGTTAAACCTCTTGGTCTGACGTCATCACACTCTGCTGCTCTCAGCAAATGCTTTTTGGAGTTTGGAGAGTGTTTGCAACACGAGAGATCTGCTCTCAGAGTGCCAGGGCTGTGATTTAATTGTTCTCTTTGGTGTTCATATACCAGCCTGCTCTTGAGTGTGAGGCCAGTGCCCTAGGTGTCCAATTGCAAGCCTGCACCATACAGGGAAAGGAGACTTTTAGCAAAGCATTAAAAAAACACCCCAAACCATTAAGATTTGCAAAGGTCTTTGTTTGGATTTTGTTTGTGTTTTAAGAAACGCCTTTTTTTTTTTTTTTTTAGTGAATAAAGGAGGGGGAGGCCACACACAGTGGGCCAGGAGCAAACCCCACAGTACAGTGAAGAAGCCTGACTTATGCTTATTCTCATACCACAGTGAATATTGATGAGTTCAGAAAAAAAGTTATTTTGTGTTGTTACTGCTGGTGTTGCAGGGGAAGTTCTTAAAATTTTCCAGAGCTGCTTCTGTTAATGTACTAAAATAATTTCATGAGGACATTGAATCTACAGTGGAAGCTTGTTTCTTGTCAGGAGACTCAGTCCCATAAATGTGATTGCCTTCTGGTTACCAAAAAGGAAACAATGAAAAATATCTATTTATGTTTAGATATATAAAAATGTGAGGGAAATTGAGTAAATCTGTATATGTATGATAACTGATGGGCTAATTTATTGTGGAGACATTGACACAAAGGAAAGAGTGACACTTCTATTTGCAGTTAATTCCACAGGATTATACAGTTCTCCCAAGTGTGAGTGCTATAGACTCAGAGGGAGACTAAATTCCAAAATACTAAGCTACATACAGTAGCTATTACATATGTATAAGTGTCTTCTGATTGATGTAGATGGAAATAGAGGGAAACTTCACATAGACAAACTTTCCTGCACAATTCTTAAAAGGATCTACAAACAGTATCTTTATAGGAGATGGAGTGAAACTCTCACGATTTTGATAAACTGTGGTAGCAGTGAATTTCTCTTTTAAGATTTAAATTTAGGGCCAGTCATATTCCCTGACAGTGGTCAATGTAATGAAAGCAACAATGAAGCAGTTGTAGTCCAGGGACTGTAACTGAGGAGGCAGTCTTTCCCCGTAACTTTCTGCTGCTGTTTGACAACAGTAACTGAATTAAACTATTCTCAGACAATTTTAATATCAAATGCCAAACCTGCATAAGTTTTCCTTCCTAGGATAGGCAGAAGACTATATCCTTGACTTTTTAAGGGGTTCTTTGTTTTTTTGGCTCTTGCATTTTCCTGAACCCTATCGCTCTGTGCGAAGACAGGTTAGAGCAGAAACAGCTTGCTGGTTTTACAGATGTGATCCCCTAGGCATACAATAGCCTTAGCAGATTGACAGGAGCACCAAATCTTGCCTGCCACTTGAATAATTTCTCTGTATTTTTTTTTTCTTTCCTGTTTAATGCTTTCTGTGCTGAACCTTCAGAGATCAAGGTTTAGAAAGTTAAGCCTCAAGCTGTAACAGTGGCTTGCTCACTAAATACAGTACTGCTATCATGTTACTTACTTTTTAAGGGCTGTGGTGGTGTAGGCTAATGTTTACACTTTAAAGGTTGATGACTGAACTTTAACATGTAGTACTCCAAGACTGCCTTAGCTAAAGAAAAGTCTCCACCCCTTCTGCTCCCCATCACATTGATTTCGAGGGGGGGGGGGGGGCAGGGGTGGGGGGTGTGGTTATTAATGATAAGAATAAGCTGGTGGTAGTACATGGGAGGGGTTTTTTTTTTTGTTTTGTGGGGTTTTTTTTTAAAGCTGTGTGGTTCACTGGCTAGGTAGTAAGGCCCACCTGCCTAGTCAAGCCAGTTAAGTGGGTGGAGATTGTGCTTGTCTTTCAACTGCTCATCTGGCTAAAGGTGAAGCTTTTCCTGCCAGTGTAGGGCAATCCTCTGCTAATCTGGGGAAATCCATTTTGCCTTGGTCAGTTGATATCCGCAGCGATCTCTTCGCTGAGGCTGAGCTTTCTTTCTCAGAGGTAGCTTGGAGGATAGTGTTAGACAGCCAGCCCGCTGTCCCCTCCACTGCAGAGATGAGAGTGCATTCGCTCTGGTCACGCTCAGTATTTCACTTGGAAACATACAGTTGTTGTTGTCCCAGTGCTTCAAAAATCTCTTAAGAAGAAATGGCTGAAGTTTACAAAGAGAACTGTCAGATGTCACGAGACTGCTGGTTCATTTAACACCTTCGGTGACCTACTGCTACTGACTTTATCATGGATAACTGTGTTTTGTGTTTGGTACTGCAGTGCTGTAATGCTCATCTCCTTAGGCTCAGAGTGCGGCATCCTAACATGCTGAGTGGACTGTTGGGATGGTGGAGGAAGATGAACTGGTTATTAGCCTGAAATTTGACAAGGGATTCGAGGAGACCTGTCTGGCATGCTGAGCTGTGATCAATCTTTGATCTCTCTAAACATTTAGCACCCTGATCTTTACTTGTTTAGCTCCTCCAGCTTACAGTATTTTACCTGATCTAGAGAAAAGACCGAAAAAATCAACTGTAAGCTTTTCTAATCTGCCTGAGAGAAAAGCAGGAAGAAACCACATTCAAATAAAACAACTGAGAAACTGGATCTATCTGTCAAAGTTTGGGGCTGTATTATTGTGATATCAACTCTGAATAATACATAATTTTAATTTTTTTTAAAGCAACTTTTTCTTTACCTGACCTTTTCAAAGAAAGCCTGTACCAAATATTTTAATACACCTTTGTCTGTTACATATTGTGTATATGCACATACATTCCAGCTCTGAAATAGCTTTCAGATGACTCTCCATTTTAAACTCTGCTAAATAATGGTCATTAAAAATTAACTTAAAGAGTGGAAATTCATCTTCCTCCCTCTTTTTAGCCCTGGCCTATTATGAAGGTGAGTGCCTAACCCTTCCTTGCACAGAGCTGCTCAGTCTTCCTGGCCTAAATGTATTTAGGGCATTCTGCAGCAGCTCTAGCACACTGTGTGGCTATTTTTGGTGATGGAGCTTTTGTCTGGCAGTGCTAGAGAAGGGTGGCATATGCACAGCGCTGTGCATGTGACTGATTTAAGAGTGAATGATGTGGTTTGATTTAGAAAAGTATTAGTGTTTAAAAAAAATGAAAGCAGCTCTGTATCATGTTATAAACCATACAAATTGAATATGCCTGACAGCGTGAGTTTTTGTTTTCCTTTTTTATGTAGCTGTATGCTCAGTGGACTGTGTGTTAGAAAGTGAATTAGCAACTTAATTTAGCCTACTTGTCAGTGATAGAATAGCTTTTTCCTCCTCAGGCTGTGTGATCTGAACTGCAATGTGAGTTCAACAGAACATACAAACACTGCTTTTGATTTTTAGAACCGCTGTAGTGGCAGGGTGTGGGGTGTGTTTGTGTAATCTGTGCTCCTCTTAGGCATTTTGTTCTGTTTTATAGTTAGAATCAGTGGCATATTTTTGGACATGTTCTGAATCGGCTTGTTTTTGTTTGTGTGTTTGCTATACTTCGTGCTGTACCTCAGGGAGACCACTTACAGAGCAAGTTACCTGCTCATTATCTCAACAAGGATGGGAAAATTAATTGTAATTAATCTTTAGTATTCATAATCAAAGATAATGAATGCTTGCACTCTGTTTTGAGCTTGCAACTCAAACTAAACAGTGTTTAGTAATTTACCTCCCTAATATTCCATAAAAATAGCTACTTTAGTCTCACAGTTTCACAAGAAGAACTCTAGAGCCTTAGTTATTGCTTCTACCACAGGGAAGCCAGGTCCTCCAACAAAACTTTGCGTGGGGCTAAAGGAGAATTGGTCCCAACAGAAACATAATATGAATTAATGCAATGCCAAAACAGAGTGGAGATTAGAAAGATTTTCACCTAAATATATAGGTCCAAATTGTGAGAGGCTAAATAGTGTTAGTGCTACTGGGATTACTGTAGCTACAGTTGTATGGGAAGGCTTTGGCAGGACCAGATCCCACTCTTCCAGGCTCCCTAGCCATAAGGCTGCTTCTCCTCTTGCAGCCCAGGTTTGACAGCGGTGACAGCTTTGATTTCTGTGGGCCTTTTTAAGCTCTTGTGGATCGGCCAGCATGGGGAATGGGTGGGAAATGCCCTTGTGCAGTGCATGAGTATGGTAGTTGTGGCTTGACAAATGATTATTGTAGAACTGGAGTGTTTACAAACTGTTGGTGATGACATGGAAGGTCTAATAATGGCATGTTGTGATTAATCCAATTTTAATTATTTGGTAACAAACTTATAATGATGGCATTTCAGAGAAGAATATTATACAGATGTGGTTTATATCTTCCGGTGCAAATAGAAGATGAGATAGAAAACATGACACCATAGTGCAGGTATTTCTTAAAATCTGGATTAAATGTGCTGTTAGCTGTTTTTTTGAGGACGAGGGCCATAATATAACAGTTGCTGTTAAACTGCCAGTAGCTGATTTGCTGTAATATTGGGCAAAGTGTTGACATTAATGGTTGTACTGTGTTTGTTAAAAGGGCTTATTTATTATCAAGCAAACAGAAAGACGTCAGGAAGTACCTGATGGCTAAGAAATGCTAGATAGTATACCCAAAGCTAGCATCTTGGAAATATCTACTAAAACAAGGTGCTTATGTACATGTGCAAAAATCCTTCACTAAAACTGAGGTCCCATCTCAATTTAGTTTTTTATCTTGAAATGCACTTTGTTTTTTTTGGTATTGCTTTAACTGCTCTTTGCACTAAGCTGTTGGGGGTGGGGGAGGGATGGTATTTTAAACTATTGAAGGACTGTCCAAGGCAAACATGGAGACTCTACTGTCCTACTTCTTTGTTTTATTTGGAGTCAGCTTGGAGCTGACTGACCAAGGCCTCCGTCCCAGGCAGTGTGTTTTGAAATAGGAAGTGGGGCAGTGTGGTAGACAGCTGCCAGCACCAATAACCGGTGGCTTGAGCTGCTTAACAGAGGCTAAGCCCAAATCTATTGACGCAGAGCACGGGGAAGTGCTCGGCAGACTTCTCCCCCCTCCCTGTCCTTACATATAATCTCATGATGCTGTGGATGTGACAAACTCCATTTTGATCAGATGTTGGGCCAGAAATGGTGAGAGCGGCTCAGATCTGAGCTCCAGAGGATATGTTGATGGCATGCATCTTTGGCGCTTTCTGAAGCTGCAGCTTTTCCTTTCATGACACCTCCTCCTCTCTGCTCTGGGTGTGCATGATTTCTGGCCTGAATTCTTCAAGTGTAGAATGGGAGACTGAAGTCGTGCACATGGGGGACATAGGTCATGCTGTGGTTTCGCAGTAGACCTCTGCAGTGCAATTGAGTGTACAGTACTGAATATAATGGACGAAATAGGTAAGCACCTTGCTCTTCATATATTTCCAGAAACAATTGTTTGAAATGGTTTACCAATTAAAATTTGTAAATGGAAAACCCTATTATCTCTAGCCATGAGATGCATGTAGTGTTTTTCCTTTGTATTTTCACTTTCTGATTAATTGTATGGAATCTAACTTGATGCAAGGGGTTGCAGAAGAGTACTCTGAGTATACTGATATTTTGATTTGATTTTTTTTAAGATAAGTTTTAATCTTTCTTCAGTATCTGCTGTTAACAACTAAGTAATTCACTACTGATTGATTTCCAAAACCACCGGATTTCTTTCTTGACTTCTTGGTTGCAAGTAGCCATACTCTTGAAATACAGTGTGGTTATCTACTTGCTCACAACATCATATGGTCTAACTCGTTTTAACTTCAAATTTGTGAGGCTGATGGATGCTGAGGATGATAATGTGCAGCACAGGAAGGGGCCTGTTTGTCTGTGATGAAATCTTTTACATAAGCTAGGGACTGCAGTTGCTAAAACAGCTACAGCACAAGGTACCAGTTCCTAAACAGTAGGAACTTTGGTATCAGAACGTTTCCTTTCCTTGATCTGCCCTAGGCCAGAGAACCAGAGAAAGACGTTCTGTGTGAGGAATTATTCCTTGTTATGAGGAGTTAAAGGAGCTTTTCGCAACTCTTAACCTCCTGAGTTATTCAAGTTTGTGCATGCAGAGCATCAACACAAGGGTATTATTTTGTGTTTCCTCTTCTGTCTCCACTTAGTTTATTTTCTGGTGACTAAACCAGGCAAAAAATATTAATAAATAAATACTCTATTTGATGAAGATGCTTTTTTGCGGTTTCATTTTGTCATTCAGCGTGTCTGTTTCTTCTTTAGTAGTTGCCTGCTGTGTTTACTCTGTAAACTTCAGGTTTTGCCATCTGGGTGTACTTTTTGTTTGCTGTGAACTCTCTCTGAAGTGATGATTTCTTTCCTTTGCTATAAGTACTACTTAATGTAGCTGGAAGAAGCTTGATATTGAATAGTAGCTTGACATTACTGTGTGTTTTATATGCAACACCCTCACCTGACCCTTATTTCCCCTTATGGTGTTGGCAGCTCACTGTCCCTGTACTGGAATGTGGCTTTCCTTCATCCTCTATCCCAGGTGCCAGCTGCCATGGTTAGTTGCTGGAGTGTTTTTTTGACAACTGCTGCCTGACATGTCAGGCTCGAGAGCTAATGTGGAGGGGTGGAAGCCAGCATATATCTTGCAGACTGAGGGGTCAGCACCTCCAGACGTTGCTTTCTGTCCTGGTGCCTGCCCTAACACACAGCAGTGACTGATAAGCGCTCGCCCATCACACGGTTTAATTCCAGGCAGCGCAGCCCCAGCGCAGGCTGCTGTGCGTGTGTGCTCTGTGTGCAATCAGAGGGCCTAGTAAGTGATGGTGATTTTGTGTTTAAAACTTGAATTTGCTGAGATCAGGGCTGTCATACCGGGGTTGTTCTGAAAGGGAATGGAGTTGAAGGGTCTTTAATCTACAAATCATGTTGTGAAGTAATTCCTTCTCATAATCTGGGTTCTTTTGAATGTGTTATTTAAGTGGGGCAAGTGGAACATAGTGCTCTTGGAAATGAAGGATTACTAGCACTATCTGATGGCTTACTCTTGTACATGCACACTTAACTGTTTTCCCTGCTGGTTACAAGAATTTCTCCCTTTTTTTCTTCCTGAGCTTAGATTGCAGGTTTTTTCTCTTGGGAGTGGAGGATTTAAGGAGAGGAAGGAAGGGGATGCTCAGCAGTGGAGTAACCGTGACAGGAACAAGCAGTGCCAATAAGCTGAGACAGTCTACTTCACTTTAACTTCTAACATAATTGGCAACTTCAGATGTGAAAGGTTGTTGCTTTAGTTTCTTGTATTGTTGCCAAAAATCTTTGGAAATTGTTTTTGAAATATTAATATTGGTTGTAAAAGCAGTAGAATTCTGCAGCTCTCAGATAAAGTTGCAAAATAGAAATGGAAATATAACACAATTTTTTAAAAATTATTGGAGGATGTGAGCAGAGACAGCATTACATTATAAGGCCTTGATTGAATGAATTGATAGAAAACAAGGCAAACCTTTAGCCTATTAAAACTTATGTTGATATAATTTCTTTAATTGGTTATTTTAAAAAATAAACATAATGATAGAATTACCAAATTAAACATGAATTTCCTATATTTGGAGGCTGGTTTATGTATACAGCTGGTATAATTTTTTCAGTATTTATAATGAGAAAATTACACAAAATTAGGCTTTTGGATTTATCTTGCTCTTATCCAGAGCTGTCATATACTTAGCAGCATTAAAAAATCAGAGCTCCCAGTCTTTTAAAAACACATGTACAGTGACCAACATCTGTTAATGGGAAACAAAAGCAGAGGCCAAGGCTGTATAAAATGATGTAAGGTGAGGGGGAGGAGGAGGTGGCTTGGAAGAAGCTTTACATTCGCCAGCATGTTTCCATATGCATCTTCTAAGTCTTCCCTGCCCCCCTGGCCTAGTTGCAAAGCAGAGCTGTACTGACAGAAAGATGGCATTGAATAGGAACAACTGAAGCTGCCATTCCTATGAAATAGAAGGTTTGGCTCTTTGTCATCACTTTTTAAAACTAGGGGTCATGTAATGAAGTATAACTTCACATGTGTCCTTCCTGTTGTTTGTGGTTAGGAAGATGTGATATTGCTGTATCACATCACTACAAGCCCATCATACATCCTCAAAACCTGAAAAATCTCTTTGTTCAAATAGGGATGATAATTGTGCTTTCCTTTAGTCTCTCTTTTTTGTTTTTTCCTTTCAAAAATGCATGCTGATTCCTTGGTCAAAAAGAAGAAAAAAAAAAAAAGTAAATACATAAATCATAATATGGGCAGAGTAGTCACTGAATTGCTGCTTTTTCTGCCTGCAGGGATAGGATGGAAGTAATTTTTTCTCATGTATTCAGAGCAAGTCCCAGCTCAGACAGAAAGCAGATCTGTTTCAGGTATCTGAAGCAAAAGAACCAAAATTATTGTGTTTTTCTCTAAGCAGCAAAAGATTTGGAATACTCTTGTTGCCCAGCAACAGAACATCTTAGAAAAAGACATTTATTCACCTCCATGAGTTTGTTCTTTGAAACCCTATAGTAAATGCAGGAAGCAAAATGAGACTTTTGGATTTGGTAACAAATGTTCCTTGGAAAGCTTTAAGTTGTCAAAAAACCCCAATCCAACAACTAAAAAAGCAGAGTGTTTTAAGTTGTAACATTTTGGAAGTTATAATTGTGCTAGCTGAGACTGTGTGTGCTTCCTATTGTCATGAAAAAGTACATGTAGAGATCTTAATGAATGACTGCAACTTGTATTTTGGCTTTTACTATATTATTTCAGGGTGGCTTAAGATGTCAGCAGACATCAATAGGTACAGCAAATTTACAGGGTCATGTAACTGTGACTTTCAAGGTTAGGTGATATTTTTAACACAAGGTAGCTGAAAAAGCATTTGAAATGACTCTCTGCTATTTTTAATGTGTCTAGCACTTTAAAAAATCCATATAATCCTCTTGAACCAGATGGCTACAGTGAGTTAAAATCCCACGCTAGGATTTGAGCTTTTACCTGGTGCTGAAACCAATGTCATGACACAGAGATGCATCACTGAATTTGGACATGAAAACCTGTTTAAAAAACCAAATCATAAAACCCCAATACACACCCACACACCCACCCACACACACACACACACACACACACACACACACACACACACACACACCCACCCCCCCCACACACACACACACCTCCTGCAAGAAACAACAACCAAAAAAACCCCAAAACAGAAGGCTGCAGGAACTGTGGAGTCCCTCTGAATGTTGTCTGTTTGTTTCATCTCTTTTAGCTTGTGTTGTATAATATCTTTTTCCAAGCTATATTGGAATATGGAAGTTGGTGTTAACTAAGGGTTCCCAAACCTTTCTCCTGTGAAGGAAGAAAGACAAGAAGCTGGATTCTTTAACTCCTGGTAATACTTGAGCTGCCTAACTAAAGGCAGAATCCAACCTGAACCTTTTGTTCTAACTGTATGTAAGCATAGCCCAGGAATGCTTTGGGGGGGCAGGGCTGAGGTGAGGAGGAAGATGTTGGTGTTAGTCTTTCTTACACAGAACTACACCATGCTTGGGTTTACATCTTTCTTTCTGTTTTGGTTGGCTGGTTTGTTTTTAGCAGGACAGCTGGGTCTTGTATCTACAGAACTACAGTAGCAGCTCTGGAGGTGGTGAACAGAGCATTGGTGTTAGAATTCAATATAGCTGGTTATTAAGAAAGGCATACTATTTCACTGTGCTTGTTTCTGGCATTTTTTAAAAAAAATCTTAGTAGGAGGCAAATGAGTGGAATTTTAAAGTGTTGACACACCTTTAAGTTTTTATAGTTAAGTCACTCAGTAGTTAAAGCTTACTCCAGTGCATTCCAGCAGTTAACCAAAGATAATTTGAGCCAACTAGACACAGAAGTAACAGTCTTTCTTCAGAATAACACCTGAATTGCACCAAAATCTCTCTTCTTCTATTTATAAAATACATACATTTCAAGGGAATATATTGTGTTCAGCAGTGGCAGGAAGAGTGCAGCCCAAGTATAGCCCAAGTTCTGACTATTTCAGGAATGTATGTGTGCCACTGTTCTGTGCCATCAGTTCTCCACAGGAGTACTTGAGCATTTGCACTTGCCTTCTCCCTCCCATTTTGTTACCAACTGCAGCACTCAAGGGACTGAAATTACGTATTGACAGGTAGAGAAATCACAAGTGGCTTGATAGCAGGTAAAAAGGGACCTGATCTATGGGGCAGTGAAGGCTGGTTTTTAGAACATAAAATTTTAATGTGCTATCTTGAGATGCATTGCAAACTTGTTTGTGCTCCCCTAGTAGTTATAACTCAGTGTAGGTCCTTCCTAGCCAGTTGAAGGACAAAATATAGAAGATCTTCAAGAGATGTCAGAGAGATTCTTTTCTGAAGGCTGAAGTCCTTGAAGCTGGTGGCTCACAGTATCTGGTATTTCTAAGGTTCTTAGTGCAAAGCCTACTTAAGTGTCCTTAGTTTATTGCTCTAATACCTGCAAATAGCACTTGGAAAAGAGCAAGCATATAACTAACTAGGTTATTGATGACACATTCAACTTTGGTGACTTCTTAGCAAGACCTATACATATGAAAATATTTCTTAGTATTCTGGGAGCATTTCTACCTCCTGATAAAATTTAAGCTGACTCTGGGCAGCTCTTAAGAGGGCATGTAGGAGGTGAGAGCTGACCTTCTAGATGCAGTCACTGGAGAAGCTGAGTTTCTCTGGACTTCAGTGACAGCTTGCTGTTAGGCATGTTGGCACATGCTAGATTTAATCTTTATAAAGTTGGTGATGTGACACAGTGGAATTTTTCACCCTACTGTATTGACTTTACTGTGAGAGCTTTTCAGCTTGGTGACACGGTCCTATTCTCAGTTCCTTAATGTTACTTCAGCTAGACTGCCGCATTCAACTGTGAAGCAAGCAAAGAGCACGTTAAGAGGGGCATTGGGACAGAGAGTAGGAGGTTTGAATGAGTTACATCCATTAGGAATGTCCTGAACAAGTACTCCTGCTGCGTCTGCCAGATGAGTAGTTCAGAAATTAGGTTTTTGGGAAATAACTCAGTACTGTTGCAGCCACAGATTATTTGTGTGCTTTTACCTGAGGAAAATAGTGTGTTTGTGCTGAAGTGTGTTACTGTTTTGTGCCATGATAAATACAACATTTCTGCTGCTTTAATCTATGTTTATATCAAGGTGGAGAGGCACATGATAGTCTCATGAGGGCAGTTTTGGAGGGAGGGGGCACTCTAGCAATTTTGCCTAATTAAGTCATAACCAAGTCTTTCCCTCAGCTGCATGAAATGCAAATGTAGCTCTTAATCCTGCAGGCTTTAATTGCCTGAATGCATACACGGAAGCCAAGATGATATTCCATAGGAGTGTGGCAGACCAAAATGGCATACCTAAATGTGACCTGTAAATGAGGCTGACACTACAAGTGGCCAGTGAGTCTTAGGCCCTTTCCGCAGCTTTCACACAGTGTCCAAGTGAGACCTCATCCCCCAGGCCTTGCAGCCAGTGTTAGCAAGCGGTTTTTTTTGCTTAATGAAGCTGTGTCCCCAGACTCCCAGGGGCTTGTAAACTTGTGCATGATGTAGAGCATTCTCTGTGTTAGTGTGACCTTGTTCAGTTTGTCAGCCTCAAGCAGTTGGTGTACCCATGATTTATGAAGTCCATCCATCATTCCTGGAAAAAAATAAAACAACCACATTTTACCTCTTGTGTCTAGACATGGTGAAATATCTTTATTTACAACAGTAGAAGCATCTGTAAAATCTAAACAAGACAGGGAAACAGAGGTTATGTTTGGACTCTTTCTTCACTGCTTCAGCCATGCAGCTCGCTGATACAAAGGCCGCAGACCCTTTCAAGACTGGTGTACTCTAGAGTGTGTATTAGCATCAACTTCTACCTTTTTTTGTTGAGGATTTCTACTTCCATCTCCTGGGCACAAAAAAAGGGTGTGGAAGGGGCGAGGACAGAAAACACCACAAAGAAATGTGACCCTCTCTTTTGCCCTTCTCCAAGGCTGACCTCTGCTTTCTGCTTGTTTTTCCCTCAGAAAGACGTTCTCTTGCCATTTGGTGACTGGGCACAGGGCTCCACATGCTTACACAGAGCAATTGGATGATTTCCTTTCCCTTCTCTAGCTCTCTTAATTAACATTTACATTGCTCAATCTACACAACTCTGCCTGCCTGCATGCCTTCTCTTGTTACAGCCTCTGAAATGAGTGGTTTAAGAATTTGATAATTATATACCTTGAAAAACTCATTTGTATAATTATCTTGCATTTGTATAATTTATCTTGCTCTCTTACTTGCTCTCCAGTTTAGTTTTGTGGAAAGACAGAATACGATGTTATTGAGGGCAAAACTGGGAATAGATTCAGTGCTAGCTTGTGGGACTATAGGGACTCTGTGAGAGATTCGAGCTGAATCCTCTTCACAGTAAGTTTTCTCTAGCTTGTGAAAATAATGAGGATCACTGAAGTAGGAGGATGAAATATTTCTTGTTTGTTGTCTGAATGTTTTGAATTTTCTGATTTAACTCAGTGTTACCTTACTCTGTCCTCTTTGGGTTTCACCTTCAGCTAGTCCACAATCAACGCAACATGAAGTGCTTCTAGAAAACATGCACTTTAAGTTTGCCTACACTTCAATAATAAACAATTACAGCAACAATGTAACAAAGTCATGTCACAGAAAGCATTGAAATTATATTTTTTAAATGTAATCTCAGGTTAAACCACTTTAAGATCGTTGTTGCTATTTGTTACATCTGCGGCCTCATACCCGGCAGTGTACTAACAACATCTGTGGCATTTAATAAGAGAAGATAAGGTTGGACATCTCTTCACAAACAAAATTGTAAAGGCAAGTACACTGTTGCAAATGGTTTTAGGAAGACTGGGGGGAAAAAAATCAACCAAAACACCCTCCACCCCCCTGTCCCCAAACCCTCAACTGCAGATAAGAGTCGCCAACTGTTATGTAAATGTAGAGAAATCCTTAGAAATCTGCACTAAGATGACTACATTTTTAATATGCAGTTAGGCACTTAGCCTTGGGGAGAGAGGCCCACACAAGGCTTTTTCTTCATCTTCTGAGTTAGTTCAGCAACTGTTTCTCAGCTGGTCCATTTCAGCCTGAGCGCATGTAGTAAAAAGAACTCTTTCTTGGTTTGTGTGTGGTTCATTGAACAAGGTGGCTGCTTAAAAACAGGACTGTTTGCTATTGTACGTCATGTCACCCTCGCTTTTACCCCAACTGACCTTTCAGCTCTGCAGAGGAGAACACATCCAGCGATTAATCAGCTCACACTTATTATTTCAGGTCACTTGCATGGCTTAGACAAAAGGAGGGAGAGCAATATAAATGCAAATATTTTCAATGACTTGTTTTTAAGGGTAGGATGGAGCATGACAACCTGGGCTGCCTGCTGCGTTACAGTGAGTTTTGGTGGTGTGTTCTCTTGGTGGTGGTGAATTAAATACATTGGCTGGTTGGCCACCTCTTAGCAGGAACAGCCAGAGCTCTTCTGGACGTCGCAGCTGTAGGGAAAGGGGCTGTCATATCTTCATGGTAGGATTAGAGACAACTTGAGGTAGGTGGTGGGATGGAGTATCTTGGGCACTTCTTTGTATCCAGAATGATTTGTCATAGGAATTGTTAATAGTTAATGATCCATGGAATGCAGTGGGCTTCAGATCTTATCAGGCATGCAAAGTATCTGCTAAAAAGAATACATGATACTTTTGAAAGTACTTCTATGAATAAACATGGAAAATACATATGTTGATAATCCATAGTTGATGATCTGTCCAGCATTTCATGTGCTTAGAAAGCTGAGCTCTCAAGTTTTAAACGTTTTTCTGGGGGAAAATGGTAACTGATCCTATAGCAGCACTTAGGTGGTACTGGATTCAGGACATATTCAACATTTTCTAGGCGATATTATTGAAATTGGAGAGGCATTTTGTTTTCATTCAACTGCAGCAGATCTTTCTTATTCGTAACTAGCTCGGAGGCTGTAGTTATCTGTTCTGTCTCTTCCTGTGACTTCTGTTACTTTCCTGTTTCCTCAGGCAGACCAGAGTGAGTGTTCTGTGGTAGTTGTGGGTTCCCCAGCCAGTTCAGATCCAGCTCTGATGAAGAGACTGAATGTGCTTGAGTGTATGCATAATGGTCTCTTGGCTTCAAGAAGGGCCACAGATCTAAGTTTATGTACAGGAGGAAGTAGTTGCAGGGTAGGAGCATTGATTCATTTTACTATGCAGAGAAGTTTTTAATAGATGCAAATATATAAGCTGTTTAGCTTCCTACTGAATATGTCATGTAGCCTGATTCACAGTAGCACTCTGTGACG
This sequence comes from Laterallus jamaicensis coturniculus, assembly GCA_022605575.1. Lineage (NCBI taxonomy): Eukaryota > Metazoa > Chordata > Aves > Gruiformes > Rallidae > Laterallus > Laterallus jamaicensis. Next base: position 65,263,304 of record JAKCOX010000001.1, read on the forward strand.
CATGGACTACCTGGGAGTACAGTGTCCTTCTCCCAGGTTGCTTACAGTCTCTTAATCATTACAATATCTAATCCCTGATTAGATGTTGAGGGAGAACAGTTCCCAAAGCCAGTCATAGTGTTCATTAGCTCCTGAGCAGATGACTCACTAGCACGTCTTCAAGAGATTTCCTTGGAACATCCATAGAAGATTATTGTTCTAGCATGGACCTGATAGTATCACTGACAAACTCATGCCATCTAAATATAACATTAATTCTGCCAAGAGGAAGATCTTATTAACCCCTAGATTTTTTTTCATTTGTTTATTTTTATAGTATTACCAGAGTTATCTTCTCAAACATATTCACTGACACATGTGGCTCAGCACATTACCTGAATTTCTTCCAAACAGGGCATTGACAAAGTGATTCATCCTCTTCACTAATATTATTTTGAGACAGTATCATCACAGAATCACAGAACTGTAGGGGTTAGAAGGGACCTCCAGAGATCATGGAGTCCAACCCCCTGCAGGTTCCCTAGGACAGGTCACATGGGTAGGTGTCCAGATGCGTTTTGAATATCTCCAGAGAAGGAGACTCCACAACCCCCCTGGGCAGCCTGTCCCAGGGCTCTGTCGCCCTCACTGTGAAAAAGTTCTTCCACATATTGGTGCAGAACTTCCTGTGCTCCAACTTGCAGCCATTGCCCCTTGTCCTGTCCCCACAGACCACTGAAAAGAGGCTGGCCATTTCCCCCTGTGCCCCACACTTGAGATATTTATAAACATGATTATGATATCGTTTTGCACTATGTTCCAACATACACTGAGTGCAACTATGGGGAGAAGAATTAAGTGATGCACATCCTGCATAATGGAAACAAATTATTTGGCGTAGGTCTAGTCTTCTACCAAAACTAAAATAATCTTTTTTTTTTCTGGTAAGCCAGGGGAAAAGATGGACTAGCTTAATTTGTATTACTATTTCACAGTACTTATCAACAGAAATGAGGGAGGTTTCTACTGAAGTTAAAAGGTCTCAAAATTAATTCCCAACTCAGAATCAAACCTTACTGGTTTGACATAGTTACTGACATCAAAATAAATTCAAATGTAGACAAAATAAAGTTCTATATAGAGTGTAAATTAGTATATTTTCTCCCTACAACCTCAAATTAATTAAGTTAATACCACTTATTTATAGTTGCTTCTTTATCTAGATGTAGCAATAGCAGGAGGTTTAACTGGTTTAGCTAAATTTGGACTGCTCTTAATTTACAGAAGGTTAGGAGGAGTTGACAGCTACTACAACCTACTGCTAATTATGCACGTATGACTCTCAGTTCACTGTGGCATTAATTACTGTTAATTACATATAGTTTAAAATGCATGGATTTAGGTTTGGTTTTTGTCAGTCACAATGAAGGGTAATTGGTCCTTCCTCTCTGTGTGAGGGCCACATCAGTGCCATCATGCTATCTGCGTCAGATGATCTTGTTCAAGGTGGTGTAGGATGGTCAAGGATCTCCATGCCCAAAGATCTAAAAGTTTTTAAACCTATGTGAATATTCAATAATTGGCAAAGGACAGTGTTTCTCTTGGTAAATAATTTAAGACGTAGTCTGCTAGAGAGCTGTGGTGGCTAGGATACTTCATATTCTTTACAGGGAGCGTAATTCCAGTCCCAAATAATCTGTATTGTGTGAGAGCACTGAAAAGAATTATAATTTGGCAAGGAAGGCCTCTGCCTTGTGTTACAATGTTGGCTGCAACTATTTCTTCAATCACTTGTTTCCCGAGACCTCAATGAAGATCAAGAGCCTGTTCTTAATGTTAATTCATAGAATCATAGAATCATAGAATGGCAAGGGTTGGAAGGGACCCCAAGGATCATAGAGCTCCAACCCCCCTGCCACAGGCAGGGACACCAACCTCAGGCCTGGAGCTACACAAGGTTGCCCAGGGCCCCATCCAATCTGGCCTTGAACGCTTCCAGGGATGGGGCATCTACCACCTCTCTGGGCAGCCTGTTCCAGCACCTCAATACTCTCTCGGTAAAAAACTTCCCCCTAATATCCAATCTAAAACTTCCCTCCTTTAGCTTTAATCCATTCCCCCTTGTCCTGCCATTATCCACCCTTTAAAGAAGTTGATTCCCCTCCTGTTTGTATGCTCCCTTCAGGTACTGGAAGGCTGCAATGAGGTCCCCCTGCAGCCTTCTCTTCTCCAGGCTGAACAAGCCCAGCTCCCTCAGCCTCTCTTTGTAGGGCAGGTGCTCCAGCCCTCTAATCATCCTTGTGGCCCTCCTCTGAACCCTCTCCAACAGTTCCACATCTTTCTTGTATCGGGGACCCCAGATCTGGACACAACACTCCAGGTGGGGCCTCACGAGGGCAGAGTAGAGAGGGACAATCACCTCCCTGTCCCTGCTGGCCACCCCTCTTCTGATGGAGCCCAGGATACCATTGGCCTTGCAAGCTGCAAGAGCACACTGCTGGCTCATGTTAAGTTTCTGTGACACCCGGGTCCTTCTCAGCCTTGCAGTGAAGTTAGACCAAAAAGTCAGAAGACCTTTCAAATTTGTTGCTTTATTTTTCTCATATTTTTCCACTTTCTAGGTCCTGAAATAAAACTGTTTCTAATCCTTTCCTGACCTATTCCAAAACAAAGCTATTTAAAAGGAATGATACCAGTTTTTGTGCTCATCTTCTATGATCCCTGTGCTGCTTGTCAGGCCATGCAAAGCATGGGGTTTGTCAACTGAGGAGCCCCAAGAGCCATTTCAGGCCTAAATTTACTGGGTGAAAAGAGAACCAAGTACAGTGGACAGGAAAAGAAGGGGGGTTGTGCCCTATATAACGTAATGGCTTGAATGATTGGAGCTTTGCCTTGGGCAGGTGTCAAGCCAGTAGAGAACTTGTGGGTCAGGAGCACTGATGATGCTGTAGTCGATGTCCACTGCAGACCTGATGAAGAAGTGGGGAGCTGGTGCTGCCCTTAGCTGCAGGTCGTATTACTCGTGGTGTCTCTTAACCACTTTTCTGGAAGGGCAATGCAGCTGAATGCTAGAAACCAGGAGATGAGTCCAGTATGTTCCAGAACAATTCTTGATGCAGGTGATCAATGAACTGAGTAGGAGACACAGATATGAACTGGTGGATGATGTAAAGGTTGAGGGCACCTTTAAACTGCTTGGTTCTGCAGAGTGCTTGTCTCTAGTTGCATCAGCTTCTGGCATTGATATTCTATTAAAAGCAAGTGAAATGCTTATTTGGAAGTAAAGTGCTGATGACTTTGTTTTGGTCTTTTTTTTTTTTTTTAAATTGCAAAGCTGGCACAGCAGTAGGTAAGCACTAATGAAAGTAAGTGAGCTGGCACTTCAGTTTTTGGAGCTAATGCTTTAGAGTGTCTTGGACAGAAACAGTGCATCTTGTTACTGTGTCCTCTGTTGTACAGCTGTGATGTGAATCTTAATGGTTCAGAGCATGAGCAGTTATGTTCTGGAGTTTCCTAGCTGTGCCGATGAAGGGGCTGTGGAGCAAGGTGGTATCTCTTACACAGCAGCACCTTGTGTGATTATTTGCAAGTGATTGACTTTTAAACATTCATTATAGGAGACAAACCAGTAAGGTGGATGTACGCTATGTTATTTTAGTCACATTCCACAGGGTTTCAAGCTTTTTGTGGCCTGGGACCTCACTAGTGGTGTCCCAAGTCTGGTTGGATATAGTGCAACAGGTTTGCATACAGAGCTGGGAGTGTGATTGGAAGATAAACAGGTACAGGATATGAGCAAGTACGACTCCATGGTCATCTTGATACACAGAAAGACAGAGACTGTGTAAGCAGATTTATGGAACATGGTTGTGAGGAACTAATGCTCTGCTCTCAAGGGAAACTCAGCATATCAAATTATTCTAGCCTTGGTTCACTATGGAAGACTGCCAGAGTGATGGAAAGCACTAATGTCCTGCTCTGGAGCTGATTGCAGTTGATGAGAACTCCATTAATTATAAAAGCCTTGTCTGATATGCTAGTGGGCATTTTTGAGTGTTTAGTATTAGCAAGTTGGTCATTTTGGATCTGTATTACCATCTCTTTTGTGATTTAAAAAGTAGTTTCATGAAGGACTGAAGGAATCTCAGTGAGTTTCTGTCTCCCTGTGGAGTAGCAATCAAACGGGCAAGGCTCAAAGAGTAGCTTTGTAGCAAGGCCACTTACATCCTCAAAAATAATGTCTACTAGTGCAGTGCAGGGAACCCAGGAAGCAGGTAATGCTTGACCTGATACCAGCTGTGAACATGGCCCTGAGTTTCACCTAACCAAACCTGGTGTCTGTTTTTGAGCAAAGCAAAAATCCTATGTAGTCAAGGCAGGAAATTGACAGTGTGGGGACGCTGAAGGTAATTTCTGAGAACCATTGTGGTGTTGGTATGGAGCCAGTGTTGTTCAGTGGTTGTGCACAAGAAAACTTAATGGCCCTGGCAGCCAGCCTCAACCTCTGCCTCTGTGAGCAAGGGGAAGAGTTGGAGGACAGGGCTTGAGTGACTTGCCTGAAGGTGAAGCAGGCTTCAGCACTTTTCTGTCTCCTATTAAGGACAAAGAGGAGAAGCCTTGTCACAGTCTGAAGTAACTGGACCCAGCTACCAGGCATTGGCACAGGCTGCCAGGGCTTTCAGAAATACGATGCAATCGTGGTGAATGATGCATTGCTGTGTGGAGTCAGATGCTATGATTTCAGCTTTATGTTGCTCATCCCTTTTCTCTTTTTAAATTGTACCTTTCATGTCATGTATATATTTGTATACGAGGCTTTTTTTTTCCTTGTGCTGAAGTGGAATATTTAATGCATATTACAGAGCAATACATTGTATTTTAAAATATTGCATTGACATAGTTAAGTCATTTGCAACACCTGGCAGTCCACTTTTTTCTATTTCTGTCAACCAAACAAAAGAATCAATGACATGTTCTATAAAAAGTTCTAGAGATATACATGAAATGCTACAGTTTAGTCTAGCAATCCTTGTAAAACATGTCATCTTTAAAGGTGGGGACCCAACGAATATGCTAAATATTGCTAACTTGTTCTCATTGTTTCTGGGGGTGAATTCAAGCACTCCTTATAAAATGTTTAGTTCTGCTCTCACAGAGCGGTATTTGTTTCATTCTTGTTGGTACCAGGCTGTCATGGTTAGGCTGCTGCAATGTGGCTTAGAGGTCTAAATTCTTTTTCTACATCCACAACAGAGAGGAAGCCAGTGTGAATTTAAAAGCTGTAATTCCATGAAGCACTTCAGTGATGGTGTTGTAAAACCAAGATGTTTTGCATAATAAAATAACCCCAAGTGAGAATTTTATCCTCCTCATGCTTGACTTGAGTTTTACAAGGCAGATGGCAAACAATTAAGGTTGCATAACATTTCTCATTAAAAGAGCCTTGTTTCAGTCTCTTTATAACTTTGCTGGTTTTGGGCTCTGTTTCTTTTTTTACCAGGTTCTCTCCTTCCCTTTGTTTTGCTCATCTTCAGCAAATGGACCCAGTTCCTGAAGAATGGGATGTGGGAAAGTTATAGGGACTTCTGCTTCTTGGAAAAAAAAAAATCTTAATAGCAGTCTTAAAAAATCTTAATAGCCTAAGGCCACTGTGCTTTGGAGGAAAGATTTGAAACTAGGAATTTGGTTTTAGAGCTATACCTCCTCCTGTCCCTCTGAAAACCCATCCAAATTAGCCACACGAAAAGTCAGTCAGCTTGTGCCTGATGGGGATGCATTCAGCATTTGAGTGCTATGCTGCTGTCCGGGTTTTTTGACTGAACAGAGACAGTGGCCTTTCTTTTCAAACGCTTTGGGCTCATCAGTGTTCACATGATTTGTCATCCCCATGAAATGAATGAGCACGCTCCTCCCCGGAGCTCCCAGGGCTGAGCAGGACTCTCCTTCCCTGGCTGCTTCCAGGCTCTGCAGGCTGATTCGGCACCAGGCAGGCTGACTGTGAGCATAGAGGCTTGTACATCTCCTACATCTCCGGTGCTGCCCAGGTACCTGCTGCTTTCTGGGTGCGCAGGAAAAGTGATCTGATGCCAGCTGAGAGAGGTGGGGAGGAGAAGGTGTTTGGATTGGAACAAGGCCAGCCGGAAAACTACATGTGTGAGAAGTAGAAAGGCAGGAGAAGCGGGTTGCAAGGTAGTACATTCAGGAACAAAAGAAAGAGGTTGAGGCAGTGCCTGAGGTGTGGAGGAGGATGCAAGATCAGGAAAGGATCAATAGAGAAGGGGAACAGGACTGCAGCTGGTTGGAAAGGAATGGAAAATATTGGCAAAACATGTTTTCCCCATCTAGTGGCAGGGTGGTAAATCTGCCAAATCAACTGTGTTATCCCAGAGAATACAGCATTGAGATTTCCTGAGCTAATTTGGTAATTGAGGGTGGAGGGGGATAGTGGTATGTTAAATTGCAGTCTTTGTTTGTTTGTATGTTTTTAATTTTGGGTGACTGATACATATCAGTACATAACACAAGCAGCTTACTAACTTTTAAGCTTTGGAGTTCAGGCACTGAAAAGTTAGGAAACCTCAGAGTTAAATTTGGCCATGCAACTTGGTTTAATATAACCTGTGCATGTACATACTGTTGAATAGTTAAGCATGTGATTGTGCTCTTGGAAGTTAATAGTTCTCTCATCAGGTTGGCTAAACAGCTGTGAATGAAGTCAGGCTTTGATCTCTCTGGTAATACTGCATACCTAAACTTGTGGAGTACAGCCTCATGGAAACCTCATTGGAACGTTTTCTAGGTTAGTGTCTAAAAACCTGGGATTTGAAACAGGTTGCAGTTTAGTTATTAGAAACACTAGTCCAAATGCAAATTATTGTGCAAGTTTTGGTATCTAGAATGAGAGGCATTCACTGCAAGATACTGAACAGTTGAGGGTTTTGGTTTAAAGCAACTTCTGGGTGTGCCTTCTATTTTTGAATACTTAAAATCTGGTGTTAAATAGATTTATTTTGATTACAGCTTAGTCAGATGTTTCACATTATATATTCAGTCATGTCATCCATATAAAACAATGAAAAATTAGATCTGAAGAACAAAACGAGTTTTATGCTTATCCTGTTCTTTGTTCTGTGTTAGACACAATCCAACCAGCACCATCATGGATTTTCCCCAGGCAGCTCAGACACCAAATAGAATGTCAGTGATACTTTTTTTAACACCCACTTTGTTTAGACAGGTTACATAGGTACATCAGACTAAAAGCAATAGGATGAGGCAAGGTAAGTTTTTTGTTGTTCCTGTTAAGAAAGTAGACTAAGAAATGTAGGGTTCTATTTATTTTCTGTAGACACCCATTCTACCCATTCTTACATGTGTTATTTCTATAGAATGCTTGATTTTTCAGGGGTTGTTAAAACCTGGAATATGACTGGAACCTTTCTGACTGTTTCTGAGGTCACAGAGCATGCTTAAAATAAAAGCTAAGTCAGTCAGAGCCAAAAGGTTTCCCTGAAGACTGGAGGGGAAAACAAGTGAAATTTATTTCTCCAGAGGCTGAGCGCTGCAAATTCAGGCAATGCAATCGTCTAACTAGTGAGTGAGCTCACAAGAAGTGCTTGAAAAGCCAATGACACCAATGCTTAAGGAAGTAAAAGAAACTCTGCAAGGATTTGGAAAGATTTATGCTTTATGATGTATAAAGAGCTGACATAGGTGGACTTGGGGCAAATGTTTGTGCTGCCAATAATTTGGCAGTGTCTGAGAGAAATCAACTGCCATGGAGATTCTATAGGGAAAGAAGTTTTGGTTTTTTAAAATGCTTATGCACATGGTGGGGAGCCACAGCATATAAAGATAAGCTCTGCTTTTTAGTGGTGTAGCACTCAGCCTAAGATCACAGAAAGAACCTGGGGAAAAACATACTTTGGTTTTGCTGTTGTAACTGAAGTGATGAATTATTCTTACAGCACCAAGGTTAAAGAGCTCTAATAACCATTTGATGGGTTCCTATTAGAGAGACTCTAAATGGTAGTGTTATTTAAAGATTGTATGTGAGTACCTTCCTGTTCAAATATATAACTTTGTTTTTCTAAATACATATTAATATATTTTTTCCAAAGATTTGGAGCTCAGATATAACTAAGGTGGTTTGTGCAGCATCAGTTCTGCAAATGCAGTATTGTACTTCACAGAATCACGGAATTGTAGGGGTTGGAAGGGACCTCAAGAGATCATCGGGTCCAACTTACCTATTAGTCTCCTGCCGTTATGCCAAGCAGTATCTTATTCCTCAGGAAGTCCTGTCTCTTGCAGCTTTATATCAGTAAAGATCACAATAAAGATTACAGTAAGGAACTGGTCCCTGAACTGAAAATAGAGTTTCCAATTTTTGATTATGTTCACTTTGAAACGTAAGTTCTCCAGTAAATGGTGTCTTGAGAATTTAGTTCAGCTCCTGGCTGGTGGTAGCTGTATGTGCTTTGTGCCTCCTGTGTAGACCTGGTGCAGCTTTTCTTTTTATGGTGAACGAAGTTATTAAGGGTAAGTCAAGCAACAGAAATATATTTTTGTTAAGTCAGTGTTTCAGCTCAGCAATAGCAGGAAGCATTCCTTTTTCCTTCACTGTTTCTGAATATATGCATTTTGCACCACATTAAATGCTTGCTTTATGTAGCTTTCAGTAATAGGATATATCTTTTGTATAAAGAATAGGAGAAGAATTGGAAAATGGAGTGTTGTACTTGCTCTAAGTAGTTACAGCATCCCTTCTAGTGAGGCAGTGTAGCAGAAAGCTGCCTGTTTTCCTCAGGCAAGTGTACTCTCGATTGGTAATGGCTTGAACGTGTTCATCCAGGAACTTAACTGCTAAATAACAGCATGCAGTCTCTGTAGTTCTAACTGTCAGAAATCATTGTCTGCACAGAGTGGATTATATAAACAAAGTGCAGCTTCTGTGAATCTTCCTGCTGTCTTTAGTTGAGTTGATGTTGATATAGTGACTGGCAGGCATTACTCATGTTTTATTTCTCTAAGGCTGGAAGGAAGACTCTCTGTAAAATTTGTGAACTGCAGAGCTTTGACCAGGAAACTGCAGCAAAGTCACCTGTGTTACTTGTATTGGTCCCACTAACTTGTGTGTGAGTCATGTTATGGGTATTCTCCCCCTCTACTCGATCTAGTGAGACCACAACTGGAGTACTGTGTCCTGTTCTGGAGTCCCCTGCATAAGGACATGGAACTGTTAGAACGGGTCCAGAGGAGGACCGTGAAGATGATTAGAGGGCTAGAGCACCTTTCCTGTGAAGATGATGGGCTGAGTTGGGGTTATTCAGCCTGGAGAAGAGAAGGCTCTGGGGAGACCTTAGAGTGGCCTTCCAGTAGCTGAAGGGTTTTACAAGGAAGCTGGGGAGGGACTTTTTAGAAGGGCATGGAGTGATAGGATGAGGGGGAATGGTTTTAAACTGGAAGGGGGTAGATTTAGATTGGATATGAGGAAGAAATTCTTCACTATGAGGGTGATGAGGCACCAGAACAGGCTGCCCAGAGCAGCTGTGTCTGCCCTCTTCCTGGAAGTGTTCAAGGCCAGGTTGGATGGGGCCTTGAGCAGCCGGGCCTCGTGAGAAGTGTCTCTGCCCATGGCAGGGGGATTGGAACTTGATGATCTTTAAGGTCTCTTCCAATCCTAACCATTCTATGATTCTCTGTTGAAAGTTATATGATAGGTGGTTGAGAGTTCGCCACTCTGGAAGAGAAACACCAACAGATGTCCCAGGCATAAATCAAAGTGGCCTAATGTGGTGTTGTGTGAAGATAATTAGGTACCAGCAGTGCTATCTCAGTGTAATGCTTAACTTAGATTTTTAGCCAAGTTTTTAGCTCCTGTGTTGGACTGTAGTGTTCACAAGGGTCTCCTGCTTTCAGTACCTGAGTTAGCTCAACGTATTGAGTGAGGAAATGAAACCAACATGACAATGAACATTTTCCTTAGTAAACAGGGACATGGTACTTCATTAAGAAGCTGCATCTTTGCAGAAATCTAGGTAGCTTTTGTAGCCAATTGTACTTCTTTAAGGCTTCTTAGCACGGAGCCTTAAATGCCTTAACTGTTAGCATTAAACAATACCGCTGCTTCTGTTTTTCCCCGCATGCTCCCGTCTTGTGTTTTGAGCCTCCTTGGTGACAGGCCTCTAGTTATTCTCCCACAAATGAGGTAATTCACTAGTTTCTCTTGCAACCTATTTTTCTTCATAGAAGCAATAGGATGAGATTGAAGATGGCTTAAAGCACTTATGGGATGAAGGCCAGGAGTCCACTTAGTTCAGTGGATACCATGATTCTGAGTTTAAAGTAATTGAAAGCAGAGGAGGGGAAATCTTGGATAATGGAAATCTCTTAAGCTTTATTGTAGGTGTCTTTTAATAGGGATGGGAAGTGAGGGAATTGTCCTTCACGTGGCAGGCTAGTAACTTGAAACCCAGCGAGAGCTGCTGGTAGAAGCTCTATGGAAAGAAAGTGGTTGGAGGTAACCCGAAGGTCAAGGAGCTGGTGAATGTGGCCTGAAAGTCATGCTGTGGGAGAGCCATGTCATAGGTGTCCCTTGCATAAATGTGCATAATTGTGTAACAGTACAGAGTAATCCAACCAGAAAGAAAGCTTTCAAGGGAAATATGCTATTTTTCATCTACTTTTCTTCTGCTTATAAAGTCCATACCACTTCATTTTTGTAATGTTTCATACCTCTTTGAAGTACTTGCAGGTCTTTGTGTGTGTGAAAATGCTAGAAGCACCCTAGTGTTCAGAGTATGCATGCAGTTACACACAGCAGAGAGATCATTAAAGCAGACAAGCTCCTGAAATCTCTCTTCTATACAATATCCAGAAAGCTAGTACTTATCTGAATGTGCTTCCTATAGAAAAAAGTGGTTCCAAAGTCTCACCTTGCTTCCATGGTCTAGACCGAAGCTCAGCAGACTGAGCTGTCAGTTGTTATGCAGGACATACTCAGCCTGCACCTGAATATGGTATGTGTGTACGGGGAGGTCCCCATATGGCAAAGAGGATCACTCTGTTACTGTAGGAAGGGGTTAGTTACTGTGAGACAAACGACCAGCCCGTTGCCATGACAGACATACCGCCATTAACAGGCCTGCTCTGTGTCTTAAACTAGGATGGTAGCTGGGAAGATCTGTGCACACGGTGTGAAGTCTTGTCAGACTAGTACAGCCTGAACAAATTTGGGAAGAGTTAAAGCATGGAAGAAAACTTAGATATGTGCTGATTCCAGTGGCTTTATGTATGCAAGTGGGCTGGCAAGAAGAAAGGACTGTGGTGCTCTGGGAGCTTATATGAGTCTCCTGAATCAATCAGTAGATGTTGTTCATTTTAGCAAAAATAAATGTTACAAAAGTACATATTTCATGAAAAGAACGTTTATTTTATTTGCATTGCCTTCTCTTATTGCAAAACTGAGACCAAAGAGATTGCTTTGTTTTTCAGAAGGTTTAGATCTCAAGATCAAGTTGCTTATAGATTTGCTTATCGTGTTGATCATAGAGAAATATATAGCAAAGTATCCATTCTCCTGTTCTTTCTGTCCCCATATTCACTTCACTGTGGTGCAGTTACTGTCGGTAGTTTTGTAGAACCCAAATGCTGCAGTAGTCTTTGATCATTGTACCCTCTGAACAAAGGTATCAAATAATGAATACTCAAGTTGCTCTCCTCAGCTCAAGTGATCTGACCTTGGGATCAGTGTGATACTGAAAGGCTGGTCTGTGCCTAATTCTCCAGTTCTCGGTGGTAGGTGTAAGCTTCATTGTGACTTGGAAATGCTCACAGGAATTACCTCACAGTTTGGAGCAAGCTGTCTAGTTGAAGTCCAGAAAAGTTTCTCATGTAGAAAAATGCACAGGTGCTCCATTTCATAATCAGAGGTGACCTTCCATGTGCAACCACTACGACTGCATTGACACGGGCCCTGGATGTGGGGATCTGTCTGGGGTAGCAAATGCTGCCTGCAGCAGTCAGTCTGAGGAGGAGAGGCAGCTATTACTCTTGTACCTTGGCTGAAAGTGTTTTCCCTTGAGCAACAGGCTCAGAAATAAAACTCCAGGTAGCATATTGCCCAGTCTCAGTGTTGAAGAGCACACTGCCTAAGACAGGCTGCTCAGCACAAGATGCTGGGTGTCTGGAACTGAAGCTGTCCTGCGTGCCCTCAGGTGGTGGCATGGTGGTTTTTATTTTGGTGATGTGTAATTAAAAAGCTTCCATTTGTGTATCTGTACCTGGACAGGCTTGCCAGCATTCTGGTCAGCTGCAGAACCACTGCTGCACAGCACAGGTCTCTTACAGCAGGTAGTAAAGGGGCCTTTTTTCCTAGTGGCTATTTTATGTTAATATTGTTGGTTTATATTGCAGTAAGATGATACAATGTAACTATCCAGAGGAAATTGCATGAATGCCAGCTGTTTCATAATTGCTGTTACAGTTACTGTGTTTCTTTTAGCATCTGTAGGAGACTAAGCAGTGTAAGAGCTCTCCCTACAAAGGCACTCATTTTGGTATGTTCTAAGTTATTTAATATTTTAGGATGCAAGGCTTTTTACTTTTGGCTGATTATGCTGGCTTTAATCTTTTCTAAATATGCATTTCCCAGTAGAGCAGTTACACAGTTTTAATCTAAAAAAAGTGTCTCTTTCCCCATAGTTATTTGCATCATCCAGTTTTATGTCTGTGGATTGTTTCCAAAGAAATCTTTGTATGCTTCTGTTTTTAGTGTTTTACAATTTAGTGCTGAATTAACTGTGACAGTTCTAAAATAATCTGTTTATATTTCTAGTCTACAACATAGTGAAGACAATAGCAACTTCTGTGCTATTCTATAAGTAGCAAACTTGATCTACAGTCTGCAAGTACTCTTTTCTTTCACTCCAGCTCCTTCAACAGTGCCTTTGACATACTTCCCTTAGCAAGAGAATCTAAGTGTTGACATCTAAGCAAAATTAGGCACATCTCTTTGTTCTTTCAAACTGGAAGTCTAGATCTTATTTTTAAATCACTGGAGTGCATTAAATCTAAGTCTTTTAGAGAATTGACACGTCCCAGTCCCTACTGCCTCATTGCTATAGTAATGAACAGAACCTTGTAAAGATGTTTAAAAATAATCTTGTCAGTGTTGCTTATTAGAACATTTTGTTACAAAAGAATTTGGGTTGTAGTTCTACTGGTATAACTATACCCATTCTGCCAGCAGTTCTGGAAAATTTCAGTTAGAAGCTCAGGGATGTTACTTTGGCTGTGTTCCTGTTTTTCTTCTGAAGCAGTACCTCTGATAAGAGACACTAGAAAGATTTCCTTCATGAACCACCTACACCAGGGCTTTTTAAGAGGGCTTGGGGTATTTGGGTGGGATGAAGGAGGCTGGACAGTCAGTGTGCAGTGTACTTTTCATCCCGATACTTCAGTTCTGTTCCTCCCCAAAGGATTAACCTGAAAGACAGTCAGTGCACTCGTTGTGTCTTGGTTCCTCTTTCCCTAAAAAGCTCTTGTCTCTTGTGACCAAGGTGATGCAAAATGCATATTAATGTCCTGCAGGCTTCTCTTCCTATCAGAATCCTCTGATTCTGTCATTGGCTTTTCTGCACCCTAATACTCTATCCTACAGCCCTCACACCCCCCAATAATTCCCTTGCTTTTCCATTCTGCTGTGCTAAAAAGATCTTGATTTCTGATCCCACCCCCAGCACTGTTCTGAGCCTCCCAGCTGAACTGCACGATGAACCAGTCTCTGAGCCTTCCTGGAGACACCGGGCTCCAGTGACTGAGAGCAGAGGCTTCTTTCTTACTATGCTGGTTTGCTCCTGACCTTAGCAACTGCTAAAGGGTGCACCTGCTGGCTACCTGGACAGCACATCTGCTGCTCTGGAAGGGCTCTGCAGCAAGATTTTTAAAGGATGAAGTTTGCTTCAGAATGCACCCAGAACCCACCATTTATTACTTTCTGCAGGGAAGGAATGTTTTAAGGAGATGTTTTATATGACAAAAATGCTGATGGCTAGTTCCTGTGTTCCTGCACAGCTCAAGTGTCAGAGTAAACATCTCTGACAGGGCTGTTCTGAGCAGTATGTACAAATGGATTTCAGTGATGAGAGGAGGAGAAGGTTTGGTTTTGTGTTCAAGCTTTTTGGATACCTCTGCTCGATCTGTCACCATGCGTTTCTCAGTAGGGTTGTAACATGTTAGTTGAAAGTAAGAATTTCCTTGCTAACTTGCTTTGAAGGACTTTTTACTTTGATAACTACTATGTATGCATGCATACAAAAGCAAAGCTTGTGCTGGTTGCAGTGTAACTTTGGTACACTCAAAGCACTGCTTTATAATAATCTTATGAAAAGCATAACAGGTCCTGAACAAGCTTAGGGCCCCAAAGTGTGCTGATACAGTATAAAAATAAAAGCAAGGAGTGGCCTTGATTCAGTGTTCAGCTCAGACACAGCTGGTAGAAGCAGCAGCATGAAGAAGTTGGTCTGTCCAAGGTCAGTCCAACTTCCAGTACAGAGCAGTACAGCACTACCAGAAAACACTGTCTCCAGCTGTGCAGGAACAGATTGCCAGGCTGCTTCCCCCCAGGCTCTTCTTCAGGGGTAGTTTCAGAGTTGTTATTGACAAATAGATTTTTGTGAAAACTGTAGTCTTAAATGAGTGAACATACAGGGGTTTTCTTGTTTACTTTTTAAGACATAGTGCCTCACACATTTCTGGAAAAGGAAACCTGATTATAACTTTTGTCCTGACTTATTCTGAAGATTTTAATATTAGGCATCCATCTATCAGCTGAGCTGCATGCTTCTTGGTAATTTTTGGCCTGCCATAGGACTTGCAGACGTACTTATCTCTAGTCAGATTGCTGTCCTTTGTTCCTAAGGTTCCAATTTTAAAATATATTTAAAAAAAGATAAGTATGGAATGGACACAATATTTAACTTTAAAGCAATAAATTGTGCTAAAATATTGCTCAGTGTATTGTTTGTCTAAGTATGCATAAAAAGATGCTATTGATAATGCAAAGGATAGAAGATGCTAAAGACTTGCAAGATGTATTTTACTGTAAATATGGAGAATAGCTTTTGCACATATATATATATATATTTATATATATATATATTTATATTTATATATATATATATATATATATTTATATATATATTTTATATATATTTTACCAGTCTTATTCATGTACTGCAGATGTAAGAAGAGGAAAAAGCAGGTAAGCTTTTATTTGTGTTGAACTCTCTTCTCTCTGTATCCAGCCCCTAGATCATGGCTCACATCAATTTATTAGTAGGACAAACACTTCAGTTTTACTATTAGAGTTGCACATCCAAGCTTACTCTTTGGTCTTAAAGTTCAGTGCTGTTGCGTTAGAACAGCCAGTTGCTGAATGGTCAGACTCTAATTCCAAGGCAGGTATTCGGGATTTTGGTCTTAATGTGATTCTGCATTTTAAGCTAATAAACTTTGCCAGCTCTGACCTGTATCTGGAGTTGGAGCAGACTCCACCCAGCATAGCAGTACCTCTGATTTGACTGATTTGACAGCCAGTCCCTGTGCCCAGTGGCTACATAAAACTGTCTAGAGTAGCCCTACTTTTTTGTTGCTTTACACAGTCCCAGGAGGCTCTCTCTGTTTTCTACTTCATTCTGGCTAGTTCAAGCTATGTGTTTTTACACTTTGCCTGCCAGGCATAAGATGCTATATAAAATAAGCATGTGAACTAAAGAGTGGGGTTTTCTGTTTGGTTTTGGAGGAATGTTGCTGAGGAAATAGAGGTAGCAGAATTGGATGTTAAGGAGTAGACAACATAGCAGTTCCCAGGTAACTCTGTTCTAAATTTCCCAGTTCAGTGCTGGATTTCCTCTGCTATATATTGGTAATGCTCTTTGAATGAGGCACTAGTATGTTCCAGTAGTGACTTCTGATGCATTCTCTATCTCCCAGCAGGCACCCTCTGGCACTCTTTGACAGCTGGGAAGCTGTTGAGCCCAAATGGGGGATTAGCTGACAAGCAGCAGGGACAGAATACCTAGACTTCTTTTCTTTTTCCCTTTTAGCTCCTCCTCCTCTATTCTAGCTATTTTTCCTTTCTCCTCTCTGTTTTTCAGTGTTTCTGTCTCTCACTTGTGGAATTAGAGCACGAACCTGTAAGGCGGTGTCTCCTCTTGCCTGCTCAGCGCACCCTTTACCCAGAGGTGTACCTGAGCTGTCAGGCACATGTAGCTGCCTGTGTGCATGCATCTCATCCACGGTTCTGCAGCCCTTGTATGGCTCCTCTTTTCAGGCATTTGGTAGGGTGCTGTTCTGTGAGGGCAGCTGCGCCCTGGCGCAGGTCTGAGCACCATTTTGGGCTTGTTGTTCCCAAGTGCCCCATCCCACTGCATCTGTTGACGATTCCACTTCTGGAAATGGAGAGTTATGCCTGATGTCCTTTCTCAGCTGAACAGAGCTTTAAAATCATCTTTCCAGGTCTCCAGCCTTGCTGTGGGCTCTCTGGTTTGCGATTTACCTCGCTGGGGTGGTGATACATAAACAGCTGGTGTATGTTGTTTATGCAAACGTGCACTTGATTTGCCACATAATGATCGTAATCTGAACAGTTTTTAAGTTTTGAAAAAGCCTGTCAAAATGCTGGTGTGATGCATCCCAGCTCCCTATTTCCTTTGGTTGTTTGGGTTTTTTTTCCCTGGGGTCTGTGCAAATGTTCCTCTGCTTTCCAGGGAACCCTCCCAGGGGCTTTACTTCTCAGTCAGACTTTTCCCCTTGGATGTACTATCTTGCTTAGTCTCTCAGACCAGTCTTATTTGACCAGAACTGACCTGGCAGGTAAAGAAGCCCTGAAAGCTTGTTGTTGTCTTCCTTTTCCAAGGTTTTCTGAGACACTACCTCAGCTTTGTGTCTTCTAAGATGGAATTTCTCTTTGCACTTTTTTTTTGCTTCCCACTGCTAGTAATCCTTATTTCTGCTCACATGTATAACCTTTGGAGAAGCTGAGGAGAGATGGTTTCTTTACTTCAAGAAGAACACCTTAGACTGTAATGTTATTAAAAGCATTTTTTCTATTTGACAGATACTGATCATGGAACAGCTTTTAAAGTACTTCTTTCTGTTATTTAATGTTTGGGTTTTCCCCTTTTAGAAAGTAGGCTTTGGTACAGGTACTTGGGACAGGGAATCTTAGTTCCTGTGGGAAATGACTGAATTGAATGATAGTGGCTGTATGGGAAATGAGGTAAATTGAGATCTGTTATGAAGTTGCTTCTCAGTCCTTCTAGAGCTTGTACTCGTCCTGCTAACAGAAGCATTGATTAAACATGTCTGAATATGAACACACAGACATCTCTGAACCAATTACAGATTTGTAAATAGAATTCATTCCCATCGCACAACTGCTTTTTTAGGTATAATCTGCCAATTTTGCACTTCTCTTGGTTCAAAGTAAAACTAAAAGCTGAATGTACAGAGATCTTCCCTAGTACAGGTCAGTCTTACACATCCCTTTATTTCAGCTCTGTCTCAGCTCTGTCTCTGGAATGTTTAAATTCTGAATTCTATGCTGCAGCTGTTTTTCTCAGATCTCATTGTTTATAAATGCATATGTATTTAGCAGCAGTACATCTCTCTTTTTTCATCTTTTTTTCTGCTTTTCCAGATAGAGAAACTGAGATCTAGTTTTCAGTTTTGTAATATGCCATGTATTAATGGCAGAGCTGAGAACAAGGAGCTAAGGATCTTCTGACTCCCACTCACAATCTTATTATAGACCTTCTTATACTTAACATCAGTGTGTTATCAACATTGTTCTCATCCTAAATCCTAAACACAGCACTGCACTCGCTCCTGAAAAGAAAATTCACTCTGCCCTAGCCAAACCCAGGACACCACGCTACATCCTTAGAAGACCAAAATGCAATAATGAAGCGTGCATTCAGAGGGCAGTAGAATTCTCTATGTTGCTTTGGTGATGTAGTCCTCCATTTTATTTTGCAGATATAACTTCTTAGGTGATCAGGCCCAGTCACCATGGGTTCATGAAAGGCAGGTCCTGCTTGACTAACCTGATCTCCTTCTATGACAAGGTAACCCGCTTAGTAGATTAGGGAAGGGCTGTGTATTTTGTCTACCTAAACTTCAGTAAAGCCTTTGATATAGTGTTTTCCTACAGCATCTTCTTTGAGAAACTGGCTGCTTATGGCTTGGATGGGCATGTGCTTTGCTGGGTAAAATACTGGCTGGATGGCCACACCTGAAGATGTGAATGGAGCTAAATCTAGTTGGCTGCTGGTCACAAGTGGCCCAGTGCTGAGGTCAGTTCTATTAAATATCTCTATCAATGATATGCACCTTCCACAATTTTGTAGACAGCACCATGTTGTGTGGGAATGTTGATATGCATTAGAGTAGGAAGATTCTACAGAGGGATCTGCACAAGTTGGATTGATGGGCTGAGGCCAACTGGTTCAACAAAGCCAAGTGCTGGGTCCTACACTTGGGTCACAACAACCCCAGGCAATGCTACAGGCTTAGGGAAAGGGGTTGGAAAGCTGCCTGGCAGAAAAGGACCTGGGGCTGTCAGTTGACAGCCAGCTGAACATGAACCAGCAGTGTGCCCAGGTGGCCAAGAAGGCCAACAGCATCCTGGCTGGTGTCAGGAATAGCATGCCAGCAGGACGTGGGAAGTGATCATGCCCCTGTACTCAGCATTGTTGGGGCTGCAGCTCGAGTACTGTGTTCAGTTTTGGGACATAGAGATGCTGGAGCACGGGAGGGGCAGGGAAGCTGGTGAAAGGTCTGGAGTACAAGTCTTAGAAAGAGCTGCTGAGGGAACTGGGGTGGTTTAGCCTGGAGAAAAGGAAGCTGAGGGGAGAACTTAACACTCTCTACGACTACAGGAAAGGAGGTTGGAACAAGGTAGGTATAGGTCTCTTCTGCCAACTAGCAAGCGATAGGACAAGAGGAAATGGACTCAAATTGTGCTAGGTGGGATTTAGATCGGATATTAGGAAAAATTTCTTCACCAAAAGGGTTGTCAGTCGTTGGAATAGACTGTCCAGGGAGGCAGTTGAGTCACCATCCCTGGAGGGATTTAAAAGACACATAGGTGTGCTGCTGAGGGACATGGTTTACTGGTGGACTTGTGAGTGCAGAGTTAACAGTTGGACTCAATGACCTTAAGGGTCTTTTCAAACTAAACAATTCTATGACTCTGATTTTTCAAATTCATAAGTGCATGACCTGAAGTTTCTTTGTTAACTGTTACAAAATGTTGATATAGTAACTTAGCTTGGGTTCTTTCCATTGATTTCTCTGATTGGTACTTCATACTGAGTATATAGGTAGGGATTTAGGCAACACAAAATGCATTTTACCTTGGTTATTCAACTTGTGTTGCCAAAGCAGCTGTATTGTTCATGGTATTGTTTCATTCACGCTTGCATTTTAATCCCCAAAAGCTGCCTTAAAATGGAAGTTCTATACTGCTCTATACCTTTAAGCAATTGTTGGTAGCACGTATCTTAAAATTATCTGATAGATGTGCACTTTTAGTATGTCTTGGCTTTTACTGCTTAGTTAAATTTGCCTTTCACATGCTTGCAGTTAGGCATTTCAAGCAGGCCTGTGTAACTAACACCGGAGGAGAAGTCTGTGGTGAAGCAAGGGAGAGAAAACTCATTAAAAATTGAGGGGAGAAAGTATTTGACTCCTTGAAGGAATTTGTATTCCTGGCAGCTGGAGCAGATAATTCCATAAGTTTGAAACACCTTTGTCAGTACTCGTTTGATAGCAAGCTGGAGTTTCACTAGCCTGTAGTGAGCTGCTGAGGGTTTTTGCATCGCTGACGTTATGTAATGCATCCAAAGTTGTAGTTATATAGTAGTGTCCTGGCTTGGATGAGGCCAGCGTTAGCCCCCACCCCACCAGCAGCTGGCACAGGTAAGCTGAGCTGGCCACGGATGTTCCCACACTATGTAACATCACACCCTATAAAAGGGGCTGGCTGGGGAGGGGACAGCTTTGTGTGCCTCTGGGGCAGGCTAACTGTGAGCAGAGTGTCCAGTCGATCATCAGGTCGTAAGTGCTTTGTCTTATCTTGGTGTGTGTGCTGTGTGATGGGTCCTGTTGTTGTTCCCCTCTCCCCGTGCTGTCCCAGCAAACTGTCATTCCCTCACCTTGCTGTTCCCCTTTCCCTGCCTGTGTCTCCTCCCTGTCTTGCTGGGGCATGGAGGGAGAACTGAGTGGTTCTGGGGCTCAGCTGCTGCTGGGGCTAAACCATGACAGGTAGTAAGGGAATTGCTTCAGTCAATAAAAGTAGTAACCTCAGAGCAGTTCTTATACCAGGCCAATGCTTTCACCATCAGTCACTGAGCACTTAACAGGAATAGCTGAAGCAAGATGGCTTATCCAGCTCACTACTAAAATTGCTTTGAATTTTAAAGTACATACTTACTTTTAGAAAATGGGGAGGAGGAAAGCCTCCAACCATAATAAATAGTGTTGCATTGATGTGTTTAGAAAGAAAACAAGGTTTCGATTCTGCCCATGCTTCAGTCAGCGGGTGCTGACTGTGCAGTCTCTCAAATCCACACACTGGAAAGGTAGGTAGGTATAGTTGCATATTTTTAAGCCTTTGTAGGCCCTGCTTAGACAAAGCTTTTCATCTGAATTTCTTATCTGAAAGCATTAGGCAATAGGATGGATGTTAGAAAACATCTCACCTGGGGAGAAAGGCCAAAGAAAAAAGTTTAATAACTGACCAGAGCATCCTGGTTTGAAGAGTTCCTTTGTGATTGGCTGTTGGAAGACCTGTTTACTGAAACAGGTCCTTGCAAAGTAAAGGTGGGCTCTGGGAAAATCACTTAGTGTTGTGGTTCAGCTTTAGAAACATTGTGGGGGGTGGGGGAGCAAAGAACAGTAAGAACTGCATACCAGAAAATTCCTGATAGGGTGGAATAAAAGACAGAGCCAGACTCCTTTTCGTGGCACACAGTGACAAGACAGGAGATGATGGGCACATAACTGCAATACAGAAAATACTGTTCAGACCTAGGAAAACTCTTCCAATGTGAAGGGTGGTCAGAGACTGGCACAGGTTGCTCAGAGCAGTTGTTGCATCTCCATTCTTAGAGAGATTCAAAAACAACTGGGCACAGCCTACTCTGGCATCACTACTTTGAACAGAGGCAATGGAGTAGGTGATTCCCAGAGATGCCTTCCAGCCTCAACAGCTTGGGTTGTGTTATTCTCTTCTCCATACATATGCTCTATTTCCCAGGCTGGCTTCAGCAGTTTCCAGCATGCTTCTCAGAAAAATATCCTTGTACTTTCAACACTTCTTTATGCAACTTCTATTCACTCCATGTAAAGATAGTGGTTCAAGATAAGCAACAGAGCAAGTATTAGGTAGTTGAATGATGTCTCTCCTGGCATGTGTTAAGTTACTGAGTCTTGCTGGAACCAGTGTTGTCAATATTTAGGTTTGGATTTTAGATATTTAGTTGTCTGATTAATCTGTTTGTGTCTTAGAGCAAGAGTTATATTCTGTGTGGGTGTACACCTACACGAGTTACTAAATACTTGTGCCAATTCTTATTTGATATCCAGCATCATTAAAATTCATGCTTGTGCCATCTGTTCTTCATCGCCTGTCACATGAGTGGTCATATGAATGTGTACTCAAGCTGTATCACAATATATTCCAAGGAAATATCAGACAAGAGGAAATATGAGGAGAAAAATACTACCCTGTGTACTTAGGCTCTGTTACAAGTGTATTACCTGGATGGCATTTAAGCCATTGTTTTAATAGAGCATGGCATAAACCCATGGCACAGGGCCTGAAGAAAATAACGTGCCTGCGCTGTGTAAGATACGCAGAGAAACTTATGCTGAAGCTACCAGAACATCAGTGGTCTCGCTAATGCTCAGACTTTTATAACAGTTTCCTCTTCCAAGTGATGCCCCAGGCTGATGAGAATCATGATGCAGGTTCCCCTTGCATTACAGCAGGGCATTTTCTGATAATGTTCTAAATGGCTGATGCAAACAGGAGGCAAGTCTGTTTTACCTGCCCTCTGCTCCCAGGCTAAGGTAATAGTAAGATATAAAGAGTTTCTAAGGTATAAGGAGTTCAAATGCACTTACTTCTTTCTGGGCTTAGTAGCACAAATTTGGAACATGGAGAGGAAAAAGTATGGGTTTTGATAATGATAGACTCTACAAAGCCTGGAGGTGCAAATGTTCAGTGTTGTTCAGGTTATCCTGCCAATAAAGCAATCCATCTATCTATAGATCAAACTAATCCTTTGCATGAGGCCTGAAAAATGGTAAAATACTAAAATATTTTCTCGGGCTGCCTTTAAGGTGTGGCAATTCTTATTGTGATCAAAAATCAGCTCTTTGCTTGGTTCAGCACTTCGGTTGGTCTTGAGAGAATTAACACAGTTGTCAGGGAAGGGAGTGTCCTTTTTGGCAACTATTTAAAATGTCATACCTTTTTTTGTGAGATGATGTGATTTTTTTTTTTAATTTTTTTTTTGTATGCTGCTCTCTGCAAAAGATTGCTCATGAACACTAAACATCTGATAAATGCTATTTTTCCTTTTTTTTTTAATCTTACCTGCCTCCCCACAGCTGTCCTGGTTTCAGCTGGGATGGTATTGCTTTCCTTCCTAGCAGCTGGTGCAATGCTGCGCTTGGGACTCAGTGTGAAATTTATGTTGATAAAACACTGATGTTCTATTTGTTGCCAAGCAGTGTTTACAATTAAGTCAAGGACTTTTCAGCTTCCCAGGTGCTGCCAGTGAGGAGGCATGAGCCTTCTGCAGGACGTGCTCTGGAAGCTGGGAAGGGGGCATAGCCAGGACAGCTCACCCCAGCTGTACAAAGAGATATTCCATAGCAGACATCATCCTCCTCGGTATATAAGCTGGGAGGAGGAGTTGGTCAGGGACAGGCCATGGCTCGGGAACTGGCTGGGCATCAGTCAGTGGGTGCTGTGCATCACTTGATTTGTGTATTCTATTATTATTATTATTACTATTATCTTCTTTTTCTGTCCTATTAAAATGTTTTTATCTCAATACCTGAGTTTTTCTTTTAAAAATTCTCTTCCCCTTCCCACTGCAGGGGGGAGGGGGTGGAGGGAAGGCAGGAGTGAGCAGACAGCTGTGTGTTTGCTTTAGCTGCTGGCCAGGTTAAATCACACCACCTGCAAAATGGGTACAGTGTCACATAGGCTCCTCCTGCTACCTTTTATCCTTTATGTTCATCCTGCAACATGCCAGGGGAAGGAGGTAAAGGAGATAAAAAGACTTTTGTTAGGCCATGAAGGGAATGAACTCACTGAGGCAGTAAGGCCTGAGTGTGTATTGCATTGTTAAAGTTGACAAGTGTAGGAACTTGCTTGGAGCCTTCTGAAAAAAACAACCTTCTAACATTATGTTTTCTGAAGTGGATCTAACGCAGTAATGTCTGTTTAGCTTTTAAAGCTGGAGTAATCATGGGGTTTTTTTCCAACTTTCATTTCTAGTGGTATTTAAAATTAAATAAATGGGGGTTTTTTTCCTCCCCTAGACTTTATTGATATAACTGTCTCTATCCTTGCTTGCAAATACTTTCAAGGTGTTTGTGGAAGGGTTCTTAGAATTTTTACAGCCTGTCATTGTCGCACTATAGACTCAAACACTCCGATAGTGGACCTGCTGGACACGAAGAGGAGGAGTACGCTGAGAAAATCATGTCATCTAACTTCCTGGCTTGGCTTTTAAGCCAAGGATACGGTTGTGACTTAAAGTAAAATATTGAATCTTTTGGGGGGTTTTTTGGGTGGGTTTTGTTTTGGTGTTTTTAATAAAGTTTTGATGAAAGACTATTCAGAGCCCCAGAATTATCTCTTTCTAGACTGATAGGACCCAACCAAAAGTCTACTGAAAATAACAAGAATATCTCCTCTGTTAGACTTCATTCAGGTCATAAATTGCTCTGTCTTCAATTCTGCATAATGACCATGTTAGTAATTTGTAAAGTGCCTATGAAGTTCTTACCATTATCTGGCACCATACCTTGAGAAGCCTAGGATCTGCGAGTCAGCTTTAGCAACAGGTTCCTCATCCCATCCAATTATTGCAGCTGTTGGCAGCTTCAGAGTCACTCTGCAGTTACACTCTCTTATTTCCACCAACTTGCTTTTATCAGTGTGTTGAATTCAGCTTCATCCAAGGGAAATAAAATTTAAAAAAAAAAGTTGGCTGTTCTTTCAAGTAGTGGCTTGCAAAGCATCACTGGGAAGAAACAGGAAAACTCAGCTGTGGGTGTAGCATTATCATGGCATGGAAAAAAACATAGACCTTATTAAAAATTACCGTTGTTAGCAGGGGTTCTTGTGTTTCTTTCTCCAGCTTGAATGGGGAGCTTGTATTGTGGCTTCAATGTTTTCTGTGTAACCTCCAGGGTTATTTCTATATGAACTGGTGTAGAAATGTATTATATTGGTATTTCACAGTGGTTTGGTTTTAAAGGGAATTCAGCAATGTTTATGTTGCATTATAAATAGAGTGATAGAGCTGTTGTTTAGTAATATGGTTAATTAATCTCTCTCCTTTTCTTTCTTATATTTTGCAGCTGAAGGTTCTAAAATACAAGACAAGAAAGTCACTTCAGGGCAAAGCAACAGTGCAGCTAAACCAGGTACGCCACTCTCCATGCTTTGTGTTATAAGGCTGTTTGTCTCAATCAGAGGATTATGAAAACCAGCTGTCATCTTAGGAATTTTT
Source organism: Laterallus jamaicensis coturniculus (assembly GCA_022605575.1). NCBI lineage: Eukaryota > Metazoa > Chordata > Aves > Gruiformes > Rallidae > Laterallus > Laterallus jamaicensis. The sequence continues at coordinate 65,288,107 of JAKCOX010000001.1, forward strand.
AAAATGTTTGATGCTTTTTGTACCTCTCTTACTTGTTCAGTCAAAACTGGTATTGGTGACTGTATTTAGTTAGGCCAGAATCTCTGATTGTTTGCAGAGAAGTAAAATTGAAAAAAATCTACGTAGCTTAGTACAGCTTGGGAATGAGGGTTGAGAAGTGAGATAAGGCAACAGAGGCCACTCTAGCTGCATTTGTGCTTGCATGAGAACTATCTGCTGTAGGCAAGGATTTACAGCTCTATGTGAATGTTCTTCTGTTCAGACCTTTCTTCACTTACTGCAAAGCACGCTGTATTCTGTAAGGTACTCTGTGCAGTGTGCAGATGTTTGTCATTACTTCACCATGCCAGACCCATTGTGTGGATTTAATTCACTGTTCACTGAACACAGTTGAAAGTCTATGTACTGAAATGCTTCATACAGTCCTCTATGCTGTAACTCTGTTCCACTTGCATGTTTAGACCAAGATCCAGAAGAGCACTTAAATATCTAAATTCTGCCTGTATTGCGATGCAGGTAGCCAAGCTTAAAATACAGGATTCACAACAATCTTGTATAGGTGCCTCAGAAAGTACAGGTGCTTGTATTGCTGAGGTCTGGGCACAACCTTGACAGCCTTGCAGCCAGTGGCTGCTTTGTACTGACAGACTCTTCCCTACCCCCAAACTGGGTACCTGGCCTAAATCCCCAGAAGGAAGCAATCCCAGTGCTGTCTGTCCAGATCACACCTTGTTTACTTGATCTGATACAAATCACAGCATTTGTGGCTGCTCACAGTCAGAAAATAAATGGGAAAAAGATTGAGATAACATTACTCACTTCCACAGCAAACCCAGAACTCTGTGTTGGAAGTGTTCAGTAATTTAATCCTGGTTTTAATTTCTCTTGAGGGTGTCCTTCCTGCTTCTATGTTTCCTTCATCTGTGCTGGTGCATAGAAAGGAACACAAAAGAGCTGGGACTGGAGTGGGGAAGAGCACAGACACATACTAAGGGCTTAGCCCAGCACCCAGCTGGTGAGAGTCCATGTTGGAGAGAGCCCCTGTGAGCTCAAGGTTTGTTTTTGGTTTGTTCGGGGTTTGATGTTGTTTTTTAATTTGGATTACACAGGGATTTTATGTCAAACAGTGTTTTGGTTAAAAGCCAAAGAGTTTGCAGCAGGAATGACAGCTGTCATGATAAACACTGTCATTATTGTCTATAAGGTGTCTACAGGCTGAACAAACATTAGGAGTCCAAGGCAACTGAATGTAGGCATGGCAGTGCAAGAGGAGCTAGAACAAAGGGAAGTAAGTTTGAGATCCAAGGAATGCATCTTTTCAAATAATGCTGTGGCTCACATTTCTTTCCCCTACAGCACCCCTGTGAACTAACATACAAACTGGCTGTTGTTTTCCACTTGATATCCCTTTTAGTTTCTTTTACACAAGAAGTTAGCACCCTAGGAGTCAAGGGCAGAACGGAAGCAGCCGTTTGTGAGAAGAGATTGAGAGGATTATAAATGGAAATGAAGAATAGCAGCAGCCTGACTGCTGAAGTCACGCTGCGTGCAGCTGATAGTTGTCTGAGCCACAGAAACTGCCTGTATGTAGTAAACTACATATGGCAATTACTGATTTAGCAAAATTACAACCTGACTTCTACAAACATCAACTATGCTTAAGAATTTGGTGAATATTAATTTATATATAAGACTTTAAAAGCTTGCCTTTTCCTTTTGTTACTATAATTAGGGACCAACACTGACTGACATTTCAGTGCTGCAAAATGCCATTGGTGGCTTCTAAACTCTTCTCAATAAACTAGTATATTCTTTAAAAATAATTTTAACCTCGCATTAATTGCTTTAAGTTTATAAAAAATACCTTTGTATGTAGTTTAGAGGCTTACTTTCCAGCAGTAGACACAAAATTAATTTCCCCTTGGTAGAGCTATAGCTTGCTTAATCTCCAAACATCCCTCTTGGGCACGATATTAAACATTTGTATGTTATATAAGTGTAGTGAAGTAGGTTGCTGAGTTTGAGTTCACACACATTGCATCATAACCAGACTGCAACTTCTACAGCAGCATGTGGGTCTTCCTGTGTTTTCTGTAAGGCTTTGTATATGCCCAGTTATCAACTATTTCTGTAGGAATTCAGGAATTCCTGCAGGATTTGTTGTGACATATTCCCCATCTTCCTTGTGCCACAACTTTAAAGCTATTGCCTGATGATGAGTACGAAGTACCTTGTGTGTATGTCCTGGTATTCCTACTAAATGAGAAGAAATACCTGTCTCCCAGGTATGTGCCTGGCAGGGACTGTTAATGGGCAGAGACATGAGAAATAAAATGGGGATCATGGACGTTGAACTTTCCTGTTATGCCACAATTTGAAGCTATTGAAGCTTTGTACTGGGGCTGTCAGCAGATCAGCTGGATTCAGAATGCAATTGTTGGAGATTGGGCTTGTAGCCAAGCTATGAAACTATCATTTTCAAGGCTTAGAAAAGACATTTTAATTAACAGTGTAAGATTTTCACCAGCATTGTATGCTCAGCTTCTAGAAGAGCACAGGTAATGCTGGATTGCCACAAAGGTATTATCCCCATCTCTGTGCCAATATTGATTTAGTTCTTTGTGCTCCCAAATGCATGCAAAACAGCTTGTTACTGAAGACATACTTAGGCTTTGCATAGCTTGCAACTCGGTATGAATTCTTTAGGATTGTTCTAACACATCCTGGGGTGTTGGAAGAGGAGCTGCATGTATGAACACTATCAGGTGTGTGATAGAGAAAAAATAATTGGGTATCTTCAAAAAGAATGGCAGAGGACAGCTTTAAAAATTTATTTTATTCCTTCCCTTGCCTATAATTAGGAATTCTTAAGGGACACCTTTTCAGTTTGCCTGACCATGTATCTCTCCTGCCTCTTTGAAGAATTGTTGCTTCTCCCTGATAGGGAAATCTATCCTCTCAAGTAAGGAAAAAAAAACAACCCCAAACCTGGAAGGAGAATAAGTATATACTGAAAGAAGCAGGATTTTATGTTGTTCCCCAGTGTCACATCATTCTCTGTCAACTTGATGTCACATTGACTTTGCTGACAGCCCTTGGAGGGGAATCCTTGTTTTCCAGAGCAGTTCATATTGAGTGTGCATTATTCCACTAGCACTGATTACATATGCAACAGAAATTCATGTTTTGTGAATCTCATATGCCAGGCATAAGAGAAAAGGAATATTATTACCCTTTTGACCTGTGTCTGGTTGCTGAATAGACTGCATGCAAGTCAGCACACTTAACATCAGCCAGGTGTTAATCTACACCATACCTTGGACAAATCTGTTCAGTGGCATGGCTAAGTATTGTTTCAACCCATATTAAAGGTTTGATCTGTAACTGGGTGATGGGGTTTTTTTCCTCTTTGCTGTTGACTTGCTCACTTGTTGCACCTTTCATTGGGACTGTGGTGTTTGAATGTTCTTCCTACCAACTACGCAGTGCGTTTTCTCCTTGCAGCTCTTACTTGCATCGTTGCTAAAGCCAGTAGCTGAGGCTGTAGTCTCTGACCATTGGTGAGATGACAGTTTTTCACTGATGAGATTTCAAGAAGAATTAAACTGAAGATAGTTGCTAGTGAAGCCATTCATAGAAGAAATCCTGTCATCCTGATGCAGAAACTTGTGTTAGAGTATGAAATGCATGTTACTGATTTTCTTTCATCTAATTGAAATAACTCTCTAGCACATCCTCATTTCACAGATTTTTTGCAAATATCTTTAACCTAATTTTTATTATCCCTTGTATTGTTTTGCTAGTAACTTGTTTTCAAAAGTATACAAAAATAGGTTGCCTTTTACATGCTTTTACAAGTTGCTTACTTGTGTATTCACACTGAATATTGGAAAGGATCTGTTGTTTTCTATTTATATGCACTTTCATGCTGACAGGATTCTTGGTAGATCTTTTTCTTGAAATATTTAAAAACTGAGTTTCCATCAATATGAAAACAAATCAGACCATTGCATTATGCCCAGGAATCTTTTTTCTTTCTTCTGGGTGGTTTTTGTTCCTTTGTGTTTGGAGCAGAACCTTTCAGTGGTAGTTAAAAAAAGGCATGAAATGAACAGCTTTCCAGGTTTAACGGAACAAGCTAAGGATGAGTAGGAAATTGGTTTTGGCAGCATGCTGAGATGAATTCCTAATTTGGATTTTGTTCCCTTTTTGCCTGGAACAGCTCCACTGCTGGGGCTGGAAGTGGGATGCTATTCAGTGTTTTGTTGTTTTCCAGAGGACTCACTGAACAAATGTTGTTTTTCCAGACAAACCTGAACTTTTATAGTTAAGCCTGGGCTCTCACAATGATTTTTCATTTTCTTCTTAGTCTTATTGCTGTGTTGCAGATATTATTAAGGAAATCATGTAGCTAACTTTAAGTCTACAAGGATAGTTGAGGAAGCCATCATCTTACTTTACCTGGTATTATACCAGTCCATGCATGCAACGCACTGTCTTAACAAGTGTGTCAGACCTTTTAAGCCATGTGCACACAAACACCTGTGGAGATCAGCATCCCACTATCAACAGGAATTGCTAGTGTTTTGATCCAACATGTTTTGCTTGGGTACTGAGCTGCTTTTGTCTTATGAAGTAGACCTTAGTGGGGTTATTGAGGCAGTACTGGTGGGAAGAGGGTGCTGCATTTCAACAGTTTCCCGTAGATGCTTCTTAGAGAGATGTTATGGAAGAATAGTGTTTTGTCAGGGTGCTCATAAGCAATCCAGTTGTTTACAGGCTTGGAAACAAAACTTCCTGGGTTTGCACAGGCAGTAGTCATGCTTGGAATTCAGAGTTATAATTTAGTGCATTCTTTTGGAGCGTTTTGCATCTTGATAATTAGAATACACTCATATTTTTAGAATTGTTCCATCTTTCTTTCATAACATGGATTTCTGGAAATGTGATCTATTTAAAAAATAGAGTAACTGGAGTTATTTGGTCAGTCCCCTTAAAAGCTTGTTTATGGTGTTATTTGATTTTTATGCCTGATATTTTTCTCCCTTCTTCCATTTGCAGATCATCCAACAGTACTAAAGGTTGATGACAGACAACGGCTCGCAAGAGAACGGAGAGAAGAACGAGAAAAACAGCTAGGTAAGATCTACTCTATATTGGTTTTTAATTGTTTGAGGGGCTTTTATGGACTGTCATCTGCATGCAGTATTTCTGCTGGGTTGCTTTTAGAGGCATTCTGCCACCTGATTGTGCTAGCCATGAAATAGTGTAATTCTTGCTACACTATTGTATCTTTAAAGTGGACCTTTTAATTCATGTACATCTTGGGATTTATCATTGATATACTACTTACCTTTGTGAATCTTAATGAAAAAAGGGTTGATTTCTGTAATCATGCAGGGAAGCTTCACTGATGTAAATGGAATTTTCACGTTTTAGAGGGGTTTTTCCAATTAAGATTAGACTTACATATGTCATGTGCATCCATTATTGCCATAGAATAGAATTGTGGAATGTGATGCCAATATATGGTTTGAATTTTTCTACATAAACTTGTGTTTTTGTAAGGTAAGACCTCTGTTAGGTGTCAAACAGATGTGCTCTCCATCTTATAAAATGCGCATAACTCTATTCCAGTGAATAGGGAGAGGGAAGGTTACTTAACAAACCGTCAGTGACTGGCAGCATACTGAGTGTGGTGGTGGGGAGAACTCCAGAATTATGTGAAGCCAAGGCTTTCTGAAAGCTATTCATATGTTTGGCTGCCACAACATTCTATGGCAATTAGGAAGCTGGGAAGCACAAGCATTTCCTCTTATTTTTTCACACATTCACCCTGACCACTTTGGATGCTGTGTTGTTTTTTATGGCTTGAGCAACAGAAGTTCTTTATTTCCATTTTATATCTTCTGTAAGTTTATAGAACTATATCATAACTCCAGCTAGATTTATGCTGCTTTTTCTAACCTGGAAAGCTGTGATTTATTGCCATCTAGATCTTGACAGCGTCAATATCCTCTCTTGTTTACAGCACCCTATGGTATTGTATTAGCCATGTGTGAATTACAAGAGTGGTTTTGGAGGGGAAGAAGAAAACTTTGGTTTTGGCTTGCTCAAATGTGACAGGATGTTCGTCCATCCCTGAAAAGCTGCTCCTGGAGTTTAGGTTAATGGCATTACAGAATCACAGAATTGTAGGGGTTGGAAGGAACCTCCAGAGATCATCGGGTCCAACCCCCCTGCCAAAGCAGCTCCCTAGCTCATACTGCACAGATAGGTGTCCAGACGAGTCTTGAATATCTCCAGAGAACGAGACTCCACCACCTCCCTGGGCAGCCTGTCCCAGGGCTCTGTCACCCTCACTGGGAAAAAGTTCTTCCGCATGTTGGTGCGGAACTTCCTGTGCTCCAACTTGCAGCCATTGCCCCTTGTCCTGTCTCCACAAACCACTGAAAAGGGGCTGGCCAATTCCCTCTGCAACCCATGTTTAAGATATTTATAAGCACCAATTAGGTCCCCCCTCAGTCTTCTTTTCTCTAGACTGAACAGTCCCAACTTATTCAGCCTCTCCTCATAGGGAAGATGCTCCAGGCCCTTAATCATCTTCATAGCCCTTCTCTGGACTCTCTCCAGGAGATTCCTGTCTTTTTTACACCAAGGAGCCCAGAACTGGACACAATACTCCAGGTGGGGCCTGACCAGGGCAGAGTAGAGGGGGAGGATCACCTCCTTTGACCTGCTGGCCACACTCCTCCTGATGCACCCCCAGGATCCCATTGGCTCTCTTAGCCACCAGGGCACACTGCTGGCTCATAGCCAACCTGTCATCAACCAGGACCCCCAGGTCCTTCTCCACTGAGCTCTTCTCCAGCAGGTCACCCCCAGCCTGTACTGAAACGAACGGTTGTTCCTCCACAGGTGCAAGACTTTACACTTGCTTTTGTTGAATTTCATCTGTTTTTTCCCTGCCCAGCTCTCCAGCCTGGCCAGGTCTCACTGGATGGCAGCGCAGTGTTCCTGCATGTCAGCCACCTCTCCCAGCTTTGTATCATTGGTGTACTTGCTGAGGGTGTTTCCAAGCTGAGGCTTAGTTTCTAAAGGTTCCAAAGCAAATGGATGCTGTTGGCCGATTTTAATTAATTTTTCATGGATGACAGTTCTGTGTCTTGAATTTATTATTTTTTCAGGTTCAGATCTTTTGTAGTAACAATACTTTAGTAAAGATGCTCTCAAGTTTCCTGAAACCTGATTTTTCTAGCTATTGATAAATGGTTATCTGTTTCAGGAATGACATGGCTTCTGTTGAGAAATGTGTCATTTTGTGTGAAATATTTTAAAAACAGCACAAACTTGTAGGAATTTAAGTTGATGTGGAATCCTTCATTCCTATGTGGGAGAGTTCCGCGTGTCCCCCAGTGTATGAGGGCATTGTGTGTTCTGGCATGAAGAAGTATTTTGAACTAGCAAGAAAACTCAAAGTCATGTTGTACTTTCATCTGTGTATTTGTCTTCTGATGCTATGATTTAGGAGCTGTCTCTTGAGATTTGTGTTCAAGTACAGCAGAGCAATGATTTTTTAACAACGGTATGCAAGCTTTTTGGTTTTTTTGTGGGTTTTAGGGCTGGGTTTTTTTTAGTACAGAACCTAGATAATCAGTCACTCATGTCATGTGAACCATAGCAAAAAAATGCCTAAGCTGTCTATCTTAAACTTCAAGTTGTATAATGTTGTTACATAAATGTGTCTTGCTGAAAATTAGCATTGGATTTTGTTAAAACTGGGACATCAGTCATGCAACAGTAAAGCAACTGAAGGAAGGAATTTTTTTTAATAGAATTAAGTTGGATTTAAACCTAATTCCTCCCCTTTTGATTCCAGGGATCTGTCAAGTTTAGCAAAGGCTTCTTTTTACACAGAAGTTGAGGATTTCAGTCATACCTCCAGTGAAATTATTCTCTGCTGCCAAAAAACCTCAGTATTCAATTCTGTCAGTGTAGCACCGGTAGTAATCTGCAACAACTCCTTGGGCTTTTCAGCAAGCTGAACTGCATGAGGTCACATTACTTATCATTTCATGGAAAATTAAGTTCTTTGACCCTTCTGTTGTGATCATGTGAGGTACCAGTTTATTAAAGATTATTTTTCTTTACTGGGCAATATTCTACTATTACAGTAGGGTTGATTTGAAACTTGCTTTTTCCCTCTTTTATTTTACTATCAAGCTGAAATTTTGGTTTTTTTCTTCAAATTCCACTATGCTGCAATAGATGTGACTCTCACTGTGGTATTGCAGGTCAGCATGTGCTCTGCACTCTTGAGGATTTGCTTGCATCTTGGCAGTCTTGTTTTACTTACCACACTTAAGCATCTACCTCTTTTTAATAAGAGTTTAGAGTAGAGTAGATGAGTCATTGTTGTCTGGATACATACGGCATATGTGTGGTAGGACTGTTGATAATCAGCTGTTTCTTGAGGATCATGTTATGCTATCTAACTGAAAAGAATAAAAGGGCTTCTGCAAAAGCAACTCTTTCACAGCAGCATATTCATTTCTAATTTTTGGAATTTCTTTTAAAAAATGTGGAAGGCACACAGGAACATGTATGCTGTTTCAGCTAATCACTCCTTCAAGAAGGAAGAACTTTTTCGTTCTTTCAGTGTAGGAAAGGCATTGCTCTTGGAATGCTATCCCAACGCTTCTGAAACATTCATTCTTTGGGATTTTTCTGTACTACTCACATTTTCCATGACTAATATGTTGTCTCAATTTTTGGATTTTTAACTTTATTCTCTTATACTTGTCTTCTCATGTTGGCAGAAATAAAGGAAATCCTTAAAAGCAATGCTTTGAGTTTTTTATTCCCTCAACCCTCTGGTCATGTGTCTATTAGTTGTTAATAGGTACATTCAAACCTTTACAGGATTGTTAGGGTAATATTTACTTGATACTATAAATAATGCTTCCAATGTGTTACTTGCTCTTTAGTAATCCTGTTTTCACTTTATGCTGTTCCTGCAGTGCACTCTTTCCTGCAGGCTTATGTGAGAAGTTACGAATATCAGATCTCTCTGTTCTGAGCTCAACCCTCCTGGGTCACACAAGATGGGAATCCCAAGAGAGGCAGTGGTAGGTGAGGGAGATAGATGTCCCTGATTCTTGAGAGAACCGTTTTAACTCTTACAACTGTGCCTGTTTTACCTACAGTAATCCTGCCTGAAGACTGACCTTTTTTTATCACAGTTATGATCCCAACAAAGACACGTGATTCATTTAGTTTCTGGCTCTGGGAACAAAAGATGGTAATCCTGTCATCTGACAACCCTTCATTTAAGGAAATATGTTATAAATCTTAGTTTTTACAATATGACTGAGTTTCAGGCTGGCTAAATTAATGAAACTCTCAATACTTAAAATGCATAAGCATTAAAACATTTTAAAGATCACATTTTGATACAAATTCCTCTCCCATTTGAAAGTGAGCAATGGCAAAACACTGTATTAATAAATTGCAATTTTTTTCTGTCCATGGATTCCTGTTGGGTTATTCTGTTCTCTGGCAGCTGGGGACAGAAATTTTTCTGACATTTCCACAGTCAGAAGCCCCACAGAAAGTGGGAATCGGTGACCCTGGCATGTGAATCATTTTGGGATGTTCTGAGAGGACTTGAGTGTCAGAAGGGTTTACAAGACAAGAATAAAATGTTTAAGGAAGAGGAGTTTAAAGATTTCTGTGCTGAATGTCCCTCAGAGCATGGTTAGTGGGGGAGATCGGCTTAGGGAATCTAACATTAACTTCAGCTTTAATTACAGCTTTGAAGTCCACCTTTTAATTCATTCAGTCAGCCATTTCTGTGGCCCGATGGAACGTCCCCATTTTTAGGTACAGTTAAAGCATCACTGATCCATTTTCCTGCTAAGGCAGCAAGGAGGTGATCACAGTCTCAGACAGTGTGGGCCTGGCAGGGAGGAAAGGTGAATCAGCGGTCAGAGGAGAAAGGTGTTGCCGAGGTCAGTGCTCTAAAGTCAGAAACGATAAAGGCTGGAATGACTGACAAAGGCTGTAGGATCTTTACTCCGGTAAGCTGTCTGTCCAAGGTGGATGCCAAAGGCAGGTTGAGAAAGGGCAGTGCTACCTGATCTGCCTTTATATATAGTCAGTCAGCCAGAAGGAAAAAGGGTTGAAGGTGGGTGACGGCAGATGGGATAGCAAAAGAGGAGCTGAAGTGCCAGGCAACTCCCTTTGCTTCACCTGGATCAACAGAAAATAAAGGCTTTGACCCTTAAAGCATGCTCCCCACTCCAATACATCCTAAAACCCAAGAGCAGCACTCCATCTGTGTGCATGACTGAAGAAACTACAAAATTATTTCCATCAAATAGAGAGTCTCCTTTGATTCTCTAGTAAGGAAAAAAAAAAGAATTAATACATCTTAAAATAAATTTAAATGCAGGAAAGCTTTCCCTGTCTGTGGAAAAAGCTTAATCCATGAAAATAGATATTATGCTTTTTCTGAGAAAATAGATGTCTGTCATAAGTCATACTTTTATGTACCAGTGAAATACTGGTAAATAGCCCAAGCATAAAATTAGTAGCTTCCCCATGTTAAGACAGGTGTGTATTTTCCACTGCCTTTTGCCTGTGACTTAGAAGTGATGGTATTTGTTTGAAATCAGACCTATTTATTTTGTTATCATTTTTTCCAGCCTAGGACTTCTATTTGCCTGGATAATCCGTCACTGAGGTGTGTTTCAGTTGTTGTCTTATCAAAAAGTTTGATTTTTGTCAGCCCTTCTCTGTGGAGCAGGAAGTTAAAGATTACTGTTGTATCCAGAGGCTTGGCATTCTCATTGTCTTCCCAGTAGTGAAATTGTATGTAAAAGTTAGCTCTTACGTACCAAAACACGTTTTCAGCCTTTCTCAATTTAGTCCTGAAAGTTCAACTATCTTATTTTCTGTTTTCCTAAACAATGTGATAGGCTGCAGCCCATGGGAACCACAACAAATAATGCCTCAAGGAGGTCTAAGCATTTACATTAATGACACAAAGAACAAACAAAATCCATGTTTTTTTATAGGCAAATTAATATTCCAGTGGCATCAGTTTAAAAAATTGAGGATTCTTTTTTTATTCTTTGTTTTTCTTAATTTCCCATATCCTTTAGGAAGTACTTTATTTTCAGTAGAAAAAAAACCCCAAAAAGCATTTCCATGCAGGGCTGCCATTGTAAGCAGATTCCAGGCACAAAAGACACAGATGATCTGAGGCTCCGAGGAAATCTTTTGGCTCCCAGCAGGAGCTTGTCTTGATAATGATCATTACAGTTTGTACGTAAGTGACTGTTGAGTAAAAGCCAACGTGCTGCAGCTAGATGAACTCTGCTGACATATGTGCTGCTAAGCTCCTTAGGTGCTCTTAGCTCTTTCAAAGGGAATGGATGTTTCAAAACTTGAGCAAAATGGTTACATTGAATTCTAGTTTTGAGCAAAGACATTGTACCTGGTGTGTTCATGCTCTATGTAACAAGGTGTGTGCATTTATTCTTGTTAAATTGAGTTGCACAGCACCATGCTGACTGGATGCTGTAAGATTCTTAACTAGAGCAGTTCCTGTGGGAAGGCAGGTCTAGCTTAGGTTGCAAACATACCATGTTGCTTCAGGGACCAATCTGGTTCCACTCTTGAATGGTTAGCTAGGGAAGCTGAAGCTTATAATGAAGATCAAATTATGCAATTTTTGCATGCAGTAAATGAAATGGCCCCCAGGTTTCCCTTCAGGAAGAGAATAGGGAAAGATTCTCACATTTTTTTCAAGATCAATTTCTGTGACATCTACAGATAGACCAATAATAAAGATTAAAAAACTATAATGTTATAATTTGTGTATGTTATAATAAAATAAGTCCATAAAATCATACACCATTTTAAAGTTGAAGTGTTTCAAGCTCTGCTTCTATATGTATCTGTGCAGCACTGTCCTCAGAACTGAAACATCTGTCAGAAGTGAAATGTAACAGTAGATTCAAGTAGGAAGCAATCTTGAAGTTGAAAACTAACAGGAGAAGCTTCACAGGAAGTAATTATACAGAAAGAACAGGAGAGAGTAATACACATCCTCCAACAGTGATATAAACAGTTATTTAACATTACTGCAGTCTAACACTGATGAACTATTATTTGAGGAAAGAAAGGAAGATAAAAACTTAAGCTAGAATTGAAAAAAAAACTATTGTGTTGTTCACAGTGTATTATTCTGCTGAAATTTGGTTTTATGAAATAAAATATTTTACCTGTTTAGGCCTGTAAAGTCAAACTCTGAGTGTCTCTTGCCTTCCTTTTGTGTCATCTTGAATACTAGGTGTTATTTCCCAGCCTCACTGTGCCTTTTGTGAAGATTCTGTCTTCAGACAAATGTCCTGTATGTGGTCATTGGTTCTGTTGATGGAGGAGAAAGAATTTATCTTTTGGAGAGAATAAAGTTCTAAGCTAGGTGTGTCACCTGTCAGCGTAACAGGAATGTGATATTGTTCAAAACAGGACGCAGAGGTCTTTGAAGATGAGTCAAAGACTTCTGAATTTAATGTCTGTGGAATTAGGGAGTGGTTGAGAGCTTGGGGCAGAGGCTTTCATAAATCTGTGAAATAGAGAGAAGTCATATTCTCTCACCTTCATTTTAGGAGTAGGGTGGGTTTGGATTAGTCTGGTGTCAACAAGGTGAAATCAGCTTCTCTGTGTAGCATTGCCCTGCTGTTGAGTTCAGCAAACTGATGAGCCCTGCCTCACTTCAGGAGAGCTCAAGCAGGCTGTGCTGCACTGCCCAGCACTCCCATTTCTGACCCAAGGCTTCCTCTGGTTTCAGAACCCCCAGACCCACTCAGCAGCATGTCTTTGTCCATCTGCCCAAGCTGACCAACCTCTGCTACGACCAGCTGCAGATAAGAATGCTGGAAGAAAGAAAGGCACAGAAGCAACCTGTCTTTTTAATCAGATTGTTTCCTCGGTCCATCTGAATCTCAGATTCAGGAGAAAGGAGTTAATGTGAAGTGTTTGCAGTGTAGAATTCAAAGATTAGTGATACTCTTCAGAAATGTCTTTTGCAAGTTTTAAATGGCATTAAAGATAAGTATTTTTTTCTTTTCTTGAAAAAGTAGTCAGTTAATTTCAACTGGGTTGCTGCTTTTAGAGGATGTTTCTTTATTTGTTGAAGAAAGCAAGATAAATGATGTGCACAGTAAGTGGAAACAACAGTGCAGTTCTCTGATGTAGCTGCCTATTCTTGCACTGGCCCTATTCTACAGTCCAGCTATGCAGAAGCTAATAGGAAGAGCAAGATTTTGCAAAAATCACTGCCTTTCTGATGACAGACTGCCAGTGGTTCTGCCCAAGGCATTGGTTAAGCAGAAGTAAAATACAGAGAGGACAGTATCCCAGAGGTGACATGTCTTACACTTCAGTTGTTCAGTTATGTTACCCCCATTGTTGGAAAAGGTGGAGTCAGTCTGAGGGTTTTGCTCAATCTTCTCTGGACCTTGTCTATAGAAAGACAGCATCATGAGGGGTCATGTTCTCCAAAAGAAGTGTAGACCTTAGTGAGAGTCACCTCACTGCCCATCCATTCTCTTGGTAACCTGTTGACTCCCAAGAAGGGGCAGTAGACGTGTGTTTCTGGCTTACAAATTAGTCTTGCATTTGAAACCCCAATTTTGGCTTTATTTTGTTATGTTGTAAGGCTCTGAGACCAAAGAAGACCTTGCAGATTTCAGTTGGCCTGGAAGCTGCTTTTTCTGCTGCACTTGACATTTCTTCAAGTCTCTTAACTGAATTAGCATAGAAAAGCATTTCTATTAATATTCCAGTGGCTCTTGCATTAGTATTTCCCACTTGTGTCACTTTTCACACCTACTGTTAGTAATTACCTAAGCAACTTTACTCTGCCTTGTTGTAATTATTCTAGCTATGAGCGTTAAATCTCCTGCAAACATCTTACTGAACTTTAACCCACCTTGCCAAGAAGGGTGTCCTATGGCTGCTTGTGGCTTCTGAACAAAGACCTCTCTGCTAGTTTGCACACCACAGCAAAGCTAAACATGCATTTTTCAGCAAAGTACTTGATACCTGAAATGGTAGAAAGCTGTTTTATCAAGGGAGATACTCCACATACAACCTGATCTACTCAGGGTGGATATTTTTCGTGAGACTGTATATGCAAGTACATGAGGTTTAGAGTGCAATCCAGGCTCTTTACTGGCTGAGGTGGGATTTGTTTGAGTTGGACAGGAAAGTACAGGAGAGTAGTTTGGTGAAGATGAGTCTTAGCATTCATTATAAAAAGCAATTGTAATGTCTGCTGTGAAGGCCCAGAAGCATTTGGGTTTTTTAGTTATGTGGTGATGTCAACACAAGTATCTCTGCTAAGGAAGGCTGGAGTGGCTCTTGTGGAGTATGTGATTATAACAAAAGGCTCTTTTCTCCTCTTTCCTCCCCCAGATTAAATTAAAAATAGTCCCAGGTAGAATTTCCTTACATTGTTGGCTTTTGGAATCAGAAATCTTTTTGACACTTTGCTGTCTTGGTTCCCTGTTGCTGCTGCTGTTACCAATGAGCTCCTTCTATGTATGGTTTTCTAATGTGGTCCTCAGTGACATTTGTCTTGTGAGCTTCGTGTGCATCTCTTTATACACTCCCATCTGTCAGTTCATGAAGAAGATACAGAGGTATCAAATATCTGGGATTTTTAAAAAGCAAGTAACAGGGATTTTTTTAGAACTCAGAAATTTTGGGGACTTGAAACTTCAAAGACAGCAATGAGGGGAGGTCCAGAGTATTGTATGTAAATGGTTTCATGTGGACTACAGTTTGTAATCCCATGTTCCAGGTAGTACCTTTGTGAAAATTCAGACCCTGACAAGGAGCTAAGTCTGTCCTGTGTAGTGCTTTTTGATTTGTTTTGATTATTACTTATGAAACATGTTCAGAGCTCTGCAGCAGTTGAGTTCTATGATGGATCAAAGTGCCCATTTGGACTGACTACTTTGGTGGGTAACTTCCATTCTGGTCAGCTGTTGGTACAGCTACCAGTCTGGGTGCTGGAATTGTCCTCCCAGCCACTTCTGTCATAAGAGGTCTGTATTGATTGGTGATAGTTTTGTCTTTTTATTACATTTCTTTTTACAGTAAAAGATTACAGACAATTATTGTGGTTTGTACCATAGAAGTATGCGCACATACATCTGACTTCAGGTGTTTTAAACTAACACAAAATTCTGTCTACCACATAGAAACTATATGCTCAAATAATTTAAGTATTTCTGCTGGTAATTACAGTAAGTAAAACAGAGATGAGATGAATGTGTGACCAGGGTACATGATATTTTAATACGTGAGGAGACATTAGGATGTTGTGTATATCTGCCTAAGAAAATGAGTTCACACTTTTTTTCCACTTAGCTTGGTTATTCAAATTTATTGACTTCATCACATATAGCATGTTAATACATTTATTTCTGATTTTCTCACAGCTGCAAGAGAATCTGTCTGGTTAGAAAGAGAAGAGCGAGCCAGGCAACATTATGAAAAGCACCTAGAGGAACGCAGAAAGAAGCTAGAAGAGCAGAGGTTAAAGGAAGAGAGAAGGAGAGCTGCTGTAGAGGAAAAGCGAAGACAGAGACTAGAAGAAGATAAGGTAAGAACAAATGTGATGAAAAAACTTTGAAGTCTGCTTTTACCATAAGTACCATATGGTACTATCAAACCTTTTCTGTAAGAGCTGATGGAACTCGGCATTGGTGAGGCCGCACATCGAGTGCTGTGTCCAGTTCTGGGCTCCTCACCATAAGAAGGACACTGAGGTCCTCGAGCGAGTCCAGAGAAGGGCAGCCAGGCTGGGGAAGGGGCTGGAGGGCAAATCATATGAAGAGTGGCTGAGAGAGCTGGGGATGTTTAGTCTGGAGAAGAGGAGGCTGAGTGGAGATCTTATCACTGCCTACAACTACCTGACTGGAGGGTGTAGAGAGGTGGGCGATGGTCTCTTCAGCCGGGTGACAGGAGACAGGACAAGGGGAAGTGGCACAAAGCTGTGCCAGGGCAGGGTCAGATTAGATGTTAGGAAAAAAATTTTTACTGAAAGAGCTGCCCAGGGAGGGGGTTGAGTCACCATCCCTGGATGTGTTTTTAAAAAGGGTAGATCAGGTACTTAGGGATATGGTTTAGCTTAGGATGGGATTGGTTGGACTTGATGATCTTAAAGGTCTTTTCCAACCTTGAGATTCTGTGATTATGATCGGTGTAAGAGAGCATGCAAAAAAGGATTTTAAGCATTACTTGCACAGATCCTGCTTCTTAAAGTGATCTTTCTGAATCAAATACAGCTAAGTTGGGCATGTCTGGGTTACAGCATATGGCACTATATGAACTCATGCAGAAAAATATAATTTGGATTTGTAGGGTTATCTTTTAATTCTTAGTCATTCATTATATGGGCAGCTAAATATTACTTGCCCTAACAAAACCTTTCAGAAAGTGAGTGTGTAATGAAATACACTCTTGACTGATTTGTCTCAGTTAAGCTGGGAACTACGCGTAGCATGATCCTGCATAAGTCAGCTCATCCTTCTGGTTTTTTTTGTTTCCTATCTCCAACTGCTCTAGTATTTAGCAGGAGGGAGATGCAAGGTAGGAAGTAACCCTAGAGTGTGTTTGTGCAGTGGCTGTGGTAACAGGACCACTGTTCTTTCTCTGCAGTTGTGCAGGTCTCAGACAGATAGTACCTTTTCAAAATTGCAGTTAAAATATTAACTTACTTATGGTTTAATTGCTGCTTAATCCTGTTCTAGTGTGTGCCTTAGAAGAAAGCACATAAACTTGAAGGCAAGTCCAATATGCCTGCTAGGTTTTGTCCATGTGGAGGATAGCAGAGTTTGCTGAGAAGATTAAGTTAAAAACCAGCCAATAGTATCCAAACGTGTTATCCTGTTGTACTTAAGGAACGACATGAAGCTGTTGTACGTCGCACAATTGAAAGGAGCCAGAAGCCAAAACAAAAGCAAAACAGGTGGTCCTGGGGAGGAGCACTACATAACCGCATTAATAACACAGGTAAAGAGGGAGGTTTGGTTTGCTAGCCAGTTTCCCTGCCCTGCCACTTAACTGGAATTTACTTTGCTTCTGTTAAAAGGAGGGGTGATTCCCTGTATGCTATTTTAAATTTGTTGCTCTTGATATTGTTGCTAGCAATGGCACGTTGCTGACGTTCCTGTGGAGCAAAGAGATAACAAGGAGAAATCTGAACAAAAGTTAAAACTTGTTTTAGAAGTTGACTAATTTCTGTAATTCTAGCCTGCTTACTGCTTCTTGCTTCTGCTGCTTTGCAGTTGTTTGTGTGTGTATGTGTGGGTGTGCTTGTGCTGTGTCAATCTTGTGATAAGAGCTGCTGTGTGCAAATGCCAAACATTATGACTCAAAAAACAGGTCTGGTGGAAATGACCAAATACTGAGTTTAAAACAGACACAAGGAACAAAAATTGCTCTTTGTAATAAGCTATCTGTACTTTGTGGGGATATTTTGGGATGCAGAAGTCTTTTTTTTTTCCCCCTTAAAAAAAAATCGACAAATTTGATTTAAGTGAATTTTAGCTCTGTGCTTTTTTCCCCCCAGTTATCTTCTCTAACTTAATCTGCCAATCATTAATGTGTATATGCCCTGTTAAACATGACTCAAACCCAAAAAAGAGAACTTGTTCTTTATTCCTTTCACCAGAAAGTGGTACTTAGAATTCTTCTCTTCCTACTCTAATGCATACGGTTCAGTGTGTCCAACCTTTCAAGGAGAAAAAAAAAACCAAACAACTTGAGAAAAGATTGCTTGGAAATATTTGTCATATATAAATTCAATAAACAGTTACTTTTCATAAAAGGTTACTTTTTTCTTAACTCTGTATAACTTATTTGATTTTCATTTTCTTTACTGTGAAAAATCATTGTCTTGCGTTCTGTCCCTAGGTTATTTTTTTGAATCATCATTCACCTTTCTCGATTTAGCAGGCCTGGAGCACCACTTCAGATCTCTGGGTGGTGCTAGAAAACCTGGTACATAATTGCTGTCGTTTGTTGATCCTTTTACCCATAGCTAGTTCTCCAGAAGCAAGATCATCAGTAACTAAACCACCCTCATGTAGTTGCAATGCATGCTTAACATCATGCTGATAGATTAGAACTGTTTGTTAGTACCAGATCTTTTCATTATTGTTTTTTTTTACTATGGAGAGTTACTACTGGCTGACTGTAAAGACTTGGCACAATTCACTGACATGAAGCATAATATTCGGTCTACTGGAATTCAAGGAGACCCAATTTGAATACTTTGGTCTTTTCAAAAACCCTTCAGGCATAGCACACATACATGGGATTTGCAATTATTTTGCACGTGTCAGAGCCAGCTGCTCTGAGTGGTATATGAATTTTTTTGTTTGTGTTTCTTTGGGTTTTGATTGTGTTTTGTGGGTTTTGTTGGTTGGCTGGTTGGTTTGGGTTTTTTTTGTGTGGGTTGGTTGGTTGGTTTTGCTTAGATCAAAGAAACCAGCAGTCTTCTAGGCAATGGATTGGATTGCATTTGGCCTATGCTACCTTTATAGGATTCATATAGTTATTTGTCATCTTCAGAAATCTGTTTTGTGCAATATGTTCTTTATGCCAAACGTAGAAACCTTTGGCTATATTGGCACACGTTTTCTCAGCTGTAGATTAGATACAAGATCTAAAACACCATCCCATTTCCACAAATACTGTTCTGACAGATGAGCGACACATGAAGTATCCTGTCTCTGTACTGACTCACACACAGCACTTTTCCATATACCCCTTAGATCTATGGGGATAATCTTGCCAGCCCACAGAGGTCTTGTTCTTAGCCATAGCATTTAGATTTCTACTTTTAAAACTCCTCCTTCCTGTACCCAGTTTGCTGGTTCTATACCCTGAGTCATTCTAACATCTGCCAGAGGGCAAATAATTGACCTCAACCAGTTGTAGTTCGGTTATATATTCCAATTGTAATTTGTAGATCTGGTGAGAATAAAGGTATTCTTCATGCACTGTATGCCCATGGAAATCTTTTTGTACACAGTGAGTATACTTCAATCCACTGGGTCAGAACAGGTGCATACAATGTTAATGTACTTGTCAAACAATTGCACGTAATATCTCAGCAACATCCTCCTTAATGCTGTCAGAGTCCTGAGTTTGTGTCTGCTTCCAAAACAGTATGTGGGCTTATTTTTGCACACACATAATATGAACCAGCAGAACCTCTAGGCACACATTAAGCCTCCTTGTGTTTCAGCGTGGTTGGATGCTTTGCTGAGTAGTGCCAAGGTTCAGCACATGCTAAAACCTAAGCAAAAGGAGAACTGACTCTCCCTGCATCTTCCCAGCGTCAGATTTCCAAATGGAAATGTGCAATGGAGAACATGTAGTTGATGCAGGTAGCTCTTTCTTTTGTTTTGGGGTTTTTCTTATTTGTTAGAGAACAGCATATAGCTGGCATGTTCAGCTCTTTCCTCTTCTGCCACTGCTAGCAACCTTCACATGACACACACAGTGTGTGGGATCTGTATTCTTTAAATAACTATCGCCCCTTCAGTAGGGTGCAGATTCTGACTCTGCAGCAGTTGCACTGGCAAATGATGTAATCCTGCTCTAATGTATACAAAATCCAAAAGCAGAATAAACCCCTTTAGTATTCTATACCATGCATGTGCATTACAAGCTGTCTTTAGCCTTCCAGAGAGACTCCTTTCCTTTTTCTGCTAAGCTGTGTGCTCTTTTGGATTGACTAAACAGCTTCATTCACAGCTGGTAGAAAATCGCCCTGTGGTAGCAAATTTAGCACTTACACATAACAACAGGATTTTTAACTAAATCTTTTAATTCCTTTTGTGCTTACCCTTGCTTCCCTTGTTACACTAGTCTTCCCTTAATCTTTCAACATTTATTAGCATGATATTGACCTTCAGTCTAGTAACAGTGCCCTGACAAATGTCAACTTTTATTTAGTTGCTAAGGGTTTGGAGTTTTTTATGAGTAACCTCACATTTCCAAGCATATTAGTCCTTCCCTGAAGCTTTTCTATTGCTTCCCTGAAGGTTTCTATTGTAAGTCATGAGCAAGCTTTTTCTGAGAATATTGAAAGGAATGAGGACATATCTTGTCTGCTAGAATCCACTTAGGTCCTCCATTAAGTCCTTGGATTGCAGCCTGATTGAATGATAATCAATGAACAGAATATTTTAGACATTTAAAACTTAAATTAAATGCTTTTGTGCCCAGTCTTTGAGTCACCTGTACAATGTCTGCTGCGAAGTCTGTTCTATTTTGAAAGTTCTTGTGGTAGAGCAGGAGTGACCTAGTCATGTTTTCCTCCTCCCACTAGTGAGCTAGGAACTTGCACTACTGCATGCGGGCTGTCAATTAGCATTATCTCCATTTATTTTAGATCCAGACAGGCGGTCTGTTTCAACAATGAACCTTTCGAAACATGTTGATCCAGTCATTAACAAGCGGCTCTCCTCCTCATCTGCAACATTACTAAATTCTCCAGACAGAGGTACAGTTTCAAAGAAAAAAAAGAGCAAGAAAGAATGTTCTATATTGATGTATTATTACATGGCACATAAAACAAACTTCTGAAGTCATTTTCTGTACTTCATCTAAGTTGAGAGTGAAAAGACTTGACATGTGAAACGTAAATGATTGAACCCTTTTTCCTGTGCAAAGAAATATATAATTCTTGGGTTTTTTCTTAAAACAAGAGAACTTACCTAAAGAATCTTATTCCAGCAAATGATAAAAGCAGTGCTTCTGTCAGGTTTTTAGTAAATGAGGTACTACTATTGAAAGAATACATCACCCTATAGTGCATGCGATCATGTGTGACCTTTTTTTTGCATTAGGCCATTTTGTCATTATTTTGTTTTCCTTCTTCCTTTGGTAGTAGTTCTTAAATATCTAAGAACATGTTGCATGAAGCTTTCAAGCGTTATTTTATTTCCATTTTTAAAATGATTTTTACTTGAAGAGTTATGGGTGTTTTTCATATGGTCTGTTTATTGACTTTTTGTGTCCAGTTACTTTTCAAAGGTTGTTTTATTTCAATGTACGTTTTTGATGTTTACAACTCTGCACAAATGATAAACCACCAAGCTTTTAAAAATTAACACAGCTGAATTGCTGCCTCTGTTCTGAGGATTTATAAGATTGAAGCATTGAGCTTAAAGGAGTTTTATAAAAGAATGTCTCTTGTATAACTGGTACAAAGAGCTTTACAGAAAAGTACTTGGTGGGGATTTTTTTTGTCCTCTACTGAGAATGAGAAGTTCTGTCCCACTTCAATCCAGATCAATGCATGTTTTAAAAAACAATTTTTTAAATGGAATTTTGTTTGTGTTGCAAAACTGATTGGTAGATGTCATTATTTGTATGTCTTAACAAAGTACCATGTGTTACGTGTATGTTTGTATGTGTGTATCTGGTTGATTTGATGAGCCATGTTAATCCTAGTGGGCTGACCTAGTTGTAAAGTCTGGTAACTTGTGAAAAATACAGTGTTATATTAGGAAATTATCTGTTCCAAAAATCCAGCAGTGTTTTGTTCTAAATGTTGAAATCCAGTCACTTTGCATTTTATTAGCTTTTCAGGTGTTTTTTTTTTTGTTTTTTTTTTTTCCCAGATGGTTGCTGTTCTTTGCCAGGGTGTGTTTGTTTGAGGAGGGATCTTGGTGGGGGAAGAGCAGCAGGCATTAAATATGAAGGATTGTCTCTTAGGGCTTGTAACTCATCAAATTCAGGAGCAGTTAGACTGAATAGCAGGCAGTCTAGTGTTAGGGAAAGCGAAAGAATATGGAAGTGATGGTCATATGCCAGAATTTTTAAGTGTTGAAGCATTCTTTGCTTGGCATTTCCATCAGAACAGCACAGAACTCTTCAGAAGACTCTTACTTGTTTCACAGACTCCAAGACAGAAAGCAAATTCAAACACTAAATACCGTTTTCTTGTGCAAAGCCCTGTACCAAAATCTAGGTGAGCATGTATCTGGAGAAGTGCCACTGGTCTCTCCAACGATCTCAACATCTTAAGGCAAATGCTTAAAGGGAAGGCTCTGTCTGCTCCCCTTTCACCTTCCAAAGGGCACCGGTCACGCTTTGCCTGTAGTGCATTCTCCTACCTGCAAAACAGAGAGCTGGAGATGAGGATGATAAGTTTACCCTAAGTGGCTTATAGCTGTCATCAAGAAGATGTCTTCTGCTAAGCAGCACTTTTTTATGATTTGAAGGACAAGGTTTGTTGGTTTTTTCCCAGAAAAAGATAAAATTTTTCATTAAATAATTGAATAAAAGACTGATTAATCCATTTTCAAGTGCAGTGCTGCAATATAGCTCTTTATCACAATTTTACAATCAGGCAGCTGGAACAGGCTCCTTGTTCTGCTTTTATGTTAGCAGTACAGGTCTGAGTGAACACACAGTCAAGTGGAGAAAGCTGCTGTTGACCAATAAATTTCGGTAGTTGTGCTCTTTAAGGAAATGCAGAAATGTAACAAGCTGATAATACTTCAGGTGAGGCTGTGTTACACGCTTTCTTTGTTTAGAAAAGCAACATTTGCCCAATAGTTGTGTTCCTCTTCCCTTCTGCAGTACTTTTTCTTTCTAACAGGTGATGGTCTCAGTCATTGTATCACCTTTATCTGCTGCTTTTGTAGAAGAAATTCCGGGACTGTTGAAGGAGAATCTAAGCACAGAGTAGTTGTCCCCTACCTACTCCTTAGCATGTTTGTGGCGCTGTATGAGGAAACACCACTGTTACCAGTGAGAGTCTTCTTTGTGGTGCTCACCAGGAGACCTGTTCAATCCCTGTCTCCCATCTGTTCCTAGAACTAATCAGATGCTGCTGTTTGCTTACTTGCAATTTATTCTGCTGCTGCTAAGACAACTTTCCAGAGTTGAGTTGGTATATCCTGAAGACAAATACAGATGATTGTAATCAATTTCCTGTTGCCAGCTCCCTGGGACTTTGTGTGTTTTTCAGTTACAAGTTAGGCTATAAAGATCTTTAATCTGCTTAAACTAACCTGCTTGCACCAGCTACCGTATGACAAATGTGCTTCCTGTGTGGAAAGAAGGAGCAAACAGCCCTAAGAGTGATAGCCTAAGACAGCACGAGAACAAAAAATACCATTTCCCCTTGTCTTTCAAATGGTTTGAAGGACAAATTTGGGAAAAAAAAAAATAACCTAAGGTGTTAAAAACAACTAATAAAGAACCCTCTGACCTCATTGTCTTAAAGTGGATCTTATTATTTTAGGATCCTTTTTGTTCTGTATTCACTTTGCTTCAGTATGAATTGGACATCAAAGTTAAGTTGTTCAATGCGTTTCAGTGTTAATACTCTTGGGCTTGGGCAAAAGTTTATTTAGTTGTTCTAGGTTACTGGTGATGCCAGTGACTGTTAGAATATGTATTGGAAGGGTTGGATATGATGCTTTCAGGAAGCTCTGTGTTTGGAAAATTCAGTATGTGATGACCTCTGATCCACAAAGGCAAGATGTATTTAAATGAACTCTGATCTAAACCCATTTTAGAGATTTAGGGAGGCTTCACTTCAAGCTCCTGCATAAAATTATTTTGACACCTCTGAATCAAGCTTGTTACTGAAATGGAGAAGAGAGGTTTTGTTGGTCTGTTACCTCACTGTAGGTGCATAACCGCTAGTTCACTCCCAAACTCTGCCTCAGTGCTGTTAGCTGGATGCCATGGGCACACAGTTGCTTCCAGTAAGCGATGTGGATGCAAGCTTCCCTGTGTTAGGGGCTAAGAGAAAAGAGAATGAAACTGTACTCAACTTTAGGGCAAGTGGCATGGGATAGATGAGATGTGGCAGTTTGTTCTAATTCATTGGCATCTTAGCTGTGTCCTCTTGAGGCTACTTCATCTCTGGGGCTTCACGTGTGAGGTCTGCTGCTGGCCATCTTACGTGGTGACCTTTACTTACCAGCTGTTTGCAGCTGTACAGATGAACTCCAAGAAGTTGGCAGTATACATAGTACTGATTTCTTGGCCTAAAATTTCAGGGATTGCCTCCTGAAGTTGTATGATCTTTGTGTTAAAACTTACAGTAGAAGAGTTTCTCCAGATTCATCCATATTAATGCCTGTGAGCCTCACCTAGTAAAGCCTGAGACCACAAAAACGAGTCTGTTGTCTTGCAACAGTAGCTCCAAACAGTGATCACATGGAATATGGGGCGCAGAGAAGAAAGGCTGCAAAGATTTTACCATTATTGCATTCAGTTTAATGGTAGCTCTGTGATTTTTCTTCATTGTTAAATTACAAACTTAATGATAATGTCTGTGCTGTAATGGAGGTCTCTGTGGGGTATTTTGTGTCTCTCTATAATCTGTACCAATGCAGAACGGAACCATTAATCACAAAGAGCTCTGGCAGTAGTACATTGTGTAAGGACACTTACCCAGAGAGCCTGCTGTGTTTGAGAGTCCTATATTTCTATAGTAATGCCCCTTATTGAGTTAGCAGAATTTAGGGGAGCAATTTGAGAAGTGAAAAACAGCACTGAGGGCAGATTAGGCAATTATGTTTTCATAGGATGAGATTGAGATCGGCCCCTCTTTTCATGGGGCTCAGCGTGGAGTAGATTAAAGACAGATTCAGAGTTTATGGCTGTTAAAAGTGATGGATCTCTGCCTTTAAAAATGCAAATTAATCTCAAGTTTATCACAGCCAGTCACTCCAATAAATGTTTTAGAGACAGAGCCTCATAAATTCAAGCTGCAGTGGTGTTGCTATAAACTGAGGCCAACGAATGCTGAGATATTAGAAGACCTGATTTTGCATGCAACATCCAGATTATTGCTAAACCTGTTGTAATGAACTACTGTGGGAACTAGTTGAACATTTTGCTTTGTGATGCTTATTGCAATACAATTTGTTGCATCAGAGTATCAAATAAACATCTAGTTCGATTTCAGAAGTAATTTATTGGGCTCTCTTGGTGATGATTTCACCCTGATCAATGTTTAAATAGTATTTAAATTTTAAACAAAAGAAGAACTTTTATAAGGCAAAATTAATATATTGACTAACTAAATTTGCACCAGGCAATATTGGGAAAAGCAAGGCAAGGGAGTGATAGCAGCCAAAGCAGGGTGTAGTGTGTTTTCAAAGCAGACTAACGATGCAAAAAGTTGGCTTTTATTACTGTTCTAAAGTGAAAATTATCACTAGCAGGATTTTTTTTGACAGAGAATTAACGATCAGATGTTCTTACTGTGTTCTGTGGCTTTACATATTACTGAGACAACTGTAGCTGCTGAGCTTGGTATGCACAGTTGAGGTGCATTGTATCCTTTTTGCAATGCTTTGATAAAATCTCTTCCTTTGACACAATTTTGTGGTAGTTAGCAGCCTTCTTTGTGTTTTCTAGCTAGGCTGACAGGCTTTGGAAGGTGTTTTAGTAATTGGTCTTTTTTGTAACTGTATACCTTACCTGTAGAAAGATACTGTGATACAGACATCTCTGTCAAAGTCTGTATTTAGGAGTGGCAACTGGTGTCCCTGTACAAAAGTTATCCTGTCATTCCTAGTAGGGAATGTGGTGTATGTGCAAAATATCAGCATTAATTTGATAACAAGCTGCCATAATGGCACAGGCAGCAACACAAATTGAATGTTCAGAAACGTATGTTCCTATAGGAATTCCTCTGCTAAAATGTAGTAAGAATTAAATGCAAAACACTGAATGAGTGCATGCCTCTGATCTCAGAAGGACAATTGCAAGGTTTTCGTGGTATGTAGGAGTGAGGAAATAATACTAATGCTTCTGCAACAGGTAGTTAATTTGTGAAGTGTTTGATCTAACATCTTGCTTGTGTGCTGCACTGTTCAGCTCGCCGCCTGCAGCTCAGTCCATGGGAGAGCAGCATCGTTAGCAGGCTCCTGACGCCCACTCACTCATTCCTGGCCCGAAGTAAAAGCACAGCTGCATTGTCTGGAGATGCAGGTAAACCTCTAAGAACAGAAGATCCATGGCTCAGCCCCTTATTTTTCCAGATTCCCTGTGGGATGTTGTAAAACTTTTGATCTAATTATGTGGTAGCTTCCCATGCTTGAATGTTACATTGCATAACAGCAGGAAAGCTCGTTTGTATGGTTGTTTGCTGTGTCCCTTTCTCATTCTCCCACCACCTCTTTCTTAATTCCTCTTACCTCTTCACCTATGCAATAAATGAATACATCACACTCAGGGCAACTCATGCTGTCCATGGCTGTTTAAGGAAACCTGCAGAGTTGTAAAGAGCTGGTTCCTCATGCCCACTGCTAAGGCTGTGATCTGCTTGATGCAAAGATTAATCTCACTCTCTACCAGGGCATTTCCCATAAGGAACAAGTTAGATTTCTGGAAAATTAAGTCCAGGTTGCAGTGGATTTAATGCAGGTGAAATGAAATGTGGCATTTTAGTGAAGTTATAATTATTGTGAAGTTCTCTGCCAAGCCCAGAACAGTTCTCCAATGTACTTACTGGGGGGAAAATTAACATGCAGAACTGTGAAAATATTGTAAGTTAAAGCCCAGGCAAAACTGTATTGCAAAGATGACCAGGGCATGCTTGCTTATCACATGTTTTAGGCAGGTGACAGCTGCCTCCTCTTTCATCATAAGATGTTTTACAATCATGCGCTGGGGACTTTACCATTACAGTAGTATGCTGCTGCACATGCTGAATGCTGGAGGCTAGGCAGGTCTTTCCTGTCTGAAATGGACAGGATTTTTATTCTAATTAAAGGACGTAGAAGGTAAGAAGGAATAGAGATCTACTAAGATTACTTTTAAAGAAGCTTTCATTTAAGAACTCTTATGACTAATTAAGCTGCAGTACAGTTCCACAGGGGTGGCACTGTAGGAGCAAAAAGTGTGGATCTTATTCTGCAAACAGTGGAATTAACAAGTTTATAATTCATTTTCACTCATCACAAACAACAGCTTGTAAAATGAATACTTAATGTCATCTTCCAAGCAGGATATTGGAAATTTTGCTCTTCATTAGCAAAGTGTTGAGAAAGCAGTGTCAGTTTTCTAAGTGGTTACTTTACTGGAGCAAGCTTGAGGATTTTTATTTTTTGTGACTGCTGTTGTTTATACTGCACAGTGAGCTCTAAACTGAGCAGAATATTGAGAAAGACGACAAATAGGAGGAATGACTGATTTGTCAGTCATCAGTCTGAGGTAATTCCCTGAAAAGCCTTCCCTGTGCTAACTGGAACTGTACCACCCAGAAGAATAATCCATCTGCTCATTGTTTTCCAGGTATTATTCTCTAGCAGCAATAACTGCAGGTCCTTCATGCAGGACGCTTCCTGGAGATTAATGATCAGGTGGAGGTAATGGCTCACAGCGGTGCTCCGAGCACTCCGCTCATCCCAGCCTGTCATTATTCCCTAGAAAATTACCCTGCCCTTTGGCTGTAAAGATAAATTACAACGCAAAAGATCAAAATCAAATTAAATATGGATTCATGCCCTTAAATTTTAAGTGAGCTATTAGGGACATCCATCATAAGAGTATGCCTGGATCTTTTAAAAATAACCCTCCAAAACCAAAACATGTTCAAAATAACTCCCCAAAAGCTCCTCTGAATAGCTGTAATCTTGTTGGTACAGGATTCACTGGGAGTGCTCCTTCCTAAAGCCTTGTTTGGCAACATCATAAATGAAAATTAACTGCTTGTCTTTTAATATGTATGATGTCATCCTTGATGGTAACTTCAGGTAATCAGCATGCAGCAAGAGAACTGATTCACAGAGGGTGGGAACAACATATTTTATAAACTGTTTAAAACATACATTGTGCCACAGCTTCCTATCTGGTTTAGATACAGTCAACCCCCCCCCCCCCCGAAAAACCCACAGTTTTCTTGTTTCTCAATTTTTATTTCTTTTTGTTAACTCAGTCACCTTATAATACCTCATTAAACTTAAAACCCTGTAAGTGATAAGGCAAGCATGTGTGCCATTGCTGTCACTCTTACAGGAGACTCTCTTTATTCATAATGGTAATCTCTCAGTGCAGGCGACTTTGCAGCGTTAGTACTGTTAAGTCTGTGAGCTCTTCCTGTAACAGCAGCTGTGCTATTGTAAGACTGGCAGAATTAACTGTATGTGGAACTGCATTCTTCCAAGCGTACTCAGAGAGGGATCTGCAGGCCAGAAGTATTGGGTTGTTTTTTTTTTACCAAGGAAACTAAGGATATAATTGTCTTCTACTAAAAAAAAGTGTGTAGGGAAGATACCATATAGAAGCCCTACTTTTTCTACAAGTAACATGCTGAATAATAATTATGCTAAGACTATATTGAATGACAAGGAAAGACAAACATGAGCAGACAGATAAAACTGTGCAGTAATAAAAGAGTTTTCCACAGGCTTCTCCTTCAGTTAAATCAAGAGAAATTCCAAGAATACTTTGTGCAAGAAGATCCCCAGATAAATTTAGCAGTGTTACAATTCTCTTTGAATACGAAATCAGAGGACTGTGTATCTGGTAAACTGCCACTGGCAGATCTTTTGGTAATAACCTTTGTCCTTGTGGAAGCCAACAAAAACTGCCATCCTGCTTGCTTAGATATTAATTTCCAAGTTAATTTGTTGTGGTTAGCTTGTTTTTTGTAATGTGTAAAATAATTTGCTGTCAAGGACATGTTTGAGTCAGCTGTTACTCTAGGATTATCAAGAAATACTAAAAGTTCTTAAATCGATGGTTCTCAAATATTCCTGAAAAAGAGACAACATATCATTTGCTAGAAATCATAGACAGCAATTTTGGTTTTCCTAGATGAAACTGTTTTGTATTGTTACTGTTTATTGATCTTTATGTGTATATCTCCTTTTATTTTCCTCTACTTCCAAGACCAATGAATAGGCATTCTGATTTTAGTTTGATTGCTTTCTATTCCAAATGTAACTAAAACTCATGTCAATGCATATACTAAACTAGCTAGTCAGGCCAGTCTTTGTGTCTGCTGCTTTTTCAGAACCACCAGTTGTATGAAAACTTACCATCGTTGTTATTTTCGACTACCCAGATCCCTGGCATATTTCTTAATTTATGTGAAATAAATTGCTAGTTTACAAATAGAAAAGGACCTTAGTACCTAGTAAATTTGTAATCATTACTATATGTGTGGCCAAGCTAATGTATCAAATGATGGTTCTGACTTACTCCTCTGTGTATTAACACCTTCTTTCTTTTCTGTCTTTTCCGGTTGTTTCTGTTCCTGCTGGCTTTCCTCTCTCAATTCTCCAATGCTGCTCTGTAATTACAATTAATAAATAACAAAACCAACCAACACCGTAGTTATCCCCATTTGTCCCCGTTCAGCATCTTGCAGCCCCATCAGTCCTCTGTCCTACAAGGCCATGAACTGTAGGAATCCAGGAGACCGAGCAAAACTTTATGCCTCTACTGATGCTGTGGGCCGTAGGAGAACAACACATCACGCTGGGGTAAGCACACCAGTTGTATGTAAGTTAGTGCCTCATGCCATGCCAGCGCTGCTTGTTAGAACAGGAATCGTTGCAAGGGTACTTGACTGAGTCTGAGCCTCTTCTCCTCCACCCCCTCCGATTTTTTTGATAGTTGGCTGGGTTTTAACTGAGGTGATATTATGTGGTGGCATGGCCTGATTATCCACCAAAGATTCTGCATGGAGAAACACCGTGTTTGCAGAGTGGCCACCTTAGCTTCTCAGGAGGCACAGAGGCAATCAGAGTGTGTGCCCTCTCCTCAGGTGGACTTTTTGCTGCCTTCTAAGGTGTTGCAGCTTTTCCCTCAGTGGGAATCTGGGTTTTTTTCCCAGCAGCCAGTTTTTAGAAAGCCTATAGAACTTCTGAAGCCTCCAGAAATTCAGCTGAGGTTCTGAGACAAAGAGAGGGGGAAGGCATACACTCACACGTGTCTGGGTGTATATAAGCACACAGAACACTGTCAATTCAGCTTTACTTTCTTAGGAGACCAGGCTAATAACCTTTTCCTTGTTGAGAAGGAAGAGGGAGGTTGGCTTAGGAGCATGGTTTGTAACCAAGGCTTCCCACAGGTCATTGCTCATTCTGGATGCTTTGGTAGCAGTACTGTGACCGATCTGAGCTTTCAGGGAAAATCAGACAGTGTGGTACAGGCTGACCGAATCCATGTGGACTGTGCTCCAAGCCAACAGGATGCAGCCAGCTCCAGTTGGGTATCGTTTCCTGAATGTGAGCAGTTATACTTTTCCTTGTACTCCACAGCCTGAGTTTATTTCAGAGTGGGAAGAGTGAAGTCATCTCTTCAAATGATTGTGTAAGAGGAGCTTGCGTTTTCATTTGCCCTGATGGGCAAAGTTTCAAGAGGCAGTGCTGCTAATGACGTCTTGGTTGGAAGCAGTGTTAACGAAAGCTGCATGAATCATAGCCAGTATGTAATCTTTCTGGCATATGGTAGTATATTGGCGTTTAAGTTAAGGCACAGCATTGGGATGTGTCTGTAGAGAAATCTCATGTGTATGTGCACAGTGCATTGCAGTCTCCAGGGCAATTTGTTTAGCACCTCTTGGGTCTTTCTCATTGTGAGTGCGTCAGGGTTTCATGTAGGGTCTTTGTGTTTTGGTGTTGGGCTCTTTCCCCAATCCCCGCCCCCCAATTAAAAAAAAAAAAAGAAAAGTTGATCCATTTTAGTGAAGTAGATACTATAAAAACTTTGTTAATACAAAATGAAGGAGTTAATAGATGTTTTCAGCAGCCTGTGTGGTATTTTTGAGGCTAATGAAGTAGATAGAGCATACAGAGTTACTGCTAGGGAGCCAAAATTCTTCTTCATTGTAATGTGTTTATTTTGGCTGTCTGTGCTTTGATAACTCAGGTGATTATCATCATATTCATCAGTAGATGTCTGGTAAATAATAATGCCAAAGAGCTAACTAATTACTCTTGAGTAATGACTTGAGGATCGAGACCGTTATTGCCAATATTAGGCAATGTGTTTGGCAATTTAAAATCCTGATTTTAACCACAATGACCAATCCCCCCTCTCTTGGATTTATGAAGATAAACAAAGGGTTTATGTGCTCATTAAGTTGTTTCCAGTTGTTAACTTGGTTTTCGGTTCAGGAGATGAGCATTGCAGAGCTCTCAGCTAGTGAGGCGCTAAGGCAGCGTGACATTGCGTGCTGTGGGGCTTGTGCTTGAACCCCAGAGAAGGGGGTGAGTAGCAGCCCCTCTGCATCATGTTGGCCGAATGGCAGCTGTGTGTAGTCTCCAGCATTCCCGTTTTTCAGACTCCCAGAGTCTGAGCTCGTTATTCCAAAAACCTGATTGTTTTCATCTACAGTTAAATGGAGGAAGTATGTAGTTGCTTAAATTCTGATATATTCCTTTACTCCACTAGTTCTGTTACTACAAACCAGAGCTGTAAGAGAAATATTGAAAAAAAAATAATCCTGAGGTGAGAAATAAAGAAGG
Source organism: Laterallus jamaicensis coturniculus (assembly GCA_022605575.1). Lineage (NCBI taxonomy): Eukaryota > Metazoa > Chordata > Aves > Gruiformes > Rallidae > Laterallus > Laterallus jamaicensis. The sequence goes on from JAKCOX010000001.1 coordinate 65,319,660, forward strand.
AAAAAGAGGAAATCGCTACCCAGTGTAAGAGTCAATGGCAACAAAGTATGTGCTGTGGAATCATCCAAGTAAAAGAGAACAGGGTAACTGTTGTATCATGTTTGAGGACTTAAAGGCCATCTGTGGTCTTCACATGCCTGAAACTTCAACTTATGCCTGAAAGCAGAAAGTTTGTTCTATATGTGGACCGTGACTAAGTGCGAATTTGGGGGGGGGGGGGGGGGGGGCAGGTGTTTTGCTTTTTCTTCAAATGAAATGCAGGGTGTATGGAGCAGTGGAAGGTGCTGTGTGGCAACCAAAAAAGATCAAACCTTACAGGGTAACTTTTCACCTGTGTAAAAATAAGCCTCTGCAAATCATGCCCATACGTCTTAGGACAGGAGAGAGCACGATTAAGAAGCATTCTTGTAAAATGTGTCTTTACTGACAAAGATGGTGGCCGATTACAGGAGCTGTATTAATGAACTTGTTTAACGGGCTGGAGAAGCTACCGACTCGGCGCTGCATTTTCTCAGCCCCCCAGCCCCTCATCCTTAACTGAGCTTGCTTTGCTTTCTTTAGCCATGTGAACTCTGGCTTGACTTTGTCTTTTTGTTTGCTGAACTGTAGACTGACAAAAAAGAAAAGGAGAGAGACCATTTCTCATCCAGCTTCTCAACCAGCTTTAAAGGAGGTCATTTTTCTTCCAACCCCAAAGCTAGATCACCAGCTCCCTCTCCAGTTTGGTAAGCCAAATACACGCTTAGCTGGAGGTGGAGCTTTAGGCAGCTGTGATTGTCCTATTAATTAAATGTGAAACAGTGCAATCTTATCTGGTGATGCAGATGTTTTCTCTTTGCAACAAAGACAAGGCAGTCCTGCGTTTAGAAAAATATTACTTCTGCTTTGTGGAAGGAGGAGGAGGAAGTTGTTACCTGGTTTCTTCCCTCTTGACTGGGCTCAGTGCTCACACATCTGGAGTTGCAAAGAGAAGCGTTTCTGCATATGAAAGCCAATCGCTTGCTCCAGCAGTCCCGCTTGGTAGCGGAGAAATAGAGAAGTTGTTCTAGTTATCTAGATCTATCTAGGTAACTATCTAGATAACTATCTATCTATCTGTCTAGATCTACATCTATAGATGTAAAGGTGATACGTAGGTGGTGTCCAGCAGAACATGCCTGATGGTGATTGTCACTCTTTGTGGTTACACAGGCACGCATCAAAATCTTTGCCTTTTTTGCCTGGCACACCCAAGCAGATAACTTCCCCACCTGGTTCCTCCAAAGTTTCTTCTGCTCAGGCACGTCCTCCTTCTCCTGGCAACATTCGGCCAGCCAAAAAAGAGGTCAAACCAGAGAGTGAGAAGAAAAGGCAAGAAAAGGAGAAGGAAAACACCAGGGAGGAGAGGACAGAAGAGGATAAAGGAACTTCAGCAGCTGCTGGAGAATCTGCAAGACAGGAAGAACTCGGTGTCCAGGCAGAGCTTGCTGAAGGTAAGGAGAGATTCTTCTTTAGGTTAAGGAATGTCTGAGAGTCTCTTACATTCTTCCCTCCCTTTCTCTGAAACAACGTAGCTTTCAGTATTTTCTATCAAATGTTAATATAAATTCTTCAGAACATTCCTCCAGATTTATGTTCCTTGATGAAAGTGTAAACAGGTTGAAGCTCAGTAACTGCTTTTAACAGTCAAAACAACAAGTAGACCTGTATTGTACAATATGACTTCACTGCCCTCTTCTCTGCCCTTTTGGGCTGTGATTTTTGTCACTTGCATCATGATACAGCTTCTTTTCAAGTGCTGAAGTAGGATAATAATGATCTGAAGACTAGTGGTACAGGAAGCCATCAGGTAAGGTAGTGTGAGCAGTGAGTGTGTCCAGCTCTGCTAGACACTCGGTACAGTGGTGCTGGTAACACTACTACCTTACCTATATCTATATATATATAAAAGGAAGGGCAAAAGATAAATTTGAAACTGAAAAATGTAGGTGTGTTCTAGCAGACATTTCAGTCCATTGTAAATACGACATAGGCTGTCTGTCTTCTCATGGATGGGATAGAATGGCCATCGTGACCATCTGGATTCCCCAAATTACTTAAGATTCTGAATGTAAAATTCATAGATTCCCCTGTGATTGTCCTTCAGAAAACACTTTTAAGTACTAATAATCCTGCATTTAATTACAGGTGGTGTAGTTGGGGGTTGTTCTTCTGCAAGAAGACCTGATGTGAATTGATTTCTTTGGCTAATAGGTTATTCTACAGTAGTTCCAGTCTGACACCCAGGTGCTACTGCACAAGGTGCAACCCCACAGAAAGCTTGGAGGAGGAGGATGATAAACTGACACATCTATTGTCCCTGGGCATGTAAAGAAGATATGAGATAATTGCCATGTTAACATGGGTTTTCACTGCTCTTTTCTGATAACATTTTGCCCGTTTTCTCTTCAGAAGCAAGCTTCCTTTTTAAAAGGATTTCAGGGTTACCACTGAGATAACTGCAAATGTTTACAAGCTGTAGTTCCCCAGTACAAGGTGCAGACCCTAGAAAACCTCCTCATGCTTGTTTGGCAGTTTGGTTCAGGAGGAAGACAGGCTCTGTCTTTGCAGTCAGTCAATATTTGGGTTTCTTGACAAGGTCACTTTTTTATTTACAGCAGAGTAGCACATGGTGGAGATGGGCAAAAGCAAAGGCTACTATAGGTCAAAGTGGTGAGCAGCACTTCAGATTGGATGTCTTTTGCCAAAGCCAGAGGAAGTGATGGTTGGGACCAAATATTGAGACCTCGGGCTAATCATTTTACATGTCAGGTGAGAGGACAGGCTTTGTTCTGCAGACGGAGGCTCAAACTGCCAAAACTTAGCCACTGGCTGAATGCAAGAGCCTAGAGAGGGACAAGTGCAGCATTTGGGGATAGAGGGGCATTGCTGATTTTCCTAGGTCTCTGCTGCAGGTGAAGGTAGCTGATTTCTGCCAGTTACCTGAACTGGCTTTTAACCTGTCTGGCTTAGCTGCCCATTAGCTGTGTAGTTACAGGAGCCCAGAGGCCAGCAGGTAGTGATCACTGGTGGAGCTATGCAAGCTGTTGGAGATAAATCTCATGTGACTTTACTAATACCAGCAAAGTTTTAAAGGTATTTTGGGTGTGCCTGTGGAAGCTGTTGCCACCTTTTCTCACAGTGAGGCAGGTGTGCATGAAGCAGGCTACTTGTTGCACTGCCAACTTCAACACCTGAGGAACGGAGGGAGCCCCACATGGCACAAAGGTGTGCTCCCTCAGGAGTATGGCCCTGCCTTGGTCTGTGTTAGTAAATGCCAGAGGGCCAAGGTGAAAGAACTCTGTTGTTTATGCTGTTTAACTGTTGCAGCCAGGTGCTCTGGTATGTTTCTGATCCTGACTGTAATTGCAGTGCTGCATTTTCTTACCTTCTGTTTGCAGGGCTACTAAAGCATAGCTCTAAAGGGCTCCCAAGCTTTAGAGTCATCAAATTATGTAACTTTTTATATTGCCCATGCCAGCTTTTGGAGTTCCTAACTACATCTTGGAGGTTAGCTCAGGCCTGGACTGTTCCCTAGGGGTGGACCATTCACATTACCTGCTTTGGTAATGTGGAGTTACGATGTTGTGGTGGAGTCTGAAGTGTGCCACCTTACCTCTGAGCTAGAGAACAGGCCACAGCACTATTTAAGTTACTGGTGGACATGTATCATTTGAATTCAAGGTGAAAGCCCTGAAGCAGTTCTGGAAGGACCTGCATAGTTTCTACATGATAGAATAGGAGAGCAGAGAGGTCAGCAGATGTGGGCATTCAGCAGACATAAGGTAGCTGAATTTGTGTTTGCATAGTTGACAGGGTGCGTGGTGGGGGGGGGGTAATCAGGGAGGAAACTCTTCCTGGAAATTGTTAGTGAGGTGAGGGAAATGCTGCAACATCCAAAAAGATGGTTAGAAATGTAGATTTTAAATCTCCTCCTGGCTGTTCCTGATGACTTGTTTTATGTGCATCTTCCTAGGCTCGGAATCTGATTCCATTGCTGGTTCTAAGTCCTCCTTATCTGTGTCCAGATGTGGTCACAATGCTTCCTTCAGTTAGCTTGTGTGTTGGCAATGGTCCCTGGCCTTTAAAGATAATGTACAGCTGAAGCACTCTGTACCTGCACCAGGCAAATTTACAGACATGTTAACTAGTGTTTTAGTTCAGAAAGAAACAACTGAAAAACTTCTTCTACCAGGTGGCCAGAGCTGGTCCTGGGAAAAGACTTCATATGAAGGCACTGTTAAGATTTGAGCCACAAGCCTTAGCTCACCAGTAGTGGCAAAGCTTGTTAAGAAGCTGTGTTGTGGTCCCACAAGTTGCCTCAGGCTGGAGTAAATGCAACATTGACCATAGTTTGTGTCCTGCCTTTACTGCAGATCACTTCAGATAGCTGATGTCTGAGATCACCAAGTCACCGAAAGTGATTGGCCCATCACCAAAAAGCATGGCTCTGCTCTTCAGATGTAGAGTATTAGACATACAAATATATGATACCACATTGTTTCATTTCTGCTCTCCAAATAGATTTGGGCAAACATAGGAAATGTGGTTGGTAGGCACTTGCTGAGTCAGTGTAAATCCTCTTGAGCATCTATTGGTGTTTCTTCTTCTGACAGAAAAGGTGGCTTAACCTTTCAACTGCATCTGCTGTCACAAACCCTCTAAGAACAACTATCTCCTAGGGAATATGAACCCCTAGCATCTAGAAATTACTTCTCCTCTGAATCACTTACAAAACTATGAAAGCTTTTTGCAGAGTATTTGAAGTCATTTTCCTTTTAGAAAAAGTGTCATCTTGGCTGCTGTGTCTGTACAAACTAGTTTTCCTTCCCATCTGTTTCAGCAGCCACCCCATCCCTACCTCCTGCGCCACCAGCTCTTTCTTCATCCCCAGCCCCCGCCAAGACCTCTGCAGGTACAACTGACCCTGAAGAAGCGACAAGGCTGCTGACTGAGAAGAGGCGCCTTGCCCGTGAGCAGCGGGAGCGGGAGGAGCAAGAAAGGAGGGAGAGAGAAGAGCTTGAAAGGTAATTCTAGACCTCTGCAGGGGAGAAGACGTGGCTTTAGTAGCCTCCTGATAGTGTCTTGCATATGATATATGAAGCAAAGTAGTAAAGTGCAGGAGATGCACATTTGGTTCCCTCATCCCAAAAAAGATTTTTCCTGTTGGGGTCTTTCATAGGTGTGATATGCATCTACATGGATCTGCAAGGTTCAAATTTATCCCACATAGAGCTTTAAAAGAGGACAGGAGGAGAGAGCAGATCCTTGCTGTAGTGATCCATTGTTCCCTCAGAGATTAACAAAGCTATACTTGTTTATTCCAGCTAGGGAACTCGGCACAGCTGTGACGATGGGGGACAAAGTCTCTTACTTTGCATTGCAAGGTCTCTACTATGGGTAGTGTTTAGATGTCCTACAGATGTGACTCAAAACTTTTTGTTTTCTTATTTGGAATCAAGACCCCACAGCAGTTTTGGAGAGTAGAATCATAGAATGCATTAGGTTGGAAGGGACCTTTAGAGGTCACCTAGTCCAACCTCCCAACGGTAAGCAGGGACATCCTCACTAGATCACATTGCTCAGAGCCCCCATCAAGCCTGACCTTGAGTATCTCCAGGCATGGGACCTCCACTACCTCTCTGGGAAACCTGTCCCAGTGATCTACCATTCTCATATTGAAGAACTTGACTGATGTTGTTCCTCACTTTTCTACTAGAAAATTAGTACCCCATCTAGATACTTCTGACTCTGGCTATAGTGTGAGCTGAGCACCTTTTTAGACAGATGCCATGCCTCTGGATTTTGTTCTTTAACCACACTGCTGAACCTGGTAACAAGGTGGGGCAGCTTAAAATAGCCTGGCTTTCCAAAAGGCTCACAACACGGCCTCTCTCAAAAATGGCTTTAAAGAAAATAAACTGCAGTTGCATAAGTGTAATGTGGTGAATAAATACTGAGGCTGATGGAAAAGAAAATGTAAAGAATAATCAGCTTTCACAGTGAAAGGAGTTATTGGTCTCCATTCAGTGCCTTCAGAAATGAACTTGAAAATATCGTGGCCAGTGAGATAATGCCGGTCTTCAGTGAGATAAAGCAGTTGGGAAGAGTTTCAGATGTATCATACATTGCTGAAATATAAAACGGAAGTTGAAATGGAATACTGCTAAGCACAGTGGAATGGATAAGGAAATAATCCTGACAGCTCATGTGGTGGTGGTGTCTGGGCTAATCATTTGTGAAGGAAGAGATCTTGTTTGGAGTTGACCATATGAAAGAATAGGTGGAGTCAATAGTCAACAATATAAATGAACTGTTTCGAGTTGCTAGAAAAGGAAAACAAAATGCGAATGCCATTCTGAGCTATCCAGGCTGAAGCCATTTTTGAGATAGTAAAATCAGTAAAACTAGGAAAAGTTAGTGAAGACTGATGTCAAGGAGGATCACAAGTACAGAACAGCTCTCATCTGAAAATCTACTGAACAGGTGAGGACTCTTCAGCTGGGAAAGCCATCTGCCCTCAACTTCTGAGCGGACATATGATGAGATACAATATCCTAAATAATTTGGTTAATATCAAAGGTGAAGAGGACAGGTTATTCACTGGCAATAATACAAGGAGGAGGGGGCATTAAGTAAGGTTAGGAAGGAACATTCAGAAATCAGCATGACTGGATACTTCAGGAGTCATTGCCACAGGATACGATGTGTGCTGAAAATGTATGCTGCCTCAAAATACATTTAAATGAAATTACCAGGTGTTTTGCATAATGTATTAAAGTTTCTGATTCAGAAAGTATCCAAGTCATAGACCAGTGGAAGCCAGGCATGTGCTGGAGAAGTGTTGGTATTGTCTTGCAAAGCTTTTGTGTTCCACAGGGCTTCATCTTTTCTTCCTACTGGAAGCAGAACAACTTGGCTTGACGCAGTTCAGGTGTTTTGATGCTCTTATAAGACACCAGTGCAACTTTTATTGAGCTGTTCTGCACTGCTGGTGTCTTGGGTCAGGAATCTGGTAGTTTAGCTTCTTCCCCCTCCCCCTCCTTTTTTTAACTTTTATTTCTTGATGGTTTCATAATTGCAGGCAAAAGAAGGAGGAGCTGTCACAGAGGATAGCTGAAGAGAGAGCTCGCCGAGAAGAAGAAGAAGCTCGCAGGCAGGAGGCGGAGAGAAAGCGGAAGGATGCAGAGGAGGAGCGGGAGAAGGAGGAACGGCTGCGCCGCCAGGCAGCAGAGAGGGAGCAGAGGGAGAGAGAGGAGATGGAGCGCCTTCAGAAACAAGTATGGTCCCCTCACAGAGTTTCTGTGCCAGTCTGGCTTGCAGCATATGGGAGAAGCAACACATCTTGTGCAGCACCGAGATTAGGGGGATATCCAAAATTTAAATGCTGTATATGAGGTGAATAGCGTTGTGGCAGAGTTCATTCCATAGGGGGGTTCAAAGAGTAAAGATAATCCTTCTTGGGAAAGCAGGCAGTAGGGAGTTGAGGGTTTTTTGATGTTCTTGTTTTGAACAAATCCTTTTCTATTCCTGATAAATTGTGAAGAACAGCTATATTGGGGGATTTTTAATGAATGATGTTATACCAGAGAACTTTGTGCCCACAGTTACAGAAGGACTAGATGCCCAGGTAACTAACTACTCAGGGTGTTGGAGACATGGCGCTGCAGAGTTCCAATACCATACCTTAAGTTGCTTTTGTGTGGGGCTGGTGGCCAGGAGTTTTGATCACTTTAAGCCAAAGAGAACTTTTGCCCGCTGCAGTCCTTCTGAACTCAGGGCAGCTACTCATAAGACATAAGAGTAAATAAATAAAAATAAACAGTTTTTCAAGTTCTCTCATTTTTGATGGGCCTAATACCAGCTTACTGACTTTGGGAGAGGCTGTGGTAAGCATTTTGGATAAGATTCTTCTCTTCTCACATGGGCTTTCTCACCCCCAAAATTCAGCACTTCAGCCTGCCTCCTAGACATTTTTTTTTCTTCTGATATGTAATTAAATGTATGCTTCTGAAATTAAATGTTTGAAGGACTGTGCTAGTGAATATAGTTTAGAAATGGCAGTTTTCTTTTTCAGAAGATACTCTGCTTGCTTTGAAATGCAAAACTGAAGTACACCCCTGGATGGATGGATGGATGGCTAGATAGATAGATACAACATGTGGTCAAGTGTTTTGGGTTTTTTATTTATTTTACAGCTGTAACAAATGAACTGTTGCAGTAATGTCGTAGTACAACACTGTCAGGAAGAAAGGTCCTATATTTAATTAAAAAAGCAAATTTTAAAAGTTCTGCATTTAATTAAAAAAGCAGGAATGGGAAGCTTGTGCAAGTGTACCTGTGGCTGTTTGTCCTTGGTCTTATGAAGTGATGACTCTGTTGGCCAAATAAATCATTCTACTGCTTTCACTTGACTCTCAAAAACATCCACCACTCAAAACATGAATCTTTAATGCTCTCCTGAACTGCTGTGTCAGTGCTGAAGGTTAGGAAATGTATTTCTTATTTGTCATCTGATGTGATTTCATGCTCATGTGTCCCTGAACAGGCAAATACAATGTCCATTGTTTAGTTATGCATCTCTTAACGCTATGCAGAACATGGACATTAATCAAGCCACATGCAATTTAGTCAGAAAAGATCATTGGTGACTTGTAAACACCAAAAGTGCTTTTTCAGGTTTCAGGTTTTTCAAGTTGCAGCTGTGTCAGTGAAGCAGATATCAGTGTATATCTGTCCTTAAACAGCAGGTTATTCCTGGCTGCTTTTTCTTTCCCCACCAACTCAGAAAGAAGAGGAAGCTCGCCTGCGGGAAGAGGCGGAGCGCGTTCGGTTAGAGCGTGAAAAGCATTTCCAGAGGGAAGAGCAGGAGCGCTTGGAAAGGAAGAAGGTAACTCAGTACATGCAGAGAAACTCTAATTCATTTGCCATAGCAGCTTGCCTCTTCTTCAGCTGTAGAAAGTTATCCATGATAGATATGTGCTCAGAGAAAAGCTGTGGTCCTCAGCTGCCATAGCCCTGATGGGAAAGCAAAGGGAATATTGCCAACAGTAATAAATAATTCATCTTTTTGGCAATAAACAGATGCAGCTGATAAATGACAAGCAGTTGTGGTTTGGGAGAAAGATTTTTAAATAAATGCCAGCAAACGTTATTTTATCCCTTTTTATTTCGTTGTAGAGGCTTGAGGAGATCATGAAGAGAACTAGGCGTGTGGAAGCTGTAGATAAGGTCAGTGCTGCTAATTAACATGTGTAAATACTGGACACGTTTCATTTCAGTTCCCTTGTGCCATTTTTAATTTACAAAACTGTCCTTCCTTTGTAGAAACCCAGCGACCAGCAGAACGGACACATATCAAAGGCAAATATTTCTGGAGAAGCAGGTACCGTGTTTAACTGTGCCCCCAGCGCAGCCTGTGAATAAATGCTGACTAAGCACAGGGACTGGAGATGAGAGTTGTGAAACATGGCATGCTACTTGCAGTGAAGAAAGCAATGAGAGGAGTCTGACTGAAATCTGAGGAAACATCATTAAACCAAGTTTAACTATTTATGAAGTGAAAGTCAAATTATTTTAGACTCTGATTGTAAAAGAAACCAATTCTATGGTTTCTCTTGCATATAGTACTAGAGATGTGGTTGATGCAGACTTAGTCCTTTTCTTAAAGGATCATTTCATCTCAGTCATCAAAACAGACCATTCCTTATTCTAAACATCCCCCTGGGATGACTTCTGCACCTACTGCCTTATCCACTTGGTCTTAATTTCTTTTCTTTTTTCCCAAAATAAAATTCAGCTCCTAGAAAAGCTTTATCTCCCTGTCACACCCACACTCTCAGTCTTCCCTTCTGTTCTGTTCCCTCTTTTTTTTTTTCTGCCCTGATAATTTTAGTTAAGGTTTTATATAAGACTTTATTTTTCTTCCTTTATTGTAAATATTAAAGTGTAGCCCATATTCAACAATGACCAAGTCTGAATTAGTGCTATTTTAAAGATACCAAAGTAAAGCTGTCCAATGGCTTCTCCTGTCATAGTGTGTAGGGTAACATGAACTGAGGTTATTCTTTTTCTCCTTTGTATTCAAACTGAGTAGTGGGTGAATTAGATAAGGCTGATGTGCGACTCCTTTTCATGATGTTTAAAGTGACTGCTGTAATTAGCACTGCCAGGAAACTTTCAGACACCGATTTCATTAGGTGTCTTTGGAAGTTATTTGTTTGTGTATTGTCTTACGGGGGAGAAAAGTTTGTGAACTGCTGTTGCACCTGGGATACCACCTTTTGCTGCAGGGACTGTTGAAGGTGCTATAAACCATTTAAATAAGTCTTGAAACTCCAAGTGGCTCTACAACCTGTAGCTAGCACTTTCTGTCCAGAGGCAGAAGACAAGTGGTCAGTTTCCTAAGGCACCGGAGAATTTGGACCTCTGTTTCCTCAGGCCAGAGGGATGCTGGAGCCCTTGAGTGACTGCTTTTGAAAACTGGAGCTTTGTCTCTTGTAGGAACTGTTTTACCCTAACCTGCAGGTAGATGGGTGTTTCTTGGTTTTATGAAAACCTGTTTTGTCTCTCCAGTCATCACGAGTCCTGCATCTCCCTTGGAGCCTGTGGGAGGACCTCAGCTTCAGCACGCAACGCAACCTCCGCACAACGGGACGCCCGCCCCCTGCACGCGTGTGATTGTGCCGCATCAGCCCCCCGTAAATATGGACAAGTAAGCACATCGCTCAGTACCGCGGGGCGTTTAGAGCGTGAGGGCTGCCAGACAGAGTAGCAGATCTGTGTATTCATTAACCAAGAGACAGCTGTTCAATCTGCCTGGTTTCCTGTTTATTTTTATCTTTTCCTGTGTTCAGGAAAGAACTTCATCATTTTTATATTTATCTATATATTTATCTATGTAAAGCACCTATTGCCGTATTGATAAACATTCTTTGGAACCACTCTGAACTTCATCTTCCTCATCGTTAGCAGGAACCCACTTTTACCAACAGATAGGGGAGAAGTTTGTGTAAACACAGCATGTTCTTTGCAACGTTTGGGCCAGTGTGGTGTTTGCCAGCAATCAGTGCGTAAATTGAAACTTAACACAAAGGGCATTATTTTCCTGTTCCTTTCCATGAAGTAAGCTCAGGGAAGACACACACTCTGGATTTGCAGTGGTAGTCACCTTGATCGGAGTAGTGAATGTTGTGCTTTCAGCCTAGATGTTTCCATTTCTGAGCTGCTCGAAGTAAGAAAAGTCCCTTGTGTGAGAGAGAGACCTCATTTTTGGATTGCATTTCAAAAACACCCAGTAAGGTGCACTTTGGGATGCAGAGTTTAATGCTGGGAGCTGTCTGTAGCTGTGAAGCGAGTCACTCAGACCGAGAAATTGCTGAAATGCCCAAAACATCAGAGTGAAACCGAGTGGGATCTGTTACATAAGCATGAGCTGTCAGTGGTTTCTATGTCAGTAATGCGGAGAGCCCAGCGATCCCTTGGTCTTTCCATGTTTTATGCAGGCAGTGCCAGAATATGCATGGGAAAACTGGAGTGGGGGAAGCCATCACGCAGTCCGCGACGGGTAGTGTGCTTCAGGGTGTGATTGGCACTAATTGAGGGAGGAATTTGCCCCCTCTCGATCCCTCCATACGCCTGGGGGATCTTACCCTGCTGTCACGCTGACAGGGATGCTCCTGCTGAGGGGAGTTCTGTCAGTGTCAGAGCCGCACTGCGCGAGCTGCGCGGAGCTGCCTCGTAATTGTGCCGGGCGGCTACTGAACGTTAATCCTGCCCAGCCTGAGGGACACCTCCATGTGTGTAATGGAAATCGTGCTGTGATGATGGAGGCTGTCAGGTCGCGGTATCCTGCGTGTGGGAGGAACCTCACAGTGGCCAGGGTGGGGAATGAATGAGTATGTGAGGTAGAAAAATGGCAGCAGAAGTAGGAAGTGTGTCTTAAGGCTGTGTGGAAGGGGAAACTGGTATGCCCTGTTACAGTGAGGAGGGACTCGGGGGGCATGCTGACTGTGAAGACAAAGGCTGAAGTGCTTGGGAGCACCCTGGTGTCACCTTAGCGCAGGTAGCCTGACAAGCTGTGCTAAGGAATACACAGCAGCAAAGGTTTTATCACATGGTCAAAGCCACATGTGCCAACACTGCTGCTACTGCATCTTGTGCTGCGGCTGTCTGGCATCTAGCTGTACCCGACGTCTAGCGCACACACAGCGGGAGGTGGAGATGGTCTCTTGTGGAAGCACCTCGCTCCACCACAAGAAAATGTGGCTTCTACCTTGAAAAGACTTGAGCATGTTTTAAGGGCAGGATAGCTCAGACTTCTGACCAGAACTAAAACCCACTTTGCCTGTGGGGCAGCTGTGGCATGTGCACATATGGGTGAGAGGAGGGAGCGGAGAAGAGGAGTCGTCTTAAGGCCTAGAGCAAGAGTCAGTCTTGTTCTCTGCCTACAGTGTGGGAAGTTTCACTGGGTCCAAGACAGAAGAAGTGTGTCACTGGGTCTGTTTTGTATAGCAGCCAGGTCTAGCCTGACTGCATGTCTCCAAACAGGACTGGTGGGGGACCAAACCCAGGGTACCTGTGTTTGGGGTCATTCCCCAGACAGTGCACATGCTCCGTCCCTTGCACCAGAAATGTTGAAGGGAGGGGGTCTTGGAAGGCTACTAGAGGTTTGTGTGAAGATGAAGGTTCTACTGTGGGGCATAATAGGTGGTTGTATGACTGCTTATCACAGAATTCTAGGGGTTGGAAGGGACCTCGAGATCAGAGTCCAACCCCCTGCTGTGCTGAATCACAGACTGGTTTGGGTTGGAAGGGACTTCAAAGCCCATCTAATTCCACCCCCCTGCCATGGGCAGGGACACCCTCCACTAGATGAGGTTACCCAAAGCCCCATCCAGCCTGGCCTTGAACACTTCCAGGGACAGGGCAGCCACAGCTCCTCTGGAAAACCTTTGCCAGGGCCTCACCACCCTCAGAAGGAAGATTTTATGCCTGACATCTAACCTAAACCTACCCTCTTCTAGTTTAAAACCTTCATCCCTATTCCTCCCCATCACATCATCCATGGTCAGGAGTACAACACATTTGAGAGAAGCTGGAAGAACTCTGGCACAGTTAGGCAAGGCAATTGATTTCAGGACTTCAGCATTCTCTGTTGCTGCTTTTGATCAGCACTGCAGCTCTCATCATACTGGAACTTCATCAGCTTTCTAAGGCAATTAATCTTCATAAACCCCAGTGAAAATGCTGTGGTTTGCTACATTAGTTACCATATATCTCTTGTCAGTAATTACTAGCTTTATTAATAAATGCTTATTGCAAGCGATATGTTGGCAGTATCACCTGTCCCACCTAATTATTTGTCAATGTTTTTATTCACATTCCTACTGCTGTGTGTTAAATAGAAGGACAAGAATCACTTCTCCTTAGGCCTAAAGCTTCTTCACTTTGCATCAGGAAAGAACCAAGTAGATAATACTCAGTTGTGAAGTGAGCTGGTTGACCACATCAGTGCTTAAGGATCTTACCTGAACCCTCAGCTTATATAAAAACCTCCTAATTTCTTACTTGTCTGAGTTCCAGTGAGGATTTTTGTACTATGAAGTTTTAAGCTGTGCTGTGAGGCTTAAGGGTTTTGTCCTCTATGCTTACTCCAGGTATCTTCTCTGCAGGTAAATTTGGTTAAACAATTTAATGCTCATGAGGAGTAGTGAATTATTATGGGGAGGGAGTCACCTCCTGTCTGACCTGTCAATCTGTGGTGAGAAGCCTCACGATTGAACGGAAATGCAGGCATTGCTCATCCAGGTGTGCTACAAGGGAAGGGCAATGCTGAATGTATTGTACAGCAGAGGGTACCATGGAAATGTCCCAGTTAGCAGAGGATCTAGAATTACCAAGACAACCTGTAGCTCGTTATTAATGGTGTATTAACTTCTGGCTAGATTCTGGAGTTTGGGTTGGGTTTTTTTCCAACAAATGGGAAAATGAAATTGAAACAATCGTTTGAAATACAGGATAAGAAGATATGGTGCCCAAGTATTTTCAAACTTTTTGTAAATTATAAAAGATTTTTTCAGATTCTGGATTTGTCTTCTTTCTTTCTTTACTGAATAGGGGAACCCTGGAAGAAATAGCAATAGAAGCTGGAGGAGGAAAACCAATACAGCTGCCTAATGCATATCCCACTTGTAGATTTTTGCTTGTTCTCTGCTTTCTAATTCTTTGCCAAAGTTAGGTCCTGCCTGGTACTTCTCAGAAAGTCATTTCAGTATGGTGGTTTATGTTCACAATACGTTCTTTATGATCCTTACCCTGTAATTCCATTTTTCTCTTCCTCTGCTGCCCTCTTTAAATGCCTGCAGTGGGCCTGGGTGAGAGCAGCTCACCTCCTCAGTGTCTCTCCATCCTGCCTGCAGGGACCTGGGGCTGGGTAGATGAGGTAACCAGGTTTTAGAAATGCAGAGTCAGACAAAGCGATTGCCTCGGTATCTTATCCCTGGAAAAGAATGCTCCTGGGTTCAAACCCTTATGTACGTTTCGTTGCTCAGTCCATGGGATAACAGCGTGCCTCAAGCTTCCTTTGGCAGCACCTTGCTTCCTCAGGCCTCCAGCTCCTCCTTCTGGGCTGATCTCAGTGCTCTTGTCTCAGTGGCTTAGAAACGATCACCCCTGCTTTCAAATCCTGCCCCAGCCTGGGCTCCCTCTGGCCGTTAAGGTTTATCTGTGACCTCTCTGCAAAAACGATGTCAATAAACGGGACGGTTGACTTTATCTTTCAGATCAGGAATAGCAGGTGCAGAAGTATTTTGGCACACCCCAAAGGCCTGCAAATCACTTGGGGGGTGTTTTTCTCCTTATCCAGTCTTGATTTCAGAGGGGTGATGAGAAAGCCAGACATAATGAATTCTGGCCATTTTTCTTTCTTCTTCTCTTCAAGTTCTTTATACACATATATAGTCTACCCAGAGTTTTGGCTAAAATTATCTACATCAGATGTCATTTTCAGTAGTTTTTAACTTTTTGGGCATTCCAGTTCCTTTAATGAAATTAAATGCTCCTCTCCCAACTGCCTCCAGTCCATCTTGCTCATAGCCATGTGTCCAGGTCAGAATGCGAAGCTGCACAGACGCTGGGGTCTTTCAGCTGCTGTGAAGCTCTCCTTCAGACACTTGCAAGGCTGTGATGTCTCAGTAACTCAGGCACCTGTATTATTATTATTACAGAGGTGTCTTGCTGCAAGCACACTTAAGGGGTATGTTACAGTGCCAAAACTGTCCAGGTCTTGGAAACAGGACTGCATTGTTGTGTGCCTGAAAGGGTTTCTCCAGTGTTGTGCTGGACACTGAGACCTCACTAAGGATGTACCATAAGGCAGTAATAACAGCTGCAGCAAGTCACAAATCCATTATTTTTTTGTGTTCTTTGCTTTGGTGGCCTGTAGCAGTCGCTGAGGGAGAGAGTGTAAAGGGAAGAAAGGTAAGTACCAGGAGATCCTCTGGTCAGTGAAGGGTTACGAAGCACTGTGGTCCGAAAGCGACCACAGGTCCCTAAGCTGCTCATTACCAGAAGCTGGAGGGTATTCCAATCTCCCAGGAATTCCTCTAATCTCCTTTGAGCTCATGGCCTGTAAGATGGCCAGTGGAATTAATTCCACAATTCTGTTTTTCCCTTTGTTTCTTCTAAGCTTGCTCCCCTAGCAATCTGGTGGAGTGAATACAGCATAAAATAGAGGAGATTTTATAGCCTAACATATAGAAATCGGTAGTCATGGTTTCTTCCGCACCCCCTTTGTGACTGTATAGGCTCCCCTGCCTCAAAAGACATCTTAGGAGTCTGTGAATCCTGGTCTGGCTCTATGTGTAATACTGGCAGTGCCATGATAAAATAAATACATAGAACTATTTATCTGTTCAATCAACTGATCAATCAGATAGAAACATTAATATCTGTTTGCAGAAGGGTCATGTTCATAGTACCAGTGCTTGTTGAAGTACTATGCTGTGTCATTTACATTAATGAGCAGTTGCTCTCTTCCCCCTCCTCATTTTTACCTCATCCATCAAACTTGCCATCATATCCTAGCCCTAGTAAAGGTGGCTGGCAGTAGATGGGGATGAAAGAAATCATGGGATAACTGATGGTGAATAACAACCTAATAAGGATACACCACAGAGCAGGTTTTACTAGTGCTAAAGCATCTCACAGCTTCTGCTCCTCATGTTATAGGTGTGGCTCTCTGGCACTAAGGGGTGATGTGACTTGTGACCTCTCCCAAGGCCACCAGCAGCATTTCTGTGTCTGCTGTCCACCTCAGTGCAGTGAAACATGTCACTTTGTAAGCCACTCAGCATACCCACAGAGAAAAAAAAGAAAGGGAATGCCTTTCTGGAAAAGAGCTGTGTTTGAAAAACTGGGAAAGGCTTGATATGAAAACCAGCTTGTCCTTCTCACAGGGGCTTTGGATAAAGTGCTGCTACTTTGAGAAGCACAGTGGCTGTTTTCTGTCTCTTGGAAAGTACTGTAAAACAATTCTGAAATTTTTTGTTAAACATGAGAAGATGCCAGGAATTGGAAACAAGCCATATGCCAATTACAAGCAGTTTTGGTTTGTTTTGTTTTTTGAAAGACTAGTAAATGTACTGTCAGGAGAAAAACAGCCCCTGAAACAGAGCCACCTGCTCAGAGATGGCCTGAGGAAATTGATGGCCTAGTTTCAATCCAGGGAAATTGCATCTGAGCCTTTGTGGCTGAAGGATTTCCAAACAATCTGAACAGCTGTGATGCAGCTGTGACCTGGTCTGAATAGGGAATAGGTGCCCGAGAGTGCCAGGATCTGACTGATTGCTGAGAGCCTTAAGGAGCCCCTGTGAAAGATCACATGGCTTTGGAGTCTGGGTTGAGTACTTGCTCTTTCTCAAGGAGCTTATGGTCCATTACTGTCACCTTGTTCACTAAAGTAGCACCTTGCTTCCTCCCCTCTGGCAAGACAGACAACTGTCTGTACTGCTTCTGACTGGGGGAGCCCTACAAGAGCTTCCTCACAAGGCATCTGTGTGAATGGGGAGATGGGAAGAGGAAGAGCAGATTGACAGGAGGGATGCTGGGAGGTGTTTCTCTGTGGAGAAATGAGCCCCAAGAACTTGCAGGGGAGGAGGGACTGAAAGGAGAACAGCACTGGGAAGGGAGGAATTTTGCCTCTGCATGAGCAGCAGGTAGAAGAGGCTGTGCCAGAACTAAAGGCAGGAGGTGGTCTGAGGGGTAACAGATATGCCAGTGGCCTTATCTAAGGGCAGTTAGTTGATTTGCAGTAAGAGGAAGGGTTTGGCAAAGAGCTGGAGATGTCAGAAGCTGTAAGATAGGTGGGTGGCTGGAGGTGGCAGTGGCGGTGCTGCTGCAGGGGTGTTTTCCCTGCTTCCCATGCAAGTCGCTCCTCAGAACTGCAGTGGCCAGGAGACTCCATGGGTCAGGGCGCTGCGTAGCCACATCCAGTGACTGCCGCGTGTCTGAGCGAAGGCGTCTCTGATGCTGGGCTGCAGAACCTGGTCTTTTACTATGACAGAATTGTGGGTCTGGGCTGGCCCAGAGAGCTCTGCAATCCGTGCCCCTTCCCCACCTGCCGTACTGCTCTGAGCCGCTCCGTGGCGGGTAGGAGGAAATGCCCCTGTTTCTCTTCCAGCAACCTCAACCCAGAGAAGAACACGAGTGAGAACGGGATGTCTGTGCAGAACGATAACTTTGAGGAGATCATAAACCTGCCTATTGGTTCTAAACCTTCCCGGCTGGATGCCCTGAACAATGATGGAAGCAATAGTCCCGAAATCCCTTTGAATCCAATTCTAGCCTTCGAAGATAAGGGGACTCTCTTGCCTCAGGTAGATAGTGTTCAAACACATCAAACAGCAGGTAGGTTTGCCTTGGTTCATTAACTCTTACAATGTGGTGCAGTTTGCAAGGGACCTAGAGCTCTTAATTGATACAAGTTGATTAATTAAAGCATTTTTAAGCCCAGTAACATTTGGGGAAAGGAGCAGATCATCTCTCTGTAAAGCGGTGCACACAGAGTGCTGTGAGAGTGATGGCGAGGCCGCCTCGCCCCTGGCGGGGGGGCTCAGTTATGCCGCGCTCGGCTGTTTGAAGCTGCTTGAAAATGTTTGCTTCAGGTTCCGGTGCCCCCTGCCAGGCTTTGGGTTCTGGTGCCCCCTGCCAGGCTTTGGGTTCTGGTGCCCCCTGCCAGGCTTTGGGTTCTGGAGCCCCCTGCAAGGCTCTGGGTTCCGGTGCCCCCTGCCAAGCTTTGGGTACGGGTGCCACCTGCCATTCCAGCTTGTGAGCAGCCAGCATGTTCCCATTCTGTAGGTGCCATTAGCTGATACGTGCACGCAGAAGGGGAGCTGGTACCCACCTCCTGCATAAAATTCTGGGTGTACTTCCCTCCTCAAGTCCTTGCTGCCACTGAGGCTGTGCGGCACTCTAGATTATTCTGCATTACATCACAACTTTTAAAGGATGTCAGGGGAACGAATGCTAACTTAGCAAGCTCCGTTGGAACACCAGTTTCTTTTTGTGTGGCTGGCAAATGCAGGGGAAATAATCTCACAGCAATGTCTGCAGGGATGAAGAGGCCTTGAAAGTAAACACTGTCACTCTCTGACCTGTCACTTTTGTTACCTTCTGTTGTAGAAGTGATCTGATCGTTTCTTCTGAAGAACCAAAGGTGGTGATGAGCATCTCTGCAGCCAGTGGAGTTTCTTCCATGCAATGAAGGAGCGGTTTATTTTTTTCTCTCCGTTTTTTAAAAGATTTCTTGAATATCTTTTTTTGGAAGGACTTTAGTAAAACCAGCAGAAGAGATGATGGGAATAGACTTGGATCACCTTTCTTATAGCTTTCATCACTAGGAAAATCACGCTTCACGTGCATTACTTAATATGGCTTTTTCCAACAAGCTTTTTCTGTTAGTACATGGATATTTCTGCATTCCTTAAGACACAAGACACTGGAATCTGAAAGCAATGGGCTGATTTGGGTGGTGGGACTGATTCTTTTTTAAAAAAGGTTGGGTGTTGGTGTAAAAGGCATCATTATAAAATTGGCAAAGAATCTTGTACACTTTGTGGGTCTAATACTTGAAAAATAAATACCTCCTTGCTCTACAGGTAGAGCTAATGGGGGTGTTTTGTTTAAACCTCTTGGTTTAAATATTATTGCAGAGAACTCTAATTATGGGGGCAAAGTATCGGCTTCTGTATCAGGTTCTTGTAAATGTAATTCCTCCAGGGACATTCTGTAAATTGAGGCATCTCTCTGATCCTCTCACGTTTTCTCTAGAAACACAGAACGAGGCAGGGTTTAAAACGTGACAGTTTGAAAGCGTTATTTTTTCACTGACAAGAGGAAAACCCGACTGTTCTCCTAGATGATGTATTTATGAATTTTGTTCCTTACAGAAAGCAATCGTTTAATTGAATAAATTAGAAAAAAAAAATGTGGTAAAATGATACTGCAAACTTGATTTTTTTGTTGTTGTTGTTACATCCATGATCACCATACTACAAAAGCTGCACACACGTACACGTGTGTGTGTAGACACACAGGGAAATACCTTGTCGGAGTCCTGTAAACTGCTGCTGTTCCGAGTGATGGAAGACTTTTCCTTTGCCTTATCAGACTACTGAAGACTGTGTGAAACCTGACACATTTGATTTTTGGATGGTGAAGCAGGTTTGTTTGGGCATTATTTTTTTTTTTTGGCTTTGCTCGTTTCAGAGCAAACGGGAAATGGTCACTGTTTGTGCTTTTTACGTAGCGTGAGGTTTGTGTAGAGCGGCGCGGTCTGAGTGCGAGGAGGAGCGCCGCAGGCTGCTCGCTCCGTGGTTTGATGCTGATTTCCACTGTCATTGTTCCATCCCTCACTTTGGGTTGCGGCCGGGCGGAACTGTAAAACCGGGCACCCTTCTGTGCTCTGACAAGCAGTGCTGTTGCCGGTAGAGCTCGCCCTAGGGGCCTGGGTTTGAAGCACCACGCAGGGCTTGATGGACTGCTGGCTGAAGTCGCAGAGTAGATCCTTGGCTGGTGGGAACAGGCTTGTGGGCTTTCAGTTCGCGCTGCCAGGCTGCACCGCTGCGATTGCTGCGCTTGCCTCTAGCGAGCGCTGAGCTGCGCCTGTAGGAGGCTGCGCGGAGAGTCTGTGCTGGCAGCACAACTCCTCTGAGATACAGGCTGAAGGATGGCTGAAGAACTGACTTTCTGCCCCTGCCAAGTACTCGTTTTGCACGGGAGCTGGGATAAAAGTGATGGGAATGCAACGGAAAGAGACTTCATCTGCCAGAATCTACACAGAAGGGAAAGACCTGCCAGTCAGAAGGCTTGCAATAGTAGCTTGTGACACGGTGAAATGAATTGGGTTCCTTTCTCGCTTTCTTTAGTTTTCCATGTACACAGCCAGCCACCATATTTTGAAGTGTCCCAGATATGTAGTTTTTCTTTAAACCTATATATAGCATGTAAGTACCAAATAAAACTTGTTTGAAATATTTCCTTCTACTTACATTTTCATTTTCTTGCATAGTTGAAGCAGGGGTCACTCGGTGCTGGGAAACTCTTCTTGCTACTCCTGGGCTGCTGAAAAGTTTTCCTCAGGTTCCCTCTAAGCTCTTCACTAGAAAATCCATACAGGGTCACTTACAGCCAGAAAGGGAGCAAAGAAGCAGGCAGTAAGGTTTAGCTTCAGTTTTAGGTTTGAGGATTCATTTAGGATCAGGTTTAAATTATGTTGCTCTTGATCTGTTTAAGCTCGGGTATAAATTGTGCTGATTGGTTTTTGTGAAGCAGGTGTTCTGAAGTCTCGCTGTTGGCAGCACAGAGGGAGAAAGTCTGCTTCCTTTCTCCTGTGTGCTCTGCTGTTTTTTAACAGGACTGCAGTGAAACCCATTTGCAGTTGTATTTGTTCCAGGTTTGCTCAAAATGAGAGGGAAAAGTTCCACCTTGTCAAGGGCCTGACGCACAAACTAAAAGCTGGGGAACTGGGGGTAGAATTAGGTGTAAGAATCAACAAAACCCACCTAAAAATGGGATTGAAATGTTAAGTCTTGGCTGAAGTCCCTCTTCTTTAAACATGGGAAGGAAGAGTTTCTCTTCTGTTGAACATTGTTCTCAATAATAAAAGGCAGTACAAAGTGAAGGCCAGGTCTTTTGCTGCTATTGCAACTGGCTTTGGTGGTGGTACTATCAGAGCCACACTTCACTGCTCGGTGAGGCAGAACTAGCAATTGTAGAAACCAGATCTGCTCTGAAGGGACGTATGTAGCAGTAACCTGTCCCAGCAGCTACACTGGGTTTCAAAAGACTCAGCTCCTTGCTTGGGACTTAACAGCACAACAGAACTGCTCAGGTAGGGGATGTTCAGCACCTTTAGTTCCATAAGTCACAACTGTGGAGTTGTTCACCATCAGCTCTGCTTGTTCCGCGTGTCCCTCATCTCCTCATTCCCAAGGAAGAATCCTTTGCTCCTTTCCTTCTTGCTAAGCCCTTGGAGTAATGCTTGAAACTAAATACCTGAGGGAGTCAGATTTATTCTAATGTCATTACTTCATACTGCACTGATTCTCTTAATGGCAAATGGCCTGGAGTTGAAGGCTTTCTGCCCTTGTTCCTAATGGTGTCACTCAGCTCTCTGCAGCCCCCTGCTCTGATACACCCCACTCCCCGTGGTGGGGCACATGGGTCTTTCACATGAGCTTTCAAAAGACAATTCCTGTCACAGGTGAGTATTGCAAATGCCTCATAGAATCATAGAATTGTAGGGGTTGGAAGGGCCCTCGAGAGATCATCGGGTCCAACCCCCCTGCCAAAGCAGCTCCCTAGGACATATCACTCAGATAGGCGTCCAGACGGGTCTTGAATATCTCCAGGGAAGGAGACTCCACCACCTCCCTGGGCAGCCTGTCCCAGGGCTCTGTCACCCTCACTGGGAAAAAGTTCCTCCCCATGTTGGTGCGGAACTTCCTGTGCTCCAACTTGCAGCCATTGCCCCTTGTCCTGTCCCCACAGACCAAAGAAAAGGGTCTCTTTGGCTGCAGCCAAAGTTCCCACCCTGTTCTTTAACAGGTCTCTTCACTGTGCATTAGAGGGGGGGCTTTTGGGTGCAGTTTTGGCTCCTTGGGTGATTTTAAATACTGCTATTGGAGAGAGCTCACAGTTAGTAAAAGGAATCACTGACAGAAATGCCCTACCCCCACCCCCCAAGCCCCAGAAGCAAGCTGAGCTGAGCGATTTGGACTAGAGCGTTGCATTGCAGAACAGGGTTGGGTTTTTTTTAAAAATAAATTTATTTTGCTCTTGCTTTGATTCCACGTTTGTAGCCAGCAGCAGCTCTAAAGCCCTAAGTCGGAGTTGCACCTTGGTGTAAGTGCCTCCAAAGACGGGAAACGCGTGTGGAGGGTTTTCGGGAGCAGGCGCAGGGCGGAAGGCTGGTTCCAACGAGTCGGTCTTCCCGCCAGCTGAACATCATCTCCAGCCAGATTCTTGTGTTGAAAAAGCAGGGTATTGAGCCAAGGTGGAACTGGACTACTAATAAATGATGATGATTAATTCTCTTACAAAATGAAAACCTACATTAAGAAACTACTGCCTTATAATTTCAAAGTTCTATGCTACTTTCCCCCCCATCTCCTAAGAAATGCCAGTTTGATTGGCTGAAAGGTCTGAGAGACAGGCTCCTTCTGGAGGAGAGGGGAGGGAAGGAAGTGTTCTCTACACATGTAGGAAGATCAGTTGCATTTAAACATACTACTACTTGGTTACATTAACCCCTTTAAAAATGTCAGTATCAAAATAGAAGATCAATTCCTAATTTTTCCAGACTTGTGCACTTCTCTATTGCTGCAAGTACCTTTGGCAAGAAGTTCCCCTTTGCAGGAAAGATTCCTGTACCCAAACACCTCTCACCAGTCGTTTGTGTACCTGCTATATTCTGTTTACTCACCTGTCCTGGGCTCGGCTAGGACGGAGTTAATTTTCTTTCTAGCAGCAGGGGGAATTTGGTGTTTGGGAGTCAGGATGAGAGCAGTGCTGATAACACACTGATGTTTTTAGTTGTTGCTGAGCAGTCAAGGACTTCACAGTTGTTCCTATTTTCCCCACTAAGAAGAAGGGAGGGAGCACCCAGGGAGCTGAGGGGGAACACAGCCGGGACAAGTGACCCAAGCTGGCCAAACAGGGTATTCCAGGACAGTTAAAGTCATGCTCAGCATAAAAGGGGGGGCTGGTAGGGGGAGGAGCTGGCAGCTCCAGGACATGTGGTTTTGGGGACAGCTCTGAGCTGTAGGGCCTGAGTTGTGCAGTTTGATGAGAAACCATGTTGTTTGTCCCCAGTCCTGTTATCTTTATCTACCTCTCTCCTACCCCAGTAAACTACCCTTATCCCAACCTGTGAGGTTTGGTTTTTTTTGGTTTTCTTTTCCCTCCCTTTCCCCCAGTTTCCCCCCCACCTTAAAGAGGGAGTAGCTGCATGGTGTGCCTGGCTTTTGGCTGGAGCAAAACCACACCACCACCTCAATGTGCCTTCACTCTTCTGATGGGAGAGTGGTGCCTACAGTGTGTGCAAGGATCAGTCTTAAGGCTTGCCCTATTCTTGTATCTTAAGGTTTCTGAGTTGTCCCTCAGCAGTTACATCCTGTAGTGTGCTGCCTTTATGCTGTGTATTAATTCAATTATTTTCTAAAGTCAAGTGCCTGGATTGTGCTCTGAAATAAGGGACCTGGAGCAGAAAATAAAGATGCCTGCAGAGGAACCTGCGCATTTGGGAGATGCCTCTTCTGTAGAATCAGCCTGTTATGTGAATACAGCAGGAATACAGCACTGGGTTTTTGGAGGGGGGTGAGGAAACAAAAAACAAACCCTGGAAGATGACTCAAGCGTAACAGGTTTTCCAAGCCACTGGAAGGAAGGCAGCTGTAGTCCTCAAGCACACCTAATGCAGCCCCCTCAAAGTGTTGAAGGGATCATCTTCAGACCTGCTCTGATTCTTGTGACCAGAACATCTCTTTTGTATGCTCAAACTGCCTGGAGCAGGAAAACTTTAACTACAGGAACCAGTGAAAAGCATCTTCTTCTCAGAAAGTCCAGGCTCTGGGATCTAGGAAGTTTGCATAAGTTGTCTGGCTTAAAAATTAACTGTCTTCATGGCAAATAGCTGCCCTAAGGAGCTCTTGAGTTTCTTCTGTTTGTTGACGGACTTGCTCAAGGAGTTTGGCCATTTGGCTTTGTCTGAATGCTAATGAAAAATCTGGATCTGAAGAGGAAAAACAAGTGTTAGGCTACCTCCTGGGTTTCCCTGTATTTTAATACAGACGGTCAGAAAGCTTCTATTTCAGGTTAGATACTGTTGCTGGTTCTTACTGCATCATATAGAGAAGGTAGGACTATACTCTTCTGCCACACAAAGCAGATGCTAAGTCAGTTTTTATCCCTATGACAATTCAAGATTGTTTGCTGCTAAATCCTCCTGATCCAGGTGTCTGAGGCTTGGGTGCCAGATTCAGCCTTATGCAACACGTGCGTGTCAAGATGTGTTGGCTCTGGCCCTACATATGTGAAGATACACACTATAGGCATGCAATACCATAGTTATAGCTCTCATCTGTACTCCTGTCTCCAAACAAACTAATAAAAACCAGAAAGAAAATCAAGGAAAATAATTTGAAGTATGAAAAAGATGTGAGGAGACTTCCCAGCTTCAGTACCAGCTAAACATTTTACTTGCACATTTGCTTGCTTTATCAAAATAAATGAAATTAATCTTTGACAAGTTTGTAGGCTGTTTAGTACCAAACATCCTGGATAAAAACATCTGTAGCTGATGTCCTGCCTCCCTGCTGATCACAAAACCTTCTGGTTTAGAGCAAAGAAAGAAACGCCCTGCCTTCATCGTAAGATACTCTTAGTTAAAAACAGGTAAGGTAGAAGCTGCCCTTCAGATTATTGTTTGCTCAGGCGAGCAAAGCGAACCCCCAGAGGAAGTTCCCGGCACAGTCGTGCCTCACAAAGCAGCGCCTGCCCGCCGCTCACAGGAGCCCAGCAGAAAGGAAGTACCTTCTCGCAGCCTGCAGAACGTGGCGATGCCCAGCTGCTGAAAGCGGATCTCTTGGTGGGTAAGGAAACTCCTGAGGTAGGCCTGAATCTCCCCGCTGTGACGCTTCAACAGAAGCATCATTTTTTCTGCATAAATGGGAATACCACTGGAGATCAGTAGGAGCCTTTAAAGCACTTTGGGTTTTGTAACAACATTTACAATGGCTAATGACTCATCTCCCTTCAGCTACAACCAGTGTTCGTGCCAAGAATGGCAAAGGACTTTGGCATACTACAGGTAAATAAAACGCTGAGGGGGGTCTGCTGTGGGAGGGAGCTGGGACGTGTGCTGACTGATGAGCCTGTGGTCCTGACCCCTCCAGGAAGTGGTCATGCTGCTGGACTCTGCTGCTCCAGAGCCTGCTCTGCTGCAAAGCCTTGATAGCAGGTTTGCATTTTCCCCCTTACTGGAGACTCACTATGGGCTTGAGTTTCTCTCACATCTAAGCATTAAAATCTGACTATGTTTTTCTGGAGAATATGACAAGAATCATCCCAACACCTTTTTCTTGCAAGTCCTAAAGGCTCTCAGCTGCATGGGACAAGTACATTAAGCATAAAGCTATTTGGTTTCTGCAGGTAAAAGCAATGGCTCTCTTCCTCCTCACTGACGCTTAAAAATACTGGCTACATTCTTAAATGCCACTTCACTGCTCCCACTAATCAGGTCTAGAGTTACAGCAGCAGCGTATGGTTCAGTAAGGTGCTTTCCTCTTGCTGGTCAGGGAACAGAGCTGATCTAAAGTTTTGGAACACAACCATCCCATTGTCTTTGTCTCTACTGACCTCTGCTCCTACCTGTGGACAATGTCATCACATTGTATATACTGGGGAGGGGGATCACACAGAAGACACAATGCCTTGTCTGAAACGTGTTCTCACCTTTCCCTTGGCAAAGGGGTATTTTACTTCATCCCACCTTCCTAAGGAGGTCCTTAAGGGCCTCAGAACTGGCTACAGACTACCCCTGCAGAGTGGTGTTGCTTGCAGAAGGCAACAAACACCTGAATTGAATCTGTATCTGTGGCCTGTTTTCATCCCTGAGCTTTCTCCCATGCTGTTTTACATGTATTTCAGAGGTGACTGCAGGCACTGTCATGCTGATGGATTTGTAGAGACCAGGCTGGGGATGCTACAGGAACGTTACAGGACGTTCAGTGCCTGACAGTTAATTGCCTCGTTTGGGAAAAGGCCCATTGCACTCCAGCCAGCCATAAGCATCTCAGGAAGCAGAGTTAATGCTGTGTGACACTTACCGTGACCTGTCATGTGCTGGATGATGGAGGCAGCTTGAAAGGAAGGCTCAGTATGTTCCAGTTGTCCAGCCAGTCTCACCAAGCACTCTGTCAAGGGTTCGTCCATCCACTGCACCATATGCAAAGTGGCTCCTTCTACAAAACAGAAAGGTAAGACAACAGTCTGTAAACAGGGACTCTAGTGTTGAAGAAAGACTGAGGTCTGCCAGAAACCACACCTGCCTACACAGGAAACCTTCCTGCAGCTGGGAAAGCACAGTACGTGCTGAACACGTACAGTAAGTATGTTTAGGCTGGGGGAAAAGGTCAGGGCCTGAGGTTGCGCTCTCAGGTTGGTAGGGCTATCAATTTGAGTCGTAGAGAAGCTGGTGCATTTTTGTTGTGTTGGGTTTGTGTTCTGAATAAAAGAATCACTCTATGCATGAGATTTGCTCTTGCCTAAGGGCCCAGGCTGTCCAGCAGCTGCTGGGCACCTCCTGCAAAATGAAAAGTGACACGTCACCAGTTGCAGGGCAGCTACACCAGGTGCAAGAGATGAAATGTTCAACAGAATATCCAATGCTGGGCGGGCTGGGAGAATTTACACTGATGCTCTTTGCCACCAGGAGTGTTGCACCTTCGCTGGGTGTTAATTTAGGGGGCCTTACAAAACCTGTGCACAAAAGATTTAAAGAGAAAGAGCCACTTTATGTTTTAGTCTTTTCCTCTTCTTAAACTGGTTTGTGCTACTGTGAAATGAAGTCAGACAGACAAACTGGGTTACTCTAGAAATAAGAGCAGACGGGGCTTGCACGGCAGCAAAGCTCTGCCCACACAGTTCTGAGTAAAAGCACTGAAGCTGTTCAACAGCACGAAGCGCAGCCAGAGCCCCTGTGTGAGCCAGGGAGTCAGCTCTTGCTGCTCTTGAAGTTTATGGCAAAACTCCCAGTGAATTTAAAGGGAAAGACCTGGGCTGTACACCCACCCATGCTTCATCTCCCATTAGCCCAAACAAAGGATCAGCACACTTCTTGGATTAAGCCATTGGGGGTGGGGGTGGGGGGAAAAGGTACTTCCCTACCTTGCTTTGCCAGCCCAGCAAGGCAAGATGTCACATAATGAAGAGAGTCTTCTTCAATGTCAGTAGAAAGCATGGTCTGGAGCAGACCTTGAACACAAGGGCTCTCAATGATTCTCTGCAACAAGGAAGAGACGCATCTTTAGCGCTTCCATTATGTTTTGGTGGCATCCAAGGACTCCAGAAGCTCTCTATACCTCCCAGAAATACTGAGGGCTAAAACATCAGCAACAGGAATGTCTCCTCCCACATCTACCATAACCAGGTGGTAAATACTTTGGACTGTTCAGAGATGACCCCATTTCAGACCTTTCCCTGGGCTTGCTCTGCTCTGTCTGGGATGTTCTCATGATCACAGACCACTCTGAGCTCAAAGAATATCCCGACCCATTGCTGCTGTACCAGGCTGTATGTCAGTGTTAAGCTGCCATTTGCTCAAGTCTTGCTACAGAGACGAATAAGCTGAGTGCTACAGAGCAAAGCCCTGGGAAATGTGCAATTTTAGCAGTTTCTTTCCTTTGCCTCCAGGGCTTTGAAAACTTCCTAGTGTTGAACTGCTCTGATCTGCTAAAATACAAGGTGAACTCTCACTAGCAAAGGTGAATTATGTTTCTAGAGAGAAATGTTATGAAGGAAATGCTTCTTTAGGTTCAATCTGCTATGCCAGAGGTGGTGATGGTCAGCATGTCTCTACTGGGATGTATGGGGTTTTTTTTAAATCAAACTTTGAAAGGATGGTCCACTTTTACACCTACTGTGGGCCTTGAGCTTGAGGCAATCTATTTCCCTGCAAAAATTGATTTCACAACTATCAAAATTTCACATAATTCTTATCTTGGTATAAGTGAAAAAAAAATCACTGGAAATAGTTTTCTTTTTGGCTGGTTTAAATCTCTGTAAGTATTGGTAACTAGGTCATGAACAAAGGAAAAAGGAACTGAGTCTCAAGAACTGTGTACTATTGCACTAGAAAGTGGGACAAAGCAGAGACAAGGATTTGGGCAGGTTTATTTCCCCAATTTCAATTCTTAATAGTGCCACAGTTTGATCAAGGTACCCTTAAAAGATGAAGAGAAGGGAAATGCATCTGTGGATATGGGTTTCATGAGAAGCAAAGTAAGTGACAGAGATCTTTATACCATCTTGGCACCCCGAGTACCTTCCCAAACAGTAGCTGGGATTGTATTTAACAAACTGGGAGTGCAATTAGATCAGTATTAAACCCCATAACTGAGTAACTTAAAGGCAGCCAAAGAGTGAGAGTTAGAAAATAGATTTAGTTTTTCCTACACAGTTCCTTTAGTAAGTGCGAAAAGCCTTTGCTAGAAATATCTTTCATACCTATGATGTGGTCCTTCAAATTATGCAACCATGCCATTTATTTTTTCTTATTTTCATTAGCATTTTTGTATCATACTGGAAAAATATGACTAAAGCCCCTTTCATTATCAGGTCCTTGTATTCATACACACAGTTTGTGTAGAGTATCCTTGGCATATGAAAAAAGAAATCTTCCTGTGGTAATGCTGACTTGATATAAATGTCACTGAAACCTCCCAGAGTACAGTTCAGTGAATAACACTGAGAACCTACCTGTCTGTTTTTGGAAAGGCTCAGGTTTTTGATGATACAAGCAGAATGGCCAACAATCACAGGGTCGGTTCTATGTGCTGACAGTAGCATCCCCAGGCTCTGTAGTAGCTCGGCACATGCCAGAGTGTCCTAAAAAGAGCAACCCATACCTCAGTTACATCCAGTACCCATAACACAATGCAACTTTGCAGCAAACTAGAGATAGAGAGATCTTCACTCAAAGAAAAGCATCAGTTAGCAAATTTAAAGTAATGGTGTAGCAGCAGGGCCTGGTGCTTTTCCTCTCAAAACATGGCCTACTGGCTGGCGTTGACCTACAGAGCACTGGCGATGGAAGCCTGGGGTCTTCAAGGTCTGGTAGTTTATGTTTGTTTGCATCAAATGCTTCCCAGAGGTTGCTGGTAGTCAGGGGAAGGATGTGTGATACTGACTGGAGGGAGAAGTAGTCGGGATAGGTGTGAAAGGCAAGCGTGTGCTTGAATGCCTCAGCAATTAACCTCGCCTACAGTAACGGACCGTGGGTACAGATGAGGCACTGCTTAAGTAACTGTTCTGAACAGCAGCTTCTGAGTGTACGCTCTCTGCTGTCTGATGGAAATTTTAAAGGGGCTTCACTGAGTCCCTCTCTCCCCGAGTGCAGCCTTCCTCCAATTACCACTACTATTAATTGAGTCAGATCTTCTGAATTTGGATTGCTGCCCAGGTAGTTTCCTCAGTATCAGCACGGATTAAGGGGGCAGCGCTATTTCTACAAGCAGCCTGCTCTCAGCAGGCTTTGGGTTAGGTCTACAGTTAAAAGCAACATACGATTTCCTCTTGGGAGATTTATTTCAGTCTCTTTCCCTTAGGAACTTGAGTTCTTTATGCAGTTCTTACGTTTGTCAGCAATGAACTATATCACCTGTGTTACTTAGAAACCGAGACACGCCGGTGAGAGTGTTTGATACAAACCAAAGCACCAGTCCTGTATACAGGTGGGAAAAATCACATAATTCTGAAACCTGAGAGATGTGGGGATCACTGAAGCAGCATAAGAGGCAGTTGTCTACAAACATTAGTTTAACTTGCATCCTTCAAACAGGTTAAATTACAAAAGTCTGTATTCTTGTAATTTAGCTGACATCTTAAGTTCATTTTTAAGCACAGCAAAACTAAAATAAAACACAAAACTAGACGGACAGGGCAGTGCTGTGGTGAAACTCTGGGTGTTTAGAGAGTCCTATATGCAGATGTGGCTGTAAATTCTCTAGTTTTAGGTTCTTCCTCTTCAAAGGCTGGAATAGTGTATTTTAGATAATCCAATTATATTACCTTAAATGACTGTTTTCTGTGCTTTTGTCCCAAGCGTCTTCTTTGCTGTGAAAGCCATCAGCTACACTGCCTTGACTTGATTTGCTACAGCGTGAGAGGAGGAAATAGTCTACAGACTTTAAGGGATTTTTCTAATATTTAATGACTTCCCTGCCAAGCTCTTGTATTTATTTAGGACCTACATTAGCAAGTGACAGTACTCCAAATTTTGCTGAACCTCTTTTTTAGGCTGGCATATGACTAGGATCCAGATTTTCTTTCCTGGCACGAACCTACACAGCATGAGAGAATCACAAGAAAAGGAATCTAAGTAAAAATGGACTGAGTGGTTCAGATGGATATTGATCTAAAAAAAAAAAAACCCACAAGAAAAAGCATTCCAGCAGCAACTGTGCTTACAACTGCAATGCTGGATTCGCATCCCTTTCCTGAGGAGATTCCTTGACAAGATAAATATTATCCACTGTTGATCAGGTAGTGAAATGAGAAGGCAAAGTTCTTTTGTACCTGTCATGGAAAGTCAGCGGCATCATCTGGAGGGGACTCCAGAAAAAAGGCTTTTTTCTCACAAAGCCTGGCTTGCTCTTTAGTGTTTCAGAATTGGGCTTGTCCTTTGGAGAACTGAGTAAAAATTCCCCCTGCATGAGGGAGTTTTTCCAGCACTTGCTGGGAATTGCTGTCAACAGCCTGGCCAGGGGATAGCAAAAAAGAGGTTTTGAGCAGGAAGAGAAGAGGTACTCCTGTGAAGCATTCCCAAGGGTTTGCTTCATGGTAACGAAAGGGCAGATGAATTCTGCCCTATTGTATCCTGGGCAGTATTTGTAATAATTCAAGCATCACTTGACTGGGTTGTAAAGGTTAGCTTTGTTCAGTGGTTTGTTTTCCAACAGCTGTTCCCATGGAGAAGTCCCTCTTTCACTCACTGGGAATTCAGCCTGAGTTAGAGAAAGAAACCTTGAAAAGATCTGAAAAACAGGCCAGAAAAGGCATGGAGGTGGGGAGGCAGGATATGTGTAAGGAGAGGTCAGCTGCTTCTCAGCATGCCCAGGGCTCGCTCGCACAAAGCAGCAACGTTCAGTAGTCAGGGAGAGCCATGTTTGCTCACTAAAACTCATTTTGAGATGTAGATACTTCCCACTGGAGACTAAAGCCCCGAGGGGATGCTTTGCTTGCCAGCCTCCTGCCGATGACCCTTTCCCCCCAAAAAAAATGGACAGGCTATTTTACTGGTGGTGTAACAAGTGTGAACTCCTGGTGCTTTTCTCTGTCCCTGCCCTCTGTAGCTGGGGGTTTGAAGCACCAGTAAAGACACTTTTCAAGATCAGGAAGCAAAGGAGCTGCAGATATTCTTTTCTGGGAGAACAAAAAGTGTAAATGATTTTTGGGCACAAGAAAACCAAATGGGAGCGGGGACAATGTTCCAGCATAATGCCTCATACTGAGCAACATTGCTACTGTGTAAATAGGCTCCAACTAACTAAATGTATTTCAGTTGTAAGCTTGTGGAGTGCTAATTGTGTTTTGGTTGCATGAGGTGGCTCGATAAGCAATGAGGACACTTGGTGCTAATGCAGCCAGCACAAAACCCAGGAAGCCACTAGAAATCTCTGTGTTCTTATTGTTGCTTCCCAGGCACTGAGCTTACCCCTTTTTTCCATCATGTCCCAGAATTAGAGGAGGTGAAATTCGGCTTGTACTGTGCTGAGTACGGGGTGTACAACCAAGGTGTAAGGCACTAGGGTTCCAGTACCTGGAGGATGTTTCAAATCAAGACTGTATTTCAGCCAGAAGAAGTACCTAAGTGCAGCTGTGGTTACTCAGATCGTCTGTCACTACTGCTTAAAGCAAGGTGGTAGGAAAGATTCTCATGGGTTTTTTTTTTTCTTTATCTGCCCAAATTCTGTTTTTCTTAAAAGGTTATTGTTAGCTTAAGACACCTATCAGAGACCTGTTCATATCCCTGTTCCTAAGGATCCCTTTAATTCCTGCAATGGAAAGCACAAAATAATCATAATTTGTCAGTCACTATTGGTTTTTTGTGCAGCATGAAAGTACAGCAGGGGTGTCTGATTTGTTTGTTTGCTGTAATTTATTTCACAGAATCACAGAACGTTAGGAGTTGGAAGGGACCTTGAAAGATTATTGTCCACCCTCCCGCCAGAGCAGTGTCACCCAGACTAAATCACACAGGAACCTATACAGGTAGGTTTTGAATGTCTCCAGAGAAGGAGACTCCACAGCCTTTCTGGGCAGCTTGTCCCAGTGCTCCATCACCCTCCCAGTGAAAAAGTTCTTCCTTATATTCACATGGAACTTCCTATGCTACAGCTTGCAGAGAAGTCATACTCCTTCATATATTTGCATAGTATTTGCACTGTTAAAGGTGGTGTTTACCCTGAACAAAAGAACTGTTCTGTAACTAAGGACACCCAGAGACACAGGAAACTCCCGGTGAATTAGCCAAAGATAGATAGGATTTCAAGTTTTATTAGCTCCCCTTGTTGTCCTGATCCCAATTCAAAAGGTGTTCAATCTATGCAAATGGGCTCTGGAATAACTGTCCATACAGGGAAGTACTTTTGTGTGTTATTTTGCACTGATGCACTTTAAATGCAGGCTCTATAATGGGCTTGCTTTTCAATGTGTGGGGAAGCTCTGTAGCTAAGGATTAATATATTCAGCTGCCTCCATGGTTGCAGTGTCTCATGGTGCTAAACTTGCGTCCTGCCCCTTGTTACACCCACCTGGAGACCTGTGCCCTGGGGAGCTGCAGGGAAGTATCCATGCACGCAAGGAATCTGACACCCATCTTTGCCTCTACCCTCCCCTTAGACCCATCACTGGTAATTGATGAACTATGGGATCCTTTGGATCCCACTCATGACAACAGACAGGCTCCTTGGCCAGTTTATGACGGCACAGATGCCTCAGACAAAACCTCATCAATTTGTATGGGAAGGAGAAGGGTTGTGAAGCATCACAGAGTTTGTCATTCACAAGATGCCATAAAAGAGCAGTACCCCAGGCAGGGGCCAGAAATACTCCTTCCCTCTGGTCTTGGGAAATGACCTCCCCTACCTGATTATGCGGGTGCTGGGAGAGGATCCAGAGCAGAGCGATGGAGGCGTGGCGCACGTCCTTGCTGCCAGACGCCAGCAGAGAGCACAGCTTGGGCAGGACGTCCTCAGCAACCATCTCGGCCTGGATGTCTGCTGTTTTGGGAGAATGGCTGAGGTCAGAGAGCTTCAGAGCACTGTGAGGAGGCATTCAGGCCCTGACCCATAAGAGTTTGATGTCCTCAAAGTTAGAAATTAGTGAGGACCTCCCTATCTCTGTGTTGTAAAAATAAACCCTCATTTGTTCTGACTCCTGTCTTCTACAGTTAGGGTTAGGCAGGGGAGAGATCAGCAGTCCTGGCTGAACCTGTATACCCCACTCGGCCCTGCGAGGTCAGCGAGCGCTTTTGGCACTGCTGGTACAGCCAGAGCAGCCAGCAGATGGAGCGGCAGCCCTGAAAGGCCAAGCACTCCGGGGCTTTTCAGCCAAACAGGCCGCAGTTCCTTTACTTCCAGCTCCGCTGACGCTGTGATTGCTTGAGAAAGCAGCACCTCTGCGTGTTCTAGATGAACAACTCTACCCCGGACCCTAGGGCTCTAGCAGCGTGCCAGTCCTCTCCTTTCATCTCCCAAGTATGCTGCAGAAACGGATTTGGGCATTTAATAGGGTAGGATTCTTTTTAAGAGGATGACAAATGCTTGGGAGAAAATTATATTTAATGACAGACAGATTCCTGCCTTGGGAGCAGGCAGGTCCTCACTCAAGCAGCAATTTCATTCTGTCCTAATCAGGTTTAATGCTCAGGAAACACGGAAGAAAGGAAAAAACCAGCAGAGGTGGCCCTATGCCTTCCCCACTGCATGATCTCTCGCTTTGGCCACATACTTCCCCTCACTACCTGGGAGCCCTGAAGCTGGCTTAGATAGTTAGTGTATGCACTGCACCTCCTCTCCCCTTCACATCCAATTAATATGCAGAAAAGAGGGTCTCTTTGGTTTTAACATGAAAGGTTCCCAGCCCACAGTGCTCATTCTGAAAGGCAGAGAGAGAAAGAAAAAGAAAGTGTGTTTTCTTTATCTCCAAGATATTGCTTACCACTGGTAGCCAGATTTCTTAGGCAAACACATGCCTGGCTTGAAACCTGCTCGTGCCAAAGAGGGGAAGGAGTTTAAAAAAGAGAGGGGAGAAAAAGAGTGATTTCAGTACTGCATGTTCTTGCCTGCTGTACACAAAACAAACATGACAATGCTAGCAAGCCATTACATTAACTTTAGAGAACAAATTTTGGAACATGATTTTTCTTTCAAAGTTTGAAACTAAAATCATCAAATCTCCATCATTCATCTTGTTCTTGATGAGGAAGAGTCAATGGGGTTCAGATGTCGGCTTATTTTAGGAATGTCAGGTAAGTTATAGGAAAATGAAGGGAGTGAATTTGTCTCATTTGCTTTGCCTTTTTTTTAACCTCCTACAGAATTTAAGGTTCCACCTTTTAAATCCTGAACTGTGGCTTACTCAATTTTCTTTAGCATGGCTCCTAACAAAGCAAAGTTTTCAAGACGTTCTTTGAAGTTATACAGTCAAAGTTATGGAGATCAAAAAGAAAAACCCCAAACAAACAAGAGAGTAGCCTAATAGATGGTTCAGATACCTTCTGTTGCAGACACAATGATCAAAGATAGTTGAGAGCCTGGACAGAGCACTTCACACATGTAGTTTGAAGCTTAAATAATACAGGTCATTCTAGTCTAAAGGAAGTGTCCAGGGCTGTGGAACAACTTTAATGATTTCCCTTCTTTCTCCATATGCTGACCTTGTAGAACCCATCCATCTTCTAACACATACGGCTTTTCTCACGGGAAAGATGCCACATAGGCACCTGTACAGTAGATGAGCAGAACTGTGCAAGACTAACTGGAAGCCCAAGTTTATAGCTCTACTTTGATGCTAAGGCTTTACACAAAGAGGAAGCGACAGCTTTACCTTGTTGACAGAAGAGGACAGGAGAGAGATGAGTGTCCGCAGCAGGAATCTGTTGCCAGGTCTCAGCATGGCTTCATGGTGCCGAGCATTGGCTGCCACGTTGCTTAGGGCAGCACAGCTGTAGTACTGCAGAGAACCAAAAAAAATAAGAGAGAGAGAGAGGAGGTCACAGTGGTGACATCTTGAGGACAAAATAAATTGGAGAAATGCTCAGATTTAGAGCTGATGGAAATAAGATGTTTTTTCATCTTAAGGTTGTTTTATTGGGTAGATGTGGTAAGAGCTTCAGTGGGTTTCCTCCGGGAACAGTGATGCAATCTGCTGTTGCTACAAAAGCAGTCTTGTTGTGGCACTGCATGCTGCACAAACCCATTAGGACCCTGGGTATCTGGGAATGTACTGTGCTGTTGCAACAACACTGCTGCTGGCACCTGTGTTAGTTCACCTGCAGGTACTGTACTACATGTTTACATTAGTTTAACTCAAGCCGGATGTAGTCCCGGCCCTAGCATGCCAAAAGATAATTTTCAAAGGATTTAAATATTAACACATGCAAGGATTATATATATGAGCATGCATTACTAGAAAGGTATAATTAGAAGAAACAGGTTTAACTGCAGAGAAGGAAGTTTTAAGATGGATCTCAGAGAGAGCTCAAGACACTGAAACAGTGTGCAGAAAGCAATTCCAGAGGGTCCATCGCTTCAGCCGTTTGAAGGTCAACTGAGTAGAGGTAACAGAACTGATGGCGGAAACAATCCTGTTCTGTTCAGAGGACCAAAAGAATAAACCAGTGGATTTTAAGGTTTACAACTCTGATTCAGTTTTTCATCTGCATACTTTTGAACTAACACCAGCTCTCTGCTAGCCATGCAGGATCAGAAAGGTGTCTGTGGTAGGCATAAAATAGGAAGATTTCCCCAGACATTTACAATAATAATAATAAAATATCTGTAAGCTATGCTTTCTTAGAACGCTTGGTAAAATTGCTTAGTGTTAGATCAAAGTCAGGATGCAAAACAGATTTATCTGCAACTTGTCTCATGATCTAAAAGACACAGACATGTAACCACATAAAGACTGTGTGCACACATCAGTGTGTACTGGCAGATGCACTTCTGTGTCATAAGCTTTCTCCTGTGGAGCTAGACAAATTGAGTGGTTTCAGTACACATTATGAGCTGAGTTTCACCAAGGTGCTCTAATGTGTTTCCCATTTTCTATAGCCAAAGCTTCCCTTCTCTTTACCTTTTAATTTTCACATGCTGTGGTTTGTGCTGTCCTCACAGCCCCACTGTTATTGTTTAAAAATCTGACCACTTTGAGCCATACCTGCACTTCTGAGTCAGGAGATTCCAGCAACAAGGCAAGAACTGGTAGGGCTCCTTCCTTGCATAGGATCTGTTGGATTTTTTCTGCCATTAAAACAAACCAAACAAAACCAGAAAAAAAAGGTACTGTCAGTGTGCCTTTCTCCTTTCCTCCCTCTCATCTGGAGGCATCTTTTGAAAGAGATGCACAATCGCCAGACTTAGAGCGATGGAGCTGTTGAAATATATGCCAGTATGGCTAGAGCATATAATTTACAGCTTATGTGATAAAGCAGTATGCAGACATTTTAGCAAAATGACTAACAGGCTGGCTGATTAAGCTTTTGCTGGGTTTATGCTAAAAACCTGTTCTGAGAATTTTAATTGCTGGAGAAGCTGAAAAAACCCCAGGTATGATATTCACCATGATTTCTGTGTTAAAAAAAATCTTTCAGAAGTTCTGAATACTAATAGAGGTACAATAGCCAACTGTAGAAGTTCTTGCCAACCGTTGCCATTCACCATGCAGAGACAGAAGACATCTCTCATGACTGTATAATTTAGCTGTGCAGGATAATGGTATCATCTACATAGGTTTAGTGCTGGCTTGTTTCAGGATTAATGCATGGCAGTGCATATATCTACTGTAGAGCCCCAAACACCGCTTTTGCTAAAGCTGCTGGCAGATATCCCAGGAGCCTCTAATGTCTAGTCCATAATGGTTATATTCTGCATCTTTCAACATCAAATTAGGGATATAAGCCAAATATTCCTAGAGCTTGACCTTGTTGGATAAGTTTCTAAGGCTGCCTCAAAGTACCACCAAATGTGCTAAATTTTGAGACCAAGTTGTTTATTTAACAGTTCTCTGCCCTCCCCCCACCCCTCACACACACCCCCTAATCTCTTTGAATGATGATTTTAAGTGCTTGCACATTAGCCCCTTGGAGTTGAAAAATCAAGGCTTTCTATTTTGGTATGTGGCAAAAAAGGGTCTGTATTAGCTAAAAAGAGGCCAAAATTAAATAATCAGCCTGTGGGATCCACAAGAATGACATATACAAAGGAAATAATTTGTTGCCCAGATATGCTTTTATTTTTTGCCTTAACCTTCTTGAATTATTTTTCTGTTGCTGAGAAATTTTCTTTCACTGATTTGAGTTAAACCAAGAAAGTCAGAAAGTACCTGATTGGGTGAGGTTGAGAATAGCACCAACTGCATTTTGTTGGACTCTAGGATCATGGGAATTGGCAAGAGACAGTAGGGGTGTGACTCCTCGAGCAGCACCAATGGCCTCTCGGTTTGACTCTGGAGAAGAGAATCGGAGAGAGAAGTAAGAGTTGCAGTGAGCCAGGAGCAGGACAAGTAGCAGGACTAGATTTCTTTGGCATTTGCTTCTCTGATTCTTTGGCATACATCACAATTTCTCTGTATGCTCAAAGGAACCTGTTAAAAATTCCAAGAGCTCAATGGGAAAGAAACTAACTTGTGACTTCTGGATTAAGCAGAGATCCCAGCTGGTTCAATGCTTCGAGTCTGCAGCTGAGGTGATCAAAATAACAGGACTGTAACTCCCCTTAAACGGGTTAGCAAGGTGTCATACTTGCCTTGTACTCCTGGTCTATCTGATCAAGTTACTCACTGTGCCAGCCACAAGCTACATAATTAACTGCAGGCAAGACCAAATTCATTTAGCAGAGCCAGTTTATGTCTCTGAATGTGCCTGAGTCACTCCTCTGAAAGCTACACACAACGCAGAGGTTTCTAAAGACAGAATTTGACTTAGCCACTGGAATTTGAAAAGATGCATCTTCTCTGAAGTGGCTATGCTCTTGTATTCAACATCCTGGACTAGAAAGGAGAAATCAAAAAAGAGCTGCAGAGTCCTTTGAGTGTCCTGAATGAAAAACGGGGGGAAAAGTAATGGCAATACTTAAAATAATGCTATAAAATTAACTATATACTATAAAATACTATATAACATATTTACACGTTGTGTATATAAGTATACTACATTTGATAAAGTTATACTATGCTATAAGATATAGTACAATTTAGTCAGCTTTTAGTTCCACTTTTGTTTTGGAGTTACTGATAGTAGCCTCAGCTTTGCTGGATGGAAGAAAATCCTTCTGTTACTCTCTTCCCTACCCCTCCACCATGGTGCAATCAAAACATTTGCAACAACTCACCTGCTGCCACACTTGGATACCTACAGTCCCCTTGACTTGTCTTACTTCTATCTGTACATTATCTGTATTATTATAAACATTCTAGTGCAATTGATTTTGAAAGAAATAAGGTGTTGGCAGTTGTGTTCTTTGAGGTTGATGAGATTCAAATGGGAATTAAGCTGATGAAGAATTCTCTTAATATCACAGTAGTCTGCAGATAACTACATATTTTTTAAAAAGGCAAAATACATAGTCTATGTCTTTTGTTGTTTGTTTGAGCCAAACTGCCACTGAAAATCACAGAAGTTTTAGTTGAATATTGCTTCATTTATGCACATTTCTAGACAGTTTTAAACAGTGGCCAGTCTTTGGAAGTTTGCTGAGAGAAACACGAAGCAGAAGAAAGCAAGAAATATATTTAGATGAGATCAGCTCTTGAGGAGCCACCTAACTTAGAGGGTTAAGAGAACAAAGCCATTATTTCTATACCCAGAGCCTGCCTATACTGGGGAACTGAGAGATAATGCAGGATACCTACTCAAGTATAGTTCAGCCACTGTCAGTTTAGTATTCCAGGACAAGTCCCTTTCTGCCTTCATATGAATAGCTCATACTCAGGGAAATACATTTTACTCTGGAAAAAACTACTCTAATTTTTGAGCAAAATAATTGTTCTTGGAACAGCCATGTATTTAAAAATAGCTTTTCCATGTGGGAAGCTATTATTCTGGTGAAGTTTTTCCAGCCAATTTTGTTGACGAGCCTTTCTCCAATCTAATCTGCCTGCATATTGTTCTTTTGTTCCCCTCAGTGTAAGCAGAGGTTCTTCTGTGTGGTTCCAACTGATGGAAACCAGTCTGGTGTGGTGTAAACTCTAACTGGTTGAATGAAGAAGAAAGGTAAAAAGATTGAGAATTCAGATACTGCTGCTTCCTTCATTCTTTCACACAACATGCTCCATGAATGTTTGTGAATGCTTCACTCCATGCACAGTCTTGCACACTTATTGAAGCAGAATTAAGACACGTTACTACTCTTGGATTTAGAATTTTAGTCACCTTAAAGCTATCAAAATGATCTTCCTAATTTTATATTTATCTTTTTTAAAATCACTCTAAGCATGAATGGCTTACTTGAAGGACATGGTCAAACAGATTTTTTTCAAGTAGGCCTGTGAAGGTATCAGAGTCTGCAAGTTAAAATGAAAATAAACTCTAGAGAATTGTCTCTTGCTTTAGTCTCATTGCTGTGGTAGCACATCTAAATGCTAGTTATACTGGGACAGAGATCCTCAAAACTAATCTAAATCCCACACAGCAACCCAGCAACTTACAGGGCTGTCTACCCCCATGTCCAGCAGTTGCCTTCTGATCTAGTTTGAAAGCTCCTGGAGCACTTAATTTGAATTACTTGTGCCCAGCTGAACACTGACACTTAGGAGAGTGTGCAATGGCCTTAGGTGATCACCCTCAACAGAGAATGAAGGGAGACTGGATCTGGATTGGCTGAGGGTTCCCTGTCCTCTGGGTTAAAGACAGGGACAGCTAGGAGGGCTAGAGTGCCTTCAAGAACTAAGGAACACTTTTAGGTGTCCAAAGAAGTTGCTTTCTCTGTGTCTGCTTAAAACAGGTGAAGGCATCCCTCTGTACGTCTTCAGGTGCGTAACTTCAGTGACCATACATAAAGCAAGACCACCTAGTGCCAAGCAACTGAAATTTTAGGGATGCCATGCTTAATTTAGACATTTAAATGAGGCAATTGGTGTTCCACACAAAGTAATGTAATGTACACAGTTCTTAACCTGGTCATAATTGTATGCAACACTTTACAAAAAAAAATTCAAAGGGAAAATATTTAAACCTGCAGATGGGATAAAATGCAAATCAGCACCTTCATGTTGTTGGATCCTGCTTATCCACTCCTCCTTTACAACAGAAATACCTAAGTGAGAAAGTAACACTTTCAACATGCTTCTCCCAGTGTTCTGGAAGACCTAATTGCAACTTCCTATACTGGAGAGGGAAGCTGGAGGAATCAACTCTGGATGAAGTGAAATATTTATTCCTGACTTCTCTATAGGACTTTGCACAATTAGGAAAAGGTGGAATAAGCCAGGCTAACCTGATAACCTTTCTTTTTGTAACTCTGGTTGAGCTTACCTGTCTGGATGCCAGGATAATATCTGTATCCTGATATGAAATATGCATAATTGTGCAAGAGGAGATGGTGATAAATGCAAATAGTGCATGGTGGACTAAAAGCAAGCTGGCAGCAAGTTTTGCTGAGTGGGAATGACTGCCTGGAAGGAGGCTACAACTGGAATTACACAGGGAACAGTCTGTTGTTGGTTTTGAACCAGAAAGTTAATGTAAGAGCAGCACTGTCAATGCAGTGGAGGACAGGAATATTTTACAAGTAACAGACAAATTAGAAGACTGAAACAACAGAAACCAAATGAAACCTTATAGTGTAAAATGTGGGGACATGCACTGGGAAACTTTAATTAATTAGTGTCTGCTATAAATAGCAGCAGAGGAGAAGACAGACAAGTGATTAAGTCAGCTGAAAGATGACATCACCACCATGATGCAATCACAAGAAAAGCAAGTGAGATGTACCACAAGAAAAATATTTCCCTGGATGTCATCATAAAAGAACGAGGTGAGACCTCAGCTGAAGCACTGCACATTTCTGGTGACCTCTCCCTCAGAAGAGATGAGCTGGAACTCCTGCAGCATTTATGTGCAACTTGGGACTATAACAATGCCTGAGGTCTGTGGTATCACAAAGCAGCAGATGTAATTGCTATGTTCCATTTCTGGAACATATCATTTACACCCAGAAGGGCTATGAAGATGAATGGAGAGCCTCGCTTACGAGAACAGTCTTAAATGAGCTTGGCTTTTTCAGTCTACTAAAATGAAGGAGCCTCATCAGCACAGACATCAGAGAAGGAGAACTACTGAAGTAAGAGCCAATATAGACACTAATTAAGATAAGCTTGTCATGAATATATTTAGGTGGGAAATCAGAAAAAGGTTTTTAATCATAAGAGAATGAAGGTCAGAAACACTAAGAAAAAGATCTTAAGAGGTTGAATTTATGATGCAGGAATACCAAAATTTGCAGCTGCATCTTGTGACTCTTACACTAAATAGGTTGATACACCCTGAAATACAACATAAGAGTTGAATGAAATCACAGCAGAGGATAAAGGGAAAGAACAGCACACTCACCTAAAACAGCCAAAGTCATGGTGCAGGCACAGGAGTTACACTGGACAGTAGGATCCTCTGACTCAAGCAGATCCAGAATTGGCTCAAGTAAACCCATTTGGACAACTAATTCTTTGTCAACTAGACATAAATTCAAGAAAAAAATGGACAAACAGAAAAGTATGCAGTTAATGCACCAGTGAAAAGAACGTATCTTCCTTCGACTGCTTTGGGGACTCTATTAGGACTTAAAATAGAAACAGCCTAAAAGGCAGTCACAGTCCCTAGCTTGGTTTGCTTGATTCCTCTTCAGAGCGTAAGAGATGTTCAGAGGTTCTAGTTCAGTCCCAAATATTTCTGCTAGCAATTCTATTTTCAAACATAAGGCTCGTTTTGGAAAGTGCAATGGCAGCCTTCCAATAGGTTCCAAATTTACTCAGGCTCAGCCCCACCTCTTTTTCTTCTGAAGTCTACCCTGTAAAGTATTATTTTTTAATTGTAAGTAGTGATATTTTCAGCAAGATCCTTAAAAAAAGAAAACAGCTAGCTTCATTGAAGACTGACTCTATCAATCTGCTAACAAGGGGATAGTGCAATTTAGCTGTTGTGGCCCCATTTATCAACACAAACTTTACTGGGAAGTTTTCATCTGCAGCCCAGATCCTTATCTCAATTACATCTGCCCTATTAGCCACAGAAGAAAGTTAATTCTATTAAACACTTTAATGTTTTGTTGGTTTTTTAAAACTGCAAGCAATTTAAGATCAAAGTTCAGTTAATAAATAACAAAGCAAGCACTGTTTCACATGCAGAGTTTATTTCTAAGAGCTGCATCTGTTGGCTTGAAAGGGTAAACAGTGGGCTCTCAATCCAAGAATGAGAACAGTATAGCTGTTCCCACAGCAGTCTAGGAATAATTTACCAGCCTAGGAATAATTTACCAGCCTTTGCACACAAATCCAAGATTTCTTGCCACGTGATGTAATCAAGCTGGAGTGATCTTACATACCCTGGTGCCACCAGAATCTCTGTGGCATGCAGACAGAAACAGACTCACACCTCTCCTTATCAGGAACACAAAAAGGATTTTCGATTCATGTAGACCTGGGTGTGCAGATGTGCTCTCCTTCTGTCGCAGTCTGGCTGAAGAGACACTTTTTCACCTGAACAGAGATGTGTAGTTAATTACTCACTGTTTCCTTCCAGCAAGAAGTTGACAAGGGACAAGGAAGACATCTGCTGCACCTC
Organism: Laterallus jamaicensis coturniculus; assembly: GCA_022605575.1. NCBI lineage: Eukaryota > Metazoa > Chordata > Aves > Gruiformes > Rallidae > Laterallus > Laterallus jamaicensis. The sequence goes on from JAKCOX010000001.1 coordinate 65,363,014, forward strand.
CAGGTCAGCAGACCGTAGCAAAGCGTAGAAGGGTTCCAGATGCTCCACAGGCAGGGGGACATTCACTGCAGGAATGAGAGGAAACATTCAGCAGTCTCATCGTTCACTGCAGTCACATTTTTCTCCTGTTGGTCTTAAGCCTCAGGTGCTGCCATACACAGGCTGAGTGGTACTCCCCTTCATTTAAATTCCACGGCTACTAGCAAAACAGGGCAAGTGTCCTGAAAAGGTTTTGAATAATCTAAAACATCATGGGAAGGGAAGCAATAGGCCAAACAAGTCAATCCACCTCCTGGTAGGTCCTCATGTTGTGGCTATCCACACTTTTCACCCAGCAAAAAAAATACGTGGGATAAAGCTATCAAGCCAAGTGCAGAATATTCTCCTTGAAGTAAATTTAAAAGAAACAAAAAAGCAAATAAATCACAGCCTGCTTGTTGCTGGTATTTCTACCTTTTAGTAGGACCTAAACTCATGGTGGAATATTATCTGGCACATCTAGGTTGACTTCTAACAATCACAAATTACCTCAGGAGCCAAGTGCTCCCGTGGAATAGCTGGGACAAAGAAGAATGTTTCTTTCATAAACTTCCACTACAGTCTGGCCTCTGGAGCTCCACCTTCTTCCAAAAAATATGTAATATAAAACCTTAAACAATGATGTCCGTTTCCTTCCACCATCATTTGTCTGTGTTGCTTTCAGGAGATGCAGTATATGCCGAGTTTAACGACTTTGGGTAGCGGAGCACCGAAACAGACTGCTTGGAGAGGTTGTGGAGTCTCCATCTCTGGAGATACTCAAAACCTCTATGGATGATGTCCTGTGGAGCCTGATCCGGGTGATCCCACTCTGGCAGGAGGGCTGGACTAGATGATCTCCAGAGATCCCTTCCAACCCCTGGCATTCTGTGATTCTGCTGAGTTTTGTGTAAGTATTTCAATTAGATAAATGAAGGTGTTTTATAATCATGAGGGATATTTCCCCATTGCAAACCCAGAAAGACTCTGCTTACATGGCAATGATAGCATTTCCATTTTCCTAAGAGAACAAAATAGCATGAAAGAAAAACCAAACCAAACCAACTTTGATTAATGAATCAAAGGAAGTTTCACAGTTGGAAAAAAAAAATTATAATTATGTGAAAAATGTTTAATGCATTGAGAGAACTTACTGTGCTGACTCATATGCAAGTAATAGAGGGCAGCAGATTGCTGTAAACCTTGGTTTTCTGAAAAGGCTAACGTCCTCAAGGCTTCCAGAGAGTCTTTTCCAAGAGGTGACATTTCAAAATCTAAAGATGTACAATGACAACACAGACTCAGTTATACCCAAAAAGGGCCAGTTTACAGAAAGAAATTAAGATTTACAGCCAACCAAACATGAGAATTTTTGTACTGCAACAACTCCATACAGCCCATCTATCCTTATTCATGCTTCCATAAGCAGAAGCAATGAATGAATCTGGAATAACCTGTCCTTGGCAATGTCTCCTGTGAAGCTTAAGAAGCTAGAGATTGGAAGCAAGATAAATTATGAACTTTAGACACTCTTATGCTATCCAATATATATATATGCAGATGTTCCTGTTCTCAAAAAAACCCTTGATCTTTTACTGAATCATAGAAGATCTTTGTTAAAATATATCTGCTGAACATGGTATTCTTAGTCATAAGCTGTACAAAGAGTTTATATTTTTAATTTACTACATTTTACATTCACCATGTTTCCTATCCTCGGTGTTACAATAAATTATTTCAGAGAATAGCAACTCAGATTGTAAATGGGCTTGCCTCAGGCTCAAATTTCTAGCATGAATCTACCTGTTCTGGAGTATAGGGTTCCCCTGGGAGTAAACCAGATGTTCAGCAGTAGCCATTGAGAATACAGAAATAGCTGTCATGCAGGACTTCTGTATGTCACTGGATAATGCATATATAATGTATGGAATGGAGCAGCATAAAGGAAAGAAGGTCCACTGAACCAATGCTCAATAGTGTAAACAGCTGAAAAGTTAATGTGGTATCGATTAGATATTAGGGGGAAGATTTTACAGAAAGAGTGGTGAGGTGCTGGAACAAGCTGCCCAGAGAGGTGGTGGATGCCCCGTCCCTGGAAGTGTTCAAGGCCAGGTTGGATGGAGCCCTGGGCAACCTTGTGTAGATCCAGGCCTGAGGTTGGTGGCCCTGCCTGTGGCAGGGGGGTTGGAGCATTATGATCCTTGGGGTCCCTTCCAACCCAGACCATTCTATGATTCTATGATAAACTGGTGGAGCACAGTTATATTTTCAGACATGAGATTAAAGCTGCGGATTAAAGACTGAAATATCTCTATGAACAAGATCTAGCTACTTTACCTCCCATGGGATAAAGAGATGTGAGGGGTGTGAGCTTTCATACCTCATGGCAAAACTCAGCCAATATCTCAAGCCATTAGAAGCTGCTGATATGTCAAGAGTAACAAACTCCTACCTCCATCATTAGGTGAGTGGACTTCACAGAACAGCTTCATATAAATATCAATTCCATTTAATAATTAACAATAAACACCAAAGAAAGGACTAGACCATGTGTGCAAGGTTTTAGAAAGGAAGCAACAATCCCTTCACATGGTTTAATTCTGCTCCTTACACACTGGCTTTCTGAATCTCTCACATATCTGTTTGGGAGAGTGATAAAGCAGAAGTCACTCAAAATCTTCATTGGCTTATAATATCAAGCATTTGCTTCCCTAGCTAACAGCTGAGTTACGAAGTTTCTCCTTGTACCTAAGCTGTCCAAATGTTGGCTCTCTGCTTATTATCATTTGTCCAGAACCAAGGACAGGTTTGCTCCACCTCAGAATAAAATAGACAGGTGAGGACTAAAATAAGAAGTTCTCTTTGTGAGACTTCCCTGCCTCATCTATCTTGGCAGCAGGGTTTGGCCACTCGGAGAATTAGCCTTGGTTCCTCTTCCTGGGTGCTGTGTATCTCCTGTCATGGTCATTAAGCGGAAATGTCTGGCCCTGTTCTGGATACAGATGTCAGGATTCAGCCAGCACTTAGTGTGTGACAGTTAGTGAACCCTACCAGCAGCACAGGACACCCCCCCCCCCCGCCCCCTTCATAGGGTAATGACACCGGCTAATACCAGCTGAGGATAATCCATGCATGTTCCCAACAACCAGCGTCAGAACAATTACTCCAAAGGTTGTTCTAGGGCAGATCATTTCAAACAGCTTTAACTGTGTCACACCAAGGAAAAATGTCTCTCCTGGTCCCCTTCACAAGATGGCTTTATGTTCCCAAAAAGGCAAGTATGGAAACATTAGTTTGTGTTCTGCACCCTTCACACAAGGGAAAATAGAAGGATATGCAATTTTGTGTAGTAGCCTTAGCTGAAGGCTGTTAAAGCAATGAGCTGTGAGACCAAGCAACAGCCCCTGTCTAAGCCTGAGACAAGGAACATTTTTAGGTTGGACAGCTAACAAAGCACATTAAAGAAGTTGTTCAGTGTTTGCAGGATTTTTCTACTGATATTACTGTATCCCAGGACAGGATAGCAAGCACATCACAAGCAGAGAAGCAGGGCAATGAGGCAGGTAGCCTGTAAAGCAGAGGTGGTAACACAAAGAGTTACGGATCTACTTTGATTCCAGCTGAATCCCATTATTGTGTTCAAGCCTAAACTTGTGTCTAAAATGTTTGCACAAAAGCACTTAGACAGACAGTTGCTTGCAATCTGAGGAAGTCCTGGGAGTCCAACGGTGCTTGTCCCAGGGTGACTATGACCTTCTCCATATACAGCACAACTGTCTATAGCACAGGTCTGGGTGTTCTGCAGCCAGCCAGTGCACAGCTCAGTCAGAACCACACTGAGATTTTCCTGCTCACAGCTCCCCACCCATGTAACATCCAGTGCCAACACAGCCTGTTTCCAGTTTCGTGACCTCAGTGACCGACTTAAAAAAAAAACAACTTCAATTAGCAGAAGCACTCACTTTTATGTAACATATTTACATGGGTTAACAGTGGTGGCAGGGCCCGAAAGTGACTGATCACTTCTACCTAGATCAATCTATTATTAAGCCACACGAGCCTTTGGCATCCTGTACACAAAGAAAAAGGTTTCTAGCTCTGGCCTTTCCTCCCTCATCACCAAGTGGCTCCATGCCACGCCAGAGCAATTCAGTCAGCAACATGTTTTCTCCTTATTCTTTCACAACCCTTTAGAAAAAAACCCAAACCACCCCCACCACCCCCCAAAAAAAAACCAACCCCCAACCAAACAACCCAAAAAACAAGCCCTCTTACCTGTTTCAATATGTTGTAGAAACTCCTGTGCTGTCACCCTCTCATGAGGCTGCAGGACGGGCTTGTACAGCTGTCTGGCTTTAGAGCTGTTTTGGTTTAAGCAGGAGCATTTGCTTATCAGAGCTAAGCATTCCTTGATGCTGTGTACCAAGTCGGAGGTCATCCGCTGCACGAAGGCCACAAAGTCCCGCAGCAGCTGCATGCATCGCCCGCACAGCTGGCCCATGCTGGCTACAGCAGCAGCACGAAGCCAGAGGGAAAGGAAGGAGGAAAGAAGCTTCTCAACTGGTCTGCTTTTTGCGGTGACTTGCTCCCTCAGTATCTAACCTCTCTTACAGATGTTACGCTGTCTGCAGCTGCTGTAAAGCAGACGAGCTTCTGCATCCAAACAGCTACATTGCCCAACAAGGCTGGCTTCTGCAGATCTCCCAGGGGCCACAAAATATCATTTAAGAAGGTGGACTGGAGCCGCACTCAAACACCCTGCCTCTGCTTGAATCAAAATAAAACGACGACCTAGACACATTTCATGGAGAACATCTGCCAGAACCTTGCTAGAAAAAGCTCTGGAAGAAGCAAACTCAGCTTTTGTAAGGCAGCTTTCCACATGAAAGGTAGGCACCACCTCTTCTGCATGTATACAAGCTGCAGCTGCCAATGGGAGAGGAAGATCAGGGGGAAGAAAAAAAAAATAAAAAAAAAGGAAAATGAGAGCAGGTTTTTCCAGTTTTTGCTGAAGCAGAGACCAGAACAAAGGCCTGTTGCTCTGTTGAGCAAACAGCTCATAACTCAGTCAACTGAGACTTCGCAAATCAGTAAGAATAGAAAACTGGTAAAAAAATATAAAATGCATTGGCCAAATTTAGAACTCTGTTTTCCTCCTGTCACAGAAATCCCAGAGTGGGCTGGACAAGCTAGCAATGGGAGGATGTCCAAATCATCTGCAGTTTTCATACAGAAAAAGGTAGCAAGAAGAAAAGAGAGCAGTTCTCCTTGTGCTCCATCCTTTTGCTTAACTCACCAGTTCAGTGCTTGTGCCCACTCCTGGCTGAACAGCTTTACAAATGACATTAATTACTGTAAAATCATTATATGGGTTTCATGAATATAGCATGAAGTGACATTTGCCATATTCTTGAGGTTTCCAGAAAAACCCAGTTTTATTCAAGATAACCTTCTTTAGGGAACCAGTAGGTACTGAGTGTTGATCACTTCAGGTAACTTCTTTTTATCCACAGATGTGATGGATTTATTCTAACTGTTCCATCTGACACATTTGTTGGTAAGTTTTAGCCTCACTGTTCTTTATTGGAGCTTAAGTTTCTAAAGAAACATTTGAAAATTAACCCTTTGCTCTGCACCCATCCCTAAAGACTGATGAATAGGCTCATCCACTTCTCACTAGTCTGTCCAGCTACTGCTATTTCTTCTCTTGCACATGATGTCATTTTCCTAAACACAAATCCTACATGATCAACCCACCTACACCCATATGACCCAAAGGTGTGAGACCTCCACTCTACATGCAATCCATTACAAAGAATCAAGACTTTGGTTTTTTTCTGGCTACTTTCCTGACCAGCTCTGCAAGCCCACTGAGCTCCAGTATCTTTCTGGCTTCTTAACATCATCAAAAGTGAGGCTAATATGCCTATTTTCTCACGTTGTCTTCCAGACTCTTTCAGGTGGGGATCTTCTAAAGTATAGGGAACCCAGGGGATTGTCAGGTTCTGCTTCTGCCACCACCTGCTCTTCACCTTTTGCTCTGCCCTGTCAGAACTGTAAGATATCATTGTTGTGAGATTATTTTTTTTCCCCAAGGTAATTTGAACTGTACTGCACTGAGATGAGAAAACACTTTCTCTAGCATATTCTTACTAAGCATTTCAAAATGTATTGCAAACACTAAACTAGCTTTCCAATCTATCTGTAAGGAAGATAAACCCAGAATGATTTACAAACAAGTTTCAGAGGTGCTGAGCTCTTGTAACTCCACTTCAAGTAAGTGGGAGTTAAAGCAATGCACCAGACCTGGAAATTAGGCTATAATTTGCCTGAAGGCATAAAAGTCAGGTGTCCCAATACCTAGTTGGATGATTCAGTCAGGAAATTGTTCTCCTTTGGTTTGAAACTATGACTAGAAAGCCAGTGTAGAAGGCTCATTTGTGAGTCTTCAAACCTTGTCTGAATTCACAATACTTGCTGTAAAAAAAGGTGGCAACCATAAACCCTATGTTTTTGATAAGTTTTATGACCCAGGTATGTTTCTCATCTGACCGAACAAAATGTCAGCTCAAGACTGCAGAAGTAGAAGGGGAAGAAACAGTGGTACTGTAATACTGTTAAACCATTTTGCTTTTATTCTTCTGAAGTAACAGAAGCTCCACATCACACAGCCTGATTTTTTTTCCCCCCAAATGAAAAAAAATAACTTCCTTTGTAAAGTGTTCAAAAGGAAGAGTCTCTCCAAACCGTTTTCATGCAGTTGTGTGCGGAGGAGGCTTCCAAGTAGTAACCTTGCTGTATGAATACTATTTAGAATTCTGTATAAAATGCATTTGGAAGTTTAAGCCTCTCTGCCAAACAACAGCTAAATGCTGCAGCTAAATGGCACTTTCAGCAGAGAGCTTCTCCCGGGCTGACATTTTACCTGCTGTGTTGTTTCCCTGCAAAGGACAGAAAATACTGCTTTCGGGCACAGTCCCTTAAGCACCCAACACTCACAGTAGGTTTGCTTTGTTTTAACAGCAGAGAAATCTAATAATACACTAATTGATCGTTAAATTAATCCACCATTTCATTCATGCAGCATGCTACTGCCTGAACTTCTTGTAATAAAAATTCCTCTCTCTAGTTCACAGTGGTGCATAACTTTTGATTGCTCTGAAGTTGACTGGCACTGGAGAGGTGGGCACAAACAGTCTTTGTACTCCCCTTTTGTACATTACCTAGGGCCCCTTCATTCTAACAGGCCAACAAAAAAAAAATCCCCTTAGGTTCTGACATAAATATTGGAAAAAAACAGGTCAACAGCTTTATTTGAGCTATGTTAGCAAATGCTTCCTTCCTAAAGGAAGAAAATGACAGCTACAGGTTCCACAGTTTTGAAGTACTTTTATCACTGCTATTTTAATCAGTGGGAACAGGATTTTTGGGGAGTTTAGAAGGACAGGGATTAAGAGTGTTTGGAGTCTTAATTGACTTGTGTGCCAGTAAAGTAAGAAAAGATACCTAAAAGCATGCTTAAAAAGCAGTAAAATGAAAGAATATACTTACATTACCCAAAAATCAAAAACTTAAAAAAATATGAACGAATTAAATTTGCATTTTATTATTTTGTTCCATGTAATTTTTTACTGCCACCTTTGTCTTATACATGTTTCTTTCACTCTTTTCTCTCAGCCTTCTGTTCAGGGGTGAGGATAACACTGTACAGTTTAGAAAGCTGTAAGATGATGGCTGGGCGTAACTGCTTGGTTAGTAACAGATTTGATTTAAAAGGTGATAGCTCCCCTAATGTCTTTTTTGTCCCCATATTGCAGTTAAGGCCTCCTCACTTGTAGTAATTCAGTGCCACTGTTATTTAAGCTGGATCTATGTAATTTTGTGGCTTCAAAATAACAAGAAGTATTAAGTTCTTAAACTGGACCTACCATTGGCAGAATAGGGATGTAGGCAGAACAGTTGTAAAGCCAGTGTCTGATGTGTGTTACTTAAATTACTACACAGCTCTTTAAAATATATATATAAGTAATAAATATGTATATATTTTTTCATATATATATGTGTGTGTGTATATATATGTATATATTCATCATTAAGATTTCAGGAGGAGTTCAGGCTAAACAGAAATAGGTTATCATCATTTAAGCAGGGAAAAAGCCAGATGCAAGGACCTGATAGAACCAGATTTGTGAAAAACTGCTCGGGGTTACTTCGTTGCATAGGTAGGCAGAGTTTAGGCAGAGCTTAGTATTCATTCACTGCAATTTCTCTAGGGTATAAAGGAAGATGCTCACGCTGTATGGAATTTCTTGTCTGAGGTATTTGCTCATCTTCACTCAGAGGGAGAGTGCCATCTACTGAATCATCATTCCCTTTACAAGGCTTCCTTGAACCTTGTCCCACTCATGGATTGACAACATTTACACAAGGGGTCTGTATATCTGAGTGAAGTTTTGACAGGAGAGAAGCTGTTCTAGGTGTGAATCTCGATTGCAAAATAAGAGACCAGGCCAAAGATGGTAATTAACACCTCTGCCTTATGCAAGCCTATGTACTCCTGTTTTATGGGTTTCTTCATTCTTAGTAAATCTCTGGAATTAAGGTTCATTATCATTTGTAACACTTTGGGGGCAGCATTCCCTGATGGAAAATCCAACGTCTCTGCTGACTTGGCCTTTCCAATTCCCCCTTCTACATCAGCGTTCAGATGTGCAAGTACTTGGCTAACTCGCTGACCAGTGAGGACATCAGCTAACAGTCAGCAAGAGTTTGGCTTGGGCCAGTGACGACACGGTATTCTCATCCTGCTTTGTCTACAGGCTAACTTCCTGTTGCCTTCAACCATGCCATTTATTGAAAATCTTCCAGGCTGTTGATGTATTCGAATACAACAGTGTTTTGTGTAATTCCCAGAGCTGCCATCTCCTATTCTCCTATGATAATAAAACCCACATAAACTAATAATTTTTGCTTTGTAACAAAAGATAGTGCCTTTAAAACACCAAAGGTGGGTCAGAGGTGCCTATGTAGAAACTGTATAAAAGGAAACCCAAACCCACAAGGGAAATGTTGTGAGGTAAATTACTCCACAAAGGCAGGGCCCAAAGTATTTGAAGGACTGTACAAGCTTACACAACAAAGGTGAAGGGAGACCTTTCAGGTTGTGTTTCATAGACAATACCCTTAAAAATACCACTGGTATGGTGTGTTTCAAGGCTCAGGTGCTTATCTTGAATGTTTTTGCTAGCAAGGGGCTGCACCGAAGCATCTCACAGCCCCCAGCTCAACTCTCAAATTCTTCATAAAACAAGGAGCAGACAAAACTTGAAACAATTTACAGTACCTTCTGTTAGGTAAATATATTTGACATACCTAAAAATGCGTTTGCAAAGAATCTTGCTTTTGTTTTAAATGACTACCACACAGGTCTGCAGAACTATGAAGATATATTAAGGGGGAGGGGTATGCGTGTGTGGTGGTGTTTTCTGTGCATCCAAATCCCAACAGTTCTGGAAACCTTACTGGCCTTCCTCCCACAAATGCATTATCAAGCACCCTCCACATTAACAGTGTCTTATTGTTGGGTACCAGTAAAAGCTGCAGCACATTTGAGCTACAGATTAGTTAGCCCTTTATAAAGGAAAAAGCTTAAAAGAAGAGAAGGAATTGTGTGTGTCCCTAGACCAGGCTTGCACATCAGTTAACCACAACTGGTGAGAACTCAAAACTTGTGATGTGCTTGTTTGAGCACAACTCTGCTGCCTCCACAGGACGTCATAAAGGACTTGGTAGCAAAAAAAAAAAATTTAAGTAATTAATTATACACCGTATATTTAATATATATATAATTAATATATATAATTAATATATATATTAACTCTAACCCGCCACCATAGGTTAGAAAGAGCATCACTTTCCCTACACAGGCAACAGCAAACCAGCATTCGGGGATGATGTTTGCTTCCCCTGTCTTTTCCCTCCACTGGTTGTTTCTGGTTCCCTTCCACTCAGTGTCCCCGGGATTTAAACACTCGGATAAAAAAACTAAAACTGCGCACGTGCATCTTTTCCTGCTTTATTTTTTATTTTTTATTCCTCGCCTCAGAAGTAATCTGCGAGAGCCTTAACAAAGGCAGTAAGCCGAGTGAGAGCTGTGCATTTCAGGGCCCGCTCAGCCCGCACGCATCTCCGCGCCTCAGTCAGTAACTTTTCAGCCCCTCGCTGCACTCTCTCGGCGGCAGAGAGACGCCGCGGGCGGGCTCTCCCGGAAGGCCGCGCCGCCGTCGCTGCCTCGCAGCCGGGCGGTAGGCGCACCGCTGCCGCAAAAGCCGCTGCAGTAAAGCGCCGCTGCTACGCGAGCTCCTTCCTGGCGCAGGGGAGCCTCGGATGCCAATGCCGCTTGATAGCGAGCCGCAGCCTGGCCTCCGCTTTACAGACAGGACCTTCCAAGCAACTCTTGTGGATGGATGCGCTCCCCGCCCGACAGGTAACCGGGCAGCGGCTCGGCCGGGGCACCGCGACACCCCCCCGCATCACTCTTCGGGGAGGGAGAGGATAAAAGGCGGCAGTTTTTACTCGCGGTGGTGCAGGAGGGCGTGAAGAGCGGCGGTCGGCGGAGCACGGAGGCCCCGGCCGTGGGATGGGATGGGATGGGATGGGGTGGGGTGGGGGTGTGCGTGTGCGTGTGAGGGCACGTAGGACAGGGCTGCGCCGCAGCTCCCCAGGGACACAGGTCCGGGGCTGCCCCGCAAACGGCCACCGGCGCCGCGGGCCGCCATCTTCCTTGCGGACGGCTACCCAAAACCAAGATGGCGCGTGGGCTGTGAGCGGTGCTGTTTCCCCGCCCAGGGCGGAAGTTACGTGACCAGAGCGGCGGCCGGCCGGCCCCCTCCCCCCTTCTCTATGGTGGTTTTTTCTTTTTCCCTTTGGGCCTCGCGTCTCTTCCTCCGGCGAGACGGGAAATGGCCGCCGAGCTGCCGTAAGGGAGCGGGGCCGCCGGGAGTTCCGCCCGCCAGGTGAGGAAGGGGCGGAGGGGAAGGGGTGGCGGGGAGGTTTTGCGGGACTGTGGCGTGCGTAGCCCGCGGCTGGGCCAGCCCCGAGGGCGGAGGGAAGGAGGGAGGGAGGGGGAGGCAGAGCACGGAGGGAGGCTGAGGGGGAGCAGCTCTCCCCCCGCCGCCCCTCCGCGGTGCTCGCGCCTCCCGCGCGCGCGGCCGCATCTCCCGCCTCCCCTCCCCCCGCGGCCGCGCGGTGCCCGCGCGCCGCGCCGTCCCGCCCTTCCTCGCCGCGTGACCTCGGCACTCCGCAGCCATTATCCTCCGCGCCCCCGCTCCCCGCGCTAGCCGCGCCAGCCCCCGGGGCGACGGGCCCAGCCGCTCCTCCGGGGAGGGGCCGGGCAGCCGTTGCTGCAGCTGGCGGGGCTGGGCGGCCGCCGTCACCGCCCTGACGCGGGCTGCCGCCGCTTCCTGCGGGAGTCGGGCCGAGCCGGCGTCACTCCTCCCCGGGCCTTGGACGGCACCCTGGGGAGCGAAGGTAGAGGGGGAAGGGGGGCGGGAGGCGGCCCCGGAGCTGTCTTGAGCTGGTTTGCGGCTTCTGGACGCCCGCCGGGAAGGGTGCCGGGGGGGGCGCGGCATGGGCGGCCTGCCCCGTTGGGCCTCCGCCCCGGCCGACCTGGGTTTGCTGCCTTTCCGCCCTCGCTATGGGAGATCAGCCCGAGGGGATCGTCATGCAGCACTGGTTACGGGCCTGTGGGCTCTCCCCGTTATCCTCGCGGGTGTGTCTCCTAGGAGGGAAACGGTGCTGAGGTGAGACGATGCTTCCCGGTATTGGATCAGCCTTTACGCACGCTAGAGGAACTTCCTTCCCTTCGGGCATGACTGCTGTTCAAGTGTTTGTGCCTTAAGCACTCTACTCCTGCTTCCCTCCCTGTGTATGAACTGCTCTGTTTAGAAACGCCTACAAAAGCTGGTGAGGGGCTGGGGTAGGTTTAACGCCCCTTGCGGAAAGGGACTATTATATTCCCGGGTGTTGATCATACTGTGGTATGCTACTTTTGCAGGATCTTGTGCTTCATTTCTCGTTTGCCTTCTACTTCCCGCCTTTAATTTTCTTACGAAGGTCAGGTTCTTATTTTGTGTGTCATGGTGGTCCTTTACCAAGTCAATACAACTTGTCACCTGTTTGTCTTGGAGATCAAAGCTTTATCTTAACGGTAGCAGTTAAATTTTAGTATAGAGAGAGCTGGGGGCATGCAAAACAAAGACATTCTCAATGCTGCAAGTAGTCACTCTTTGAGTAATGGTTGGTTTATTATAAATATATAAAGACGTGCCTCAGAGTAGTTGTTCTCAGTGTGGGAAGGATTGATTAAAGAGCGTGGGGTTTCAGGAAAGTGCTGTCTAGCCGTTGTCTTTTTTCTCCGTCCTCCTCGTTTTCCTCTCCAAGAATCTTACTGTTGTAGACAAAAGTTGGCAAAATAAGAAGGCATAAAGGCTCTTAACTCATAGGGACACTCCAAGCATGAAGATTCTTGTGACAGAGAGGCTAAGAAATTGCATCCTCCCAGTCATCTCTTTTGATGTTGAGTGACAGGCTATGCTGAATGGCAGGAAGAGCCATAATGCATTACATGTATTGGTTCCTGGGGTGTGCCTACTGCTCTCTAGGCTCCGGGAGTTTAAGCACGGCTTTAGTGAGCCAGGTGGTAAGGAGCTGTTCTTCAGGTGTAGGCTGTGACTAAGGGGAATCTTTCTTCGGAGAAGAGGGACTGGGGGGGGGGGCGGGGGGAAGCACGAGCCATGGGGAAGGGCATGTTACCGTTGGGAATGCAGAGAACTTGGAGTGTTTGTAAGGTTTTAGAAAGGGTTGGCAGGGAGCTGTTGTTTGGAGTTGGAGTGCAGGTATTTGAATGGATTAAATTCGTGCTGGTTGTCAAGGAGAGACTGTGGTGTGGGGGTTTGAGGAATGCCAGAGAACGTTAGAAGTTTGTTTGCAAGTGGTGGGGATAGGTGAAGGAAACTACTGAAGAAAGTGAATCTTTGGGTCGCTGCTTTATTCTGATCATCTGCGTGAGTGTTTCTCCCTAAGGTATTCTGAAAAAAAGTGCGTTTCTGTCTTGTTCATTATGCATTGTGCTGGCCCTGGCGCCTGTGAAGAAGCCTTGTGCTAAATGGGATCTGGGAGGTGATGTGGCTGGAAAGTCAGCTTTGTGTGTGTGTGTGTGTCTAGAGTAGTTTTCTTCTGTATCGATTCGCTGCCCCAGCTCACCAAGCACCTATATGAATATCAGCCTTGTAACAAACGAGGGAGGGGAAGATAGCCCTTTCTGCAGCAGCATGCTTAGAGTTTATCGCAAAGAGATGGTGAAAACCACTTTAGCGCTTTGTAAGGGCCTATGAAAACGGTGTTTAACCACCCTCCCCCTCCTCAATGGCTATCCAAAACAGTGTGTTTCCAAAAGCATGCTAATTCCTCATTTTGTATTGACAGTGTTCTTAGAAATTATCACTTTGATTCCTGTGGCTTTAGTTAGAGGAGAAACGTGCTTTTGTTTGCCAGTAGTATTACATAAAAGAACAGCTACCAATCATATGACTGTTTTGCAGAGTCGATGTTATTGTTACTGGGATGCTGGTTTTGTGACTTTATAGAGAGCAATATAAAATAACTGCAATTTAAGAAATAAATGAATGAGGAAAATAGGCCTTTGTATGTGTTATTGTTCCAGTTGCCTTTTCAGGTTGTGATTCTTACCTGTGTCTTTCTTTGTAACTGTGGATATTGCAAAGATAATATGTAGCAGGAATGTAAGAGGCAGGTGGAGGTGGGAATAAGCTCCCCAGCTCTTATATGTACATTCAAAGATAGTGTGGGCAAATTTGCTATGGTATTTTAGTATTTGTAGAATTCTAGTCATTGATGATCCGGGTGATGTGGGTTTACAGTCACTAATGAAATGCAGTCTATTCTTATTTGTGCTGCGTTGCTGTTAAGTTTGTGAGCATTGAAAAAAAGGGGGAGGGGAGGTAAAGAACGGCTAAGAAAGCATGGCAGATGTACAGGCACTGAATAGATTCCTTACACTACTGTCTCAGTAAGACTGACTTTTGTTAATTCAGCATACATATTATGAGAGAATATTGCAAATTCTGTGGGGTTTCATGAAGACTGTCCGATCATCTTTTGTTCTGATTGTATAATCCTAATTTTTTTTGAAGCCTGAATTTTTGAATGAAAATGCATTTTGGCAACAGCTTGTGAATTACTTCAACAAGATTTTGACTTAAGTCTTCCTGACAACTTTCAAGTAATGCTTAAGCAGGACAAATGTAGACTACAAAATAACTATAAATGAAGGATAGCCGAAAAAATGAATCTAAGAGAAAGCAATGTTTTGCTAGTGTAAGTGGGGGTGACTGCCCTAAAATGTCTTTAAAACCTTCCATGTGGTGTAGAACTTTTAAAATGGCTTAACAGCCTGTGTGCTCTGGGAAAACTTCTAACAGTAGAGGTATAGTAAAGGCACTTTAAAATAATGTTTAAAAGGAATTTGAAACAATTTTCTTTGATGCAAGATACCCAAGGATCCTGCTGTCGTGTCATTAAGAAACTTTTCTTGACTCCCCCTTTGGTCATGAATTTGACCCAGTAGCTGACAGGTAATGGAATACCCATTTTTAAAAAATGCCTACGCTTCTGTGGTAAAGTTTGGTTGTTTGGGTTTTGGGGTTGGTTTTTTTGTGTGGGAGTTGTGGTGTTTTTTGTTGGTTTTTTTTTCTTTTTTTAAAGCTGCTTGAAACTCCTGTTAAAAAACTTACCTTGGAAGTTTGTTGCTGGCCATGACTTTACCAAGCTGGTTGCAGGGAAGCTTTAAGATTGCAGTGCTGCCAGAAGCAGTCCTGTCTGGCTGCTCTTGCAGCCTCCCTGTGGTGGCCTGCCTGTTTCTGGGGCTGCATGATTATAACTGTATGAGCAAAATCAGTTGTATTGAAACTAATCCAGGTGGTCCATACATTTTCTGATCTGATTCATGATGTGGCTGCAGAAATTACTTCCGCTGGCAAGAGGGGAGGTGATCATCAGGAATATGAGGGGGGAAAAAAGGGCAGGAGGGATTGGACTTTTTCTTATAAGCTAGCAGTGCCAGCTTATTCTGTTTAAGTACTGTTGAGCTATAGCAGTTTCCTTTATAGTATCCAGATTTTCTAGCACAGGATTGAAACAGTTGAGAGCCAAGCAAGCATCTCTCTTGCCCAGAGAGAAACTTCCCGTACCAAAGTGAGAGGGGCTACTGGTTTTTTTAATTTGGTGATACTGTTATGCAGCAACATGTGATGTTTAGCATGGTTTTTTTGCATTGCCTGTTATTACTCCTGCCCTTGTTTGACATGGTGTAATCGCTTCAGGCTGACAGTGAGCATGAAAGTACAGGAAGAGCCCAGGTGTAATTTTGATACTGGGAAACAATATTTTGTAGTTGTGATGCTGTCAGAAGAATGTGAAGCACGTAGAAGCTACAGAAATACAGGGGAAAACAGCTCCTTTATATCTACTACTATTCTGTAAATTAGTTTTTAATACAGATTAATGAAATTTTAGATTGCATGTTGTGAGAATATTTATACAGGTTCATAAACGAGCTATTTGTCTTTTCACTTCTCTTCCTAAATAAGACACTTTTTGGAAAAAGGAGTTGAGTGCCAAGTTTTTACCTATGAAATGGAGACAAAAGCTGCAAGCATTTAAATATTTTTGTTATTTTTGTTCAATATTTCATTTTAAAAAAAAATTTAAAATGTTGTATCCATACTCTTAAAAAAATAAAATAGAAGATTAATAAATAGATTTTAGCTGCCCACGTTGGATGTGGTGTATCTAATGGCTGTTTAAAAAAAAATTTAAAAATTTGTGGCTACTTCTCACTGTTGCCAGTTGATACAAAACTTTCCTAAAATGTGTTTGGATGTCACACAGCTGGAGTTTGAGTTACTAATTTAAGATCTTGCATTATGCCTAGTGGTTTTATCTTGTTTGATATCTCCAGGATCTGAAGACTTGTCTAAATTGGGATTTTTTGGGTTTCAGCTAGCACCGATGAAGTCAGAAGTAGAGATGATTTAAATACTTATTTAAAATCTCAGACTGAACTTCAGCCATTTACCTGAAGTTTGTATTTTTCTGTACTAGACTTCTAAATAGTTAACCTTTGCTAGCTTAATACTGCGTCGCCTTTTGTCTGCACAAGATCTGAAGTGGTCCGATACAGTACTGTGTTCCTTCAGACACTCATGCTTGCCGATGAGAAGTAAAAACTTATATCTTAAGGGCATATATTTTGTAGAAATTGGAGATAATCATGGTCACTGCTTGTGAATGGTAAGTGGACATTTGAAAGTGTTTACGAACACGTTTACTACAAATCTTCTTTTAGATGAAGAAAACATCTGTGAAAAAGTGTGAAAGTGCCGTTTAGGAGCGGTGGATGTCTTATGGGTTTGGATTTAATTAATAAATGGAGGAGATGCAGAGTTTCCAGGAGACCCATCCCATCTGTATTGAAGTGGGGCAAAATTCTGGGTTGAGTGGAATTGGAAAGTTTGCTTGATCTTGGGTCAGACTTCAAGTGTATACATAGTCTTAGGCTTTGAGGTAGTTAAAAGCTGAGAAGAGTGAAAAAATTATAATTTTTAGACTAATTGCATCATTACAATTATGCTTTGTTTCTGTATCCCTGTAAAAGAGTTTATCTTAGAAGATGGTGGCTATTTGGGTGAGCTCATTTATGTATACATTTTAGACAAGGAACTGTAACAGAATAATGCTTATTTAAACATAGCTGAAAAAATCTAGAGACAAAGCTTTCACTGTTGTCCTAAGTAGTCATCCTTTTTTTTTTGTTTATTTTTTGTTTTTTTCTTCATAAAAGGTAGGTCTGGTTGAGTGCAAAGGTGCATGTTAGACCTCACATTAGTACAACGCTTTTCCCACTGTCATTTTTGCCCCCTCTTGGCTGCGTGCTGTTCTTTCCCCCATAACCCAGCTGTGGCGCTTCTTTGGTCTTTCAATAAGCCAGTTCAATAACTAGACATATGAAAGTGATTTCTGGGTATCAAGAACCTGCTCACTGAAGGACCCAAAGGGTGTCAGGGCTGTTGTGGACACGAGGATAGTGCCTTATCCAGTCATGTCAGCAAGGCTGAAGGAGGAATGATCATGTATGGAAGGGGAAGGTAGAATTTGCCCTGTGGCAGTGACTAGTTCCTGAGTTGCTGAAGTCTCCAAGAATAAATTTGCCATTTTTTAAGTGCTGTCTTCCCATAATTAACAAATACATGTTTGAACCCACTTAAGCAGAAGGTATTGCCTGCCCTTTTGTTAAAAGTTCATGTCTTTAATAGTCTCTCTCTGTTCTATAGGGATCAGTATTGCTGAAAGCACAAACAGAGTTTTGAAATAATTGCTTCATTGGCACCATCTCACGGTTTGAGGTAAGATTAACTTAATTCTATTTTTAATTGTTCTGAATTGATTTTATTTGCCTAATACTTGTGCTTGCAATGAGGAACTGTAATGTATAGAACTTGCTGAAATTAGTGTATCTTTGTAAAGGTCAACTCTTGTACTGTATATATGTACTTGTACATAGTATGCAAAGGTATAAATGTTATTATTAAATACTTGGAAAATCAAATATCCTTTAAAGCTGAGATTGGCTTGTATTGTAAGCTTTTTGTGCATTTGAAGTTTGGTCTGAAAATTACTTGTAATAGTAAAAAAACTACTCTTGTAGAATCAGTATGCTTCATGTCTTGTGACCCTTTAAACCTCTAAATTTATGTTGCTTGTAGATGAGTGTAAGAGAAAAGCTATTTTCTGTGAGTTTAATTGAATGCAATGAATTAGAAACAGTCTTCTGAGTATAGGTTATGTAAACTTGCTTTTTAATGGAAGGAGGCAGTGAAAGATGCCATTCAACATACTGTTCTTCTCCAAGGCAAATAGTTTTTTCATAGTTAAATGGAAAGCTAGTTTAGGTTAAAATTAACCTTTTCCTGGGTTAGTTTCCGATGAGGTTACGGTGGAGGGGAAGTGCACATGGGGCATAGTGGGACCACTTGACAGAGGAATAATTGGTCTGCTTTTTTTTTGGGGTTTGCTTATAGGTGCCTAAAAGCTCTGAACTTCTGTTAACTTTATTTTAAGCTTTAATGTTGCTTATTTTTAATTGAAATATCACCCTAGTAACAAGAAAAGGAATACCAAGTAACTTGTGAGAGCGCTTATGTACAAAAATTTTAGGCTTTCATGCTTGTTTGCAATACAAAAGCTAAATGTTTGTTTATTCTTTGTTTTAATTATTAAATGATGATTATAGATATTGAGCATGCAGTGGCTTGAAAATATGTCGTTACTTGTCAGCAGTCTTATTCAGGCTGTCTAATGTGAGGCTTTTTTTTTTTTAAACCTGGGCAATTTCAAAAGAAAATGGTAATGGGTCAATTTTTGTTAATTTGGTGCTTTTAGCCACAGATCTGAAAAGAAAAAGATGTATTTTTTTAAATGGTTAACACTAATTCTAAATATTTATCATGACTGTTCATAAGAAATTGTAGTTTATTATCAGTTTAGTTTCTTTTAGGACTCTTTGCTTTATAATTGTAGCTTTCATAGCTTAGTTTTATCTGAAAAATGTTGAATTGTGATACAAGCATATTATTTAAATAGTTGTTAAAATCTTTTAAGTTGGCCGTGCATTTTATCTGTGGTTTAAAAAGCAAGGTTAACCTAAGAAGATGAAGGGTGGGCATATTGACTGGTGGAAAATCGGATCAGAGTGATTAGCTTTAGCACATACATCTGGTTAAGAGAAGTAATACCCCTGGCTCAAACCAGCAACTGCTGGACAGAATACTGCAGGGCTTTTTCTTCAGGAAATGATTAACTACACAAACAACAAGAATTTTGTTTTAAAATATATTTAAATTTGTAATTGTCCAGACTCACAGTATTTCTTGCCTTAATTTGCAGATTTTTTTCCCCCCATTTCTTCCTTTCTCTTTCTACAGGATCAGTTTGCAATTAAACTTGGAAAACCTTAAATTGTTATATTTCATCTTTTCAGACAAACTCTGTGCGCTGTAGTTACCTTAAATTCTTTAAAGTGTGGTAGAGCTTTTAATTTATTAGTAAGTGTAGTCCTCTTCAAAGTTATATTGTGTATGAAATGCTGTGCCTCTTTCCAGTATTACCATTTTAGCATATAACATTTTTGTTCATTGATATGATCTTCATGGACTCTTAAATAATTGCTTTTTTTATTTCTTCCCCTCTCTTGACTACTTTTCCTTTTGGAAAGGAGTACATCTACTGGGAAAAATGGGTCGATCTAATTCTAGATCGCATTCTTCAAGATCAAAGTCCAGATCTCAGTCCAGCTCTAGGTCAAGATCCAGATCACATTCTAGAAAAAAGAGATACAGGTAAATTTCTGTCTCAGCATATGAAAAGTTGGTTTAATAAATGATTTTTGTCTGGAAATTATTTTTCACTTGCATCATGCTGTGGCAAAAGTGAGCCTGGCATCTTACTTCATTTTAGGCAGTAGATAACTTCTTTGAATGTAATTTCAGTTACATTGTTGTCTTTGTTTATTATTAAACTGTTTTCTCTTTTCCTGTATTACAAGATAATTTCAGAATGTTAATGATTTTTTTTTGATTTCTGGCTTGTTTGATTCTCCCCTTCACATGTTTTGTTTGTCCAGTCTCTTTCCTGTGGTTTGTTCTGTATTCCTCGTGCAGCTTTTCAGATCTGGAGTAACTTAAGGCTTCAGCAGATAAGCTTTGCTCTGTTTTCTCAGTTGACTCCACCTTTTTCCTCATCTTTCTTACTAGTGGACATTACCATCTCCCATAAAAGAAGTGGCTGAATTGAATGTTTAGTGCTTCATCAGCTGCTGTGGCACAGGCTGGCATATTAAACTGGGGGGTCATGTAACTTCATGTTCCAGGCTGTGAATTGTGGTGGCTGAGGAACTGAAAACCATGTTCCAGAGTGGTGATAAACTCTAATAAAATGGCAGGGCAGACCACTGAGGCTGGTAACGTCTTAATTGTGTGATGCTGAAGTCTAATTTTCACAGTCCTTAGGAATATAGGCATGCTTTTTCATAATCCTTTCAGACAGAAGTAATAATAATAATAATAAAAAATAAATTGTGCAAGTTACTGTAACAGCACTAGCCTGTTTCTTTACCATTCTGACTACCTTTGAGGAATCTAGCATTCAGTGTCAAGACTTTTGTTTTTTCTTTAGTTCTCCAATTGTCAAATGTTAATGCTTGCTTTTTAATTTTAGTTCTAGGTCTCGGTCAAGGACATACTCACGATCTCGCAGCAGGGATCGTGTTTATTCTAGAGATTATCGCAGAGATTACAGAAATAATAGAGGAATGAGACGTCCCTATGGTTACAGAGGAAGAGGTAGAGGGTATTATCAAGGAGGAGGTGGTAGATACCATCGTGGAGGTTATAGGCCTGTCTGGAACCGAAGACACTCCCGAAGCCCTAGGCGTGGCCGCTCACGTTCCAGAAGTCCAAAGCGAAGGTCTGTGTCTTCCCAGAGGTCCCGGAGCAGATCTCGTCGATCTTACAGATCTTCCAGGTCCCCAAGGTCCTCTTCATCTCGTTCTTCATCCCCATACAGCAAATCACCTGTCTCTTCCAAAAGACGTCCGTCTCTGGAAAAGCAGGCAAAGAAAACTGAAGGGGCTCCTTTGCAAGATAGCCCTTTGAAAAATAAATCACAAGATGAACAGAAAGATACATTTGAACATGACCCATCAGAGTCTCTTGACGATTTTAACAAATCATCAGCAGCTTCTGGCGACATTTGGCCTGGCCTTTCAGCGTATGATAACAGTCCAAGGTCACCCCATAGTCCTTCTATTGCCACCCCACCTAGTCAGAGTTCATCTTGCTCTGATGCCCCTTTGCTTAGTACAGCCCACTCAGCAAAGGACACACCTCAACATTCCCATTCCATTCAGCATAGTCCTGAGAGGTCTGGCTCTGGTTCTCTTGGAAATGGTTCTAGCCGTTATAGCCCTTCTCAGAATAGCCCATTGCATCACATCCCTTCGAGGAGAAGCCCTGCAAAGACAATCCCATCACAGAGCGCTCCCCGGGAGGAGGCTCGAGTGCGGTCATTTTATCCTGAGGGTGGTGAACAGGAACCTGCAAAAGGTGGAAAGTTTATGAAAAGGTAAGAATTAAATTATAAGCCCGATGTTACCTCTTAAAATGCTGTCATAGAGTCTGACAAGATCATCACTGTGCCTTGAAAAATGCAGTATGGAAGAAATAGTGCTTTAGACTGTTTGGAATTGAGCTTGAATCTTAAGACACTTGTAGGTTTCCTTCTGAGATGCTTCAAGTTTTTGGCCATTGTCTAGTGGAGATAGGGACATGTATCATTGAGGAAGAGTTGGTTTATGTTTGTACTTATATTTAAACCCCATTTACTGTTAAGAAGTGTTGAAAGAGTGCATCAGAGTTCCTTTTTTGACTGTGAATTCTGTTTGGGATTTTAAGATTTTGATGCTTCGTGTAGTTTGAAATGCACATCTTTTGGAAGTCAAAAAATGCAGATGATGTACAATGATTTAACAAACAGCATTCATTGCTAGTGGTGTGTTGCAACATGAAAACTTTGATGCCTTGACTTGCATTACTTATGAAAGAGGGTAGGTCTTGGAATTTGTGGAACATAATTCTATTAATGTGAATGACAACATATTTAAAGATGAATGTGTAATTTCCAATTAATGTAAAATTCTGAAGATTGCTCTTAAAATGCTTGCTATAATAGTGATTTTTAAAAGCTGTAAACATTGACAGCAGCCTGTTCCTTTCTAATGTGGGTAGAACTTCAGTGGATTTCTTATCAAATGAATTACACAGCAAAGCTATGACTCTGCTGTTTAGGTTTGATTGTAGGTTTTTTAAATGAATTTGTCCAATCAGTGATTTGTTATGAAACAATATATTGCTTAGAAAATAGAACTTCCCCTGGGTTAGATGTATTGGAGTTGGTGAAGGTAATAGGACCTATGTGAAAATAGTGCATAGGTAAGGCAGTGGCTGAATTAATTGGTAAGTGTGTTTGTGTGTTTGGGAGATCTGCCTCCTAAGGGTTTCCTGCTTGTGTATGATACAGCGAATGCATTTTTTTTCATGATACTCCTGTA
The DNA here is from genome assembly GCA_022605575.1 of Laterallus jamaicensis coturniculus. Classification (NCBI taxonomy): domain Eukaryota; kingdom Metazoa; phylum Chordata; class Aves; order Gruiformes; family Rallidae; genus Laterallus; species Laterallus jamaicensis. The sequence continues at coordinate 65,385,275 of JAKCOX010000001.1, forward strand.
ACTCTTTCACTAAAAGAAGTACAAAAATGAATTGCAGTTTGAATTGTCAAATTTCATATGAATTGATGGGAAAAGTGACTGGTGTAAGAGAATGTGAAGCCAGGTGCGGGTTAAGATACGGTAGCTTGTTTTATAAAGTCAAGCAGAGAATTTCTAGGTGTTCTACAGAAAGGCATTATAATCTTCAGATGCCTCCAGTAGTACATAAATGACAGCGAGTCCAGTGTTAATGGTGTGTGAAGCATTGCATGCTAAAGTTGAATTGCTCGGAGGAATATATTTTCTTGGTGTGGGATTGACACAAAAGAGGAATGCAAGTGAACTGGAATGAATGCAATCCAGAGTTACCAGTCTCTTCTTTGCTATCCACAGGTACACAGATGAAGAGTCTAGAGTATACCTGCTTGATAGGGGTAATACCAGGGAGAAGGAGGCCCAGAAGGAGAGAGGATCAGAAAAAGGGAGGACAGAGGGAGAAAGGGAATGGGAGGAACAGGAGACTTTAGATTTTTTTGTTGATAAAGAGACTGGGAAAGAAAAGTTTAATGACTCTGAAGGGGAGGACACAGAGGAGACAGAGGATTACAGACAGTTCAGAAAGTCTGTCCTGGCAGATCAGGGTAAAAATTTTCCTACTGCATCTCACCGGAATGCTGAGGAGGAAGGAGCCAAATACAAATCTAAAATATCAATCAAGGGCAATAGAGAGAGCGATGGATTTAGAGATGAGAAAAGTTATAAGCTTAAAGAGACTGGCTATGTAGTGGAAAGGCCTAGTGCAACAAAAGATAAGCACAAGGAAGAAGACAAGAGTTCTGAGAGACTAATGATGAAGAAAGAAACTCAGTCACCTGAGCAGGTAAAGTCTGAAAAGCTCAAAGAACTCTTTGATTACAGTCCCCCTCTACACAAGAATCTGGATGCGAGAGAAAAATCCACCTTCAGGGAGGAGAGCCCACTTAGGATCAAAATGATAGCCAGTGACTCCCATCGTCCTGAAGTTAAACTCAAAATGGCACCGGTACCTCTTGATGATTCCAATAGGTAAATTATTCTGCTTTACAGTGTGGTTCTCCACCTGCCTGCAGTGTCATTCATCTTTATTTAAACGAGTGGTTTCTTTCTGTGTGTCTCTTGTTGTTGATGCATTTTAGACCTGCTTCCTTGACTAAAGACAGGCTGCTTGCTAGCACACTTGTCCATTCCGTCAAGAAGGAGCAAGAGTTCCGATCCATCTTTGACCACATTAAGTTGCCACAGGCCAGCAAAAGCACCTCAGAGTCATTTATTCAACACATTGTGTCCTTGGTTCATCACGTTAAAGGTACGTATTCAGTTTATCATACTGAGTGCACATCTGGCAATGTCATTTAAGCCTGTTATCTCTAGTACAGGAAGGTTTCAGCCCTATTTTAATGTTGAGTTAGTCAGATTTTCTTTCTTTGGATGTGCACATAAAAATAAGTATAGAAAAATAATAGCCACAGAAGCTAGTACCAAAAAACCCACTCAATGTAGATCATATTAGTTTTACTGTGTTTTTAGATAACGTTTTAGAGCTTAAGTAGCATGTAAAGTTTGAATTTTTCAGTGTGGTTTAAACATACTACATTGATAAATCTTTTATTTATTTTAATAGCTCTAACATATTTTTGTTCCATGGTGCAATATGGTTTACAGGTATCTTCTGTACTGTAAATACAGTGGCATTCCTTCTGGAGCACCCCAGAACTCATTTCCAGGTTTTCATTAGAGGAGTGTTTTAGTTTCAAAATAAGAAAATTTAAGAAAAAAAATGTGCTATAAATAATACTAAATGATGCTGTGGTATTTCATTTTATTCCAATTTGGCAGTTCTGTAATGCTGGAGCCAAGAATTTGACTTAGAGGAATTTGGCAGTGGTTAAATAAACCTCCCTTAAAATAATTGCATACTCTTTTCTGATTTAACAGCAGTGGCTACTTAGTATAAACACCCCAAAACCCCCAACTGAATAAACAGCACACCTCACAGCTAAACCCAAATCATCAAAGAATATGCATTTCATTTAGGTCACACATCCTGTCCATTTTCTGATGGAAAAACCAGATAATTTCTTAAAATCTAGTGAGGATATTTGGAGAGTTCTTTAAGTGCCTTTTTAAAAATAGCATTTACTTTATGTCACTGGGCTGTTGTCTTGTTTGTGTGTTTAATGCACTGAGATAATAGGGAGGGAAGTGGTTGGTGAAAATAATTTTGCCCTTATCATACAAAAAGGAAATGTGGAAATGCTTAATTCATTGACTGGTTTCAGTGTATCTGTCTGCAAGCATTGTTTTTAAGATATTTCAGCTACTGAATTTGCAAAGATTTCTGTGCTAGAAGTATGTGCTAGGGTTCCCTTAAAAATCTTTCTTTGGCAAAATTCAGAAATTGTTTCCTGCATTTTTAATTACTTAGAAGAAAATGAATGACTGTAGATTATGATAACATACTAGATTTAAAAAAAAAATACTGGGACATCTGTTTAGAGTGCAGTGATCTTTGTTGTAAAAGTATCTATTTTATTGATGTGTAAAGAGATCTAAGGCTCAATCCAGTGAGACCTTCTGTAAGTTTTTGCTTATGTGGTACATATGTAGGCTGTAGGTGAACGAATGTTCCTGAAACTCTCACATGTTGACCACAGAATAGACTGTTTTTCTGTAAATGTCTGTATGTTAAAGAAATACTGGTAAATGTGACAGTATAACAGCCTATCTGGTGAAGTTACTAGAATATTTATAGTTGCAGTTGTTTTTGAAAGCAGAACCTCTCTTTTAAGTTTCAGATTTACTGTGGTCTGTGATCAGATTTTAGTAACTCTTTTGACAAGTGGAAGTTGTGTTCATTATTGGTGTGATGCGACCAGTCTGAACAGCTCTTGATTAATGTAGAGCTGAAAATGCCCAGTGATGTTTTCTTTTTCATTGTAACTAGGTCCTGGAATGTGTTTTGAAATGGCAAAATCCATGTTACAAAAGTAAAATAGCTGTTGAAAGATACAGATGCCAAACAGGCAAAGTTGAACCTTCTGTCTTCCTGGCAAAAATGGCATAAAAACAGAGTTGCTAGCTCAAATTCCTGTGTTTGATGGAATTATGATTGAGGCACTACCCTTGTAGTGGCCGTTTCAAGTTTTAATGGTTGGTTATGAGACAAATGCTGGATGCCGGGCGGTAAGTTGATACAGATGTATGTTGACCTGTTAAGCAGATAGCTTGCTTCATATGTAACATTTCATAGCTCATGATTTTATGTATTTCTATATTACATTTAAACACATTTGTTGAGCTGGTTTTAAAAACTACTTTTACTGTTGCTAATTTAACTGTCTCTGAAGGAGAGAGAAAATATGTCAGAGCTGTCAAGTTTGCCAAGATGCCAGATGCTTAAATGAATGTATTTACATATAGGTGTGTTAATTGTCTTGGGATTGTTTATCATCACAGCTTCAAGAAATTGATTCCTTTAAGAAATTACTGGTTAGGTCATTCATGTAGTTACTGAAGCATACATTACTTAAGTGTTTCCACTGAATTAATTTCTGGTTTAAGTTAAAGATGAGATGAATAGTAAATTTTACTTACTGCAAGTATTTGTGACTAAAAGTAACTTCATTTTCTCTTGTGGGCAAAGTATAAAATAACCGTTAAAGTTGCTCCTTTCTCTTTTTATTAAGGGAAAATGTCATTGAAAATGAGCAAGTCCAATCAGTAAATGATACTTGAATTAGATGCAGTACAGTCATGGCATAGTTATACATAGACTTGCAGTGATGCTGTGCACTGTTACATTGCTTGGGTCATAGAATGTGTAAAAATAGAGAAAATACCACATTTGCTTGTTCTGGTAGATTTATTGAAAATACTGTGGTTTTGCCTGCTACTTGCCTTTCTGTCAGGAGTAAAATACCTGTCAGTTGAATTAAACTAATGAAACAGTGGGTTTGTTTTTTTTTTCTTTCTATTGTAACCAACAGAGCAATACTTCAAGTCAGCTGGAATGACCCTAAATGAGAGGTTCACTGCATATCAAAAAGCTACTGAAGAGCACTGCACCCGGCAAAAGAGCCCAGAAATACATAGGTATATGTTAACTGTAAACATAGATGCTTTGTGTTTCAAATAATGTCTGCTAATTCTTCGAGAACCCAGGATTTTTTTTCCTAATCTGTATGGATTAATTTGTCAATTTCTGTGTAAATCCAAAATACCTTAAAAACCCACCAAAGCCTCCTTCTGTAAAAGAGAACTCATCTGAGACAAGCCTGGCTTCATCTGTGGTTTTGTAGCAGATGTCTGCTCTACCTCTGTACCTCATTTGAGATATATTTACTTTTCTCACATGCAGTGCTCAAATATTGAGGGGCATATGTCTTGGAGATGAAAAGAAGCCCTGTACGTGCATCTTTATTCTTCAGTGTGAAATGTTCCATCTCGTGCTACTTTAGTTTTTGTGTTGTTTACAGCATTTTTTTGAAAAATCTGAGGGCCTGAAAGGTAAGAAGATAGCTGTGCAGATGTAATTTCCAATCATGTGCTATAGTTCTCTGATGCACTGTACTATATTTCTCTTGCATGTGAGGATATATCTCCATATCTAATGTCCACCTGTGTTAAGTTTTTTCTTAATTAAGTATTTTTGACTTTACAGCAAACGATGACAGTGATGATTTCTTAGGGGGGATGGATTTTCAACTGTATGCATGTTCTGATCTTTTCAAATAACTCATTAAAATATTTTTCTTTATTCAGAGTTGTACTTGAGATGTGAAATAGCAAGCTACCTATTTTCTGTATTTGTCTGTTTAGCATGTCACACAGAAAAGAACCAGGGTCTTTAATTTTTAGTCTGCTGCAGTATTCTAATTGGGGGGCTTTATGTGCAAGAAGTTTTGTTCAGCTGCAAAAATTCTGTTTCACAGTTTTGTGTTGAAAAGAATGTCTGAGGCCATTAACATTCGCAGACACGTATGGCAAGACACTGCTTTTATTTTGCATTTAGGAGGATTGACATCTCTCCAAGTACCCTGAGGAAGCATACCCGTTTATCAGGTGAAGAGAGAGTATTTAAAGAAGAAAGTCAAAAAGTAGGTTCTAAGTAAATGTCCTGTCTGTATTTGTGCACTTACTGTTTCCCTTTAATTCTGAACTTCAATTTTGTGTTTGTGTATAAAATACAAACATAACTTGAGTTTATTGTGTCTGGTGTACTTACATTTTGAACAACTCTCTTTTCTGTTGAATAAAATGTTACCAAGAAAGCCAGTTTACATAGTGTGACTTTGGAATATTGATAACATGATGTATAAGGTCAGGTGTTCTCCCACTCTTCCTTTCTTCTTGGACAATTTTTGACCGAATTTGTGGCACCAAGCTGCCCAAGGATAGAGTGAAAGGAAGGGGGGAACCCTGCTGAGGTTGTCAGTGAGTAGTATGGTTGAATTGCAAAGGTGCTTATGCTCTGTTAAAAGCAATTCACCAGAAGAAAGAAAAGTCCTCCCAAACAATGCATTATGGTCTGACTGCATCAAAAAATAGATAATCCACTGGCCTGGTGGGAATACTTGCTTAAAACTGGAATTCTTAGTAGTTCTTTATTTAAATCTAGGCATTGTATGTATAAGGCATTCACTTAAAAGTAATTTACTTTTCCTGCTGAAGAATTAGTTGAAAAAATAAATACTATCTTGATTTTTTTTTTTTGGCCAGTTGATGTACAGCTTGCCTTTTTGTTCAGATAATCTTCTGGGTGTTTTATTTCAAATGCTTGTTCCAAAGTACATATTTGTTTACAGGGAGATAAAAAATTAAGGTGCGATTCTGCTGATCTTCGGCATGACATTGACCGACGTAGAAAAGAGCGCAGTAAAGAGCGAGGAGACTCAAAGGGTTCCAGGGAATCCAGTGGGTCAAGAAAGCAGGAGAAAACTCCAAAAGATTACAAGGATTACAAATCTTACAAAGATGACAGGTAAATATTTCAAGTCCCTGTATAGGTTTTTAGCTTCTAATTAGCCTTTTGTAATTGTAAGCTTAATTGCTTTCAATTTTCAATGTGTAATGGAACATTTAAATTTAAACAATTAAAATTATTTGTTTTACAGCAAATATGTATTATCTGTCTTTTACACGGCTTATGGTGGATGAGGACAAAAACTTTGGAATAGCAAGCTAACACTGAAAAAAAAAATGACAAATTAATCTGTCCTATTATCCAGGCTACATCAGGAGGTTGGACTTCAATGCAATACATTTCTATAAACAGTTTGTGTAAGAACTTTGGTTCGTTATGCTTGATTCCGCACTTTTTCAACTCATAACACCCAGAGTATGAGAATCTTACTGATACTTAGGTTTTAACATGGGTGAGAAGGGGAATTTTTATTTTGCCTAAAGCCAGTGGGCTGGTTTTTAAAGAACAAAAATGTTAGCATATCTCAGTGGATACTGTGTTGTAGCAGTGGTAAGAATTCAGGTATGACCTTCTTTGAATAGCATGTTAAAATCTTTAAAATTGGGTGAAATTAGTGCCACTATGGGGTTACTTTAAAGTCTTGCTGTAGGAATATTTTTCCCCTGCTTTGTACTGGATATACAATGAAGTTTTCCTTATGTTTCCTGTTTCCCGTTTATTTCCTGACTTTGGTATCCACATTATCTTCCACTGGCTAATTCCATACAGCCATCTGCATAGGGAAGCCCACACCGAATCTCAACAGTGTGCAAACTGAGTTATGTAAAGCTACTGTAAAATTCTGCCTTGAGGGTTTTCTTCCCTTCAAATTCTGTTTTGCTGCCTCAGAAGAAAGGCAGAGATTAAAAATAATGATCTCTTCATGGCATAGAGAAACAATATTAGCAGTTTGCAGACTGCTGCTTTCCAACTCACTAGCAATAATATACATTTAGTGCTTTTAAATGTGTAAGAAGAGGCTGGAAAGTGGAACTGTATTTCACCTTAACATCTGAAATATGTAACAGATATGTGACTTAATAACCAGAAGGGGGATAGTTTTTCATAAAATACAGAGACCCCTTTTAGTATAGCATGTTACAGACTACCTAGTACTTTTAAAATAGCACACAGTGTATCTTTTTTTATTTTATTTTTCAGTAAGCAAAAAAGAGATCAAGACCGTGCTCGGTCCTCCCCATCTTCCTCCCCATCTTCCTCCTCATCCAGTTCGCGAGAAGAAAAGGATTGCAAGAAAGAGAGAGACGAAGAGTTCAAAACCCACCATGAACAGAAAGAATACTCTGGTTTTGCTGGAGTCAACAGACCAAGAGGCACCTTTGTAAGTGGCTCTTAGTTTTCTCCCAAATTATGAATGCTTTGCCAATAGCAACAGCATAATGAATAAAATGAGGAAGCATTGCAGTGATTGATGCTTCTTTCATAGCAGTGGTTCTTGGATTCTTTTGTGATACGCCAAACTGGAAAAGTTGGAGTTATTCCCCAGTGCTGCACAACAGCAGTTAATGAGTTTGTAAACATGTGTTAGCATGCAACAAGACCCTAGTTGAGTGTTGGGAAAAATGATTTGTTTATTCCTTGCTCTTTTGTTATTATGCTGTTTTCTATCTGGGGTCTGAAAACTTAGCTTTCTGTAAAGATTATTGTATTTTGTGATCTGCTTCCCCTTAAATCCCTGCAGGTTCTGTTTTTCCCCTGTCGTTTTAATTTGATTTTGCCCTCCTTTGTGGGTGATGCCTGCAAGTTGTTAAATAGAGAATGGCATGTAATTAAATAAACCTGTCAAACTTGAAACAGCTGTATTGAGGAGATGGTATACTTGTTATTTTTCAGTGTTTCTTTGGCCTGGACTAGACACAGTGAGCATGAAAGCTCACTAATTTATCTTCTGGAATGTATTTTAGTGTTGTGATTTGGAAAGTTATATATTGACTGCAGTCTTGAGAAAAAAAATTTAAATTCAAAATTGTTGCATTAATATAACTACTGATAAGAAGAAGCATTAGCAAAGACCAGGAATCAGTAAAGGAGACCTTGAAAAAGGACACTTAAACCCACAAACAACAAACCAACCCCACAAGGACCCCAAAACCCACAACATAAAACCCCCCAAAATCAAATCAAACAACACAACTCTTAAAATTAATCTGTTTGGATGGGGGAAAAGTGTGAAATAGGGTTATAATGAATAGGAGTAATTTCACAGTTTCACATTAAGACTAAATAATTGCTGTTAAGGTACATTGGCATCTTTGTAGTAGTCTAAAAGGTTTTGAACTATACACGCGGAGTGTGCAATGCTTGAGTTAAGGTTTCAGTTTTCCATATGTAGAAGAAAATTCAAAGTTCAAAATTTCTAATGTTAAAATGTGTAATTTCCTCCCTTATTTTTTATGTAGTCATACTAAGGAACAGCTATGTGGCAAACCCTTAGATGTTCTATGTCAATATGAGCACTATTTCTTCTGTATAAGGTAGTGGCACTGAGTTAAACAAAAGTAGAGCTTAAAAGCCTCTCTGTTTTCAGGGCGAATCAGTTGAAGGAAACTGAATTGGTGGAAGCCTTGCTGCTTTATAAAGCCAGACTACGTATTCTGAAAGAGATGTTACTTTGCATTAAATTTAAATAGATGCGAATTGAAAATTTAAGACATCCACTAATTTAACTCCTGACTGCGTGCTCTGACTGTGCAGTAGTTACTGGTTAGTGTTCCCTGATGATGTACATGGTCATATGCAGGGTTATCAAGCAAACTGTGTCCAAACAGGAGAATCTGAACAGGCCAACCTGTTGACTCAGATCTTCTCTTTAGGGGAACACCTTGGACCAGTATTGAAACATACACATTGGCTAGCAGAGGAATGTCTTTGTAATTAGGGCTCATTATGGCTGCATTCTAGTAAATACTGCTTTGCTTTTGAAGTAAATAGGTTTTGGTTGTGAATCCTTTCCAAAGCAGGAAGCTTTATATGCTGGGAGTACATGACATGCTGGGTAGGGGAGACTTTGCTGATTTAACATGAATAGTTTTTTGCTAACACTTGATGATAGATTATAATGTTCAATTCTAGGCTTCTTGTACATAAATATGAACAGGCTTGAAGTAGGAACACAGAAGTACAAATTAGTAGACTCTCCTAATGCCAATGTCATTTATCCAGCTCCTAAAGAATTCTGTGTGCAGCAGTTCTGATTAAAGAGTTTTGACTTTCTACAGAAAATGCACTCTGTCCTTCTTGTGATGGTCTTTGCAGTAAGTGAGCTCATAAGGATAACACACAGTGGATTTCTTTACCTGGGGCAGGGAAGGGCAGTATGTGTAATACAGTGTTGAGGAAAGATCTAGATATTTATCATAAAGGGAATCTAATCATATGACCTAATGCCAGGAAATGCTGACGCTGAAGCGCTCTCTTTGTTGAGGTGTTTTGTTTTTTGTGTGCTTTTTTTTCCTTTAAATTTATTTTCTTTTAAAATTCTGTCATAACTTTGTTTCTCCATCCTTCCACTCTCCCATTGTGATACTACTTGTATCCTGATTTTGTAAAGGTTGGAAAGATACTGGAAAGCTATTGGAAATAAAGCATGTAATATTTCTTCTTGTATAGTTTTCTTTGGGTTATAGTCTGTTTCCAAGTGATTCTCCAAGAATTTTTTTGTTTGCCTACAGTATTAGATAGGTCTTGTGAGGCTTCTTGGATTATTTTCAGTCTGATTTCGAAGTAGTTTTGAAACTACAACATAATTCTGCAGTAGAGGGGTTGGAGCTTTGGAGAACTAAGTGTGCATAATTCTTCTCTTTAAAGTTAGTCAACTGTATCTCTTGATCTGTGTTTATAGAACATACTTCTAACAAACTAAATTAATTTCTAATCACACTTTTGGACAGCTAGTCTGAAGGGCCCAGTTCTGTGTTTACAAGGCTGTTGGTGGAAGTCATGTTCTGTGCTAGCTGCAGTTTTTAGCAGTCTTCCCAACCTAACCTTTCCCCTGAGTGGAGGTTTAAGCTTGTTCTTAATGTTCCCTGCAAGCTAAAAATTTACACGCTAACAGAACTGTATATATTACTACTTAGTATATTCTGAGTTAAGTGGGGTTTTTTGTTGCCATGAGAGGTTTTTTAGCTTAACGTTTTAAAATCTTAAGACACTTGGTTTCACTTCAAGAGTTGCTATTCTACAGTACATATTGTTGGTTTTCTAGAGTAAAGAATTTACTCACTGAAAGTTCATTTGGCCTGAAGTACTTTTGTGAACCTGAATTGAAAGTGTAAGAGGAACACAATGTAGATATATTTATTTTACAACTGCATTGTTTTTACTTACTCTAGAATAATTTTCTCATAACCAGAATGACTGACTCTGTACATGACCTTTCTTTTTCCTTCTGACAGTTTTCTTCTTTCAGTCTAGCTTTTCTGTTTGGGTTTTTTTTGGTGTGTCTGAACAGCTTCAGTAGTTCCTTATGACCTTTTGTTGCAATACCCTGGGTTACCAGCAGTCAAAGGCAATGTCTTTGTGGTGGTTGTGGGTGAATTTATGCCAAGAACTCAAATGTGTTTCAATTAAGTTTAATGGAATCATTTCAAAGTGAATGCTTGAATATATTACTTAAGGTAATATGTGAATATTCTGAAACTTGCAGATACTGTAATTAAGTACAGAAAGAGCATTTTGAGTAATAGAGAACTTGAATTCTCTTTGTGGTTTTATGTAAATGGATTAAATGACGTTTTGGTTAATCAGTTTCGAATTAGGGGCAGAGGAAGAGCCAGAGGAGTCTTTGCTGGAACAAATACTGGTCCCAGCAACTCAAATACTACTTTTCAGAAGAGACCGAAGGAAGAGGAATGGGATCCTGAATATACCCCAAAAAGCAAGAAATACTTCTTGGTGGGTGTGGAGAACTCGATACCTTATGCATGCTTTTGTTTTTGTTCCAAATTTCTACAAGCGTAGAAGTAGCATGCATGTAGCGACAGGGAGCTCAGCGACCGGACTCTGAGAAGGAACATTGGGTGGTTGTAGGGCCTGGTTCTGCTTCTACCCTGTCTCTCTGCAGCAGGCTGGCAATAACTGACACCCTGGCAGGGAAATCATCGGCCAAATTTCATTAGTGAGTGTGAGGAAGGAGGCAGACTCAGACTAAAATAATTAAAACCAAATTTGTGCTGTTTTCCTGGACTTAAGTCTGTGTGACGTTGGAGCTCTCTCTGAGATTTTGTCTAGAAGTCTGAGGAAGTGGAAGATCAGGAAAAGCTGTCAATATTTGTGGATGTATGTAGGCTGACTCTGTTACTGGCAGTCCTGCTTTTAGTTGAGGAGTGTGATAGTCATCAGAAAGTCACCTTAGATGTGATGCCATTTTCTCATCTCGATTATGAAAGGAGGACTGTTGATGTAACCACCCACTGTAGCATACTGACTGTGTAGCCTCTGTTCCAGTTGATTTCCTTAACACTGCAAACTTTTAAGGATCTTGTTTCACCACTGAAAAATCTTTAGTGAAGATTTAGACTTTCTCTTATAGCATTGTAGTTTCTCACAAATACGTTAGGAGGTAATCCAAGAAATAATGCAGTTACAGATTGGATGTTTGTACAAGTTCTCCTTTACCTATCTCTCCACACATATATAAACGTTTCTGACCTATAAACCTAGAAAAAGATGTAATTATTCAGTAAAAATTCTGTGATCGCTAGAACAAATAACTAACTGTAGCTTAGACCTTTTTCTCATTTCTAAAGATGTTTTTTAATTTAAAAAATAGGACCACCCTTTTACTATTTTTATATAGTTGTTAATAAACTGCTTTATATATGTGTGGTATGTGTTTAATAGTTCAGATTTCTTTCCAAATCACAAGTAAAAAAAAAAAAAGATTTTTTTGAAGCAAGTGTACCTCACTCTTTTAAATATAAACAGTTTTTATATTAATCAATTGTCTACAGTGATTATCAGAAGACTTCGCAAACTGTGTAAGGCTATAGATTTAGTAGCAAGATAGCTAACTTTAAGCTTGTTAACCAGAGAAACTCAACTATTACTTGTTAAGGTCAGATTTAAACAGTTTAATCTTTTTTTTTTTTGCCCTATGCTGTACAGGTGAAGCAGGTGAAACCTGCCTTCCCTTACCTTCTGTTAATAAGTCTAAAGAACTATATATCTGCATAAAAGTTAAAAATATCTTAGTGCATTCCTACAGCTTCTCCCTTTTAAAAATCACAAATACCTTTTTTTTTTTTGGTCAAAACTAGTCAATCTTCTGTCTGAAGAGAAGTGACAGATACCTGATCTGTTACAAACATTTGAGTAGACCCACAGCTAATAAAGGCTCTTAAACAATTTTATTGCTGTGGCTCTAGCTATGACATCATGAATTGTAAGAATATACTTCATAATGTATTCTATAGATTATGATGTGAACTGTTAAAAAGTTCTCTTAGGTGGTTTTTTTCCCTATGTATAGTACAAATTTTAATGTACCAACATTTCAGGGGTACGTTTAAGAGGTCTCCTAACCATATTCTTTGGTATTATTGTAGCATGATGACAGAGACGATGGTGTGGATTATTGGGCCAAAAGAGGAAGAGGCCGTGGTACTTTCCAGCGTGGCAGAGGGCGTTTTAACTTCAAAAAGTCAGGTAGCAGTCCGAAGTGGACACATGACAAGTATCAAGGGGATGGCATTGTGGAAGATGAAGAAGAAACAATTGAGAATAATGAAGAAAAAGACAGACGCAAAGAGGAAAAGGTAAACAGTTCAGTGGACTAGACAGTTTATCTTGCAAGGTATCTCAATTGTGTGCGTGGGGGAGGATCACTTTAAAAGGTTTGGGAGTTTGGTTATTAACAGTTTACAACAAGACTGTTTCCTTTCTTTCCACAGGAATAGCCCTGGAAGACAGTTATAGCTGAAAGAGCAGCTCTTGCACCACCCACACAACATTTTTAATATGTTTTTTTGTTGTCAAATGAATGTAAGCATTTTACTTAAATTTTACTGTTGGAAAGTAGTTTAGAGGGATTGTTTTTGTTTTAAGCCTTTAGAAAAAAATCTTGATATAGTAAACTATGTTAATGATCGTACAGGTAGAAAGTAAAATATTTGTAACAACTTTTAAGAAATTTTACTGTTTGTTATATGCAGTGTAATTCTGCTTTGTCCAAATATATGGTCAAGTACAACTCTAAAAGTTTTGATTCTCCCCTATGTCTGTGTTTTATTCTGAAGTAAACTTACAGTTCTGCACACCTGAAATCTTGGAGCAGCATTTTTTATAAACTGATTACTGTGTTGCCTTTTTATAAGAAGTGTATTTAAGGGTAGTCATCCAGTCATACTGTAAGTACAGAGAGTTGTGCGACACACGGATTAGTTCACAAAAATCACATTCAGGTAGTGTGTTTGATAAAGCGGGATTCTTAGTTCACTGTGGCAGAGTACAGCAAGAATTTTATCTTTGAGAGTGAACTTTGTCACTATTAGTGGCCTGAGAAATATATACAAGTATATATAAGCTCCCCCCACCCCCCCAAAACTCAAGTGAGTTTCATGTGTGTTATTTCCCTGCTGGAATGTGAGTTTTCAAAACCTATTTCCAAGTCACTGCGGCCAGAAGCTTTTAAACAGATGTGAAAATCTGGAGTTCCCTCCCTCAGCCCTGTAGTTAGTGCAGAGCCACCTACACCTAGCTTAGTTCCTGTAGCTTGTGCTTAGGACATGACAGTCGTGTGTTATGGGTACTTAGTGATTTGCTTTGATATTAAAAGATGCTGTTATTTGTCAAGGGTAACACAGTACCATTTTAAAGATTTTAATAAACCTAGGTTTGAACTCACTGCAAGAAAAACATGCTGTCCATAAAGTATAAAATAGAAGTGGCATTTTCAGGGCTACTGTCTGTTGATAGCTTCATCATCATTTGAACACTGTAGTTAAAAAGACATTGGAGGCAGTATCAGTCTACTTTCCTTTTTACCAATTTTTGTTCCAGTTAATAAACTGCCTCTTTAATTTCTTTATGTAGACCTGCCTCTCCAGGTACATAATCTGGCAGGAGTAATCTTTAAATCTTCTATCAAGTTGACAGCCTTAAGTGAAATTGGAGTGACGGGGAGGGTGGGGGTGGGGAAGGGGGAAAAGATTAAACAAAAAGTCCCACAAAAATCCCTAAAAAAGCAAACCAAGCTATGTTAAACCTGAAGCAGTAAAGATACTTCAGATATACTAAATATTTATATAAAATCTGAATTCTCTTACAGTGCCCTGGAAGTAATTTGAATACTCTACACAGTAGATTTGAAGTTACAGCTCAATGCCAAGTTAGAAAAACGTGTGAGAAGTGAGTCTCAACCTTCTTTGACACCATCTGCCCTATCCAAATTAAACCCTACGAGGCAGAAAAGTGTAGTATAGTCACTAATCCTGTGTTTGGGTAAATTGTTTCTCAGGTGGCACTAGTGTGTGAGCACCTGCATAGAAAAGGAAACAAACGGAATAGTTGCCCTCTAGTGGTAGTTACTAACGGGTGATTCCTGCCTTATGTCCAAGAAAGCTTAGGCAAACTATGAGTTTGTTGCAAGATCTGTTTTTACATGTACAGTGCATCTTGTAGAGTTGTTAGAAATGGGAAACTAAGGGTTCCTTGAACCTTACAGCAAAGCTCACTCGTTTTATCAGAAGAAGCAAGAGCAGGAGCAAAACAATCAACTTGGCAATCTGTCCTAATGAAGTTAAATTTAATACCAGTCTGAAACTAAGCAGTTGGACCAAAATATATGTGGACTATACAACCTTAGAACCGATCATCTGTATCACCAAGGTCAAGTTGAAAGTAGAGTGTTGTGGCCTGTGTGTCATAAGGCAAGATGTAGAGGTAGGATGAGGGGGAATGGTTTTAAATTGGGAGTAGGTAGATTTAGATTGGATATTAGAAGGAAATTCTTTGCTGTGAGGGTGATGAAGCATTAGAACAGGTTGCCCAGGGAAGTGGTGGCTGCCCCTTTCCTGAAAGTGTTCAAGGCCAGATTGGATGGGGTTTTGGGCACCTGGGTCTAGTGGAGGGTGTCCCTGCCCATGGCAGAGGGGTGGAGCTTGATGATCTTTAAGGTCCCTTCCAGCCCAAACCATTATGTAATTCTATGATAAGTCTGCTTTATCATACAGGAACTTCAAGTTTTCTGCTTCAGTTGAATATCCAGGGAAATTTGGTAGAGGTTGCTTTGATAATGGCATTGGATCCTACAGACTGGTCTGTAGGTTAGATCATAAAAATCCTTTTTTTCATTATCCTTCCTTTCAGTGTAGTTATTAAAAATGTAATTTGATTACAGAAGACATGGTGACAACCATAAACTTATTAAAAAAACAAAGCTGCTTGAGTTAAGATCATCTAATAGATGCAGGTTGCAGTCTGTCAGAAATGTGTGTAGCCTGCCACTCCTCCAAAATTTAACACTGAATTTTCACTGTCATGATGGGGAAACACGTTTTGAGGTTGTCGCTCGGTGCTGCTGCAGTAGTTGTGTGACTGTTGTGCGTGGAAGTTCAGCGTGTTTTGCACTTCCCATGTTAGAAGGTAAAGACCATCATTGGTAGATCGGTAGGAGAAAAGTATCCAAGCATTCTGCTGGTATAAAATGTTTATATTTTGAGTTCAGTAATTCATTCTGACATGTTGCTTTCCAGCAACGCAGCAGTTTCTGAACCCACTTCATCTCTGGTGTGGTTATGAAGCTCAAAGTTATCTATCTCTGGAGTTCAGAGAAAAAACAGATGTTCATTTCACTAGGCAAAAAAAAAAATAGTAGCTATACTTTTAGTCCAGACTCTGTGCACTCAGTCAGTTTCTTGGCTCGGAATGGGATCTGTCATGCTCTTCCCAGGAACTGTAACAGGGGGCAGCTACACATGGTGAAACCACCTTTCCTGCATTAATTTTGCCGTGCTGCTGCTTCAGAAGCAGAGCTGTTACCTAGCTTTGATTTACCTCCAGAGGTTAAGGCTGCAGCATTAATTCTGAAGCCGCATGTGACTTCTTAAAGCAGGCCTTTCCAAAACAAATCAGAACCACCACTCCTTTTGTTAAGGAGATCCTGCAGGTCCCACCTGTGCTTTTCAGCGTTGTACCTGCTGACTTGCAGTGTTTCTTCGCAAGTTTGCACCTGGCACCTCCAGTTCCAACGCAGCTGCTGAGCGATGGTGATGGTGCAGTAGCGTTGTGGCACAACTGTGCGCAGTTGTTTCTGATGCTTCCCTTTCCAAGTAAGAAGGTGTTGGAGGAGTAGGTGACCAGCACATATTGTTAAGGCAGCTACTTTTTCAAAATACCCCTTTAAAAAGTCTTGCCCTTCTTCTCCAAGCTTAAATCCTCCTTGGCCCCGGAACCAGCTTTACACTGTTAACTACAGCTTGTACTGCCAGTAGTTTCCTCGTGTGTCTTTGGTCCTGAAGACCCAATCCACTGGGCAAGTTACGGCCCATAGCGAGTGACTGCAAGAAAAGGCAGTGACAGTTGCATTGCAACTGAGTACTGCAGGGACAGATTTTTGGTGGCTGAAAAGCCTGATAATACATCGTATCTTTAATTTCACCACCAAAGCTTTCAAGAAACCGTGTTATTTGGAAAAGTGGTGTGGGTCTTTGAAAGCAGTTGTAGTTACATGCAGAGATGATGGAGGAAAAAGACCTCTACGTTTCTTTTCCTCTGAGTAGCAGCAGTGCCTTACTACACTGCTGGCTTTTGTGAAGATTTGAAAGTTCCTTAAGCAAAACGGCCGAAGTGTTGACAAGCAAGGCAGGGCTCAAACAGCCTCTATTGAAAGCAGGTGTGGTGCCCAGAGCCAGATGTCACAGCTCTGGTTGGTCAGATGCATCTGTGTGCTGAGGGTACTTTGTGTATTGAAACCCTGCTGCTATCCTGCTTTGTAATTCTTGGAACGAGCTAGCTCCAAGTTGACTTACATTGGGGATCTGAAGCACCTCCTTCCAGTTGGGCTCCCTCATGGGGCCCTGTCATTAATTCAGCTGCAGCCTGTTGCTGTGCTGTGCTGCAGTTGCACACACTGACACTGCCTCAGTGCTACACGCCGGAGTACCCATCTGATCTCTGCACCCCAAACCCAGGTGTTGCTCAGCAGGAGCCCTGAGGGGTTAGTCAGTCTGGTGTGAGGCGCTGGTGCTCCGCCAGGGTTGCATGGGAGTCTCGGAGGGGGGGGGAGGGCGGGGGTTGGGGGAAGCATGGGCATGACTCGCTGGGCCAGGAGCACCGGTAGATGGGGAACCCCGAGCCAGGAGCCCAGGCGCCGCGGGAGCGGTGCTGTTCCTGTGTCTGTAGGCGTGCGGACGCTTTCCCACACCCAGTCCGAGGGGCCACCGGGCCCCGCGCCGTCCCCAGCCGGCGTCGCGGCGGCATTCAAACGTGCCCCCCTCCCGACACCCCCCGCGAGCGCGGCCCGCCCCCGCTCCTCTATTGGCTCTGCGCTAAGCACTGGCTACTTCCTATTGGTGTGTTTTCCTTTCTGCCCTGTCCCTACTCCTGATTGGTGCTGGCGGCCTGGGGGCTGAGCTGCCGGTCTGCTTCTGGGCCCGTCCGGCGGGGCTCAGAGGGGAGTGTGGGGGCTGCCCTCCGCCCGCCGGCGGCTCCGTGGAACAGGGAGGGCGCCGGTTGCGTCCGGCCGGGCGCTTCTCAGCGTAGTGTCTTTTCTTTCGGGGGCTGGTGACCGCTCCTTGCAGCAGGCGCGGCGGCCATGGCGCTGGTGCTGGATCTCCTCAGACGGGTGCTGGAGTACTTCGGCTGGCCGCCCGACCAGGTGAGAGACCCTGAGGCGGGGATCGGGGATCGGGGATGGGGGGGGGGGGCGGCGGCTTTCTCCCGCCGGACGGTGCCTGGAGCCCCGCTAGTGCCGGGCGCCTGGTCTGCAGCCAGAGGAGAGGAAGGGCCGCCACCGCCGAGCTGCTGCCTGCCTGCGGTGGGACGGGTTCCGCTCCTCACAGGCGGCTGGGTTTGTCCGTGCGGGTAAGGTCCTGGGCACGCCGCCCCGCCGGGGGTTTCGTGGGCTCGCTGCTCAGGTACAGCCCTTCCCGGGGCTCCTTTTCCCTGCGCGGGGCGGGCGGGGCAGTAACTCCAGTTGTTAAGCGTTTTGCTCTTTCAAGTAAAAGAGCCCGTGGTAATTTCCAAGTAGCAGTTAATGCTGCGCTCTCGGAGCCCCGGGGAGGGCGCTGCATGTGACGCCGAGAAGGTTAGCCGCCGCCACGTGCGGGTCGGGGGTTCGGGCCCGGGTCTGTGGCCCTTCGGTGATGGGCGTCAGCAGCGCGGCCCACCCGCAGCGCGCTGTTCTGAGGAAACTCGCGGCTCCTGTGAGACTGCTGAAGCGTGGCTGGGAGCCTCAGTCGGACTGCGTTATCCTGGTTACTGGCGGTTGCCTTGTCGGGAGCTGTTTGGGGTTGTTTTGACAGGCCGTGTTTTTGGAGACTCGCCTGTTCGGCAGCAGTATCCATCGTACGGTCAGAGCGTCCCTCTCGGCAGTCTCCTCAGGAAGGCATTTGCAGCAGGTATATGCAGTCATAAGGAAGTATCAGCTCAAGGTGCGTTAAACTTATTCATTTCACTTATTTATCATTCCCCCCCCCCCTATTTCTATAGATGCATATGGTTTCTCAAATGTGCATGTCTTTTGTTGGTCTCAGAATGTTGCTAGCTGTGTGATGTAGCTGTTATGTTCTTTGTTGGCCTGCGTGGCGCTCTAAAATGCACTGGGTACAGGATGTGTCTTGGTGGTGTTTCGGGAGCAGTCTGTTAAAGCTACTTATAAGCATCATTGGACTTTTACCTTGAGAAGCCCATTTAAAAATTAGGTTCACCTGGTTGTGTTATGCTTAATGACTTATGGCATTAACTCTTTAAATAGCTTTAATTGCAAGCACGGAAGGCTTTGATTTTTGTTTCTCAAATTAAAATGCATTTTCATTTTCAGATCATGTCTGTTTGCCAAAAAAAGGAATATGGATCTACTCGAAGTGTGGTCCGTAGACTTGGGACAATTCTTTCCTTTGAGCCCTACTCAAGACCTTATTTTCAAGTAAGTGAGTTATTGTTATTCAGCTACTTAAGTGTTCCAGTGTCCTAACGTAGCCATAGTTTTTCTTTTATTTTTAGCTTCTGTTGCATCCCTTATGCTTGTTGTGTTCAACTTGTTTACAGCATGGCTTAAAAGTTCCTTTTGCAGAGGCAGAACTCGTAGTACGTGCTGAATCTGTCATCTTTTCATACTGTGTTTTTGTTTGCTTGTTTTTAGATTGTTCAAGACCCAAGTCCGTTAGGCAATGATGAGCAAAGCACAGCTCCAAATCCTCTAGCTCCATCACTTGCTGATGTCCTGTGGGTGGCAAATGATGAGGGACAAGCATTTACTAGATTTAAGTAAGTATAAGTAGACTATATAGATAAAAAAGGAGAAACAGAAGTAACATGTCATTGTAGTGTGCTGTTTTCTGCTTGTTTTTGGATTATTTGGTTTATTGGATTTTTTTCCATCTCTCTTTTTCTTTATTTTTCTTTTTTTTTATCCCTTTCCAACCTTGCAGACTGGTTTATTAGGGGGCAGTTCCTTCTTATCTGAAAATTCTTACTATATGGAGTATTCTTATCTGAAAGATTTGTGAAATTGGGCCCCCTCTTTACTCTGACTGATAGTATATCAGATGTGGCTTTAGTATTTTTTTGTTTTCACTCATAAAGTACTTTGTGAGACTAGGAGTTAAAGGAAAATTTCTGCAGTGCAGCACACAGATTATTCTTAATAATTTTATTTTACAAGCATTTTGATGAATGTTATAAAGAGAGAGAGCAAGAACAAATATTTGAATATCTCCTTTTGATGTTGAGTCAATATAGTGGTTTTTCCAATTCTTTCTAGCTTTTATATGTTACTAAAGGAAAATATTTTACAGTTAAAATATTACAGGTATTGTGAGATAACAGATTATCCAGGAACATGCAGACACAAGTAGCATACGAAGTAGCATGCTGCCAGTCTGATTTGAAGTAAAAGGATGATAAATAAAATGGAAAATGTCTGGTTTTGTTGTTTCAATCAAAATTTAGGGAATTGTGAATAAACTAAGTAAACTCTATTTCTTTTTCTGTTTCATAATTTTTTTTTGCACTCATTCTGTATTTTAAGGTTATTTCTACAGGCACAGTCTTAAAACAATTTTAAAAATGAGAACGTGAGACTTGTATGCAATTTTCTAATTAAGCCTAATTAAGAGATCATAGTTACTCAACTCCTCCTGCCTTTCGTACCTGCTGTTCCAGGTAGGGAAGAGGGAGATGCACCTTTATGGTGTTAGTCTAATTGTTACTGAATAGCAACAGGTCAGTCCTGTATTATGACCATATGATGTATAATGTATTCCTGAGTAAATGATCTGTTATTTTATGATGATCTTTCAAGGATCTGTGTTGTACTAGAGCAAAGTAGGAGTTAAAAAGTGTAACGTTTTATCGAATAGTCTGCAAGTTTATTTCTTGCTGAATGATGACATCTTGCTTGAACAGATGGTGAATAAGTATTTTAAGTTTCCTTTGTTGGCTGACCCTTTTGAAGGTATGTCTTTTGTGCTTTCTAGGAGTGAATTATGGAGAAAAGAAAAAAATACAGCTTATAATGACCTACATCCATCCACAGATTCAGTGCCAAGTGTTCTAAACCACAATACACAAAAAGACAGTCTTGTTGATCAAGCAGCACTCCGGAAAATTTCAGCACTGGAAGATGAGCTGAGCTTTCTTCGTGCTCAGATTGCTGCCATTGTTTCAGCGCAGGGTTTGGGAAGCATTCCATCACGTAAGCCCTTCTGGTTTGAAGCAAACCAAGACTTCCTTTTTTTGCTTTAGAGCTGTTCACAACTTGCCAGGTCTGATATTGACAGAGAGTATTTCCAATGTCTCTAACTGAAGTTATACCAACTAAATGTCCAGAACATGGTATTTTATTTCTCTTTTAGTATTAGATGCTGGTCCTCTTTCTCCCTCCCCCTCTTTCTCCCTCCCCCCTTCTATTTTGTGGTCTGTTTGCCAATTTTGAATGCAGTTGATCGTAAATGATCTTTAATACTCACTTCCATGTTTGTGAAGGAGCATGGTTGCAATACTATAGGCTAAAAAAGTTACTATTAATTATCCCCTTTAGGTTGTTTACTATTTCTAGAAAGTTATCAAAATAATGGATAGAAGAGAGTCAGGTTCAGGCTTTGACAAAAACAAATGCTGTAACTAAATGTGTCGCTTGTGTATCAAATATAAAAGTTTGTATTGGAGACCAATTATTTTCTGATGGCTTCCACATTCCTTTAAAAGTTACGAGTTCTTGATGTCTTACTTGCAGACCAGCCCCACTGTGGTTGTTGAAATATTTGGACTGGTGCGAGGTAGTTACCGTTGTGTGGTATTGTGAGCCACCTCTGTGCTTTGGTTAGCTTTTCTTTTGTCTCTTCTCCCTTATGCCTAGTGCTGCGGTGTGTTTTACAAGTCTTGTGGTTATCTTTGCTTTTGCTTCATGTGGGTTATTCAGCCCTTCAGACCTCTGAGAGTGAACCGCATGTAATAGTGGGCTGCTTTGCTGATTTAGCTAGTGCTTAAATTGAAAGCCCCAAATAGGCACAACTGGGGCAGCACGAGACCCTTCAGATTCGTTATTGTGTGTGTTCTGAATCGGTGGCTTTCATATAAAAATACTCTTTGCACTTAAGTATAATTATTCTGTGGTATGTCAGGTGTATTTAAAAAAAAATAATCCTTTAGGAGGGCTGTCTTAGCTTGACTTAAAACTGAATCATCCTAGATGTTGCTTAATATTACTAACTGTCAAGGAATAGTGACTAAAACAAAATCACAATTTTTTTCTTCTCTTAACTGTCCAGAAGCCGCTAGAACATTTGGCAGCAGAGATGGATGTTACCCAGTGCCAGCCATGACTTCTACGCCATTGTCCGCCTCTCACAATCCCTTTGTAATTCCCTCGCCGCCTCCCCTTCCTTCTGGCGTGCCATCTGGTGTGGGTGCTGCCAGTCCCGCAGTCCAACTCGTACAGCAGTGTC
The DNA here is from genome assembly GCA_022605575.1 of Laterallus jamaicensis coturniculus. Lineage (NCBI taxonomy): Eukaryota > Metazoa > Chordata > Aves > Gruiformes > Rallidae > Laterallus > Laterallus jamaicensis. Next base: position 65,407,382 of record JAKCOX010000001.1, read on the forward strand.
GGGCTACGAGAAACAGCAGTTCAGCTGCAGCCGGCGGCGCTGACTGCCACAGCACCACCAGCGTTCCTAGAATGATGGATGTTTTGAAAGACCTGAACAAAGTTCAGCTGCGAGCTGTTGAGAGGTAGGTTGGGTTGAGTGTGTCTCTGAGTGTGACCAGGCTGTGTAAGGATCGCAGTGTTGCGGTACCACCGGGGAACACCAGTGTCAAACATCGTTTAATGTGCAGCTGCTGCTGGCAAACTGAAGTTGGCAGCTCCTACATTCACGGCTTGGAGTGCGAGATCCTTGTGACCTGGCTTTTAGATGCATTTAAAACATGCTTTATATCCAGCATTTAAAACTAGGTTTGGGCCTCAGTATACAGGTCTCGGGTTGGTGTGGGGAGGTGGGTGTGTTGCTCTCTGGAGATCACTTACAAAGTTGCCTATGTGCTCACAGGAAACTGATGGAAAGTTTTTTTGGTTCACTGGACCAACCGTTGGGCAACCCCTGGAAAGCTACTGCTAATGTACCCCAAGTATTCTGGTCCTAGCTTTAAAGTGTTAAAGAAAATACAAAATCAGAGATATAGCACGTATTTCAATAGTGCATTATAAATGTTTTTAGTGTTCTGTTTTGGTGGTAAGCACAGTTGACATGCTAGAGAAAATGTATTACTGAAGACTGCAGTCACTCTTCAGGTCAGTGTTGCTCTGTCGTGCTAGGTGTGATGGAAGTTGCTGGATGTCTTCTCTGAACTCTTGAGTTGAAAAAACATACAATAATATAAGAACAACTGAGTCTATATTGAATACTTGGAGTTCTTAATGTAGGAAGAAGGTCACTTCCCAAAACTTAGAGCATTCATATTTCAACTTTTTCTTAACTGTGAGCTTTATCCCTGAAAATAACTAGCACAAGATTTGTGCAAATTATCTGTATGCAATTCTACAGCATACCTTTACATGTTTGATGGCATTTTCATAGTAAGTACATTTTATATTTGCCTTAAGTAAACCTCTGTGTTTCCTTTTATATATTTTTCTTCCAGGTAATTAATTGCAGGTACAGTGAGTGAAGAAAGTGAAATGTTTGGGTTGACAGTTTTAACAACCATTGTGTGAGCAGGGGACGTAGTTAGTAGGAAGTGGTAGGGGTGCATGCGAATTGCTTTCTGGATTGAGACACCTACCTATAATCTGAATGTAGAACTTAAGTAATGAATTTATGTTATTGAGATGGTAACAGTTATCAAAATTGCTACAATCTTTCAGGCAGCCATCTGACATGGTTTAGTGTGTGCATTGTAAAGGGAAGTTCTTGGATGTTGACAGCATCAAGATCCTGGTGTTTGTCACCCAAGCACCAGTTTATACATTGGGCAAGTGCTCTAACAGCCTGATTTTTAAAGGAAGGATCAACTCAATCCTCTCGAGTGTCATGTTTAACAATGTCTACTTTATTGTCACATGGCTGCATATTTAGCTTAAAGTGGTGGTTTTCTCCAAATGTAATCGCTCTGAGGAATTTTGTAGGTTTGTTCTTTTTCATGAGACCATAGACAGGCATGCTGTTCTGAGCTTTAATTGAGCTTGATCAAATTATGTTCAAAATGCTTTTGAAATGTTAGTGGGAAATTCCCACAAACTTAACCTTAATCCAACTTATAAATGAGATCTGCCATGAAAAACTGATCGTTTTTCCTTTTTTCTCCTTATTTATTTGTAATACTTTGTGTTGATTTACTGCCATTTTTCTGTATGGAACAGCACTAAGTTTTGTTGTCAAGCAAAGAATCTGGCTGTCAAGTAGTTGGGTGTACTTGAGTTCATCATCCTTGGTGAACAGCTGTAAAATACCTTTAGTGGCATTATTGGTGTAATGGGGGATTCAGAGCATAAGGCGTACATGGAAGTCATGTCCCTAGATTTTTGGATCACTCTTCACAGGGTTAGGGGCAGGAAGCAATAACTTTCCTTTTTTGTAGGTCACCTGGAGGTACTCCTCTTTCTAAACCCAAAAAGAGGCAGAGTTCAGACTGGGATCCAGTTGCTCTACTAACTCATGCACTAAAGCAGAAATTTGCACATAAAGATGATGATGATGATGAAGATGACTCCCTGGACAAAGAAAACCAATCATTTGATAGCTCCCCATTTTCTAGTCCAGAGATCCCACTGGTATGTTTTTGTAAAAGAATGTGGGTTTTATACTCTTTAAGTAGCTGTTTTTATGCATGCTTGCAAGGGTTTTTGTGAGTCTAAAACTTTCCTACAGTGTATTTAAGCCATCTGCCTAGGAAGTTGTGCTTTTTCAAGTATATTCAAGGCAGAGAATCTCAAAGATTAATTATTTTTGGTGGATTTATACAGTTAAATGCACTTCTAGATGCACCAAGAGATAAAACTTAAACTGACTTTAAAAATTCAGCTGGTAGTTGATTGATCTATGGTTATTTGCTTGATGGTAACAGCAGGTACCTAAGCATAGAAACTGATGTCTAGTTAGTAATAGTGGCTACTTACTAACTAACTAATTTTAAAAATAACGATGCTGGGAAGGTGCAGGGGGTCTGAGTAACATGTACTACATGTTCAGAAATGAAAATGGAATCATCACCTGTTATGTTTTTCTTTGAGGTAGCATTGTTTCCACACAGTTCATATCCTCATTCAGAATGAGGTGTGATTCTGAATGCTGTTGCAAAGCCCATGAGAAATAGAGTTTTTGCAAGGAACACAAAGGTGCAGTAGAGAGTCATCTGACCAGGGTGATTCTGAGTGCTGGTTTCTGTAGAGCAGCCAGCACTTGTTAGCCAAATGAAGGGAAATAATACTGCAAAACATACCATGGAAATCCAGGTGCTCTTTGCAGGCTGCTGCTTCTGTGTGGCTAGCTGCTTGGCTGAAAACCTAAGGAAAAGGAAGGAAGATGTGTTTCTATCTCCAGCTATAATGATTTTATATAAATACTTTTTAAATTTCAGTTGCCACAAGTGACGTGTAGTGTATGTTTTACAGACTGTAGTGAGTCAACAGCTCTGGCACAGCCTTAATAAATTTTTCTGATTTGATTTTCTCTTTTTTTTTATTTTTCTTTCCCAAAAGGAAGACTAGTAACTTGTTAAAAGTAGCCAGGCTTGTGTTTTGGCTGCTGCAGACCATTGCATTCCATAGCTGACACACCTGACTCTAGGGACAGAGATCAAAGTTAGATCTTGAAGCAGCCTGTTTGGAAGATCCTGGAACAAAAGCAAACAGCTGAATTATGAAGTCCTGTAAGAGAGACTGCTTGAGTCCAGCATATTTAGGTGTAGAAACAGAAAGACAGGCCTTTTCTGGTTAAAGCAGAATGATCTCCTGAGCTTGTAATCAAGCCTTAAATTTTTTTACCCTTGAGTGTTTTGAAGAAGAAATCTACTTAAAGCAATTGCACAGGTGTGCCATTTGGTTCTTAGTACATGAAGTGCAGCAGCTCTTCCAAACTGTCTTTGTTGTGAGCATCATCTCATTCATTTGTGTTGGGTGCAATTCTGTCCAACTCCATCCCTGCTCCCCAGGTTGGATGCTGCAGTCTGAAGCCAAACGTGAAATCCAGCCTTGCGAGACCTGAGGAAGCGAAGCAGGCGCCGACGTGGAAAGCAAGAGCTCATATCTAACTGATGGAGGCTTCTGAGGAAACTTCACAGCGTGTGGAAGTGGCGGGTCCACTTTGAAGCTGCTACTGTAAGGTGCTGTAATGTCTCCTAGAGTGTGTCACTCCAATGCAATTGCGGTTTGGGTGTTGTAGGGGTTGAAAAACTGCCTGTTCTTTCTCCCTAGTTTCCCATCAGTTAAACTTGTGAATGTGATGCTCTTAGGAGAAGCACAGAGCCAAAAGAAGGCTTCTATTGCTATGGTGCGAGCTGGGAAATTCAGGAAAGAAGTGTCTGTGAAAGAAAAATAATGATCTGTGTGGCAGCTGAGGTGTGTGCTCTGTGTGCACTCCCGTGTAAATAGTGAGGAAGTGTAAATTTGTTGGTGTGTTATGTATAACTGACTGTATATAATGGTAGGGAACACTGGCCATTAGAATGGTATAGTTGCCTCAGTTTTCTTTGCAATTTGCTGATGCAACTCCATATTTCATGCACAAACAGTATTCCAATTTATTTTGGGTCAGTAGATGAACTTCCATCCTTGTGAAACTTAGTTGTGCTTTAAGTAAACTGCAGGCTGTTAAATGTCTGTAATATGGGGAGTTGTGTTCAGAGATAAAGAAAACTTTGTAAAGACGTCTGCTAGCACATGTCTAAATTCTGTATGTAAATAAACAGTAACTCCCTCATTGGTTTCTCTGTATGAAGTCTGTTCTGTTCACCAGAATTTATAAAACTAAACTTCCTTTACCTCAGATGTGTGTGATAGTAACACTTTGTGTTGCAGGCTAACTTTTTGTATCTTAAGACCTTAGAACCATAGAATAGAATCTGGCAAGGGTTGGAAGGGACCCCAAGGATCAGAGCTCCAACCCCCGTGCCACAGGCAGGGCCACCAACCTCAGGCCTGGATCTACACAAGGTTGCCCAGGGACCCATCCAACCTGGCCTTGAACACTTCCAGGGATGGGGCATCCACCACCTCTCTGGGCAGCCTGTTCCAGGACCTCACCACTCTTCCTGTAAAAAACTTCCCCCTAAAGCTTACTTCCCCCCTAAGCTTACTTCTTAGGTTGTATTATCTAAATTAATTAAAATAGGTTACATTTTTCCTGCCAGGTTCTTTAATGGAGTTCCTTTTTAAAAAAGCTTTTATGATCCCCTGCTTAGAGTAGCTGCTTTCACTTAATCTTTTGGCTAATGATCCTGATGTATAAAACCAAAATCCTGTCAGACTGTTGAACGTGTCCCTGGATGTCATGTGTCTTCTGTTTCCCAGCTCACTTATGCAGAGTAGACTAGCAGCTGGATTTCCTTTTACTGCTCAGTCTTATTTGCACAGGTGTAAGACATTTCTGTGCAAATCCCATACTTATCTCTTAATTTAAAAATTTAGTTTTGGTTACAATTGGAACTTAAGTGAGTTGTTACTTTATGCTTCTAAAAATCATGTAATCTGGGTATTTTTTCCCTGAACTTAGTCATTGTGGAACTTCAATCCCATTCTCCCATTCCTCTTGCAGCCCTTAATAATTTGACCTTCCTTTCTTTCCACCTTCAAAATACACATTTGCCACATTCTCTGCCTAAACTCTACAACTGTTACACAGTCTGTGCACAATAGCCAGCTTGGCCCTGCACTTAGCAAACTTACTCTCTTGTATCAAAGCTCCCTGATGTCTTTTGTCTGCTACTCTGGCCTCTGATGCAGCAGGGAGCAAGAGCAAAGGGAGGCTGGGCTGTGCCTGTGTAAGAGGAGACAAGGGCTGCTGCGTCCTGCTGAGAGCAAAGCCTAGGAATCTGTTCCCTTTTCCTTGGTATCTGCAGGGTGATGAGGTGGAGGAAGTTCTCTTGTGTTTTATTAAGCACTCGTAGGTCTGGGTGATCTCAGCACTTACCTGTTCTGTTGTGACTGAAAACGTGAAGGTGGAATTCTTGCTGTGAGAGACTGAATTAATCCCCAAAACCCTGAATGCGCTAGGCTGTCTCTCCTACTTCAATTGCGTTATTGCCCATCAGTTTCTTCTCTTCAGGAAGAACTACTGTTTTGAAGTTCTTATGTATTGTGCTTTTCTGTTCTCTCCAAGGTTCACTGTTTAATGGACTACTTGTAGGCCACTGTTTGGCCTACAGGAGTGTTTTGCAGTGGGAATTTCTTTCCACTTTGAGAGTCTGGTGTCAGTTTGGAAGGGCATGCTCACAGAAATTTCATAAACCAACAATCTTGTGTCAGACAAATCCTAGTGAGCTGTGTTAACCCTTCATGTTGCTGGGTAGCTGCTCTGATTTTTCTGTCAGTCTGGTGTGAGTTGTTCAGTAATGCAGTTTGTGTAGCTGATTGCTCCTTAGGGAAAAGAGTGAGTTATGTGCCATGTGAGGGTTTTTTTTTGGTTCGTTTTTTAACTCTTAGGGATGCAGTAGCAATGTAGGGGAGAAGTAGAGTCTTGGGAGCAGGGCAGTCTGGTGGGCTGCTGAAACAATCTTATTCTTGTCACTGAAGAAGTCTGGAAAACCTGTGCTCCTACCACTCCATATGAATTTTTGTGCAGCGTGTCTTCTATCAGGAGTTGCTGGGGAGGTGTCTGGAATGAAAGTTGGTTTTGTTTTTCCACTAGAAAGACTTAAGAGACATGTATATCCATTTTTTCAGTTGATAAAATTGACACAAGAATAAATGTTTTACATGTTTTGAGCAAATAGGGCTGGAAGGAAAAGTACAATGCAGTTGTTTAAAAGCACCCTTATGGGTGTTTTCCCTAGGAGATCCTAAGAGGTTTGAGCTCTCTAGCAGTGAGCTTCCCATTGCATGGCATAAATGCAACTACCTGAAGTGCCAGAATAGCACTATTTGCTGACAGACTCCTATAATATACCAGACCTGTCCAGCTACTTGTGAATCACAATTAGTATCTAATCTATTATCTCTCTGGATTGTAGGTACAAAGCAGGGGGGAGGCACAGGAGAGAGTATGCAACAGTATTCCCCGCCCTTGCTCTATTCTGCTCTTCAGGAATTAATTATAATCTTTGCTCCTTCCTAAATAATAAAATTATATATGGGGCTCTTGTAAGAGCCTAATGGACAAAAGGGATCCTGCTAACAAAATTAGCCTTTGAGTTACTGATCAGAAGCCTTGGGGGAAGAAAGTTTTGCAGGCTGAGACTAGGGAAGCCTCAGGTGTCTGTCCCACACTGTTGGGGAGGTCTGCAGGCAGATTTCATGTCTGCTTTCTCTGAAGTCTGTTTGCTAGGGGTTGCAGGTGGCCAGGAGACATTGATGATCTGGGTTCCTGTAGCAGATTCTCAGAACAGATCCCCAGGTGATCTGCTAATACATTTTTCATGGTGACATCGACTTTGGCTGCATCTGTTTTACCTTCTAGGTGTATCTGAATAATCTATGGATTAATTGCATGTGATACTTTAGAGAGTTGGTGTTACATATCTCTGTGACATTTTAACACTTTGCAGACTCCAATGCTGAACGTGCCGCTGTGACTTGGCTGAAAGGCACCATAATAAACCCCTGAAGTTTTCCAGTGGTCAAAATGGGCAGTACCAGCCCATTGTGATGAAAGAAACAAGTGAAAAATTGACATTCATATTGCCCTCAGTGGTGTAATTCGATTTAATCACTTCTGGTGGTTTTAAGATATAAGTCCTTATTGTTACAGTTCTAAGTGTGAAAATGCACTTTTTTTACAGCACTGTCTTGAGTGTGAGTATTTCTCCTTAGGCATGTATGTTCGTCATACTTAATAAAATGTTTTTATTGCTACATAAAAGATTCATCTTATGTAGAGTTTCTTGTGTATTTGTGAAGAATAACTTAAGAATTATTTGTTTAGACATTAGATTATATGCTACTAATTTCTTCTATAAATGTAAACAATTGATGTTATTTTTTCAGTGTAATGTGTTTGCAGCTTATTTTAAAATCACAATTAAAATGTTACCCACTATACAAAAAGCAGCTAGCCTCAGATGGGAGTGCCTTGGTGATTGTGCTGTTTCTTGAAGAGATCTGATAGAAGCAGCAGCAGTTTCTTTAGGAATTTGACACAGCTTTAAAGCCTTGCTGATTCTCCTAGAATCTGAGAACTGATGTGGACCAAAACTGTAAAACTAAGCAGATTTTGCTCATATGTATTTATTTTATCCTGCTTTATATTCTTTAGTTTTCAGTGCTGCTGTCAACCATCTCTCAAACATCTGCTCATGTGTCAGCCCACAGGCCATTCTTTTATACTTTTAATTATTGCCAGATACGTAAGATGATTCTTGAGACTTCTTTGAAGTGTAAGTGTAGGTATTAATTACCAAACTCTTTCAAAGTACATGGAAAATAAACTTTGGAGAGTCTAAACGGTAGTTAAAAAATTCACAAGGCAGTTAATAACTGTGAGGATACTAACTCCAGTTAAAACACTTCCTTTTGTGATTTTGCTTGCTGATTTAATACAGTGAACTGTTTTCTGTCTCTGGAGGCCTTTTGAAAGGACATTCTATCCTTTCTCAGTTTCATTTTGCAGCTTATAGTTTTGTTAACTTTTCCTTGCAAAACTGATTTGAAAATCTTTATTTATGGACAAAATCTACAGAATGTGATTGTGTGCTCTATTTTTTAGTTGGATCTTTGCAGTACTTATGTAATTTAGTATAACTTTTCCCTTCCCCTTTCTTATTACTTATATGCAGCGTCATATATTTTGTATAATATATATATTGCAGTTCTATTCCATTCAGTTATTTCACCAACTTCTCCGCTCTCAGCATTTCTTCCTGTGCTGGCACAGCCAGACTCTCTTGTCACTGTCTCCTTCAGAATTTTTTCTTTTCAAAGTGTGAGGTTTATTAAGAGAGAATATTAACTCTCAGAGGATAAAAGAAAGATGTTTAAAAGGAGGAGAGGAGCTATTACAAGCAGGCACATTTGAACCATCTCGTCTGTCAGCAAGTGTACCGGCCTTGGTTAACAAATGCAGCTCTGTCTGCAAGAAGCTGGAAGTAGGTAATTTCTACAGAGGTAGATAAATGGGAGCTTCCCTCAGAGAAACTCAGGATACTTTAAATTGTCCAATTTAATTTCAAAGATTTGGATGGGAAGCATGTAGCTGAACTAGAAGGAACAGTATACATGCTGTAAAACCATCCATGTATAAAGGGGGATTTTTTTTCATTATTTTTCAAAAAAGGAAAGTATGAAGCTGAAGTGACTATGAGCAGTAAGAGCAAAAAATGGAAAAGATAGTAAGTATAGAAGGGACTTTGTAAGAAAAGGAAAAAATCTTACACAGTTGTCAGAAATAATGTGTTGTGAGAGAGAATAAGTAGAGTTTTGTAACTAGAAACAAGGCTGTTAATGGTTGTATCTGGTTGTATAAGCAACTCTGCTTTTGTTTCTTGCAGTTTGACAAACACGAAAGGCAAATTCTGGACAGGTCTTTGACAAGCTTTTTCCTCCCTTGCTGTTAGGAAATGTTTTGGTGGTTTATGATAGTGCACATTATGCTCAGAAGTTACACCTAGAAACTTAGTGTTTAGCAGCCCAATGTCTAGTTTAACAACATCTAAAATGATGATGTGGCTAAAAGCTAAAGATGACAGCTGCCCTTCAACTTGGGAAACGTTTTGTCCATTTCAGAATTACTTGTCCAGCTTACTTACAAACTCTTGTGCTTTAGAAATGTTGTTTCTCTTTTTAATACAAGTAATCAACAGAAATAATTTCTGTTTGTCATCAGTTTTCAGTGTACTTTTTGTATCTCTATTCTGCAAAGAAATGTTTTGCCTGTCCACCTCTGGGCGTGTGTTAATAAAATAGCAGTCTTCTTTTGGGTGGCCAGCAGGGACAGGGAGGTGATTGTCCCTCTCTACTCTGCCCTCATGAGGCCCCATCTGGAGTACCGTGTCCAGATCTGGGGGCCCAAATCCAAGAAAGATGTGGAACTGTTGGAGAGGGTTCAGAGGAGGGCCACAAGGATGATTAGAGGGCTGGAGCAGCTCCCCTATGAAGAGAGGCTGAGGGAGCTGGGCTTGTTCAGCCTGGAGAAGAGAAGGCTGCGGGGGGACCTCATTGCAGCCTGCCAGTACCTGAAGGGAGCATACAAACAGGAGGGGAATCAGCTTTTTAAAAGGGTAGACAATGGCAGGACAAGGGGGAATGGATTAAAGCTAAAGGAGGGAAGGTTTAGATTAGATATTAGGGGGAAGTTTTTTACCGAGAGATTGGTAAGGTGCTGGAACAGGCTGCCCAGAGAGGTGGTGGATGCCCCGTCCCTGGAAGTGTTCAAGGCCAGGTTGGATGGGTCCATGGGCAACCTTGTGTAGCTCCAGGCCTGAGGTTGGTGGCCCTGCCTGTGGCAGGGGGGTTGGAGCTCTATGATCCTTGGGGTCCCTTCCAACCCATGCCATTATCTGATTCTATGATAAGATAACTAATACTAACCCAAATGCCCAGGTTGTTTTATTTCGAGGTGTCCTAAGATAAATGAAGTTACAAACAAATGATCACGGCCTGTGTTTAGCAGAACTAGAAAGAAATGACCAAAAATCACTTCATTGTGACTGTGAATCCCATATATATGGAAGCATCCACAGTAGATACTTGAACTTGCCCTCATAGCAAAAAAAATGGAGATTCCAAAACTTTCTGGGATGTTTTTTTTTAACTTCAAATGTCATGTTTTGTGCTAGGAGATCAGCATAGTTGTTCCATGTGTAATATCATAATGTTACTCTGTTTTATTTAGCTATAATTCAGCTATTTATCAGAGAGACGTTTTTGATTGTGCTGGATGTTAGTTCCCATGGAATGCTTTATTTAGAGAATTAGTTCTAATAGCTAATTATAATAATCAAAAGGCCCTTCTTTTGATATTAATTATTTTCCCCAATAATCCTGTCAACGGTATCTCTCTCCTGCAATGGGAATTTTATTGTATTTTGTGTGTGTGCTTTTGTTCCAGCTATGTTTCTAGTCCTCTTTACATTTTAATCTCTGCTTATGTTTTCATTCAGGCTATTTGCCTGGAAGCTTGAAGGAGGCTTTAAAAGCACACTATTTCTGTATGCCAGCAGGAGTGTCCAGACTCTCACTCTGGTTCCTATTGGGATGGAAGTATTCGTGCCTTTTGTTTCAGGCTAATTAAGGCATTTTAATTTCAGTGGATCAGAGAACCAAAGGCAGGAGCCTAAATTCCCTCTCTAGGTAACAACGAGGTAGCAGCACCGTGTGCAGGGCTGGAGTTGGCACCCCTTGGAGAAAACCCCTAATCAGCAAAATGTGTCTTAGAATAAATGAGATTTGAAGAATTCCAAGGTAGTTGGCTGATGCAGTCTGCGGATGAACTGCGTGTGTGTAGCCACAAGAGAGCAGCGTTACACCAGTGCTGTGCTGCGAGCCTGACACTTCAGCAATTCTGCTTTGTCAGTAATCGATCTAAGAGGAGAATCGCAATCCCTCTTATTTTTATCTTTTTAATGGTGTTCACTAAATCGTAGAAGTGCTTTTAACTTACTAGTGTAACAGTGAACTATGTTCACATGTATTTGGATTAGTAAAAAGATCAACACCAGGCTGCTTTATTCTCTTGTTCACAAAGCAAAAGTACTATTCCATTTTCTAGGAGAACAGACAGAAGATTTTGCGTGGTGAATTAGGGGAGAGCTTCATCTGACAGTAGTCTTGCTGAAGAAATATCCTTCCCTACCCCCAGTAAAATGGCTATTGGAGAAACTGTCAGTGGTGCAGTATGCATAGACAGCGGGTGAGCATTGCCATGGCTTTTCAGGGACTTGTGTAAATAACTTCTAGGTTATACAAGTGAAAATATGCAGTCACTTTGACTAATTAAAAGTCAAAGTGACCATCTGGCATAAAAATTCACACTTTTCTTCCAGATGAGATTGCTCTCTGCTCCTGTAAGCACACACATTCTCTGCTCCTCATGTAAACAGTGACTTGAATGAGTTCAGGTGCATTCATGAAGCTGGGCAAGCGTATGTTTGCAGGGCTGGGGAGAGTTCAACATTCAGTAATGCTTCTGCATCGCTACTGGCTTCATTAGAGTTGCTAGAATGGAACTAAAGACAGTATTTAGCCACATATTTTTTAAATAAGGAGTATCTGGGCTATCCTATTACCTAGAGCAGTAGAGAACTTATACACTTAGTTTGTCTACCCTTGCCTTCTGTGCTTCCTCTTTAATACTTGGAGTTTTACTTAATGGGGAAAGTTAAACTAGATTGTTCCTGCTTCTCTGTTTTACTTCTTAGTTTTCATGCTGTACCACAGCAGCTGTATGCACTGGGAGGCAGTTGTCACGGATCAACAGCTGCTGCTATAAAGGAGGAGTAGGAAGAAATTCAAAGTAAGCTTAGTTTTAGTTTCTTCACATGTTATTGTAGCTGTATGGGTGTCTGGCTGGTATTTTAGTCATCTTTTTCCATTACGCTTTTTCTAGTAGGTGTGTTGCTTGACTTATATATCATGTTTGAGAGACATCTGCTGGGGTGGGCTTGATAAGCTGGGCTGTTTTTGTTATGCTCTTTCCTTGCCTGTGAGGAAGTGTTTCTGAATAGAGGTCATGCTCAATGTTCTTGTTTTTAATTTTAATTTAGGAGTTGTCTTACCAGCATGTACAGTGAGACAGTAACCTGAAAGTCAGTGCTTTGTGGTAGTAAAAATAGCTAGTTTGAGGCTGTACTTTATTTGACTTGGGTGAAAAGTCAGCATTATCATCAGCCCTTGTTCCTTATCTGTGCATTTGACCACTCAGATGTTTTTCATCTGGTGGTGTTTACTTCCATGCCTTCTGTGCCTCTCATACATACTGTTTGCATGTATCTGAATTATATTAAGATTTTACTTAGTACATTTCTGCAAGGTCTTGTTTTTCAAAACTTCTAGTAAATCTTCAGTCCCTTTCTTATTTCTCAGTAATGGCATAGTCTCTTCTTTAAGATGGGAAGAGTATACCTTGCATTTAGTATGTTAGAACAATGAGGCTGCTAATGAGACTGATCTCCACCAAATAATCTACTCTATAACCTAGTTTGTCACTGGTGTCATGGGTTTGGATGTTGAGTTAGAAGTTTGAGGTCACAAATAAATTAAATAAACATTAACATTTGGTGAGTTGTATAAACAGGATTCAGGAGATCCTGCTTCATGCTTTGTAAGCTCTTGGTGCTGTTGCTAGGAGAAGAGCCTGTTGGCAGTTCTCTAAGCTAGCAGTTGCCTGGGGAACCCACAAGAACTCATGCTATTTCTACACATCTGCACTAACTCATGGACAGTCATTTTCTACCCCATGCTTTTTTCCCTTCTCTAGTGTAATAAAAGCCAGAGATGAAGGAGGCTGCATCTTGATCGATAGGACTATGTCCTTTCTCATTCTGCAGCACACAGGTCTCCCTAATGGTAAAGAAGCTGTGAAGAAAATGGTGTATGGCCAGACCTTGACTGAGCACAGTAATCATGAACAGTGGACCAGATCCAAGTTGAGGATAGGGAACTTCGCACCCGGGAATGGCTACTGGGACTTTGATTTGGAAGTTCTTGCCATGCTGCTGCTTAACTGTGAATCAAAGTCTCACTTAGGTACTGCATAGACATTAGGAAAAGTGTGGAGTATTTACTTCAAAAAAAGCAGGACCACTAATTATTACTAAAGGAATTCTCTAATGAAGGTATAAGCTAAACTTTGCCTGCTAGAAAAAAGCTTTAAACTGTGGATGGTTAAGCAGTATGAACCTGAAAATTCTAAAGAAGGTGACTGATGCACATACCTTGCCTTGGAGTCATACAGAAATTCAGAAAGCGATTGTGGCATCTAAGTTTTTTTGTTCTTTTTAAGAAAAGTGGGATAAAACAGGTGACTATTGGGATCCTTGGGTCTCCTTCCAACCCTTGCCATTCTATGATTCTATGAATTAGCATGCATCTTGGCAAAAACATCTGTATGATGGGATCCTATTGCAGGTTTGGAAAAGCACAGATGAAAGGAGTGATATAATGTGACTATTGGGAGACAGATCTTTTCATCATATTTGACAAAAATAAGTGCTATGGATATAGCATTCATATTATCCAAAAAAGTATATGTTAAATAGATGTAGAAATTATTAAGTGGCAGATAATAGTAATCCCTGAAAGAGGAAGTACTTACTAGAGTTATGGGGAATGGTTCTAGGTTAGTGCAGTTTTGTATTTTGAGTAATTAAATAAGTGATAAAATTTGTGGATAATTAAAAACAGAAATTACATTGTGAGAAATAATGAAGATGGGAATGATGGCAGAAAGCCAGAATGATAATGCTGTGTTATGTTAGGTCTTCAGAAACAAAGTATCTACTAGTCAGTTGGAAAATTCTAAAGGAATTTTATTCAAATTTATAGGATTTTCTATTGTACTCTTTCAGAAACAGAAAATCTGTTTGCAGTGACTTGATTTGTCTGTGAGATCCATGGAGGAAAAAAAAAGATACTAAAAGCTTCTGTCTCTGAGAGAGAAACATAACACTAACCAGCAGCAGGTAGTGAAACTAGAATAATTTGAATGAGAGTGTATTTCAGTGATGAGCAGTGGGAAGTGGTGACTCCCATTTCTTCTCTGTAGTAGAAGCTAAAAGCTAGTTCTACAGTGAACCAACTATGAAGTGAAACAAATAAAACCAGCAAACAAACCCTGTAGCTTCTGATATCTAAGTAATCAAAGGTTGTCAGGTGTAAAAGTTCAGGCTTCATGTGGATCAGGTGAATTTTCTGAGAGATTTTTCTTGGCTGAGTCAGCTTTTGACAGGGGTGCCTTCCTTCTCTCCCCCTTCCCCCCCATTATTTTCTGCAGAGAAATTTTGAAGAATGTTTATTTTTCTAATGTATTTATCATAGGTTGTTTTACAAAGAGATCAACTCTTACTAAAGATATTTGTTCTAAATTCAAAAGTATTTTTAGTTTCACAGAGGGAGGAGCCTGTGCTGCTCTTGAAGGTGCAAACTCCTTGCTGATATCCAGAGCTTTAAGGACACTCCATACTATTGTGGATCTCAGTAAAATATAAGTTTGTAGATGTGCTGTACCAGCTGAAAAACGGCATCTGCATTGTTATATAAGATGTCCCTGAGAGCATTGTAAAACACCCACAGGCAAAACTTGAAGCTGTCAAGTAATTCAAGAGTGATGATGTAAGTTCTCTCTTTAAATTAATGACACTGAGATACTAGAAAGAACCAACTGCAGTTGGATTGGTGAAGGAATAAACTTCTCAGAAAAATGGACTCTTTTTTTTTTGTTTTTAAGGTACTTATGGGTGGGCAATTTACTTTTTCCAGAGAACCATAGAAGTTTAGCTACTTTACCATTAAAGGAAATGCTGTCCTTTCACTTCTAGCTCTCTAGAGGATCTGTGGTGGTTTTCTTCTTGAGCTTTGAAGTAAGATGAATCTGCTGTTAAATTACTTCTATCAGAAGAGGGGTGGCCAGCAGGGACAGGGAGGTGATTGTCCCTCTCTACTCTGCCCTCGTGAGGCCCCATCTGGAGTACTGTGTCCAGATTTGGGGGCCCAAATCCAAGAAAGATGTGGAACTGTTGGAGAGGGTTCAGAGGAGGGCCACAAAGATGATTATGGGGCTGCAGCAGCTCCCCTATAAAGAGAGGCTGAGGGAGCTGGGCTTGTTCAGCCTGGAGAAGAGAAGGCTGCGGGGGGACCCCATTGCAGCCTTCCAGTACCAGAAGGGAGCATACAAACAGGAGGGGAAGCAACTTTTTGAAAGGGTAGATAGATAATGGCAGAAGAAGGGGGAATGGACTAAAGCTAAAGGAGGGAAGGTTTAGATTAGATATTAGGGGGAAGTTTTTTACAGAAAGAGTTGTGAGGTGCTGGGACAGGCTGCCCAGAGAGGTGGTGGATGCCCTGTCCCTGGAGGTGTTTAAGGCCAGGTTGGATGGGTCCCTGGGCAACCTTGTGTAGATCCAGGCCTGGAGGTTGGTGGCCCTGCCTGTGGCAGGGGGGTTGGAGCTCTATGATCCTTGGGGTCCCTTCCAACCCTTGCCAGATTCTGTAATTCTATTGTGAAGATTGTGTGGTGGGAGCTGCATTGGTGCCCCTTGTGGGGTCCTGATCTGCAAATAAATAAATTCTACCTTTACCTAGCTTTTCATGGACAATAAGGCTGTTGGGCTGTAATAATAATTGTATTAGTGGTTCATATTTCAAAGCCTGCAGACGTGGGCCTGAAGAGTGGGACTGTTCAGAAGAAAATGGTGGCTGTTGGTAACGCAAGGCTGTATTGTGATATGTTTGGGTCTTGGGCAGATGGAGGATTTGGCAAAAGGCAGCTGAAGTCCAGACACTTTTCCTACACTCTTTCCTAAGCAAACATTATTAGTAATGTTTTTAACTACAAATCCTTAAAACTGAGAAACTGATATGTGTATGATAATGTCTTTTTAAAAAATTAGGTTTCATACTGCTGTAAAATGTGCTTAAGTGTGATGGGAATTGAAGCTGACCAGAGCCTCAGGAAAATGTTTCTCTTGAAACCAGAAAGCCAGGTTTTCTTACAGTAAAACCTCCATAGTTTTAACTAGGTAGAACTCAGAAGTGTTCAAGGAAGACAGAAAATAAAAGGCGTGTTGGAAGTAACTCTTCCTCTGCCTATTGGGCCCTTTCATGTGAGTCCTTGCTTCCACTTAAGTCAGTACCTTCCTGAGCTGCAGTGAAGTTTTTAGGCCTCATTCATGTAGGTGACAGTGAAGCCTCACAAGAGGCAAGGGTTTTATTTACTTGCTGCATTCTCCAACTGAGCTGAGAACTTCTTGCTGTGGCTCTCTTATGTGAAATACCCTGCACTCTCCAACCATTCCCTCTTCCAGTCCAATCCAGAGCACCTTGGAGAAGGAAGAATTTCCCTATCTCTTTTGGAGGTAAGAAAAAAGCTACTCTGCTTCTTAAAAGAACATAACATATGATTTGGAACATAACAAATACCCTGTTTTGATTTGGAACATAATAAATACCCTGTTTTCCCAAAGCTGCTTTTTTTTTTTCTAGCTTGTGACTAGTTTATGTCTTCAAGAAGATGATTATAATTAGGTGTGGATGGGGCAAGAGATCTACGGTAAAAAGAGGGGTTTGATAATCAATTGTAGTTATCTCCAGATGGGATGACTCCTAGAGCAAGCAGAAGGCAGGCAACTATGCAGCTTCTTATCCAGGTTTCTTCACTTTAGTTCATTAATATCTACAGATAACATACTTTGTGTGTATTATCTTTGTAACTACAACAAAGGAAAATGTAAGAACCATATTTGCTATGTTAAAACTTTTGTATTGAGCTTTATGCACCTACAGCATACAATGTCCCAGTGTCACTTAACGGTTTTCAGTAGCTGAAGTACCCATCCAACATCACCACTGATTTACAGAATGACAGACTGGTTTGGGTTGGAGGGGACCTCAAAGGTCATCTGCTTCCACCCTCCTGCCATGGGCAGAGACACCCTTCACTAGATCAGGCTGCCCAAAACCCCAGCCAACGTGGCCTTCAACCCTGCAATGGATATGCTTAATATTAAATCTCTTTCTTTGTTTGAAGTTTGTCTCTACATCAGCAATCTTCAGGAAGCGCCATTGTTGATAAAGGTTTCCCTTTAATGCAGGAGCCAGGGCAGTTAGCATGAACATGTAGATGCATCTTAATTATGCCTGTTGCATCATATATAGTAAAACTGCCAGACACCACACTAGGCTAAGGATAGGTAGTGACAGAGCCACTTTAAGCCCTTTTTCTTCTCTCCTGTGGTTCATTTTGTGTCTGTCTGTCTCAAATAGCTGTTTGAGACTGCACTGTGCACAACATCACTGGAAGATAGAGAAACGTAGGAGTGGGAATACCAGAAGCCTCTCTTGTTAGTAAAACCAGTGTATTTTGTAACTGCATTCACGTTAGCTCAGAGAGGACTGGACTGTGTTGGACATTGGACACTGGAGAGACCCTGTCTTTCTCAACTTTAGGGAAAAGGAGTGTCTGTCATTTGTTTGTCACATGCAGAATGTATTGCTGCTTTTCTTAATAAAGTTACATTTCCAACATTCTCCACCTGAGCTTTAAACCACAGGACACAAAAAATGTCGTATTATTACTTCTTCTCTTGCTAATAAGTTCAGTGATGATTTGAATTTGCTAGTCTACATTATTTGTTTTGAGCCATTAAATCTCAGCATCCATACAGACAGTGGCTGTGCCAAGTAGGAAGATGCATGGACTTAGCTGTGCTTAAAAATAACACTGCCAAAGCTGTTGTGGAAAATCATGAGTGGTTTTCCAATGCTGATCATGTAAAACTTCTCCTGGAGAAACCAGCACAACTCCATCCATATATAAGGCAGATCTCTAAGAGGCTTCACTCTGTAATCTGTTCTGCATTTCAGCTTGCAGCTGGGGGACATGTGGAAACACCTGATCAGGGTTCTGAAGGGTATTGTTTTCTAAAGTAAATTTAAAATGTTGGCTGAATAACACCGAAACCAGATAGATTTCCAGCTCCCGTATTCAGTTCAACTGTAGCATTTGCACTGCACGAACTATGCAAGTGTTGCTACCACAGACTTTGAGGTACAAGCGAAGTCTGGCTTTAGAAACATTTCAACATCAAGAGTTGTCCCTGCAGTGACAAACATCCATCAGCAGTGATGAGTATTTCTCACTGAGAAATATTTATCAGTGCAGAATGCCAGTAGTTCCCATATTGTCAATTAAACTTTACAAGCTCTTGTCATGTTGCACCTATCGCATGCAACATGGTTTGCAACAGAGAAATGAGGAAACTGAGATGAAAACTGACCCTCGTATTAAGGAGAACTAGTTACTGGAACTGAAACAATAGTAAAAGACCAATCCCTCTTCTTTAAACATTTAAATAGGGAAATAGTCTGAAAATCTTTCTACCATATGCTTAGGAGAAATATGTGGAACAACTTTCCTTGCTGGTAACTCCATTTAAATTCCTACAATAAGACTAAGGGTAAATTTAGAGAAGAGTTCTTAGAAACAGTGTGCCAGGGAAGTGATCGTCCTGTTGGTAGGAAGGCAAGGCAGTGGGAGGTTGGATGCAGCAGGACTTTTGCTGCCTTGTTGAACCAGAATGTCTTCTGCACACTAGGAAGATGCTCTGGATCAGCTGGCCCTATCAAAGAACTTTGGACACTTCATGGTGGGTTTTTTTTTTCCTTTGCTTTTTTTTTATTAGTTGTCATTCTTTGACATGATGAATACTTACAGCAGTATGTTAAAAAAGATACAGTTAAGTCTCTTGGCATCACTGCATAGCAGTCACAGCATTTTCACACAATCTAGTGCTTCCTTTCAGAATGATGCATATGGCATATATACGCACATATGGGGGCTGATTCTTGGTCCCAGTGAAATTGGTGGGACCAGTGTTTGGCCCATAGAGTTGTAGAAGATATGTGAATATGTATATATAAAATGCTTTACAATAAACATGACATATACAATCTTGAATTCGAAGATAAGCAGAATATATTTTACATCCAAGTCAAACTTATGCTCTGCACTTGAAGTTGATGTACCTAAAATATTGGATGGATTATAGAAACAAGTAGTAGAATAATAGTATGCACCAATCAAAGGAATTTGGATACATATTCATGGCATGAAGCTTGCTGTGGGTTTTTGTTTTGAGGTGGCGCTTTTTTTTTGGATTTGCAGGATCTCAATCAAATTGAAGTACTGATTTTTGTGGGCCATGAGTGAGGGATGTTGGCGTAAGGAAGGGAACAGGAGTACTTCATGGACAACTCAGCTAAGTGACTTAGAATACAAGGCTATACATTCCGGATGGTACCCTGACTGACACCTGAAAATAAAATCATAACTACGTCACCATTTCTCTTTTCTGAGGAGAGTCTATCTGGAAGGGCTAGTATATGTTCTGTCTCTGCTTTGTTGGACATTTCTAAGAGACATTTCAACCACAGATTGGAAAAGCTGGCGAGACAGCTATAGTGTGAGAATGGGCATATCTCATTTACTACGGTAGCAGCCTTCTCAGCAATTGTTCAGGTAGGCTGTTTTTCTTCATGAAAACCAATAGTTTAAACAAAAATAAGGGATGCATGTTGTAGATTAGGTTAGCTACACTGCAGATCACGTGGAGTTTTTTTCTCCATCGAGTCTACTTATTCTCAGCTACTTCCCTCTCTCTCTGTATTTCAATAGTACACATTTTGAGCAGCCCCATTTTCCCCCCGTTGGCTGGTGGCTGGAATGTTGACCCTTAAAAAACAGTAGGTAAAATCTTTGCTGAATATATGCATTATTTTACCCAGCCTAAAAGTTTCACTTATCACAACTTTCGTTTGTCATTTGTACTGTTGTTGCCATTTGCTTCTTGGATAGTATGATATTTGTATTTAAAGAAACTAGCTTTTAATCAAATTAATTGCTTTTGTGGGGATAAAGAAGCATTTAAAGCTCTTGCTTTTAGCACTTCTCTGCTTCTTTCCTTCCATGACCAACCTAACTCCATTTTAAACCTTCAAAATCTTTTAGCTGCACTGGCCCAATGAGAAAGAAAAAGAATTTGCAAGGGCTTCCTGTAAAGCAGCTAAGAGGGCAGCCAAGACAGAAATCTGTGTTATCTGCATAGACCTTTTTCTGTCCTGTGCATCTAGCATCTTGTTGGCATCCTGGGGATAAATCCCACCACAGAAACGTCCCCCAAACTAGAAATACCAAATATGCATCACAGCTGCATATACCGAGCGCTGGTGCTGTTGGATTGGCTGTATCAGGGTAGGGTTCAGCGGCTTCTTTTGGAAACCTCGTGGTAGCATTTTGCATTACAGACCCCAGTGAATCTGGCTGCCAGAGCTTAAAATCTCAGTGCACTTTTGTCTAGGGCGCCTGAGGTAAGCTGGCACAGGCCCAAACTCCTGTGACTGGCTTGGCTTACAAGCACAGAAGTGTTTCTGGAGACATCCTGAACATACTACATTTTAAGGGTTGTTTCATTAGACTAGGTGATTGAAATCCAGCAAGTGTGTTCAGTGCACCAAAAGCCCCCACAACCTGTTCGTGTGAAGAGCAGCTTTCCAAAGTTGGGAAGTTTCAACTTGGTAAGAACAGGCCTGTAATGGACCTTGTAGGCTCTAATTAGAGAAGGTCTTGGTTTTATTGGAGCTGTAACAGAACTTGACTTGTGCCTAAGCTTTCCTGTTGGACCTATTTTCTGGAAGCGCCTCAGAAACAGCTCAACAATGTATCTGTCGAGAGCTTTTTATGCTGCTAGACACCGGGTTTGTTTAACTAAACTTTAGAACATTTAAGAAAAAGAGTTTTCTTTGAACTAGATAGAAAATGGCTTCCATTTCTTAGTAAAAGAGACAAAACAAGGGAAATTATATCCCTTTGTATGTACTTAAGTGCTTCTAAGCAGCACATTACACTGCTCCTGTAATGTCCTAATAATTGTCCTAAATCTGTCAGGAGTAGGAAAGATACACCTAAAAAGCTGCAAAGTGGTGATGCTCCCGCCCCCACCATCAGGTGGTTAAAAAGACATTTATGTCCTGTAGTTAGAAATAATTTTATTCTATTACAACTCTCTCTCTCTCTCTGCTTGTTATGATACTTCTACTACGTGAGCCCCATTTCGAAGAGGGAGGAAGAAGAATGTTTTCTACCGCTTATAGCTTACAAAACAGCAGAGGAGAAGAAAATCATCGTTCTGAGGATATTTTGTGTTCTCACAGTGATTTCCACCTTCCTACTTCACTGGGTTTCAGTCTCCTTCTCTGAAGATACGTGTCCAATGAGTTAGCAGAGCAAAACACCCTTTCCTAAAACTTAACGCTTTTTATTTTCCTTTCACCATATTAGTCACCTTTTGAGCCTGAACACTGCCTGATCGAGTCAGTATTCCCTGTAACTGTGAAAAAAACCCTATGTATTTTCCCTTGCACTTTTATAAGTAAATATTATAGATCTCAAATACCAGCATTAGTAGATCCTTCTTCATTGGTGTCTTGAAGGTATTCAGGTCCAAACATAGTTCTATGTCTGTATCTGCTAGTTCTTTCAGAAAGCAGGCATACAGATGTGATATACTGGAGCTTTACAACGACATTACACTTTACTTGAATGCAATTAATTTTTCTGAGGGCAGAGGAGAAGGGGACAATCGCTTTGGTGCAATGCAGTAGTGTCCGACAATACAATCTCATTGAAATGATGGAAGTTTAGGGCAAGTTTTTATAAAGACTATCCAAACTGAGGTTGTTCATGGCACAGATAAGGTCATGTATCTTTCATAAACAGAAGATTCCTCAGCTACTAGGATAGTTAAGATAGTTCGTAATGGTCTGACTAAACTGAATTTTTCTCCTTCACTGAGGCTGATCTAAAAGTCAGGGGGGTTTTGTGGTGGGTTTTGGGGGTTTTTTTTGGTTTTTTTTTTTTTTTTAATTCAAAGAAAAATACAAAGGCATATCGATGCTGGCTACCTAAGGAGTGAATATGGGGGAAAAATCAGCTACACTGCAACATCACTCGAGGAAACAACTGGACTCCAAAACTACTAGAATGTCGTGCTTTGTAGCTCACTAAGCTATTTAATAAAAATTCACACTCTTGAATAAATGGCAATCAGGTTGAACTGTCAAATTATGTGGTGTTGCTGTGGGGTTTGGTTTTGGGGTTTTTTAAAGTTAAATTTCAGGCTCTGTGAAGCATTTGCCTAGACCGAATGTGCAAGGTGCCATGGATTAACAAGACGGACCCATATGGAATGTGTTTGAAGTTTTGGAGAAGTTATCCTGCCAGACTTCATTCCTCAATGACCTTTGATACGCCTTGGATCCTGGAAAGGCAGTTCAGAATCCTATCTTGTGACCATATGATTTTGGCAGCTATCAGAAGATGAAGGATGCTAAAAGTTAAGGCTTTTATCCACAAACAATGGTGTATATTAATAAACTCTATACCATATTTACAAATGCTTTCTCTTGTATTAAAACTAACAGTATTCTGTTCACAGTGCCAATGTTTTTACAGGTAGCAATCCCACAGTACTCCAGGATTTTGGCATGGGAGTCAGTAGCGCTTTGTATTTACAGAACATGTACACTTATGAATATAAACATGTTACTTGAAACAGTACTCAAAAGATAGATCTGTTCGTGTTTCAAAGATTTAGACTGTACAACACCTTCCCTTTTGGTTGTGAGGGAATACTGTTCCTTGCAATGAGAAGATGCCTGTCTTTTATCCAAAGTGGCATAAAAATGATTACCAAAATGAGCCTTGTTACGCTGGAGTTGTGTGTACGGAGAGTAACTTCAGTCCAAGGTTTATAGATCTGTTGTTTAGTGCACAGAATACAAAAGTTAAAAAGGTTTTTGTTTTCATTACTAAAATAACCAGACTCGCTCTGCCCTCTGTAAGCGCTGTCTCACTCAACCAGTGTCCTCTGGATGCTGAAGATGCTGGTGGTTTCATGTGCAGCCCAGCTGCCAGCCTGGAAAGCGTGTGGTGCTCTGGGCCTGTATACATGTGTCACAGTACGACTCGTGGTAAATGAGTATATAACCAAGAGTGCCTCTAGCTCCCCTGTTCTCTCACTAATCCTCCTTGCTTCACAGCAGCTGTAACCGGCCCGGCTTCGGTGCTGCTCACGGGGACTCTGCATTCAGGCAGTTCATGATCCGAAGTGACAAATGGTGTCAGGCATGCGCAGAATGAAGAGGGGGTTGAGGAACATGAAGGAGATCCAGAAAGGAACCCAGCAGAACTGTGGGCTTGCTTGTGAGGACCCTTACAGCTTCTGCTTTGTCATTTCTTCGCTTTCTGTGGTCTTGACAACAGGCTCCCCAGGATTTTGTTTGCTGCTGCAATCAAGACGGAGATAGCAGTGCTATAAGGAAAAGTGCAAAGCTGCCACTAAGGAGTCTCTTCTTCATTTAACGTCTGTTCTTGGCTGTCAGTCACTTGACCTGAGTGGTCATTGCTCCTACTACTGCTGTGTTGCTTGTGGAGCAAACTCCTCCACTTGGCCTTGTTCCTCCTGAGATGGTTTAGCATATTTTCAGATAAAGGGGTGTCGCCTGTAAACTGGGCCCACCTCTCAAAGAGCGGCTCTACGATGTACGTCATGAACCCTGGGGAAACACACAAAGGACAGTCGGTGAGGAGCAAAATCACTCCCTGAGCGCACTGCCCCACAGAATGCCTCCAGAGAATACATTGATACAAGTGGCAAAAAGCCTGAAGAGAAGTAACAATAAACCCTCAAGCAGCCATCAACTCTTTCTGAAACGGACAGTGTTTGACCAGTGCATGTGACAAGATGTGGCTCTATCCCTCCGTGTATGCAGTGGTAAAATCTGTGAGGGACAGCACCCTTCACTGCAGAGATTTCAGACGAGCAAGTAACCCGTGTGTAGGCAAGTGTTGGCTGTGAATTTCCTCTGCAGACATTAGAATGACTACCTTTTTTCCCTAAGCAATGATTTCTTTGTCTTTATACTGAATATCTGGCTTGGATAGGTTTCTTTTTTGGACAGTCTCATTTAGAATGTGAATTGCAACTGTTACGGACCTACAGTTGTTAATGTTAAAATAACTGGATTGGGAAAAAAAAAGAAAAAAGAACCATTTCTCTTTGAGCTTGTGCCATTCTGAGATAAATATGGAGAGAAGAGAAAGAAACTAACACTTACCAATCTGTATGCTTGGTATTGTATCCTTCTGCTGATTACAAAGGGGGCTTATTTCCAGTTCAAATTTTTGTTCTAGATCACCTGCAAAAACAGTAAAAAAAAAAAAAAGAAAATAATTTCCTGCCACTTCTATCTCTTCTCCACACCTGTGTCGGGCTCTTACAGTGACTGCAATTGTGCAGCTCTGGGCAGCTGGGATGTTGCACCAGTGATGACCATGCTAAATATCCAAATAGCTTCACAGAAGGTGAGCATGCAAACAAAGACAAACCTCTCTAAGGAAAGGTGACTCTTAAATGAACATTACATTTGCAGCATGCACTTACATGTTCTGAAGACATTAGTTTTTAAAACAGAGTCACATGTAAGATCTTTAGGACATGCCAGTTCATTTACTCAGTGTTCAAATGTCTTCCTAAGAGGAAAATGCAGAATATGTATTTTAGAAGAAACACATCTCCATTAGTACTGCAGTGTGAGTTGGTACTGTGTGCTTGTGGACATTGCTGTTGAAGGGCAGAATGATGGGAGCCAATAAGGGCCAGAGCACAGGCCATAGCAACATGTGCTCAAGTGTCAAGAGCTATGGAATTCAAGTTATAAATGTGGAAAATGGATGAACTTAAAAGTTTGTCTGATATTTATGGTGTTGCAGGGTCTCACGGTGCTGCTGCATCACCAGTTCCCTCGGTGCTCCAGGAAACCCCCCAGGGAGTCACCTGCACAGGACTGATGTGAGACAGCAGACTTGAAACGATGTGGTTGACTGAACTCTCAGCCCCCTTCACAGGATGGTATTTGACTAACTGGAGCAGGAGGCCTCCAGGTGCACCTCTGGGACTGCCCCGAAGACTCCTCCAAGGCAGCACCTCCTGTGACCGACCCCAGGGTCTGTTTCAGATTGCTGAAGAACAGCCTAGCTGAGGGATCTGCTCACTCCACATGCCACCTCAGACTGCTCCTGTTGCAGAATCGACTAAATTTGGCATCAAGAAGACGCTTATAAACAGTCAGTAGAAAGTTATTCCTGACGATGCAGAAATGGTCACACAAGACAGTCTTCTGCACTTAGCTAAGAGTGTTAGGAGATATTTTTAATATAGTTGAAGGCAAACAATAGCAGTGACCATGCATATGCTGGAGTGCTCACAGAGGACCACCAGCCAGATGGAAGTAAGAATCCAGCAGAAAACAAGCTCAGGGAGTCTCATTTGCTCCAGCAGAAGCTGCTGTTGCCGCCCAAAGAGCAACCACCTCTTCTGCTGGAGAGTGCATTTCCCCAGGCAATCAGTGCTCCACGCCAAGATTGCCGTAAATCAGCTAAGGTTGGGGTTTTGTGTTGTTGTTGGGGTTTGTTTTGTTTTGTTTTGTTTTTAAACAAGTACACTGTCTGTGAGTGTAACACATTCATCCTTTGTGAGTGTTAGCCATCTCTGAGACACTGACAGGGTACGCTCTTGGCTACCTCTGTCTGAGGTACAGACGCTTTCTGATGGATGGGATGGGACAGAACGGAGACTAACTGTGTGCAAGCTGAGTTGTGCCACTTGCCCTCAGGCAATAATACTTTGGTCATTTGATTTACCAATAAGGATGCAGAGAGGGGCGGTTAAATAAATAAGGCTGACTAGCCAGATCAGACAAAGCATTATAATCAACCCCAGTGGTACACTTTTGCTCTAAATCTACTGGTTTGGTTTAAAAGTTCTTTTCTACCCACTAAGAGGCAGTTTTGATTTAAATGGTATTGTGCCACTTGGGCTCTATGGGCCCGTATGTAATACCACGTGCGTTTTTAAGCCTTGCCTTTCTTCCCTCTGCAGCACACAATGGCTGCTTAAATGTAAGGGAGGGGAGTATTTTCAGTTCTAATCAGGTATTTGCAAAATACCAGGGAAATCTTTTTTAGCTTCACAAACAATCAAAAGGAACAATTCAGCAAAACTGAGACAAAATAGCAGTTTGTCATGTTTCCAAATGCAGTTTGTCTTGTTCTCTTCATCCCCTCTATTCCCTCCAAAAATCTTTGACAGAACCCCCTCCCCCCCCCCAGTGTGTAACTCCAGTGATGTCCCCTCTGCAGGTGTTCTGGGTTCAAAATGGTTGATCTGTCTGGCTTGAAGCCTATCAATATCTTTTTGTCTTCACAAATCTTTCAACTGACAAAAATAAGATTTTCCTTTGCGTGGTAACCACTTTACATGATGGTCAATTTTCCTATGTTTCAAGTGGCTGTAGAAGTAACTGCATGAATTAGTTGCTGAGAACTTTCATGCTGGGGAAAACCTTCCAGGCAATTTTAAAACCTGTCTGAAGAAACCGACTGTTGATGGTACTTAAATATCAGCCATTTTCCTGAAACTTGTTTCTTGCCAGTTCCAGTTTTATATAAACAAATCAAGTTGCATTATTTACCTTGTGTTCCTATTTGACTTTTAAAATGCCCATTTGAGAACAAGTTGAATGGGTTTTTTTGTGTTAGGAGTTGCTGCAGGCATCAGGTGCTCCCTGAAACATACCTGATTGTGTATTTTATCTGCTAATAGATGTAGTGTAGGTGCACCAGATAACTAGAAGGTCAAGATCAGAGTCTATTAAAATGGTATTAGAAACATTTGGTCCAAAAATGTTCAAACCTTGTATGCATTACAGGAGGAAGATTAAACATGGCACTGTTACATTATCTGCGTCATCGATAGATAAAAATCAAAGTGTTAAGAGCTATGGTTTTCAAAAGCTAATCTCAGTGCTAAAACACACCTTCATGCCTCAGCATTGCGTGTAAGGAGACAGCAAGGTCTACAATAGCATTCTTAAGTGATAATGGTATCTAATTACATGGTACTTATTGTTTCCTGTATCACCTGCCAGGACTACAAAACCACCAGTGACAGTCAAGACCACAGTTTCAGTATATTCTCCCACACGAAATGCTCTTTTTTTCTCCCTGTTATGCATCTAACTGGTCTTATATGCTCTGGTGTCCCATCAGAGGTATATTTTAGATGTTATACTAATAAATCTTGAGTCTTGGGGGGAAAAAAGCTTATGCTTTTTGAAGAGTTGAGAGTGCTGTCTTGCTCAGCATGGTCTCCCAATGCACTGAAGGTGAGGTGGGGCCCCATCCTCATGTGTTGGATGTTGATTATGCCTCGACTCTATGTCTGACTAAATAGACCTGCATCTGATAAGCTGCTTACGTCGCTTCCCAAGTGTCAAAGACACTTCACCAGCTTAAGCTGACACTGGCTGAAAATTAACTTGCTGACCTCTTTGTCCTTGTTTGTTAGTACTACGGACTGACTGTACCAGGTACCAGCTTGAATGTGGCTTACTTTTGCAGTGCAGAATTTTAAATGAATTGAGAGGTTCACTGTGCGCTCTTCCTGTGTTTGTGCCACTTGCCTTTGGCTCTCAGGATGCTCTGAACAAAGAATTTAGCAGTGATTAAACTCCGCTGCACCCTGCATTGTGGCACAGCATGACCTTGCCTATGCAGATAGAGCCAAATGGTGTAATTACTGCGTTTAAAAAACCCCACAACTCTGCCTGACTGCTCTCTCTGCAGGGGTTTGAAAACATTTGCAATGGGTCTTAGCTGAGCTTTGGCTTGCCTGCTTTGGCCCCTTCATCAGGGCTAGAAGAGCTGGGCGTGCTGGGAACTGCGTTTGAACCCTTCCTCTGAATTCATGCACAGAAGAATGTGTCATGTTTGGGAAGCAGGGAGGGTTAAGGCTCCCAGCAGAGTTGTACTGGGAGCGTGAGAAGTGAGGTAAAACACAGCAGTAGGATTTCGGTGCAGCGTAGCCTCGGCACCGTTCCAGCTCACAAGAGCTAATGGTGACTGGAGGGTTCTCAGAGATGAATCCAGCCGTGGGCTCTCCAGCCGAATTCAACTGCTGAGGATCAGCAGAGCCTCCACCCCCGCCTCATGCTATTATGGGAGCAGTGAGGGCAAACAAATGTGTGCTGCTCTTCTATCCCTTCCCACTTTTCAAATGGGGCAGAGGATCTCTTCAACAGCTCGCTCTGGGGACAGATTCCGAGGCAACCTGGGGAGGCTGAACGGGACCTCTGCCTTGCCACACAAAAAGCCCGGAAAGCCGAGGTGAAAGGGGACCGCAGGGCGCACAGGGGCTGACCTTGCCGGTAGAACTCTTCGCAGACCCGTTCGCTCCACTGTTTGCTCAGATCCCAGAGCCGGCACGGGTTGCAAATGTCAGCACACTTCAGTGCAATCTGAAAGCAGAGAAGAAAAAGTAGCAGTGAGAAAAGACACGATGGTCTAGCTGCGCTTCAGCAGTACATCTGCAGCCATGAAACTCCCAGGCCTCCCCTCTGATGCTGGTAAGGGTTAAGATCACCTTTTAGAGACTTGGGCTCACCCAAATATGCCTTTTGAGGAAAGAGCATTTCTTTAAGCCGCACACAAAACTTTCATTCAGTCCTCCGCTTTACTGTAGTGAGAAAAAGAGGAGGGCTGAATTCCAAGGCTGCGAAGTCTTTTGGATATTCCTTGCAAGGAACAAGCCAACAAAAGCCTCAGGCTGGCTCCTGCTGACTCCCTGGCTCAGCATCCACGGCGGATGACAAGGAAGGGAAGAGCCAAGCTGGTGTATTTAGGCATCATTTCTCTGCGGTCTCAGTGACTGACCTTGCATCTCACTTCAATTACACTTCATCTTAATGTCTGCGTATTTTTGTTTACAAAGCTAAGCACAGGGCTCTCCGCACTGCCCTGGCTTGGTTTCACTTAGTTAACTAGTATTTTTAAGTGCTTTGCAGGGGAATGAGTACAGGAGGGCAAGAGGTTTTCAAAATCGAGTAACTGCTTCAGAAAAGTAAACTATGTAATATTCTGCCTTACTGCCTTGGAACAAGATGTCGTGTGCCTCCCTGCTTCACAGACTGAATACAGTCAGTTGGCCTGACAGAGGTCAGAAATCATTCTGGCACTCGGGAGGAAAACATAAGAAATATTTCCTGTATAAATTCAGGCCTGTGAACTGGACAAGGGAAGTCTCCAAGCTGTTTTTCTCTCTGGATTAAATTCATTAGCCAAAATGTTACTATTACAAGGACCTTTCAAACATTCTTTAATTTATCCTGATCAATCAGGTTTTCTCAATACTCCTTTTTTTATTTTCTTCTCCCACAACTAATCCACCAGGTAAGTAACTCTCACTACATCCTAGGTCCTATCTTCAGGAAAGTGCATAGGAAACTTTTTGCTGTAGTTGAGATCCGCAATCCCTCTGCCTTTGGCATTTGCACAACTTCCTTGCTTAATCTGTTCAGAAATATGATGACCCCATCGTCCTGCCCTGCATGGCCCACCCAGGACTCTTTCAGAAGACCATGCTTGATGTAGTGAGCGGATCACTACATTTCCTATGCTGCTGGAGGGGGAAGGATTAACAGACCAGCTCTTCTTTCCTTGGAGCTGTCACCTTTCCTGTAAGCTCAACAAAGCAATAACATGTAGATCTTTGTTTTATAAAGTGTAATGATTATTTTATATATTTCCTTTGTATATTTAAGAGTGAAGGTAAGGTAGTTTCTCTGGATAAGCGTGTATTATCACAATAATGCTTTAATAGGGAGAGGTTTACTCTGAGGTGCCTGTTGACAACTGCAGCTTATCTGGAAGAACCAGTCCGAATCTATTATGATTTTTAAATACAGCATGGATTCTTCATTAGCTGGTCAGATCCACTGGAGAAGCACCTGCTGCCATGGCAACAGTTGTCTCTGCAGAGGCAGTTTCTGAACATCCATCACAGGAACAGGCCTTGGGCATCTGATGTCAGGCTCTCTTGGAAAGAACATGGACGGGGGTGTGTGTGTGTCAGTGTTCTTTCCATTTCTGTACAGTGCTAGAAAATAACACCAGAGGAGGGACATTTACCAGACGAGAGGCTATAATCCAAGCATCACCCAGCAAGAGAAGCAGTAGTTGGGAAATGAAATGATTTATAGCTTATCTTCATTTTTCTGCCTTGGACACCCTCCTGTATCTGCTGCACTCACAGCTTTTAAACTCAAGGAAATGGCATAAGGAAATACTGGAGGCACCTTACGCTTGCCTGACATGCCAGGTGGCAGAGGGAAAATGTTTATGGAGATGGTTAAGGAGATGCTGATGTCCAGAGACACTACTGTAAGCTCTTCTAACATACGAAATCCTGTGACTTGGAAAATGAATTAAAACAACAGTGAAAAAAAGATTTTTTTTTAAAGTTACCTGAAGCATAAAATGTCTGTCTTGTGCATCCTCCAGCCTCAGATCCTGATTGTCAAGGTGAGATTTCAGACGGATCAGGAACTCGTTCTGCCTGTTGATGTCTGTTGCCAAGATCAGGGAACCCAACTGCTGCTCAATGTCCTGCCTATATTTAAGGAAAATAAGGTCCTTCAATTTGCAGAACCATCAAACCATTAAAACAACCAGCTACGGATCATAGCATCAAGCTTCCTCTTTCTTTACGGATCCAGTCTGGTCTGTTTGGCCAGTGTCTGCTGGGGTTTGCAGGGTACAACTGTTCTAGTACAACTGCCTAAATGGGTTCAGGAGGAATAGATAATGTAGAAGAAAAATACTTGCTGGCATAGGTGGTTCCTAAAGCTTCTGGAAAGTGCTAGGAACAGTTTGGGGGTAATAACAGCATGATGCATCTAGAAAAATGCTCACATCTTATGTCAGCTGCTCAGTGTTGGGTGGTGAATACTGCAACTGTGAAGTTGCAGTTGAAGTTGTGAAGGACTTGGACTGAAGTTCTTTAAAGTATGACTGAATTTGGTGGTCTGCTGCAAAGGTTTTCGGGAAGGATGTGGAGCTTATTGCTTACAGGTAACTTGTTTATATTCTTGGTAAGGTGACATGTGATTAAAACTTAGGTTGTTCACTGGCTCGATCTCTATTCCTTGTTGGGAGGAAGTGCACAAAACCAGCAGGTAAAAAATTAGCATCAACTCAGCCAAGGTGCTCATGTTGCTGTTGTGTTTTTTTTTAAATTTACTCTAAAAGATGGTGAAAACTGAGCCACACCTCCTCAGTCAGGTGTGGAAGTCCTGAGCTGCCTGACCAACTCCTCCCTCCATTTTAATTTCATGCTTTTTAATCACTCCATACTCACTCTCCATATTTGGTTGGTGCTATGTAAAACAAAAACTACCAACTATGGATCTGAAAAGGTCCACTCCTGCTGGGGCTCCCAGTGGTCACTGTCAGTGACTGTTCCTGTCCTGCACAAGTGGCAAAGTCTTAGAAAATATTTCGGCTGTATAACTTTGTCTCATGATCTCATACTGGCGCCAAGCGAGGGCAGGAAGTTCAGCCTGCTCTGAAGCCTGTGCCTCTGTTGCTAGTCTCCTTTTGAGAAGTGTGATGGAAGCCATGGACTAGTTTCAGTGATGCATTTCCTCCAATGGACACTTACGTCACCTCCTTGGGCAGATGGGCGAGGAGCCGTGACTCTCGAAGCATGCCTATCGTGGATCGCCAGTGGTGATTTTCCAGCACTGAAACATTCTAGGGAGGAATAAAAGGGATAAATTCAAGGACTGGGCAGGTAACCATGGTACAGTTTTGCCCTATCACATGACACCTAGAGCTGGCTGGAAGTGCTGTAGCATGAGCCTAAAATGTGTGCTCTTTAGCCACCTTTTGGATCTGGGGAATTGGTCTGGATTTCTAGAGTTAAGGACCTTGTGCTGGAAACCTAGGTAAGGTCAGCCCTACAGCCCTGCTGTTCTACAAATTCTGAGCCCTGCTGTGAACAGCGGAGCTGATCTCAACTGAGTGGGAGGTAGCTTGCATCCTAACAGATTTATTAACAAGTGAATTAAAGCAGGGGTGCAAAATCCTACTTCTACCTCCTACTGATCCAAGGTTGACTTCTCAGCTTCTACAGTTTGAATGTGGAGTGGGCATGAGAAAGCAAGCCAAACTGCCAGATTTCCCTTGGAGCCAGGGAACTGGGAGCTGCCTGCAGCTGCTCAGTGAAAGCAAGAGTATCGCTGAGCATCTGCAGGCTTCGGCAACTTAGTCTGCAACAAATTTTGTATTGTTTTTGTTTCTTTGCTTCCAACTGAGTGGAACCCAAGCGGAAAAATTCCTAGGGAACAGAAACCCAGAAACTTTCTAGGTTGTTTGTAAATTAGAACAATTTAGGTTTCTTTTGTCTAGTGACTTTCTGTTATTATCCTAATATGCCACGCGTTTGCCAGTCATTGCTCATTTTGTTCAGAGTACTTTCTACCACTGAGCACCTCAGAAACGCCACTTGCTTGGAAACTTCTAATGCAATTCTTCTAATTCACAAACGCATCTGCTTGCTGCAGAGCAGCAGCCCAACAGAGCACCCCTCCAGTGAGCAGCACACTCCTCAGTTATCCACAACATGCACTGTGTGAACGAGATGCCAGTCTCCTGGCAATAGGGACACTCTCGGCAGAGTTAAGGCATCTGATCCCCAGACTGGGAAGTTTGTGGCTCCACCCCATCACTGCCCAGTGAAAACTCAGAATCCCTCTCTCCAGCCATTGTTAATCTCTGTCTCCTTTCTGCACAGCCCCACAACTCTGAAGTGTAGCTGTGTTAGGGCTGCCTCTCCTGTTGGATGTGATGCTTCTCCAAGGGGGACTTCTCCTTAAGGCTGCCCTGTTCTTCTCCATTATCCTGCCATATCTACTGACTATTGAAACACTAAACATTGGCAGTAACCAAGATCCAGTTTGCATTTTGATCATCTTCTCTGGTTTTTTTTTCTTGAAATTTCCGTGCAAATTGGATTGACTTCCTATTATAGTATTTTCTGCAGTATATTGTGTTGCTTTTATATTCACACACTCACTAATATGTTGCTTTCGTATTTCTTTTTTTGTTAGTTTTTTGTTTTCTGGTGTTTTTTATTTGGGGAATTTTTTTGTTGCTTTTCTGTTCCCCTAATAGAAATCATAGCTACTGGGGTGAAAAACAAAACCAGACGCAACCAACCCCAAGACTTCACAATCGTGCAAAGACTAAGACCTTTCCCTTGGAAGAGCTGACAGACTCAAGAGTCAAAATCAGCTACGCAATATCTAAATTATTTTTGACAGCAATTCTGTTAGTTAGCCAACTTAAATATCCCTCTTCTCCTTTTGCCTAAATACATCAGGATGCACTTTTGCAATCCTGCACTCTGACCAAGTAAAATAAGGGAATGTAATAATACATTGGGTTTTTTTCTTCTTTCACCTCCCTAATTTCCAAACTGCATCCTCATCCCAACAGTCACCCCAGATCCACAGGCTGCCATCTTCCTGCCCTAAGGTAAATCTGACAAGCCCTGTCTGACTGTCACCTTTGGCTTTGGGAAAGGCTTATGCTGATTTAAGACAATGCCCATGCACAGTTCCTGTGGCCCCGGTCTGACTACACCCTTGAAGCATCCCAACCAGAGAGATTCCCCCTCAGAGCACCCTGTGCTCCCACGTCCCCTCCAGCAGGGCAGGACTATTCACTGGGAGGAGCTAGTGCAGCAGCACCCCTCCCTTAACCAGGGAATTATACTCCATGGATGCAGTCGCTTTTTGGCCATGCTGAAGGCCAGCAAGAACAGACCTGGATGTATAGGTATCTGAGATCTTCTCACATCCAACTACGAGTTACTCAAAGGAAAAATCACAGAATCACAAAATCATAGGGGTTGGAAGGGACCTCAAGAGATCATTGAGTCCAGCCTCCCTGCCCCCCTCCAAAACAGGTTCCCTAGGACAGATCACACAGATAGGTGTCCAGACACGTCTTGAATATCTCCAGAGAAGGAGACTCCACAACCCCCCTGAGCAGCCTGTCCCAGGGCTCTGTCACCCTCACTGTGTAAAAGTTCTTCCGCATGTTGGTGCGGAACTTCCTGTGCTCCAACTTGCAGCCATTGCCCCTTGTCCTGTCTCCACAGACCACTGAAAAGAGGCTGGCTGTTTCCCCCTGTGTCCCACACTTCAGATATTTATAAACATTAATAAGATCCCCTCTCAGTCTTCTTTTCTCAAGGCTGAACAGCCCCAGTTCTTTCAGCCTGTCCTCATAGGGGAGATGCTCTGGGCCCTTAGTCATCCTTGTAGCCCTTCATTGGACTCTCTCCAGGAGATCCCTTTTTTACACCAGAACTGGATACAATACTCCAGGTGGGGCCTGACCAGGGCAAAGTAAGCAAACTGAGGTATCCACCCCAGAGTATTTCCACTTCTGTAAGCTTCTGCTCTTTGCCTGATGCTGTAGGAAGAACTTAAACAAAGCTGCTGTGCTGTCAGGTTTCCCACACTCAAAGCACATGGAAGAGGGAAAAGGAAAGGCCAAGTTAACAAGCGACAACTAAGCATGAAGTCATATGACTCCCTCTATTAAATGCAAGCAGCCAGAACCCCTGAAGCTGCTGCCAACAATTAGGAGAGTCAGCTATTCCACCTTATTAAGACTAATTGCCACGAGCTATCTGATTGCCTAGGCTGGTGGGGAGATAGCTCATGCAGGGAAAAGTCCACGTGCTGCCTTGCACACTGTCTTACTCTCTGGTCTGTGACCTTCTATGAGCCATTCAAGCCGCCATGCTTGACATATGCATTTAGAAAAGAATAATAACTGAAGAAAGAAAGACTTGCTGTTAGCTAGGTGCAGAGAAAACTTCAATTTTAACTGAGCTGAAGGCAATCTAAATTTCTTCAAATCTGATCATCCGTTCTTAGTCATTGGGCAATTGGTTTAACTACACAATGTTAAATACCTGAAAATGGTTCTTAAATTAGAAATGGTGCTTTTAAGAAGACTGCAAAGTAGAACTGTCATAACTGATGCCCAAAATGTTATTTGCCTTTTGCATTTACAGGCATCTATGTTAAAGTTGTAAAGTGTTCTTTCATAGATTTCTGAAATCTGGTTTGATGTACGTTATCACTGCAAACTTCTAATTTATTCCCCTTTGTTTAAGAGCTAGACAAAGATAGATCTTAACACTCTATTACTGAAGTTATAAAATCACATTTTATTTACATCAATGCTATTAGATTTCTTAAGAAATTAGTAAATAATTTTCAGTAAAATACAGTTTTGTTTTGTTGGTTTTTTTAAAAAGCAGGACAACTTTTTCTGGTGTAAGGTCTGATGTGGAGTTTTGGATAAATACAAGACAAGACTGTATCAGGCTGAGCAACCTTGAATTGTACACTGCTTTCAGAAAAAAGAAGCAGAAATGATGTTGGATAAGAAAAATGTATCAACCAGAGACCTAAGACAATGATTATCAAGCATGAATAAAACTTTAATTTTTCATTTTAACGGCCAATGAAAGTTAGAAGTGAATCTGTGTCACATAAGAAGGAATGGTGGTTAGCTCCTCACAGGGGGCCAAGTGACCTCCAGGTCCTTGCTGTCACGTTTTACTCTCTCAACTGTCTTTGTAATGCTAGAGACTTGAATGCTAGACACATTTTTTTGTGGAAAATTATGGTGCCTCACATGCAATAGTCTCTTGTGGAAATTACCCCACAGATTACCAAAAAATGTCTTCTGTCATAAAATATAGATTTCCTTTGAAAATGAGTATCGAAAGTTGTGAGCTTCTTGGTGATGACACCCACCTTCCTGAAACATGATTCTGCTCACATATACCCTTCAGAAGCTGTCAAACACTTTGCATCTTTGTCAAATACTGACTGACCTCATTTTGCAAAACCTTTTTTCCATGTAATTTGAACATGAAGTTCCAACTTAAATTTATGATCAAGAGCAAAGAGATGTCATAAACAGATAACCCTAAGTCTCAGTTATTTCTGTCTCAGTGACAGATGCCTGCCAACGATTTTAAAACTTACTACCACTTGATTATTTTTCTGATTAGTCCCAGCAGTTCTGTGGCTCTGCTATTTAAAAACCCAAAATCCTACAACTTTTTTGTTTCAAGCACATGTTAAAAGTACTAATCTTGAGAACAATATAATTCATTGCTTTAAAGACTATTCACTGAATCTAAATTTTTGACTAAAACTGTTTTCAGCAAAACTTTTTTTTACAGGTGTTCATGCACTGTATACTACTACAATCTGTACTAAAATATGTTAATATATTACTGTTTCCCACTATTAATTTGAGGAGATGTTTATGCCTTTTCATAGGTTTTTGTGGAACAGCTCTACCCACTCCTCAAAGGATCTTTAACACAACCTTCCCAAAGTCCCCTAGTTTAGTCCCCTGGCTTTTCTCCCTCTCCATGCAGTCAGCCTGACATTTGGAAAAAAACAGAACAAAATGCACCGCACATATCCAGGATGACAAGTCTTGATTTACCAAGTTCATGTAGAAAGGTGCATAGCTGTCAGTGAGGCTTCTTCAGACAGGTTAACTGTTAAATTGGGATACTCTGTTTCTGATACCTTATTAAAGAGGCTGAAGTTGGCTCTTCTGAAGGCTACAAAGCAATACCATCTCCATTACCATCTCCATTTAGTAGCTGTGCATTATGATTAATGCAAGCATAATGTCCTGGGCTGCATCAGGAACAGCGTGACCAGCAGCTGGAGGGAGGTGATTCTCCTCCTCTACTCTGCTTTGGTGAGACCCCATCTTGGACTATTGCACTCAGCTCTGGAGTCCCCAGTACAGGAAAGACATAGAGCTGTTGGAATGTGTCCAGAGGAGGGGCATGAAGATGATCACGGTGCTGGAGCACCTCTCCTCTGAAGACAGGTTGAGTTGGGCTTGTTCAGCCTGGAGAAGGCTAAGGGGAGACCTAATTACAGCCTACTAATACTTAAAGTGGTCCTACAGAAGAGTGGACAAGGGACTTTTCATCAGGGAGTGTAGTGATAGAACAGGGAGGGTAATGGCTGAAACAGGGCAGGTTTAGGTTAGATGTTAGGAAGAAATTCTTCACTATGAGGGTGGTGAGGCACTGGAACAGGTTGTCCAGGGAAGTGGTGGCTGCCAACCTCCCTAGTGGTGTTCAAGGCCAGGTTGGAAGGGGCCTTGAGCAGCCTGTTCTAGTAAGAAGTGTGTGGCAGGGGAGTTGGAACTTGATGATCTTTAAGGTCCTTTCCAGCTCTAACCATTCTGTGATCTATGATCTTTGAAGTCCCTTCCAACCCAAAGCATTCTATGATTTGATGAAAATGATTTCTGGCATTGCTCCAGCATGTATATGCCAGGGTAATGTAAAGAGTAGAGATGTGCATATATAATCCTGTCTACACGCATGCAAAGATTATACACATAAGACAGTTGTGGAGAAATTCCAGTTCTACAGTGATTGCCATGCGCAAAAACTAACAAATATATTCAAAAAAAGGCCACAAAAATCAGGGAGGGACAGTTTCATTGATAGGTGTTGAACAAGAGGGTCTGTGTTGTTCTTTCAGGAAGTCTTCTACTGCTGCTTGCCAGAGCAGGGAGGATGTATTCCAGGTGAAGGACAGCTCTGTACTTATCCCAGGTTTATGTTTCTCTTTGAGATCTTTTGCTGGCTGCTCTTAGAAACAGGATACTGGTCTAGACAGCCTGTGGTGTGACCTATGGTGACTGTTTGAACTTCTTTCATATCTCCAGGCATGTTTGGGTAAATATATACAACTTTTCCCTTGGCTTCCTCTATTTTTTTTTTAATTGCAGTATTCAGTAAGTGTTTAATTTTACTAGAGCCATGTGAAACAAAAGTTTCTTTTAATGCAGCAGTGATTTAGAACATGCCTGCTGCTTGCTTGCTCACCAAAGGAAGATGGAAGTACCAATTGTCTCTCTGTGACTTGAAATCTCATACCCACAGTTCCTTACACCAGATACTCTATGGCAGAAGTAACTCATGCAACTGATTCGGCTTAAATGACCTCCACAAAATCTGACATTTACATCTTCTTTCTCATGTGTATCAGCTTTGCTGAAGGAGAGACACCCAGTGAGAAGCTGAGCTGAAATCTTCCAGACTCTACAGTGTGGGTTGATTTGACCAACACCCCTCCACTGCCAGATTTCAGCATGAAATTTTACTGCAAATTGCTTACACTCTCCTTGACACCATTTTACATATTATCAACTTGATGAGCAGTTTTACCTGGTACAGGCTGGCAAGGTGGTGTTTAGTTTTGATCAGAAAGGGCTGGTTGACCCCTGGATGATCCACGTCGTGAGCTGCAGCAGCCAGCAGTCCGAGCATGACGTCCGACGGGGTGAGGAAGTTGGCAAGCTGAATAACACACGTTAATCACAAGAACAACGTGAACAGTACACATTTTTCTTTTGGCAAATAAAGGAACCAGCTAATATTATGACATTGCTCAGTTTTGTAGAACAGTACACAAATGTCAAATATAAAATAAACTGTGAATGTTTTTAAGGTGACTGTTGAACAAACATCTATAAAGATATCAGACTGTTTAGTCATATTTTATTACATCTTTTATTACCTCTATTGTTTATGGCAAAATAAGGATCACTGTTATAGAAGGGTGCTTGAGCTCTGACTAAAAGAGTCAAGTTTCAAAAATTAAGTTAGTATACTAGCAGGTTGGCATACATTAGCACCCATGATAAGGGCTCAGCCTCACACAGTATTTAGTAATACCAACAATATATCAGGCTTCATTTTTGAGTACAACTCTGTGCTGTAAAAGAGAGTTTAGAAACTTCTGAAATATCAAAAGTGGCTGCTGGGTATCTCATTTCAAATTGAAGTATTTTATTCAAGAATGTAATTTACCTTTCTAACTTCAGATATCCAAATTTGAAAACCTGCCCAGATTTTTTTCCTACCTATACAGCTTATCATTCAGAAGCAAATTGTGTTATCATTGGGAAAAAAAAATGAAGTCTTAGCATTTTCTGTTTCAGAGCATGAGGTAGTTATTACTGGCCTGATGAGCTGAAAGCAGCACCCTGTGAGGAGAAATGAAGAGCAGTAGGGTACAGATTCTGGATATGGGTTGTCCTCTGCATTTTTTCACAGCAGGGACCTGCAGATCTTGCAAGAGATGGCAATACGGGAGAGCTGGGTCCTGCTCCTGTCCTCGTTTGCCATTACTATATTCTAGTCTAACAATTTGGTAGCAGAACTTCCCTTGATTTAAGTCAAGCCAGGAAAGATTGGTTAGATTCTCACACCGTGGCTCACCATTACAGTATTACAGTGCCTTCCAGCAACACACAAAGCAATGTCACACCCGCATGTTGTGAGGGCTTGCTGCAGCAGCCAAAAGCTGCTGGTCACCTGTGCAGAGGACACCCTCGCAACAGACCCAGTCAAAGGGAACGATTTCCCCTTCCTCCGGTGCTGCACTGCCAAATTTGGTATTTTGAAATATTGATGCTTGGTGGAACTCATGTGACAGCACTTGATATGGCACTTGTGTGACGACAAGTGACTCTAGTAGCTTGTTTAAAGCACCTATATTCTGTATCTGAGTCTGCTATTGCCTTGCTGCTAACTTCAAATACACAATCATTTTCTGCTATCTGTAAAATGTTTGGTTTGGGATTTTTTTTATAATCCTGGAGAAAAAACAATGAGAATTATCTGAAAACAACATCAGAAAGGTTGTCATTACCTTGGGCTCCCTCAGGTAGCAGTGCATAGCTTGAGTGACATCAGCAGCATGGACAGCATTGTGGTACGGGTTTTGGCTATGGTAATCTTCTTGAACCATAACTGGGAACCAAAACAGAAAATAAAGACCCTTTTGTCTCTGAATGCCATGGCCACAAGTGGGAACTGGATTTAAAACACAATTTGAGGTTTTACAGTCAGCTGCCTAAGGAAGTTTCTTCAAATATCTGCAGCTTACTTAGACTGGTGCTCTCACTGGAATACCTTTAGAGAAAAAATGCATGAAAGGATTTGTGAGGCCCAAGGGGATATGCTGAGTCTAGTTCATAAATCAGCTCTTTCTTGCCTTCGTGAAGGCTTTCATTCAGGAGTAAAATAAATAAGGAAGAGAGGCAAATTTATCCACAACGGAGTGTAATTATTTACGCTGCTGTCATAGGGGAGTAATGTCATTAGGCAGTACCACCTATTTTACCGTGGCAGGGGGTGAGGCTCTGAATATCCTGGCATTGCCCGTTATTTGACTGACTAGCAATGGTCAAAGGCATTCCTACATCCTCAAAAGAAGTAAAAGATAAAGCATTGGGGTACCTGGCGCAAAATCTTCTGTGATAATTTTAGTCACATCCATGTATCCTTTTTAAAATACTCCTCCCTCTTATGTAAGTGTGCAGTGCTGGAACTGGCCCAGCTGGAAAACTGAGCAAGAACCTTTAACTCTCCGCTTCCACTCACATGCAAGACCACCAAGGTGTGTGCTTCACACTCATCTCTTCCTTGCAGCAGTGCCAGCACCATTAGGTGGTCTCAGGGCGACACCACGTGAACAGCGGAAGCTGCCTGTGACCTTGCCCAAAGCACGCTCCTACACACTGTCAAATTAATCAAACAGAAGGGTAACAGGCAAACTTCCCATGGCACTGGGGAACGCCAAAGAAGTCCTAGCCTTCGGTTTGTTTCCAGCTTCACAAGGATTTGAAGTTACAGCGGGTAATCCCTTAAACCCTGGATCTCTCTAGCTCTAATTATCTGAGTGCCCACTTTACAGCCGCCCGCAGGAGTCAGAAACAGAGGGGAGATTTTGTTTGTCTCCACACCAGAGGAACGCTTTCCCCAAAGTGACAATTACGCAGTCTTAAAGAAGAGACCTAGCCTTTGAAGCTCTCTCTGACAGCTGGCATTCAGCTGCATTCAAAACATGATGCAAAGAGTAATTGATTTTGGCCAATTTCTTCTTTTGGTTCGCTGACAGCATGGGGCTAATATTTCTGTTGGCAGTAACAGCAGCAGGGGCTTTCATCAACACTATTCAGTGCAGACAGCTTGATATAATTTGTTAAATTTTGCACATAAGCTTTTAACTGCCCTGGGTCTCAGTGGTCTATTTGTCACTAAAATAATGGCACTGCACCACAATTGTACTGTGCACGAGTAGGTTCTGCAATGTCTGTCTGTCTGTCTGCCTGTCTGTGTGGGCCTACTTGGCCAGCCACATCTCTGCATGGCGTATTTTTATAAAAAATCACCAACTGAACTGTGGTACTGGGATGCTCCAGCCCAGCACAGAGGCTTCTGAAGTCCCTCCACTGACTTTGCAGCTACTGAACCAAGTACCTGGTTGCTTGTAAATTGTATGCTAATATATACCATAGGAATGCTTTACATTTGCAGCAACATCATGATTTTAGACGGATACACAGAGCACGCCCCAGTGCCACCATTGATGGCATACTTAAGCTGTGAACTGCATTAAAAAATGGCTTTGAGGTGAGCACTTACCTAAAAACCTGTGTAATGTAACCATATCTAACTGGAAATGGTGAATAAGTCCATGCACGTTGAAGAGGTGACAAAGCAGTGTTACGAGACTGTTACCTAGAAGCAGAAAGGAACAACTCTTAGATTCCTTTAGCATATAGTTAGAAAGCAACCAAGACTACAAGTCTTGGTAATTTCCTGGTAGCTCATGTCCCCTCAGCTCCTATCCCCTTAGCTCCCATCATATGAGTTTAGATGACACTCACAACTACTCAAAAGTAGTTTATACAAATGACTTCTACATATAAGCAAGATTTGATGGCACAGCTGTTATCAGTGGAGTGTTGTTCTTGTGTCTGGATGCCACAAGCGCATGTTTGCTGATTCAACATGACATGCAAGGCAAACTGACATAGTTTTAACTAGAAATCAGGCTTGTTCATAAGACATCACCTTCCTAATCCAGGTCTACCTCCAGAAACAACAGGAGAATAGCTTTTCTGTCACCTCACATTGCTATACTGTACTAATTCATTAATTACTGAGAAATCAGTAGTTTTAAATTATTTTAAAAATTATTATTATTTTCCACGTGGCTGTAGAAACAGGTAATACCTAGCTCAGCTACAATTGCATCTGATAGTGATGATGCAGACAGTGAAGAATGAATTGCAGCATTTATGGTTTCAAATCCTATAGTAATGTTGTCCTGGGCTTGCTGTGAATCCAGTACTGGGAACACTAGCAAAATTGAGCCTAATTAGCATTACATGATCAATTACATATACACACAGTATTTTAACAAGTTTGAACCACGTAATTCAGCAGCAGTGTCTCCAGAAAAGTTAGGGGAAACAAAGCCCAAACCAACCCACCCATACAACATCTAAATGCTGTTTGAAGGGAGTCTTCATATTTAATGTAGCCCAGAAAAGAAAATAAACAGATGTATGAAGAGGACATGGAAGCTTATTTGGCCTTGACTACTGAGCAAGGCTGCAGAAAGGTAATATAGAAGAGCCTTTAGAAGCCTTTGCTTCCCTTGCCATTTGTAGTCCTTTCCAGTCTGCGCTGCCAGTCACTCAGCTTAAGTATCCTCTAAAACAACTGTTTTCTATGTCTCCTGCCCCAGCCAAACCTAATTAGATGGAGAGTTAGGAATGAGGGATCTCTTCTCTATGAGCAATATAGAAAGGAGAAAGGTGTGATCGTGACCCTCTTCAGCAGTTACCTGATCAAGAGGTGTTGCCTAGACATTGGGGTATTGTGTGTGGTGTTACAAGTACATATTTAGACAAAATATTTCACAGATTTTTACTCTCTTAATGAATTTCCTAATTTTGCCGCTGAACAGAAGTAAGGGCACCTTTGGTGACAGGTATTTAATGTTGATAGTAATCAACTTCTTATGGAGGTCTGGACTTGGCAACCAATGGATCCAATAGGTGTATTTGGAATTTCCCAGGTAAAGGAAACTGAAACACCTCCTTGAAAAGGCGACCATAAGAAATATAGGAGAATTAAGCATTATTTCAGGGGGAACTGGCCAGCCCCTTTTCAGTGGTCTGTGGGGATAGGACTAGGGGCAATGGCTGTAAGCTGGAGCACAGGAAGTTCCGCACCAACATGTGGAAGAACTTTTTCACAGTGAGGGTGACGGAGCAGTGGAATAGGCTGCCCAGGGAGGTGGTGGAGTCTCCTTCTCTGGAGATATTCAAGTCTCGTCTGGATGCCTGTCTATGTAATATGAGATAGGGAGCCTGCTTTGGCAGGGGGGTTGGACCCGATGATCTCTTGAGGTCCCTTCCAACCCCTAAGATTCTGTGATTCTGTGATTATCCTATAGTTGTGAACGTTCTAGCAAAAGCCTGAAAATGCTCATGGATATGACTTTAAGAGAAGTTAACTGTGTCCAATTTCTCTTCAGTAATCTAAACTGAAAACATTTAGCAATTATTTAACTAGGGCTTTTTTTTTTTATAATAGCCATATATGAGAGATTAAAATAAAAACTTTTTAATAATTACATACCATTTGTCAAGCGGTCAAATAAGAAAATGTCAAAATCCCACATCCCCACTTTGGATAGCATGTGCTAGAAGAAAAACACAAAAAGGCAAATCACTGGTACGTCCAAGTGTGAAGCAGATTTAAATTATTACTCCACATTAATCAATCACATGATTGGTTGCTGCAGCTTCAAAGTTTTGTTCAGGAGAGCTATAGAGATGTATTTGAAATATCAGACACTGGGAAACAAATTTAGCCATACTGCATAAAATATCACTTGCACTCTTAACAGAGGAGGTTTTGAACCTGACACCAAAAATATCTTATAAATGGAGTTCAAAACATGGAATAATATAACCTAAAATATTATGAAAGTATTCCCTTTTACTGCAAAACTTTTTTATTGTTCTTTCGTGTCCCCACATGGATCCAGTACACATTCTCTTAGGTTTTTTATTCCAGTAAAACACAGTCCTAGCTCTTATGGTGAATACGACTTAGATTTTGCTAAACAAACCAATACACAGTAACAGCTTTTAGAAACTGAGATATCGTGCTTCTGTGAAGCCCCCTCAGCCATGCAAAAGAATCCATCACTGCTGCCATGTACACAGTTTTTGCAGCTCCATCACTTTAGTCAAGAGACTTGAGTCTGGACTAACTGTATGAGCTACGATGGCGAATCAAATGTGCATTCACTCCCGTCACTTAGTCTATATTCAAACCAGTTCTGGATTCTTAATTACTTTCCAACACCTGGCACGTAAACTCCTCTCACAGAGGATAAAAACTGCCTAGGCACGTAATCCCAACGCCATCAGTTGTGCAAGTTTTTGTTAGAAAATACATTTTGAAACAAGTACAAAGAGCTGTAAAACAAGAGAATTATGTTTGGATTATTGTGAGGTTCCTTGCAGTGATTGCTCCTGGTTTCCTAGGCTTCGTCACTGCGGAGAGCTACTGTGAGTTGCCTGATAGCTGCTCTGTACCAGCTGAGAGACAGCTGCCTTTTCTTCAAGCAGATGAACTAAATCCTGTGTCGAGGCTGCACTTAAATCAGTATCTCAGCCAGGGTTCCTTCATCCTCTAATAAATTCAGATTATAATTTCAGTTGACAGACTCTGAAAATG
Source organism: Laterallus jamaicensis coturniculus (assembly GCA_022605575.1). NCBI lineage: Eukaryota > Metazoa > Chordata > Aves > Gruiformes > Rallidae > Laterallus > Laterallus jamaicensis. The sequence goes on from JAKCOX010000001.1 coordinate 65,452,218, forward strand.
CTGAATAAATGTAGGCATTTTCTTGTTGCTTCAAGGGTAAGCCTTTAAAGCTGCAACCATGAAAGGGGAACGGGCAGCCTGTTTGCTGGGAGGCAGGTTGTCTATCTGAACACTGATACAAAACAGACACTCTATGAAACATTAGTGAAAGAAATGGAGATCTGCAGACCCGTCTTACCCTTGCTTGCCCAAGGTAGTCCTCATCCAGTAGGTACAGAGAGGCTTGTGGTACAATTCCACGCAGTAACCGGGATGCATGGAAGTACCTCTGGAAACTTAACAGTCTTTTCACTTTTTTCTTGGTGCCGATTTCCCCTGAGAGCGTAGTATCTGCGAAAAGCAATCAGGACAGCAACCGTGAAACCCAAGATGAAGGGTGACATTGTCCATTATTTAATAAGAGAAACAGCAAAAAACCTTTTAAATAGTGATACACAAAATCAGTGAAGCTCACGCTTCTTGCCAAGCCACATGAAGGAGCAGTATTTGATCCCCATGCTTCAGCACAAGGTGTTTGTCTACATCAGAAAGGAATATGTTCCAGCACAAAGACTACTAACGCAGGACTCGGAAGATCTGAGTTCATCACGCTGCTTGCCACAGACTTTAATGTGTTCCAGTCTACGTCATTGCAGGGAGTGATACATCACCCAGCTGCAGGTGTCTAGAGGGAGCCAGTGACCAGACGGAGTTAGGTATGGGAAAGTTGCCCTTAATCTTCCATGCCTCTGGTCCCTACCTAACCAACTGAAAATAACATTACCTTGCTACCTCGAAGGAGTGCCACTGGAATATATTAAAGTAGCACAGCAGTAGCATACAAGGTGATCTTGGATATAAAACCAAGAAAGTGACACCAGGAGAAACAGTTTGAAAGCACGAGCGTGTGGCTCACTTGTGGAAAGCAAGAGGAAAGAGACAGAGAAGTTAAGAACAGGTTAATAATCCCTTTGTATTGTCTGCTGTCCTTCCTACATACTGTAGTTCAGTAAATGATAAATGAAAAAAATATTTTAGTTCTGTGATTTGGAGAGCAAGTACATTCAGGCAATAGGTGCATTTCTGGTTACACAACAGAGTATGTTCTTTTCACCCAGTACTAGGATAATTCTAATTCCCTAATGCTGCATTAGGATATTTTCATATAGGGCTAAATGACACAAAAATACAGTGATTAAATCAGCAATTAGAGTAATTAAATTACCTTATTGTTAGTAAGAATAATATGCAGGCTTCCTAAAACTGATAATAACTTGAGCAATTTCATCTGAAAGTCTAACAGAGCTTCAGTTACAGTTGTGATATTTTCATTTTGCAGTCTGGTGCGAATTTTGGAAAAAGGGAGGACAGAAACTGGACAGCTCTTAGAAGGTGGTGGTAAGATTCAGCACAGTTTTATTTATAAGAGGAACCTTGTAAGAAACCAAAGATTAAGCACTTCTTTCAGAAAAAAGTAATGATTGCTTGAGATAAGAAGCTGCATAGCAATTCACTGGATTTCAGGTTTAAGTAAGAGCTCAGGAAAAATATCTATGGCCTGAAGATGACTGTCTCTATTCTGCTGTTTTCATGCAAAAATGTTCAGCATTTGTTCCACTGTGAAATTAAAATATGACTTTGTATGCTGCTTTCACGAGAATTATTATTATTCTGAGAGGTTTTTCAGCAAAGTCTAATATTAAAGTTGGTTTTGGATCATAGATGGTTCAGCATTTCATTTCTCTAACAGCAGATGCATGAGCACCCTCTGTGGCAAGTTTCTCCCCTAAGCAATAGAACCACCATCGAGCAATGCACAGTCAGTTACAACAAGAAAAAAGACGTACCTACGTGCTGAGTATCAGTAATTAATGTATTTTCTTACACCAGTAAGTCTCACACTTCTTGCAGGCAGCCCAAAGGCCCCACAGAGATTTAACAGTGTAATAACACACAATAATTTTACTGCAACCTGACAAGCCGTGTGTTTTCATGTATGCAAACAGCAACAATGTCACTACTGTACCAGCCTTAAGGTTCGATTTTCATTTATGACATGCCAGCACCTGCCTTAATTCTCTCACACGTTTTAAAAGCTGGAACAACTTCATGGCTGGTTGAAGGAGTGACTAATGTAGGTGCTAACAGCTACCCAGTGACAGCAACATGTGGAGGAACTGGTAGGCTTGTTTTCACATTTCATTTATATAGTGCTGCTAAGAAGTGGCTGGCATTCAGGTTCATTCCCAGATAACAAAACACTCTTAAAATTAGTTCAGTTTTTAAACTTTTGTCAGCTGTGTCTCGACTTTCCCAACTTTCCTAATTCCATTTTTTACTCCTGAACTGTCACTGCTTTTAGGTAGCAAGTTTAAATTTTATAGTACAGAAAACTTCCCTTTTGTACATTAAAAATGAATAGTTGCTCCAGCTAATTTTTATCTATGTTAATATCTAGGGTTTTTTTCAGTAAAAGACAGATGATTGAAATTACTACCTATATTCCCATGAACTGTCATTAAAACTCACATGCAGATGAATTGCTGGGGATGATCTGAAGGTGAAGGTTTGGCACGAGTCCCAAAAAGCAGCTGTATTTTGGATTGTGAAGAAGTGGTTATTTTATCCTTTGGATTATCAGATTATTTCAATAGCACAGATAATACTTTCAAAACCCCCAGAACCACCAGGCTGAATTAAATAATTTGCTATTGTGAAACATATTTTCTGAATTGAACTATCAAACTTGTTGTCACTGCTTTGTCACATTGCTCCATATGGTTGTCACAGATTTCTACCAGAATTTAATCATCAGCAGATACACCTCTGAGACAAGACTTGCTGCTTCAGATGAGCAGAAAAGATTGCCCACAACAATCCATTGCCCTGTATTTTCATTCATAAGGGAAGGGGCTCGTAATACTGATGAAGAACGATACGAAATGTATTTTCAGAATTGGGCTTTTGACAGAACAGCCCAAATCTCACACTGGAGTCCATCCACATGTAAACAGTGGATATTATATTAAAATCACATCCTTTAGGTCATTTCAGTAATAATGGCTTTGTCCATGAATCACAGAACTTGTGATTGCTACGACCTTTAATGGAGTACTCTGCCATTATTACTATGTACCTTATTATGGTGGTGTCTGGCATAAGATTGGACTAAGACTATGCTCCACTCTGAGCACAATACACCCCAAACAACTATAATCTCATCAGCATTTTCCCCTTCCCCTCCCAAGATCAGTGTCAAACACAAAAGAAAAGCACAGCCATATGAAACTGAGAGAAAAATGACGATTAGAAAAGAAGAGCAAAGCCTGATGCAGCTGAAAGCGAACGCTGAAATTTGGTCCTCAGCTCAGCAGTTGCACCCGCATCTCCCAGCGGCACTGAGCCATTCCCAGGGCATGGGATCCAACAGCTGACACAAATTCCAGATGCAGTTTTAAGATGAAATTAAGGGCTTACGTGAATGACTTACAGTAACACGCTGAACATGTCCCTTCTTCCTTGATAACTGCAAATTTCAGTTCAAATTGTAAATATAAAATTTCCATGATGACCCTGCTAGAAGTGATATAATGACTTTGAAACGCAGAGTTATTGATAGCTATGTCTAATCAGGTTAAACTGAAGTACAAGTAAATTAATCAAAAATATCGTTACGGATATCACTGAACTTCAGTAGTGGAGCTACTGGTATGAGAACATATGCTCTGTTTTCTAGTTAAAAAACACAAGCTGCAAGGCTCACATGGGAAGGATTTAGTAATTATGTGCAATTTGGAAATGTCTGTGAAGGATGAACAAGAATGTCTTTTGTTTATAGTCATAAAACTTCCCCTGAGAACCCTGTTTATCTTTAATCATTGTGGCAACTTCTGAAAGTTTTGTTTACCTAAAAAAGCCTCATCTGTGCCTCTTAAAAGATGCATTTCCTGCGGAGTTACTGCCTAGCACGGCGGTTGGAGAATCCCTTCTTCTTACACCAGACAAAGTTATTGTAGGAATTACACACCCATATTGTATGAATTACACACACGTTCACAGGAGCGTCCACCCAAGCACTCCTCACAAAGCTTTACTTCTGCCTTCAAAAACACAGGCGGCCTGAGCTCATGGCCTGTGACCAGCAGGCAGCAAAACCAGTTGCATTTCTCCTTGGGTCACTTTACCTCCACAGCCCACGTACACACTATCAGACCATGGATGACGCCTGGATACTGCACATGGCCCTCGAGAGGTTAATAAGCTACAGGAATCAATGGCTGCCTTCTCTTCTCTCAACAATGTTCCTCCAGTTACATAGATCGGCTCGCCTTACCGTGATCTACGGCCCACTACACCCCAACCTCTGTTATTTCAGGGAAGGAGGCTTCCTGCACTAGGAACTGCTACCAGTCGTCTTTGAGATTTCTTTCACGTTGCTATGCTAGTGTTTGCCTACAGGCAGCATGAATATAAAACCGACGGAGGTTATGTTAACAATGGTTGAGTTAACATCCAGAAACAATCACATAAATCAAATTTGGACAAGGATGTACTTAACTCTGCACCAGACATTCATTACATTGTTATTGTTCTTTCAAAGTAAACAAACTTGGTTATGCATTCAAATAAAGCCTGTGAGTTTTCCTTCACAGTATTGCCTTTTTTTGTTTTATTGCACCTCAGAGTACAATAAAAACACCAGCACCCAGCAGCATGAGTGGATAACAACAGGTTTATTAATTTTCAAAAGCCAACTGGTTTGGAAATAGATTTTTTTCGCCCCTCTTTTTTCCAAAAGGATGCAGAATAAAACCAACACACAGCAATCAGGTCATCAAGCACCTGCCTTTGACTCATACAATTTATAATCAATACCCTTTCCCCTCTTCTGAGGATGCAGAGACATTCTGTACTCAGCCACTGCTCTACAGCCATATGTCTGAAGAGTCAGGCAGGGCTGGCAGAAAAGTGCTGGAGTATCTGGAAGATAAGGTGAAACTATCAGACCAGCCATTTACTATCCTGTGTGCAAACAGTGAGGACTCAGGGAAACGATTTGTCTCTGGACCTATATGTTAGAGAGGCAATTTCCTGCAGCGGTTCTTGGCATGACAGCTGATTAGAATGCTTTTATTTGAATGCCTGAGAGATATGTAATTGAGGAATAATTGGTGCTTGTCCATTTTTTTTGCATGTGTCAAACTATGCCAGGCATTTAGACCCTCTTTACTGAAGTTTTGTTTGGTATGCTCCTTGCGTGACTGAATCATCTGAACTTTGGAGAAGGACTGGTAAATGAGAACAACAGGTAACCTCTTCTCTCTGAACTGTCACAGGGGTTTTTTTTCTGACCTTCAGCCCAAAACCCCTTTGGAAAGGTAACACTGCAGTTTTGAAGACAGGCCTGAGAAAACATACAGAACACCAGAAACCTATGTAAAAGCATCATCACCTGAAAGCTTTCAGTCTAGTGTAGAAAGAGCAGGAATCTGAGATGAATATCCCGGCTGTACTTCTCAATTGTCTGCTGCTGGTGTGAGAAGCTGACAAACAGATTTGATTCAAAAATAGTAAGACCGAGTCAATTTTACCATCACTGGTCACCACAACTAAGAAGACAGAGATGAACACCTCACACTGTATCATATCTATGGGTAAACGAGTGTTGTACCGAAATCTTGTAAATGTAGAAATCTTCATTAGACTTCCCAAAACTATATGAGAATCCAGAAAGGTTGTTTTATCATAATTTTGGTTTTGTTTGTTTCTCCAATGTCTAAAAAATTCTCTGTCCCTTGACTTCTGATAAAATTCCATTTTACAGATAACCTGCGTTCTGTTCACTGCCATTGTTCATATGGGTTGCAACAGTATTACCTGTCTTTAAATAGGCCAATTTTTTTTTCAAATAGGAAGAGGCTGTGAGAAAGAGAAGGGCAATATGAATACATCAGAGAGAAACAGCAAATTAGAAGTAAAACAAAAGATCTTTAAAATCTTCTGCTTTGAGTCAAGATTCCATTCTTCAATTACCTGCTCAAGTGCACAAAATCAGTGCAGAACTCTGTTTACAGAAGAGGTGCTCGTGTGCTTCTCCGGCTAATGTAACTAAGAAAATATGAGACGTCAACTCGTGGGACGCCAACTTTATATGCCAGCTTGCTGTGGGGCTTCCTCATCTCTGGACATCACTTGAGGTGATGGTGGCTTGTAACAGCTCAGTTTCCAAATCACAAAGCTCCTGCACACTTGTTGGCATCCTGAAGAACACAAGTCATGCAGTTTCCCACCCACCACCCCCATCCCAAAATATATTACTTTTGGTGCTGTTTGAAAGACGACAAAACTTAGAACTTAAGAATTATGCAGATCATCCCACTCTATATATCAAGTTATCCCATTACACCAAGCTCCGGAGAAACTCGAGTTTCAAAGACTACTCAGGCAGTAGGAATATTAACGTTAATAACAGGAAGAGGAATAGATTAAATCCAAATAGAAGAATAATTCAGATGTGTTTCTCGTCATAATTTGCAGCCTGTTTTGGGGTCATCAATCATCTTTACGCAAACAAACACCCTGGCATTTTTTATTAAGCCTCCTGCAAGTTGTTAGGAAATGGGTTGTGTTCCATTTCGCCACAAAGTCGTTATCATTTCAATATGAGTCTTCACTTCGCCACTTCAATCTTCGTACAGTAGCACAGTTAGGACCTTTTTTTCCTAAAACTGCAAATGTTCTATAGCTGATTATAGTTTCTCCAACAGGAAATGGTACATCCCCTCCCCCTCACTCCCCTTGAGAAAAAGCAACATAACCTGCAATAACAGTAAACCCAACTTTCATTTATCATCTTAATGATCCCTTCTCCTTGTTTTTTCTTTTCCTCTGGTCATTTGGAAAGTATCCTCAGTGTTATCTTCAGTACACCCTTTCCCTTTTCTAATCAGGGAAAATAAGGTGGGGTGGCAGAATGGGTCACGCATCATTTGGAAGCTTTTAAAGGGACATTATCACTCGAACTGAATCCCAAATCTGCATAAAGAAACCTAAGTTACAAACCTCTCAGTTCTGTGTTCACTAAGAGTTTGCATGTGAAGCACATCTGGCTTTCTGGTTGCTCTGCTTGCTCTCGTGAGTTCTTCTGACGCATTCATAACCTAAACTACTGCATTTTGTTAGCATGTGAGGGCACATGCCTCAATCAGTTTTACATTCTGGCTTTCATTTTCTACAAATGTAGTGTAAAAGCTAAAGAAGGAGCATGAATGGCAAGAACACCACCATAATTTTCAATCTACCTTGCTATTATATTTTGCAGACAACTCTTTAAAAGACACTCCCCCCAAAAAAAACCCCAACACAACAAAAAACACCCTAAAACAAAAGTCTTGCTGTTATTTAATGAAAAGGGGAAAGGAAGGAACCAGACTGACTTTAAATGACAGAAAGATTTTCTGAATATACCTAAGGGTTACTAGAAAACAGAACAATGTTTGTGCTGAAACATACTATTAAGAGAATCACAATTCCTCTTCCCTGAATAGGAAGCTGAAAGTAAAGGCCATAGGCTGGTTTTGGAAATGTTCTTCCCATTCAAACCAGACAAAAGCTTACCAGTTTAAGAAGCCCATATGCCTTCAGGATGTTGATGAGTATCTTTTGGACATGCTTATCCATGAGGAACTAAGGGAGTTTATTATATAGAAATAATGCAGACCTCATAAGATCTCTCCCTTCCTAATTTAATAACCATCTGGAACTTTGTACTCATCTCCATGGGCTGGGTTGGGATCCGAGTAATCCAATCAGCCCTTGAAACTTCCTCACAAGATTTTTAGTGTCCTAATTTAACCCGGGTCAGAAACATCTAAAAAGGCAACTATCTTTTTCTAGCCAAAGGCAACAAAACAAGACAGTTAACCAAACTGCTTTTAACCTCACTCATTTGGGTTCAGGTTTCTTGATGGTTCAGTATTGGGTTGGTGGCTGTGGTTAAGTTTTATTTTCCCTGGAGATGGGCCCTACCTGAAAGCCCTGGAGTTGATCAAAATCCAAAACCAAAAATGAATGTAAATTTTGCAAATGGACCCTTCTGTAGACAGGCAGAAACCACAGATTCAAACACCCACAGACTTGGGTTCTTTGAGACGGAGACCTTTTCATGAGTTCATATCTTCCCTTACTAACCCAGACAACACTTCTTGTTTCTGTAGTACCTAATTCATCACATGCCTGCAAAGCATCGCTTTATTCACAGACAAACTGGAAAGCAGAGGATTTTGCTGGACTCAACTCAGACAGCAAATCAAGGACAGAGACTGAATAGTCCCTAGCACCACTGTTTGTCACCATCTGGTACTAAAAGTATACAATCTATACCAACTTACTTTGCTAAGCTAAGCTTAAAGCAGGTGGGCTTCTTTTGGACTCAACTTCTGCCTGCATGACTACACAAAGATCCTAGCTAATGCACAGATATATCTTGGGAGGGAACATCTACAGACATGGAACCATCACAGAATCATCAAGGTTGGAAAAGACCTTCAAGATCATCAAGTCCAACTGTCAGCCCTACACCACTGTAACCACTAAATCATTGCCTGAAGCGCCCCATCTACCTGTTTTTTGCACAGCTCCAGAGATGGTGATTCTACCACCTCCCTAAGCAGTCCGTTCCAATGCTTCACCACTCCTTGGGTGAAGAAATTTTGCCTAATATTCAATCTGAACCTCCTCTGGTGCGACTTGAGACCATTTTGTCTCGTCCTATTGATAGTCACTGGGGAGAAGAGACCAACCCCCACCTCGCTACAACCTCCTTTCAGGTAGCTGTAGGTAGCGATCAGTTCTCCCCTCAGCCTCCTCTTCTCCAGGCTGAACACACTCAGTTCCCTCATCCTCTCCTCATCAGACCTGTTCTCCAGACCCTCAGAGGGGCCTCAGTGCCCTTCTTGCACCCTCTCCAGCACCTCCATGTCCTGCCTATGCTGCAGCACTCAAAACTGCACCAGCCAACCCTGGGTGAGACACGGGGGTAAGAGGATAAAAGCAGGCTGTTGCTCACTGCCAGCCTCATTGCTGCCATCCGTGCAGTCACGCCAGGCATGTTTTGACCTTTCAGATATTCTCTGATCCCACTCTCTGTTCCTGTTGAGCTAGTGCTAAGGAAACAGGAAATCTCTTTGGGTAGCATGATTTTGGTACAGACATTCCACTTTATGTACTACACACTTTCCTTGTCAACCTTCCTAGATCAATATATAGAGAAATTAATTCTATCAGACACTGTGGATAGCTTACTGAAAACAAGTAGGTGAACAGGAAGAAAATCAATGGTACAACCGACACTGTGACAAAACTGAAGTGTCCCTAATAGAGAATTTTTCAAGAGAAATTAAGAATGCAAGCAGAAACAATTTTCATTATATTCCTCCATGATAGGCACATTCAGATATAGACAATTAGAGGATAATTTTGTCATTAGGAAACAAAAATTCAATCCAGAGAAAAGCTTAGCATAAACAAGATGGGAAATGGAGAGCCACTCTTTAAGTCTTAAGAAGATCCTTGTGTTCTGACTTAAAGCTTTACAAGCAAATTTGTAAACAAAAACTTACTCATCTCAGATGTAAGCTGTATTATTCCCTTACTCTACTCAATCTCATATGGCACTAAAACAAAGTATCTAACGTAACTGGAGCAGGATGAGGTGTTTTTGGCTGCTGCTGGATGCCCAACTGCAATTCTAGATTTGTCACAAGGAATTCCCTCAAACCTTTGGTTAATGCAATGTAGAAGTGTACCTTCTCTGTCATCAGCACAACTCATCATGGGATAATGAAATCTATTTTATTCAATGTATATTAGTCAGTGGACGGATCTGGTTTAATGATTCACTGAGCAACTCTGTCAATCAGAGAACTAAATCATTGCTGCTTTGCCCAGCAGTCCTTTATTTTTCAAATCCAGACTATGCTTCGTGTAAAGGAAAACTGGCTTAAAAGAAAATTGTTTAAAAAAGTTAATTTTCACTGCAGAAGTGTTTCAAATTCTAAATTATTACATTGCACATATTCCGTTTAACTCCTTTTCTGTCCCTTGAATGCAGAAAGCTTCCTTTAATTCACAGAAATGTAGAAGTGCCAACAAATTGCCATCATTAATTTCAACCTGTTAGGTTCAGTTACAAGCTAGAGCGACCAAGTTCAGAGTCAAACTTTCCTAAAATTTGTGAGGTTTGCTTTGGAATCAATCTTACATCATTTATGCATTGTATTCAGCTGCTCAGTGGCCCCTAACACTTGCCTGTTGCACCCTGTTACTCCTTCTGAAAATAAATTTCTAAAGCTTTGTCCTTTTTAATTCCACTGCTCCCATGTTAGGGAATGCCTTATCTGCATGAAGAAGAAACCCTTCCCCCGTTTTCCTATGTACCGACAGGGCTGTGCAAAACTCGCAGTTTTTGGATTAGGAGTTTGTCAAGTCTGAGTATTTGTCCATAAGAACACCAGTGAACATGGAGCCTCAGGTCTGCCATGGCCAGCTGAATTTTTGTCAGGGTGTATTTGCAGCTACCAGGAGCGGGTGGTCCCCTTGCCTTATTATGACATGATGGGAAAAGGGATGGTCGGCTTGACTCCCCCGGGAGGGGTTCTTCACACCAGGTTAGCCTACAAGCACTGGCTGCTGCAGCTTCCCTGAGGAGAGGAGCTACTCTGTAGCCTCCCTTGAAGCTTCTGGCTCGATACTGCCAAAACGAGCGATTATCTGGTGTGGCATACAGGTCTCTACAAGTTGCTGGGACTGAGGCAAGAGGCTGAGGCAAACATACACTCCCAATGAGGCACCAAGGAGTTCTTGGTGACACGAGGGTATTTTGCATTCAGTTTTGTATTCCAGAGTTGTCTGAAAAGTCCCAAAACCCCCCAGTGCAACTATGCCTCGAGAAAAGCTTGCAAATAGGCAGAGAAAAGACAGGGAGATGCTAAAGCCTCACATCTCCTCCAGACAGGATCCTGCAAAATCCTCATGGTCCTGACAAACTGGCACTGACAAGGTGAAATAACACTCGCTAAGTTTCTACATATTGCAGAGAGGCACCAGAGGAATGCATCGATGGCATCACAGACATTAACTCAAACAGCAAGAAGCCAATATTAATCCAAGTGGCTTTGATTAGGGCCACAGAAGTCCTTCCATTTGCAGAGCTCAGGAAGTTTTTCTATCCAAAAAGACATAATGGTGTCTTAAGTTACTCAGCGACTTTACTGCAGGACTCTAGAAAATACAAAAGATACTGTCTGCCCAGTGTTAACCCTGAATAGCCATAGGAGGGAAAAATCTGCTAGTTTGTCTGAATCTTCAAGTATGTTAAAAAAAAGTTACATTTACAAACCTTTAGTGTGACATTAAATAGCAATGCTCTGATTTTATTTTTTTTTTAATGTCAATTTTCAAAATGAATGTCAACTCTGTTCGAGAATGAGCTGCAGTGTTTACCCTTAAAACAAGGGTGGCACTGTTATCTGGAGTAGTATTTCAGACGGTAGAAGGAACAATCACTATTTAAGCTCAGTTTGTCTGAATTGGTGCAAAGCTGGAGCAATGTTTATGCTGCATTTCTTTATAACTTCTGAGGGTATTTATCATAACATTTTCCCTGCCTCATCCCTCCCTTACAGTAACAGCTTTCAGGATACAGTTGCTGCCTGTCAGTTACTGCCCCCAAAGAAATGGAACATGGTGCCAAAATCTTATCATAAGTATCAGTTAGGCACTTTCCACAAAAAGTTTGCTGTAGTGACGTTTACGTATGTTTCTTTCTGATAGGATGTGCAGCACTGTGGGGTTTTTTTTTTGCTGCTTATATGGTACGCACAGGATCAGGATCGCTGCTTTTCCTTACATGGAGATTATGATCAGCCATAGTGACTTCTTGTAGATTAAGGAAAAGCAGTGAAAAGGAAGAAGTCAGGAGTCCCCGGGGCAGTGAGCACAGGAACGTAAAACCCCTGGGTGCCCCACCTCCGTGGGATGAGAGGTGCATATGGAGAAAGGCATCACGTTTAAGTTCGGCAGCTACAGGAGAGGGGTTAGACAGAATGCCCTGCTCCTTGTACAGTCATAGGCAGAGTATTCACCAGAAGCCTGTGACTGATCCATTTCCATGCATCTCTCCCTAGACAGCCCACAGACAGCACCAGTACTTCCCAGAAGCTGGCAGGATCTGAAGGATGGCAGGATGCAGCTACAGGGGATGAAAGTCTTTATCGCCAGAAAAAAGAGCTGAAAAGTTTTTGTTTTCTTTAACCAGGTAGAGAAAAGAGCATATAATGAGAATTTTAAGTAGCATCTATGTATTCAAAATAAAAAGGAAATAATGTAGTCATATTTAAATGTGAATGCATTTTCACTTCATCTTCATGAATGGTTTATTTTCTTTCAGTCTTTGTAAGCGCAGCAACAGTAGCATCTCCACATAGACTAAACCAGTTTTTTCTTCACAATTTTAATTTGCAAGCTAGGGTTAAATTATTCTCAGAGCTCTGCTCAACCAGTTTCCTATTTGTCCTGGGAAGAATTGCTGGCCTCACCTGACCCCTTATGTCTTTCTACCTCAGCCACAGCAAGCACTCTGATGGACTTAGGACCTAGAAAATACCTTTTATCAGCAAGACTGAAAGCAAACACTTTACTAGAGCGCAGTAACTTTTCCAGCTTGGGTGAATGCAGCATATCAAAGCCCCAGCCATCCCTTTCCTACTGCCCTTCTGCCTTCTCCTTCCCTCCCTCCCTCCCCCTTCCCAGGCACTCAGGCAAGCAGTCACAAGGAGGATATGAAAAGTTTGAGAATTGCTTTTTAGTGAAAAGTGTAATCGCTAGAAGCTTAAAATGTCATCACTAAACAAACTGTCCGAGTTTCTCTCTGTTTTGATGAAGACAATGAGTAACTTTTGTTTCAAAAGAGTGGTCTGTGCAGTACTTAAGGACACATCTAGATCTGTCTGTGTCTGAACACTGGAGTTAGCACAGCATCCAGACCAAATGCCACAGGGTCCAAGACTAAGTGTGTTCTGGTTTTTATTTTATTTTATTTTTCACATACTGGCTAATAGGTCTGCATCTGCACAGAGGATCCATCAGGTGGAAAAAAACAACCCAACAGGACCTCATTTCTTTTTTTCCTTTTAGATTTGCCCTCCTTTATTTACAACAGTGGCAAAATAACTTCAATCGAAATGAGGTTAAGATTATTTTTAACAGATGTTCACTGCTGGCCTGACCCAAAATCCATTGACGTCAATGAGAAGACTCCATGGGGCTTTGGATTGGGTTCTAATTGTTGGAAAAATTAATGTTATTGTAAACCACTGGTCAGTGCTGTCACGTGCTCCCCTTCTGTGCCAATTCTATATGACCGGATAACAGACTCACATAAATCTGTTCCAACTGCTGGCTAAGAGGCTAAAGGACACAGAGGTTTATCTTTTTAATTCTGAAGCACCCTGTCTCCCCCAGCACACCCCATGGCACTCCTGTATTTCCTTGACAGACGCCACATTATAGACAGTATTCATACGATCAAAGTATTTCACAGTCAAACTCCGAGTAGGAATAGCAGAATTATTAAAATTATTAATGCTGACTGTATGAAGACAGCTGAACTATGGGTATGTATGAAATGAAATACTTTGGTTTGTGTACTTTCTTTATTTATTTTCTTATTTAAGAAATACAGACCTGGAGGAAGGGTTGCACTTACTGTTAAGAAGACGGAAGTCTATAAACGGGTAGGAGCCGCGGCGCTCGGAGAGAACCCCTGTCTGACCTCTCACCCGTGCATCTCCTGCAAAACACAAAATCCCCAGAGACGTTAGAAAGGGCAGCTGCCTTTCTCTGCTGCTGAGACCTAGATCTATTTTCTATGCAAAGTGATGACATTAGGGTACTCCAACGGGAAAACCAAGGTCCAAAAAATCATCTCCCATGACATCTCTGGGTAATTGGGTAAAGCAATACAGCTGATCCTCTCATCAGAACAAAGGCACAGAAAACTCCCATGTTTATCCTGTGGAACAGCTTCTCACCCAGAACGCAGCCTCTCACTGCTTCAGGAGTAGGGTGGAAGCCCAGGTTTTTTTCCCCAGACAAGAGCAGTTGGATTCTGACTGTCACGGCATCACTCACAAAGGTCTCAGCCCTGGAGGCTAGGCTCGCAGTCCACAGACTTCCAAGCTGTGGGGCTGGTCTTAAAATCACAGGTTGATGAAAAAACTCCCCAAACAAAAGACAATGTTTTTTGAAAGGTTTTGCTTGTTTGTTTGATTCTTTGCCTTTGTTTCACTTTCTGCTCTTTGAGCACTCTGGAAAATGCCAGCCTTCTCCTCAAACATCGAAGCTGCTTTATGTAAGCGAAACCTGATGTTCTCAGATAAGCACTACTCCAGAGCTTTAGAATGTATATTTAAATGTCACAAAGTGACAGCACAACACTCAGAATTAGTATCACTGTGCAACTGACATTGATGAGTACCTGACTTACCATGTAAAACTGATGAAATAGGAAAAACTCACTTAAGGACAAAAATGCTACTCGAGATGAGTAAGAGTTACAAAGCCCCTCGCCAAGTAGATCGGAAGTAGTGGGAAGCAGATGTCATTTTTACATTTCCATACCCTTAAATATCTTCTGCTGTAATTTACTCATTACTTCATAGGCAAATAACATGATGAAAATAATAAATATTCTTAACTAACTGAAATTTGGAGATTTTAGAGGTTTGGGTTTTGAGTACTCTAGTTCTTCACAATACCAATTCCTCCGCTACAGAAACACAGGCCACAGTGCTGAAAGCATACCCACTGCATTTCCCAAGACAGCTTACCCCCTAGGCCTCTTAAAGTTTGCAATAAAATTATGAATTATTATTTAGTTTGAATTGTGCTTCCTCTGGGATACGAAAACAGCATCTGACTAATCTAAGCAAAAATAACTGGGAGGATTTGGCTGCTAGTGCTAGCTTCCACTGCTTGTGTTTAAAAAGATGAAAACTTCTTGCAGCATTAAAAGAAGGGTCTAGTTAGATGCTGGGGTTTGGTTTTCTGGGGTTTTTTTTCTATCTAATGTTCACTTAAAATGTGCTCACGAACATGCTCAAGGGAAGAAAGCCAAGCAGAACTATTAAACTAAATCTTGGAGGTGGAGAAAAGCTTCATGCCCTCTAGGGGTCCGTAGAGGTACGACGGACACCGGAGCGGGCACTCCAGTTAGGAATATCTCAAGCACGGTCTCTTCTGATTACAAATATAAATCTATTTTCTCCCGTACTCACTTTCACTTTGCTTTTTTGTTTCCAGGCAGAACACGTGTTCCCAGCGCTCCGCTCCCGCCTGCCAACCGCTCCCTCTAAGGAACCAGCCCAAAACAACTCAAGCTGCTGTTGACCCCACTTACCCCTCCCGATAGCAGGGGCAGGAGGTGCAAACCTCTGCCTGCTCCTCAGCTGTCGCGCTTCAAAAGCATGGTAATAGCATGGGTCTACCTTCATCAGCAGTTTGCAACCACGTGCAGCTTGTGGCAACAGTGGCAGATAAACCTTCCCTCCCCCCAGATCCTTCTGTTAAAGGG
The DNA here is from genome assembly GCA_022605575.1 of Laterallus jamaicensis coturniculus. NCBI lineage: Eukaryota > Metazoa > Chordata > Aves > Gruiformes > Rallidae > Laterallus > Laterallus jamaicensis. The sequence goes on from JAKCOX010000001.1 coordinate 65,467,828, forward strand.
CAGAAGGGTGGAGCAAATAGCTGGAGAGTTTGTAAGGCTCTGAAGCAAGATCCATCAGCGCCCATGAGTCAGAGCTTGTAAGGTAGCACTGGCACTCAAAAGCCTTGCTCTCTGCCACAGGTAGACCCATCAGATAGGCTGATTCGTGCAGAAAGGGTAAGAACAGCAAGCATATGGTACGCATTATACAAGCCCAAAAAAATCAGACAGGCTTGAGCCTGTCACTAATACAAGCGTCAGCAAATTAAGGACGGGCGTAAATGCAGAGGATGCCTTGATGGAGGGTGGTTGTTTTTCTGTATGGACTAATAAGAAACCGCGAATAATCCCCAGCATCAATACACTGATGAACATATCACTCGTGACTAAATCAACTGATACTCTGAAATAGAGAGAAATCCAAGCCCCAAAAATCTGGAAAGCAAAGCAAAAGAAGCCCCAAGACATACGTTACTGTAAATGCAGAAGGACTGATTTTCTTTCTGGGGATAAAAAAGTCAATCAGGTCAAGAGAGGTACCACAATACTAGAGAAAAACAAAATCCATATGCACAGAGAAAGAAATTGCCTAACTCTGATCTTAATAGTTAGACCCTGAATTTTGATAAAGGCAGGTAGACAACTGAGACACAAACATGGGCGTACCAAAAGTAGACCATAGAAGAAAACACCTGATACTGAATTACCTTGAATAAAGTTAAGAAGATGACAAGGCACCCAAAGGAAACTTCTGCTTATGAATGAATACTGCACTGTCTTTAGAAGGTTCATATTGGGAATGGTCTTAAAAGTTTGTATTGATTACCTTGGCATGGAACTTGGAGAGCACCAATGAGATGTGATGACAGCACAAAGCTGGGAGATATATACAGCTATAGCTATTTTAAATAAACTTCACTGCTACTGTCACTTTCTCTGCCTCACCTACTCAATATCCTATACTGTAAGTTCCACTTCACTGGTAGTCCAGGTTCCTCTCATGGTGCTGCTGATGTCTCTCCTACAGAACTGAAAAACCAGCTAACTCCGATCACAGAATTACAGAGCGTTAGGAGTTGGAAGGGACCTCGAAAGATCATCTAGTCCAACCCCCCTGCCAGAGCAGGATCACCTATTCATACAAGTAAATTCCAGTAAAGAGAGGGTCAGCAAGGGAAAGGATTGCCATTAGTCAAAACTCCAGGGGTAAATTAATCTGAAACACTGTCTCTGAGTAAACTGAATTCCTCCTGGAAAAAGTGGAAAGAAGGATGTCTAGGAAGTTGATCAGGGCACCAGAGAGCCATTGCATAAAAGGAAGATCAACCTGGAGTAATGGCTACTGTTGGTAAGGAGCAGAGTAGAAAAAGAGCCATGTGGGTGATGAGAAGAGTTATCATTCCAAAGGAGGAGATTAAAGCAACCAAAGCAGCTGATAGCACTGAAGGATTGCCTCAAAAAGTTAAGACGGACTTTTGCATGATTATGAATGAACTTACTACCAGTTCTATGTTCTTCAAACTAAGAAAATGTGAATGAGTTTTACTTAGCTAGCAAAACTGAGAACCTGAAGTCGTGGAAGATTACCGATGACTCCAATCGGCTCTTTGAGTCATTCTGCATTTTTTACAGATAATAAAAGTTTGGGCTGTCTCTAGCACTATAGGAGTCCATTTGCAGAATAAATTTGCATCCCCACTGACATAAAAAGCCACTAAAATACATATGTTCGAGGATTATTAACTTTATTTACCCTCAGGGAAGGCAAGTTTCTGATGAGTCAAAGATGTTATCAAGTAGCTCTACCTCATGAATCTGTTATTTCAAAATATTTCACCAGGTGCCACCTAGTCTCTTTCTACATCATTAGAGAAAGATTACTTAGGAAGTGGTGGTGGGTTAAAACAACCACACCTGCCTTCCTCTATTTTTTCTTGGCTCACTTATCTGGAAAACATTTATATTCTTCCCTATTACTTTTAATTACCTCTAAGCATACTCAACAGAGATACTAAAAATAGAGATTGCACCAGATGTACACCATACCACACGATTTTTAATTTCTGAGAGACAAGGGCCGTTCATGAAAACACACCAGACTCTCTTTTTGCTTTGACGGAGGACTTCGAGGGCAACTTTGATCAGTCTACCAGACCTGTACATCTCTCTGCTCTCCACCTTAAAAATCAAGCTAAACAATTGTTCTCACAATTTATGCAATTAGCAGTTTTAGATAAATAATCCTTTTTGGAGCAAAAGGAAGGATTCTGTGGAAACAGGGCAGGAAATTTTGACAGCTCATTGTGTTCCCAAGTGAAACAAACAGGGTGAAGGGAAACGGCAAGGGTACAGGTTCTCCTTGGCTGCTTCAGGATGAAGATGGAAGGCTGGAACATTTGCAGGCGCAAACACGAAGGGCTGCACTCTCGCCAGAGCCAAGTCGCCACAAGAGCTTCCAGCGGGGACATCTCCCAGGGGAGATGAATTTTACTTTGTCCTTGTTAAAACAAACAGTCAAGAAAAGAAACCAAACAAACTGAAGAATCCTACGTTAGGTAACAGGAACCCGTGCAGCTCGTGATGCATGGCAGCTTACAGTCCACGGGGGAAGCAGAAATGGGGCAAGAAACACGGTCCTATGGTGAGCGTAGCATCAGCGTGGATGGGCAGAAGGGTTAAGAAAAGACTGAGGCAGCTCTTAGCTGCCTGACACATCTGGAGGAAAGAGCCATCTGCACCGAGGAAAACAACTTCTCCAAGACTTGCCTGAAATGACGTGGGATTCAATTTCACTGAGCAAGCACAACAAATTAGGAGAGAAAACAGGGCTGTAGCTGTGACAAAACAACAGAGCAGCTTCATGCAGCAGAAGTTAGAACTAGCCACGAAATTATTGATTTTATTTAGTACACAGCTCCATGTGGTAAGTCCGGAATACCACAGCAAATTCACAAGAGGTTACAAGTATTTATTCTAGTCAAGCTTTTCTACAGTTTTCATCCAAATATTTCTTAAGCTGACTGTTTTAGGACACATACAGCAGTGGCTGAGTACTTTCCATGGAAAACCAAGTGGCAGTAGTAAGGCCTCTTGCGGACTCCCGGGAGCCTCTGGCTCCTTCGCTATTCCAGTTATGAAAAGGCTTGGGATTTCTGAGATGAAGGAAGATGAGCTGTTGATGTTTTAAGCATCATTCTGGTTTTGGTGGAAAGCTTTCTGAAAGAGTTGTTATGTAGAAGTAGCAAACTCAGATGAGAAGTTGTTAAAACAAGTAGCAGAGTTACTGGAATTACTTTTGATCTGAAGACATCTAGTTCTTGTTCATGGTGATTTGTACTTGTTTGGATTATTTCCATTTGGTTGTACTGGTGTTACAAAGATTACAGCTGTAAATTCTTGCCTGCAGAAAGCATTTTATGCACATCACAGAATCATAGCATCGTAGCACAGTTTGGGTTGGAAGGGACCTCAAAGCCCATCTAGTTCCACTTCCCTACCATGGGCAGGGACACCCTCCACTAGACCAGGTTGCCCAAAGCCCCATTCAGCCTGCTCTTGGACACTTCCAGGGAGGGTGCAGCCATGGTTTCTCGTGGTAATTTTGAGATTTTCTTACGTGCATAAGATTTGCAGTGAATATTTCCTCTGAGCAGACATGGTGAGAATGATCGAAATTACAGAGATGGGACAACTCAGCTTTCCAGCAGGAGCAACTGGGGCAGCTGCCTCACTTCATCTGCTTGGAAGGACAGAATTTTTAACCATGTCAATAGTCCAAAACATGAGGCTCTCTGTGCCATACGATGCTCGGTTCTACTATTCCTGGTAATAGCCCTAATTAGTTCACAAGCAGTATTTCATCCAATGCATTCTGCAATTTCATTTCAGAGTGCTCTGTGAAGGAAGGTAGCTGTTAGTAGTCCCTTTTCACAAAAAGGGCATGAAATGATAGTGTAGAAACCATCATTTGGTTTTGTAGAGGTTTTTTACACAGGAAATAACTTAATTCCCCCTGCAGTGGTCCTACCCCATGAATGAATTATTTTTTATTGTTACCAGTCAGTTACTTGAGTTTCAGCTATTTAAATTTCCACCTCCAGATCAGTAATAGTTACAGATGAGACATTTCACTCATCCTCTGTTTTCTTAAGAACAAACGTGCTTTGTTGTGAATGACGGATTTTATGCTCAACATAAGCTAGAGGCACTGCCTGACTCTATCTGCCAGCTGTGATTTCTGCCCTCCTTTACTGACCAAAATCCATGCAACTGCTGTATCTTAATCTCTTAATCAGTATTAGCATCACTGCTTGTGCCGATCAGTAAAATGCAAGGAAAAGAAGCTGACAATCTGTCCATAAAACCCTCCTCAATGCTGGAAGATTCTTGGTAAGTTCTCTTTTGTGCTGATGCATAGCCCATCTGGATATACCACCAGAGGAAGACCCTTGGATCCACAGGCATGCCTTTAATGGCTGGTCCATTCTGACAAATGAACTTCAGAGTAAAGAGTAAAGAGAAATTAATATTTTACACTCTTGAAATCCTCCCTTAAACCATATCAGATAGCATCAGTAATTCTGGTAAAAAGATTTTGAACGGAAATATCTTGAGGCAGAGCTATTACAACACACAGGCTTTGGGAAAAGTGCTTGCAGACAACTGAAATCCAAGAGGATGAGAAAGCTGCCACAGAGAACCAGGTAACAGGAGTCATCAGAAACTCAAGATGCCGAAGCAGCACCCACGCTGCCCTCCTCACAGGCCTGTTTGTTCTTGCATGAGCAAACGTAGATACTGCAAAAAAGCTAAGTAGCTACTGCTGACTGAAAAATAAAGGTCACTTGATTAGGATAGGTGATCTTCCATGTGCTAAAGGGAGCTTTCCGAAATGCCAATACATTATATTACATTGGAAGTGCTTTCAGTTGTTTCTGAGTTTGATAATGGACTAGGAAGTATTGCCTTAAGCTCAGATGTATTTCACTTACTCGTAGGTGTAAGTCAGCGGAGAGGAGTCAGTGCTTCCACCCAGTGACTAACACTTAGAGAGACTGAATTGCATTTCAGAGTTGCCATGTTTTTGACTTTGAAGAAGGAGTCTAAGACACTAATGTTTCTAAATTAGGTGCCACGGTTACGAGTGCAGCATACTGGGGGAAAGAATCCAAGACTTTGCCTGTGAGGATTGTATTCCGACAGCTGAAACTACACTAAACCTCTTATCTGTAAGTATGCTTTTCACTGGGATTACCCCTGTGACTGTTACTATTTATTTTGTAATAAATACAATAGACACATCCACCTTCAGTTCACATCAGTGTGGGCACACCCTCAAAACACTGTGTATGCTCATACAGTGTAGCATTATCCCACAGCTCAGTTAAAGAAATATCGGTACTTGTGATGCAATAGTAATGGAGACTGTTCTCCTGTTCTCTGTAAAGAGTAATCACTCACTCTCTAGTACTACTAAGTGTGATACTTATCAGTATTTTCTAGACAAAAATACAAAAGTTTAAATAAAAAATATACATGAAGTGCTAAACCACAGCACAAAAAGACAGAAAAGGAGCTTAAGAACATGGTCAAATTATACAGACTGCTTACTCACACACGAACCTTTCATTCTGGAGACATGAGAAATTCAGATATAGGAGTTTGCCAGCATGAATTTTGGAAATTTCAGCCAACGCCTTTCATATGCAGAAGAAAAGGTTAAGACAAATGTTGGGATCTGGCAGCAAAGAATAGAGAATTACTGAACGAAAAGCAGGAGACAGGTCATGGAAAAAAGAATCCAAAAAGAAAGCACAGAGACTTCTACAGATACAGCATTAAAACTGCAGAAGTCATCCATCACCATTTCCATACCTGGAAAATGAAAGCCTGGGAAGACAGGCGGCTAGGAGGAGACATGATTCTGGGGGGTTGTTTTGTTTATTTCTGAGATCCATTTACAATTTTGATCCTTGCCTGCAGTTTGCAGCACTCACAAGCAGTAGTCTATGACTGATGGCACCGAGAGGCTCACTGCTGCGGTGATTGTGAATGGCAGCACTTTGGCTGACCTGAGGCTTACCATACTGCTGCCGCTCAGCTGGGTTCAGGGTAGTAAAGGAGGTCCCAGGGCACTTTGCTGCATCATGAAACCAGACTTGAAGTGGCTAGGACCCTCTCAGTACACTGGCTATTACCATTTCTACTGCTATGAACCATCTGACTGATTTTTGGAGTTTTTATATGGCATTACTGTTGGGGCTTTAGTCTTTTCTGTCTCCAGTATTGATCACTGACTTTCCAGGGAAAGTAAATATTAATATAGACAGGGCACTGAACTGTCCTGGTTATTTCTTGTCTTCCTAAATGGTTAGATAGTTTGTGAATTACCCAGCATTAGAGGATGGGAGCTAAGTTAGCAGGATAAGGTCCTTGCATTGCTATCACTGCTCTAGAGCCCTGATGGCAAGTGCCAAAAGTTACTGTTTTTCTCACATATGAAATTGAATCTAAAATAACACCTAAAAACATCCTGAAATGTTAAGAGCTTTAATAAAAGTACGAACAACAGCTACATCATGTTCTTAGCAACAGGTAATAGGTTGCATTACCATGGCAACTTTGAAGATAATATCTTACTGTCATGCTACTCCCATCCCTTTCCCAAATAAATTTCAACATAAATAAAAAGACATTAGTTATTTAAATTGTACTTTTTGGATTCTAGTATTCTACTAGACTCCTAACTATTAAAACAAACATATATTTAATAACAAACTTCTAAGACTTGTATGCTTCCAATTTTGTATACACAATTTTCCAGAACAAGTTGATTACTTTAATAGAATGACTTTCATTTTGTGCAAAAGAAAAAGCACACAGAATCTGTATTTTGTCCAAGACCAATGCCAAAAAGAGATACAGAGTTCAAATGTCTATGCATAGTATATATGGAGAAGATAATTCTAGTGCCAATATGCAGAAGATACGATTTTCATTCATAGTTACACCCATCCAAAATATAAATTATATTCTCCTAACTATAATAATTTTCTAGACATAACTGCTCTTTCAGAGGACTCTTCGCACTTGCCTATGTACTGCAACTTCAACCTGAATTCTCTTGAACACCTACATCTGATTCTATGACATGCATTTCTGATTTGAACACTATCAATGTTTTAATGCTTCCACTGTGAGAATATGACTGGCCTCCTTGAATCCACCAGTGAGGGTTTTGCAGTTGAAGAACACATTCTGGTTTTGCAGAAAACTGAGGTAATCATGAAGCATTTATTCAACCAAGTTCCTTATTGTTCTGTATTTTCATTTCTTACCTTCCTACAACACTTGATAGTGGTCTTTTTAATTGACTCTTCATTTTTTATTCTACAATCTACTCAAGTACCACTGTTTGCAAGTATATGCATTTTATGGGTAGCATTGACAAGTTACTCATACCATCAACCCAAAATTTCCCTTCATCTCCTCTCAACAGGACATTTAAGGAAATTTCCCTCTATTTCCACAGCTTTCCCCACGAGATCTCTACATCCTCCCTTTCCAATGAACCTACAAAAGATACGTCTTCAAATCTGTAAGCAGTAATGCAGCAAGTGCCACTATAGCAACGCATCACCTACTTGTGAAACACTTAGCAGCAGCCAAAACGTAAAGCTTGTCGATAGTTTATACAGAATGGCAGTGTTGCCTCTGGAGGAGCTGACAAGTAGAAGCACAAGACCTTTAGGGTTTGCTCCCTCCTTCTTTTGCGGGAGAACTGCATGGCTGCCATTTGCCTCACACAAGAGGAGATTCAGCCTGTCTCCTCGTACCCAGCACTTCTGTCTCAAGACTGTACAGTGCTTGCACAACCCTTTAAGGTACATCAGTGCAGAGTCGACTTTATCCAGATACAGTGAAGCAAATGAGGCTCAATCTAGTACATTAACAACTGCATGGATGATCCTTCCTTATCAGTCCCTGCACCGCCCCTTTTCCAACTCCTCTCTGCACTACACATGCATCTGTATGTATTCCTAACTTGGGTGGGACACTGCTTCTTCCTTCCCTTCTCTTCCATTCACTGGCAATTCAGCCTTCCCTCTACTCACTGCCTTCTCCTGAGGCGGGAGTGCTGCCCAGCTTTGCAAGCAGCAAGCCCAACTGTGCTGGCCACTTTTTCCTCCTGATGGGGCTGCCCCGGGAGTCTTCCTGGCTGGGAGCGAGCAGGGCGAGGGCAAAGGAGGAGAAGGAAATGCTGGCTTGGCAGCACAAGAAGGTGCCTGTAATATCTTGCAGGAGAAAACTTTACTCATCACCTGCAGCTTTGCCCTGATTAAGAGCTTTATCTGTACACGAGACTGCAGGAACAAATGTTTGAGATGAATGGTATGACTTCTGTTTGTACATCATGTATTGCAATAAATTCTTTTCTGCATTCAAAAGCAGTATCTGTGGCAAATAGCTGGAAACCTTCTTTCTTATTGGTTTTAAATTTGCTTCAGTTGCTCTGTGGAACATACAAACACCTCCATAACTCAGCAAATTATTGAACAATAAGGCAACAGAACTTTGTCCAAAATAACCGCAGGTAACTTCAGCATTATTTGCTTATTCAAGATGAATACTTCCTGAGCTAGCCCATATTTTATCATGGAATATTTCTTCATCAGTAAATACTATTTTGATAACGTTTTTCTGTTTAGAAAAAATAAAAATAGCATATGTAGATAATACAGCTATTGGGAGTGGAACTTTTTCCAGTTTGATGCTAGGCACAGGAATAAAGCTGCATAAAGTGGAAGCTGAGCTTGACTGTTCAACTGCTTGGAAAATACTTTCCTCTTCCTGTCTTTTTACACTGTATTTTTAAAATAATTATTGGATCTTTAAAAAAAAAAAAGGAAAAAAAAGGAAAAAAGGAAGAAAGGAGAAAGACAAACCAGCAAATCCTGAACCTTAACCTCTCTAGAATTCAGGAAACATGCTACCTCTTGCACATAAACAGATAACCTTTGCTCTGTGCTAAGATTTAAAATTTAAAACTTTAGAAAAACATGGCACAAGAGAAAGTCCTGGATCAATCTCATGTTAGTCAAACACTAACCCCATTCCCTGTTATGGTTCAGTCGCATTAAATATTTACTCCCTAAAGTACAATTAAATAGCAGTTTACTTTCTTTATTCATGGTACATCCTTAAGAGAGGTAAGCATGAGACAGCTCAAAGAGAAATAATTAGCTACATATTTCTGCAATTACAAAGCAGTTGATAAACACATCTAATTAGGTGCATGCCATTGGCAAAGACTGGTATTTCCCCGGAACCTGGTTTTGTGTTTCCCCTTGGCTGAGATGGCTGAGCCCTGACTGGGATGCCAAGGAGCGGCAGGAGCAGCTGGTGCTCGGGCTTCTTCTCCAACAGATGTGCTGGCAACCATGGCTTCGCTAAAGCCCATCAAATGGGCAAGCTCCTGTCAGGTAGCCTCTGCCTGACTTCTGGTGAATATGGGATTCTACCCCAGCTCCTTATTGCAGGAACTGCAAAACCATAATACCTGAAAGGAAGAGTAACTAGCAAGATGCACAGAGAGGGTTATACACAGCTCACTGTAACGTGGGCTCCTTTCAATGATCCTTTACATCACCACCTTCTTCCCTCGCCCCATAATTATGTATACTGAGTCTTGATTGCACTTTGACACTGAAGTTATGAATAGCAGTATTCAGAAGGATCTGCACCAAACCTGCCCTTTGGGAGGAAAGGGCATGCCTGAAGAGAGGGAAAGCCCATCTTTCCCGGAACCAGAAATGGATCGCATTTGGTCCTTTGCTAAGGTGGATGGACAGAAGGGGAAGGTGAAGTATTTTCCTCCTTCCACCTACACTGTACATCCTTCCAAAAGAAGAAGGAAAAAAAATGGTTTTCAGATGGCAAACTACTCGCTTCTCAACCTTTGCATCAATATATGATTGTTTAATAATCTTCCAAACCCACCATGAATGGGTAGAAACATGAATCAACATTGTAAAATCCAATTCTACTAATTATCAGCTAACTGGCCTAACCCCAAAGTCTCCATTTATGAACCATTATGCTGGAGCTATACCTAGAAGCCAGATCTGCAATTCGGGCCCACCACCGGCATAAACTTTGCCAAATCTTTATCTACTGTGTCAACGCCAAGAACGCAACCAGGAAGCATGTGCAGGCAGCCCGAGCCCCAGGGAAGCAGCGAGGTAGCTTCCTGGGGATGCTAGGGCAGCCCAGAATGTGTCAGCATCATAGCCCTTCTGGAAGCCAAGACAACCCTAAGAACTTCCTATTTGATGCTTCCAATTCCTTCATCATTGAAGAGTTGTCACTAATAAACATATTTACTTGTGCTGCTGACGTCACTTTATACTTCAAGTTAACTAAAAGCCCTGTGCATTTTATCCCTGTTTTTTGTTAATATAGGAAAAAAACCCACAACAAACCAGCAACAAAAATATGATGAATATTTCAAATTAGAAGTGCCCGGTCTCTTACTGGCAGCATATGCTGCAACACTACCTTTCCCCTCAACTAGGGCTGAAAACAGAAGCTGAGGCTTTTGCCTCCCATGATTTAGCATGCTCCTAGGGAATTCAAATAATTGCTAAAGTCTTTCAGAAAGAGGAGAAAACTACAATTTAAAACTTCTAATACAACAAACAAATAAACTTCTTTGGGCAGAGGGAGAAAATACTGGACACGTTTTTATAAATCCCAAAGGAACTGTACAAACAATAATTTAATTTTGTTTTGCCTCAAAGTTTACCTTTAAATTACAGCATAGCAATCTAAGAGTGCTGCCTTTGATATTCATTGAACAGATACTTTTCCGAGCAATCCAACTCCTCAGGCTCCTTCTCAAATAGCATTTTAAAGGAGAAAGAGCAAGACAGCACTTCAGTATTTGCTCTTCACAACCCCCTGTAAATTCCAATAGAGAATTACTCTGGCAAAGACTTTTTGGCATCTGTGTGTGAAGGCACAGAAGTATTTCTTGACTCACCATACTCCTGTGCAATCCATACTAAGCAGAGATTGGGGTGGGTTTTTTCATTTTTGTTTGTTCTGGGAATTGCAAGACATAACAAAGTAAAAGCAGTAAGATTATTGCCTTTTTCTTCAAAACAGATCAGCTGGAATAAACATCAAGTATATCTTAAAGTGACATCCAGAAAAAAGTTGTTTTTCCTAGACTCAACCTTAACAGTATATTTAGCAGCTATTGGTTACCAAAGAAAAACCAAGACCTATACCAAAAAATAACGTAAACTGGTTAGACTATACTTACAAATGACACCTAATATAAAGATTCTGAAAAATAGCTTTTGACTTTATTACAGAAAAGCAATTCAGGAACTCTGCTACAAAACTCACAAGAATCCTCTATCCCCAAATACTTGGCCAGCTCTCACTGAACTAACAAAAGAGATACACACTGAGAATTTAGAAAAAGTAAGGTTTCAATTTGGTTCTGCACTGAAGAGAAAGTCCACCAAGACTTGTAAGAATCAGCTCATCATTATCACATTACTGAAGAATGTAATAAAATTCTGTCTATAGTTGTAAAACTGACTAATGTTTTGGACCAGGCTCTGATACCAGATGTTTGATAGTGGGAAAAACGTAACTCTGTTAGTTCCCACATCAGTGTAGCAAGGTAATGTACGCTGCATTCACAGATCCTATGTCAACTAAATGGAGGAAAACATTGATTAAAATTCTATCACCAGACAGAAGCGTGTCTAAAATCCTAACAAAGAACTTTTATTCCAGTTCACCTTAAATTAAGCTTCTTGTTTTATTCCTCCCCAAAACCTCTCTCCAGAATGCAGCAGGATCCCTCACAGCACAGAGGGACCATCACTGAAAAAATAAGTCACTTCTGCCAACACCATTTTATCTGTGAGGCAAGTACACGCAGCTGTGAGGTCATACTTCAGGACTGTTGTTTCACTATGAGATGTTCCTATTCCCTCCATTTTTATGAAATAAAGCTCAGGAAATGTTTTTTTCATAGATCTGGAAAAAAAAAGCTTTTCCAAGGTCGGAGGCATCAAGTACTGGTGCATTCAGTCCTTGTGTTGGCTCCTGTGGTTGCTCTGAGATCATCTTCAGGTGTCTCAGCAGCCTTGGATGCAGATGGCCACTGGGCAGAGAGAACAAGGGCCAGTGGAAATGGCTACAAGTGGCTACTCCCCACAAGGGAGTTGAATGGCCTGAGCTGCTTTTTCACCTGAAAAGACAAATCTCATTTACCTGAACAGACTTTCCATTTGTATACAAAAGAGGGAAAGGTTTCAACTCTATGGAGACTAGAATGGGGTTCTGGAGGTGACCCATTGCTTGATCTTCTCTGTGACCTCATCTTCATGTCTCAGTAACTGACATAATCACTGGAGTGCATGGAAAAGTAAATGTGTTGGTCTGGAGTGGTGCTGGGAGTAGAAAGAAGAAAGGGCAGGTTGCCCTGAGCCTTCCATGGACTGATAGCCCAGCTAGTGGTCTGCCAGCCCCTGAGACAGCAGTCACTGTTCCCACATCTTTCTTTTCCAAAAACCGACAGGCAAATGCATCTGCCTCTGGATGCGGCAGAGTCTAGTCTAGTCTAGTCTGCAGCTGCTGCAAGAACCACTGGGGTCAGCGAAAGAAAAGAAGTTGTTGTTGAGGGCGGGGGAGAGTTGTGTGGAAACAACCTCAGGCAAACAGGATCCTATCATAATTATAAAGACACAGTATTCTGTTTGCACATTACTGAGGCATCTTGACATTTCAGATCAGAAAACTCAGTTGGAAATTACAACTTGAAAAAAAATCACATCTATTCAGTACCTTGATCCAGCAGCCACAGAACTCCATCTCCTGAAAACAAGCTCTCTGCACTCTTAGGGCAGTCATGCCAGGCTGTGTGGACATTTCAGCAGAGACCAAATACATTTCTCAAAAAATAAATCCAAAATTCACTTACTACCAATTTTCTTTCGTGGTCAGGTAAAAAAACTAGAGTAGAACAGACAGAAATTGCAAGAAAATGAGGTTAATATTTGCTTTCTGAAATGGAATATATGTTACTGTTAATAAGAAGTAAACCTTGCATCCATCCTCAACATACTAATACATACAAAAGAAAAATATGGTATAATACACTCATATCTATTGAAATTCAGAAGATTCTGGCTACGCAATGTTTGTCCTTCAGGTATGGAGACACCCCTCTTCCCTCCCACCCACCCTTTTTTTTAACAGCCTAATCTGATGAGGTATGTGATGGAGAAACCGAACTGTGTTTCAGCAAAACATAGGTTTTTCTAGGGTAGGAGATTATTGCATTGAGCAATACCTTGTCTAGCAGTTGTAAAAGATTGGCTATCTGATTTTCTTTCTTTAAAAGATGAGCTTATTGGAGAAAATCATACATAGCTAAACCAGCACAGAGCCTGTTGTTCAAGTTACTTCTACAACTACAAAGTACTGGAAAAAGAAGCACCTTTGCCAATAACCTGTAGCACTACTTACCATTATCAGAAAATGTGCATGATTATAAAGAGAAGAGGTAGCCATGAAGTACAAATGTTTTGTTTACACAACGTTTAGGAGAAGGTCAAGGGAGTGGGGGGAAGACCAAAAACAACTATTTTACATCTTTCCCTACTGCTAAGTTTAAACTTCTTTCCTCGATTATCTTTTTTTCCCCTCCAAGATTTTTACATGCTATGTCTTACGATATTTTCTTTTGAAATCAAATAGATTTTAATGCTCTCATGAAATACTGTGTCATCAATAGTGGAGCACGTAGCATTATGTAACTTTTCTATAAACATTGCTATCACACACAGTAAAGATAAACATACTGAAAACCCCCTCCTACACCACAGGGTATCTTCAAATATCGTCAGCAGATTACATATCTTACTCCTTGCCCTGTATTCCTTGACCAAAACAGGCTTACATGTTTGATAGATTCTGAGAAGAAAGTATTTAATGATCTTAACTGTCCAATCTTAAAAAAGTAATAAATAAGAAAAGTGGCAGAAAGATACTCATTTTACTGAAAGCTATTCTTCACATCTGAGAAAGCTGCATTTCTACCCATTCTGCAAAGGAAGGCTTTTATTATTTTATACAGTATAATAAACTTTCAATAAGACCTTGTGTTTTTCTGTCACATTAGTGTGAATTCTTACCCTACTTAATGAATTTAAGGGTATTTTTTCCCCCTCCCAGTGTATTTTTTCAAAATAGCAGACACTTAACAATTCAGATTTATCTCAACTAATTTTATACCCAAAGACTGGCAACGATACGTGTTTGCTATTCTATTGCTTTTAAGAGGAAAAGTGGGTTTGTATAAACAGCCCTACATCATTTGCCTGGCAAGCTACCCGCTCCATCTGTGAGCGGTCCTTTAGTTTGGAAGTTCCTGCCTAATTGCTGCAGACAGATGTTCTCCTGCTGTAGCAGTAGACACCACAAAGGCTCTTGCCACGTCAATTAACCAGCTCAAAGATGTTCCTAATCCCTACTTCAAAAGCCTAAGAACCCTTACACACAGCAATAACACAAGGTCTCACCTTACCCCCAAAGCCACATTCTCCTAAACACAGTGTTTCTAAATATCCCCTCCAGATGCTCAGATAACTTCCCTGTTATTATTCTGAGTTGTGTAGCTCATAATAGAGCTTTTCTATTATTACTTGAAATTTGTCCTGCTACCATGAATCCATATTGCTCTGAGTATATATATCTAACATGTTACTGCTCTGTCATTAAGGGGGGAGTGACAATTAGTTCATTCACATGAATGAAAAACATAGATGACAAGCAGCCTCTTTTTTCCTTTAATGGTATTACAAATATCTTTTTTTTTCTTCCACGAGAAAGAAGTTTCTCTTCCTTAAAAGCACTGATTAAACAAGCCTTGTAATGAGCAAGCTAACTTCAGGTAGCAGTCATCTTCATTGATCGAGGACTAGACTTGTAACCTGTCTACTGCCTTTTTAACCCCAACACAGACCTCTCAGGAACTAGTTCCCCCAATATTTGGGAAGAGAGGACTACACACAGCAGCAGTCCGTGTACTGTCAGTTATCTCCTTCAGAGCATTCTGTAAATGTATGCCTTATTATGGCACAGTAGTCATCTGTCTGACTCTGCTTCATATAAAAAATGACTTTTTATCCCTTTAATAGTTACTGAAATATTTCTTTCTGGCTGATCTTTTCCACCATAACTTACTGAGCCTCTACTCTTTTATAGTCTTTGTCTACAGGGCATATATTGACTCCTCTAATAAACATAAACCTGGCCGACACTTTCATAAACCTGTTGGATATCACCAACTGTAGTAGGAAGTTCATTGATGAACTGCCTTATTGCTCTGATATAACACATAATCATCACCCAGGTTACTTTTCCAGTTTCTTTAATAAAGACTCATTCTTCTACTCCTTGCTTATTTTTTTGCCTTAAAATGTACTGTAACAGGGAAAGCCCACTTTTGTTCACCATTACATCACACTCACCTGACGTGTTCCTCATTGGTTTTTTTTACCCTTCTTTCCTTAATGTGGAAATTCAATCTAGCTTGGCAACAAAGATGTTTATCTCTCCTCACCCAAGCAGTGGTGTCCTTTTCAGATGCTTTTGGGAAACTACCCTGAGAGACCACTATCGTACTACCCTTGTCAGAGACCACTTTTCACTGAAGTAGCCTGGGATAGTGCCTGAAACACTATTATATAATTTCATACAAGTCCAAAGACTCTAGAGCTGTCTCAAATTTTCTCCAATTCAAGAAGATACTGCCTGCTGAGGCTGTGCAGTCTCCATCCTCAGAGGTTCCTAAAACCTGGCAGGGTCTTGTCCTGAGCAACTGAGTTCACAGCTGAGCCTGCTTGCACCAGCAGACTGGACTGGAGACCTACAAGAGGCCCTTCCACCTGTATGGAAGGGATACATGTTGATGCGTGATTCCAGGCTTGTTTCAGAGTAGAGAATGGCAGAGTTGCAGGCAGCTCTGTGGAATGGTTTACCACTGTAGCTGTTCCTGCTTCTGGAATGAAAAAAAAGTCTTGCTTTAAACATTTAACAGCACCTTCCTTCTCCACGTAACATTTTTATGTTATTATTTTCTTTCATGAATCATATTCTCCAAGAGGTCTGCTTCCATCACTTATCAACATTCCTCAGGTCACTTGGCCCTACTAATCATTATTTCTACATCACATTTAATCCCATGAAATCTCATTTCTGCTGAAGATTTCAAGACACTTAATTTTTGAGATTAACCTATCAAGACTATCTCTGGGAAATCATGCCAATTTATTTTTCTTCTTCACTCTGGCAGGAAACAGAACAACATCATGAAACCTACAAAACTCATGTGTTCTAAGACCGTGTTCTGAATTCCTTTTGGGAAAGAAAAGTTTTCAAACTGATCCTCCCTCCCCATCTGGTCATCATTCCAAGCACATGGGCAGCACAGGGAGCCTGCAAGTTGCAGAAAGCTCAGGCAGGTGCAGCACTGAGCACCATCTGACCCAGCAGATGAGGTCTGGGTCCAGACAGCCATTTTGTGACCTGTCATAGCTTTTCTCTGCATCAAAAAAATCAACGCCCTTCTCCTCTTCCACCATTCTTTTTTTGGTTCATTGATGCTTCCTTCCTGGCAGCACCAAAAAAATGCCACTCTACTGATTGAGCTGCATAAAGGAATGGCCAGAAATCCAGAAAAAACCCTGCCTGAACCTCTGTTCAGAGCCACTGAATGATTGGGCTGCCAAATTCCTGATGAGAATATGGTTGATATTAAAACCCTAGCCTCTCCTCTACAAGTCCTTACTTGAAGTTCTGTAATTAGTTTTTTCTTGCTCTATAGGGTGCATGCATCTTGTTTCCCAGGTGTTTCTTACCTAGATGTGTCCGAGGAGTAGCTAGCTAGTCACCAGTGGGACAAAGTTTTGAGCAACGGCTTCCTTAACCAACACCACTACTGAAATCCAGTACTTCTATTTGCAGTAATAAAGCAAATCATGTGAGAAAAGTTCCTTCATCTCAGTTGCATGACACCAAATCAATACTTCGTAACTGGAGTTATTCAGCTAGGCAGATTCACACCAGCAATTTATAAGACTTTGAAAAATAAAACATTTTCAGGTTCCACTTGGGCGCTTGGCATCTTTCAGACAACATGCCATCATAAGACATTACACCATGCTTTGATCTGTGAAGTTTCCCATGCATGACTTTTAGAATGCAATTGCTTCAGAGCACATGATCTGTTTTTTTTTTTAAACTCCCAAAGTTAAAAATACATGCTGTAAAATGCTGAAACAGATAATATGTGTGATGTATCTGATAGCAAGACCAGTAAAGATGAGTACACTAGTCTCATCTTAGTCTAGAAGTCAAAGACAACTCAAGGTAGCAGCTGGAGAGAATGGTCCTGAACTAACTTGTACTCCTCTCTATATTATTCAAAAGTTCCTGTCCCTGAACTGCCTCCACTGTTTTAACTGCTGCAAATATTTGTGTGACAGCCACGATGAAAACTGACTTGTCTGAAAAGGAACAAAAGCAGTCAGGAACAAATTGGGTTCTCTCAGCCACATCAATTTCCCAATTATCACTTGGCATCAGCATGCCAATGAGAACCAGTGAAGTGAACATCACCACTAGAACCATTTTCATGGCAATTCTGCCCAGGAGTAAAGCCCAGGTATTTTGTCCTTGTTTTGTTTGGTGGTGGGGTTTTGTTTGTTTGGTTGTTTTTTTTAACCACAGGACAGATGGCACACATTAATTATTCTAATGACAAACAACGCACAGCAATGATCCAGGAAAGGTCTATATTGGTGAAGGAACAAGTGGCAAAGTTGGCCATGAATTAAATCATGTGCCTACACTTCAGGACAAACGTGGACAACAGGGAGTCATGTCAGGTTTTCAGTACCCATCATCCCTACAACAGGCAGGTATGTGATGTGCCCAGAAGACTGCAGCAGACAAACAAAGGAAAACCATCATGATCTCCAAATGTTTTAAAGTAAATTAATCTTGAGATTTAAAAAGGTCCTGCATTTATACTCAGGTCACTAAATGATCCCAAAACACAGGTCTGAGTTTCCATGACACAAAACAGCACTACAATATACAAAACAAGGTGCAGGGCTGGATCTGAGTTTTGGGATTCTCCTACTACGGTCCAATGGTGGGGTGGCTCCTGATGTGGACACTGGTCCACAAATGGGCAGAGTAAATGCCATGTCCTAGTGACACTTTCTTTTTCCACTTGGATGCAATAAAAGGTGAGTCTAATTGCAGGTGCAATTGAAGCCTTCCATCTATCAGGTCAATGCACACTGCTCTACAGTAATTTTTCACAATCTGTAAGGCAGAGGCAGAAGACAAGTGGCATTAACTAAAAGCCACTCATAACTAAAGGAAGTGCTGATCCAGAGAACTGAAAAATCAGATTAAAATTAACAGAATAGCCAGAAGCAAACGGCATTATGTCCTTGAAGCAATGGAGCATTCAAATAGCATCTATTCCATCTTCATAAGCTATGGATAATTATCTCTCACTAGAGTTTTGAACCTCGAATTACTACATTTCATTAAACTTTCTCAGACCTCAATATAAATACCACGGTAGAAATAGGATGTCTCTCCTCTATGGGAGGTATTAGTCCTGAGGAGGTCACATTGCTAAGTAGTAATGAAGTAACTTTGAAAAAGAACTTGCACGTTAGCTGAGCCAAGACAACAGACAGCAGCCAGTATATACAGCACAGATACTACAGGGCTGAGATGTACCCAGTAGAGGCTTACCCAACAACTGCACAAAATTCAAATGGTACCGTACGCACACAAACTATGCAGCAGGCACACAAATGCTGCAGCATGGCTGCTCTAAAGGATGTAAAGGCAAACAAAACACTCCACTGCCTAGAACATGATGTTCTTGAGCATGTCACGGCTAGTGTGACATCTTTAAAAATATCTCATTTGTTAGGTACGAAAGATGATATGTAATTACTTCTTCACAGCTCTACAGTAGGTCCAACATCCTTCCTCCTTTGTGTGAAAAATCTATTACAGTCGACTCTGAGCCTCCATAATCGTTCTCCATTAGTAATGATTTACATGATATTACAGCTGTCACTGAATGTCAAGGTAATTTCCCTGTTTTCTTTCTTTGAATCCTTTTAAAAATTCTAGTTTAAGAGAGCACCTACTGTAAACACGTTCTAACAGAGGAGACTGCTAAAGAGGAAAAAAACCCTAAAGGACATGAGACAGCAATTTTGAAATATCTTGTCATTACAGAATTGACATTAATCAGTTCTAGCTATGGAGACTTTGTATGTCTTTTGGCACCCAAGGAAACGTCGTGAGGAATGAAGAATTCAATTTTCTTATCTGACAGTGGCACCAGGACAGGGTGGAACAATCTGTCACTCCACTTGGAAAGTCAGCAGCGTGATGTTTTTAATTCATGTGGCTTCAGTGCTTCTCAAAAAACCCAAAGTTTCTTTTCATAAAAGGCACTTCTGAGGATTACATGCCAAAACTGGCTTTAAGTTCTGCAGGCCTGAAAGCTGCCAGGAAGAGAATAGGCCACGAGTTGCCTTCAATTGCCAGCTGCAAGTCTGGAGAAGCAGCAGGCGCTGGAAATGTCAGCTGCCTCCCACATGAGTCCTGCTGTTGGAGGAGCAGGACATGCCGGTCCATGACATGGTAGGCTGGCAGGGCAGCATGAAGCTAAAAAGTGCTGGCTGCACGCACACCTATGAGACACTGCACCTATTAAAGATGTAGTGCAAGTGTCCTCTTGCCCAGGACAGAGCCCAGGCTGCAGGTACAGCTTATTGGTGGGTCTGACTGATGCAGCTGAATATGGTGGTGTTTTCAACAGATTTAAGAGTGCCTTCTCAAGCCCAAAAGACACAAGTTATGGCCTGCATTTCTTACTGACAAAGGTAGTGAAAGGCAGCACTGATTTCTAATCAGGAAGATTAAGATTCTGAAAGAAATACATATGACAGTGCTTTCTAATGGCATTTAGATATGGAAATGGCAGCGTCTGGAAAACCATAAAAGGCAAGAAAAATGTATTGGCTGACACAATTGGACCACTGCTTTTAAGACTGTTCCTAAAGCAAATTTAGACCTTGGCTGATTTTGTTAGTATGGGTGGCTCTTTAATTTACACTTACTAAAGATTATTTAAGAGCTACTTATGAAAGCATAAGTGAACTTAAAAGGAGTAAGATCCACTGGAAATCTGCCCTGGGCAGATTCGGTTTCATTTGGAATAATCCATCTTTCTTCCAAACACAAGTCCCATTGATTATCACTATGGAGGAAATCTGCTTTCCTTTAAAAAATAATCAAGAATAAGTTGGTTTGCGTTCACTTCTCTATAGCCAAGTCTCTGTGTCATAAAAAACCCGCTACCATTTACACTGTTGGGAGAACTTCTCAGGGAGATTAGGAGGGAGTTTTGAGGGCTCTGCTAGCCCGGAGGATGACGCTCCCTGTTGTTCCCGAGGATCGCACTGCGGATCAGGGCAGAGCCACACTGAGGGAACTAAAAGGGAACAGCTGCAGCCAGCACTGGCTGTGCTGCGATTGAACAGAGCAATTCACCCCTAAGGGCTCTGTGCTGTCCATAACAACCTATCAAGAGTAGCACACCCTACTTGGGGAAAAAAAATACCTGTCAACTAGTAATTTTTCAATTAAAATTAAAGAAGCAATTCTCACAGGATTCAGACTACATCAAACAGTTTTTCCCTAACAACCAAAGGAAGTGAGGTGAATACTGTGATACTAGTTCGTGCTGAGAGAAAAAGAGAGAAAAGCATAAGGCTATAATTGTTACAGGATATAATTCATTGCTTTTTTGTTTTAAAAAAACAACAACCCTCCCCAACTCACAAAAAATAAGAAGTATAAACCTCCAACATGGTAGAGATACTGCACTAGCGCTTTAGCACATGGAAGAAGAATCCCATTTATCGGGAATCAGGAAACTGCCTCTAATCATGGTCAACAGTTACACACAGCATTTGAGAGAGACATCAAAATCATGTTTGAATTGCTAACAGTTACTTCCTAAGAAGTGATAGATAGGTGTAACTCAGGTGGGAGGAAATTTCCTTTAGTTCTTTTACTTTTTCCTGTTCTTTCAACATCACACTGAAGGAAGGACACTTGCACAGGTCCAGAGATGGAGAGCACTGACCAAATCTTCAGATCCTGTGAGATTTACAAAAAAATTCTGGCCAAAATCCTTAAATAAAACTTCATAAGCTTTTAGGCAGAAGTGGGGCAAGCCACTGGAGGCCCGTATGGGCAAAGCAGCTGTGTGGTATACTGGGTCCTACTGAGCGTTGGGTCCAGCTGCACCAGCTTTTCCTCCAAGACTCAGGCAGGAGAAGGATGAGGGAGGGGGGAGGATTGTTCCCTTTCCCTATGACTACAGTGGGAAGAGACTGGGGTAAGCAGCAAGAGCTGTACTTGCTTGCCCTCTGCCTGGTTTCCTTATGCTTTTGGAGTGCTGGCAGCAGAGCAGGAGAGCAGGCCAAGGGCCAGACCTGCCATACATGTGACATCTGGGGGTATGATAGTGCTCCTGGCTGCGCTTACTCTGGCAATGTAAGAAATAAAGGCAGCTTTGGGAAGGGAGCAGACTTAGAAGCTAAGGTTTCTCTTCTGCATTTGATCTACAGCCCGTACTGCCACTGAGGTGAGAGCCCCCAGGGACCCATCCAAGCCTTCCACTAAAACCTCTGGGGAAGTCAATTTGGGGAACAGAGAAACTCCCACTCACAGCCCCTACATCCCTCTGAGCTCTCCCAGCCTGTTTCTCCACCTACTCATCTGCCTGGCCATGTCTGGCAAGTCCCACTAGCCTTTCTCAGCCTTTCCTGTCCAGAATTTCTTTTACCAGCACCAAAATACTGAGGTCTGCTGTCATCAAAAGAAGAGACAAAATACGTGCTCCTGTGTCTTTGTTGTAGGAGTGGCCAAATCCAGTTTTACTTTTCTTCATTGAGAAGCCTTGAGCTGGTTCTAGATCAGACCATCACAAAGCAACCTCACCAGAGTGTAGCAGAACCTAAAGGCTGAGAGAAATTTATTTCCCTACTACAGATACTTAAGTGTAAACATTTGCATGTGAGCCTCATGTCTCAGCTACCAAAGCCATTAAGTCAGTGGAGACTAAGAAGTATTCAGTTGCCTCGATTTCCACTGGCTACAGCGGGAACTTGTCTAACTAACTTCAGTACCTTGAAGCACCTTTAACTTGGAGCTGAATCACTGACCCCTAGTGACCAAGAAGAAAAATCTCTAGGACTGTAAGTCCAGGACAAGTTATACAGAAAAGAGATAACTACGTTAAATATTGCTGCGGGTAATTTAGAATAATGTGTTAAATTCTATTAGAGTCACCTTATTTTTTGTGGTAGGGATGTGTTGAAATATTTTCAAATGTTATCTGACACAAAACTAATTGGATTTAAAGACTATTAGTTCAACAGTACCAACAGAAAAGAAAGACCTCTAAATAGGTTTTCAGCTGAAACCTATTTTCTGGATATTACCCAAGAACACTGTAGTTTGCACTATGCTTTCTCATTGTAAAGTCATCCTTTCCCAGTTTTACCTTGAGAAAGCCATAACATACTACCACATTTGCTTATTATAACAAGCTATGTTTAAACTTGACTAATCAAACTAAAACCCTAGCAATGAACTACTGGTAGTACATAACTACACTTTGTTAAGTCAAAACTCAGAAAGCAGTCATGACCACAGCAATTATATAATAATTGTGGCCAAATTCATCGAGCTAAATGGTATGGCACCCATATCTGAATATTTACTAACCTATAGCTTACCACAGTTCATTAACTGTTGCCTCATGCATTCCTGAGTAGCTTTATGAGTTGTTCTCAGGCCTTACAAACCCATTACAAGACAGGAAAACATCATTTGTCAGCTAGCCCGAATCTGTAAATCTTTGCTATCTCATTACTGAATGCTAATCCTCATCTTCCCAAATTCAGTCCCAACATGTAAACGTAAAATTCACCACTCTTGTCATGTATCAAATACTCTTACTGCACTGCACCTGCAGAGCAGCTGTATGTAACAAGAGAAAACAAGAATTTTCAACAAAAAAAGGGAGTGAAAAAAGGACCTTTGAAGTTTATTTGCAGGAGGTGTGTGTGTGATTTGAGTCAATATGACAGTTTAGTTTATAGCTAACCGAGGAATGCTGCAATCCCCTAGATGATGCTCAGTGCGTTTTCCTATATAAATGTCATTCTGCTTGCTTAATGGAAGCAGTCCTAGAATGAACAGCTTTCATTACTGGAGATGGAGTTTTACTTTAATAATGCCTTCAGGTTGAGTAGGCTAATGGAAAGACACCATTTTTTGTCTCAGCAAAGAGTCACAATGAAAGGTGAATCACATTTTGGCTGGATTAGAAATACCAAGGGAATAGTCCATCTCAGTATTTTTGTTCAGTTTCCACTGGATTTTAGGCAAAGAATTTTAATGGGCTATGATAAAATTAAACAAACCTACCCTCTTCAGGTCAGGAGTAAAATTACTTTAAGACATTTCTCTATAAGCACACAAAT
Organism: Laterallus jamaicensis coturniculus; assembly: GCA_022605575.1. Lineage (NCBI taxonomy): Eukaryota > Metazoa > Chordata > Aves > Gruiformes > Rallidae > Laterallus > Laterallus jamaicensis. The sequence continues at coordinate 65,491,500 of JAKCOX010000001.1, forward strand.
TAACATCTATGGCTAGGACTGTTCTACACATGTATTTTGGCTGCTATTTTGGTCCAAATCCAATGAAGGATCATGTAAATGAGCTTTGTATGATACACACCCTTCAGAAAACCCAAAAAGCAAAGAAAACTTTCTTCCAGGTCTCAGAAGATACTGTTCTCAGTGTCTGGTTTAATCTGCTTTCTGGGGGTGTCTCCCCCTGCAACTTCTAAGAAGTGGGTCTAAAATAAGAAACACTAAAAGAGCATCTATTTGAACCATGGCTGGGCGTGCCTACGACAGGAAACTGCATTTCAATACAAATTTTGCAAAGGCACCTCTTGTGACAGCAAACAAATGCATTCCGCTGCTTTTCCAGATTTTTCTGAAATTCTATGACAGAAATGGCACTTTAAAAAAAGTGCTGACATATTGACATATTACCGCCAGTTAATTTTAATCACAAGCAGCTCTGCTCTTCGTAATTCTGAGTGGATCAATTTCTACAGAAACAGTAAGTTTGGAAGTGTGTTTGAGTGAATCACTTAAAGATTTTGATACTGTGAGTTAAAAGAGTCTCTTGCAAACTGTTATAGAAGAAGTTTCTTTTAAATCTGAGGTGTTAGCTTGATTCATGAAATGTTAATAGCAAGAAAGCTTAAGCAAAGTTGCAGACTGTTCTCCAAGTTGTGGTTGGTCTGTGTATTCCCTGGACCAAGCTTGTGTAAAAATACAATTCAGTTGGCATGACTTCCTTTTAACATTTAATTTACGTATATCAGAGTTTTTTATAAAACTCTCAATAGAAAAAATGAACGAATAAACAAAAGGACTTTAACTCCTGAATTTTTTATTACATATTTCATTCTTTAGAGTGTCCTATCAGGATGACAGAAAATCAGACAGATCTGTATAGAAGGAAAGCTTGAGTTGTTATGTGACTATTCTCGGTGATTCTCACCTTCACGCTCACAAGAATTGTATGGAGAGGATGATGATATTCTCATCACTGCTGCAAAAAGAGATGGGTGCATGCTGTGCTCTTCTGGACACATTTTTTTAGTCTTCCTGCTCTTGTTTTCAACCTAAAGCAAATTCTACACTTTGTAGATACCTATGACCACTCATCACCGTTTTCTGAACTTCATGGTATGGTGACAAAACCTTATATTAGAAGAAGGATTTTTTTTTTCTCATCAGGATGCTTTTTCTACGTCTGTTCTCTTGCATTTCCTTCATTCACCTCCTGACTGCTTTTCAAGAGAGGTGTACAAAGTTAAAAATACACAGCACCAGACACTCTTTCTTTATGAAACCTATGTAGAACTGCCAGCCACTTTTGTGCATGAACTCCACATGCCAGCATCAGCAGCACAGTGGAACCCATTAAGCATCACGTGAGGGAAGAGAGGGCTTCTCCCACCCAACAGGTGGTGTAAACCTGAGTTTACTGTGCAGGTGACAAAGTTTTCGACAGCTCAGGGATGATTAAAATCTCCAAGAACCTGGAATGTATCTCTGTTTAAGCGGAAGGAAAAAAGTTGGCAAATAAAGCAAATTCACGCTTACCATTTAGCAACAGCTTTTCTCTCTTCATGATTTCAGTTTTTGTAATCTTCCTGTCAAAAGTTGTTTATTTCATACCTAGGCACTGCTGCACAAAGCTCTGCTAATCTGCCCTTACCGCCTCCTCCTGTGCTTCAAATATAACAAAAGGTAATTTTCTTTCCTTATTTTTGTGCAATTGATTAACGTGAAGGATGTGTACTTTTCATTTAAAGCCTTCTTCATAAAAGCCTGAAATAGCATGTCTTAGATAGAAGCATTTAGGTATTGGATACAAACAAAAGTACTGTCAAACCTGATACTCAAAAGAAAAAATTCTCCTTTCCCAAACACCTCCCTGTTCTCCAAGCTACAGCATTATTTGCTACCCTGTGCTTCTGACCATAAGAGACTGTTCTCGTTGGTAAATACAGTGGAAGTTTCCAACTCTATTAGCATCCAGCACATGCACTTGCCTAAAAGCTTTCCTTTTGCTGTATTTCATTAAACACAGAATCACGCAGTGAGGTGAAGCAGATCTGGAAATACCATGTTCATGCTTTCAGGCTGGATACATCACCCAAAGCGTGACAAGATGCTACAACTGTACTTAAGAATTTCAGACCAGAAATACGAGTTATTTGGACAGGACCAGATCTCTCACGCACCCAGCCACTCTTTGGAAATGCTCTGAAAGCAGCTTCTCCAGCTTTTCCTCTCTAAGAGTTGCTGCCCACGTCCAGTCATAGTTAAATCGTTGGATACTTAGGAAACAATCAAAGCCAACTTGCTTGGACTGACGTTTTGAGAACTCAAAGCCATGAAAAGGATACACAGCTCACAGCAGCCCAGTGGTTAAAAAGGTCAGAAATAAAGAATACAGCCTAGTGTTTTTCTGTTCCAGCCCTGGTTCTGCCCTAAAAACACCTTCAGGCCAAACACAGTACAGCCCTAGATCTGCAGGAAGGACAGGCCTGAAATGCATATGAACTCATCAGGTAAAGAGCACAGTTAAGCCTGAATGGACCACGCAAATGTATTTCTCAAATATTTTCTTTTTTTTTTGTTTTTTAATCCTGCCCTAGTCCCTGCAGGGTAAACCAGATTTACAACAGGGTGTTATAACTAAGAATCTGGACCCTGAGCTATTAAATTTCATAACTTTTTCATTTGCACATATGTGCATAAGTAACTATCACTCAGTCCTGCTCCCAACAACTTACTGTTGTGTTCAGTGACAAAATACCTAACCTTGAAAAGCCTCACCAACCCTGCATTTCAAAGGCATTTCATAATTGTTTACCTCTTGGCCTGAACAGTAGTACTGTATGTACAAAGCCCCCTTGAACTCGTGTAACTGAAAACTGCTTAGAAACTTTTCCTCAAATGATTCTAATTTTTTCAGGGAAAAACAATAATTATAACATATTCAAACAAAGGATTTTTGTTAAGGCTTTTTGTTAAAAATAATAAAAAAGTCCTTTTTCTTTTACCCCAGAAAAGCAGTTTTCATTCCTACTTATTTCAAAGGAATGCCTGCAATTTTGCGGTATTATGCAAACCCCAATTAGCAGTCCACAAGGTGTTTTGAAAAACACTGCCTAATGTGTTACAGACACATTCAGTGGCCAACTTCCAACAGCCTGAAAAAACGCCTTTTTTGAAAGAAACTTGGGGAATTAAGTCACTTCAATTTTACTGGGAAATGCTGATAGAAATAATTCTTCCAACAGTTAATAATTTTTTTTTATTAGTTGTTGGTTTATGTTCTCTTACAGGAACAGAGCAGGGTATTTGTGGCAGTTGAGCAATTTGGTTTCCTTCAGCCTTTCTTTAAAGCCCAGTTCTACAACTACTTACTGCTGAGCAAAGTGGTTGGTTAGTCTTAGAAATTGTAGTCGTTATGTGAGAACAGTTCCAAACACATCCATTGATTATGTTTGTTTAGATTTTTCTTTCACTTCTCTGGAACCCCATAGCTGGTTTGGGGCTTTTTTTAACCTGTACGGTGCCCAGCATAATATGGCATGGATATCTAGGTTGCTCAATAGGCTAACCTCCATGATCAGATTGAACAGTAAAGGATGGAGCCCACTGTTTATTTTGGGTGTTATCCTGAGCAGAACGCCCTGCCTGACACAGCTTACCAGCACCTCAGAAACAAGACCCTGCAGATTTAAAACACCCAAAGCAGCACTGATATGCGGGAATGACTGTGAAGTTACTGCTCGTTCACAGTGCTGAGGTTTTATTCCTCCCTCCCTCACCAGAACTGCTGAAAACATTTTATGAATGCGAGTCAGAAGGAAGCTAAAGGACATGATACATATATGCATTTCGAATGCTCATGATTATATTATGCTTTGTATTTTATATTCCTTAATTTCTCTTCCCTGCAGAGGAAAAAACCCTCATCCTGTTGTTAGTAATCCTCTACAAGTGATCACACCCTAGCCAATTCCAATAAGCACGTTTTATCGCTCAATTAGTTCTTTATTTCTACCATGCCTAGGAACAGAAGCTAGATCTTCAAAAGTTTAAACCTGAGGGGTTTTTTTTGGCTCATGTTCTACACGCAGAGTTTCTAAAACTCCCATCCTTTCTCACTGACACGTAAAAGATCCTGGTCTCCTTTTTCCCGTTTCTAGTCATGCCTCAGCTCTTCATGAAGCTCCAAAAGGCCCTGGCAGGCTCAGCTCCTCTCTCCCATTCATTTGCTAGCACAAAGTGGAGCAGAGTAGGTCTTACTGGACAGAGGGACAGAAGGGAAAAAGCTTTATTAATGTGACACTTTTAAGATTTTAATTATCATCAGGATAAACACAAAGGGAACAAGTATCTTAAGCTCTGATCATTTTTTCCTGAACACAGAATAATGCGCATCTCTAGAAACATCAGCCTAAACATAGTGTAAATAAATACTGGTTGGTTGAATTAGACATATGATCTTGTGGGGATGAGTATCATTTAATCCCTTCAGGAGCATGTCAAAACTGATTTTTGTGGTGGTTTACCTCACAGTCAGCTTTGTTGGCCAACTGCCATCTTACTTTTCCTTGTTTTAAAATTTGCAAAAGGAAAAGATATATATACTATAGTATAGCCTATATATAAAGATACTATAAATCAGTAAATTAAATCTTTCTGAGGCTTCAACTGAGTGATTCTTACAATGCTGGCTTTACTTTATGATTTAGTGAGCCTCAAGCAGCCAAAATGGGGTCAGACTGTGAAAAACTTTCCTTTCTGGTTCATTCTGGGAAACTGGGGAAGGTTGAGTCAGTTGCAAAATACGGAGCCCGATCTGTTCTGTTAGAACACCCATACTGGTAGCTGGTCTTGCCAGCAGGCCACTGCTTTCAACAATGCGTAGTCTTCCAGGCAGTCACCAGCCTTCAGGTATAAAGAAGATTAAGTGACGGTACTCAGAGCGTATATTGGTTTATGAAGTAACTGCCATGCTGCTGAAGGTAAGAGCCCTCTAGCTCTGTTAGGTTAGATGAGCATGCCAACCCCCCCTTAACCCCCAGCCTCCCTCCATGTAAAATAAGCTCTTCAACCTGACTAATGAACTTGTGGGGCAGTAACTTGAACCCACCATCATGGTTTCCAATGTTATCATCCACCTGTACCCACTTTCTGTAGGCTGGTTTTAGAGGTGAACTACATAGGACACTATGAGAGAAACTCGGGTTCCACCTTGCTAGCAGACATAATAATCTCTGTACCCGAGATCAGTACTGATGGCAAAGTAAATTCAGACCAGCTGAGAGTTTGGCCCTCATCTTAGTTGTTAACTAAGATGAGGGCTCTCTAAGTCCATCCAGTTTCAAAGCTAGAAACTCAAAGGCAAGATTATAAGCTTTTTCTTGTTGAATTACAGCAGTAAGAAAAGCTGCTGCTCTGAGCCTAAATAAAGTGTATTTAGGGCTTGGGCTCTATTTCAAGTTCTTATTAGCTCCTGGAAAGGTGCCACAGCAGCTCAAAATCTCTCTTGCCTGAGGTTGCTTAACTCTGCTGTACAAAGAGGCCTGCATCTGCATGGAAAGAAGACCATTCCTTTTGATTCCCCATTTGTGGCCCGTGCTCAGCTCCGTACAACTATATTCTTGATGTGCTGAGCAGCTCGAGCCAGAGAGGCAAGTCTGCTTTCAATCTCCACGTCTTCCTGCATCCCAGGAAACACTACCCCCTACCACACAGCAAGAAGGCACCACCAGACCACCACCGATCCAATGCAAAGATCACCTGTGGCATGTCAACATAGTTAGCCCTCAGCAACTTCTGAGTGCCTCATGCATAATTCATGCTTCCTTAAAGTGGTTTCTGTGTGTATTTTGACGGCTGACACTCCAAGCTCATTTCTGATCTGTTGCACACTGGAATCTAAGAGCTCTAAATGCTAGTTGACTTCCCCCAGAAAGCATTAAGTTACACACAGACTCTTTGTTCGCCACCCCCCCCAAAAACCCCCTAGCACCTTTCCTGTAAACCAGTTCATGCCTTCACCAGCTAAAAAGGAAATAGAAGAAAGTCAGTTCCCTCCCCCACCCTGCATCTTATAACAGACTTGTACAGAAAACCCATTGCAGTGGTCACCCACCCTCCTCCCACCTCTCCTAAGGTATCTTTTCAAGCAGTGGGGACTGCTCTTGGAATGCCATCTTTTGTGGTAACACTTTGCACGTTGCATTTGCAGAGCCTGCCACCAGTGATTTAGGATAATCGCAATCTGCAGCTCCACCAGCCTTACTTTTTGCCTCTCTCAGCTGGTCATGCTTTCAGGTATGGCTTTCCCTTCAAAGCAAGCAGGAAGGTGCACTGCTCCAGGTGCAAGAACAGGAGCTGGAAAGCAGCTCTTTCTTTTTTATATTTCTGTTCTTTTTTTTTCTCCATAATTTCTCCCATGTCTCTTAATTTGTGGAAACATCCTGTAAACAGAGACAGCAAAATTAAATATTTGCCCAGCTCTTCCCTGGTTCCATTGTAACTTCTGTGTTTGCAGATTTACATCAATAACAGAGGGACACAAGTAACAGAAAAAACAGTTTTAATACTTCCACCTCTCTTTCTTCCCCAAAAAACCAAGTAGTCCCGTTCCCAGAAGACAGTGCCACCTTGCTTGTGCATTGCTGCCTCTGTCCACTTGCCACCTTCCACCAGCACCTGTTTCTGTAAGAAGCTTGTCCACATATATCTGTGGACCCATATCAAGCCTTAAAGAAAGCATTTTCTTATTTCATCAAGGATGACAACCTGCAGTTGAGGTGATATACACCCTTGCTTTCAAGAAGTTTTTGATTTATCCAGCACTCAAGTAAAACGGGCTATTTAGATTTGTGATTTTCTACAGCATTACTTAAGCAATGTCTAAGAAGCCATTCTTTCCTCACTTTAGTGCGGCTTATCTTCCCTTATGTGGTCCAGTTAGATTGCTGTTTTTCCCCTTCAAAAGATTTTTAAAAAGTCATCCATAAAAGACTTTTAAAACAGTCATCCAACTGTTCTGATTTCCCATGCATTAGTTTCACTTCCCCCCGCCCCCCCCCCAACCATCTGTCTGGCATTCATATTTTTACATGCTTTTCTTTTTACTATCATGCTGCTTCATATTATTTGATCTCTGCTCCTTCCACTTATGCCTCTGTGTGTGGCTCAGATGCTCCTGTGTTATTGTATCAGCCTCCAACTGCAAGAGCAACGTGGGACGGATACAAAGTTTTGCCATTGTGTTTCCTACTTCTGCTCCTCACAGGAGGCTGAGGCCCCGTCTCAAAAAACACATGGTTTTGGGAACAGGAACAGAACTTTTGAGCAATAGTATTAAAGCCAAGCAAGCTTCTACTGGTACCACCTTACCAGTTCGCCTGGGAAAGCTGCTGACTCCTACTATCCATATGGTTTTGGTGGTTGCAATGTTTGAGATCCTGAATATAATGAATTTTTCATAGAAAATTAAGTTTTAGTACCTACTCTCTCCTTCTGGACAAAGGTGGAAGAGAAGCTTCCCCCAGGCAAAAAATACATCATTCAGCTAGAATGATACATCATTCAGCTGAGACACATCATTCAGCTAGACACTGGTTGGAAGCACGAGTGCCTTTGCACAGTGACAGTCATCCCTGTAACTTCACCTACCCTAACTAAAAGAAAGCGTGGGGTGCTATCTGGGGAAAAAACTAATTCTATTGACTTGAGCTGGGGACTTGATATTTATGAGGCATTTCACAAGCCATTCATACAGTGACAGTGAAAGCTGTACTTGTAGGGAAGATAAAGTGCTTACAGATTCCAACAGGACACAGTCTTTACCATGTGCTGTCCTTTGGTAAAGGAAATGAGCAGTAAATAAAATGCTGCCTGCAACCAGGAGGAAGGGGGGCAGGCGACAGCGGATGTCAATCTTCTGTTGAAAGAAGTATCAGTGAAAATCTGTGGGGCAGATAGGTGGAAGCTTTGAGAGGGGAAGATGTAAAAGGCTATCTAAAATAGAGAAGAGGCAAATAAGACTGCAGGTGTGGGAGTCAGTTAGGTTGAAGACAGAGGCATGCTTTGCAGCAAAAGAGAATTAATTTGTGGTGAGGTATTCAGCCAGGTCATATCAATATGAAAAGATGCTCAAAGACATGGCAGCTGAGGAATATGGCAGGACAGACTTTGCAGTAGGAAAGAAGAATAAATGTCTGTTGAGAGAAAAGGAAGACTTGGAGAGTGACGGTGAAAAAGAAACCGTGTACCAAACTGGTGCTCTGCCTTTTCTAATACGGAGGAGAACCGGTCCAGGAGGCTGGATCTTCTAGCTGTCTTACATTTTCTCACCCTCATCTCTTCATCTGATCTAGAGTCAGCATGAAACTGGAAGTCACAAAGTCTAAATGGGAGAGTGGGGAAAAATAAAGCTCAGCAGGTGAAAAGAAAAACACAGATTCTCAATTATGATCTAAGCTTCAGTAGCTCTGCCTCTACTTTGTAGTGTTGCTCTTAACTCATGCTGTTAACAAGGTCACATGCAAAACATTTTTCTGTCTCTATGACAAGACAGCTAAGTATAGAGTGCTTTCCCCTTCTAGTCATTTGATCCTATTCAAAACATATAATCTCCCAGGTCTCCAGTCTGTGCAAAGCCAGACATCAGCACATTTTTGGCTACAGGGCACCTACAAAAAGATTAGTGACAGTCTTGTGAGGCTTGTGTTGCAGATTCTGTCAAAGGGCCAACATTTAAATAAGGTACCTTGCATTTTCATTATGAGAACTCCAGCCCATTATTAGCAAAGTTAGTTTAACTTTTAGTCTGTTTTGCCAACTACTAAGTACATATTTAATAATGTGCATTGCCGGCAATGGGGGAAGGGAAGATCTGTTCTCCTGCTATTCCACTGAGAAATTAAATGAGCTTGCACAGTCTGCCTAGTTAGAGGTTATAACTTTATTCAGAATTCCATCTCTTTAATGTAATTATGATTTAATGGCTATGCACCTTCAGTAGATGATCGCCTTTTACAGATCCCATCTCATGATTCAAAAAAGCAGAACACAGGATTCGGTAGGTAACCTATGTATTTACTTGACATAAATTAGGTAGTTTCTGAGACACTTAAAGTCAGACTTGTACCTTAATGAACCAGAACTTCAGACCTAATTATTTCTGAAGAACTGAGCATCCAGGTCCTACCAAGGACCTGTGAAATCTTGTCAAAGATCATACAGCTCTCATGAGTACGCCAAGTGGGTAAGACCACCCAGTGAACACACCCCATTCCAGTTAGGACAGGAAAATCCTTTCCTCTTGATTCTATTCTTTCCTCCCCAGGCAAAATAGGGTCTTTAAACACACTTCTGTCTTAAGCTGCTTAATACTATTTGCTGCAGACAGTATGCGATCTGTACTACCCCGTTACATCCTACTATCCCTTTCACTTCTATCGTGGGTACGTTAACAAGTACTGAGGAAGAAACAGAAGATATCATACTGAAACCTTCTGATTACTCATGGAGCTGAGATAATGTAGCCCTAGAACAGCTTCTCTACCCTCATGCCTGCAGCATGTCTTCAACGTGAGACCCCACACTGCTGTGGGTTGAGTTGCTACCCTTGCTATTTTCTCTCACTGTGGCTGAGATGTGTGAAGCTAGAAAAAGCTGGTAATTCTCAGCTCACGAGATGCTCCTTAATAAAATGAAATGTCTTCAGGAGGCAATGCACAACTGCATCACTGCACCAAGCCCAGTTTATCTGTGTCACCATGCCCTTGATCCACAGCTGCAATTATGGTTTCCAATAAGAGAGCAGGACTACTTGACAGAAAAAAGGTGGGGAAAAAGCTGTGTCAGTGCCAATACACAGCTGTGCTCATTGCTTCTTTCATGACTGACAGGAAGGGAACTCGGGATGAAACTTACGTGATGTTAATGCACACTAGTGCACCGAAGAAATTCCTCGTCTCTCCTATCCTTTGCTCATCTCCTATCAGTGTCCACTGTTCCTTGCTGCTCTGCTTACTTCAGAGCTTTCAGCTAGCTGACTCTAAGCAGGATGTTCAAACTGACCTCGCTTGGAAGCATGTGCTGACACCGTCTCACCTTGCTCCTCTGCCATTTTAAGGCTGTAATGCTCAGCTGTGCAGTAAATTCTTCTCTCCTTTGTACTTTTTCCAATGGTCATGGTCAGTAACACACCTTTTACACACATTGAACTGGAGTTCAAGAAAGGCACTGAGCGATTGCCAGTACTAATTTATTCAGTTAGCTTTAGTTCCCAAATGAGAGCATGAAATGTATGCTCACTGGTGCTTCCAGAAAACAGAGAAAGCAAGTGTAATAGCTGTGCAGCATGTATAAAGTTCAGAAAATCACACGTGGTTTTCTGTTTCTTGCTGTTAATGCACTTGAACATCTTCCGAATCATTAAAATACTCTGCAAGCAAGGCATGCAGAATTCTCCCTCCCTGCCCCCTTCTTTTCATGAGACAAACCTGCATGCACAACCCAAGCTGGATTAGATCACTATCTTCGGCATTTCACAGGAGCCCAGTCTCTCTCACCCCTTTATTCTCCCAGTTCCATTTGGAACTGGAAATGCAATTGCTGAATTACTGTGAAGGCAGCTGTTCCTGCAGTGTATCCACTCAGGCTGGAGGCAGGAAATAAGAAATCTTCCATGAAAGCCTGTAATTACGAGATTTCCAGCTTAAGTTTTGCACACATGAACTGTTTGGAAGATGTTTGGATAAGCAAAGTTTGGAACACGCAACTGTTTGGATAAGCACCTGGGTGCTTCACTGAACCAGGTCTCTTGATAGTCAAGATACATGCATAGATAACCCACCAGGATGAACTGCTGCTAACCTTAACTAACGGAAAGCTTGTTCAGAGAAGCACTTCTTAGTCGAGGAAGAACTTGGCCAACAGCTATTAAAATTAGGCCAGTGCACTGTGTACTTAAGATGTTTTCTCCACCTGTCAAAGTTTTGATGGCTTAAGAAACGTTCTGTGCCTGCATTTTCCAATTGTTCTGTATGGTTTCTAATTGAATGTTCACCTGGCACATCTGTGCAACACACTAGTTTCTGACTATTTGGGAACAAAGATCCACCAAGCTTAAAACTAATTCCTTCTACTTAAATGAAACTACTTTACAACTAAACTTTCAAGAGCAGTGTTCAAACACTACTTTGTAGTACTTAGTTTACAGTTACTCAAGCTGATCTGTAATTCCAGGAGCTAAAACCAAAACATTCGATCTCAAGGCACTGCTTAAGCAACGGGGAATGAAGCAATGCCCGCCACAGCACAGTGCGTTCCGAAAACCCTCCAGGATATCGCTTCATTTCTGACTGCACCTGCACAGAGCATCTGGTAAGTAGGCCATAGAGTTAATACTTTGCCCTTATCTTAGGTCAGGGCTATCAGGAGAACACTGAGATAACAATATTTGAAGGACATCACTTCCAAGCAAGCCGGAGCTGGCTACAGAATAAAGGATTTCATACCCTCCCAAGGGAAGCCGAGCTTTACACACTTCCCTTTCAGAAAGGATCAGAGCTGGGAAGTTTACAGCAATTTCACCAAATGGTCTCTCGTGTGTATAAAGAGACACTTAAGAGTACACTTTCCACAGGGTTTCACCTACAAGTACCACTGAGCACCCCGGTTTAGAACTAAGCCTATTCGCGTACACAAAAGACTCTCCCTGGTTCCAGTGCCATGTGAACCAGGTCCTTGGCTACGCAGACTGGGGAGTGCTCACACAGGGCAGGATTCATGAGGATTGCTGGCAACCTCTGATGATTTAAAAAATTTAATTTGCTGAGAGAACTTTGGAGGATGCCTGAATTTCAGGATATTCTTTTAAATGAGAAATGGAAGAGTTTTGCCGCTTTACTGCTACTGCAGTAAGGGACAGATCTGCCAGCAATATTCTCAGTGATGAGCCTGCTAAACCCTTGTTGTTTTTGACCCTCTGTACACACCTTAGACCACACTATGTTCAGCTTTGAAGCATCAGAAACTTTCACAGGATGTTGCTGCTTCCTACCAAGTGACAGGTTAAGGTGACTTTTATGATCTTACAGTGATTGTGGGGGGAGGTGAGAGGCAAAACTATAGTTTGGTGTCCATAGAGGAGCCAAGAAAATGCATTATCCAGGTTACTAAGAAGGATTTATCCCTTCTCTCACACAGAGTTTGTTTGTCTGTAGCCATAACAATGACAGAAGAAATGTCACGAGCTGAGGAAAATTTGAAGTACTGAGACATTTTTGTCTTGCATTTGCAAGTCTACACCAAGAACCAGTCAAGTACTTAAAAGTTACTGCAATTTATCCCATAATTAAGCAGGCTAAAGTGTTCTTTTTGAACAAGGTTAGGATGACTTACAAAAAATTTTAACAAATGTCAAAGCATGTTTCTAGCTGGAAGTCTCAAGAGGGTTTCTTTTTAGGTTTCTTTTTAGTCCAGATCAAGGGAACATGGGAGGACTAGCATGTTTTACAGCATCATGGCCAGAACCGGGTGCATAACTGATGTGAAAAAAACAGCCTGAGGTCTGTTGAGTTTTTTTCTGCCAGCCTAAAGAAGCTGACACCGGGGAGTTCCTGCAGTATAACTGATGTAAGTTTGCCCATTCATAAAGATGCCCCTTAGAAATGTGGCAGCACTTAAGCAGCATGTAAGCCACCCTAAGTAACATGGTGTAGAGTATTCTGAGTGCAGACCTCTGGGGAGGGGGTCAGAACAGATCATACTGGAGAAAACAGTGACACAGACACCCTTTTCCTTGAGTTGCCTGGAAAGCCAAACTCACACTTCATAAAGCAGAACGACAGTTGTCTGGGACGCATGTCTCCGAGCAAACAGTTCTAAGAAGTCTGAGAGGCCACAAGCTATCAGTTTGCTATGACTGCTGAAAGAGCAAGCACGATGCATACAATGCTCTGCTCCTACTCAGAAGCACTGGAAGTTAGATGCAGTATCAAGCCTCCCACAGTGCATTTTAACCACTTCTCTCACAACATTTAAGCAATACAGAAAATTATCACCACTCAGCAGGCATGGCTAATATCACCACTGCTTTCCATTGGTAGCCGTTTATCAATTTAGTTCTTCACAGAGTATAAAGCACTTTAGAGTCAATTTACCAAAGATAAAAGTAAACGATCAGCTTTAATCTTAATGAAACAAACAAGCAAACAGAAAAAATCCCCAACACATCAAAAAGCCTCTTCGCATTATTGCACAGTAGCTGCTCCTTTAGAAACACTAGTTTTATACATAAAGCCCCATCTTTGGCTCCTGGTATTTAGAAGAGCCTCACTGAAAGCAACCTATCTCCCCACCATTTCACAACCCACCGGAATTTGCTCTATTTGTGTTTATAGTTTCTAGAAGACTGCTGATTTCGACCTATCAAAAAAACCTCTTGTCACTTTTCTAGCACGCCAGCAGCATTACCTTCTGCATGCTGCCCAACACCCAACCCAGGCCATTACAGTTTGTTTGTAACTTTATCCTGAAGTCTTAACTCCATATTGTAATCTTTTTCTTTCTGTTGTGGCTGTACGTAGTGGAACAGCTGCTGGAAGAGCTTCTCCAAGTATTTCTGCAAACAAATTTTGTTTTCCAACATTCACAATAAAGCAAACAAAAACTGTGCCAGCAAGGCTGCACTGAAAGACCATTCAGAAATTGTTGAGATCTTCAGATAATTTATTCTCTAATGTTTACCCCGGCCTACCTCTTATTTCCAAATATCCTAAACCCCTAACAGAACCACAACAGGAAATTTACATGAGAATGAAGCAGGAGAGAAAGGTTAAGTACTTAAAGGTAGAGTTGAGTGAAAATTTTCACCCCAAAAATACACAAATAACTTGGTTGACAAACACATCAGCTCATGTTAACATGTTCAGAACCAAAGACTTTTAATATTGGTTCAACTTCTCACTTTACACAACATTTTAAAAATACTTGTAAAGAGTCAGGTGCTAAAAAAAGGATAATTTGAACAATGTTCACAATTTTATGTCTCAAAATTATTTTTTGGATCTTTGAAGCCAATTCGCTAATTAGCAAAGTATTTCAGAAAAAAAACCCACAAGTCCAAATCACATGTATTCCTAACCTGTGTTCAGACAGGAAATTAGAATTATGTTTGAACAGCACCATCCACAGATGTGATCTGAATTCAAGGTTTTAGCACTTGGTCTACATACACACACTACAGAAGTGATACTGCATGCAATCCAATTTCACTGTTCTGAATGAGACCATCACACACAGTTCCAGTAATTTAACCAGCTCTTCTCAAGAATATAGAAGACATATTACCTTTCCTCAGAGGTTACAGTTTCAACAAAACAGTCACAGAGCAATCAAGGCTGCCACAGGTAGCCTTGACTCTACCTGACATTTTTTGTCCGTAGTAATTGTAATAGATTTAATAAGTCTCAACATAAACCTCTAAAAAATAATTTAAAAAAAAAAACCACAACCCAAAACAACAAACCAAACAAACCCCAACTTCAGCAAGATGTAGCAAGCTGCCCTTCTGCCTGCTGTGCATCTCTCAGCAGGACGCAAATGAAACCGTTTTCAGTCTAAGGAATAATACAAGAGACTGGTCAGATGCTAAGACAATGATGTTTGATAGCTCCTGTGTTTCATCTATTGCTCGGATCTACATCTGCAGCCCCTACATGCTCAACATCAACTACACAAAATTATGAACTTTCTAAGCTGCTAGCCAAGCCTTCGTTTGGTTCTCAGTAATCCACAGATTCAGATTTCAAGCATTTGATAATTATTAGTTGTTGCAGTGGAACCACAAAAGCATGCATGAGCTTCAGGACGTCACAACCAAACATGATTCAGCAATTACACACTGGCACAGGCTGCCCAGAGCAGCTGTGGCTGCCCCCTCCCTGGCAGTGTCCAAGGCCAGGTTGGATAGGGCTTTGGGTAACCTGGTCTAGTGGAACTAGATGGGCTTTGGGGTCCCTTCCAACTCAAACCACTCTGTGATTCTGTAAGTAAGGGTGGGAAGGGGAAGGATGAAATTTATTTTAACATGTGGAGCAAAGCTGCTGCACATTGTGATAAAAGTTGTCAATCACAAAAGAAAAATTAAGTCTAAGGCACTTTTCCTTGGATATCACAGAAGAACTGAGTCTTTGGGAGGTCTTCCGAGCAACCTTAGGGAAGACCTTCAAGCAACCATTGAAGAAGCACACAGATTATTTAAGTCTGACCTCACAAACAGCTGTATCACAAGGTTGCTCAGCACATAGCTCTAAGGTTTGAAAGAGTAAGGTCAGTTTGGACAATCACAAGAAGTTTGAATAAATTACTGAGTTGGAAAGGAAACAGCAGATTGCAGAAGAGAAGTAAATGGACACACCAGTAATTGGGGGAAATTTTCCCAGCAGCAAACTGCAATAGGAGTGATGTGTGGTACTGCTTATTTTTCCTCCTCATGGCAAAGGGACTCATCAGCTAACAATGAGCGTGATGCATGCATGAATCAGAACCTACATTTCTGAGAAAACATCTACAGACAGAAAAAGATAGATGGAAAAAAACATTCAGAGTTATTTCAAAAAAACCCACAGAGATCAGTGTCTCAAAGGACCTCAATAATTCTAAGTACCACTGCACCTTCTCTGAAAGTCTTTCGTGTCTGCATACGTGCGAGACTTGAACACTACCAAAGGTCTCACTGGAATTGTCTGGGATGATCAGTGGAAATTCAAAAGAGGTTCCTAATGCTCATGAGGAGGACTCTTGGAGACAGACCTACATAACCATCCCCTGATCAGGTTGGCTTAATCTGCAAAGCTGCTGCTGAAGGAGAGAGGAGAGAGCGATAAGAAAGTTAGGGTCATAAACCACGGTTCCCTCCCAGAGATCAACATGATTTCAATTCACATTCACTGGAATAATCCAGTCGTAATAACATCAACACATGCTGTTGTTTTATTCAAGTAAAAACTGTTGGTTTGCAAATAATCTATTTGAAACACTGTAAGGAATGACAGTGAATTATACCCATTTCCCACCCAATGCTTTTCAAATTAATTATATTCCATTATTGCACTTTTTTACTTTCACATGGCCACTTTGAGTATATGAAATGGCTTCTAGCTCAGCCAGAGCCTTCACCAAACCATGGTTCTGCACTGATTTGGTCAGGGCTTGAAACAGGGAAATAAATGTTACTAAGCAACAGCAGGCCAGGAGCAGGAGAAAGGTCTGCAGTCTTAATTGACACTAACTTTAAAAAGCAGTGCAGCAGTAAGAGAGGGCTCAAGATGTGAATTTTACTGCTTTGGAAGAAAACCAAAATAACTAGAGACCCCATGCAGGCAGTCTCTACGAGACCTGGGTTTGTCATTCACCCCAACTATCCCAACTATATGTCCCATCATATACTGCAAACCCTTCTTTCGCAGGGAGGTCAAGTAGCTTATTCTCAGTACTGAACAAGAAGATGAAAGACCCGGACACAGCTCTTTCATTGGAGATGCCAGGACACACGGACAGCTTTGGTCTGGAGCAGCTCTGTACTCCTACCTCAGGAAAGAGGAATGCAGTATGAATTACAGCTATATGGGTCCCCAAGACACTGCCGTCCACAGAACTGACATCATGTCCAGATATAGCTCTCCTTTCGCCTCACTACCTATGGGTAAGAGGGTTGCTCCTTTCTAGAAAGCCAGCCCAAAGCCGAGTCAAATAACTTGGGCTAGGATAAGGGAATTTGCTTAGCTAAATCTCTATTAACATGATCAAGCAAGGCAGAAATCCTGAGAGTTTCCTTCCAGAATCCATATCTATTTCCTCCTCTTCTACGGTAAGCAAAGTAGTTTCGTGAGGATGTGATAACAGAACATGAGTTATCACATGAACACTTACAAATTTAAATGAACAAGCCCTTGATGTGGAAAGTGCTGTGAACTCTACAATCAACCTTTATTTGTCTAGCCAGCAGTACCTTGAGCAGAAGTTATTTGCTTTAGCTTCACCCGAAGAAAACCTGATTTCCTATTGGAGTATTGCCTTTTCATAAGATGTTAAGTTGTGTAGTTGTTTGGAGTTTTTTTAAAGGAGCGAGAGGCGTGCAAACCACCATACAAACACAAAGCTGAGTACCTCATACTACTGATCCTTCCAAATGATTATCTTTTCTTCCCATTTCTGCATTCTTTGATTTTGCACTTATTTAAATATACTAGATTTCAGCATTTACTGGTTTTCCCACATACTCCAATGTACTTAAAGTGACTAAAATGAAACCACAAGAGGGAAAACTACCAGGATGACTGTTGCTGAGGAGGAAAAACCAGCAACCCAGGTCTGGTTCACTCCAACTCTCTGATGATTCGTATTTAAAGTGTTGAGAGTTAGAGTCATCTTCTGGTCTGATTTGTACTGGTGCAAGTCAACTGAGCTTATGAAATAGGATCTGGCACCATGAAGAGGACTGTCCCTTCACAGGATACGAGTAATAGACACTTGAGTAAATGCAAGTTACTCATATCCTGCTAGTGGACTAATCTGTCTCTGTACATTCATGCACATTTTTAGTTGCCTCCAGGAATCTGAAGGCGAATCTCATTTGTTACCTAATGAAACTAATTTCACCAGATACAACACAAGCATACTGAAAAACCACTATTACTCATACATGAGGTGAAACCAATGCAGCATTTTAAAGTTCTGTTTGATTAGGGTCCATCTCTGAACACTCAGCATTCACCACACAAACCTCAACCTCCCAGGCTGGCTACAGTACATTCCCAGGTGATTTGCTCCACATCTTAAAGAGCAATTTGACCTCCCATTTCTGTACCCACAAGACTCCAACGTTTAAACTGAAGTGACTCCCAAAGAGTGGGGTGGCAGGTTGTACATCTTTCTGGGAGCCTGAGAACTCACCCTCCCTTTTTCAAAGCACAAGTGAACCATGCATTTCTTAGTTTAATTGCAAACATCTGAAAATATGGACATACAACAACCAGCCATCCAACCTTCATGGGCATCCAAAAGTCATTACTCTAACACTGACTTGCTATTAAAGTTTATATATACAGTTACACACGCACACACATCCACTTTGAAATACCTGCAACATGGTACAAAAAAATTTACATTATCCTGGTACAAAATACTGTACACTATAGCCTCAGTATACAGCAAAAGAGGATGAAGGCATCATCTTTGAAGACTAAATTCACTGGAAGAGTTTAGGTTGCAGAGATAAGATAATCTGTTTCTGAAGGAGTGAGCCACGCAGTCTCAGTAAGTCTATTAAGTCCCAGCAGTACGATGATAGGGGTGAATAAAAATCATCAACTGGTACTGAGACAACCATAGACCTACGAGCCTGACTCCAACAGAGCTCAGGAGGTTCTGAAGGAGGCAAGAGGTTGCCTACAAGAGAAGGCAAGAGGTCTGGAGCCATAAACCACGCAGATCACGGGACGAGATGCAGAATCAACTCATCAGAAGTACCATGCCAAGAGGACAACTCATTTCTGCAGAATGAAAATGCACATAGTCCAACCTGGACTTCAATAAGGCATCTGATACGGCTCCATATGGCTCCACGGCTGTGAGTGAGTTAAGGAAAATCCTTGACACGCAAGATTTACACAGTTAATAAAAAAAGCATGTGCTCTTTCCCCAGTAATATGCCACATTCCAAGAGAAAGTACTGGGACGGGGCAGTATTACGCCAAGAACAGGTCTCGAGTTTTTGACTCTGGTAGCTAACAGCACACCAGTCATAAGGGTGTCGCTCCGCTTCGCAGATGGGAAGCACGGGAAGATCATGTGAAACGAGCTAAGCACGCTCCGAGATGAGGGTGAAGTTTGGCAGTGTGAGGCGAGGGGCCGCGAGCTGAGAAAGCCCAGCTAAGACAACCGGGGAAGCCCCCGGCGCTGGGGCGGGCGCAGCCACCCCCGTCCTGCAGCGGCCAAGCTGCTAGGCAGCCGCGGAGCGCCCCGTGGCCGCCGCTCCAGCCCCGTATCGCCGCCCTCCCCCGTCACCTTAGCCGCGGGGCCGCGGCTGCAGAGCTCCGTGCGGGCCGGGTAGAGGCTCCCCCGCGCCGACACCAAGCCCAGCTGCTCCGGCTGAGGTCAGCCTCAAGGCTGCAGGGCTACTCGCGATACTTTTAAGCTGAGCTTTTATCACTCCGCTTATAAAAGCACGCAACAGATTGCAGAGGAGAGCGCCATCAGCAAATGGACCTGCCTTCCAGACCCGGCATAAAATGTGCGTGCGTGTCCGCGGGGAGAGAGGGCGAGAGCTCCAAAAGCACGTTCCTAAACCCGGACGTCCGTGGGGCAGCCCTTCCAACCCGCCCTGCTCCGGCGGCAGCAGCCCCGGGCCCCGGCGGCTCTGCCCCACGACGGGACGGGACGGCTCCGGACGCGGCTCCCCGCCATCCCCGGCTCCATGCTGCGTTTCAAACACACACACACACCCCTCCCGGCTACCCCAAGCAGCAGGTCGGGGGGAACTTACCTGCCGAACCGCTCAGGGCATCCTCGCTCTCCAAAACGCCTCTATGCTTCGCCCCGCGGAGCTCCCCCTTGGATTTCCAAACGAGCTTTACCATCTTGATCATCTCGGGCAAGTCCCAGGCCAGGGTCCCCTGCTGATAACCGGGCAGGCTGCCCATGGGAAAGGGCATCGGCTCTTCCCCCGTCCTCCTCCGCCTGCCCGGCTCTGCCGCGGGGAAGAAGCGCTCCAGCACCGGCATCCTGCCCCGCGCCCCCCGCCGGGGAGCCGCAGCCACCCCCCGGCCCGAGCAGCCGCGATGGGCATCCAGAGCGGGGCGGGGGCGCCCGGCCGCCCACCGCCGCCGCCCCGCGTAGGGGGCGCGCCCCGCCGCCGCCCGGCCCCGGTTCTGCGCTGCGGACGGGAAAAAGGAGCGTTGGGCTCGGACCGCCGCGCTCGCCGGCTCCCTCTGCGCGCCCTCAGCCCGCCGCCAGGCGCCGGCAGCCGGGACGAAGCGGCTGGCGGGCAGGCGCGGAGCCGCCGCTCATGCCGGCGCGGCTCAGCGCCGAGCCCCGGGGGCGGGGGCGGGGGCTCGGGCCGCTGCTGCCGGCGGCGGCGCGGCGCGGGGGCCGGCGCAGCCCGGCAGCTACAGTCGGAGGCAGCGGGGCTGGGCGGGCAGAGCCACCCCACACGCCCCTAAGTGCGCTAAGCAGGGCACGGAGGAGGTGGTTTGACTTTATCCGCGCTGTGATGCCATGGGGGAGCCCCCACCCCCTGCCTTCCTCCTCGCCCTCGCCGGCCTGGCTATGGAGCTACGGTGGGGGTTTTGGCCTCTTAGTCAAGCCCCGCGGTATCCTCGGCTGCCCTTCGGCCGGGAGGAAAGGCGGTGATTCACGTCCCGGCGCTCGCTGCGAGGGCCGGGAGCGGGGCACGAGCCCGCTGGCGGCGTGCGGTGCCCCCCGCCGGCTCCGCTTTCGGACGCCAGCCCGAGGGAAAGTACCCAACACGCCTCTGCAGAAGGGCAGCGACGGTGCCGGCGCTTGACGGGTCGGACGGGAGCGAGTTTCACTACAGACAGGATTTTTTTGGGGGGAGGGGCGGGAGGGCGGTGGAGGGGGGGGCGCGGGGTCTGACCCGCGTCCTCATCAGTTTGGCTGCAGAGCTCCACCTGAACGGGTTCACGTTAGGACACTGCCTGGTGGCAGCGATCGCTCACAGACTCCAACGAGAAGGCAATCATTCATCGCTAATCTTTAAAAACGACGCAGAGCCGCCCGGGCGGGCGCTCTGTCTCCGGCAGAAATGAAGCGCCTTGCCGGGGCTCCGCAGCCGTCAGCAGCGCCCAGGGACCCCGAGCTTCTCAGCTGCCTCTGGGCTGGCAGCAGCAGCAGCACCCGTCCCCTCCCCGGGATCCCTGGCCGAGAAGGACCTTACGCTTTTCAGAATTGTTATTTTGCTTTCATACGATACGTCCCTTCCTTCCAGCCTGCTGCCGGTGGTGCTGGGCTGTCCTTTAGCCCTGGTTCAGAGAGTGTGCAGCAGAGTTGTGGAGGGTGGGCTCTCGCACCAGCCCTACCAGTTTCCAGTAGAATGGCAGAAGACATTTAATAGGACTTCAGTGGGCACTGCAACATTTTCTAGCAGGCACAGTTAACGTGTTGTTACATTCAGGCTACATTCATCTTCTGCCCTTTCTCCAGATGGAAAAATAAATGGGCAAACAAGCAGGATCTTCACAGAGGAAAAGCAGCAAAGCTAGTGGACCGAGAGTTAACAAACACCCACACCTGTACAAACCAGGGTGCCTAAGTCTTTCGTCCCCATGCCAAGCAGGGGCAACGTGCTGCCCTGTTCTAGGATCCTCTGCTACGCTTATCTTGATGGTCCCACCTCAAACTGAGGACTTGAACGCCTGTCAAAAACTTGCCCTGTTTTGACTGCAGGCTGTAGCGTCACGCTATGAGCGTACTACGCTTTGGGTGGCTCTGTCTTGAAAAATGTGAAGGGCTTCCAACGTATTATACTATTGTTGTCACACTGTTATTTTGCAGAGTCCTTAGCGTCAGGATATCCTGACGCTTGGAACAAAGGGGTTAAGAACAAAGAAAACAAATAGATGATGTGTAGTACCACAAGCATTAACACATTCATACAGTGTATGGTTATAATTTTGTGAAAAGGCAAATTTATTGTTTTTAATTTCATATGGTTTCTTGTGATATTTTAGGTTATTAGTGCGTGTTGTGAAGTTACTTTTTAAAGCAATGTTGTTCCTGTTAGAGAGGGATCAACTAGGCAAAAGACTTAGAAGATGAAGGCTTGCCTACTGGGCAAATTAAACCTCACACCCCAACTACTTCATTTTGGTTCTGAGCTACAAGGAGTTGAGGTAACTTTTTTTTTTCCCCCAGTTATTTTGTTCTGTATTTACTTCTGCACTTTCTGCTCCCCTCTGGGGCAAAAAGCAGAAGTGCCAGTGGGGCAAAAGCAAGGCTGTCCTTGGGGCACTTCCAGATTCACTGGCTGCAAAAAGTACCACATACCATGGAAGAGAATACATTCACAGATGCCCAGCCCGATTTTTAGATGAATATCTGAATATTGAAGTGCTTAACAGAACTTAGCTATCTTTTGAGTTTTCAAAATCTATGCTACCTTTTTATATCTCTGAAAAAAGATGTAAATGTTTTGTGCTAGCTGTAGTTGGATCACTTGGACACGTACCTGCCTTCTGGATAGGATCAGGCAGTCAGAATCAAAGCATTGTTTGTTTGTTTTCGTGTACGGTTCTACCAGTGCAAAGCTGGAGGCCAGTCAAAAAACAAACTGAAAATGCGACCCGTTGTTACAGTTTTTGTGTTTTAAGAAGCTATGTAATAAACCTAACAGACAGTATGTTGTGTCATATGATATCTACTGTGCTGGATAGCCTGGAGTATCTTTTTTTTTCCCCCTTTTTTTTTCTCCTCTGCTTTCTGGCCAGGTTAAGGATCACCAGTTCTGAATGAAAAAAACCCAAACTTTGTAAAAAACGTTGCTTGACATCAATGGGTAGGTCTGTAAACTAATAGATCTTATTCTCACTAGACTTGCGCTTCACAGTAGTGCAATTGAGTGATCACTTATCCTCAGTTCACCCAAGATTCTGCTATTACTGATTGACTTTCCTTTTGCCTTTTTTTTTTGTGACAAGAACAGAGCCAGATGAGAGCTGTTCAAAGGAAAGCCTGGAAGATACATATTTGGTTATGAGGTTTTCAGCATCAAAACTCAGCTGTCGCGTCACTCTCAGAGACTTTAAGGGACAAAATGCTCAGACTTTACAAGTTCTCTGTTTCTCTGACTTCAGCTGAGCTCTGAAGATTTACCCGACTTGAAGATCTGACCTCAACATAATGCTTTTCATTGCACCTGGGAAAAGCCATTGGAATTAAAACCTAACATACACAGCAATGTAGCCAGACATTTGTGACTGCACCTTAAATAGTCCTTGAGCAAGCTCAGCTCACCTGAAACCTCTCTTTTGCATTCTCACTTCCAGCCAGACTGGAAGGAAATCTTTCAACAGAGGTGGATGGCTTTATTGCTACTAACTGCGTTTCTCTCCAACTCAAAGAAGCTTAAATGATTACAGGAGAAATATAAATGTATTAACTCTGGCTCCAGTTTATCCTGAGAAGAAATGCCCATGAAAAAGTCAACAGTCAGATCTGAAAACCTGACAAGACAGTGTGTATTTTCACAGGTAGACGCGAGGACTGGGGAAGACTTGAGAAAGGAATACTGTGGTGGGAGAAAAGGGAAGGGAGCAAGCTGACAGATTAATAGTTGGTGTTTCATAATTGGTGTCTCTTAAAAAGTTTTACTTGTTTGCTTATTCACTCCAAAGTTATGTACTGAGAGCGGCAGCAGCAGAATTGCAGGCCAGATGGTAGAGCAAGCGCCCCGTGTATCTTCCCATTCTACTGAAGCCTGCGGGGCCATCATTAACCCACTGCTCTGCTTTTCATTGCAAGTCCCTTTCTTCCCCTTTTCTCTTTTCCTTCCTTCAAAGAAAAAGAAGGGAGGGAGAAAGAGGAAAAAAAAAAAGAAAAGCCATGGTTTAAACTGGCAATAACACCATTCTTTTGGCTTTGAGCTACCCTGTCCTGTGCCAAATATACTGTCTCCAGCAGCTCTCCCACAACAAATCAGTCCAGACACACAAAAGCTGTAAAAAAAGAATGTTGAAGAAAGATCCTTGATTCTCCCCCTCCGCTCCCCCCTCCCCAGCCTTTTCCTTTTGCTTCTTTCCCCAAGCTTCATTCCCCAGCAATGAGCCCCTGCTTGCCGGCACTGTAAGTGATATTGGTACCTCCAGTCGGCAACGCTGCTGACAGCTTCCTTAGCATACGGGTGTCTTGGCCTTTCTGTATTAACAGGGATTGTAAAAAAGTTAGATTCTGTTTCTCCTGTCACTTCTGATAGCCAATGTTTGAAGAAATAGCTCATAAATTAGTTGAGTGGCAGATTCATTACTCTTGGAAACTTTGTTCTTTCAGCTAGCCCACACCACTGCATCGTGTCACAACTTAATAGTACATTCCCAAATAAATACCTGAAAAGATTTGATATTATCTATTTATACAGCATATTATAGAAAAAAAACCCGAAAAAGACAACCAAATTTTTCAAAAGTGATTAGCAAATGGTAAGTACTCAAATGTAAAGACAAGTTACAGACAGTAAGACATTGATTTTTTAGAATGTGTAAAGCACTTGTCTTTAGATGGCACTTACTTGCCAAATAATTTAAAATCAGTAATCACTGATGAAAACGATGTCTTTCCTCTGTCCTAGGGGGTCACAGAGTCCTACAGAGACAATAGGCTGGGCTGTTGCCTGGGATCAGAACCAAGTGACAACACCAGCAATGGGACCAAGTTTTAAAAAGGCATCAGCGATGTGATGTGGGTTTAAGTTAAAAGAGAAGGCTGCAAATGCTGGAGCATAGTCCTTACACTAAAAAAAAGGAACAGAAAAAGTCCTGCATATTAGCAGGGCAGTGCAAAAGGAGCACTAGAACATGGATGGGTAACTTTTAGAAGGGACAAGGGAACAGAGTGTCTATGAAGCTTGTAGAATTAGAAGACAGATAAGCAGGGAGAGTTATGCAGAGCCTGGAAGAATCTACTGATCACCTCCTGGAAGGATTCTTTCATGGCTTTAAAAATCTTAGTATACTTTTCTTATTCTTTGCCCCACATTTCTCTCATTCCAGATGTCTGTGACCTTAAATTTTATTCTTACTAACAAGAACAATTACTCTACATTATCTCCATCATTGCCATTACTTTATAAATATGAATAATTGTCTATTCATCTGGTGACAGCTGTGTCTTTGCTCTAGACTGGACATACCGGATTCTGTAAGTTCTGTCTCAGAACCTTTTTCCTAACCCTTAAATTGTTTTAATATTTTTACTATGAATTCTCAGCAATTTACTAACTTTAAAAAAGTATTATTTTAAATGCATACTCAAGGTATTAGAACGTTTTTTCATCTGATACAATCTCTCTGCCAGGAGCAGTGAAATGAATTTCAAAGGGAATGGTAGGATGCACTATTTGTTTCTGCCTGAGCTGTGCACAGCATCACTGCTTGAGATCCTCACCTACTGGGAACTGTTGAAGGCATGCAGTGGTGTTCTACGGGTTCACAGTAATCTTTCAGTTGTTCCCATCAGTCAATCAGACACCTCAGGAAAAGGTTCTGGAAATGGAGGAGTGAGGATTGCTTGTTCTGGAGGGCAAGGAGCCAATCTCTTTTTTCATTCTTAGCATATGTGAGATAGCACATTTTTATGATTAACAATTTGTACTACTAACTAAACAAAAATGCTTGTGGTAAAGGAATAAACAGAAGTCCACAACTAATTGGAAACAGTGAGGTTGTGTAATTTTTCCATTGCCAGCTTTGGAAAATTAGAAGTTCAGCATACTGGCTCTGATGCTTAAAATCTCCCACAGTACACGGTGAAATTGTATCTGGCTTTAAAGGAAATAACAGAAAACAAATAATAGAATCGCCTCACCTTAATAAACCATAATAAGAAAATAATAATGATTAGCTGAAGGATGAATAAGAACGTAACTGCCAGCATTATATTTAACTGAGTTGCACGATGTATCTGACGGACTCCATTAGCTTACAACCTCCCTCAATTCCTACAAGCAAGGTTCACCTGAGCCAAGGTGAAGTCAAGAGATTTATGGAAAACTTATTAACATCCCAAAAGGCAGCTGTTACGCAGTGCTCATTGCAATGGTTTTGCAACAGATGCTTAATAATGAACTAGAGTGATGGAGTGGGAGGTTAAGAACACTGCATCTGTTTGAAAATGTAGGTAGGCATCAGGTAGGCAGTCTCAATGAATTCAAAAGGATTACTGCTGGCTTTTAAGCATGTGGGTACATGCTTATTTTCTCAGTTAGGACATAAATATCTAAAAATTATGGCAGCGGTTTGAAAGATGAGAGATGCGCCACATTTGGAATGTTTCTTCTTTTACCTGTAGCCTTCATGAGACAGCCTTAGTGGCTGTATAGCCTACTGTATCTTTGCCCCTTATGGTATATGTAAAAAAACTTGCCACGATGATTTTATCTATTCCTCTCTTTTGAAATTGTAAAAATAAAGTGAGTAGCTGAAAAATCTGCATTGTGGGAACTCTAGTTTAAATTTTTGTCAAAGAAACAATAGTAGAATAAGAATAAATGGAACATAAATATAATTATATATATATATATATGAATAAGAGGCCTTGCTCCTTCACTTTTAAATCAGATATCACAAGATCTGATAACTCAATTTTTCCTTTCAGCTTTCAAAATGGAGAGGAAATATTTTACTAGGAAAAGAAACACTATTTAAAATAAAATGTATACATATTGACTTTTAAAACTCATTAAAACTTGACTGCACTTATTAATATTGCAGAGTATCTAATCCTTTATTATTCTTCATTTTTTGTCTAGTGACTTTAAGAATTAATGGTGAATTTATTTCTGTGCACAATCACATTTGGACCCTATAATGATCAGGAGGGTGGCATAGCTTAGCGGTAGGCCTTGTGCAGACCTCTCCCAAATGTATTTCTATTTGCAATGTGAGAGTAAAGCAACACAACTGAATTGGGTTTTGCCGAATGCCACCTACATTCTGATTTGGGTCTTCTTACTAGCAGTGACTCAGTAAGCTTGATACTTAGGTCAATACCTAGGCCACCACCTTATTAGCGGATCAAACCCAGATGTGTGTTTCAGATGAAATATCTATGGCACTTGAGTGCCACTTCTACATTTGTGCTTGTGCTGTAACCACACTTTGTCTTTATCCTGTCTGCACATCAGCTTTCTGATGATGTGCGTATCCCAAAGCTGAGGTTATTTGCCTTCTCACAGAGGTGCTATGGCTTCATTTCCCTCTTTGCATTTTGCGTGACAGCAGCGAGTAGAGTTTGCCATGGGGATGGACAGGAGATACAGCTGGGAAGCCGTGGGAAAGGTCTAACAATGATGCACAAACATCCTAGTGATAAACTAAGCTCTCTTTGACCTAGTTTCTCATCACTGCAAAATCAGGCCATATTTACTGTAATCAAGCTCTTTGCGTTTCTTACAAATGCATTTGTGTAAATGTAGCTCCACCAGTGTCAGCAGTTTTGGAGCTGTGCTGTCACCCCTGCGCTGGCATTTCGCTACCATGTTATCAAACCCCATTGATAATCACACAAACACATGTTGGTTCTTTTTCTTCGCTGCAGCTTCCACTTGAAATGTAGTCTTGATGATAATGCTGCGGTAAGAAAAAAAACTTGGATAGCCTGGGAGGAAAAGCTATCTATAACTGGTGAAAGGCACCCACTAGATCCGCAGATGGAGGGGAAGTTTTCTGGAAAAGCTGTTTCTCTCAGACTTATTTGGGATTTGGGCAGGCTGCTCTCAGTAACGCAGTTCCAGCTGCAGTACGCTTTCCAAGATATCCTGACCATATGTAAAACCATAAATGTTTTCCAATGTTTCCTAAGATATCTGTTACAAATTTTTTTTCAATCCAAGCAATCACACGTCATTTTGCAGGGCTCTGCACTGCTCTTATGATAACAATATTCATTTAGATACACCATAATTGCAAGATACATTATTAAAAAAAATGAACATAATTGATCAAAAGCATAGTAAAAGAAGACAGTATTCAGGTTTTTTATATAAGATAGTCATGCAAATGCTGTATGGCAAGAGACATTTTTTCCCAGACCTTAGCTCTGCATCAAAATGTGAGCTTAGTTCATGTTATTGGCATCCATAAACATCTTTTTCTATTAGTAGCAATGTGATTTCAGAAGTTTTCAGATGGGCTAGGCAGGACAAAATTTCTTTCTAAATCTTTCACAAATGGTTCAGTACTTTTCAGCCCAGGGACTACATTTGCCTGTGCTTGATCTGATTTTCTGAGGTCTGCAATATTCTATGCCAGGTCGTTTACAAGACACCACTAGTTGCTTAATCTCACGATTTGAAGACATTTGAGTCGCTCTCTCTAGCTTTCCTTCTGCTGACACAGTTCCTCTAGGAACAGCAACAAACCCCTCTCCCAGCTTTGGGTGAGATGAGAGCAAGAACTAACTGTAGATGTGATTGCTCCCACAAACATTTTCTGCCACCTGCAGCTGCAGTCTGAAGATGCTTGATTCAGAGACCAAGCTCAGATACTTAGAATGACTTCTTCTTTCTATCAGCATGCCCTCGGCCAAGTATAACCCTTTTATCTTGAAGTCTGCAAAATACTGATCACACTTAGGGAAGCAGACTGAGGGAGATTCCTGTGTGTCTCTGCTAGCCAAGGAACAAAAATTTCAGTGCTCAAGGGAGCACTGAACTGCCAGGGACAGTTGTGCTCCCCGGTTCTTTATTTCCTTTCTGTACAGCTCTGCTCACTTTCTTGAGTCTTTTTTTTCTCCTTTTTTCCTTTTTTTTTTGAGTCCACTTTGAAAAGTGGAGATGTTACAGAGTGTTTGTTGCCATGTCATAAAATCAGAGTTAAAAAAAAAAATATCTGGTGGTCTAGGCTACCTTCTTGCTAATGCTTATTTTCAATGGAGTGTTATGCACGTACCAAGTAAGTAAAATGGTTTCTGGTATTTTTCTTACGCACTTCAATGAAACCCATTACATAGTTTTTGCTGTTATTTTTAAAGTATAATATCAATGTTCAAGTAATACCAGATGAAACTGGTTTCAGCCACCATCAACTTTAGCTTTTCAGAAAGGGAAAGAAATTCTCCAGTATTTCCAACTTCAGCTGGAACATTGGCACAGGAAACAATTTAGTGGGGCTAGCGTGCAAGGAAGTGATGTAACTTTTACCAGATTGTGTGACTGTGTGGAAAAAAAAATCAAACATCTGTTGGCCTATCACCCTATTAAACCATGAGTTTCCTACGCCAATGAATTGGAAAATGAACTGCATCTCCTTTGCTGACATTTGCCATCTACATAAGTTGTTTTTTTAACAGCTAAATCTCAGATTTCTAACTATGCCATCGCATGTGCTTGTATAAGTCCAGTAGGAAATACTTATTTAAGTCTCATTTTTGCATGAACATAAACTTCCTTTTCGAGTCACAGCACAAACAGAAGTTCATGCCCATCTAGGACTACCTGCTGGTTCCTTACTATTTTACTTTAAAAAACACAGTTCCTTAGTTCAGAGCACAGTTGCTAACATAACAAACCCAATGTTAACAGTAGCAAACTGGAAAGCAGAATTTGCTTTCTGAAAATGTCAGACTTTGTTTTTGTTAGAAATTAGAAGTGAAAACCAAATGTCCATCAGGCAGAATTTAAAAACTTGCTGTAAGTTACTTCTGAGAAAATTTTTTTTTTCCTTTTGATGTAGCGAGTATTCTGTTGAGATAACTTCAAAACACTGTATTAGAATAGCAGATCCTATAACCTGATATTTGAATAACATTTAACCTGGTATTTGAATAACATTTGAATAAACATGTTAGAATATTAAAGTCTAAATAAATTAACAAAACAATAGCACAGGAAAATTATCAGAAAAGGTCAGAATGTAATGCTGGTTGTTTTCTGAACAGAATGAGAAATGAGAAGCAACTTTCCCTTGTAGAAAAAAAAAAATTTTCAAGAAAAAATATAACATTGCCTTTTCTGAGGAAAAAATACTCCACAGAAAAAAAAAAAAACAACAAAAAACTAAAAAAAAAATCAGCAGCTTGCTGTAGCTATCTTACTGAAAAATTTTCTGTCTGAAACTTTGTGGAAGCAACAGCAAACACCAGACAACATGAATGCAAGAACAAGGATGCATTTAGGCAAAGAGCTCATTGCCTTGCAGGTGATGTGTGTGGCACAGAAGAGAGAGGAAGACCTGATCGCATCTCTGTAGCACTCAAATATCTTTGAACTGACTGTGGTAAAAAAAACAAAACCAGCCTTAGCAGCTCTGCAGTTAATGCCCTTTCCTGTGGCTAGAGCCAGTGGGACACTATGTACCATGGTAAGAGGACCTGGCAGGAATTTGCCTGTTGAAGCAATTGCTAAACTGCGGACGGATAAACAGGAGAGAATGAATGCTGCAGGAGAACTATATGCATTCAGTGATTGGTAGCTATTTACTACAGTTAATTACTTTTATTTTATAAAAAAACATAATGAAAGGAGCAGACGTTTATAAAGCAGTTGATAGTTTATCTATTTAAATCTTGAAGGCAAATAGAAGTTTTATTTGACATGTACATCAATTTTAGGTTATTTCTGTCATTTCCCTGAAGCATAAAGCCAAATATAACTTTCCTCATTGCTTTTTCTTCCTTTATTACTAAAATGCCAATATACCTCAGTGTGCATGTGGGAGTACAAGTCATTTTGGATTAGATCAATTTGGTAACAGATGTCTGTGTGGTTGGAGCCTTGTTTTACTTGATGTTATACAGACAGGTCCTAATTATCATTGAAAGGTCAGTGTAAGAAACAGGGAGTCTTCTACAACGCCAACTTCAGATACCCAGCTTGGCCACTAACTTAAGTAAGAATGAGACAGTCACCAAGGGTATAATTCAGAGTACCCAAATTAGCCTTCTACTCTGAATCACTGTATCACTGAGGCTGTGTCTTCCCTTTGACTCAAAGAGAAGCCATGGGAAAACAGCTAGGTAATTTAACCAGCCAAGTTTTCTGCTGATATTTGGGTAGGCTGCTTGCACCCTGAATTATAATCATGCACGGTGGAATAGTGTTTGGTAATAGACCAAACGCCCTAAATTATAACAATTGCTGTTCAACAACTGTTTAGGAGAATTCATCACATCTTAGGAAGAAATTCAAAGAATGAAACTTTCAGTCTTTTTGTTTTGAGGTTCACAATGTTCCGTTGCTTTCTAAATAAATCAATAGCGGAGTCAGCTTTGCTCCTTGGTTTCTGCTGAGATCAGAGGTGGAGGGATGAGAACGATGTGGAAGGTGCTGCCCTTCAGTTGGGAGGAGAATCTCATGAGAAAATGCTGATCTTAGGTTTGCTGTCTGAATTCCAAGATGCTAAGATAAACTGAGCCAAATACTCAGATTTTGAAGTCTGTGCTTTTTTTTTTTTTTTTTTAACAAAATGGACTCACCAAAGGTTTTGAAGTTTGCCTTTTACCTACTTAAAAATACCAGGAGTATTGCTTGAAAAGTATGGATTTTGCAGATTCGGACCTTGAAGCTCTAGAACAGCAGTGGTAATGGCTGCATGCCTATTTGTAAGTTAAGAGAAAAACTAAACCTTGTTTCCCGCAGTTTTCACAATATCTATTCTTATTTATGGGTTTTCACCATATTAATGACATCCACTCCCTTCCCCTCTCCTTTATGCAGTCCTTATGGGAAAATAAAGGAAAATGAGCTACACTAAGATGCAATGGTCTTACATCTCTACAGATGTCAGCCCAAGAGTATCCAAAAGATTTGTCACACATCACACCGACTGTTGACAAGCAGTGTACTTCTTTTCTGAGCAGATTCGAATTCAGCTCCCTGGTCTATCACATTGCCTGCATGCTACTAAGAAACTATTTTGATCACTTTGGCTGTATCTAAGCTGCCTCAACTCAGTCATTCCTACTGGTTCCAGGGCTGGGGATGTGAGACAATTTAGTGCTAGGCTGAGATCTGGAGCCTACTTCTCCTTTCCCTCTTCCCCCTGATTCCTCTGGGGAGAAGTCCAGAGATGTGAGCTGCAAAAGCACCATTCTGCACTGGAAAATATTGGTTGATTAGGAAAGCAGAACTAAGTGGCTTGTACCTGCCTCACTGTATAGCTGTAGCTGTTTTCTTATGGCTAATATAGCAATAGTGTTACATTTCTTCAAAAGAAGAGAGCAAACATAAATGTTAGGAGTAACTAACCTTTAGCATGCTGTAGTAACAGAGACCTTATATTTTGTTTTAGTTACTTACATGTACTTTTAAGGATCTGGTCTCAAACATAGTTATTCTGGACTGTCAAGATTTATAGCTATCTGGTCACCCTCAGGGTTCAAGTGCAATTGGCAAGACAGTACAAATAACAAAGACATGTTGAAACGTAACGTTGTTAGCCAGGTTCAGAAATGGTGATGGCTTTTTTTCAGGGAGTCAAGTAGGAGTTCACCACTTTGCAATGCCTGTGAGTCATGCCAGGGAGCACTGGCAGCCCCATGCTACCTTGCAAAGTGCTGTCTCCCCATCTAACCTCCAGGCCTGAGTGTCTGTCTGGGTGAGCAGTCCTCCCCTGAACCAGGTGTGGGCAGGGACACGGTATTTGCAACTACCTGTGAAGTCCTCAGCAGGTAGAATGTTCAAGAGGTGTTAGATATGTCCAACTATGTTATTGTCCAGTCCACCTGTTATTGACAAAAAGTGTCTTGCATTTGTAGCTTTTATCTTGAAGAAGTATTTTAAAAGATTTTTTTTCCATCCTCCACATTTGAACACAATTTTTTCTTTTATTATTATGTTTTCTTGTCACTAAAATCTGGGCTATTAGGTGAGAGGACAGTTGCAAACTACAGTAACAACTATAAGCCCTGCTGCTCCCCCCCTCCCCATTGAAGCTACTGTAAAGAGGTGGATATAAATGCTGTTTGTATTGATGTAACGTAAATATATTATGAATAAATATATTATGAGGAAAAAATTAAAACAGTGTTGTGGCCAAAGCAATATTTTGGTCAGAAAAGTGGGACAAGAACCAATTCTTTTCAGGAAAGTGGGATAAGGACCAATTCTAAGAACCACAAGTAACAAAGGCCTCAGTTGTTTTATCATCTATATTGTTTGAGGCAAGTCCTTTCCTGTAATTTAACGCAGGGAAGAGTGCTTACTTAATTCAGCCTTCATTTCAGCCCTGCCGCGACTGATGGCTCAACCGAATGGTTAAAGCTGGCAGCCACAGCCCCCACTTGCAGCCTAGCCTATGCTGCGCAAAGCCCTAGGCCCGCCTGGAAGCTGAGGTGCTCTGGAAGTGAGATGTGCTCAGAAATTGCCTTGCCTGGCCTATCGCCAGCACCGTGCACTGCGGCACTGAAATCGGCTGTAACAGCTCCTTGCCTTTCCACCTAAATACCGAAAAAGTGCTGTTGGCTTTGAGGCAAGGCAGTCTGCTCTGCACGCTCAGTGAGGGGACGTGCATCTCTGGGAGGAGCTAGCGCTTAAATGCTTTTCAACATCAGCTAAAGTGTATGAAGAGCTGTGAAACAAAAATAAAGGAAGGCAGAAATTCCAGGGTGTGATATTTCTGCCCCAGCTGTGTGTGGCCTTGGGCGGGAAGAAGATCTTCCCATCTTATCTGAAAGTAACAGCGTCTCATTTCTGAACAGAACTGACGAGCAGTAATAGAATTTGGAAAGTTGTCATTCTGGATATCTGCAAGCAATTTCCATGCATTTCTTTCACATACGCTATTTTCCGTATTACAGAAGATACTTGTTTCATTTTGTTGTTAAATTTTGCCAAGAATTTACATAAAACTCCTCCATTCCCACTACACTAAAAACATTTAAATGTATCAAATTCCTTTTCATTATGAATCTGTAGATTTTAAAGCCTAGAAGCATCAGGTTTCTAAGAGTACTGCTGTTTTGGGTGTCCTGACTCCAGACAATACAGTTAGAAGCATCCAAAATGAATTGATTTTCAGGAACTAATGAATAAGTATCATCTGACTTAGAAGGATATCTTTTTAATATGTTGCATGTTGGTATCATAAAATCATAGCCTGAGGTTTTTAAGTTATGCTGGAAAAGATATAAAAGCTGAGTAAAAGGTATCATCGTTCCTTAAAGAGCCAAATTTCCTTTTTTAAATATGTCGTATCATGTTTCTTGGCCGGACTAATTTCTCCCATGTTATGGAATATTCTCTGCATTCACAGAGCATGTCAAATTTTGCAATTTTTCTCTATTATACCATGTAAAATGCCTTTTATATACACAGTATATTACCTTACATTTGCTTAATACTGCACAATAAATATTGTATATTTCTAGAAAACACCTACTCCCACTAATGCTCATGCATGTGGAGTATGTATATGTGCAGATACGGAAAGACAAGGTGAACATACCAACTCCCATACATGCACATGTGTGACACTGGGCATTAAACCCATAAATATCAGGCAATGTGCAACCCCCCTTGCCTCACCTCTGGCTGAATTGCCTGTGATAATTAAAAAAAAAAATCAAGTATTTTAAATTTCCCTTAATTATTCTATAACCAGAACATGCTGTTTTTAAACAACTCCTCTGTACAAGGGTATCAGAAGATTTTGAGCAGACAAGTGGTAAGTGTCCTGGTCGCCCAATTCTTCATACATATGAGCCCTCTCAAGTCTTATGACCCTCTTTTATTACTTTCTCTTATTACTATGATTCCTCATGGAGGAGGAAACTCTTTTGCTTGTCATCCTCGGGTCGCCTCTAGTTAACCAATGGAAACAGTTCATTTGATTCATGTGAGGTATTCACGGTGCTATGCTATGAGCTGAAAAGAACTCTCAAAATGCCTCTGTCATTTGGCTGTCAGGAAACTGCAAATATAAATATTCTTATTGTGGACGTATAAAGGTACAAAAGAGGTAAAGAAAAAGTATGCTGCTCCCCTGGCGATGCCGTGTGCTATCTGTGAAGAGAATTTACCACTTTCAGTTATTGTGCAATATAAATTCCTCACTTAGAGCTGAGATCTCTCTTGATTCACTTCTTCCAGTGCCTTTCTATTACTTACTGCCTTCTGCCACCTTTCCTTTTCCTTGATGAAATTCTTTCTTAAACAGTAATTTAATGGAGTAAGATAACAGTCAAAGGCTGCAGAAACATGAGATTTTTAAATTATAATATTCCATAATTTCTTTTGTAAATTTACTTGATATGTTCTATCTATGCATGAAAAAATATACATGAAAACATATTAGATCTGTGCATAAAACATGACTAAACAAGCCTAGTATCTATATGAGTCTTTATATTTTGGCTCAGTACCCGTCTCTTACAAACTTTTTCCCACTTCACTCACCAAAACTAATCTAGAACTTCAGCCAGGGTTTTATCAATTTCCATACACAGCTTATGCCAGGAAAAGAGCTTGCAAACCTTAACAGCTATTCCATAATGATAAGACTGCAAATTTAAATATCTGCAAAAGAGCTCCAGTAGAATTTTTTCCCTATATAAGCGTAAGGAATTTCATCAAATGCCATTTAGACTGTCCAATTTCCAGGGGACAATGAATGACAGAAACAGTGATTACAGGAAAGGCTACCTCAAAGAGCCTGAGTTCCACATCAGTAAAGAACTGTTACTGATGGATCAAGAAGATAAGGCTACCTTTATGGAAAAACGGAAAGGGCCTAAAAACAGATATTCCTGTTAACAATGGGAAAATATCTGGAGAAATGCCAAAGGCTCCTTTATTTGTGCAGCCTTTAGGGAAGAAAGTATGTATGGTTGCTGTGCTAAGAATATGAAAGAGTAAATGAGGAAACAAGAGGCGGTTCAAATAGAAATCTATCTTTAAAGGTAGCATATAGCACTCACATGAAAGTTTTGTGATGCTTATATGGATGGTTTGTGGATGTTTATAATGAGAAACAAAGAAGTGTATGTTAGCACATGAACAAGAGAGAGCAACCAGGGTCGGAAACCTGACTTCCTATCACCTGATTCAGCAGAGCATTGAAAGAGAAGACACGTATTGATTTTCTGGTGCCAGGAGATGTGAGGGAGAAGGTTGCTGGGATCTGCAGCTGGCTGGAGAAAGAGAAATTACTTTGTTTGGTGTAACTTTCATGTATTTGTTTCCCTGGGGGCAGGTGCTAAAATCTGTTGTGACGTGATAGTTCTTGACTTCTGGAAGCAGGAGACAGCCCACATAGTCAAGGGGCAGCGTGATAAAAAGTCCCAGTACCTTTCCAAGGGGACGATTAAACCTGCTGGGATCCAGGTC
Source organism: Laterallus jamaicensis coturniculus (assembly GCA_022605575.1). Taxonomy (NCBI): domain Eukaryota; kingdom Metazoa; phylum Chordata; class Aves; order Gruiformes; family Rallidae; genus Laterallus; species Laterallus jamaicensis. The sequence goes on from JAKCOX010000001.1 coordinate 65,527,555, forward strand.
TAACCCAGTTTTTGTAGAGGGACAGCTGAGCAGCCAGAGAGCAGAAATGAGGATGAGAGGTAGATGTGGACAGGAGTAGCAGATTCCCTAGGCTTGAGAGGTTTCCCATCATTTAGCAGCCCAGAGTCAGCTGAAAGTGGCAAATTCAGGCACAGTTAACAAGGGATGCCACCCATATGTCAGCTGGAATTTCTTATTGCAAGTGCAGAGTAAAATAGGCCATCATGTAGGCAGAACTTGATGGCAATAGCCAGGATTCATGACAGCTGCTCTCTACTGGCTGGAGCCAGACCTAGAGCTAGACCTCTGCATCTGCTGGGGGATGAACATTTTCCCGACTTTTGTCAACTGATAACTTCCTGAATTAAGAGAGTCTAAATTTTACCCTACCACCACACAGCAATGAAGTTCCAAGAGCACCAGGTCTGTAATTTAACAATAATCATGAATCCAGTAAGTCACAGCTTTGTTTAAGTAAGACCTGGTTAGGTCACATCTCTTAAAAGTAAATGAATAGGAAAGATTAAAGTGGATTCAGTAGCGAATTATTATCTTTGACTACATATTATCAACTAGATGGCCTTATGTCTTTAAGTCTGGGATAATTATGGTTTTCTCCAACAATATCCAATTATATGACGAATAACCTTGGCGTCTAAGGCAGGAACCTCTGGTATGCGTCACTTCTTACCTCAAGAAGACTGTTTATCAGAGTTATCAGTGCTGGCTGCTGAAAAATCAGCCTGCTATTGTTACATTCACATTCAGAGCACGCTGTCTTCCAAAACATCCGAGCAGACCTGACAAAGTGATGGCTGGGAGTACTTTGACACACTCTACCGAGGGAACTCCTGGGGGGAATAAGCCAACTGCATTCATTGCACTTCCTCCTCTATAGCGTGTGATAATGTAGCTGGGGAATGCAGGGACGGTCTCTCCTGTGAGACAAAGCAGCAAATACATATAGCAAATCTTCAGTGCATATTTCTGATTTGCACTGATTTAATTCCAGGTTCTTGGTAATGCCAGTACTTGCAAAGTATAAAGACAGAAATATCTTGCACTGGGGGGAAAAAAAAAAGTCTTTTATACTTTGCGATCAATCACTCCCAAGTATAAGTGAAGCATTAAATTTCTGATTAGCCTTAGATCCCACAAGCAATAAAGACTGAAAATTGTTATTAGAACAACAGGTGTTATCATTAAAATGCTTCCCAAGAATAGATTAGAAGGTAACATGAATGAAGTTTGTACAGTAACATCTTGTACTGTGTTAGAATAAGAACAATCTCTATAAAACAGAAAAACAAGGCATGAATTTCATTACAGAATTGTTTGGAATATTCTTTAATATAAATGACTATTTGATATATTATGTATTTAGCAGTTTAGCTATATAATGTGCTAATTATCCAGGGATTTGCATTTAAGATATTTAAATCTGGTTTAAATTTTGGCTTATTGCTTTAAAAACATCTACTGGTAAAAAGAAAAATTATCTTCCCAGCCCTTTGCCAGAAAAAGAGAAGCTTTTGACTCATGGCTAATAAAATTTTTTATTAATAATTAAAGGATGTTGATGATTAGAAGCAGCCTACAGCTGTATAGATATTATAAATGAGACCTACCAGTCTCTTTTTCTCACTGAATGTGAGAATGTGGCATAGGTCATCAAGATGTTAAGAACTGAAGAGGATTTTGTGCTTAATTCCATGGGTAAGACTCCAAAAACTCCCACTTAACTTTTGTTTGACATTGAAAATGTTTTAATGCTGCCTGTTGCAAATTTCTTGCTCAGCTTTCTTGCTTGCATGTTTTTTAACCTTAAGCCCCAGTCAGTGTTCGAATGATCTGAGAGTGAGCACGCTCAAAAGCACTTCAGATTGGGGGAGAGCTCTGAAACGACTGCTGTTTTCATATGTTCATCTGATTTTCATCCAGATATGAAGCATTTGTCTACTGGAATCCCCTTGTGTTCACTCCAGTTGGCATTCTCAGCATGGGCCAGATCCAGAGCGTGGCTTATTACAAGCTCCAGTGGTGACCATTACAGACTAGGACCAGGAGAAAAAGAGGTGCTTTTTCTTTATATAACAATAAAATTGTGCATGGCATTTATATAGCAGTTCAGCATTTACATGGCCTGTCCATAATATGGTGGGACACGACACACACACACACGACAGCTAGTCGTTGTCTGCCTGGGAGGATGCTCCTTTGAGGTCTCAGAACACTATGCCTGCAGTGTTAGGTCTGTTCAGCAGAAGCAGAAACCCGCCTATGTAGAAAAGAAATGAAGGTTCATTGTGTATGTGTGTGTGCAAGAGTCAAATGGCTTTGTAAATGTAATGGTTATGACATTCACCTAGGATGAAGGAGAGCGGCCGTCTTGGATTTTGTTATGCAACTTTCAGGGGAACTCCTGGTTTGGAGACCACAGTGTAGGAACACTTCTTCAGTAGTGTGGGGTTTTAATTGGAGCAGATTATGCTGTGATTTTAAAATTGAATTTATTTTTGCCTTTTAAGGTGAGTCTTTTTTTACTTAGTTCTTTTTTTGAGTTTATACTAGGCTTACAGTAGCTCTCTGTGGTTTAGCAGTTGGTCAGGTGCTTGTGAGCCAAATGAAATGCAGGAGTGAGAGTCCTCAAGTGAACAGGGACTGTTTGTCATTAGTTTGTTCATATCCTTTTTCTAATTGGCTGATAAGCTGCAGCCAGATGCTGTCAAACCTCTGCTGGGACTGGAGTGACTGTTTCAATACTTCCTAACTATCGAAGGCAGAACCTGACAATTCCCTGTTTCAGTGTTGCTACTTTATTTAGTGGATACATATTTGAGTTCCCCCCTTGAACTGACATTTGCACTTCTCAGGCACGCTGAGACTCAGACACAAATTGCTCTGATATTTTGCCTAGGAGAAATTACACATAACTTGCCACAAAACCTCACACTGCACACCAGTCAACACTTTAGGGTGGCTTTATGAGGATGGGGAAAATGTAGCCAAAACCCCTTTCTATCAAGAAAAATGAACAAATTTTGATGGCCTGGCTTTGGGAAACTTAATTAAAAGCAATATAGGGTTTTTTTAATAGTCAAAGGGTAACGGGCAGGCAATGGGGCACCCGAACTCATTGGAAAAATCAGCCTGAAACACAGGTTGCATTGGCAAACCTGAAATAGAGGGAGGATGACTAAAATCCTCCTTCATTCTCATACCTTGCCCAATTAAATCCAATTTAGAACAATGTGTTGCTACACATTGCACCAACAATTAAAGGGAATAAAAGACCAGCTTACTTATTTTGCACCTGAAGATGGCCTGTTTTAGACTACTGTAATAGAGCTGCTCTTACAAAAGAGGTGCCACAGGATCATCAGCGAGCAGAGGGTGTTTTATACGTCGTTTAGCAGACAGCTCCTCCATCAGTAGGACAGGCACAAGCTACACAACAACACTGATCTACAGTTGACTTTCTACATCAGCTCCATCACACCCATTATATCATCCACATCCATATGTTAACTCAACTCTGCCTTTCTTTATGTCAAGTAAATTACTATCACAAGGCAGGGGTGCTGCATTTGGGTAAAAATCTTGCCTATTAACTCTAAGTGATGAAGCTCAATCAAGAAACATGGTAGAAAATTGGACTTTTGGCTACAAAATAATTTTATCAAAAAGTGCCTGAATTCCACAGGGATTGTTTCTACTTCTCAGAGCAATTTAGTGCTCATTTTCTCCCACAAACACAATTTCAGTTTCCATCTGGAAATACTTGATGCAGAGAAATTCCTCAGGTGAGCCTTAGTGTGTCTGTCTCATTATCCCATTTTCCTCTGTGACTGAGGTTACTCAGCCAAGCTGTACCTGCCATGGGGTGTCACTGGGGACTCCTGTCATCCGCTGGAGTAATTCAGTGAGAGACACAGTGATGCCCATCACTGGCGCTCTATGACCCTGCCTGTAAAACCCCACAGCAGCTTTTCTGAATCTAAAGCTTGTTACTGGTTGATGGAATCCCACTAAAAATAAAGGATTTGGGTCTCAGATTTCCATCTTTAGCTGGAACGCAGTTCAAGGATTGAATTTCAGGAAGACAATTTCTGTCGAACATTTCTGAAGAAACTCTTCCTCCACCCAGCCTAGCTGCATACTTGTTACCAGAGGCAGGCAGGTTTCTGGGTAGAAGAGCAGCAGGAGTAGAGCAGAACAAATAAAAGCGGGAGTGGAATGACGGGCCCTGCCTATGTGAACCTGTACTTGTGGTATTGCGCCTACCGAGGCAGTTAAATACATCCAAAATGTGAGATCATGCAGCGCATCTTGTTAGTCTCGAGGCAGCTTCAGCAAGAATATAAAAACCAGATGGACAAAGGTGCTAGTAGCTTAGTAATTCCTGCAGATGATCTTTCCACATAGAGGAAGAAGCTTTCTGGCAGGACAGTGTTAGAGGGATTTATGCTGTTCCCTCTTCAGAGCCTGTTTTGCAGAGGGAGAGCTTGAGGCTGCACAGCTGCCAGCCTAAAACCTTTCTAGATTTACTACTGGAAATTCATTTAAAATTAAACATCAGTGACGCCCTCCTCCAACAAAGATTAAGAACAAAAAATGTCAAGTAGGAAATGTTCGGGGTGAAGAGAGAATTGCGGTGCTTCTGATTAAAATCACAATCAAACTCTCCCCCCGTCCCATCCTAGGATTTCAGAAAGCTTTCCAGCACACATCTGCCTCCAGTTTCCTCTTTGTTTATTCAGTCATCAATTATCAAGAGACTTTTTGTTTTGTCTCAATGAGCTGCACAATTTGAAGCAACTGTGGTATCTAAGATGGTTCTGCCTAAACTAAACACAGATTCCTTCATGGCACAGAGAAAATGGATTAGACTAAAACAAAAATGTCCAAAACCAACAGAAATTTCTCTCTAAGCTGTTCTGAGGGTTATTACAATGTCATTTTTTTCCCTATGAAACAAATAATACACAGACTTCAAAAGTCCTGAGTGTTGTTCTCAAACAACAGAAAATAAATGAGATCAGACATCATGATTTATGGCACTTCCATTCCTTCTTTTTAAGAAAAGGGAAATATGTTAATAATTAAAGTCACATGAGCTCAGCTTCTTTTGGCTCCTAAAATATTATGACATGCACTTGCCTAAAGAGTCCTCTAGGACAAATGTGCAATGACAACAGTTGCACTTGTGCCTTGGAAGTGGTAGTTCCCTGGACATATTATTATCTCTGATTAAGCCAGTGGATTAATTCCTGTTGTTATTCTCTCCATTGATAGCAAGAAATTACAATGAAGCATCTGCCATTCATCTTCCCTTTCCAGCAAAGCTCTGTCAGTGACTGCTATTGTTACTACCTCATGTAGCTGCTAACTGAGGACACAGATAATTTATGCTGCCCCTTAGCTTACTTTCACATTCTCATAACTCCTTCCATAGGAGTGGTTTTATGGTGATTTTAATGGAATATTGAGTGAGATAAAATCTGTCTTTTCCTTAGACAAGCAATGACTTGTCTCTTGAGAAGCGCCTGTCTCAATGATCACAGAATCATTAAGATTGGAAGAGACCTCCAAGATCATCTAGTCCAACTGTCCCCCTACCACCTCTATTACTCACTAAACTATATCCGCAAGTACCTCACCCAACCTTTACAGTGAATCCACCACCTCCCTGGGCAACCCATTCCAATGCCTGACCACTCTTTCTGAGAAGAAATTTCTCCCAATTTCTAACCTCAACCTCTCCTGGCACAACTTGCAGCCATTCCCTCTTGTTTTATCACTAGCCATCTGCAAGAACAGGCTGACCCCCAGCTCACCACAACCTCCTTTCAGGTAGTTGTAGAGAGCAATAAAGTCTTCCCTGAGCCTCCTCTTCTTCAGACTAAACAGTCCCAGTCCCCTCAGCCACTCCTCTTAAGACTTGTGTCCAGACCCTTCACCAGCATTGTTGCCCTTCTCTGGACATGCTCCAGGGCCTCGATGTTTTTCTTGTAGTGAAGGGCTCGAAACTCAACACAGTACATGAGGTGCAGCCACAGCAGAGCTGAGTATGGGGGATGATCGCCTCCTGGGTCCTGCTGGCCATGCTATTCCTGACACAAGCCAGGATGCTGTTGGCCTTCTTGGCCACCTGGGGCACACTGCTGGCTCATGTTCCGGCGAGTGTCAACCATCGCCCCCAGATCCTTTTCCTCTGTACAGCTTTCCAGCCACCCTGCCCCAAGCCTGTAGTGTTGCCTGGGGTTGTTATCACCAAAGTGCAGGACCCAGCACTTCACCATGTTGAACTTTTTTTGCACTGGCCTCCACATTGATCCAACCTGTCCAGGTCCCTCTGGAGCAAAGTGCCAGGGCACATTCTGGGACCTGATAAAGTGCTTAACTAGAAATTTACCTTCCTACTTTTGTATAAACCTGAAATACAGCTCATGGAGTGAAAATGCACAGGCTTCCTTTTAAGGTGATGTTCAAAATTCCACACACTATTTAGTAACAAAACCAACAAGACCAAAGTACTTATATCTCTATGGGCTATTTTTACATACTGCTATCTAGCTGGCTGAAAATAACTCTCTCTTCTGTCAGCATTGATAATATGTTTCTTGTTATGATGTTATACAATTTTGATGTCAGTCTATTACACTGTTTTGGAGTCAATGGAGTCAACTCTAGGCCACTAGTCCTTGCTTTCTTCTAAGAAATGTCTACTAATAAAGTGTATAATGTAGTATTTCTGTGTTCTTTTCATTAGCGCTCTGTTATAAAATGAAAAGATACTACAATATTAATTGGTCTTGTATAAGAATGAGTAAAATTTGAGGATCTCACTACTGTATGGCAATAAACACAGCTATAGAATATTATGAATTGCTTTGAATTGTGTTAAATTACATTTGCCCTGTATTAATCTATCAACTCTGTAAAATCCAGACCTAGAGTTAAAAGGCATTTTACCTTGTTTCAAAAAGGATATTATTTAACATTGGACTAAACCACGTTTCCATTCCTCATAAATCAGTCCTCATTTCAGACCATAAGACAAAGACCTGATGAAGTTTTTAGGTTGCATACACAAATTGATGGCATGTAGGCAAACAGGAAAACACACACAACCAGTCATAAATTACAATTTGCCTACATCCTATGAATCCTCAGTTAAACCTTACATGAGATGCATGGTCCTGAAGGCAACGTGCTGGTGCAGAAATCTGTATGTTAGAGCAGCTGTTGGGTTGAAGTCACAACTGCTGTTGACTTTCTGGCAAGGTTCATAGAAGCAGATAGCACAAGAATAGCAGATTGGTTGAGTTAAACAGCTATAGTGAAGGTCCTGGTGTCTGCACTGTATATGCTTTGGAGGATATGGTTTGGAATACCAATCTATTTCCATGGACTACATGTTTAGTAGCAGCAAGAATGCATGGGAGGTACGCCCAAAACAACAGCTCGCTATATTTCATGTGAAAGGAATCCACTTTGTCTATTCTGAGGCTGCTCCATAATGCAAACCAAAGTAGCATCTCAAAAGCACTCTCCTGATCTGACCTAAACCACTCACATAGACATAATCTTTACAAGGAGAGGTTATAGAGTACTCTCCTTCAAAGATTTACCGTGGGATGAAATGTGTATTTCAAATTTTACGAAAACCAAACCTATATTTCACTTCTTAATTGCTGAATTTAGTCTTCACGTCGACACATTTCAGGACACAGTGAAATTTTCTACCCACACAGTGTGACGATCAGGCCAATCTGGACACCTTAAGCATATGAAAAAACTTTTGGAATACTTTCAATTTACTTTATTCAGCTGAAATTCAGGAGGTATTCAGCTGTCAGAAAAGGTCCTGTAACTATGTCATAGGGTGAGGGAGAGAGAAATTGAGACTTCACAAAGGTGATGAGGAAAAGAATTCAATTAATAAAATCAATTTGCTATCTACGTTACTACAAATATGCTGAAGACTTGGAAATTGCTTGTATATTAAAAAACCAAATTATCTTAAAGATGAGTTTGATTATTCTGATTTTCTGTTATCCCCCATACTTCAAAGTTTAGAGCTTTGGACACCATAAGAAACAATATCTGTACTCCAGGAGAAAGATTAATCTCCAACTGCTCACATCGACACTTCAGCTCCCTTGGCAGACAACAGCAAGGAATAGGCACTCTCTGAGCAGGGTTCCTTGGGCCAGTTTTAGATGTCTATTCTGCAATGACCTGACTTTTAAGGAAGTGCTTCTTTCTCATTCCTTTCTACTATGAAAAGGAAGATTAGATGACGACTGTAGACTTTAAAACAATTTTTTTTACAGATGTTTACAGGAAGGCTTCCTGTCAGATGAATCGCATCCCAACTGTTTTTAGCATTATTTCATCTGCAGAGTGAGAGGAATGCCCTACAATGGAAATCCAGTAGGAGGACTCTCTGAACTTTTAAGTAAGAAATACAGTAATTTCTTGACATGGTTATTTGAGATTCAGAAATTCCGTTTCTTGCTGCTAAATTGAGTTCCTGTAATTTACTACCAATATTCATAGTCACACTCCATGATTTCATAAGTCCAGAGTCTCAAGTATTTGGTCTTGAGCATGCACAGTGCTAGACACTGTGACTGATCCTGGCACAGGAACGTATTTCAGCCCACGCATTTCTTTTTTGACTTCAGTGAGAATATGTAAATACTCGCTTAAGCAGTTTGATGATCAAGAGATGATCTAAGAGATCAATTTCATGCTTTAAGAAGTATGAGATGTACAAGAAAGCAATAGATTATAATTAAAACTTATAATTTATTTAAAATTAAAAAAAAAGAGGAAAGTAAAGCCATCAGGGAAAGCTAGCTACCCAGACAATAAGGCCAAAGAACAGCAGATGTTTGATTTTGTGGGTTTTTATTTTTTATACTAAAGGTGAAAAAAAAAAGTCTTACTAATAGTATACTCCCAATTCTCAGTAAGAATTGTAAAATTATTAGCAGCTTTGCAGAAGAGCGAAACTTTTTAGCTCCAGGATACAACAGTACATGGTTTACAACACAGAGCAGAGAAGGATATAGGAAAATGCATTCTTAAACTGAGACGTTTATCAACATTTACAGCCAGAAACCAAGTGCTTGAAAGCACAGGAATTCCATGGTTTTCTCAGACATAAATCACCCTTACTAAAGGTAGCTACACAGTAATCTATAGGCAATTCCAGAGACTGTGAAATTGCAAGGTATCACCAAGTAATAATTCAACAAACAAAGATTAATTGCTAGAGATAGGCTCAAACCACAACATACAAATTTGTACCATTTAAATCTAAGTTTGGAAATTTTACATCTGGAGATTTTATTGTATGCATGCTATCACAAAGGTATGCCTGGCTGTAAAACTGGATAAATGCTTTCTCCTACAATTTGGTCCTATTAATAGATCTAATAATTGCTCCTTTCCCTCTTTCCCCCCTTTTCCATTAAAGCAGTACAGTTAGTCACAGCAGTTTTCTGTACAGCAAGTACTTCGGGTGAACATATCCCACTCACAACAGTCTGAAGAAAGAACATGGGAAATTTCATGAATGAAGTCCATGTTTAGACATGAGGTTAGGCACGAGGAAAAATCAAGCTGTGAGGAAGCAGACTGAACAGGCACTTGAAATAATTTTTCCGACAGGGGATCAGCAATAACTCATGTGACAAATACCATGAAATGAGATATGAGATCATCTTCAGCAAATCAATCAAGCAACTACTGTTTCTCTGCTTTATCTGAGAAGTCCCTAGATTTAAAGAAAAAAAAAAAAAAGTGTCTGAAAAATCCCTCAGGATTCTCCTTATCTGATGTGTGTGTTCCCTCAGACAAGGTGCAAGTCATACGCCTATTTGCTCTTTGCCTGGACCCATACACAGAGTTTTTCCTTGTGCAGAATCAATAGGTGGAACAGACAGCAACCACCCCAACCTGGGTTAGCTTGGTGCAGGACAAAAAAGTGGGTGCTGTGGGCTTTAGCTGCTTAAGGACGATGAAAGGACATACAAACCTGTGCTGTTTTTCTAAATATGGTATGTGGTCAGCTTCTCAGCCAAGTCAAAAGCCTTTTTGATAGAAAGAAAAGTTGAAGAGTCAGGACTCTGGGGTGTTTTTAGTTGTGGGGGGAAGAGGGACTTTTTAATAATGTCTTGAACTTTGGTATCTCAACTGGATCTCATGGTCCCAATGCACGGCTTTTGTAGATGTGGGCAAGGCAGTGACTCTCCCTTCTGGAGAAAACTATCATGGTGTGTTGACACCATACAGATGGTGTCAAATTCTCCCTCCGAGTTCCCGGACAACCCAATTTATTTCCTCCACCAAGCTCAGACATAGGATGAAACTATATATGGTTCAATTTAATGTTTAAGTGATAGGGAAAAAAAAAACCCCAAACAAACAGGAATTTACATTTAGAAGTGTGTTTAATATGCCTACTCAAAATGCCAAGGCCACTTTTTGCCTCTTTCAGCACCCTTCTGAAAAGCTGGATACTGGAAGACATGTGTTTACAGTCTGACCTGATTTACAGGATAGAACGGGATAAACAGGTGGTCACTGTCACTCAGCTGCTGGGCTATATAAGGATCTAAAATAGTAATTAAATTAAAATCACTGCAGTAATAACATAGTATTAGAGAACTTCTCTTTAAAATATACTGAAGGCATCAGAATTTTCTATTTGCTTCATCTTTTTAATAGTTCCTTAACCAAATTAAACAAATAGTCACGAAACTAGGAGATGGATTTTATATTTATATTCTTTGTGGTTTTGGGCACAAATTTAATAATGAAGGCAAAGAGTTCCTACTTGTTTAGCATGAAACCATAACAGTGATGAAGTGGCACAATGACAGTGTGTGTATGCTGCAACTTGACAAAGGAGTCTCTGTTGTGGCCTCATGCCCACTGGTTTGCCTCTTTCTGTCTCCCAAGATACACTGAAATGCAGGCAGCCTGGCATCTTGACTGGGGCCTTCCAGATAAAGAATGGGGCAATGCACCAAGTCCTTTGCCTTCTCTGGGCCACTACAGCCAACAAATCATGAGCATTCTTAGAGAAAAGTTGTGAGATTTAGAAAGTATTGCATTTCAGGCAAAGACAGTCAGCTGAAGGAGGAGGTCTTAAGTGCCATGAAGGAGCAATACGACACTATTTTGATGCTGGTAAGGTCACAGAGATATTGCTTTTTAAATGCATTTTAATGCATTTAAAAACATAGTTGCAATATCAGAAGTTAAGTCTTGTTTTAAATTATCTTAATGTACTGGAATGACATTTTAGAAAAAAAACCCACCAGTATTTGAATTTATTTGAAACATCTCTACCTTTTGTGTACTCAATTGGATAGCAGAACTGCAGTTCCAGAAATCTTATGTACATCATACTCTTCTCACCAGAACGAATTGTTGGTATAGATGCTTTCGTTGACAGTTACATTTATGCCACTTACACTTACGAAACCTAAGTGAAAAGCTCACAAGGTGGGCTTATACATTTAGACTTGAATTCATCTACGTTAACAAGGTATCAAAAAGAGATATAGTGCTTATCTTTCTGGATGCATTCACACCATTGCTTTATAGTGGAAAAAACTCCTGCTTCCCTTCATCCTGTGTTGCAAGCTGCTCATGGAATAGAAGCCTATCTTTTTGTAGCAGACATGCTAATCTTCTCCCCTCCCACCGCTGTAAAGTTCTGAGTAATCCTGACAGGCAGCCTAGCGATGAATGTAGGTTTCTTGCTAGTAGATTTCAGGCCTTTTCCCCCATAAACATTATTGCTTAATTTTACAAAAATTAACTCACTTATTTCCATGTCATTCTCTCAGACAGAATACTTGTTCTGCATGAGGTCAAGTGCACGTGTAAGACTTCGAACAACTGGGATATAAATAGTTCATGTATCTGGTTATTTAGAACACCATTGCTCATGCATACCTATCAGTTTCGGTAGAAGTTTTGTGTGTGCAAGAGATACAGGGTCACATTTCACATGATGTCAACAAGGGCTCTAGAAAGCTTTGCAAAGCCGCAAAACTTGACCGGCGCAGAACCATTTGCCTAGCTGCCTCATTTCTTTCTCTCCTTCTGCTTCAGGGCAGATTGATACATTCGACTATTCTTCCATATTTATTTTTCCCCTCTAAGTTATAGGGTACATTATAGGGTCAATTTTAATAGTTTTTTTTCCCCCCTTCCCCAGTGAAGGTGAGTTCAACGGTTATGTAAGGCAGAGGCCAGCCAGCCAGAGCCCTGCCAGTACCCCTCGGTCCTGGCTTTCAACACAGTTGTTATTCCAGTAATGTCTCTCTCTCTGAAGCTGCGGCTGCCAACTCTGTTCAAATGTGTGGTGGTTTTCTGCTGTGGGCAAAGAGCCACCAAGACTGAAGCTGGATCCACGAAACTCATTTCATGGCTAAGTGCCGTTTCCTTCAACCATAACTCTCCATAGGTAATAAATGGTGGAAGTATGCCACAAAGCAGCTTTCTTTGAGGGAGGGAGATAGGCACTTCCCTCTGCTGGAATATGGAAAAGTTTGTTGCCCCAAAGCAACGAAGTTATATTAGTCTGAGGAAAAAAAAAAAGGTGCCACCCTCCACCTTTTTCTTCTTCTTTTTTTTCTTTTAATTGCTTTTTTCTTGGATGAATTTTAAATGGCTATTTGTGAGAAAACTACTTTTATTCCAAACAAGGATTCATCTGTCTGCTTTTGCAAGAATTAAGTCTACACGAAAAGGGTAACAAAAATCACCCACATTATTCCTGTCTGCATGGAATTTCCAATAATGAAAAGAAAGCACCTCAGCCATTTGCCATGGGGTGTCTGGAAGGCTTGTGTTTTCATCTTGCTAACTAGCTTCTTAAGGAGGACAATTCACGTTTCCCCTGGAAAAATCTCTGCAGACAACACAGTTGGCCAGCAAGAGATGTGACCTCTTCAAAATCCACTCAGCATTTCAGGAAGAAGTAAATATCAAATCCAGTGGTGCAAGACTGGCTACTGGAGTAACAAAGTAGATAATTTGCTTTTATCATCCACCCCTCTCACTCCACTGCCATGAGTAAGGTTGAACAGATTAAAACTGATGGGATTGTTTTATTTTTGTGTGTGTTTTATGATGAGTGCAGCTGCCTACTTCTTATGCAGCCAGTATAAGGATAACCACATCTATTCTGTATAAACTGGCATTTACTTATACACTGATGTTTCTCTTCTAGTTGTTAGACCTTTTTCATTCTGTCCTAATCCTAGAGCCTGATATGGGAATATTATTCTTTCCAGGATAAATTAATAAAACTCTATGCTCTACCATGTAGGGGTTACTGAGTTAGCTTTGGATGAGTTAGTTAAGTTGTGAGAACCGGTTAAGTTGCCTTAACTTTGGACTCTTACAAGCTAGTATGCAATTCTTCCCAGCAGAGTTAATTAGCTCAGGCATCCAACCAGCAATTTTCTCAGCAAACTAACCCAATTATCTCTGCATGATACGACATTGTGTCATGTCTGAGCCCAGAATATGTCTGTTTACATATGGGAAAAATTAACCACAGGTTGTGCCATTGAAAATAGCAGAGGGTGCTCTAGGGAAAGGGATACTTCCTTTCTGCCCTGAAAAATCTGAATATCTGAACTAATAACTACATATTGAGCTATACCAGCTCAATAACAACAGAACTAATAACTACATATTGAGCTATACCAGCTATATGCTCAATTTTCGTGCCAACTATAATTTTTTTTAAAAGTCAAAATCATTATAAGTAAAGGGCATGAGAAGCCCAGCATTCTAACTTCCAGAATGTAGCATAAAGCAAAGGCTTTTTGACATCCAGTTCAGCATTATCTAGTAATTTTGTCACAGTTGAGTGCCCTCACTAGCTTGATAACAGCTCAAATTTAAGCAGAAGAGTGTAGATTTTCTACGTTGCACTTAAAGTGCTGATAAGCTACCAGTGGCTCCAGAGAGATGCAGAGATTCAAGAGGAACCTCTGAAAACACACTTTCATATACGACAGTGTGGTATTTTTATGACCTGCATTACTATAGTACTTCAGCTTCTCATTATAAGTTTATTCTGGTTCCTGAGAAGTAAGGAAGCACTTCTTTTCCTATTTTTCAAAGAACAGGGTGTGTGGAGATGTTTAAAGCAAATACCAGCCTCAAGAAATCTGTGATAGATTTAAACACTGGTCTTCAAAAGGCTAAGGTGGGCCACTGAGTGACTTTCTTCTGTGACAGTTTCAAAAGATGTGTTGCTTTAACTGATAGAATATATAGAAGTGTGAAGAAACAAGCGCAATATAAAGCATAAGAGGGAGAACATCACTTTCTGTAAGAACCTTAGTACACATAATTACGCTGACACTAAACATATCTCAGGCAGAGCACATCATTATTATCTTTTATATCCTCAGGAAGCACTGCTAACTGACCATTTACTCTAGCTGTTCAAGTTCTTTTTCGCACTTGGATTACAAATATCCATCACTCCAATGCTGAAAGATGAAGCTCTTATGCTATTAACCGCAGGTTGAATGATATCTGGTCAGTCCACTGAAAACTTAAGTTACTTCACTATAGCCATTGTAAGCCTTTGGGCATTTCTTTATCTATTATTTCCTGTTTTCCAGTAGGAGTATAGGAACAGAGTAAGATTTCCATTGAAAGCTGTCTTCCTCAACCTCTATAAAAAAAAGAATCTCATTCACATAATCCATGTTACCTCAAGGAATGTGGAGTCACATTAGCAAGCCTAGTGTTACTCCTAAAAACCTTTAAGCTAGCACAGAACCAGTAGGATAGCCCAGATACAGACCTTTTCTGACAAAACCAGCTGTTACCATTTTAGAATGCTGCTCAATCATGTACAGTTCCAAATATGGATTGGTCTTGCGTCAAAGATCCCTGAAGAAATACAGTCAGTACTACAGGCTCCTGTGTTTCTTCTTTTACTAAGTAATTGCAGTTGCTGAGACTTGCCCTCTAGATTTCTGTCAGCTCTGGGTCACTGTTACAGTAAATGACAGCATGACTTTCTCAGCATATTTCATAGACTGTGCAGTAAAAAAAGATGTCCCTTTCTGAAGGCACATTGTTCTTTGTTCACTGGTTACACCCACAGATGTTATAATGTCAGCTTCGCATCGATCAGTGACTAACTTTGTCTTGTGTTCTATTGGAAATTCAGTTCCCTTGTAAAACCTGAAATTGGACACTACACAGCACAGTCTTAGTCCTTTTAGGTTGCACAATTTCTGGCACCAGCTCTTCTGTACAGAGTTCAGTACGCAAACAGGGGTACCAGAATGGGCACCCTCTGGCTTTGCAGCACTACCAGGACATTTCTGTGATAAATCAAGGCAGTGGCATTTGTCTCTGGGAGTTGACCTCAGAGCACCATAAAATAATGGTTTCTACTTCCCATACCTCTTACAGAGCTACTTGTGGGGTATCCACTTGCACTTAGAATGATCTCAGCTCTGTACGTGATTTGGGGTACCTTGGGGTGAAATGCAATATCCTATATTATATATGACACTACAGTCCTTAATTTGTTAGAGACACTGAAGAATAATAATAGCAGGCAAAATATTTTTAAATGCAAGAGATGTAAGCTCTGAGAGCCAGTCACACCTTTGGCATCTACCCATGGAGTCATTTTTACATTCCTAGCAGTTTCCTTACAGAGCACAGCATATGTTCTCATCTTGCACATGGCATATACTACAAGACATAGATAAGAATGTATGTAATGGAAACAAGATCTTGTCCTGCTCATTGCTCTTAAAGAATCGTTGCCATTATGGATGACGCCAAACTCCCAATTTTGGACCGACTTGTTACAAAAATGCCAAACCAAATGGTGAACCTACCCGTGCAGAAGACTTTTCAGGTCACTTTTTCCTCCTGCCTCCCCCTCCCCCTTATTTTTTTCTATTAATGAGAATTCACAGTTATAACTTTCTTAGAACTAGAGTATTACAAACTCAATGGTATTTAAGCTGTAGATTATAATTGGCATGATAAAGGATCACAAGTGTATCTTTTCTGTCAGCTTGTTCCATTAAGAACATCTAACCATGGATCATTGATGTAACAGATCATTACAGCCCATTGTGTCGGTTCATCTGTTGGGATCCATGCACTATAAGCATGACAGATTTCCTCTGCAGCAATTATAGCCTATTGTGACAATAGGATTTAATGAATATAAACAACAGACCACATAATCTGCTATTACAGAACACAGCTATGCACCCAGATGGGAATGAAGATCCTAGACATTGCCAGTTGCAGTTTTTAAATTTGTGACTATTTCAGTCTTCATGTTATCAGAGGCAATGCTCCGATTTGCCGCACACATTTATCTCACCCTGGCAGGTGAAAGGTCTTATGGATTTAAAGTCTAAGCCTGCAAGTGTCCTGTGATTTCATTTTTTCTGAGTAAACATTACCTTTTAGGTTTTTAGACGCTTCCTCCCTTTCTTTCACTGTGATACTAGCTGTGCTGTTAATGTTTCAGTACTGGCATTGTAGACAAAACAAGCAAATGCAATAAAATTGGTCACAGAAAATAATGAAACGTAGCAGAACATTCCTGTATCGTTTCCAAAGAATAAAAAATTCTGCTTACTGTTAATTTTTACAAATTATAGGCCAAGTGCTACACCAGCATGAATTTGTAAAATCAGAGTGATTGAAATTTTAATAGAATCACAGACTCATTTTGGGTTGGAAGGGACCTCAGTTCCAACCCTCTGCCATAGGCAGGGACACCCTCCACTAAACAAGGTTGCCCAAAGCCCCATCCAGCCTGGCCTTGAACACTGCCAGGGAGGAGGCAGCCACAGCTGCTCTGGGCAGCCTGTGCCAGGGCCTCACTACACTCATAGCGAAGAATTTTTCCCTAATGTCTAATCTAAATCTACCTATTTTTAGTTTAAACCATAATTTTGCTGACTGATCCATCTGGAGGTTGCACCTAGAGGCTTTTGATACATATTTGTGAAATCAATACTCTTTTTCAAAGTACATATTTTCAGCTTTCAAACAGCAGAGTTCTGTACATGAGTACATCAGAGGTTAAAATTACAGGGTTGGTACAGCCGCATTTTAATCCATGCAGATGGACACTCCTGGACTATAGATACACTTTGTTTCAATAATTGAAAATTCACCATAAAGAATATATTAATGAGGACAATGTGTGGATGAGATATGTAAATACCACTGTGAATCGTCAGAGCCATTATAATGTACTTTTGAGAAGAAAACCCCAGTGAAACATACTTACACATTTGTATCAAAAAAGGGGAAAGACTCTTACCCTTACCTAGCATGCGAACGCATTTGGCATTCTGGTCAGGACTATCAAGTGAGATTTCTCCGCACCTCTGAAAAAAAACAAGATATATTTAGTTAAAGACTCTGTGATAGTATCCCTGTCCTTGTCCTCTGGTACCTTCCTTTATGATTTGGAACTACAGATGCTGGAAGACACGTTAAAATGTCAAAATCAAAAAGATTTTTAAGAAGCCGAAGTTTGAAGAAGAGTGGACATTGCTAATGGGTGAGGATGGGTTAACATGGTACTCCAGGGTGTCCACCAAGAAAAATTCTGAGTAGAACCTATTGCCTTTGTATCTATGGCATAAGCTACAGTCTGATCCACATTACTGTTTGTTTCCGCAGATGTAGTTATACAGGCCACGCCATTTACTACAAGCCCTCTCCAGTATACCAACTTAGTTGCCACATGGCTGCACCCTAACCTGAATCTGTGAAATGATCCAGTTGAAAACCAGCCAAACAGCTATGCTAATCCAACAATTTATATTTCTTTTTAAAAATGTATTCTATATTTCTTATTTTTAAAAAGGAAAGCTGTAATTTCACAAAATTTGAACTCTTTGTAACACCGATGAGTAGAACTGTTTTTTGGTAAGGTGTAAATAATTTATGTCTCTATGATAACGTGTTTCATTCATGAAAAGTAATATTCATATGTACGGATATATTATCAGGGCTGAGTTCTGTTCCTATACAAACCCAGTGAAGAAATATCATTAAAGTTAGGACACAGAAGTGTTGGGTTGTTTTCAAAGATAATACATCATTTTTTTAGTCCTTCATGCATACAGGCACGTCAGTGTAGCTGCCAGGAGAAACATAATTGGTGTGGCTCATGGGTGTGATCCAGCTCCAATTAAAGTCAGTGAGTGTACAGATCCCACTCACTTCAGTAGAGGTTGCTTCAGGTGCTACAAAACAAACCTCAATTTTGTATCACTCCCCCGCGCCCCCCCCCCCCCCCCCCAAATCTCATGATAGGGGCTTAAGGATAGTCTCATATGTTATAGGTAAAAGTGGTCCATAGTTCCTTAACCACATACTTATGGGTTTTGTATCCATGACCAAAAGCACAGTGATTCAAGTCTGGAAAAATCACTGAGATCTATCCATTTCCCTTCCTCTTCCCCCCTCTTTCTTCTGCAGCTTCCCCTTTTCAGCACCTATGGCTTTCTCTGTTACGTAAGTATTGATTAGCACTCCCATTTCTTATCTTTTTTTTTCTTTCTCTTTTTTGGTTAATAAAAGTGACATTTGCAGCAAATATTAAAACCTACAAAGAATCAGTTAAGAAAAAAAACCCCCAGAGCTTCAAAGCAGATGAAACACAGCAACAGTTTCATAAATGAACAACACATTTGGTACTCACTATTTTTAAAATAGCCTTCACCTCCCTCGCACCGAAATAAACACAAACAAACAAACAAAAGCCCATCTCCCACACAGTCTCTTCATGTATCAGTACATCTAAAAAGAGCAAACAAACGCCTGTATTAATGTTCCTAGGTGGGAGCACGTACTACTGAAAGATTGTAAAAGAAAAACACCACCCAGCATTTCAAAGTTAATTTTTTCAAATGCTCTTATACCAGCTCCCTACCAGGAGACATAGAAGTTTTCTATTTATTCTTCTAGGGAGAATGTTAAGATATGGGTATCCTTTCACAGAAATCTCCCAGCTTCTTCTAAGTATACTTAGACAAACACAGATGTAAGAAAGCATGTCAAAATTCACTGCACACCTCACCCTTGAATTTATGCTGCTCTTTGAAAGCCTTTGGTTATTTTTGATTTAGTCTCTCAGACATGTTCTATGTTTCAGACATATTTATATAAACAACATATTTCAGGCTGGCAAACAATGTCATACAATCTCTAATAATACTCGCCAGTCCTGGTGTTATGAAATTGGGAAAACAGCTAATGTCCCCCAGAGTCCACTATCATCCCACAAGATCCATTATGATGATGGATGATCTTTGAAACCTTTGCAAGTAAGATTCAGATAACTGTATACAAGTTCACAGCCTTATCTGAATTCCCTTAACCCCTGCAACCCACAGAACTGGCTGAAAATCATGTTACAACAGTCAGCCTAGGAGATTTTTCCCTGCCAGAAATACCAGGAGAAAAAGCTTCCCTAGCAATTTAAGTTCTGATGCCAGTAAAAGCCCATAGACATAAATCAATAAAAATGATGAAAAATAAGG
Organism: Laterallus jamaicensis coturniculus; assembly: GCA_022605575.1. Lineage (NCBI taxonomy): Eukaryota > Metazoa > Chordata > Aves > Gruiformes > Rallidae > Laterallus > Laterallus jamaicensis. Next base: position 65,547,162 of record JAKCOX010000001.1, read on the forward strand.
TGTCACCAAACTGCTCAGAGCATCTGAGAAGACTTAGTTGGATCCTGACAGTGTAAAGTGACACAGAAATGCAGCAGGCATTCATTTTTGCTCATAAAAAACATTAGAGCTGTTTGGGGATTTTGGTGTTAGTAAACACCTTCCATGAATGAGAGGAAAGGAATGACTTCAGGATTTAATCTTTAGACTTAAACTGGGACTTTGCCACCACTTCTATGAATTCCTTCCAGGGTTGGATAAGCTTCTCATGTCCTTTTTCTGGCCTGGATTACTTCCCTTTGGGTTGGGTTTACTCCATCCGCTCGTATATCGGAGCTGGTACTGAGAGATGGAGTGGAGCATCTCTCCAGTCTCAATGCATTGCCAAACTAGTCCCAGATCAGCTGCTCATTCTCTCCTGAAAGATTCCAAGTTGGCTACAGTCAGTAGTGGATACGTCATAGAGCAGGAACAGGAATTTCACATTAGATGTGGGTTATTACTTTCTCATTTCAAACAGTCAGAAAGCAAGAGGAGGAAGAATAACCTGACTCATACCTGCTGCACATATGCACACCTATTGCACATGTGCAGATTACCATATATGTCTGCTGGGGAAGCTGAGAGAACAATATGTCATCTCTTTTAAAGCCTGGCTAAGCAGCCTCTAGAAGCTGCTGCTTGTAAGCAGTACTAGCTCTACTCACAGGAGTCAGGTCTGGAAGAAGATCCCAGTTTTCTGTTCCCATTTTAGAGGAGTAAGAGTATCAATGGTGAGCTGTAAACTCCAAACATACTATCCAGTTAGGAAACGCAATGAACTCCAACAGGACAGTTGCCTCTCAACTTCATTTCTTGAAAACTGTGATGGGGATGGATGCACAGTCCTGACCTTTATTTGAAGCTCATTAAAATTCCCAGATTTCACTCTCTAAACATAGGATGAATCATATTCTTGGATCTAAGCAGATGATCCTTGAGCTTGGGCTTCTTTAAATCTCAGTTTGGGCTTCATGGCTATGATCACTACAGCACTGGTGAGACTGGCACTGCTATATGGGCTGGTGAGTTTACAGAGGCAGCCCCACTGAAAGTAATGCCACTGGTTTTCACTTCCCTGAGGTGAGGGGATATGTTGAAAATCTTAAAACAGTGTTGTGGTCAGGTTTAACAAAGTGGGTAAATACCAGAAAAAAAATCAACCCTTCAAATCTTAATTATGCCATCATATCTCTTGAACCACTGAATTCTGGACTAGAGTGTGGTTTTTTTCTTATTCTGGAGAAGAGGAAAGTATATTTACATTCAGTTAATAATATTTTCATTAGTATAGCTGTATTTTCACATAGGATTGCAGCCTGCAATTTGTTATGCATGTGAGAAAGTATATTTATATAAGAAAATAAATGAATAAATTATGTATTCTCAACTCCTCTTTTTGAGATCAGATGCATGCCGTGATGTTGTGTATGAAGCTGTTGAAGCTGAAATGTAGTAAACTAGAATGGGGCTCATAAGTTCCCCATGGAAAAAAAAAAAAGAACAAATCATGGCAGTTGAAATTGGAGTTTAAAAGACAAAGAGAAAAAAAGCAGAGAGAGTTGCTGTTAGAGAGTAGGGACGAAAGGACATGATATTCAGTAGAAATGTGACATGAACTCAGGTTCTTTGATGAGGTAAGTAAATTGGAGAGCTTGGTTGGCTAAGATGACCCAGTACCACCTGTCGGAAAAGGGAAATACCATGTTACACAGGCACCACCCCCCACAGGGAAGGACTCTGGTGGAGGAGGGGTTCTCGGGCAAGATAACCTCTTTGCAAGATACTATGAGGAGCACACAGGAAAACAGGAAGTCTTGTGCAAGGAGACCTGTGTCAAAACTGTGTAAATAAAACGGCAGAAAAGTAGAGCACAACCAGCAGAAAAAAAGGTCATGCAGAGAGCAGATGGAAAAATCTACCCCAGTTAGTTGTGCTAACGCAGTAATGCATCTCATGTTACTTCTCTGGTATTATGTGATCATTCATAGGTTGGGTTTCCATTTCCAGCATGCCTGGACTCACACCACCTGCATTTGAGGATTTGAGATATGTAGCAATAAACAGGGTGTATGTGAACCCAGACACAATATGCCCTTAGTTCTTTGGGAATTTTTTTTCCAGGTTATTTTTATGATGTGGAGAAACTTTATCTATGAAAAAAAAATGGTTTTGAAGTCATTCTCTTCAACTTCTATCTGTACAGCAAATTAAAGAATCGCATGTTTTAAGGAGAGAGAGACAAAACAAGTAATTGAAATAAGGCTAAATATTACCTATGACAAAACTCAGCAGGTAAAGTTTTGCAAGTGTTTTTCATGAGAACTGCAGCAAGTGGCACGATATTTTTCTACTTATTCAATGCATATAATTATCATAGAATGATAGAATCATAGAATGGCAAGGGTTGGAACGGACCCCAAGGATCATAGAGCTCCAACCCCCGTGCCACAGGCAGGGCCACCAACCTCAGGCCTGGATCTACACAAGGTTGCCCAGGGCCCCATCCAACCTGGCCTTGAACACTTCCAGGGATGGGGCATCCACCACCTCTCTGGGCAGCCTGTTCCAGCACCTCACCACTCTTTCTGTAAAGAAAAGAGTATTCTGTAAAGAAAAATGTATTAGCATTTAATAATTTTAGAGTGCGTAGCATTTTAAAAATACAGGAAGAGTTTTTCTCTGGCATGAAATTTGAACATGCACAATTTTGACCTTTTTAAGCTGCAGACAACCACGTTTTGAAAAGCCAGTTTAGTTAGTTAAAAGGTTATGGGAATAGGAATCGTATTTATAGGCTTCTTCACTCTGTCCTGTTCTGTGTGTCCCAAATCTGGTGTTCGACACATGTTTCTTCCAATACTGAAATAATCAGGGAGGTACTTGATGTACATGATCAGCTAAATATGACAATAAAGATCAGACAATTTTCTTTTCTTTTGCAGGAGGTCACAGGGATAGAGGAGATGTGTTAATGGCACATTGATTGCATATAAAATTTTTTTTAAGAATCTGATTTTCATTTTTTAGTTAGTTAATATGCTCTGCTCTTACCAATAGTAGAGAAATGTAGATTCTACATAACAGTTTTTGGTAAAACACGTTTTTTTCCCTTGGGATTTTTGTTTTTTATTTTGTTTTTCCCCCTCCCCCAGAGTAGTGCATATTTCTTATTCCTTTAGAAACCAGAGTTAAAAGATTCTCTCACAGACACAACTCATTAAAAGAATTTAAGGCAGAGCAAACAGCTTCTATGAAGAAAGGATGATCTCAGAGGTAAAAAAATGCTAGTTATTAATATTTTTGTCTTCCTATAACATTCCTTTTCCTATCACCTTTAAAAAGCACTTGAATAGAGTCCTCTAGTATGCAAAAACATCATTCTAATTGTGTAAGGATTTATAGATGTAAAGTCTGTTAGTGTGAAAAGCAATACTACTTCTTAAGTCTTAGCAATCTTTCATAAAAACAACTGTTGGCTTATAAATAACTGAAAATTAAGGGCAATATTTCACATGGAGTCAAACCACATGCTCTTAATCTTTAGGCTGCCTGGGAGAAGATTTAAGGTGGATTCATCCCAATGCTGATGAAATATCAGCGTAGGAACTGTAGGATTTCCAATGCCTTGTTACACTTGTGGTATTTCTAGTTCTCTCTCCTCATTGACAGAGACAGGAGTAGACTGACATATGTAATCTGTCCTGCCTGCAGCCTTTTCACAAGCGCCTCCCCCCAAAATCAAAGCCTTGTAATAATATCTGTTAGTGATTAAATCAATGTTTATGTAAAACAAGGAAGTTCCCTACCAATACTCTGCGTAATCTTGAGATGCACTTAAATGTCAAATACTTCTAATTTTGCTGAATTTTTACCCACGGCCTTTGTTGGCCTTAGCAGAGGAAATGAAGACATTGTTTTTATTTGTTTAAAGACAAAAGCTTCTCTTCTCTATATCACACCCTATTTTAAATTTAACAGGCCCGTGTTTGATCAGTTTTTTCTGGAGTGAATGACTGCAGAAAGCTCACCTTATTCATACAGCTTCAAATTGGCAGCTCTGAATTCTTAAAAGAACTTTACTTAGCCTTTCCTAGATTAAAATATGCACACAATTAACACAGTTTGAGAATTGCATATATAATCATTCCCTTCTTTAACTCAAATCTTTCAGCTAATGAAATTGCCCAAGATCTATAAAAATTGTGATTGTTTACATATTACCTCCCTAGGCCTTATTAAAAGTTCCTATAGTGATTATAGATAAAATCTTATACTTACCTGAAAATTTAGACCTGTATTTGGCAAGTTAAGTGTTCCACTAAATTGTGCTGCAACAAAGTATGCTTATCTTGAGCTAGCATGCATTGTGCATACACCCACCCATTTATAGATGTGATGAAATCACAGCTCATTGACAATTGCCATTAAAATACTGTTAGCAGCCAGAATGTTACATTTGCTGCTCTTCAAACAACTGCTGCTACATCACAACTGTTATATTGCAGCTATATATTGTATTTCACGGCTAAAGTTTCCAGCTTCCCTATTGTGTATCAGAATTGAGGCATACTTAAACTGAAAATTCATGTTCTTTTTAACATCTGGATGATTTTCTGCAGAGTAGTATAGCTCCATCGGGGCAGACTTGTTTTGAGCTTTCCCAGTGGAAAAGAAGGTTTCTCTTCCCTCCAGGAAGTTAAAACACATTGCTCAAATAACCTTTCAACACTGTCAGTGTCAATCTCCAGCAGCACCTTGGCAATGGATTTCATTCTGGAATTCATCATGCTGTAGACCCTCAGCTAGTCTGAACAGAAGACACAGCAAAGTAAGTAATTACCACTAAATTGAGCAATAATTCCCAACCAACCATTGCTGGCAGTAGTCAGCAACTTGTTTGTGGGCTAAATAGCCTGAGGTGAACCTTTAGGCAGTTCATTTTCTCACAAACTTGTGATTTACTATGGTTAAGAGTGGTTTGAAACGGATTAATGTTGCTGGAAAATGGATATAGCAGTTTAACTGCTTTGTTTTCTTCTTCAGTTAAGGAAAAAAAAGTTTAACAGTGTGTGACTTCATTAGGGAGGCGCCAGTAGCCCTGACCCCCATGAGAATCTGTCAGTGTTTCAGTATGGCATCCCTAACTTTAAGTGTTTATAACATGGGCACTGGGAGCCAAATCTAGAATTACGAAGCAATAAAAATGTTGGGTTTAATAAGCAATAAGTCACAGTCGAGTGTGCATTAACAGGCAGGGCACCACTGGCATTGTGTTCTGAGGGGGTGCCATCAAATGAGAAATGTTAAGGAGCAGGCTAACTTTTCACCCTCATGGGATGAGTCTGTATTACAGTTCATTTTCTAGTTTACATTTTAAAGAATGTAAAACATCTGTAGATTACGTAATGGATCCTCCCACCACAAAAACAGTTCTAAGTGGGAGGGAAGATGGGAGGAAAATATCAATACTAGGGAGAAGGCAAATTCGTTGTCTTTATTTATTGTTGCTCTGATGTGAAACATCAAAGTTCTCTGTATTTAAACATTTTCTGGACCACATAATTGTCTTTTCTCCTCCTCTGAGTTGCAGAGCTGGGCTGTTCTCCTAGCTGCTTTCTATGGTCACTGCCATTTTAACTTTCAGTTTCTATTGATATATGTAATGGGAGGAAAATTTAGGTCTCGGCTTCAGCCATGTGTTTTTTTTCACGTTTCCCACTGATCTACTGGATCAAAGGCAGGGTCAAAGCCTCAGAAGTACTAACTGACACGCCACTCTTTCCAAGAAGCAAATCAAAGGTCTGTGGGAGAACAAATCTCCTGAAGAGTCTCCTCAGGCAGTTCAGAGCAAGGTGGGATGGGTTCTGGCACCTGCTTATTTGTCTGCGCACTGTACTCTTTGCATACAAAAGCACAGTCTCAGGAAGGACAAGAAGACTGAGTGTCAGTAGGATGACACAGGCATTGGAGTCAGTCTGTCAGTCTGTCTCCCTGACCACTTTGAGTGGTACCAAGCTCTGGTGGTCACCTGCTTCTCAAGAGCTGGGTGTTCTTGGTTCCCTAAAACATTGGTATGCAGTAAGGTCGTCCTGCTTCATCCTTTCCACAACTTTATTTTTAAGGAATGGGAGTTGGTGAGAACAACCCACGCCAGTACCATGCCAACGACTAGGTAATGTGTTCACAAGTCCACTGCTTTCACTCAACCTGCTGGCATAGATGCTTAGGTAACAGAACTAGTACTGGACTAACAGATGACCAAGTAGGGCAGAGTTAGAATTATCAAGCAAACCTCAAAAAGTACAGGTGGAAAGTCTGTTCAAGCAGAGAGCTTCAGCAGAAGTGAAAATAGAGAATTCAGAGGCAGATGGCAGGAACCCAAAATTTCCCTAGTGACTCAGCTGTGCAGCTCACACTGCTTGGGTCTGAAGGTAGTAGGATAGCTATACCTTGACAGCAAAATTGGTCATCCCATTTTAAGCGAGATTTTCCCTTTCTCTTTTTTCGCTCTCTTTCTCTCCTTTCTCTTTCCTTAAAATAACTTTGATGTCTGTCATCCATGAGGGACTCTACAAATAAAACTTTGTACAAAGAAAAGCCTTTCAGCAGCACTGCGTCATCACACGATGCCCTAAGGAAACCTGGGCTCAACTGCTGTGCAAAGAGGACTCAACCAAAGAATGGCCTCAGGCCTTGTTTTCATTAGCTGTGTAGATTATTTCAATGTGTCATAACATGAAATCCCCACTTCAGACTGTATCTCCTCAGCTTATCACTAACCACTTACTCCCAAATTTGAATCTGTTTATCCTTCTCAGGCACTGTGGGTTCTCCTGCCTCATGCTTATTTTTAAGCTCTTTTGCCACTGTAAGCAATCTTAATACATAAGCACTGTCCAGTTGTTTTGCACCAATGGTCAGATATAAAATTGTGCAGGTATATGTCCCACGTGTTACCAAACACATCCTGTAAAAACGAGCTTCTACAGTGGTATTTTAGCCTGTTAACGCATGCTTCTATAGTCATAACTATCAATTAGAAGTACTCTTATATTAGTGCAGTTTAGAAAATTAAATCAAACAAAAACACCTAAGTAATCTTAGCACTGCAAAGATTACTTTCATAACTTCAAGTACAGCCAGCATACATCACATTTCTACATGCAGAACATATGGAGCTAAAAACCAGAAAGAATTGTTTTGACAGGAAATACTTGCATTTCAAAAAATTGTCATATTAGACATTGGAGAAGAGCATTAAAAGAAAGTGTAATTGATACCAACATTTCTTTTTTACAACTTTTAAAGTGGGATTAATAGCATATCTTGAGCCATACAAATACCATTATTGTCAGGAAACATTTAGATGCTACTGCAATCACTATGAATTTATTTCAGATACAGGAAAATCCATGTTTTTTTGACGTACTAGTCACAGTTTCCAAGGTTGCAGTCTTATGGAGCAATGCTTAAAAGACTAATTTTCTCCCTGAATATAATTCCCAGAAGCAAAGACTTCATTTAGAGGGTTGTTGTTTTTTTTTTAAGGCATAAAAGCATCAGTGCAAAGCAGGTTTGTGGTTGGCAAGTGCTGCACAAAGCTGCACTTTCCTCTCAATTCTCAACGCATTCTGGTTATAAACTCTTAGCCAAGGCTACATCTCTGCTTATCCTTGAGATGATAAAAGAATAGGCCAAAGATCTTGCAAATGTTTCCTTTACTTGTGGTAAAGCTCACCATAGGAGTTTACCCAAGGAATGAATTGGCCAGGTAGCTTCCATTTTCTCTTGCAAGCTCAAGGCCTTCCCAAGTGATCTGCATCTTGATTCCCCATAAAAAAACTGGAAAAGCATTTCATTCTAAAGAGGATTGGTTTAGACTGCAGAAACAACTGGGATAAAAAACAGCAAAAAGACTCCATAGGAACAAAATGTCCCCTTGGTCTGCACTCAGACTCTTCTTGAGCCATCAATCATCAGTGGAGAGAAAATAAAGCCATCATATTCTCAAAGCTAGCATAATCTAAGTAAGATTCTGAGCCTGTCAGAGGGTAACAGACCTCTAAAATCACCCTACTGCCACATCTTCCACACTTCTTAACAAGTTTTCATCAGTAAAGAGCATGATAGTATTTTAGACTTGATTATGGACAGCTGTATTTTTTAGAAGAAAGAAAGATCATGTACCCCACACTTTAAATTACCATGACATACAGTAAAGCACGTTATATGAGAAAGGCAATATTTAGTAAAAAGCAGGGTAGAAATTAATTTCATAGAATGCCTCTGTCTAAACCAACTATTTTTGTAATAGAAACGAGATAAAGGAAATAGTTGCTATTCTTTCAGGCATTGCTAAGAGGAGGCAATGTCTACTATTTATGGGAGCCAAATGAAGGTTAGAAAAGGATTTGGTTGAATGTGGTTCCCTCCCTTCATCTGGATTTACCTTCTGAAGATAAATTCTCTTAAGGGACATGTCCTCCTGTTGTATATAGTAAAACTTAAGTTTTTGGCAAAAATGGCAAGGCCATGTCACCTGTTAGTCCCTATTCAACTGGATGCAGCTTTCCTGGGGGAAATGTAAGAACTGTACTTTGTCTGTAGAAGAGAAAAGTGTTAACCTGTTAACCTCTTGTTGCCATGGGAATAATCTTACATTGCCTTTGGGCCTGCTTTTGCTTGTAGTTTCCACTTTTAGCTGCCAAAGTCAACACAGTGAACATATTACTGGTGCAGCTTCTATCATACATCCCTACCCCTCTGTACAGAAATGCCTTTGATTTTTAGTGTTAACCAGTTTGATTCTGGTTAATATGCATGGCATCATTTCCATTCAGTGTCTGTTACAAATCATACTGCCATATGTCTGAATTTGTTGCAGTAGGCACATTAAGTAATGTGACTAATATCTGCCATATATAGTTTGTTCTTTAGCTGGTCCCCAAGGGGAAAACTGGGTGTACAATGTAGCAATTTATTTTCAAAAGACTTTATTTTTGTCTTGTACTATTTAAGTGTGACTGTTGTTGTGTATTTATGTTAAAGATGGGATTGAAAAAGAACTCCTATTGGTTTTGAACTTTCTCTTGAATTCCCAAGTTTTACATGATAGGCTTCAAGAGAAAGAATTCTCCCTGTATATGCCAGAAAATTGCTAAGATAATGAATGCCTTACTTTGTTATTTCTTTAAATTAAGTCTCTGTTTTGGTAGAACATCTGTTTTATAAAACTCCCAAACAATTAACATCTACAGCCTATTTAAAACTGTGGACTTCCTTGAACCTCACTCTGGAGAGCTGATCTCTAGATTTTTACGTTTCTAAAGGAAGAGAGATGGAAATTTCTAGAGACTGATGTAGCCTACCTGATTACAGAGAAAGGCTGGATGATTAACTCTTCCTCAAAGTTAGAAGGATTTACCTGTCTCTAAGTGTAAACATCTGTGATACATTTGGACTCTAAAATCAGCGTTAATCCTGAATGTTAGAGGCTGGATTAGCACAACAGAAGAAATGTTCTCCAAGTTGTTGCAGGACAGTGAGGTGGCTGGCAGGTAAGCTGAAATGAGGGAACTGTCTCACCAGGACATGTGGGATATCCAGAATGTTTGGTTATAGAGGTAGGCCAGGATGGGCTGTTTAACAACTCTAGATTCATTGCATTTTTGTGAAGGAATTCAAAAGATGTTTTTAATGCTACATTGGTCATAATTATTAGGACTAATTGACCACTTTGGAAGAGTACAAGGAGGACAGCACTGTACAGCTGTGAGGCTCACAAAAAACTAATGGAAAATATGCCATTTTCTTCACAGGTAACAGAATACCTTTTCTGAAGCTATGGGTAAATCCTGTTATTTCCTTCCAGCTTTAAAGAAATGATAAGGCAGTAGGGAAAATAATGTTCCCAGTTGCCCCATTTTATTTTGTTTTATACCTTTGTATGTAACATATAGTGCTTGCAATGAAGTATAAAAACACAGTTAAAATTTGTTGGGGGTAAAGATTGGTGAGTGAATTATACGTTGTGGGAAGCAATGGTATGTTTAGAAGTTGTGCAGTGCAGTGATCAAGAGAAAGGAGCAGAAACACTTCCCTTGCCAGAAACTGAAAGCATCACTTACTAAAAATTGTCTCTTTAAAGCATTAATACTGTGTCTGTAGTATTTTCAGGTGGCACTTGCCAGTCTCCACAAATAAGTCATGGTTTCCCATATGTCACAATACACCTGAGCCACACAACTCTGCTAAGACTGCCCATATTACAAGTGGCACACCTGTATCACTTACAAAGAATGATGGAGGCTTTTACAGCAGCAATTAGAAACTTGTTTAAACTTATACTCCTAGAATTACAAAACATTCTTTTGAAACAGGATTTACATGATGCATAATTAATGAAGTTAAATCTAATTATCTTGGTTGAATCTACTTTAAAGCAGAGGTACTGTTCATTTTATGCCACACGATCCTAATTAATAACCCAGGTGAAAATGCTGTTCGGTGCAAAGCAGTTTTTCAGTGGAAATGCACAGGGTTCCAATTAAAAGAGGTTTTGAAGTACATCCTGTTTCTATGAAAACACATGAAATTTGCATTCACATCTAAACTCTTGTTGCTCAGACACACCTGTATTGAGTGCAGATGCACTTCTATTATTTGAATGCTGGCAATGCAATGCTAATCTACTGACCGAAGTGATTGCAGTACATATCATGCTGAGACTAGTGTGTAGTGAGTTTTTAACAGGTCTCTGTATATGGAAAACATGTGGTGTCTCTATGGGTTTTTTTAAAAATAAATTCAAGTTTTATCTTACTTTTAACAATATTCTTTAACATTGCTCTTGAGGCAGAATAAGTTTTACAGTTGGATACTGTACAGATGGAAATGGAGGAAAGGACTGATTACACAAACTTGCTAAAGGTCGCCAACCCACTGAAAGAGCAGTGAGCAGCATTCCATTTGCCTCTAATTCTGTGTACCATTTCTTACATTACAAGTATGGATACATTTATGTTGTTGAATAATAGAGGAGTAATTGCTGGAACCAGTTGTGCAGTCTGATGAGCACTCTAATCTCATGGAGTCAACTGAGCAACTTAGGCCAGAAAAAATGGCTTTGAGGGGAGATATTTTGGAAAAAAAAAAGTACAATAGATCAGAAACACTGTAAGATTTGATTTCCAAAAGGCACCTTGGTGACTTATGAGTGGTTAATAAATCACCTCTGTGATCATTGACCATTTGTTTTTTTCTTGTGAACCTTTATGTAAGTAAATCCAGCACATGCAGGTAACGCATGGGTAAGCATATGCAAGGATCTGATTGTCTCTGATCTGAAAAGGGAGTAAAGACCCTGGCTGGTGCAACAGTGACTCTTTAGGTAAAGCCCATCACCCCCACCCCCACTTCTCCCTCCCTGTATGGAAGCCAGCAGGTGAGTCCCTGGAATATCAGCAGACGTCACACAGTGACAGAAGCAGGAGCAGCGAGGACACATCTAATGGAGAGGGTGAGCACTGCCAGCTTTGCATTATCAGATGGTCTGTTCATTTTGAATGAAGGGAATTGGAATTCTTCAAAAATGTGAACGAGGAGATGAGAAGTGCCTTCTCAGGACTTCCTTTCAAGGGGAAACATAGAAGGATTTATTCTAATGAAATGTCTGTTTCAGAATAATCAGACTGCGTAAAATACCATCAAAATGAAACCAAAGAGATTCCAATCTTGAAAACAATCATCAAAGAAGACTCCTTAACTTAAAAACTCTCCAAGACTAACCTTCCCATCTGGATGCACGGTGATCCAAAAGAAGGCTAACAAAGTTATTGTGTGGGTTTTTCAGTGTTTTTCTTGTGTTCAGTGTGGTATTTCACAATTGACTGGGGCCTCCTTCCTCAGTATGTTGGGAAACATCCATTGCAGTATTAGATTCCATAAATGAAAAAAAAAATACTGGTTTGCCAGAAATCTAACTCATGTAACATGAGAAGCTGGTTCTTTGAGTAGTTCAGTTTCCAGCCATTGCTAAATCAATTTACAGATGACAGACAGCCCTCTTTGGCCACTGGAAATCATGCTCCAGCTGAACTAGGAGGTCTACTGACACTGGGCTAGTATAGCTTAGAAATTCCAGCTTCCACAGACAGTAATTGCCCCAAGGACTGATGTGGACAATGCTTAGCATCCCCCATGTGCAGATAAATCAGGTGGCATCCATCAACCCAGATTCTGAAGAGCAGAAAGGCAGCTTTCCTCTCTACACCTAACTCTTAAACCACCATAATTTAACAAAACTAGTGTCTTCTATTGTTTTAACCACATACAAGTTAAATAACAGGTCCTGTTCATCGCTGAACATCCACCAGAAATTGAATCCGTCACACATCAGTGCTGTTCTGGACATTTCTGTGATGACATAACCCTTCAAGGCTGCCTCTTTATCCCCACTAGACACTGGTTATTTAGCTACTACTGAACTGCTCTGGTTCAGGTACTACTGAACAGCACCTTTAAATATGACATGGGCCAGCCTGGTTAGTATTTTGAAGCATATTGATTTACCCACACTTATATTGCTTTATGAGAGAAAGGTCTGTCTTAAGTCTACCTCCCTTTCTCAACATGGAGATACGATGTTGCTTGATTGCACGTTTATTTTTATCTAGAGACTATATAGGAGGTATTAAAACAGCCTATTGTAACAACAGAGAAGCTTGGAAAAAGATTAAAAATTTGTCTTTCCCATGGAAAGGATGTTAATCCAGTATCAAAAAGTGTTTAGGCTGTGATATCTTTGGAAGCTTACGGATGTCACCTTACAATGGTGTGATAACTATGAAGGGTTTGACTGGAACCAAACAAAGCTGAAATTCAATGTCATCCTGCTTATCCTTTACACATTATATCACACACTAAAGCAGGGAATTTCAAAACAGTAAATCTCTATAATCCCAATGGGAAATCAAGGATGGAGAATTTCCTGTCCTTTGATATTTAAAATCAAAAATGCTGATGTTTTCTTTCAACTTACTTTTATTGGTTTTGCATAATACTTGAAACAATACATAAAATAAATATTTTACAATTTTGTTCCTGAACATTTTCACAAAAGAAACACAAAATACTGCAACCTTGTCTACTCTGTTGACCTTCGCCACAGGTGTCCAGGACATGAATGTCTCCACCCACCAGCCAGCTACATAAAGGAGGAATATAGTATTTTTAATGGGAGGATCAGGAGTGTGCAAGGACTGCTTGAGAACCAGTAAAAAGAGATAATGTGGAAAGCATGCTGTTAGGAGATTTCCCAAAAATCTTTTCTAAAACCACAGGACACGGTGAAAACTCAAGGCTTCTCTTAAAAAGAAGAGCTGTTCTCAACCCCCTGTGTAGCTAGACCAGGTGCTACAGCAGTCACAAAAGTGTATGTCTAAAGCATTTTATAACCATCTGAAAATTGTGTTTAATCATAGCTTTGAATCCTGGAAACTCATACCTTGCATCTGACATCTGGGGGGACCTGGCATCTGTCACTTAGTAAAAAGAAAGGAACTGTCTTACTTTGTCTAATGCAGAGAAACCAAAGAAAGAACACCTATAGCCTTCATACCAAAATACTGATACTTTAATAGTCTGCCAAAACCACTCTTTATCCCATGCAATGCCACAACAAATCAGCTTTACTCCCAGTGAAGAGAGCATCAGCAAACCTTCAAAGAAACACCTCTCATTGCTGCATCAATGGACTGTGCTTCCAGAACACTTACATTACCAGGTATGTTGAACTTTTTCCAAATCAGCAAGGATTAACATACTTTCAAACCTCATCGTACGTGATTCAAGATGTTTAGCCTGGTATACATGGCATACACGACCAAGTGCATATTTACATGTGAACACACAAACAAGCTACAGCCTCAGTTCTTGAGCTCAAAATGTGTAACCATTCTTCTGAAGAGCAGAACAAGTGATTGATAGCACCAGCTCTGCAATACAGTAGAAGGAGAGAGCAGCAGATTATATCAGTCTGTGGAGAGGATTTAGAGTAAGGAACTGAAAGAGGAATTCAAATTCATGCTTTTGTGAAAAGTACTTTCAAATCTCTCATAATCACAAATAATTAATACTTTGCTTTATAGTCTTTTTTACATCAGTTTCTAGGAGCTGCTCAGGGCTTTCATCAGAGAAAATCATTCTTCTCACAGATTTTAATGAAACATCATTACTTGCTGAACTTTCCAGTTTAGACATAAAGACCTTGTCTGTACTAGCAAATGAAAAATATCAGGGACCATTCTTTAAGGCCAAACAATTAACATTCATCAAATCAAATTCTGTAGGTCTCCAAAACAGGGGCTGCAGCCAAAAATGCATCTGGGTCCCTGACCAGTGCAAATTCGTCAAGCCACACTGTGAAATCTTTGGAAAAGTCCTAGTCAACCCTGGCCAAAACTGCACCCAGTTATTGCAAACTATTTAATGCTATAGTTGACAGCTCCCAGGACTTTTTCTAGCACAACCTGATTTAACAGTACAGGCATAGCCAAAGAGTGGGGTTTATCTCAGCCAACTGTAGGCTTCTGTAGCTGAGCAGTTACTGCAGTGTCGCTTTATTTTTATGCTTCAGGGGTCCATTTAAGGAGGATATGGAGCACCCCTACAAGTGTCAGTCTCTCTTTGCAGATTGAAAGCAGTCCACGGGGACAAACTGAAACCCACCTGAAGGTTATCCTGCTGTGAATCGAATCAAATCCCATGGATTAGCACAGTCCTCACAACCGCTAAAATAAAGAACTCACAATCAATGCCCGAAACTGCCTGAAATACCCTGAGACTGCTTTTCCCAGCAAGCCTGGCAAGAAAGCCAATTTGTGAGCCTCCCTTTCCCTGTCTGCAGTGTGAGGTTTGTGTGTTTAATTACCTCACAGAGATGTTGTGAGGCCCACCTACATAATGTTTGCAAAGCAATGTTTGTAGAGCACTGTATGGTACATGAAAAGTAGGAAGGCGAGCCAGGCACTGAGGTAGAGACAGAAAAGGCGATCGAGCTCTGGATTACTATGTTGTTGTTTCTTCCTCTGGCAGCTCTTGCACCTTGGCTGCAGACATTTAGATAGCTCAGCCTCACAGTTAATTGATTATTTTCTTGGTACAAACTGTTTTGAAAGCCCACGTCTAAGACTCCTGTTTACAGATTGCTTACAAGTTGCTGCTGTTTTCTATTGCGTGTTGCGTCCTGGCATAGCTACTGCATTTGTACATGCACAAATTTCCCAGTCAGTGGCACAAATTTCCCAGTCAGTGCTGACTCCAAGCAGTTTTAGGTCCCAAGGAAACTGCTTGAGAAATATGCGTGGAAACAGCACTCTTAGAGGGAAATAATGCCTATCTGAATTGTAACCGCCCTTACCGGTGACTCCAATAGTGATGTTTATGCCCATGTGCAGAGGAATTCGCTGTGGGCTCACATCGATAGGGGAAAGCCAGAGCATCTAGCATGAATGGTGTCTGTTTAAGCAAGGCACAATATTGCTACTGTTACAGACAGCTGGGAGGAAGTCTTAGGGGGGCATCATGGTCCACTGACCACACACTTCTGTCTGACAGCTTTGAAAGAGGCCAGCAAGAAAAATCTATGCCTCTTAAGCAGTGGAAAACCCTGCTCCTCCCTGGGGAACAGTGAGAGCCAGGAGACAAAAATTCAGTTGCCGTAACCATTCCCTACAGAAAACAAAAATATCCTACAATTTAAAGCTCCTTCTCTATGTTGGCTGAAACACATTAAAAGAGCTGGAATTGCAGAGAGCTGGTGCCTGGTTTTTGAATCCTGAGAGTCTTAAGCAGGCAGACAAGTAGCCTTAATCCCTGCATATCTCCCATTTAGGCCATTTTGCTCATGCAGCTCAGAATAAGGCAGCCCATTGCTGGCATTTGAGATCTTGCAAAACGCTGTCACACAGGGACGTAAGAGCCGTCTGAAGCAAATTTGAAAGTGTGCAGCCCAGAAGGTGTGACTTCTCCTCCCTCCTTGTATTAATACTTACACTGGCCGCCCTTCTCTGTTATTTCTTGTTTCACACACTGTTACAATATGACTTCTGTGCTTTACAACCCCTAAGCATGGCCAGGTGACACTCTAGGAGTTGGCTGGCTCGCATTGTTCAAATCCACTGTACTGTTTCCAGTGGCAGAGGCTCATGAAAAGCCAAAGCGGTTTTAGCTGGTGGGAGAGTTGTGTCTCCTAGCCAAGGTTCAATATGGAAATCAGTGTGGAATTACACCCAAGGTTACAGCAAGGCCCAAGAGGGAGAAGCCTCCCTGCATTGCCAAGTGCTTCAAAGCAGAAGGATTTATGACTCCTTTGGGAGTTTAGGAAAGTGTCAGCTGCTGCTGGTAGTTAATATGGCACAAAAGAGAGGCTAAATTCACACTGGATATAACACCCCCGATTCGACAGAACTGCACCAGTACAAATTTAGTTTGACTTTCTATGATTAGTGTCTATAAAAGTTGATGCAAACTCTAGAAAGCATTTCATTTACCCAGCTCACTTTTTCTGTATCTGTTCTTAGGTATTGATGATCTCACCCATCCTGTACATTCCACTTCTAGTCTGAAAAACCATTAAGGCTGCTTGAATACTCATTATTTTTACTGGGTATAGGTGTCGCATTTTTAAAGTTACAATGGTGGACTGTTCATAAAAACTGTGTAATTACTAAAATCTGAAAAAATGTCTATGCTACTATTTCATATTTATGGTTAGAAGTAATGTCCATAATGTAGGCATAGAAATTAGTTTGACAGAATTTTGGGGTTGGACTCGATGATCTCTGTAGGTCCCTTCCAACCCCTACAATTCTGTGAACATTATGTGAGAGGTAGGCATAAAAAGTATAAATAAACATAAAATATTTGTGAAAAGTTTGAAAATGTGAAATATTGTGTGTTCCTGAAAACATAAATATTTATAAAATGAAAAGATACAGATAATTTCGATGTTCTTTTTTTTTTTTAAATAAGAAAAGTGTTATGATGAATACATTTAGCACAACGTAAAAATTGCACTGAAAAATTCTCCCTGCAGTTCACAGCCAGGTAGTCTGCAAGTCTGGAGTCAATGAGAGCCCTCTTCTACCAGTTCAAGCAAGAAATCTGGCAGAAAAAACAGAGAGGGGAAACTCAGGTAGTGAATCCAGTTTTTTTGTTCATTATTGATGAGGCGGAAGATCTGGGTAAGACAAGAAATGTATGAAATGGGAACTGAGGTAGTGGTATAAGCTTCACTGCTCTCAAAACTCCAAGGAAGTATTTCAACTATGCTGAAAGGACTAAATCATTATTCTTGTCTTTGGGTGGGCCGAAGCTGGGTCCAGAGCTTTGGAAAACTTTATGAATGCTGAAGAAAGTGAACGGCAGAAGCCGATACTGGCAATGGCCTTAATTCCCACACTGATCCTTCCAATACAAAATTTGATTTGGGCATGGAGGTTAATGGCCTGTAGACTGAGATGTGCATGTTATTTGAGAGGAGTGACTCATGCTATCATCCTGAATGTGGGACCAGAGAAAAAATACATGTACCTTTACAAGCTCATCACAGACCTCCAGTTCTCATTTATATTTGTGAAGTGCTAGAAGCTAAGGCCTAAAGTGAATGTAAAACTCCATCAACTCACTCGTTTTTCTGCCAAGCAATTCTAGGATGGGACAAGAGACCAAAACAGGAGGAACACAATATCTTAGAGAGAGATGGGGAGTGCCTGTGATGAGTGGTGACACAGATAAAAACCTTCAGCCTTAAGAATAAAAACTTATACACCAGAAAATAAAGAACAACAGAATTTAAGAATGTAAAGAAGAATTTCATAAATTTTCTCCTATCCTTAATGTGTGAGAGGACATCCAGCTGTTGGTGGATGAAGATGACAGTCAAGTGTTGCTGCACTAGTCAGTACTTTTAGAATCAATAGAAAAGCTGAGGTGAAGGTTTGAAGGCTTGTCTTCATGTATTACCCCCTGCTTGTGGGATGTTACAGTTGTATTGATATTGTTTTGCTGCTCTGATGATCTGCTTCTTGTCAAAAAGCTAGTATTTTTTGCTTTGCCTGGAAAAAGAGGTGTTGAATGATTCAGAAGATGTACCACCAGAACAAAATAGACCCTTTTCATTCTGTCAGAGCCTGAGAAGCTCGTGGACATTTTCAGTATGAAGTTCCAGGGGTAATGCTGTCATTTGGGAACAACACATTGCTTAAAGCCATTGTAAACAAAGCACTTCCTAGAACATGCTCTTCTTCCTCTATGGACAGTGTGGAAATAACTGGTGGTGAAAGGATTACACGTAATATACCATTTGAAATCTCTTCAAGAGGCAGGAGCAGCAAAGAATTCTTTGGAAGAAGGATCATTCAGCATCTGTAGGATGAAAAGAATCCCTTGGTAGAAGCCTTTGAAGGTAGGTAGGGAATTCTGAGATGTTCAAGCTCTGACTTCAAAAGAGATTAGTGATGCAGATCAGGATTCAATAAAATATCAGGTGTAGCTTTGATTTCTCTACTGCCTGGCAGTATTATTATTATTATTATTGAAAATAGAAATAAAAATAAAAATAAAAATGAAAGAATCTTTTATGGCTACGTCCTCTGCATCAGAGCTTGATGAGTTGGACAGGACAATAATGAAGTGAAAAATCTGTGGCTGACATTATTTTGTTGGGTATAACCATACATAAAAAAGAACTTGAAGAAAGACTGGGGAAAGAGATTAAAAGATATATGAAAATGCTGTAGGAAGTCTTTAAGTTTGAATAAGGAATCACAGTAAATTTAGCTCTTAATATGTGGACAGTATTTTATCCAGTACTGTAAGTACTGAATTTGAAGAATTTATTTGAAATTTATAGAAACCATTTTGTAGGTTACAAGTATAAAATAAGGATTTTAAACGTTGTTTCCTAATGCTTTCACAATCACTGAGATAAAGTATTTCAGATGCAAAGATTTTATATTCAGTGTTCCTTAATGTTTCCATGACAGGCCTTAGAAAAAAAATCTGGACTGAATATTTTATTTTGAAAATGTCCAGATATTTTTCACCAAGCATTCTCAGTTTTAATATTGCTCCTGTGTTCTAGTGCCTAACTTGCTTAGACCAAATTTGCTATTACATCAGCTTCTGATTTAAAAGATCAGTTAAACTGACTTTATAAATTTACTATCCAGAAGAGACAAATCATGTCCTTCATCCCTGTAACAATTTATCCAGGAATTTAATAATTTTTAAAAAATATATTGCGGTCATTTAGTATAATGTTACATGCTTTTTCTTGTTCAGGACAGTATGTCTTCTCCTATTGTTCCACAGCTTTGGAGTCATTCCCCAGCTCTCTCTGTTGAGTTGTTTTGCTTCAGTCTCCTCTGTCTATAGCCTGCTATATTTTCTCCTGTCATCCTCCATCCTTTCCTTAATTTGTTTTTCTTGTATCTCTGCTACCTGAACCTCCTATTTATCTTTTACCAACTTGGATATAAATTAACACAAATTGCTCCAGAAACTGATGTCTTGTCATTTACAGTTTAAAGAAATTGCAGCAGACCACAAAAGTACAGAAGGTGCTAAGGTAGAACAGCTGAAATGCAGATATTTGAATGTGCCATCATCAAAACCCCTACTCCATAATTTTTTTGACAGCATCTTTTCCTCTCTGCTTAAAGATGCACTTCTGGGGATACTTATCATTGCTAAAGAGTTTGCTGCCTATCTCCAAGGGTGTGCTGACAAATGCACATCAACCTGACATCAGCTTGGATCTTCCTCAAAGAAGAGATTTTGAGGACTGAACAGGGGAGGGAAGGAGGAGTTATCTGCTGAGCCAGTTCTGAACAGAGGTATTCCTGAGAGATGACAGTGGTGATAAAGTAAGAAACTCGCTGAAAGTAAACTTTTTAGAGCTTGTTCACAAACCAGCTGTGATTCTTAGTCTTTCTGGACTAGATTGAGTAATCTCCAGAAAATCCCTGCCTGTCTCGTGGGAATATTTCATTTGAGAACTGGAATAGAGTTTAAGGCCATATTCCCACATGTACCCTCAAAGGTCTGTGCTTAGGGCATTTCTAAATACACTTATGTATCTTGACCACTGATGTGGCTGCCTAGTTTGTCACAAAAAGGGATGAAAAGATGCGAGTAACCTGTCTTTTACTGGAATTGGAGGCCAGCACAGGATATCAAAACCAGTTCAACTACTGAAGAGGATGTAAAGAGTCAAGGACTGGTTTGCAATAGGGAGAGAGCACTATGCACTATACTCTGGGCAGAGGTGTGTACGTGAGCCTATGAAAAAGATGATGTTCAAGAGACATTTTTATTGTTACAAATCCTATTTGCTACCTGGAAGGGCTGTGGTCTGTTTACATAATTGGCTCAGTTTATGTAAGCCTCCAAAAAAAAAACATGTTTACAGAGAATCAGCCCTTTTTACTAGCATATTGTGATGCTTTCAGATATTTTCTTGCTAGAATTCCATGCTCTGGAAAAATTCAGATGCAAAATTGTTATATAGAATAAAGAAAAAGGAGAGGTAGTCATTAGAGCTATGGGCAGCACAGCATTTTAACAGCTAATTAGCAGCTTTTAAGCAGCCACATTCAGGGCAATGGTTTCAGGGCAATAGTTTAAGTAAGAGCTTGGTGGGGCAGATAGATAAATAATTTAGAGAGAAATAAACAAGAGGACACTAGAATATGAAAGCCCTGAATGTGTGTTTATTAGTAATGGGAAAGAACAGTTGTGCAATATGTGGACTCTCAGTTCCTATAAGCAACACAATCCATACGAAATAAATTTTGTTAAAAACAGCTGTAGAGTGATGGTGAATTCTGATATTTTGAAGTAATCAGCAGCTGATCCTGTAGATCAAATCAACCCTGTTATTCTCTGGAAAGATGCTGTAAGGAAGTCTCTTCAATGAAAATAAAATAGTATTGCTAAAACATTATTTTTCTTGCATTTCCCATACTGCATATGTGTTACTGGGTAAAACATGTGAGAATGTGTTTGCATGGCAGATGCTTCAGAAAATAAAGCTGTACTGTACTTTTGTTTGCCTCTAACAACATCTTGGAAGTTGGGAGATATGCCAATAACCATGAGGCAGTTGGTTGTTGGGATAAACCACAAAGACTTTGCAAGCTACTATGAAATTTTTCTGCAATTGTAGTTAACGATTTCATTCCCAAAGTAGCATTTGCTCACTCTTACCACAACAGTTGACCTGATTTATTGATCAGAAGAAATGAATTCATGTAACAGTTAAGTGAAAGTTGTGGAGTTCCAAGTAAGCTGTGGGAAGGAACAAGTTGCACTTGGTCACCGGTGAGGTTTCAGAGAAACCAAGACCTAGCTCAAACCTGTGCTTCCTGCTCAGGGCTTGTTCTTTTCTCTGTGAAAATCATTGGAGCTTTTAAAATTATTTCTCAGTTGGATGCAAACTTATGCTGTGCTCATTTCATCCACGGTTCAGCATCAATGCCAAACAATGGAATAGTAGTCACACAAGCCATTTATGAGAATGCTTTTATAGAAAAACTCTTGTCCTGTGGCTACTGGCACCACAGATTTATTTATTAGAACATAAAGTTCAGTAGAAATCTCGCATCTCATCAAACTCTTGCTGGTAGAAGTTTCTTGCCATGGCTTTTGGGGATGGTATCAAACAACATGCCTGATTTTCTGAGCAAAAGGCAGTGAAAGAGATGCTCACCCAAAGGACACATTTTATTCTTGGACTGGTAAAGGTAAATTTTATCTACTTATTTAGTAAGTAGATAAAGGCTTTCTTTTTCCCCATAGAAATGACAGTTGCTTAGGTGTAATGTGTTTATATGTGTCCATAAAGAAATCATCCAGGTAGAAGTGAACATATTGCAGAGGACAAGGAAGAAGCAACCTAATTTTCTTCATTATAAAGGGATTATAAAGAAGCAGAAGAAAGACAGAGGGGAGACACAGATGGTAAAAATCAGATTCAACTTATTTAAGTTGTACACAACAGGAACAAATGCAGGGCAAGAACTGAGAGGTGATCTTGGAAAAGCAAGAGCACGTAGGCCATAGGACACATTCCCTTTCAAGCATGGACTTGGAAACCATCTCTAAAATGTAAGCAAAATAGCTACAAAATAGTTGGGAAAAAATATTTCATACAAATTATGTGGCTATTTTGCATAGATGATTCATGACTGCCACCTTGACCTTGATTAATTACAGGCCTGAGCCTTGCAAGTAGACCATGCAGATTCCAATTTAGGCTAGAATTTTTATTCTTCTATGAAAGTTGAGATAAAAGTATATAATAAATTACTGTGTAATACATATCTGTGAAGGAGTGGCATTCAGGCAACCTTAAACCTTATTATTTCTTTAAAGAAATGTCATTGCTTTCAAGCTTGTCAAGTTTGTCATTGCCATCAAGCTTGAATCTGCCTTTATGACTTAATGTTTCTTAACCTCGTTTAAAAAAGTAAATCTCATGACACATGTAAGTTAAAAATATGGTTACAGAAAGAATGTAAAAGAGGCATATATGGAAGTATAGATGTGCATATTGCTTCTGGACCCAGTTGATGGCAATGTTAATTGGAGAAGTGCTGCTGCAACTAGATACAATCAGAACATGTAAGCGCAAAGGAAGTACAGTATTTCTAAATCTAAGAACAGAAGTCTCTGTTAATTATCGATTCTGTCCTACTATACATTTAGGATGAAAAGTTGTGGCAAAGGTGCTAACTTCCATTGAAATTACACCCGGATTTCTGAAAACATTTTAGCTTGCATTTTTCTTTATAATTGGTCTTATGACATTTGAACTATTCAGGAAGAAATTTACCATTGAGGGATAGTCCAAAGAAGGTATGATTTTTGTGAATCACAAACCATTCATCCCTGTCCTCCAAAGAGCACCTCAGTGAGGCGTTTGTTATCCTCTGCTAAAATAAACTGATCTCCTCAGCTGTGATGGTGTCACCACCAATCTCCAAACTAGGTTTTACACTGCAGTGTGAGGCCCATGACACCACTCCAGAACCCTCCAAAGTATGTCTAGGCTGTACATTTCTCTACTTGTTTATAACCTGTAAGAACAAATTGCACTATGGTGTAACCACTTCAGATCGTGACCACACTGATTATTAATCAAAGTTATAAGATAAACAATTAATTTACTTTATCACAGTGAACGTAAAGATCTTGGTTTATCTTTAAACAGACTACACCAGATAAAATAACATGCACTGTACACCCGATACTTGTATTCTATCTCTAGCAGAGCCTTCAGATTCCTTCTTGCAAGATCTCACCCATCTAGGAGAACCAGAGATTTCCTTATCTGGCTGGACAAGCTGACAGAGTGATGCTTTGTAAAAGAAATCATCAGGATGTTGCACAGCATGTGGCTGTGGTCTTAATTACCATGGCATACTGTATCTGGGTATCTGCCACACCTCCTCTTTAAAATAGCAGTTCTACTCTTGGCTTGTGGTCCTATGATTATACCTTTCCCATTGTCCCTAATGAAACTCTCCTTGCTTGGTGTAGATGAAGGCATTGAAAACTATCAATCAAATTGAAAGAAAATCCTCTTTGTTCAAAGAAAAAAAAAAAGTGGTATCAGACAACCAAATTTCAGAACATTCCCCCTCTATATAAACACAGTAAGATTTTATCCACCTAGTATTCACATTGTCTAACATTATGCCTTAACAGAAACATGTTGCATAATTTACATACATTTTAAAGACGAGTAGATGCATATAGTGCAATTTTAACATTTTCTAAACCCAGATTATCTGGAAAGTTTTATAGATCTCAACAGTACAGTAAATAGGATATTATGTCTATCAGTATCAGGTAACCCAATTACTTGGCACAGTTTCATTTTTGGTGAAAGAATAAATTATTATTTGCTTTTCTTTAAGATGGTCTGTGACAGCTGAAATATGACAGAGTTAGAAAGGTGATCCAGAAGAGTAAGTTTTGTCTCCACAGCCTTTTCAGGAGTTTTTCTGGGAAGTGGTTTCCAATAGCCTTACAAAAAGTGATTGCTCCCAGTCTTGCCTTACAAGAACTGCTCCCACAAATGGCTGTCCTTTATGTTTTCTAATTCTAGTGTTTTCCTGCTGTCAGAGGAGCCCTTTAGCTTTGCTATAAATTGACCAATCTTGCTTCTTCAGCCCTAACAAATCTCTATAGTAAATATTTGCAGAAGAAATTACAAATCCTGCCAGAAAAAATTATTCAACATTTCAACATATCCACCTCCCACCTAAACATAACATGGCTTGGTCATATCCCATCTAGTTTCAAGCAGAAGCAATCATAGCGCATGACCTTTCAAACCTGATCTGTCATTTTTTCTTGGCTATGAACCTTGACATAGACTATTTTCTGCTTCTAGCAGCACAAATAGTATGTGAGAAAGCCAGTGTTTCCATGTTAAAGGAACATGTGAGGCACTGTTAAGGGTATAGTACTTACATTTCACACATGGGAACTGATTATTTACCACAAAGTTTCATCTTAATAGAAAAATATAATATTGATGAAGAATCTTACTAACTTGTACAAAAACACTTTGCAAGGCCAATGATATCTTGGGCTCCATCAGAAGAGGGGTGGCCAGCAGGGACAGGGAGGTGATTGTCCCTCTCTACTCTGCCCTCATGAGGCCCCACCTGGAGTACTGTGTCCAGATCTGGGGCCCCCAATACAAGAAAGATGTGGAATTGTTGGAGAGGGTTCAGAGGAGGGCCACAAAGATGATTAGAGGGCTGGAGCACCTGCCCTACAAAGAGAGGCTGAGGGAGCTGGGCTTGTTCAGCCTGGAGAAGAGAAGGCTGCGGGGGGACCTCATTGCAGCCTTCCAGTACCTGAAGGGAGCATACAAACAGGAGGGGAATCAACTTTTTAAAAGGGCAGATAATGGCAGGACAAGGGAGAATGGTTTAAAGCTAAAGGAGGGAAGTTTTAGATTGGATATTAGGGGGAAGTTTTTTACAGAAAGAGTGGTGAGGTCCGGGAACAGGCTGCCCAGAGAGGTGGTGGATGCCCCGTCCCTGGAAGTGTTCAAGGCAAGGTTGGATGGGTCCCTGGGCAACTTTGTGTAGATCCAGGCCTGAGGTTGGTAGCCCTGCCTGTGGCAGGGGGGTTGGAGCTCTATGATCCTTGCTATTCTATGATTCTATGATTCTATGATTCTAAACAGATTGAATGAAAGCTTGTAAACTATCATGCACTAAGAGCACTGTTTGCACAGAAGACAATTTTGAAACATGCAAATTGAGATATAGTAAAAACCTGCTAATTTTCCATTTAACACTAGATTGTTTGGTACAAGACATGTTCCAGTGTAGTTCTCACTTTAAATGTCTGATACAAGACTTTCCTTCTTTGTGAGGAATGTTCCGACAAAGAACTGGCAGTAACAAAGATATGTGTGTTCTACGTATATCTGATGTGAATATTTTTCAGCCAAGCAAGACTGCCCATTTTTCTCACTATTCCACCACAGATGTGCTGGATGGAAGTTGTTCTGTGTGAAGTATTCTTAGGGATGAAGTATCTAAAAATATGTGCCTGTCTACTATAACAACAGTGAAAAATCTTCTTTGGGTATACCAAATAATGCTGTTGAGTGTAGTTATTAATCAGAGGCATAAAATGGTGCTTATTACTTCTTGCCATGGAACTGCAATAAGGGAAACACTTAATAGCAGAAGATCTCTGCTGAATCCCTGAAATTAGGGGAAACTGGCTCCATGCAGAACCCCTCTGCTCACAACAGCTGAGAAAGTTGGTTACAGGAAGGAAGAACTGCTCTGCAGTCAAAAGACTTGCCAGTCAAATAGAAGTCCACAGGAGGCAGTTGTAGGTGCTGCTAACAGATATTCAAGGACAGGTTAGGTAGAGAAAATAATCCAGACTGTAACAGGCTAAGTGAAGAGCTTTCGTGTAACTATTTCCTGTTTAAGACTTGGTGTGAAATTTGTTCCTCTGCATATATCTCTAGATGGAGAACTTTCTCTAATTAAAAACACTGGAATTTATAAGCTTCAAGTCAGTGGCAAAAGAGTCAATGCAAAATATATTCTACAAAATACAATGGAGGGGGGGGGGAAGAAAAAGAGGAAACAATTGGAGCTCTTGTGCAAAACAGCAGTATTCTTTGGTGTCACTATTCCTTTGTTAATTGGGAAAATAGCAAAGTGACCCCACTTAACTTCACTCCAGAAAAGGATGGAAACACAATCCAGCTGACAGCTAGCCAGCAAGGCCTATAAACAAAGAAATCTAATTTTTATGATCACACTTCCCAACCATCTTCAGACATGTATTTGCCTGAGCCTGTATTACAAAAGCACACCGTCTTTTGTATTGATACACCACATCCTGTTGTTAGTTTGAATATGACACGTACAAATGTATAAAGTAACAAAAAACTTAAAGAATTTTTAAAGTAATACAATTGAGATAAAAACACAGTAAATGCTGCTGTTTAGTTTAATATGTAAATAATTGTGATTATTGTAACCTCCAGGATTTTTTTTGATGTTATGGAAGTTTTATCAGAAAGTGCCATACTAAGCTTTGATAGTTAAACAACTATAACTAAGTGGCACTGGTTTCTGTTTTGGATCTTTGATTTTCTGGTTCTGCTCCAGTAGCACAAAGTGCTGCCACTGGTTACATCATGGATAAATCTGATGAACTGTTAAAAATCAAAATGAAGAAACAGAAAACCAAGCTGTGTTATCAACCTAATATCCAGAGCCTGTCCAACTATTAAGGCTTTTCCATCTATGCCACCAACAAATTATAAATAGAGACAATTTAAATGTGATAAAATCATTCATTCCCCCTCAAACAAAACCACATTAAAATGTGGTTTGCTTTTTTTGATCTATCACCTGTCTGTTTTGTTACATCTTACTTATGCAGAAAAGACTAAAAACCTCTCAATTAAAAAAAAAAAATTGAAGAAGTGCCAATGTTATTTCTTTCACAAATTTAATTAAGCAGAAAAACTATTTTTCACATCTTCTTCCAAATAGAATTACACACATGAGACTATTATTTTGATATTTTTTTCTAGGTTTTTCACACTTGGCTTTTTTCTCCTGTCTTTTCCAGATAGCATAATGACAAGGGGGAGAGATTAGGAAAAAGAAATAAAGTATTGAAAATGCACAAACATCTTTACAGGCAATAATTTTTTTCCAAAATAGAAGATTGTTCTCCTAGGATGAGTCTTGTATGAAAACCATCATTGACCAAAATTTGCAGGAAATACTGGAAAACATCAGCCAGTCTTCACAACATCTCTTTACAGTTATCTCCTTTTCCTATTTGGAAATTACAGCTATACATTCATTTGCATAACTATTTTGTTTAGCTGGTCTCCTATTTTTAAATCTGGTGACCAAAGAGTTAATGAGTTTTTGGAAGGCATGGGTAGGCTATTCTGAAGGGCACTGGCAGCTCAGAACTGCTCCAAGCAGCTGCGGCTCCATGGAGTTCCAAGGAATTGCAACCACTTACGCCAGATCTAAATATATCTGCATCTGAAGAGTTCCTATTAACTAAAATAATCAGGCTTCAAACAAAGGTGGGAGTTTGAAATTATTTGTGTCTGGACAGTTCAATTACAGCACTCCTCTGTGCTTTCCTTGAGGAGAGCCAAAGCTAGTTTGGTCTCCACCTGTGACAGAAAATGTTTTAGTTTTCGGTTTTTTGATAAAGAAAAAACAGCTATGGAAAAATCTTGAAATAATGCCATTTATGTAAAGTGTCAACCCAGGCAGATATGTGAATAGTCACAGCATTTTAAGATGTTCTTCTGGTCTGCCTCTACAATAACACTAAAGCCAGAAAAGGCTTTAGGAAAGTAAAAGATGGTCCCAACACTTTCCCTCAGACACTGGCTTTAGCTACGTGCAGAATATGATGTACCAGGGCTGCTCTGCATGGGAGTTTAGGAGAAAGCCAATAAGCCTGGTGTGTGTGGGAATCCCTGAACTTCTCAATTGTTCTGCATGGGAGTTCATCCCTGCTTGTCTCTGTGCCTGAAGGTATTGTAGTACCTAAATCAGATTCTGTTTGCAATTAACAAAAATGACACCAAATGGGATTAGTTTAGAGATTCTTCTTCTTTGTGACCTATTGTAACAATAGCTAGCAACAGATATTTTACGTAAAGGCCATAAGAAACAGAGAAAACAGGGAGAGCAAAATTCCTCCAGTAAGTAGCTGTCCTGTTTCTGGAATTCAGTAGTGCTGGGATTTCCTGAGCAGGTTGCAGCCAGGCCATCTTTTTTAATAGATCTATTCAGCATGAATTTTCCTCGTCCCTTTTTGAACTCATTTGTACTTTTGGCCTCCTCGACATCCTGTGGAAATGAGTTCAACGATTTAATTACGCATTGTTTGAAAAAGTACTTCCCTTTCACTTAACTCTGTTGCCTGACATTCTCATTTTGTGTTCACTAATTCCTATGTTATGAAAAATAGTGAATTTCCATACCTTTTGAAGTATCTAGATCTCTGTTGAATCCTTCCATTCTCTCTTCTACTGCCTTCCCTCCCCATTCCTTTTTCCAAACTGGAATCCCAATCCATTTAAGTCTACTGCAACCAGAGAAGGTCGGCTGCTTTCTGCCTGGACTAGCTGCTCGACCTTCTCATGGCAATAAGGAATGTGGCTAGGATGGATATATTACTTAACAAGCTTTTCTCTGAGATACTAGGATGCCAACATCCATCACCATTTCTCTCCACAATGGAGGGTTCATGCAGAGGGGGTTTCACATTTCAGTACTGGAGGGAAGTTCGGCCTTTGGAAACTACTTCAAATTTATTTTTATTCTATAGTAGGGGGGAGATGGACCATCACCCTTCTACCTCTTTCTTTAACATGCTACCTCTAAAAGAACTAAGGCCATATTTCATCCTCCGTTATATTTACTAATATCTTTCAATGTCCACAAAGTTGAAAATTCCTTGCCAGTGCCTAAATTGGTGCCTGGAGGAAGGGCAGTCTTTTCCCATTTTATTCTGGGGGAAAAGAGTCTTCCTGATAAGTCACTATTTTAGCTTTGACTGTTTGGAGTTATCATTGTGGTTCATTTATATAGGCCTGAAATGATTTTCTGTAAGCAGGATTTGTCTCTGGATTTTCATGACATTTCTGGCATCAGCTGTACAAGTGCACCATAAAACTGGTTTATTTACAGAACTTTCATCCCCCCCTGTCAACACACAGCTGCAATGGAATGGAAGACAGACGAATGTGCAGCCTATTTGTGAGTCTCTTGAGAGAAATGCATTAATCACTAAGCCTGATATGAAAAGGTACAACCAACTTCTTAAGCACTTTCTCTGCTACAGTCCATGCTTCATTTCTATTACTGGCATCTCTGAAACACATGTTCTTGGGAGAGAGGATGAAATTGTCAGCAAGTACAAATCTTGAAGGCGTTTCTCTCTGGTTGCACAAAAACTGGGCTGAGTAATTATCAACTGTTTCTGTCATCAACTTTAAAGAAAGCTCCACCAAAGTAGATATAGATATGGAATCTAAATGTTTTCCTGGAACTAATCCTAGCACTACTTGGGGTTGAGAGACAGGCTGCAGTAAGCCAAGCTTTAGGAACTTTCTGCTGTGATACAGAAAGTGGAGAAAGCTGGAAGAGCAGCAGATGAAACTCACCACCTTCTGCTTCAAACACCCAGTACCAACTTGCTACACTGCAAAATACACAGACATGACATCTCACTGATGTAGAATGCAGAAAAAGAGAAAGAACACTGAGATCATGAAACACAATTTATTACAAGAAGTGAAGATATGGAATAAACCTTAATAAGAATTAGTGTGAAGGGGAAATGCTGCCAAACAAATGGAAGGAACTTTGTGCAAAGCTTAGGTACAGTGTCTGCTGAAATTGGCTGAACTTGAGAATGCCACTCTAACAGAGGGAAACACACAATGAAGTAGCAAGAACACATACTGACTATAACAAAGCAGACAAAGTTAGCATTTGACACAGAAAATGGGAAACAGGAATGTGGGCTGCTGCTGCGGAATCATCATAAATTCTACATGAAAGGAAGTAAAAGAGGAGGTGGTTCTTAGAAGAGAATTGGAAAAGAGAATTCAGAAAAAAGGAACTCCCTGCATTTCTCAAAAATATGACTGCCAGTCACCTGTAACTGCTGAAAAGTAGATGATGATGAATCACTGAAGAAGCACAACAAACCTAAGGCAACCTGTAGTACAGCCAAACAAATACTGGCCTTGAAAGCAATAGAACAGCGATGAAGAAAAGGGAAAGGCAATTTACAGGGAAGCGTGAAGTAGTGGAGATTAACCTTACAATTACCATCGCTAAACACATACTCAGAATTTTTATTGAATTCCTATGTTGCTAAGTACTTCAACTAGATTACCTGCAGATTATTTAGAAAAACAAAATGTCTTTTGTTTTCTTGCAATTTTTTACCTTTTTTCTCTCTTTTTTCATTGCCAGAATTTAGCTTCAGAAATCTGTCCGTATCTATCTAAAATGTTTACCACTTAGAATAGTTTAATTAATTATTATTTTAATTAAATTCTGTGATGACATTTATAATTTTATGTTCAGAAATCCTAATTTGAGTATATCTGAAGAGGTAGCACACTTGAACATCAATTTCAATTGTAAACTTCATGGTGAAGTTCCTTAAATTCAGTGGATTTGAATGTTCAGGCTATGTGGAATTAATTGTTTGTCCCTAATCTAAAACACCCAAAACATCAAACCTGAAAAAAACCACCCTCCAAAAGTTTCTGCTTAATCACTGGAAAAATCGGATAAGCTTCAGACATCTAAAGGCAAATCTTATGCTTAAGCCAGAATGAAAATAATTTCTTAAAGTAAATTAGAGTTGTTTTCATGTTAAAATTCTATAGACAGTGGAAGCAATATGTTTATATGAAAAAAGAATAAAATGAAGACCTAGGAATTCCATCTTGATAAAATAATTTGAAGTTATGTCAACTTCAAAGCAAATTTATGGCAAAGCAAAAATTCGTACCCTTCTATGCTATTTTCACTATTTAAATTGTTCTTAGAGTGTAGCCTTGGAGTGATAAAATGTCAGTCATAAGAATCAGATCAACAGATCATGAGAGAGTCATAAATATCTGGTCCTAAATCGATAGCAAAATATTTCTTTCAAGCTACATCAGTAAGGGAGGACCTGATATCCCCGATTTGTGAACACGTAACACCTACATGCACTGCCTGAGTCAGGAAATGTTAGTTTCACCTTATCACCTGCATCTGTCTCCTGTATTTTGCACGAATATCACTTCTGCCTCACTCAGTTGTGCTTCAGTCAACTAGTTCTCATGAAGACTTTAAGCACTAAGATAGACAATCAAAATATAAACTGGATAAGATGACAAAATAAAAATACAGTGCTGGAGACATCACTCACACCTTCTCAAATAGCACCCTTAAGCATCCCAGCACATGCTGAACTGAAAGGATGACAAGATGGACCCTGAATAACTTTACATTATAATGTTCCCTACAGAAGAAAAAGTCCCCTTATGACTCTCTGAAGGTATTTTGGCAAGAAGAAGCATATATTCTCTAATATTGAAACTGGTCATAATCAAAGACATTTAGAGTTCCGTTCAAATCAGTTTAGGAAATGAGACTCAGTTTTCATCATTGCTGGGAGAAGCTTATCTTCTAATGCAATCTGTGCCATTTCAGTTCCAAAACTGAGCGCAAAACTTCTGTACGCTGCAAGAAGTTGACATTTCAGCTACCTGTTCACTTGCATTTCTTCGCTGCCTCATTCAATGACAATTAATTTCTATATTACAGAGATGCAAAATTACATTGAACAAAGAGGCTCTTCAAAACCCTCATGCTGCTACGTTTCCACCACATGTTATTTCACCCTTAAAGTAAGCAAGGGTTATGCTATATTATAACCCCTTTCTAATTTGAAATGACTGAGAGGCATGTAGGACATGATTTCCTTTTAGCTACAGCCTGACTGTTCTGCTGAAACAATGCATTAGGATCTCAGAGGATAAATGCAGAAGGATAGGGTAATTAAATAATTTTTTTACAGTGGTTTTTCTTTTTCTTTTGGTGATGAGAGAACTCTATTTATAATGTGGTGCTTAGGGCCATGGTTTAGTGATGAACTTGGCATTGCCAAGTTAACAGTTGGACTTGACAATCCTAAAGGTTTTTTACAACTGAAAGAATTCTATGATGCAAAGATCTCCAAGGTTACAGCCAAAAAATGTTGAATTCCTACTGTTCTAGGCAGCGGAGGCCACCATGAAGTACAGATGCTATGTCTTTCAGTATCAACTTCAGCATGGCTAAGGCTGAGCGGGTAGAACAGAATTGCTCTCAACTGTACCAAGTGTTATAGTCTGAGATGTTAGGAAACAAAATGAATTCTCCAGCGTATCTTCCAATTAAGCTTGCCTTCCAATTAAGAATGTGGTGATATATAACACAGATCTTTTTCAGAGGAATTTGTTTTCAGTGGAAAAGATGTCTTTGTCCCCAGTTGAACAATGAATAATGCATATGTTCTCAGATTATTCTACCTTGTTCTGTAATACTTCTTTCCCCTAAAAGAGCAGGGGAAAGTTACTCATTACGAAGTCTCTTTATGTCACTTGGAGATGTGGTTAAACTGCAGTACCTGACTTTCCATTCCTGTGTCCGAGTACTCTGTCAAAAACAATGAAGGTGACAACATTTCCTTCAACAGACAAGAACAAAGTACCTTTAATGTATATTTAAGGTTGCCAGTCACTTTGACTGACATATGGGGCTGCCAGAAGCGTTAACTATATACTTTTTAAAAGGTGTACATTTCATTCTGTTTGTTCAATCTACAGTGGGACAAGTACCACACAACATGAATCATTTATGCTTGCCAGGATCTTGCAAATCAATAGTAACGTTCTCTGATCTCCTACTTTGAACTAGGTGAGTTCATAAAGCTATACTCAGTCTAAATCCACAATGGACATTATTTAGAGGCTACTTAAAACAATCATATAGCATTCATATAATCAAGAAGGAAATGTTTCCCCTGGCATTACCTGTCACTCATTCTACAGGATTTCTTCACTTCATCAGAAATTTCATGCTGGAACATCTTTAGGGAACATCCAACTAGCACTGAAACTGTTTTAATAAAATATTATTAGCAGAGTTTAACCACAAGCATTGCAACCTGCTTGTGCTTTGTCCCATTGCTACAACAAAAAATGTAAAGAAAGAGCCTGTCAGAATTGAGGAATACAACAATTTTTTTAGTTGAAATAAAAGCACAGTAGTCTGTGAGACATGATTCTGCACTGGATTTGTCAATATGCTATAGTAATAAGTACCATAACTAGGAACAATGGAAAGTCCAACCATCCTCTAGTCATTACGTTCTTTGATCGCAGCAAAGAATGAACTAATTAAATAAAAATGAATTAGACTGGAGTCATTCTTGGAAAAATACTTGGCTAATGGCTTTGATGAGAAAATGTCAACATACATTTTCAAAGTGTTTCCAGCTTAAAAAATCAGGTACTATTAAAAAATTCCATTCTCTCCAGAAATTTCTAGACCAGTTCTTCAGATGACAAAGAGAACAAACAAGATCCCCTGCTTCCGAGCTCATAACAACATTTAACTACTATTTTCAGATTCTGCTTTCTTTATGCACATTTTTAATGATAATATACAAGCATTAGTACTCACTCATAGTATTCTATTTTGATTATGCAGTCTCTTTCCTAATTAAGGGATACCACTAGGCAACACTGGAAGAAGATAATCTTAACCAGAATCATGTAGACCCAATGATTTTAGTAACACTCTACCTGGGGTTTTTGGAATGGTTCTTTTTGCAGGATCCCCTCTTCCATTTGCAACATGCATGATCAAATTATGGGAGCTGTGTTATCTTTACCCCTTTAAACTAAACAGTACATGTTTCTCTACAGTCAGATCTTAGATTCTAATTTATTCCCACACATTAAAGGAGAAAAATAAGTATTGTGTGCAAACACTGTGTGTGTATGTATGTGTGGGAGGTATTTTGCAATGTAGATGCAGCTGTTGCTTTGTGAGCTGCAGCTAGTAAAACTAGAATTATGAGCCGAAAGTGTCCACTTTCAGGTTGTGGAATTAAGAGACCCTCCTTACATTTTTGATCCTTCTATCAACAAATATCTTTCAAGCCATTTGCAAATTACTTTTGTTTTTATCTGGAGGTGGATTCCATGCAAAATGAGAAGTTATTCTATTTGCTACATTGGAAACCTGGATACTGCTGTCTTGCTGAACTGCATCCACAACAGACAGAAACGCTCTTTCTTAAGTTAGGATTGTTTTGCTTTTCTTTAACATGCAGGAATCTGTCCTCCCTTCTCTGTTAAAAAGCATTAAGACTGTACTGCAAGGCATTTAAAAGAGAAAAAACTAATTGTCAGTTTACCAGTTTATTTCAGTTAAAACAAAAATACCCCTCCACCCTCCCTCTCCTGTGAGTTTACATTCCAAGAAAAATCTAACTTCACAACCTCCTGTCTTTTTCCCACTGGACCTCTGCCTGAGTTACCAAGTAAGTGACGGTACTCAGGATCAACCATCATTCAGTCCCTGTGGCTCCCAGGGCATCCTTGGGTCATGCTTCCTAATTGGGGGACAAATTGTTACTTTGTTCCTATAAAGATGTAAATGAGCACAAACAGGGATTTCAAGATGAGATACATAGCATTACAAATGCCTCAAACATATTTTTAAAAGAAGTTGCTTATGAATTTATATGTTATTTTCTCAGGGTCCAAATTCAGCTCATGAGCCCTCATTTAAGAAATTTAAATATTTTCTTCTAGAATAGAAATCAACAGGGATTAGGTTTTCTTTTAGCATATAAATGTCTAAATAATACAAGTAATCTGACAATTAAAGGCCCAGGCATTTAAAATTGGGAAAACCAGACTGGAGGATGCTCAAATGTAGGCAACAAGACTATTTGTCATCTGTGAAGATTATGCCCCTTGAACCTCAGAAGGATTCAGCTTTGATTCAGATTGTACAAATGATGTTATACTACTGATTAGTTGATCTGTCTACCCTTGAACCTAACCCGCCTCAGGAAGCTACAAGCCAGGTTGGATGAGTGAAAACCAACTACTCGCGTAGCTAAGAAATAGGAAGGGAAGAAGGAGAACAACAATTTCACTACAAAACCCAGGAAGACAAAGGAATTTTGCCTGCCCAGCAAACAAAATATGACGGTCACAATACTGAACAACAAATGAAATCTCAAAGAAAATGTTTTAATAAAATCCAAAAAGAGGGTAAATCAGTAAATATTATAGATATTAAAAACATGAAGGACATGGATATCTGACATGTACCGAGGGCCATGTAGCATAACAAGTTGTATTGCAATGTTGCATAAGAAGTACTTGTTATACAGAACAAGGATCCACAGTACCAGCTCACTTTGAATGTGTCTGGGCATATATCACAGTAACAGCCCTGCTCTTAGCATGAAGTACCTATGAAATATACATAAAATATACACATTCTCAAAGAACTCCCAAACACACAGAAAGAGACATACAAGAGGCTGAAATAATTCTGATAAAATGCGAGACCATGAGCACAAAGTGAGCACAAAGCACACTACCACACAAAGTTCTTGCTCCTATTTAAGGCAAGGTCTATAAACACACACCCAAGACTTCAGACTCTGACAAGCTCTTATGATACAGCAATATTTATATGTCATTTACAAATGACAGCTATTAGTAAGAAGCAAAATAAACACTGAACAGGCACTTTTTTCCTACTATGAACCTGTGAGAAATGCTCAGACGAGACTTAATTCAAAGTTTACTGAAGTCAAAGAGATACTTTCCTTCTATTTTAATAGGCTTTGGATCTGCTTTTAAATTACAAATAACATTGCAGCTGAGAATGAGAATTTTAGCCTAAAGAAATAAGAACAGTTCATAGAATAATGCACTAAAATTATTAACTTGAGAATGTATTTTCTTATTGTGGAGTGATTTTGTCTATTTTGAAGCATTACTGAATTCTCCTCCTGTCTCTGGCAAACAAAGGGGACACTGCAATACTGTATGTTCATCACAGCAGATGATGAACTAAGCAGGAGCCAAAAAAGGATTTACAAGTGTAGTATAATTAAAGATTCTTCAAGATGACAAACACAGCTGTGGAAGGACCACAAATATGGTAAGTATGACTTAAAAGCTTTTTACAGTATTAGTATTAAAAGTCTGGCTAATCAAGAAATAGTAGTAAGTCTATCACTGTTAGTGTGAAGTCTGACATCAAATATTCACTAAATTATCTTTTCTCAACATCATATGAATCTAGGCCTGCTGCTAACGCGTTATTACAACTAATATTTGCCCTAGGAAAACAAACAAAAAGATTTAATTTGTCATAGACATGTATGGAGAGGCTGGATCAACACATTTAGAGCATTCTGAGTTTGTCAAACTGAAACACTTCACAAAATCAGCATCCAACTAATCTGTTGACTATTTCAGAGAACACTATTTACACGGAACCTTGTGCAAACAACACAGCCTTCTGATTTAGTAGTTATTTTATAACTAGAATATGCAGCCACACTTGGAAGGTTTGAATGTTCTATTGCTAAAAACAGACTGTGAAAACTTGGGACAGAAAATGTAAGCAAGCCATGTAACTTCATAACAAAATCTCAATTGGTGCTGATATAATAATAATGAAATAAAAATTTCAGCAGACTATATACATACAGACAATTTATGAATCAAGTCACTTCCAGTATCTTAAATGGTGAACCCATCTCAGTTGCTAAACAGAAGAGCCATATGTTTACAGCTTCTGCTTAGCTGCATCCCCTAACAGTGTTACAAACAAAAATTGCTCTTTAAATTCAACACCAAAACCAAGATAATTACTGCCAGCACGTGGCCAAGAATTAATAAATGCAATTAAACTGTATCTTGTAATGAAGTTTAAGAATTAAGTTAAGCAGTCAGTTCCATCACCTATGTCTGTGATTTCCTCCAGATGTTTCATGTAGGCATATTTTTAGTGTATAGCTATGAAAAAAATGACTAGGCCACAACAGAGAAATGTCAGAATGCCACATTTGGCCAATTTCCACAGACCTATTTGTAGTTCTGCATCCAGATTCTTATGCTGGTGAGAAGTTTCTTGGCTGACTAGTCAAACACACCAAAGTCAAATGAAGAGGTTCCTAACAGGCATGAACACAGTATAGCAATTGGCTTAGAAAAGAGAAACTGTCTAAATAGAAAAACAATTTTTACATGAGAACAGAACAAATCCCACTCAGGTACATTGAGATCACAGATGTAGAGCTCCATATTCCCAGAGTGTAAAATAATCTAACTGAAAGTTTCCTTTCACTTTCTTGATCAAGATGAATCACATGGGTGACTCTATTAATCAAACAGGGCAGACTGGGACATGTCAGGCTTAATAAGTTCTGTGGAGTTTTGGTTCCTAGTGTTGTGCTAGTTCCTGATGGTTATTGTGATATTCTGTCTCTGTTGTAGTCCACAGGAGATTTATTACAGAGCTCATTACATTAATTTGCTACACTTTAATTAAAATATTAATTAAAGATAACTGTAACAAGGGACCTGGAATGTGTTGTATGAGATCAGTTTCACAGAATAGCATGTTGCTTCTCATCTTCAAATGTAGACTCTCAAGCACGGCTGCCACACAAAAGTAGGCTTTCTACTTTGTTGATGGAGACAACATACTAGGTTTTCTGAGGTTGTTCCCAAACTGAGGACTATTTGGACTTTTAGCCTTGTAGTATTCAAATTGTATTGGTTAAGATTCCTAGAAGTTTTCAGAGATGTAAATCTCTGAATCATAAGTTTTCATTCATTATTAATTCTAAAAAAAAAATTCCACCAGCAGGCTATCAGAGCAGAGCACATGCAGCTGATGTTTTTCTATCTCTCTTTCCTATGATTCTGTCCCTCTAATGCAAGTTTTTAACCAATGGGTTCAGAAATATTATCCCTTGCGAATAAATCCAGCAAAGACAGGCAGCAGACATGCCGAAAAAATTAGAAGTTGTAAAGTTAAATGATGTGCAAATTACAATGTGGCTTTCCTGTGGATTTCACTGTCTTTGGAAGAGGTTCAGGTAGCAATGCCTGGGCATGTGCATACATACATACACATAAACAAAATTAGGTCTTCAAATTACCTGTAGTAGAAATTCTTTGGATCGTCATAAGAAATGGAGCTCCTATTCATCTTCTAAAAGCATAAATACTGAATGAAAGCATATGTTAGATTTGAAACATTTACTATCGTGTTCCTTTTGAACTCTAATAGTATACTAATAGATGTGCCAGAAAAATATCAAAGCACGGGGAACCTGGAATGCCCACTAGCAGAAGGGTACCTTACTGAATGTGAATGATGCACTGAAACAGAATTTGATCTGACTACAAAAAGCAACGACAGCCATATCACAGAATATCCTCAAAATATTCTGAAGCAGATTGGAAACAAAGTTTCAATTATCTGCATTACTTTGCTAGAGAATTAAAGGTACTAATTTCCACATTCTCTTGATTTTTTTTGTCAGCTTGGCCCTCTCTGTAACAGAAAACTTGTTAACAGGGGACATTCCTTTTGTCCTCTTCCTAAATGATATTACTGGCATTTATGTTTACAGCTGGTGCCTGCTGGCAGTCCTTTCACGTTTGCAGGGCTTGGCACTCTTCTGATCTTACGTGCATCATGACTGCTGCTCAGAGTCACAGGATGGCTGGGTTTGGACTTCTGGAGATCACCTGGCCCCTTGTCTGGTTCTGTCTTTCGAACACCTTCCATCAGCTATTCATACACAGTGGTAAGATCTCTGCTGAGCTTTCTCTTCTACAGGCTGGACAATCTCAGCCCTTTCAACTTTGCCCTGCATGACAGAACCTACAAGTCCTTATTCATCATTGTCGTGCTTCACTAGACTCACGCCAATAACTCTATGTCTGTCTTACACTGAGCAGCCCAGAACTGGATGTAGTACTCCAGATGTGGCTTCATAGCATGGATCATTAATAAACCATTAACCTCTAACTATTTCAGCAGAAGTTGTCGCTAAAGATCATGAATTAAGAAGGCCAGTGAAGTGTTCGTTAGATGAAGACTCAATCAAAGGTAGGCTTGCAACTTAATCTAACTCATCAAAAAAACTAACTTCTGATGAAGGTACAGTGTGAATTCCTCAAAAGGCCAACAATTTCAGTTACATTTTTGCTATGAAATAAAGGATAACATCTAAATCACATGTGACGTGAAAAAGCTCTGCACTTCCTTATCTCATTTTAACATACAAAAATTAAGATGTGAACTTATGCAAGAGTTAACCAACGTGAAAATCTAATTTTATTTTTGAGTGCTTACATTGCTTCTCCCCTTTCACCTGCTATGCTTGACTGTTGTTTCAAATTAAATGACCAAACCCGTGTCTTTCTTTGTGTGGCACCTTGATTACACAGCAGTGAGCTCAATGGAGATGGCAGAGGGAAACACTTAGGCATAACTGTATTGCAAATAAATTCATAGAGAGTAAATACATAGGAAAAAATGTTTAATGGAAACAAATATTCCCTTGCTTTTCACGAGGACTGTCATTAGTTTCATATTTTAAAGGAAACCTAGACTTAGTTTTATTATGAAACAATTTAGAGATCATCTTTGACAAAATTTGGTATAAAAAAGGGAAAACATGCTGTCACAATAGAAAGGTCCACTGGTCTACAAAAGTGTTGATCAGATTATTTCTATTATTTGATTTTTACAGGTGGATACAAGAATAGAATCAGTTTATCTGACAAGTAGTTCTATTTGTCAGAATTAAGCTGATCACTAGAGAAAAAACCTTGCATTAAGAGAGGCTGTACCAGATGAGGAAGACATCAAAGAATCGTAGATCTGATTGCCAAGAAGAGGTAATTTTTATTTATTAATTTGTTATTTATTATTATTATACATTTATTTATATCTTGATGCCATACATGTTGGACTCGATGATCCCCATGGGTCCCTTCCAACTCAATATATGCTATGATTCTATGATTCTGTGTTGGTGCTGGTGCTGGAAAATTTCTTCCTGATCCTGTGGAAAGTAATTTCATACTTTCAAATGTGAATACACTACCCTTACCTTTCGCAAACATCACAAATGCTTGTAAAAGGTAAGGGGTCACTCATTTCCCATAGCAAATATGTCTCCAGATGATAATTCTCAAGTCCATCCTTCACTTAAAAGAACACTGTTATAAAAACCTAGTTTGTTTACAGTAAGATGAACTTCCTCACCTTAAAGGTAGTGAAGCAAACGAAGCAAGACAAAAATGCTCTCTGCAGAACCCAGATCCTACAGGGAAGCATTGCAGCTTTGAAATAGATTGCTTCTGTGGACCGGTCTTGTAGCAAACTGCTGCTAACTGCAGTGTGGCTATCTGACATTTATATTCAAATTAAGAGAAACAGTGTTCCAAAATAGCTATGGGAAATGCCAATTAGATAAAGCAATGGGAAATGCCAATTAGATAAACCAAAGGTAACAAGATATTTTGGATACAGCTGATTTTGTAAGCTGTTTTTACTCTGTACTTGAAAATCAGCACTTCAGGCTTCCTACATGTTGTACTAGAAAAGCATGTTACGGATCAGTGATTTTCTTCTTGTAGTATTGAACCTATGCCTAGTGATCCTCATTTTTACAAGAGTTCTGTTCAGTTCATTCATGTAAAAATTCCCATTTGCATTCTAAATTAACTTTCTGCTGTAAGTAACAAATCCATTTATAAAGATTTAATAAGAAGATCTCTAAGTAGGCCTGGAAGGCTAGCCTAGCTAATCGTAGTACTGAATTGAATATATATATATGTATATATTTAAATTGCAGTATTTTTATATTAAATTCTCTAAATTGTTACCTTTTACAGATAGTTTTGTACAATTTTTGGAAAACTTTATATTGTAGGGAACAAACTCCTTTCCAGATATTATTGTAAGATGAGAGTGGCATATTTTTTTCATAATTAAGATTGTGATCTGTGCTTTTCTACATATCAACATTAACAATCAATATGGAAGGATCAAGTACAAGTCAAAGTCTACTTTGTACTAGGATGATTCACCAGCATGGTTTGACTTAATGAAACCACTCCAATTTTTCTGTATTCACCCTCAGAATTTGATCTACTGATTCCTTTCTCCATTCTCCTTTTAGTGAACATTACTTGCTCAGCAAAGAATGCTCTTCAATGGACCATCATCATTCACTGCTCCAACAGGGGGAAAAAAAAACCCAACAAATAATTTTCTATTATATTAGGTAATAACTGCTAATAAAGAGCAGTGTTATACCCCTGTATATCCAAAGACCTCAGTCACCCATATCATGGGCAGAAGAGTCCTCAGGGACAGTCAGCAAGGGCTGATAAAGGCCACCAATGGCACTCATTGGCATGCTTGCTGCTTTATGAGGCCCAGCCAGGCAGACTTCTCATCAAGTATTGGTATGAAGGTAGGCAAAGCGGGGAGCATACTCCATTCACAAACACCCTTGGGTGGAAGTGCGTGGAAGACATAGCTAAACAGATCTGTAGACTAAACTTCCAGCAGGCAGAAGTCCAATTAAGTACTCTGCTGTAAGAATGAAATAGTGGAAACTGATTTGCCTTGCCTTTTTCTTAGCAAAAGATATATATGTGTATTTATTTTGTGTATTTGTTGCTCTTGATAGGATATTTCTGTTCATAAAGAACTTCGAGTTTTGCTGTGCAATAAAAGCCTGCTTTTGGAACAGAGAATGAGAATAACTTCCAGGCTGAAATCAGTCTCTTAAGATATTAGAACAGCAAAGGCCTAAAAAAGTCTGAGAATACAAATATTCTAATCTTATTGAGCACTTGGTTTGTTTCCTAGCAGTTAAACTATTTCCTAATGTTTTAAGTACTCTGTGTCAAACTGCATCTTTTATCAAGGCTTCCTACATCATGGGGTGACATTACAAGAATAACACACAGGTAGTAGTATTTCAGCATGTTTGGTATGGGTGGAGCTCCAAGAATAGGGAAAATAAAGAATGAGACAGACCGCAAAGCCTAAAGGCCTCATGCATTGTTTGTTGTCAAACACTAATAGTCTAGTTTGATGTTTCTGAGAGTGATGTAAAACATGGGGTAACCTTTGCCCATTCCTTACTCTGGAATTCCCATGTACCAAATGCCACCAAGGCAGAGCAGCTTCCCTGGGATGGCTGCCAGCACTGTGAGTACAGCTTGCTGAAAATAACTTGGTGCCAAGAGGATGCAAAGGGCAATCACTTAAAGGGAAAGATGCCATCAGAGGATTTAGCACAAGCACCAAAAGACTACAGCAACAGTGAGAGAGGTATATATGTATTTCAAGTGAGAGCGAAGAGACAATTGCAAAGCAACCGCTCCAGTTTCTAGAACTTATTTCATTAATTACAATAATTTCAGGTGCCTGTAGGCAAATTTATTTTATATTTGTACTGATTTCTTCAGTATGATTAAGCAGCTGGAAAGAGGTGTAGCCCAGTTTGCTGACGTGCTAGGGACAAGAAGAGGAGATAATTTTGCCAAACTCATTTTTTAATGAACAAATGTTTATGGGAGATATGGTGAAGGCTATGTAACTGCAGTTAACTTTGATATCTCAGAATACATGATAGCAAGGGAAGACATGAAGAATGAGGCAGATCCCAGAAAGACTTGAACTGATTTGGCTGTTCGAAATAAAACACAGTAGAGATTGGTTGCCAGAGTATTAATATAGAACTTATGTAAAACACATAAACCAGCAAGGCCAGGTTGATAAAACAGGAGAGGACGATTTTTCTTGTTATCAGACTGAGATATAAACTGAATAAAAAAACTGGAAACAATATAACTTATGCAACCCTCTTCCATACAAGAAAGATTACCAGAAAGTCAAGCAGATTTCTCCTTGCACATATAAGAAGGGAATTTGGTTTATATCTGCCAAGTTTTCTGTACTGTGAAGTTCTTTCAGGATCCCTTGAGAGGTTAAAGTCTTCTCAGATTTGTTTTTCGATTTTATCCCTCATCCTTAAGGGTTTTGATACTTCCGGCACTGCATAAACTAGTATCTGTTTTATATGATTACTTGTCTTGATTATTCTCTTTTAAATGTGATGATTCCTTTGAAAACCAGGGGAAACACCTATCATACTTGAAAAAGGAAATGTTGAGGAGTATGATAATCCTCAGTTTCTCAGCATCTCATTTTGAGATTTCACAGAGATGTCTCCTATACAAAAAACCTTTATCTTGATGCTGGAGTCAGCCTTTATGTCACCAGAATTGTGTGGTCAACCATTGTAAAGAAATCTATGTAAAGCTGGACCCAAGTACCCAAGCACCATAGTGTTGGACATATGGCAACTATGGACTATGGGCAGCCAGTGTAGAAATACTGGAGTTCAGAAGATAAAGACTTAATGGAAATAAGGAGAAACAGTGATGAAATAGTCTTAATGATGACAAATACCATGAAGGAGATTCTGGTGGAAGCCACGCAGCCTTGGATGTGTCCAGTGATCCTGAGGAAAGGTGCACTGCTAGCAGGGCTATGGGGTCGGTCAGACTCTTTAGCGGTCTCAGCTGTGGGGGTGCCCACAGGGAACACAGCTCCAGGGATTGTAAGATTTCCAGCCAGTCTGTGCTTTGGGTTCAGCGGGAGGCAGGTACACTTTGCACTCAGTGCACATATGGTAGGTGATCTTTATTTTTATAATTAAAAAAACCCCAAACAAACAACCAAATTGATGCTTGAAGTCATTCTATCCTCAGTTTAGGAAGAACTCCAAATCCCTAGGATACAGGGCAATTTTCCACAGCAAATTATTTATTTTATGAAA
This sequence comes from Laterallus jamaicensis coturniculus, assembly GCA_022605575.1. Classification (NCBI taxonomy): domain Eukaryota; kingdom Metazoa; phylum Chordata; class Aves; order Gruiformes; family Rallidae; genus Laterallus; species Laterallus jamaicensis. Next base: position 65,591,271 of record JAKCOX010000001.1, read on the forward strand.
TGGCAAATTTATATAATAGAAGACTCTGTCAGCATAAACTGCTTATACAAATGTTTGGTGGTTCTGTGGCCAAATAATTAGATTCACACACAGAGAACAGGAGACCTAAATATTATATTTAAACACTAAATAATTTCAGGAGTTAATTAAAAAATAATTTTCTGAATTAGAAAATCTGGAGTGACAAAAGCTTGAATCTCCAACCCATCAAAGATATTTATGCACAGAGAGAGAAGCCATTTCCGAAAGGTGGCCTTTAATACCTTTGTGCTTCCTGTGTTTCTATCTGTGTGGGATAGAGATGTCTTACTTAAATGAGTCTTCCTGATCTGACTAATGTGTTACATACAATATCTTCATACGCTGCTGGTACTGCAACACACTTTGCAACATAGAGCAAGAGCCTTAAATAATCTCTTAGCTCAATACAATTTTTCCTAGGTTAGCATTTCATTTGGTATGAGTCTGGACATGACATCATGTTCCTATTTGGGATCCAGTCTCCAAGACCATCTCTGTTTGCCTTTCTCCCTTTCACTCTGTTACCAATCACAACCAGAAATGTTTCTGATCTTTCATGATAGCTGAGGATACACTTTCCCCTTATGCCTGCCTGCAGTCTGTCTTAAGATGATACATTCACTTCCTGTAAGGTTCTGCTCAGAGTTGAAAAGGACAATGTAGTTTTAATGGTCTGCAATCAGAAGACAAAAGAGTCTCTTTCCTTTGATATCTTGACATTTAAAAAAATTAGTTAGGTATAAAATTCTTTATTCCTATATAAGTCAGCTTTCCGGTCTTTGGTTCTCTACTCTCTAAATCAAAAAAAGGAGATTTTTTTAAATACTGAAAAAAAGGGGGAGTGTTTAGAAGTAGCAAGCAGCTGCTATGAATGTAATATAAAATATGGACAGAAGAGCAAATATTGCTTAAGCAAAAGCTGAGGAGTTTAAGGGAAAAGAAGTTTAAAAGAAACACATATGTTTATCAGTTAGAGAAAATTGTTTTATATTTCTGGAAAGTGGTGGATGTAAAATGTTTGCCCTAGTATGCATCCTCCCATTCTTCTACAGAATAGAGTGTTAGCAGAAGAGAAGTGCCTCTCCTAGTGAGGTGCAAATAGCATTATTTTAAATAGAAATTAATATTATAATAAAATTCTAACCAGTAACCATTCGGCTATTTTTAGTATTACAATATTAAAACCTCTTGAAAACATTGGCCTAACATTTTGTTGAGGTCGACCACGTCATGGCAAAGGCGACATATTAGACATTTTGGTTTAAAAAAATTCTGAGGATCTCCCAAATAGAGCCAAACCAATGGGTGCATTAGGTGGTAGAAACATCTAGTGGTGGATTGATTCTTCATAAAAGCTTTCCTGATCTCCTTGTCAATGAAATCTACAGGTATCCTATACCTCAGAACCTGTCCATCACTCCCTACAGTGCATATTATTTGTTGCCAGCATAGACAACTTCATAGTGTGTCACATATGAGGGCAGAATATGTTGAATCTCATGCCCTGACAGGAATCACAAGAGCAACTGTGTTGACAGGGTTTTTTTCATATTTGACTTAGTAAATTAGCTACAATGATTTTTTCTCTCTGCTGCACTCAAGTGGTACTTCTCTGCAGAAGTCAGTGGTATCACAGTTCAGATCCCAGTTTGCCACGGAGGCTGACTTACTATAGTGACTTTATAAATTATCGTCTCATATTTTTGCAACATGGACAAGAACTCCCTGGTTTGATCAAAGGCATTAGATTTGCTTCTGTTGAACTTAATAAAGTGTAAAACAGTTTAGGTAATGAAGAAGTTGTTAACATCAGATTGTGACTAATTTTCTGTCTGCTACTAGGAGAAACAGCATTAGTTCCCGTGCCAGAACCTATAAATCAGTGTGGTGAAAGGGTAATTTTTAGACAAGTGTTCTCAGGAGAAAACGAGGGCAACAGAGAGGCAAAAAGAAGAAATCCCCCTTTAATATAATCTTTAAAAAAAAAAAGTCTCTAGAAATTGAGAAAGTAGCTCAGAGGTTTTTGAAGTTCTCCTAAAATCTGAGCTGAAGAAGGTCAACTGTCAAAGTACTGCCAACAGATGACAATTAAAGAGTGGCTACATAGCACTGAGACCTCTCTGCTAATTGTTTTCTACATTTTAAACATCTGGACCTTCTGAGATTTTTTCTAGGGAATAGTTTATTTACAATCTAATTTTCATCAGCTATCATAAAAAGGTGCAATGCCAAACACAGACTGACATTTTGCTTTATTCTTTTATGAAACATTAAATTATTTTTACTAATACTTAGAAAATAAGAGAAGTCTGCTCAGGCTTGTTCACGTTAGCACTAATCATTATTAAAAGTTTTTAAAAGTATTAGCAGAGTGATGCTTTGTGGATTTTTAAACTGAACTGTGAATACCAATGAAAAAATTCTAATGTAGTGAGACCAAGCTGCAGTGACATATTAGGTGGTCCAGATGAATGTGAAGCTGTCTCCCAAGAGGTTTTCTGACCAGCTTGCATGTTTAAACATCATAATCCTCCCTTTCTCATATTATTGGATTTAAAATAATGTTTGCTGTGGTGTTTGAACAAAAAAATAAAAAACCCCAAACAATCCCACACTCTTACTCTGCCAGAGAAGCCGAATTCAGGGGGAAGGATGCATGGGTAAGCCTCTTTTTAAACAAGTGTGTTTTACAAAAACCTGTCACCATTACGAGGAAATATTAACAGGAAGAAATAATCTCTTCAGCATGATACATTTATCACATAAGGCATGGAGTGTTGCTATTTTTTCTTACTTATTTTCAAAATAAGAAGCAATAGTAGTACCAAGTCTATTGGGAGAAAGGCGAGAAGAGGATTGCTGAAAGAGGTGGTAATTCAAGGCTTCCATGACCTTTGAGCTTTCAATCTGGACACCACAGAATAAAAAGATCTAAGCAGATTTATCAAAATGGTCACTGGATTGTAACCAGATTTTCACCAACTCTGCCCACTAGCAGGCACCCAAAGCAAGCAGTCTCTGCACTCCTCAGTCCTCACAAGCTGGGTGGGAATTCTGTAGTAGCAGTGATTTTTTTTTTTCCCCTCAAAATAATACTGGATTTTCCCCTTAAAAATCACCATTTTTTGGAACAAAACCTGTTGAGGAGGAGATGCTCATTTGGAGAAAACATCCATTAGAAAGGTTTCTTGGCTTCTGGCAAGAACTCCTGGAGCTGCAGGTGGAGATCTGCCTGAAAAAACCTTTGCGTGCCTCTTTAGCAGAGGAGAAGCACTGGGGTTCAGAGTGGAGCTGTGGGCACCGTCTGCCAGGCCCCGTGAAACCAGAGTTCAACCCTTGGGGGACACTGCAGTGGTAATCCACTGTAGGAAAGCCAACACAAGCATAGAGAGAACTTGGATGTATTTCTCCGCTACCCTCTTGAGATCACTAACCACAGGCTGTTGGCTACTTCTGTCTGAGTTAGAACGAGAAAACATTTTCCAGGCAAGCTCTTGTGCACAGCAGTTTTTCAGATCTGGTCATTTCATGTAGAATCTCATGTGGATTTGAAGTTTTATGTAAGCTTGACCAATTCCATTAGCTCAGATGACGATACATAGCACAAACTTCATTCAACTTCTTCATGTGGTGCTGGGTTTTGTTACCATACTATTACAGAGGTTATATTTTGGTAGTGGATATTATTATTATGGGTATAGTTTTGTGGTTCAAAGAGACAGGATGTTGCAGCCTTACTACATGAAAAATATCTTGTGATGCAGTGCAGTACATGTTGGTCCCTAAACAAAATTTCTATTTCCCTGTTATTCCTCAGCTTTAAAAATTATTACTTACATAGCCATGTCATTGACCCAGGTCATAGTCTACACTGAAAACAAGAGAGATCAGTCCCCTCTGTATTACAAATATATTTCCTTTTGCAGATGCGAGCACATAGGCAAAACACTGTGAGGTTGTTATTTCAAATAAAATCTGGCAAACGTATTTCTGTGAGAAAGGGAAGGAAAGGAGGGAGGTTTAGAGAGTGATGGTAAAGAGAGAATGCATCGCAGCTTCTGTGGATCCATCAAAAGCAGTACCACAGTGCTGGGGAAGTTGTGGAAAACTGGTATGAAACAGGTAAAGTGAAAAGCTAGTGAGTCTACAGTTTGATCTACCTGGTGAAGAAGAGTGCTTGTGAGACCTGAAAGTTCAGCAGGTCTGGTCTTTGACAGATATAAACTGATGGAGTACTATTAATCTCAGTGGAACTATGCCGTTTTACACTCTCACACACCAATCCCATTTGAGTCTTCTTTTTATCTTTCAGTTGTTCTGCTTTTAAAAGCAGTCCTACAAAAACAAAGCAACTGTGCATGTGAGGAATTTGTTTGGTGAAGAAATACATTCCAGTTTTATCTTTCTACCTGACACTCAGAGTTTCTTCAAGAAAATGCAAGTTTTTCTTAATAGAATTTTTGAATTTGGAAAATGTATTTTCAGCATAGCAGTTCTTGCTCTACAGTATATTATTTTCCACTTTTTTTAGCATTTTAAGGGCATTTTCAAGATGGGTTTTTAATAACAGCGTGCTCAGATCTGCCAAAGCAACTCACTGTCCTCCCAAGCCTTGAACAGTCAAAGCTCCCTCCTCTCCTTTGCTGATGTGTGCAAGTTCTCCTTTATTAATCAGGACTAATTATTGTTTTCCTGGCTGTCTTACAGTCTTCTAATGACCATATTGATTAAACTAGAGATACACTGCCTAATTAAATTTATGATGGCCGTTCTGATGCCACTTGAACATTGTTATTAATAGACACTCAGATATTATGGCAGTGTGTGAAATAGAAATGCCTATGAATAAGCAATGCAGGGACAAATTATATCCCAACATTTGAAATAGAAAGGGGCAGTAGCCTGTTTCAACATGATTGTCCATCAACACAAAGCCAGAAGCATGTTTTCTCTATGAAGACCTCATATATCGGCTTTCATCTCTCTCTGGGTGTCTGTGTGAGCTCTTCTCTTTCCCAGCAGCCTGGTACGCAGCAGGTCCTCATTCTGTCTAACCTGAGACATTTATGTGCTGATTCAATGATATGTAATAATGCTGAATAGATTGATATAGATGTCGTTTAAGAGACAATTAATACAGCTTACCCTTACGTCTGTCCTTGTTGAGCTTTGTAAGGTTCTTGTTAGCCCACATTTCCAGCCTTTTCCTGCTTTCTCTTCCAAACTGCCTACTTCCCCACTCACTTTAGCATCATCAGCCAACTTCATCAGCGTACAATTGATCCCACCACCCAGATCACATCCAGAGCTCCCAGTTCTCACCTGGATCATCATATATAAAGGGAAAATAGCTACTCCTTCCCTCTAGATGACAGCTGAATTCTTAGGAAGTACTAAGGCATTTAATGTCAGTATGTGGTAATTTCTAAAGCACTGCAAACACCTGGGATCACCACCCCTTTCCAAGGGATGAATCCATGCAATGGTAGCTCTGCCACCCCATATTATGACAAGTCCCAGAGCTTATCTGGTGTTCGCTCTTTCAGAAGGAATAAAAGGACAGTATTGAAAGGGGGCAGAAGTGACTGCACAGTAGCTCAATATCATCATCTTCCAGGAGTTCCCTAGTTGAAGTCAAGGTTTCTTAATTTCACTTCTATAGATGTCTATTTCTCTGAGCCATCTCTGAGTTGCTGCATATTCAGTCAAAACGTGCCTACCTCTCACTTTATTCTTGGAAATGTAATGATCATCCTTTCCAAAATATCTTTCCTACATACAGATGGGTTAGTACCATGGACTCTGCTACAACCAACCATGCAGAAAATTGTATACAGGTCAGGACAGCAGTTGCCCCACAAGTGTGTTTTTAAAACCCCATGACAATTAGGTAAACTTAGTTTGATGGGAGATTCTGTGCTCTACTTTTAAAAACCTTACACTGACGGCATTAACATGGACCATAGTGAGATATTAGTTGGTGAGTTTTCTCATACCAGAAATTTTTGTGGGTTACTAGTATAAACTTACCAGTTACAGAAAAAAACCCCCAACCAACCTCTGCAAGTATCTTCTTCTAAATATTTGTTTCGTATTTTTAAAATAACCTACTCAAAGAGAAATAAATCTTGCTGTTTGTGTCTGCATGCAATTCTTCTTTAGCTAAACTAAAACAAATTTGTCTCTGTGTGTGTCTGGGAGAATCGTAACTGCTCATCCCCACCTATTAAGAGGAAGAGATCATCAGATATGTTTATCTATCCAGGCAACCTGGATGTCTTATTTAGCTGGATAGTAAGCTAGCAGATGCATATCATATACCACCATAACACTATGTGGCTTAAGTAGCTAAACTGAGTTCTCATCCATCCTTGCTCACACCTCCCACTGGGAGAAAGAACGGAATAAGAAAATCGAATTTAATAGGGCCCTTTCATTAGTTTAATTTCTATAGTTCAACACTGTTTACATAATAAAAATAGCTATAGATTTTTCAGTTTCTAAGAACAGAACAAACAAAAAAGGTTTATCAAAATTATAGCATCAGTGGACTACAGATACCACGCTATTAAATGCATGCGAAAGAAAAGCTTAATCATTTGACTGATGTTTTTTGAGAATTGTCTCTGCCCCAAAATTTTCACTTACAGCTTTGTCACTGAAGTCAGGCTTCTGGAACTGTTCTCCCTTCTATCTGATCTGGCTCTGATTTGTCAATTTTCTGCTTTAAAACTGGAGGATTTGAAACAGATAGCCATCACTAGCCCAGATCTGAGCACTGTGAACCCTAGCAATATATCTCCTGGATCCCACAGTCTGTTACAGGAAGACAGAAATGATAAATTCAGAGGTTCAAATACTGTTTTATAATGCAATTTTCTTAGAATGGTACTGTAGTAAGAATAATAATAATAAAGAGTCCTCTAAACAATTTTCAGAAAGATACAGAAGAATTCTTTTTGCTAAAATATCTTTCAGGAGTTGACTTTGTGTTTTCAGTTTCTATAAATTAATGAAGTATGTGGTTTTAAATACCACAAATGTATTCTATCTCTCAAGTACTTACACAGAACTAATTCCTCAGACACAACAATTTCCTATTACTATCAGAAGACACATTATTTCATTTCCACTCATTAACTGTGAAACCACAGAAAAAAGGTTACCAGCCGCCCTCAACTGATTGTGTATGTGGTACTTGGCTTCGTGGCCCAGCTTTTCAGCTACAATGGGTCATCTTTAGCTGCCTAAATTGATGCACCTTTTTAGCCAGAGAAAGAAAAAGAATCAGAACTTCTGAACTGCTTTTGGACACATCAGCTGCATGGCCATGTCCCAGTATCTCCAGGGTATAAACTCTAAATAACATCAGTTCCATATCCTGAAGACTGTGACGGAGAAGTGCAATTTTCATACTAGATGTAAAGCCAATGTTTCACTGAGAATGTAAAAACTGATGTCCCTGATCCAATGTTTCACTGAGAGTGTAAAAACTGATGTAAAAGCCTGTTTTCTGGCTGAGGAACAAGAAAACTGAATGCTCCAATTCCAACACAGAGTTTCATCTTCCCCCCAATAGAGGAATACTGAGCCATCCTTTCATTATTTCATTACAAACCAGTTTATTTTATTCTGGCAGCTGGTGGGACCCCAGCCATCCCTTTCGCTTTCACCCTCTGACAAACGCATGGAGCGCTGTAATAATTTCAAGCATGAAAATGGAGAAAAGATGAACAATAGTGAGTTGCTAAGAATGCTCATTTATACGGTTGTCTTCCTGGCTGCCCTGAACAACTTGTTTTTCTGTCAGCCCAACTGCATCAACAGCTTTAGGCCATATATCTAGCTTGATTAGAGGACAGATTAGCTCTTAAACATTTCTTATGATTGAAGAAAGAGTTGTCAGGTTTTAGACTATTGACAGCATTGGCTTGGTTAGTAGCTGGCATTTCTCCTTCATACAATTCCTATAAAGAAAATTACCAGTACAATAGAAGATTTTTCCCTCTGAGACTGAAAAATTAAAAGAAAACCATATGTCATAAAATACCAATTTTTGGTCTGTTTCTCATAAAATACGCTTTATGTATTGGCAGAAGAACCATGGGGCAAGTGAAAAGGAATCGGATGTCTCAGTTTTACTTGATGATTGCAAGGAAGACACTGGAAAATCAGTCTGCTTCAATGACCTACCCAGAGGTTTGGTAAGGGCAAGCAGAGGGCTGGATTTCAGAAGGGAAAAGCACATAAACAGGAGGAAGGTGAGAAAACGGCTGATGTTATAATCATATGTTTATAAACTAGTAAACAGAATTAAATGTGCAATATCAGACTCCACAGAATATGCCATGCTCTGCTGGAATCACTACAACTTCACTCGTGACAACTCTTGTCTACCCTACAGAAATAAACTCAGAATGAGCAGCCATTCATATCACATAAAACTTCTGCAATACAGACCTTTTTTTGGAGACAATGTGGCTGGGAAATATCAGTGACCATTTCGTCCACTGTAGAGAGGCCAACCTTAAATTGTATTTTGCTCTTGATGCTGAATTGAGAATGTTGAGAGAAAACATTGCAGATAAACTTTCCTTGCAAAAGTAGAAAACCAGTGTCATTTCCTCTACAGAAGTCCACTTAGCATACTTACTATTAGTGTCACCAGTAGTAGTTGCTATAAAACACAGATGTAGCAAAATGTAGATGACAGAGCTGGAAAACTAAGCTTCTCTAAAAATGTTTATCAAACGAAGTGAGTAGTTTAATTCTAGGAAATTATTATAAACCAATGCCTCACAGATTGTCCTTTGGAAACCTGGATATCTTCATTTAGTTAGAGTGTTATTCCTCACAGAACAGGCTGTAGTTCCTACAGACCAAGGCTTCCCCTTAGTCAAATTTACTAATTAACCATCTAACAAATACTATATAAACCCTTCTAAACCCAGGGTTAGAGAAGAAATGCTTCAGTTTTTGAAAACAGCTGGCAGTTTAGGTAGTAAGACCTAGAGGAGGGCTGGGGAGGACAGAATGGCGTGGAGATTTAACGAAGTTGGACTCAGGGTCGTTGGATGATAGGAAAAAAGATATCCTCAAGTATCTCAAAAGAGATGGGCCTTAAAGAGTTTATCTGTGACAAGTCTCTTTGTTTCTGCAGTCATCAGTGAAGATAGAGCAAAGGAAATGGAGGAGCTGCAGCTATGCATTTGCAATACACAAAGTCCTTGTTTTCCCACTAGGCACTGCAGAATAGCAATTGTCCATTCACAGCACATATCACATCCTCTGCATTTCAGAGCTAATATTTTTGCAGTCCTCAAGCTAGCATGCTTCAGCCTGGTGTGATTGATTCCTGTAACCCTTTGAGGTGCATTGCATGAGGTGGGTGTGCTCATGTTCTATTCCTTCTTTCATGAAATATTTTTTCAGGTAGAATTTTTAAAGTTAAACTAAAAGATTTTTGAATTGCAGGGGGTTTATATCTACAGCAGCACCTCAAACAGAGCTTTAAAAGGTCTCATTTCACAAACTGGGAAAATATGAAGATTGCTAGTCATTGAGCATACCTGTATATTAATCCAATTAAGAACAGAAATCGGCTGTTTTGGCTGAAATTATTTTTAAAGCCACTCACTCACACACATACACACACACACACACACACAAGCTCTGACAAGTTGCTCCTCCTCTTGTATTTTAGTATCACACTCCTGAAAACAATGTTAGTTTTATGCTAGCAGTTGCTTTCATTTCCTGCAGCGCACTGTCCACTGTAATGCTGCAATACTCATTCAAGGCAGCTCACCAGCTTGAATATGAATTGAACCTATATGCCATCAAACAGATGTCAGGCTACATCAATTTCCAAGTAAATTTCCACTTTTCTCTGCTTAGAGTAGCGAAAAGCTATCTGAGAACTGCGGTTGATAGGAGACCATCAGCTCCCTCCCTTCCCACTGAGGATCTGCTTGTAAGTCAAAGTGCAGGCTGCTTCTTAATTTTGAACTTCTGAACCCAAGTCGAGTAAAGCAATCTTAGCATGTAGGGAAAAAATTAAATAAATTATGTGGGACGTGTACTCCTAAAAAATGAGTCTGACAGTCTTTTCTGCTTGCTCTGTTTATTTCTAACTCTTTCTCTCTCTGCTCCAACTCTCAAACTCGCAGCCCCCTCAGGATAAGAACAGAGTTTCTGCTTTTTTCACCCCTTCATCTAAGCCAGCCAAGTCCCAGGTCTCCTCTCCTGACAGAGCCGTAGGAAAACATGTACCAGAAAGCAATCACACCTTCCTCAGCGGGGTCAGAGAGGACTACAACGACAGATTCTTCCCGCTACCTTCGCTCACCACCAAATGGTTAAATCAACCTAAGTTAAAATTTTCACCTAGTTTGAATAAAGACAAAAAAGGGAGGAAATTCAAAAAACCCGGTTGCTGTAGTAACAATCCCTGGTTAGAAAAAATAAATCTTTCCCACTAAATAATAGTATTATCTCCCTCTCCCCCTCACGATTTTAGCTCCCCTCCAAAAAATTAATCATGCTGCCTCTTTTAGATTCGCTGTACATACCTCAACCATTAAACAAGACATTTAACCATAGTGGCAGTTCTGTGACCTCTGAATGCCGTGAAATCTCTAAGCGGTGCAGCTGGTTCATGAAGACTTGTACTGCAGAATCCAGTAACTGCATCCAGGGTTGGGAACAGAATTAAGTAACGGCAGCGAACAAAAATAAAATAACAAAACAAAATTAAAAAGGAAAAAGAAAACCTCCCCAAGTCCCCCAACCCCAGCCAATAAAACCACCTCAGAGGAGCAAAAAGACTCGGGAAGAGAGCGGACTTTCCTGCCGGGGTAAGGGCTGGCTGGGGCAGAGCCGCGCTTGCTGCAGTCCTCCCGCCCTCCCGCCCGGCTGCCGGGCTGCCTGCGCTCGCGCGCCGAAGGCCGGGCAGGGCTGGGAGGTGCTGTCAACTGCCAGCGGCGCGGGAGCGCGGGCCAATCCGCGCCCGCGCTGCCGGCTCGGCGGCGTGAAGCCTTCTCTGTTTATGTTTCCTCATCTCGGCAGTGACGTCAAAGGGTTTAGTTTTTCCCCTGCATGTGCTATTAATCTTAAACGACTACTATGGGAAGAATGTGGCAGTGATTTAGGCAGGCTGCCCTCCTCGAAAGGAACCGGAGCTGTGATTTATGCGCCCTGGATTTAGCTGAGAGGTATTTTGCAAGGAGAGGTACCAGAAAGATCCAAAATATCCTCGCGAAATGGGGAGAGGCTATTAATAGATTGGAGTGCTCTTAAATATACCCGACACGCTTCCCAGTGAGGGCTTTTCTCTGTACGGCTTGTGGTGCCGAATCAGACCTGATGCTGCCCTTGCCCTGAAGAACATCGGGAATTACCTCTCGAAACTCAGTGGGGTCACACCAGCCGAAACCCCAGCAAAGGAGATGAAACCCAGAGTGCCCCGCGCATCCCTGTGTCAGTCAGTGCTGCAGGGACTGCAAATTAGTGAACTTCTTTCATTTCCACATCAGCCACCAGTGCAGCCACCCTTAAGGTTTTGCCGCTCGGGGCCAACACCTATTCCACCAGCAGATCACAGCCCAGCCCTGCTCACCCACAAGTTCTGCTGTGGACCACCACACAGGGCTTTACTTCACACCAAATTCTGCATCAAAAGGCAGGAGACGATAGAGCCTGTCTTCCTGTAGTGCTGCATCTTTGTCATCAAAGAAGCCATGCAGCCGAAGCTTTAAAAAACAACTGACCTATCTCAAGGTCAGTTAGCATGGGTAACAGAGGCCCCAACAGCATGACCTAACTGATAGGAGGTCAGTTGAAAGCTGTAACACTTTAGATATCTCTATTTTAATTTTACTGGTTTGCTCTTCTAGGGATTCCTTTCAAAGAGATTGGTTTATGAAGCATAGTTAATTCCTAAAAAGTCTTAACAGTCTAACATTTCATTTTAAAAACACCTGTAAGGGCTTTTGAAAGTGTATAGGCTCATAGCTTTTGAGAAAGAAATATCTCTCTCATCCATGGAACAGGTACAGTAATAGCAGACACGGCAGGAGCTTCTCCATGACCACCAACTGATGATACTGAAAGGTTACTTCAGAGAGGCCAAAATGTTTAATGATTTTTTTTTCTCACTACAAGGTCTGCCTGAGCCATCACTGCTAATGTAATCAGCTTCAATAACGAATGCAAAGTGTTACAGTGCTGTAAATGCTAGAATAACATATTTAAAAGTATTAAATAAGTTAGAGAGTTAGAAAATCAATTAGAGCTCATTAAATTCATCCAACTGTACTTGGAGAACTGTATGAAGCAATCTGGAATGCATAAATAGGAATATTATTTGTAGTACACAGAAAATGATCATGTTCATCTTCACTCAGTGCTGGTGAGGGGGCAGCTGAGTATTGCACTTTGGGGATTGCACTTCGGGAATTGCACTTCAGGGATCAGTTTTGGGAATGTCAGTTGGAAACGGTACGGGTTCCAGCAAGAATGATCTGTATTCTGTGAAGAAAGTCTGAGATTGGTATTGTTTAGTTCAAAAAGGGAAAGTTGCTAAGAATTATTAACTATATAAATGGTACATTTATCTAAAAAACCTTCCACTGATAATGCAATTTATTCTTTAGTTTGGACAGATAGATTATCTGTTTTTAGAGTCTTTCACAACCTTCATGACAACATACCTGCATCTGAGCTGGTGTTAAGTCTCAGACTGGAAAGTGATTAGGGCAACACCCCAACTCTGTGAGGGCCCCTTTCAGGAACATGAAATCGTAGATAATCAAGATCCCCTCTTTAGGCCTGTGTTCTGGCTCTCTTTATTTTACCAGTATAGATACAGGCAATTTGCTAAGATGAGGGAGAATAAATTTTTATCCATATTTATTGTGGTTAGAACAAGTAAACTGAAGCAGAGGAAAGTTGTTTGGTATAGGAAAAACTAAAGGTAGGAGAGTGGAGTACTGAAATAGGCTGTGATACTCTGCAGTGTCCTGTTACTGTCTATTTTTAAAAGTATGGTTATACAGCCATCGTTCATGAGCAGTTTTGATATAGGTGATCCTACATTGGAGCATAGAGTTAAGAGTAGGGGACTTCAGAGTGTCTATTCCCATCTTATTTTTTTTCATTTTCTGCATGTTAACATCAAACTTCTTAATAATATTACACTATGTTTTGTGAATTAGGGTCGTGGTACATTCAAGTTCTGATCAAAGTTTTAGATAGGTATTATTTCTTTCCTTAAGAAAGCCAGAGGTTACTTCAGCCTCTGGGAATCACGTGGCCCTCTGACAATAAGTGGTCTCTGGTTTTTGAGATGCAGATGCTTCATGGCTGAAAAGACGGAGAGGCCTATAAGTACTTATGATGCAGTTTCTACTTAGACAAAGATAATCTCAAATGAGTACAAGCATGGGAAAGAGAATGCATGGCTGTGCATAATAGTCACATAAGGAATACCTTGGTTTCCTCGGCATAACTGCATGCTTCCACAATGGAATTGGGTGGGTCTGCTGAGAAGAAATGGGCTTCATCTAATGAAGAAAGAAGGAAAACCTTTAGCATATATTTCATAATCTGATCAGGTATGTGCTAAAATATCCTGTCGGGCTGGTGACATGAGTGTCCAAATAAACATGGCCCACAGTGGCCTAGACAAAGAAGATGAAAAAATGAAAATTCTATGATTCTTTAAAAAAGGTCATTGGAGGAAGAAGAATAAGAAAGGAAACCAAATGGCGCTAGCCTAGATGTCCCTATATTGATGTAAAAATGTATTGAAAGTAGTAGAAGGAGCTGGAAAACAATGCAAGAGCAAAACGGCAACTTTAATTGACATAACAGAAACTTGGTAGGGCAAAGTCATGTGAGTATGTGACTGGAATACTAATACCGAAGAGCACAGCTTGTTCAGGAACGACAGGAGGGAAAAAGGTGAAGGAGATTGTGCCACACATCTCACTCAGATTTTCAGAATGAAGCAGAAAACACATCTTGAAAATCTGAATAACAATACAAAGGAAAAGACGGCATTGTTGGGGGATCTGCCACAGATCCAAGCAGATCAAATAGAGTATTTATTTTGTTAGCAATAAGCAGGATTGTCTGAAGCACAGAACTTGGCCATAATGGGAAATTTTAATCTTGCAGCTCTTGGAAAAAATAGCTGAGCTGGACTCAGACACCTTGGTTCATTCTCTCCAGAGTAAGTGTTGAAAGTACATTTGGGAATCCCTCAAATTTATGAGCCTACCTTTTTAAGCAGTCCTGCTTGACTAAGTAATTAATTTGACTTCTTTTTATAGCCCTGGCTCAGCACTGGAGGCGCTTGAATATTTGTCTATAGCTGTTCTTCCTTCTCGACATAGGTGGCACACAAAAACATGCTATCTCCCACCATGGGATGGCATTTGTCTTTTCAGATCTTAAACCCTTCCATTGTTGTCTGTGGAAAAGGAACTTGGATATTAGAGATATTAAAGAGACTGCTTAACTTGCCTCACCCAAGACCACACCACTCTTTATACCCAGGCACACTGTCAGAATTGTAAAAAAAAGTAATAACAAATCATCCGAGTGCAGGTAAATTTGACAGAGTGGCACGGTGCTGTGCAGGCAAAAAGATGCCTCCTTCTTCATAAGGTACCTCCCACTTTTTTCCCACCACTTTATTTCTGCCCTGTCTGTCTTTAGGAAGGGCACTAGCATGGGACCACATACTGCTTTTCATATTGTCAATGACAGCTGAGACAGTGTCTTAGTTTCAGACTGAATAAAGGTGCATCCTTTGTACGCTGCTGCCACTGATGAATGAGTTCGTGCTTGACTCTTCCTTTCCGCATCCCTCACCTCCTGCAAGTGCTCTGAAATGCAGGATTGCAGATGCTACAGTAATTCCCAAAGGTTCCTGCTTTTCCCTGCTTTTCCTTAGGGCATGAACATGTAAGTCTGAGGCTGCTGAAGAGTCTCTGATGAAACTTGTCTGTTACAACTTTGTTGGGGGACAATAAAGAATTAGTGCAAAGGCCGAGTATTCTGTAGTCATGAAAAGAAAGGAGGGAGAGAGTGGACAACCGCAGTCAAAGAAACATAGTGTCAAGAAAATTTGTGCTTATCTCGCTTCAGGGTAACAGGTACACTACTAGAGGTAGGTTTATATATTACTCTGGGTATATTGCTATTGGGAAACTTTTTAAAAGGCAGATTTCTCCAGGCTGAACCGTGTGAAATGGCTGGAGAGTGACTAGATTGGATGGCCTATGCATGTTTATTTACAAATTAACGGCCTCAGCTTTTCAATCTAGTTACAAAGAATGGCTGGAAGCAGCCTTGGTGCACTGTCTGTGGAACAGACTCCCTCATGGTTTTCTTCACCCGGGGTCCCTGCAATGTTTTCAGTGTATTTACAGGCAGCCTGTGTGAATTTTCAAAAGATACTCTTGGCTGGTGATCAGCTGAGGTTCAGGGTTTTCTGGAATGGCCCAAAGCCAGGATGCATATGGCAGTATGACTGGCAAGGAGATAGGTAAAGGCATGATGTTATTCAGAATGAGGTGGTCCCAAAAAGAGGACATAGATTGCTGGTATGACTGTAGACATTTATCTGTGCCAAAAAGCTGGTGTGCTGGCCCATTTAGCATCTGCTCTAATCTGAAAAACTGAGGTTAAAAAAAAAAATAATTCACTGAATATTACTTTGTTTCTTTTTGCTTTCTCTCTCTCTGGACAGCACAAAGCCAAGGACATACATGCAAGGGAGGAAGGTCCCACTTCTAACATTTGTTGCAACTGTGTGATTTGTCAAGAATTAAAACAATACATCACATTAATGCTTTGTAAAAAATTATATTAGCCAGTATATTAAAATCTGTAGAAAGGGAGTAAAGTTCCAGTACTTTAACTTGCTTTAGGTCAACCTAAGAACATTAGGAGTTATATGATGTAACTAGATTTTTAGAAAACATCTCTACTTACTTCTATATACTTATTCATGGATTTTAGTGACAGGAAAGATCCCTAATGGATTTTTTTTTCTTTCATAAGAGCATAGACATAATTTCTCATCGGTGGATTAGGTAGTTCATATGAGCAGCATTTGATAAACCCAATAAGCATCCTATATGATAGTGAAAGCTTCAAGAAGAGTGTTTCAAATGCTCATTAACAGGGTACTGTTCTAGCATATAGTGTGGACCTTGATTTTCAACAGACGTGACTCCAGAATTTATGCAAAACCAGATGCATACATGAATATTATGAACTAATTTGTTTCCAGTCACTGTCTGGTTTCTGTTTTACAGCTTTTACATGAGTTTCAAAGGGTGTCAGTTGGATTGCTGCTGAAAAGGACCACGGTGTGGCTTGCTCGAAGAGTCAGGCTTCTTGGGCAGTAGTGCACAGAGCGGTGGTAAATCCCCCCGAGTCAGAGTAGAGCCATATAGACAGACCTGTAGTTTTTGCTGCTACTGCAAATGCTGTGCTGTAGGCACAAAGGACTTCACTATCTGAAACGAAGCAGCTGACACGCAGTTCCCAGGCACAGAAAAAGAAGGGTGAGAAAACACCATTGCCAATGACTCATTTGTTTTAGTGATCAGACCATATGCAAACATATTTGTTTGCTTCATAATATGGCATTCAGTTTCAAACCAGGGAAGATCCAGAACAGAAAGGTGAGAAGTTTAGTGGTTTCCCTTACCGAAAGACGACAAACCTTCTTTTATTTTGGCCAGTGCTGAGTAGTTTTGTCTTCATTCTGAAGCACTCATAGGTGGCTGGCACAACTTCCCTCTAAAATACAAACATGTCCAGAGAAAATTTTTAGTTTTACAAGGCACGAAGATCAGGAAATCCAAAACTTTAGCTTTTTAATACTACTGTCACTTCTCTGAATTCATAAAATCATAGAACCATAGAATATCCTGAGTTGGAAGGGACCCATCAGGATCATCGAGTCCAACTCCTGGCTCTACACAGGGCCAGCCAGGGCAGACCATGGGACTGAGTGCATCGTCCAGACACTTGAATTCAGCCCAGTTCGGTGCTGTGATCACTTCCCTGGGGAGCTTGTTCCAGTGCCTGACGTGTGCAAGCAATTTTTTTTTGTTTACCTGCTCGTTTTCAGCCAATGGGTTCTTTTATGGGGCTGCTGGTGTTGAAGACACTTGAAAAAGTAGAGATAAACCAAAAGAAGTTTTTCTGTGCCATAAAGGAAGTTGAAACAAAAAACCAAACCAGGTGCAATTCTGCATTGAAGGGTTAATACCAGTGTCAGAAAGGTTAGTACATCAACCTGTGAAACTGTAAACGTGAAAAAGTATTACACAAAACCCCCACAATTCTTGTTTTTCAATTAACTTATATGCTGTTGTCAACAAATAAGGAGAGGTATGAAAAATAATGATATGATGGTTTCCGATTCAAAACCTCTTTTCTAATATTTAAACATTTGTACTGCATCACTGTTTTACACAGATACACACAGACAAACGCTTTCTTGAAAATAATGAGGAAAATGGTGCACAATTCCTGGATTTTAATTTCAACATATACAAACTGTTTCATTCTTGCTTTTTCTGCTTGTTTTCTCCTGCCTTCTATATAAGTTTAGATGCAGAAGGACTTGATTATTGCTTAAGAAAATCTTTGAGTAAAAGTTGGAATTAGGTTGTAGAGTGGATTTCGTAGAATAAAGTGAATTTAAATCTATTTAAACAATTTAACTTAGGCATTTCACTATGTTTTTCAGAGTTTCAAGATTTTTTTCTTTTTTCCATTTTATTTTTGGTGAAGTAATCATTACTTGAAATGAAAATGAGGCTAACATTTTTGAAACTAGATTATTTAATCTATCAAAGGGAATTTAAACTTTTGCGTGAAGCTAATAATGCTTTACTTTATTATCCTGTTGAATGGAAATGTGGTAATGTGAGCTAGCAGATGCAGGCCTTTCAGACAAAAAGTACATTGAGAGGTGCAAACAAAAATTCGTGAAAATCATTTGGATTTGCTCACCAACTAGTGCATACACATGAATGATGATTCGGCCAGTCAGTTGTATAGCTGTCCATCTATTTTCTTCCTCCTCACCTCCTCACTCCACAGCCTGAATCACCCCTGTTTTGGAATTCCCATAAGGTCTGCAGATGGGTTCTCTTTGAACAACCTGTGTACTCCCCAAAGTTGTACTTATCTCATGATATAACTTTTAATGTGCAGAGCTGAACACAAATCATTCCTTTGTTTTATGTGCGTATCGGAAAAAGTCAAAGCAGAGTAAGTGCACAGTAAAAAGTGCCATTACCATGGCAGGTGCCCCTCTCCCCAGCTCTGTGACTACACAGACTGAGTAGTAATCCTAATGGTCTTCAACCATAATTTGTTTTTTCATTACTTGAAATTAATCAATGTAATGTTAAAAATAATGTAGCCAGATGAAAGAGAAAACCACTCGCAAGCCCAGCAAAAGGTACAAATTCTGTTACAAACACAGAAGAGTCATAAATACTCAGCAGATCTAAGATCTCAACGTTAATCTCTTTCAGACTCAAGGTTTGAGTCTCAATTTTTCACCTTTATTTTTTTTTTAACCTCTCTTACTGGAATCATTCCAGTGCTGTGCTGTCTGAAATGCAAGGCAAAACGTAACTTCTTTTCACAGAAGAGGGAGAGAATCGTTGGCGGTGACAAAATTCTGTTTCCTTAGCATCTTACACAAACAAATCCCTAATTGCTCTACCATCAAATACGTGTAAAACAGTCTGCAAAGTTAAAATATATGTAGCAATGCACAGTCAATAACATTTATGCAGTAATAGTTGCTCTGAGAGAACAGTGATGATTTACAGTGGTTTTCTGATGTAATTTGAACCTTCAAAGGAATCATAAGTATACATCTTTTAAAAAAAAGGAAGTTTAAACTGGTATGAATTCATTCAAAGGCTAAAGCCGTGAATGCTAGGTAAAGGTAAAACAGTGGAACTCATTGAAGATACATGATGGACAAAATCTTTGTTTGATTGAAGTCAGTGCGAGTTCAACATTCACCTTAATGTTAGGTATCCGAAATACTTCATGATGATACGCTTACGGATAACGTGCTCAGTGTTAACAGTGTAGAGATACTTCAGTCATGCTGACCTTCAAATTTCCTTTACACAGGTTCAGAATGTTGATAAACAGGCACAATAGTTAAGTATGACACAATACTTATGCTCAGCTCCTGTAAAGGCAGACCCATTAAGGACAAATACAGGTTGTTTCAATGTTGTGCCAGGCATCTGCAATTTTGTACATTATACACAATACGGTAATAGTTTGAGATAACTTGCCTTGGCAAAACTGATTTTCTGTCACCTGCCTTCCTGCTTTTTCAGTCTTATAATTCCAAGCATCTCTGACCCACATCTTCACAGACCTTACCCAAGACCGATGCTTTCCTGTGACTTGTAAGCAATAAATGAATTTGAGTGATGGAAATAATTATTTACTGAGTTCCTAAGCCTGCCTATCTTCTGGAGGCTGCCTCCCTTGCACTGATGTGCCTTTTGGACCTGCTTCATGAACAATTTGGTTGCTGTTGATGTGACTACAATGACATCCAGGAGAAGCATCTCTTCCAGCAATCTGACTACATCTATTTCATGCAAAAATACTTTATGTTGATTTAAAACTCAGGATATCTAAGAACCTAGGTTACTGAAAATTATGGGGAAGTGCATATATAATTGCATCTAGAAATGCTTGTTTTAATGAATGCGCCAACAGTCTTTTGTAGACAGAGATTATCTTATATAATGCTTGTATTTTGTTTATGCTTAATGCTCTCATATTTATACATACATTCTGGATTTGCAAACACATGTAAATGATGATTTGAAAAGTTGATTCCTATCCTATAAAATCATAGGACCCATTTTTTTTCCAATTAACTCACATAAAAATGTTATCAGTGGATAATTCTGGTAGGGCATTAGACAAGTGAATGCCAACAATCTAAAGGCAATATGTAGTGTTAGATGTAAGAAGTACCAAGTATATTTTCTTTGTGACTATATGTGGTACACTATGCATTAAGTAAAAACTTCTGTCATCCCAAAGGGGGTAGACTAACAATTACAGCAGTAGCACACGCACCTGACAGTCCAAACATTTCTGTTAACCAGCAAGAGAGACAATTTTTAGCACAGCAGTAATTAAGAAGTTCCTGTGGTATCCAGACAGTGAACTACATTAAAGATAGGACATACTAAAGCCACCTAGATTTAGGAAGAAAGACCTCTCTCCTTTTGACTGATTTAAGCTCAAATTTTACAAACTGGGGGGTTGGTGTCTTTGCTTTGCACTCTTAAAATATACCCCCAGATGCTTGTAATGCCAAAGTGCATACAGTGTAGTTCTCTTAGATTTCTGTCTTTCCTGGTCCTTCTGTCTGAATTGCATTTTCAGACTCAGATCAGTTTTGCTAAATACATAGAAATATGTTTTTATGACTATTATCCAGGAGTAGCCATTAGGAATCAAGTCAAGCCAAGCTAAGGGATTGAATTAATCACTTGAAGGTCAATAAATGCATATTAAAATAATAGCTAAACAAAGACTATTGAAAGTAATTTGTGTTTCGTGAAGTTGTCGGGTATGGCTACATATCTGGTGCTTCTACAGCTTGGCTTGCATCTGAAACTCCAGGTTATTGTGTAGTCAAGAGAAAACACAGAATCAAAATGCAGCTTTTGTGCTTAAAGAACCCCAGCCAATTGCACTGAAGTGCAATTGCCCTTTATCTAAGATATTTTTCTAAGTGATATTTTTCTGTGATGACTAAGATCACTCAAAACCGCGAAACAAACCAATCTCTAATAAGGGCAAAACTGACATAAATGGAAACTGCTAAAGAACAAAAATGAGCAGAAAAGAGAGAAAAATTTACCAACCAGTATCAGGGAGAAGAGAGACATATTTTACATGGTCCTAAATCTTCACGGTGTGCCCAACTTTAAATCCTAAAGGCATAATGTCTCACGCATGATATACATTAGCAGGCTAAACATGACCCAGATTAAGGGCAAAAGCAAGCATGTGGCCTGCACTGACACACAGAAGGAGATGAGCTCAGTGATGCTCAGAGATTAACTCGGCTACAGAAGGAGGATCAGGAGAGACTTGATAGCCAATGTCTTGTTAAAACAACAGCAGCGTTACAGACCACTCTCACACACTGTTGTCTGATTAGGATGGTGAAGCACCCTTTGGTCTCTTGAATGAACAGTGATTTTTATTTCTGAAGTGCAAAGCTAGACTTCCCTACCTACACAAACCAGTCACATGAACACGTGCATCCATGTATTTCTTACTCTTGTTCAAAATTACATTATTCACCATTATAAAATCCAAGGAATCTTTACATATTTGAAAGAGAGGACAATATTTTAGACATGATAAAAGAATCTATTCCTTTTTGCATTGGTTAGTCACCCTGTGGAAACATTGTTTTGTGAAAGTCAGATACACCATCCTGTCTCTGGAATTTCAAGGTCAGAAGACAGCAGCATACTTTTTTACAAAGTTAAAACATGTTTAAAGATAGTTAGTTCAAAATTATACTTCCTTTAAAAATATTTGACATTGACTGAGGGAGCAACTCTTTAAAACAAGGCGCTGTTATACTTTGTATGACAATGTGTCTTCTTCTGTTTTCACCGCTGTCTTGTTTAGATTCATTTGTAATTACCAGATAAACATTGATAGAGGCAATAAGCAACTGCAATTGTTCTTCAAACTTGTATTAAGGAAGGGCAGTGGTACTGGATGAAACACCAACATTAGACAAGACAGCTGAAAATTGGATTGGTTTAAAAATATAGTCATTCTGACTCAGGGCCTTACAATTTAGTCACACCATCAAGTAAAATTAGACACTTTTTGTTTATTATTTGTTGGGACTGAAAAGTTATGAGAAAGATTTTCCACTGTAACTGGGTGTGGAAGCACTAGAAATCACCTGTGAAAGCATCTTCTACCCAAACATGAAAAGCCCAGGACAGTTGCCTTGCTGGACTTGGACACAGCATTATAAATAATGAGCAACTGTCCAAGAAACAATGCTGAATTCTGAGGTCTGCTGCATGTCATTCAGCTCTACCTCACTAAAGAGCTATAGGAGCAAAAGAACCTGCCTAGGATTTGCGACCGTCACCGTACCAGAGGTTGTGTTCATATATTGAACTTTTAATGCATTGCACACAATGAATCTCTTAGGTATCTGCTGTTCTTGGAGAATCAGTGCGTCTTTGCCTATTGTAGTAAATGGGGGAAGGAGAGGAGCAATAAGAGCAATCAGGAGCCAGAAGAGGAGAAATCTGCCTTGTGTGTTGGATTCAGCCTCAGACTTGAATCTGTCCTTTACATGATTATGGGAAGATCCCACCTGGTTGGCCTACAGTGATGCTCTTCCTCTACTTCTACCAGATGTACCTACACATATAACCGCTTGGGTCTCTTTCTTCAGATGCTATGGTGCTTTCCCAGGTCTCCCAGACGTTGTAGAATAACTGGTAGGATGCTTCCAAGGCTGTCAGGGATCTGCTGATCACATTTGTCTGTACTGCCTTGTAATTGCTTTTCCACCTTCAAAGCTAGAGCTCCATGGGAATGGATTTGAGTGGAAAGGAGTTCTAGGGTGAACAGTGAAGTACCATTGAAAGAAGAGAACAGTCAAGTCTCCCTGATTTCTGTACAGATATGAAATTACAGCTATCCTCTGCTACCTGAATTGCAAGTAATTCTTGAGGTCTCTCAAGAACCAGAGGTGAAGTTTCCAAATTGTCAGTTTGCAAGACATGGTGCCTGCTGTCTCCTTCTCCAACAGGGATATAATGTTTTTGGGTTCTCCTGGACTCCCAATGTAGAGAACAGAGGAATTTACAAGGCCACACAGTTTGGAAAGGGGATGCTGTGATGTGTGCTGGGCCACATCCCACAGACAGATTCAGACTGCTCACACTGGTCTTGCCCATGTTTTGTGCTGCTGCTGAATCAGCCAACTTAGACATGAATTATATGCAACACCTCTAGTGGAAATTTATCACTTATTGTGGTAAGTCATAAAGCCACTTAGATCTTTGAACAGCACCATGTAGCTGCTTATAGTGTGAACAGCTGGTTTTCTGAATGATAGAACAAGCTGCAGCTCGGCAGGAGCCGCTATTTTGCAAGGAGGCAGGATTCAGCTGGTCCTTTGGGGTTCTTGCAGACAATGAACTCATGTTGCTGCAGACAACTGCCTTCCAGAAAGAACTGTTGGGCCCAGCAATATCTACTGTCAGTGTGTTCTAGTAATGACAAAAGGGTGGAACCGAGTTATAAGTTTTCATCTGTAATTTACTAAAATACTGTAAAATAGTTTCAAATCAAAAGTGTGTCCCATTAGCACTGCTAAGAACATGACACTGTTTGTTGTCTGAACAAAAAGGGTAGTGTATTTTACTTGTGTTTGCTCAGCACCTGTCACTGTAAGATCCTTATGACTGACAAAAAAAAAGTGCAAAGAAGCAGACACTTCTTGCACTTCCCTACCACATTCTCTTATTGCCCTCTGATGTTTCTAAGAGGATCAGGATTTCTTCCACAACTAGACATTTGCAAGTGTAGTAGGCATTCCCATTCAACACTATTAATTCTTTTGCTGTTGAACGTTTTACTGAATATACCTATTAAGCAAAGCAGAGGTACTCATGAAATTGAGTGGCTGCAGGGCACAGGAAATCTCCTTACACATCAGCTCAATGAAAGTGTTAGCCACTCTGATGGTGAGACATGCTTCACTTTGTCTGATGTGCTCAGTTCAGCTGAGTCACTTCCATCAGGTCAACCATAAGTTTATTCAGGACCATTGAAGAAAGCCACTCATTTATTACAAGTATTATATGGGAAGAGAGGAAGCATTTAAGCTTTTGCTAGTATAACATGTGTTTTATAAATCTGAAACTCACTAAAGTGGGTATTGCTCTGGAAAAATAGAACAGGATGAAGGTAATTAATACAGACACTCATTACAGTAATCAAGAGTGGTAGAGATCATGCAAATGAACATTGTTCAGAGAACAGGATATGAGACACTGACTTCTCTGGATGGAGGACAGGGATACAGGAAGAGACAGGAGAAAACGTTAAACAAGTGCAAAGGAAGGAAATGTGAGACACAGTGAAAAGCAGGCAAGTCTGTATCATTTACGTCAAAACTATCTTAAATAAGAGCAGCCAGGAAGAAATTTCTGAATTTTTCCATTTTAGTGGTATTGAAATAATTTACGTATGAAGCTTTTAAGGAATCTTACAATCATTTGGTTTTCGAGTAAACCACAGAATTCTGAGATCAAACACATAGGACTTGATCAGGAAGATGACAGAATAGGAAGCTGATGGTAACAAAATAAAATTAACAAATCTGATTTTGCCATTACAAATCCCACTGAATGGTTAGGCAGACTATATCTGTTAGTCCTTCCAGGGATTTTGCATTATCTGGACATAAAAAAGCATGACCAGCCATTAGAGGAATCTTCCTTGACGTACTCCAACAAAACCTTACTCAGTCCTTCCCCTAGGCTTGAAAGGAATCCTTTTCCAGCTCTAAAGAAGAGATTGGGAGGTGTCCCTCCTCCTCCTGCTTCTTGTCAGTTTCTGATCAGAAGAGCACAGCAGAAGCTCAGTACAGCGCTGAGCCCAATGTACTGAGATTGTCCTCAACTGATCTGCTGCTGCATCTGACTGGAAATTTCCAGAGAGGCTGGGGGAGTGGATCTATGTTACAATACACCCTGAAAACAGCATTCACTACATTCAAACGGATTTGCTGCTCGCATATGTATTAAAGGAACTTCCTTGAAGTTTTCTTCATGGAATTCTGTTTCTTTCCATGAGCTGCAAGAGCAAAATCAAAGGTGTGTGGGCAATGTAATTATTTAACAGGCAATTTCTCAAGCATGGAATCACAAACATGATTTTTGATGCACTTCAATTCAGTTCAGTCTCAAAAACTAAAAAGTGGAAAGGTTTGTTTTTTGGTGTTGGTGTTTTGCTGGGTTTTATTTTTTATTTTTCCGGTTAGATTTTTGTCACAAGACATTTCTACAGGCTGAATTCTACACTGTAAATGAGGCTTAAGCAACAATTGTTTTCTATCTTGCTTTATAAAGCCTTCCTCTTAGTTAAGTGACAAGTGAAGGAAATCAGTGTCATCCTTTGTAAGGAGCCAAAAGCTGTCACACTAACCATGGGTTTGCTAGATGTATAAAGCTGGAGCCATTAAAATTACATGCAGAAGTTAGGTGAAGAGTGTGCGTAGGAGGTATCATGATGTCCTAATAGTCCCTCAGTGTCAGAACATGTCTTGGGGAATTACTGGCTCAGAAACTGGGAGAATATGCATGCATGCAGAAATGGCTATATTCTTACTGTCTTCAGTGGGAACGCTAATATCTCAAATTGAGATAAGTTTCTGTTGGCTTTCTTGAGGTATGAGCCAATTCTATCTGTGAACCCAGCAAATTACTTGTAGATTATCTCTACCATTCTGCACACTAGTGCTTACTGCACTGCTTACCACACGTTCCTTTTTCCTTGTAACATCCACAGACCGTTGTTGAAACATGGAAAAAAAAAAGTACAAATTCAGCTCTGAATATAGTTCAGTTCTGAATCAGTTGAGAAAAGCTACTACTGTGCTCTGTCATGTATATTTTAAAGATTGACTCTTTCACATGAATTCTGCTTTACTTACCCATAAATACATATGAAAATAAACTGATGATCTGAAGAAATTCACGATCCAATGCTCTGTTTCAATTGATTCTCAAGATATACAAATTCCCTTAAAATACCAAGAGTTAGCAATTTCTGAGTATTGTTTTCCACACCAGGAAACATCTGATTGGCTGTAATTAGGCAAGGCAGCAATACATGCCATCACTTAGCAAGCTGAACAGCAATTGACTTTCATGATCGTTTGGCAATCTTCAGGCATTAATAAGAAGCAACATCCTTTCTTTTGACATAATCTCTGTACAGTAAGTAGGGCACTTCTGATGAGCTTCGTTAAAGCTTGCAGAGCAAGAGGAAAGGCAAAGATGGTGCAGCGTAGTGGAGTGTAGCCTTGCAACATTGTATTCTGTGACAGTAGAGAGTTGCCAGGGGAAACAGCAAGCTGCAGATTCAAAACGTGTTTTGTAAGGGAAGCAACACGGGTAGTGGAATGGTGTCCTTTTTCTCTTTCTATGTGTGACTGCAGTATGTGCATGGAGACCATATTGAGTGTTCATATTACGCCTTCTGCACTGTTACGTCTGGAATGATTGTCCAGTTTTAAATTGGGTGCTCTATGAACCATTAGCAGAAGTTTGTTGGTAGCAAGCTAGTGCATGATATCCCTTGCAACAGCTTCATTTTCAAGTGCAGTGCACCCCACTTCATGGGTGTCATGACTCACATTTGGCAGCCTCTAGACAGAGCAAGAAGAGGATGACAGTCAACCAACCTTCCTTCCTGTTGGTTTTAGTTGTTGTTGGGGTTTTTTTATGCTCTCTGATTAGATCAGCTGTTTTTCTCCAAGAAATGCAATCAAATTTCTGAGATGAACTTCTTAATTAACAAAACCCTAAACTCCATTTTTTATGATGTACTACACTAAAGGCAGGATTTTCAAGCTAACTAGAAACAGAACTATTTTCACTGTGCTTTGTACCTTAATCAGGTACCTTTCTTAACAAAGTCCATATCACATACTAGGAATGCAACTGACAGATCTAAGTAGATCACTCAACAAAGAGAGATAATAACCACAGCTTTTCTTTCTGTCCCTTCCTTATGACATAACTGTACACAGGCAAAACAAATTCTTCCCTTGCACAGGTGAGCAAGCCAGAGAGCACAAGGTGATCTTGTCATTCCCCTCATAAGCCCTATATCTGTGTCACTCATTATGGCAGTTAGTGATATTATCTGAGCATGATACCTGCTTTCTCTGAGCATCCTGAGTAGTCATTCTGAAGAAAGCACCAATGAAACAGGAAGACTATAGCTGAGAATTTAAATAACATTTTTTCTTTTTTCAAATGAGGCAGCAGAAACCTTGCTGTCTGTAGATATGTACCACTTAACATAATACCATACATATCATACACTGGACAGGGCAGACTGGCATTGCCAAACAGCTGTCCAATACTTAATATGTGTAACTAACTCACTCAGTAAAACCTCTGGAAAAGAAGAAAAGAAAAAAAAAAAGAGGAAAAAGGAAAAAAAAGAAAAAGGGTAAAAAAAGAAGGAGAAAAGGGAGAAGAGAGGGAGAAAGAGACAAATAAGAGATAAAAAGAGAAGAAAAGAAAAAAGAGAAAAAAGAAAAAGAGAAAAAAAGGAAAAAAGGGGGGAAAAGGAAAAAAAAAGGGAACTCCTTCTCACTCCCCTCAAGGCTAAGTGAATAAACCCTTCCATTTATACCTAATGGACTGGCTGCTCCAACATACAGCAATCACCCCTGGATCACAAAAACAAAGTCTAGAGTTTTTTATACAAGCGTTTTTAATTTAGAGTTGCATTTGGGAACATCCCCACAGATATCCTTCCTTGTAATTAGCAACTCTCAACATAGCTTGTAGAATACAGCTGCAAACCTTGTGATTTTATCCTGTCTCTGAGGAAATTCATGAGGGAAATGTTTCTTCTCTTTATCTCACAGCCTAAGCCACCTAAGTCAGCCAACAATTCATCAGGTTATGGCTCCTGATGATGAGACATGCTCTTGTGTAGAAATTAGATTTATCAGATGCTGAACTGAGCTGATCTTTGCAATGAGAAATAGTTAATCCATTTTAATTAAATCAGCAAAGCTCCTAGTGAAAAACAGCTAGCATATTAGAGAGATAACTACAAAAGGAAGGATTTTTTAATGCCAAAAGTGCCCGTTTCAACTTTGTTATAGAAAGCAAGCCAGTTCAGCTAGGACCTCATGAGTGTTTATGGATCATCCCTAAGTTTGAGATGCTCTATGGACTTTTAATTACCGTACTCCTGTTTTAAATCCCTGTTTTTCAATAGATCTTGATGATCCTTTCCATTCAAAATGATTCTGTGATTCCATGTCTATGGAATTCCCCAACGCATGCCTTATCTAGCTTTTATATGCTGCTTTTATTCCAAGCTATTCAGAGATACTTCTATCTAAACACTATCTTTCATGCTGTCTTTGTGTTTTACCGACTGGGAAAGAGGCACAGTTCTACAGTGGTTTATGCAAAACAGTGAACAAGGTGAAACATACAGATGAGTGTTTGTTCTGTCCAGGAAATTAGCCTGTTTGAAACACACAGGCACAAATTGATACATTTCACAAACAAAAGAGATACTGAAATCAGAAATCAATCTGTCTGGGAAATAATGAGACAAAGCCAAAATGCCATTATTCAAAAAATGAAACTGACACATATGAAAATTAACATAACCTCCAAGACATCTGAATACAAGACCTACCTCTAAACATGGCATAAATGGTTTGTTAAATTGGAATCTGTGGGGAGACAGGGGAAAAAGCAGTTCAACTGAAGTACAAGATTTGTCAAGTTTCAACCATTTCGCCAATAGCACTAGCAAAGGAATAGAAATACAAATTATTTGTAGCAATTGAAATAACATGCATTGTTCAAACCTCTCAGATTCACTCAGATATTTTGAGAATGCTTTTAATTTCATAGCTTATCTTGGTATTGTATATTACACAAAGGCTTTCAGCCTTTAACTGAAATAAAGGGCTCACAATGTAAAAGAATTCAGAATAGTTCTACAAGAATTATTTCAGGGCTGGAAGTCAAGGCTCAAAAAGCCCTATCTTCCCTGTATCAACTAACTGGGTTAAGATGCCAATTGTTCTTGATCGGTAGGTACTATCACAGGAGAGAGGTTTCTGAAAGTAAATGCCTGAAGTACTTCAGAGGAAATTAAATTTATTGATTGTCTGGATTCAGCTTCTTCATGTTCTTCTAATCTAGAGGTAGAATAGTTAGCTAGCTAGGTACATATAAGGTTCTCTATCACCTGGAGTCTTTAAAAAGGTATTAGATGGGCTTTCCCAAAGAAATACCATTGGTCAGGCAAGACCACTGCTGCTTCAACTTCTGTGTCCCTGCTGTGCAGCAGTTATTGGTAGATCAGAAGTGCAGTGCTAAAATATAGCTCTAGGACAGAGAAACAATCTTAACATTCAACATGTAAAGAGAAAAGTTTAAAATTAAGGCACCTGGGCTAGCAGCAGGCTTGTAGATGGAGCAAGGCCAGCAGAGTCCTTTCCCAGGTGAAGCCACCCATCACAGCATCTGCTGATAGAAGTGCCTTTCCCCCTCCTCTGCCCTGTTAAATAGCAGAATATGGTGTCACACTTGCTTCATGGGAACAAGCTGTGACCTGTCTGTAACCTTAACTGTGTCTGTGTGTTACCAACAACAGCAGCAGCTGTTGTGGGACAAATGATGCTGGGGAGCTTGTGCTCAGGTAAATAGCATGGACACTTCTGGGCTTGAGCCCTCTCTCTCAGAAATTTATTGGAACAGCTGTAGCCCTGAAGTCTGTAACAATGCAAGTAATAGTAGGAACCAGCAAAAAAATACTTTTAAATTAAAACTTCTCTTGTGGCTGGTAAGATCAAGATAATGTTTTTTAGGGAAGTTCAATAGCAAGATTTAGAATACTCCAGGTTGTGTATCATGCTCATCTTTGAAAGTTTCCATTTATCTTTCTGCCTGTTTCGTTTGGGAAGACCTTTTTAACTGTTGATGTGAGTTTACAGGACACAATACCAACATCAAGCTAATTTCAGGAAAAAAAACCTTATTTCCCTCTTTAGAGTGGAAAATCTAGTATGTCTCTGGTAACATGTTTTTCCAAACAAAGGGAGCCTCTGAATATATCTATGGACAAAACTGAAGAGCAAGGAACTAGGTTTATGCTTATTTTGAAATTAATATAGGATTGGCCTTTAGTTCTTATTTAAGGATTAATGTCTACTAGCTGGGAATTGACACTGTCTGAGAGAACACCAGTGATGCTCCTCCTCATGACCTTCCAAACGTCTCAGATTGTTACAGATATATCAGCTCAATTTCCTGGATATCTTTTGGGCTATATGTGCTTTCTGTGCCCCAGATAACTGGAATTTTAGACAGAGGAAAACTGTAACTTGTTTCTTACACGCACAACGGATTTAAGTGGAGCTCATTGGGCAGTTCCAGTGAACTCAAACAGGGATGGCCCATTCTTCATCATCAGAAAAGCAATAACGGAGACGTTCCAGGGAAGAGGAACAGCTAGGCTTTTTTCTTAAAAAACAACCTCCTCCCCCCAAAAATACCCCAAACCACAAAACAAAAAGAAAGAACAGGAAGAAGTCTTGGCTTCCTGATGGTCTTTTTAATTATGAAGCTTGTTAGTGGCCCTATACTGGCCCCCAGCCATGCTGTGACGCAAGGTCAGACAAGATGCAGCCTGACTGGTCACTGATTAGTAGGAGCACAGCTCTGAATAATCAGTCTGCACCAAAAAAAAAAAATAACCTTGGGCAGTTGGAAAGTTTATCAATGTTCAAGTGTTTTATCTTGGAAGCTAACCTTATTTTCAATCAGGTATCATTCTCTGAAGAGCCTGAAACATCAATAGCTATGGTAATTGTCCTCTGTACTATCAGAATTCAGTTTTTAAATTTTTCCAGTGTTTTACAAATAGGCATAGGACTGAAAAAACTCCTCTTGTTGATAATACATTAAACCCTTAGCATGCATTAATGTATGCCATTTAAACATTTTAATAAATATTCAAGCATCTTTAGATGAACATGGTATTTGTTGAAAAGACCGACCACCTGTATATTTTTGGGAGTGACTATATCATGTTCAGCTGTGAGATGATCAAGCCAAAAAGCACTCTGAAAAACAGACGACATACAGTTAATAAAATCTACTTTTTTGTAAAGCTTCTTAAAGTGCACACAGAAAATGAAGCCACAGCAGAAAACCCCTTCTGGGTTCACTATGGAGGAGATTGGGAGAGTTCCCATGCAGCAGGGCTTCTGTATGGCAGACACATAAGATTACTTGGTGCAAATTGAAAACTCACTAAAGGAGATTAAAGAAAAACCTATTCATGTTTATTTTGACAAATCACAAGAGCCAGGTGGTACTGCTTGAGAGTTTCAGAGAAACTCAAGAATCAGCCAAAACTAACTGTGATGTGTAATCTCTGGTTTACAACTGCTTTGTGCCTGATGACTGGAAGGTAAACAGCATGGCAGATGCTTAATGAGGTGGGTTGGGGGTGGTTTGGGGGGAAGTTGACAAATTGCAAAATTTATGTCTGTGTTGGGTAAATCAGTAGATATTATTTAAAAGATGTAAGTAACTTGATACTTGAAGGAATATGATATACGTGCTACTGGGTGTTGTCTTTGGGCTTTGCTTTCTTAACAAAAAAGATTTTGACTGGGCAAAATGTATGTTGCTGTTCAAATGATGGAGAACTTTCATGTCTTCTAATGTTTACAGTCTTACTGCATAACTCGGTCACTCGGTCATTGTTTCTTCTGCATCAGCCATGATGGGCTGCTCTTTGCTACGTTTCAAAATACTAATTTATATGGATAGACCTTTGGTCTAACAGCTGGTTTTAGTAAAAAAAAAAAAAAAAAGTTTTCCTTATGTCTTCTATTTCTATACTGAATGAAACAAAATGTATCATCTTAAATTAAACCAGATTTTTGTGCTTAATTTTGTGTACTTCAATATATCGTCAAATACTCCATACATCACAATACAGGTGGAACAGTACTTTCAAATTTTACTTCAGCCTAAGTTCCTTGTATAGTAATTAGCTAAATGGAACATAAATAGATTACCTAGCACAGAGACTGAGAATAATCTGTTGTTCTGGGGACTAGTAGGAATGTAAAGCTGTTTATAGAAAGGACATACAAGGGCTTTTTGGAGTGATTTATATGACTTAGTGCAGCTATAAATTAATCTGCCATTTTGCCATAAACGATTTTTTAAAAGAAAATTTCTGATTTTTGTATTTTGCTTTTGTGTAGTGTAAGTTACTACTTGTACAGCATGAAGTTCCTACTTACCCTGCTTAATTTTTTGTTTTGAATATTTCTATTCAGATATCAACATTCCAGAGATATGGTCTCATAGGAGAAATAACATGGCTACTTTCTGACAGTATAATACCATTTCTTCCTCTAAACCTTCCCCCCGTACTCCTATTATATCATGATGCTAGATACGGTTATTTCTCTGAGGAAAGGAAAATTATACTGTTATTGCTTCTTTTAATAACTGTGTACATTCCAGAAACTTCCAGTCATCAAGTGCTTAATAACACCTTATCCATCAACAAACCTACTTTATTCTTCTTAAACTCTTTACAGACAAGATTTTTTCCATTGTTTATTACTGTAAACAAGTTGTGATTGAAAAAGTTTGTAATATTTTAGTAAAATATACAATGTAAATTGTTTCAGAAGACATCCTACTGGAAGCAATGGCTCTAATGTGGTGTTCCATGCCATGTATGTCACTTCAGCCACAGATTCAGACTCAAACAAATTTTATGTGCTAAATGCATATCTTTAAAAAAAGATTTGCACCAAAAAAGTAATTATTTTCTCCGAGCTGTCTGCCTAATCAGCCATGCTGCTTAAGACCACAACCCTCAGTATCGGTACTACCCTATATTAAAAGCTTTTTTTCTTGAAATTTGTTGAAAAATATTTCAGAGAAGCTCTAGTTAGACATCCTCAAGATGAACTTCATGATACTTTTTCATGTGTCTGTCCCTGGAGGTAATGTTTTCCGACATAACAAGCAGGAGTATCCCAGCACTGTTTTTATCTTTCTGTTCAGTCTGGCAACTACACCACAAATATTGTCAACAGTGTTAGGTCATTCTGATGGAGAAACAAAGTGTTTTCTGAACTGAAAATTAACCTTGCTTACTTAAGAGCAGAGCCAGCAATACTAAGACAAGCATATGAGTTGAGCAAATGTTTTTGATTAAACTTGAACACTGCCTGTCTACCAGATAAAAATCTCAATATACGTAACTTGGCTGGGCATCACAGCTCTGCGTGTGTGCTTCTTTGCTTCCTGGAGGAGAGGTAAGAATTTAGTGTTCCTGTTGTTTTGATTTGGAAGATAGGACTGCTCTACAGCTTTTCCCGAACAGTAGCTGAAAATTATGACGCTTGGATTAGTTGCTAAACTGTAATTAATAGAAATCAAGTGCATAAGATGGCTGGATAATGACTTGTAGATGCTCTCCTATAATCTATCAATATATTTCTGTATCAGCAAAATGTATAGATAGCCTTTATGTCTTTTCTTGGTTTCTTGGGGTTTGGAGTTTTTTGTTAATTTTTGATAAAAAAAACAAAAACGTTTGTGGTGGTGATGTTGTGTTGTGTTTTTTGGTTTTTGGTTTTTTACAGGCCTTTCTCAGCTTGTGTAAGGAAGGTTGTTTGGCAAAAGAGAGATTGGTTATATATACAAGCCTCTTCATTATTGTCTATTGTCTCGGCTTTTTTTAGTAAAGAAAACTTTTCAGGTCTTCAATTTTTCAAATTAAATACTTCCAGTGTGATCCAAGTGTATCCAACATAACTAATTCCTTGAATAGACAGAGGGATTAAAAAAGAAACCATGGTCTGAGGCGTGAACAGCCCCATTCATTGCAATACGCTTACCTCATGTAAATAGTATTTTAAAATATCAGCGCTCTTAACTATTTTGTAACAGAACACATGCAGGAACAGACAGGAGGTACTGTATGGAGACTTGTGCAGTGTGCTCTAAGAACTGCTCCTTTGAGAGAGGCTTTTAGCAACACAGAGTAAGAAAATCTTAAGGAGAAATCTTTTATAATTTTTTATTTTTAACTAAGAAGTGACTTTCAAAATTTGCAAACTGTTGGCAGTGTATCACTTATTTTTGATAGGCAGCAAAAGCAAGCTGGGCACACGTTCCCCATGTACCTTCTCAGGAGTGTGGGCAGTCAGGGTACCAGGCATCACAGGAGGTACTGTGCCTGCTCCCAGCTCTGCAAAGGGAACTTGGTGACTTCCCACCTCCTGTGTCACCTGAAGGGAGCCGCCAGTCCTGGCTGGCTGAAAATCCTGCACCAGCTACCACTTCCCACCCTGCTGGGTAAGGACCTAAAGTTGCAAAGGAGACATGCAAAATGAGATGCGAATAATAATGCTGAGTGATCTGAGACCTGAAACTGGCTTAGCCAGACCAAAACAAGAGGGAGTCCATCACTGTACTGACAGCTTCATTCTCCACCTCAATTGCTTTTCCTGTCCAATACCTTTCAGAGCCAAATTGAGCCTGGCTGATGATCTAGAACAACTACACCCTCGCTATCTTGGGAGAAATACAATATTGCTTCCCTTAGTTATGTGCTGGGTGGCATGTCAATATATTCAAGGCTATAGGTATGCACTGAAGGCAAAGTGGGAATTCTGCAGCTCCTTCTATTTAGGTAATTCAGAACAAAGGAATTTGTTTAATCTTTGCTTTGAACTTCTCTACCCTTCATAAATTTGCGTCTTTCTGACTAGGGAGCTACATTTTAAAGTCCGTAGCTGGTAGCTCTTCAAATAACATCTGGTAGTCTGTGATGGGTGTTCTTGTTCTGAATAAATCAGCAGTGTAATTATTAATATTAGGGTTGTTGCTTATTTCTAGTATTTATAATTTGATGTGCCTTAAATTTTCTATTGTGATTTCTACTTCTTAACTTAGTTTTATCTGTATCATTTCAGGGAGTATTGTTTCCAAAAGACAAACACCCGTAACAGAGTACGGATGCTAACAATCCTTCTATACACGTAAAATTGACCTTTTTCTGTTAAAAAAACCCTCCAAACAACAATAGAACCTCAAACACCCAAGAATCAAAAACCATACTGCCACCACCCCCAGCCCCAAAACAATGAAAAAGCTCAGCACGAATAAAACCCCCTAACTTTACAAACTGCTCTGTAATTTGGTTTATACAGAAAATGGAAACATCATAACTACTGGTATAGAGATGTTCACTCCTACATGATCTTTACACGTCAGCCATGTACATATCATGACAAAACCATAGACAGTCCTTGCGCTCTCGCTGTTGCTCTTGGGTGTCTTCTTTCTCATTTGTCCCAGCAAATTTACAGGCTGTTACTTTAGAAGTTGCCATTCCCTTAGTCAGTACGTGTTGGCTACCTGAGCAGAGCAACAAAGATCTCTGCAGCCAGTTAAACCAAGGACGTTTAAAGCAAGGGTCAGGCTTGGCTGGACTGTAAAGGATGAAAAAGGCAAATCCAGCCCAATGTAACCAACTACATATAAAAGAAAATACGCAGTGTGATACTTCAAGTTACTTACTGCAACTGCCAAGCAGTAATGCCAGAACAATCTTATTGCTTCACAAGCACAGTCTAATGCATCGTGCAAAGCCTGGCTTAGATCTGGCGTGATTTACCTCTGGCTTCACCTCCATCACTAGCTAAATATGGGTATTTGCTGTGTTCTGTGCAGTGCAATGTGTGAGTTTGGGTTTTTTGGATATTGTGCTATATATGGCACAGTGACGTCAATCTTGTGCAATATAGAAACCACTGTACTGATGTACTTGCACACAGGCATCTTAAAACTGATTTTACCTTTGTATTTTCTACTGTTGTGACTTCTGCTAGTGCTATATAATCAAAAGGATTTTGATGCAAGGTCTTTTACTTTTTAAATTCATTCATGGGTTTTGATCAGATGTTTAAAAACAATTGATTTATGAAAAAGAGAGCTTTTACAACTTTGTTTTAATACACACTTAATAGTCAGTTTTAATATATTTAACATGTAAAGCATTAGTTTTGTATCATCCTAACTTAGCAGAAAGCACTATTCTACATCAGGTTTCATATTTTACAGAAACCTAAGGATACTCAATTAACAGCATTACCTTTATTAGCTACACTTAGCAGTTCATTAAAAGACATAATTTGACAAGTCTTATTGTCCAGATAAACTTTTAATAAAATTTATATTATTTACATGATGTATGATTTTATATAAATAAATACAACTTATTTTGGGTTTTATTTATCACAACTTATTGTATTAATTTTATATAAAGAATTCACAATTCTTTTAAATGAGTTTTGTATCAGCTTTTCCACTCATTTTCCCTGGATTGATGTCAGACTGCCAGACCTGTTATTGCCTGAACCGGGTTTTTCCTGTCCTGTAAATGCTGGATTCATTTTTCTTACTGTCTTCTTGGGGTTCTGTAACATTCCAAGACAAATTCTCAGCCTTTCAGATCCTGATTATTCTCTGCTCTGTCAGGATACTAACTGGAAATTACTGTCAACAACAGTAATGCGAAAGTTGGATGCTTCCCTTCCATCAGCAGTGCAAAGTGACGTAGAAGGTCCATGCTCCTTTCCCTGCTGGTGAAAATAATCTTTTCCTTAATGCTCCTTTCTCCTTTTCTTCTGCTGCCATCAATATCAGCTTCCATAAGTGCAGAAATGAGTCACTGCCCCTGTCCTTACCTCTTTATACTAACACTGAAAACAGAAGTTGCTCTGGATATTCTAGGAACCAGGTATTGGTCCACACATCCAAACATTTAGTAAACACTTCAGGGAAGGAAACACAGTGGCTGCTGTTCTTGGAAATCAGAAGGTATTATGAAAGTGGCATTTTTTGGTGTAGCATGCAAACATTTTTTGTCTCTGAGGTAAAACGAGACAGCAAAAAATGTATGCGCTGGATAACTTTGTAGTTTATTGTCTCTCTTCAGACACACTCTCACAATGTCCCTAATAACTCTACTTTGAAGACAAAGTAGAGATTACTCTAATGCTCCACTCTGTGAACTGCTCATCTTTGGTATACTCTTGAACAATATGTACCCACCTGTGTCTTTTTGAAGGGGATCAGATCCTGGAATGGCATATTAGCTCTGAAGACTGACTGTCAGAATATCTGTGTGAAACGTACTGAGTACATGTACTTTGATAAAGTGAAAAATAAAAATATTGGAGGAAGTGACTGCAGTTCAATTAGATTGTAGTAATCATTTGTTGTGACTGGAGAGGCACAAATTCGTCTGCAGAAATTTTGTTGCAATGCTACTTTGATGTTGAAATTGACACTACCTCCATCTATCTATAATGGCTTAAAGTTTTGGTGAATATGTCTAGCTAGCCCTTAACTCTCTGCCTTTCATTAACTAGTCATCCAATGAATATAATTCTGGCCTCTTAACCAAGTGGCCAAAGAAAATGGAGCAAGGATTTTATCTCCATTGTAATTGAAAACTATACGGCTACATTTCCAAAACTATTAAAAAGGAAAGATGACAAAAACCTGTGAGTGTTGGTCTGCAGTGGAAATGACAACAAGCTACAGGATTGCCTAAGTGTTGGTATGTCATGGTGTTTACATCACTTGCTGACGAAGTGTAACGATAATGATCAGGGATGCATATGGAATCATGGAGTGCCTGCAAAACTGGTTTATGAACTAGAAATGCTAGGCTTTGTAAATAAAGTCCCATTAATAAAATGTCAAGAGGTAGCAGGATTATATTGTAAAATATGTGAAATCCTGATTAGTTTTGACACACCACCAGATTAACTAAGCATATAATGGCAGAATCTATACTGGAAGGACTGCAGAAGTGAAGTTAAATGTCAGAAATACACAGAATAGTAGCGTTTTTTCCTTTCTACATGCTGTGAGATTTCAATTCCCTTTACCATTTGTGTTCTTTACATAAGTGCTGGATAATTTTTAAAGGTTGGAGAAGGCATACACATATGCTGATGATTTTAAAATTTAGTAGTTTGTCCAATTAGACTGAGACTTTAGCAACAGAGCAAGTCTTGAAACAAAGTAAGATTGCTACTAATAATATACTTTGGCTAGTCGTGTTGGTATTATTTAGAGCCTTGTGCTCACACAGTCACTCTCCAAACTCTCTATGGTCCTGCTTTTGTGAAATCATACTTCCAATTTTTGATATCACTCTTTGTGTCAGTTGTTTTAATTACTGTCAAGATAGCTTTCATATATAAGGACCAAATGTTACTTGTTACTCATTGGGATCCTGCTTAAAGTGGAGTGACAGTCCTTCTGATCAAAT
This sequence comes from Laterallus jamaicensis coturniculus, assembly GCA_022605575.1. Lineage (NCBI taxonomy): Eukaryota > Metazoa > Chordata > Aves > Gruiformes > Rallidae > Laterallus > Laterallus jamaicensis. Next base: position 65,629,551 of record JAKCOX010000001.1, read on the forward strand.
TGACAAGATTGAGACCCAAAGTAAATAACAGATTTCTGCTTTTCTGACAAGATCAAGTAGTACAAAACATTTATTTCAATATGCCACATAATCAGGTTGCAGAGGCAGACACTCTCAGCATGTATAAGAAAGGATTAGACAAATTCATGGACAACAGGTCAATAAAAAATATCAGGAAGATGCAAAGCTGTGCCATTGAACTTCCCTAATACAACAACTGACAGTAATGGAGGAGTAGATGACTGAAAGGTAGGAGTGGATCACTGGAAGCAGCCGGGTTCAGGTGTCGTCCTCAAGCACCATCTCCTACTGCTATTAGAGTATTAGGATAGACGAATCATTGACCTGACCCAGAAGGGCAATTGCTATGTCCTTATTTATTTAAACTCAAATAAGGATGTTTGAAATGGATAAGGGATGTTAAAATAAAATTAGCATAGAAAAAAGCCAAATGTTATTTTGGTGACAGAGAAGATAAAGGAAAATTTCTTACAGTGGACACTCAACTACTATGTTTTTTGCAAGGACAGATAAATAATAGATAGTGACAGAGTAATTAGAAATACATAAATGGGAAGAAGAAAATTCAATAAAATTTTGAGAAGAAAATATCAACTTGCCATAGAGCAAAGAGAGAAACATGAGATATAACTATTGAGATTAGTAACCTCAGTACACAAGAAATTAGTATAGAAATTAACAACCAGGACACCATGACAGTATGACTTCAGACTTCTGTGCTGCTATTAATCTTAAGTGAACAGATGATCTAGATTAATCAACAGATAATGTGGAACAGGTCATCTTAAAAATTTCCTGGTCGACTTCACGTGTTAGGTATTGGGTTCAAAGATACAACAAAATAGCAGAATCCAGTGCTTCAAAGCCAGAACTGTTGAGGATCTTATTTTCCAATAACTTCTATACTATTGGTACTCAACATTTCCTTAACTTAATCATTCATGCGAAGCCAAATGTTCTAACACACTGGGCTACTAAAACACTGATTCATTTTAAGTATCTGAGTAATCACACAAAGTTTGATTCATTCAGCTGCATTTAAAATTAGTAATATTTCACCCATTAATTTTACTTTAAGTGTAGTTCTGGATACTTCAATAAACAGAGCGATGAGGATTAGCAGAAGAGGATTTGAAGAGCAGGGATTATTTATGAACTAGGAAGTCTGTTGTGATGAAAGGCTGAATGAACCAGACAGATCCAAATTCTGCTCTTAGTTACACTGCTATAAATCCCGAACAATTCTGCTGATGTAACTGGGCTCTGGGGTGAGAGACAGAAAAATATGTGTTTCAGTACTAAGAGCTAAAAGAAGACTCAGGTTAACACAGGATATAACTGGACAAAGTCACTGAGTGTTTTTGCTCTTATAAGCAAACACTTTTTTCTCCTTCCAAGTTTGCTCCGATACAAAAACTTTAGTCAAATTACATATCCAACCAGCGGACTTCCAAACAATAAAACATATGTGCATACGTCTACAGCTCACCTCCACCCTTTGGAAAGAAATCATATAGCTTTTACATGCAAAGGATGCATGCAAATGCCAAACACCTCCATGCTCACCCCTCTTCGCCCCCAAAATTTGATGGCAAACAGTATGAGAAGGAAAGCTGCAAAGTACTCGATGAATTTCTTCAGTCTTAGCAGTTTTCCTGACAGTTCCATGCGTCAGGTTTGCCTGCTCTTGGATAAGAATTAAGACTATGCAGAAAGTTAGTGTGGTTATCCTGGGTTTATAATGCTGCAATCAAAAGCTTTCTAGAGTTTGAGAAACCTACGAAATCTGCTGTGACAAGAACTCAGAAACTTTAGGCAGAGCTATAAAGGAATGTATAGGATTTAGGGCAAATAGTAAGGCTGAGTGCCAACTCTTTGGAAACAGAACAGGTGAGATGAATATTAGTGCTACGTTTGTTTTGTTGTAGATTGGTCTGGTAGATCTGCCTCAAGTTAGCTTGAGATTTTAATTTCACATACTGGTCAGTCTATTTCTTTCAAACTGATTTTTAGTCAGTGAGTAAGTCTTGCTGCAGCATTTTTCATTCATTGGAGAAACTCTGCAGATGAAATATGGTCTGTAGCTTCACCTTCTGTTCCTAATGTGATTTAAAGTAATTATTTTAACATGAAGTGGTAGCTCCACAGTGAGTCGAGGAGCTAAAATACCATTTTAGGCATCTGAAATTGTAGAATCAGAATACCTTGAGTTGGAATGGACCCATAAGGATCATTGAGTCCAATTCCCTGTTCCTTGCAGGACTGCCTAAAACTAAATCATGTGACTAAAAGCATCATCCAGAGGTGTAAGTCAGAAAAAATGCCTTTGGTGCTAATGACTTCAGATAAAAATCTCAGGTAGATCAAAAAACCCCAGGCATCTCTCTGCACAAGTTTCCTGAAGAGTTCAGTCTGCTGACTATGCTCAGAACATGCCTCAGTCTAGCACTGAATTCAGTTAAAACCATGTGATGACCGTGATAGCCTTCCCCACACTAGAGGAGAAACTAGATGAGGATCGCAGGACTCTTTCATTGCCAGCTGCTTGCTCAGATTATGAGGCTGGAGTCAGGCTTTAATGCCAGACCCATTGCTTTTGTGTTCTGGCTGCAACACAGTGCGCTTCAGAAGAAGTAGCAGGCTACCTTATAGTCTGGGCATGAAGGTGTTCTCCTGAAATGTGGGATCTGTGAGTAAGAACCACAAAGAGCAAGATCCAGCCAGAATCCAGCTATCTAACTGCTGCTTACTACACAGAGATTGGGCTGCTGCTGTGTGCTCCAGGAATCAGACTGCTGTTGTCATACAACCATTTTAACTGGTGTCACCAAAATTTAGTACTCAGAATACAGAGACCACTGGTGTCACAGAGAGATTATATTTACAGATGTCATTCCATAATCTAAAAAGATGTGAGTATATGAACCATATTTACCACTGAGCGAAAAAACCCCATTTTGCCATACTCTGGTTCTCTAAGCTTGGTGAGTTTCTACTCCTGCAGTCTTACAGCTCATGAAGCAATTTCATGTATCCATCTGAGGAAGACCTCTGACTGACATTCAGAGACGTACCTGCACCTTCAAAGATCTCTTACACTATGGGTAAGCCTTTTGTTTTGTGGACTCAAGTGACTGGCTCCTGATGCTAGGGAGCAAGGGCAGAATGAGTGTTATCTTTATACGAAATGTTTGCTTCTGTAGAGGGAGTGGGACTAACTTACCTTTGCTGTCCCCAAACCACGTGATAGAAAAGGAAAGAACTGTCAGCATTTACGATATTCAAGAGGAACAAAGCAGAACTTGACATGTCACTCTTCCATATGAGCCACTTCTGTGTCCTTGGTCTTGTGCTGCTGATACGAAAGCCCTGGCTTTTTGATTTAGCTTAAATATTAGGTGTGACTTTCTCGTAATTTCTTTTACATTTCTTAAAAAAAAAAGTTCTTACTATGGCTTATTATTTTACAGCTCAAATGGGAACCTTTTATGTCCTTAGCAATGTTGATCCTGCTTCTGCTATAATATAAAAAACCCCAATCCAGCTGAGTGCTCCTCATAGGGTTTTGCTGGAGTTTTAAAAGTCTCAGGTTAGACTGTGCTTTACTTTGAGGTTTTGTCATTGTTGTTAATAAAAGATAGTTAACCAAGAAAATAATCCTACAAAACCACAGCCCTAGATTGACTTTTCAGAGGATCTGGTCCTATAAATTATTAACAATTGAAATTTTTGTAAAATAAGGACTCTTAGCATGTTCTTAATTATCATTAAATGCAAAAATAGTACAGCTAATGTCGTTGTGCTATATGAAACTATAAATATCCGGTGAATTATTATGTAAATAAATCGGCAGAATGGTACCAAAAAAACCCAAGTGAATATTTTATGAATAACACTAAAAGCCTGACCTCTGTGAAATCAGTGAGAGTTTTACCATTCAATGTGAGATGCTTTCACTGAAGCAGAATATCTTGTTGTTATTTATTTAGTATTTATTATTTATTTATAGTATAGTGCTATTCTGAGGCTTGGTAGTTTATTCATAGAAGAGTTGTGAGTCCCAAAACCAATTGAAAAGTTTACAGAAATGAGCATTGGTTGCATTTTGTCTTGTTATTCATTATATATGAAGCCTTTCTTGTTAGCAATGTCATGTATCGACTACGACGACAAAAACAATACTGTGACTCAGCGAATGATACCATATTTCATGTAAGCAAGCACAGAAAAAGCTATCCAAAAGCTGAAATTTGTTTGCATAAATTACTTGGTGAATAATTAAGACTTACAAGAGCATTAAAGCAAAATCTGGATCATTGCAAAAGATGGCAAAGAAAAAAAGCAGCCAAGGACAAGATAAATTAGCCTATGCAGAGCACTGTAGTGACAAACTGAGCTGCCACTGGTCTTCAAGCTACGTCCCATCAAGCTAGCTTGGGAGCTTCTCCAAATTGCTGCTGTCTTGTCTTCAAGAATTCAAACCATTCTAATCCTCAAAACATGTCATTTTAATGATAGATACTGACTCCAGTGGTTTCCAAATGCCTGTCACTCCTTACTGCGCATTTAAAACTTATTTTTAATTAACATGTTTAATCATAATAATAACAGAGACGAGCAATGTTTTACACATTTTTGCAAACATAGAAAAAGAATAACTAAACCAGGGTCTGTGAGTTATTTTTTTCTCTGTGGTACTCTTGTTTGAAACATGCAAAGAAAGATCAGGTTTAACCTGCCGCTAGCAATTTCCCTGTTGCTCCTTTCTCCCTCTGCCTAGGTTTCCCTATGGCTGGATAGCAGTAGTATAAACTAGCTTCAAAAGGAAGTACCAGGATGTCCTGCTGGGTTTTCTACATGGAACTGCTGTTCAACCAAATAAATCAAATGCAATCTAATATATCCAAACACATTTGAAATATTGAGCCATATTTCCATGTTATTGGATAGAAACACTGCCATTTGCTGCTTTGGATTGAACTTAATTTAAAATAGGAAGCAACATCGGCAGAAAATGAAGACTCTTGCTGGGTGCTACAGAGAGCACTACACCCATCAGTTTCTGCCACTGGATATCACCAGGTTTAACAGAAAGCAAATGCAGATAGAAAACATTAATATCTAGAACCATGTAAAGTAGAGTTAGAAAATAAACTATGTGAATGATGCCTCCTTAAAAGGAACACGAAGCCAGAACATACTAACTCTTTTCTCTTACATTACTTAACTTTTCCTTTCATGGAATGTAAGCTTAACACAGCCTTAGGTCAGGATAAAAATATTAAAGACTACATCTTCTGTTGGGTGTCTGCTTCCACTTGAGAAGGTCTCTTTGCCAGGAACAAATGCTGACAATTTGATCTGCTTTGGGATCTACTCAAGACTCTGCTTGCCCAGCTTTCACTCTGAATTGTAATGGTCTGGATGACCAAGTTATACTGCAAAAGTGGTGATTTATGTTTGAGCTATAGTTTTTAGTTGAGACTTTTTTTCTTTTCTGCAAAATCATAGTAGCTTCTTTTACCAAACAAGGTTTTGAATGAACAAGTTTTGTGTATTACTGGGAAAAAAATCACCCAACAGGGCTTTTTTCTTTTAATTACCCTAAAGGTGCAATGTTTGACTGGCTCCATTTGAGCCTTAGTTGATACTGAGTGAACTTGCTGATCTACTGCAATACATACTGTTAAAAGTCAGCAAGTAGCCTGGCTCTACAATGCTTCTGTTCCTTTGTAAGGAGATTATGAAAGTATTTCTCTATCTCACAAAGGCTTCATAAAAATCATCAGAGTGGAAATAGTGTAAATTATGGCAGAGATGATAGACAACAACTTGGACAAAAATAGAGGACAAAACAATCTATTTCTGTGATTGCTCCAAAGGGCTTCAGTGAATTATATTCAGAAACAGGTTTAACTTAATTTCATTGTTTTCAAAGCCTCGCTGAGGATTTATGTGGCTCACAGTACTTGCTTCAAGTGGCCCTGTCCACCCAAGTAGCGAGAAGGTTTTAGTCATGCAAGCATCTTTTTTATTTTCCCAGTCTAAAACAGTCAGTACCTCCATATACATATTATTTTAAAAGGACAGAAAGGTTCATATGTACTTCAGGATTTTCTAAAAGTAAACTTTTGAAAAACTTGAAATCATTATAAAATGCTTCCAAGATTTGTGTTTGTTTTTTCAAACACTGGTGAGGGTCTGTATATGTTATAGAAATATAAGTAATGTAATAAAATGGGGGAAAAAACCTTAACCCAAATGCATTGAAAATTACACATTTTTCCATGGCAAGTTTGTTCAGCTGTTGTCAATAAGGTCACTATTTAACTATTTTCTAGACAGTTTATCTTATGAAAAGGTTTTATTTTGTTTTTTAAAGGACATAGTTCAACTTTGGCTTGGCTTTTGCAGTGGAGTACAGCAAATCCTTTTTCTACAAACAAAATGTTCTAATTTACAGCCCTCGATAAGATCCCCAGGCTTGCTTAAATTGTTCAAAGTGTTAGAGGTGTAAACTATGCCAAAAACTATACTAGAATAAATATTGCATATATTTTCAATTTGTGGGTGAATGTAATGCAAAGCAATTTTGGTTTTTAGGCACACTGCAATCGGGCTCTGTGCAGGCTTCCCACACACATTGCTACCAAAGCACTTCATCCTGACAGTTAACACCAGATGATATTCCACTGTGGAATTACCTTATGAGCAACAACTGCCAACTCGGTCTGTGAGTTTTGGAATTTCTGAACCCTATAGAACCCGATGACTTGTTTTTTTGGTTTGTTTTCTTTAGCACCATGCTTTTTACACATAAATGAATATCTGCCCACTGTGAAGGATTTCTACTGCATACTTAGCTTTGCCTCTTAGAAAACCAATTTTCCTCAACTTACTTTCATTGAAAGTCATGGGCCACCTTCATTCTAAATGAAGCTACTGGAGTTTTTGGGGTTTTCCCCAGCTTCTATTAATATAACAAACTTGTGTTTATTGAGAATGTGAATATGTAAATTGGTCTTCAGCCCCTCTGTAAAATTTCATAGAGCTTAAGAAAATGGTTAACTGTATAAATTGACTCACTTGACTATTTAAAAAAGATACACTCAGTACTTTGAAATGGGAATGGCCCAAAAAGTGTCTCAGATGGACAAAAAGTATTCTTTCTCCAGCAGTACTGGAAAGGAAAAGCAGGAGGTTGTGGGGAGAATATATTGGCTCATTATATTAAATTTATATTGGCTCATTTGGTATTAGGCACTAGACATTTTCCAGTTTTGTTCCGCAGTGGTCAGATGAAAAAATCATAGAAGATGGAGAAAACAGGCAAAGTGAGGGTAGGCTGCTTTGGAAAGACACTGAAGACCAATAAACCCTTCATTTTATTCAACCGCGCGCTCTATCATTCGTGCTATGAGAGCTCAGCATCACATGTGGCTGTGGAGCATTTGTCATAGCAACCAAACAAACTTGTGCATGCCTAACAAGGCAAAGTGTTGTCCAGTCATACTACCTTCAGCCTCTCGTTGTCAAAAGAGATTCGTAATAAAGACAGGTCTATCCACACATATTTCAGAGAGAAACTTTAGAAAGTCACTAATAGTGCATACATGTAGAAATACTTTACTTGTTTTGGAAATGTAACCTGTATGCCTGTAGATTTAGAGAAAGACATTGAATTAATGGTGCTAGAAAGCCTACTTACCGCCTACACGAGTAAAACCAAAAATGCAGAAAAACATATCCAGCTGAAGCAGCCCAGAGAATCTTCATTTTATTTGATAGGCTGAGTATTTTTTTGTGATCCTAGGGCCCTGTATATTGAATTCAGAGTCAAATTAAACTCCTTGGGGATTAAGGGAGTTTTCAGAAACAAATCCTGGTACAAGATACTGCCAAGGGCGTACTGACTTTTTGATGGGCATTCAAATAAAATTTAGGTTCATGATCCTCTTTAAAATGTAGCAGCTATAGAACCCATCCATTTAGTTCATCTGCCATAGGTGTAGCTTTTCCACCCTCCTTTGGCTGGTCTCTCTATGAGAACCTTTTTGCTTTTCAGTCTTATCCCAGAGTTGCAATAGCATCATTCTCATACAGCTCAAGGTTAGACCACAGCACCTGCCCTCTGCACTTAATTGGCATGCCTGCTGGCTGCTGCTCTTTCTGTCTGGTTTTGGGAGATAGGAGAGAGGTGCTTGTGGCAATTTGACAGTCTTATTGTTCATTGTTGCTCAAATATGGTCTGTTTCTAACATTATTTTTAGAAATTTGATTACATACATATTTACACTAGACAATAAACTAATAGAATCTCAGAATCACAGAATCATAGGGTCACTTAGTTGGAAAAGACCTTTGAGATCATCAAGTCCAACCATACCTGTCCTCTACTAAACCATATCCATGAGCACTTCATCTACTCGTCTTTTAAATACATCCAGGGTCAGTGACTCAACCATCTTCCTGGGCAGCCTGTTCCAATGCCCAATAACACTTTTGGAGAAGAACTTTTTCCTAATGTTTAATCTGAACCTGCCCTGGTGCAACTTGAGCCCATTCCCCGTCATCCCATCATGTGTCACTTGGGTGAAGAGACCAACACCCATGTGTCTACAACCTCTTTTCAGGTAACTCTAGGTGGTGATAAGGTCTCCCCTCAGCCTCCTTTTCTCCAGGCTGAATACCCCCAGTTCCCTCAGCCACTCCTCATAAGGTTTGCTCTCCAGCCCCTTCACCAGCCTGGTTGCCCTTCTCTGGTCATGCTCCAGGGCCCCAATGTCCTGGTAGTGAGGGGCCCAAAACTGAACACAGCATACTGGTTTTATTCCGTCTGCAAACACCTTGCTTAAATGTATTTGATAGACTTTTCTGAATAGTTCCCCAGTAAGAGAGATGATATTCACCCAGCCCAAGTTCCACCGCTCTGGTTCATTCTCAGGTTTTGCCCCTGTTTGTCTAAACCTGTTCATCAGGTTCACCACAACACTGAGCCCAACCTTTTCAGCCCAACAGTTATGTCATTATCATTAACGGCAGTCCTATGTTTGCTGAAGTGTGACCGATCTCGAATTCATCTTCCTTCCTTGTTGTTAAATTTAACTGAGTGAGTTTATTTGCAAAATAAACACCTCATAAACCCAGTCAACTTTGCTGCTTCGTCACTGCTTTGTTGACATACTTTAATATAAGAAATTCCTGCGTGCAATGTCCATACTTGTGTGGACAGTTGGCCACCAGCATCTATCCCCTGTGCATCCTCTTTGGAGCAGCAAGAGAAACAAAGTGAAATGGCAGACATTCTTCTCACTTTCTTGAACACTCCTGTACTCATTACAAGTCTGTGAAATTCCATCTTTACTCTGCCTCATTCTTGTCCTATCTTCAATCACAAACACTGATGGGAGACACAGAAAAATTGTGCCGCTCACACATTCACCACAAGTAGATACAGTAAGATAAGTGTTCAATTATCCGGAGAAAATCTTCCTGATGCACCTTGTTAAAGGCACCAAAGGGAAGCAGCAGACATCTTAGCTGAGCAGACAGTGATGCCTTAAATGGCCGTCAGAAAAGGAAGAGTGGACTGGGAGAATATTGATTATGTGGCAATTTAGGAAGCAGGAGGACTGATGTACTGTTCATGTTGACATAGTTCAGCAATCTTTTCTACACAGTGTGACAGTCATGCTAATCTTTTGTGAGAGCCTGACAGGCTTATACACCACAGCCTGGCTTCCCACGTTAAAAAACATACATAAACATCCCCTTTGAAATAATGTTTAGATACAGAGTTGCTGTTTTGGGGGTGCATCATATCTATCCATCCTTCCTTTGGTAAATAAGGTAACATTCAAAGACAACAACTTGCCAACGGGAAGGTAACAAAGTATTCCTGTGGCAATTTCCACATTAGACTATCAAGATAAAACAGCATTGTCATATGTATATGAAAGAAATTAAAAGTATTGTTTAAGTGGAAGAGGTGTTTTTTTTCATTCACCACTCAAGGTAAAAAGGTTCCACATGGGGGAAAAAAGAAGAAAAAAAAGAAAAACAAAGAAAAAGGTTTTTCTGTGCTGATTTGATTATGTGTGGCAAGAGAATCCGATTTTTCCTTTGGATGGAGTGAAAAAGCAATGCAATTCAAGTACAGACAAAAAATGAACAGAGGAAAAAGCGCTGAAAAAGAGTGATGCACTACAGGAATCCTGTTGTAATTACAGGGGAAACTCCTTTACTCACTATTAAGCATTTTGTTTTAGGACAGTGGATGAAACATAATTTAGCTGCAATGAGATTCAGTATGTAAATTCCTCAGGGCAAAGATCCTGTGGGTTTCATGCGCCAACCCCCACTGGGGTTTCTGGGTTCTAGTATGATACAAATATTACTGCTGCTAGTACTACTTCCGTGGTAGTAAGTGCTACAAAAACATTTATAAGAAGCAGAAGACTGATACAATTTTTTCTGAAAAGAAAAACCAGAATTTTAAAATAGCATTGAGTATGCTGGGATTACAGCATGTGGCAGGTTACAATTCCTCCCTCCTTTGGACCATTGCCGAATTAAGTTTAGAATGGCAGGTAAGAGTGCTGGCAAATACTTTTGACCCTGTTCCCATGAGAGCTACATCATCTATTTTTTTTTTAATGGAAAGAAGTTAAATGATGGCTTGCAGAGATCTATTCAGCACAAGATAACATGATATGTCTGGCATAGATGGCACAACCATTTCACTAAGCCTTGCAGCAGGCAGCCTTGTGAGTGTGAGGGAAAAAGTTGCTCCAGCTATGGAACTGTATGGATCTGTGCTCTCCACATGGCATCGCTCTGCTTCACTTTTCAGCATCTCCAAGTGGTTCAGCTTTGCAGCCTGTCATTGATCACCCATGCCACAAGTGATAGAGCATAGACCCTATGAGTCACAAAATTGAATAAGTTTCTGACCTTCCAAAGTTGAATTTCCATCATGCTGACAGCAGTATCCTTGTTCGAACCAGGCTGAGCCTGGACACAAATGTCAGAGCCCATTTCTGGTTTAGGGGACGTTTCCCATGCCACATTTGATCACACCCTTTTTTATGATAACCTTCCTTACCTGAGGGATGAGATCCTTCCCTGAGTCAGGTCAGCTCACCAAGTGCTAGACTCAAACTAACAACTTCTCTCTCAGGTGTGCCATTGTGTCTTATTCCACCCTGCTCCCTACTGGACTAGTTAGTTACCCACTCCAAGTACCAAGCAACACTGTGCCCTCTGGGCATTAGTTTCCCTCCTCTGTTCCATCTGATGTTTATCCCATTCCCCAGGCTATCCTGGAAAGGGAATGAGGTACTTTCCAACATGTGCCATTCTCCCAAACTTTCTTCTGGATTAACAATATGCCAAATTTCCCCTCCTCCAATCTGCTTTTATATCTTTCCCTTTCTTCCCACCCAAATAACCCACCTACTTAAAGATCCCTGGCTGGTATACTGATGTGAAACTTGCATGTCATGCTGACATACTCTCCATCTTGTAGAGGAGAACTGAAACTACATCTTACTATTTAGAAATTAAAAAACGCATTTTATTCCCCTTCCCATCTATATTTTCTTGCCAGCCTTCAATCTGATCGCTAGCTTGGTTTTTTTGTCCTTCTTGCACACAGCATTCTGCTGAAAGCTTCTGTGTACCTTTCTGGATGCAGAAAGCTGTAATGTTCCACCCACTGCATTGCAGTTGTGATTGAGAAATAGTCTGTGAAATACAGTGGGATTCCCCAAAGATCTGAGATGCTATTATAAATATATTTAATGTTAATAACCTATGTTTGTTTAAGAATCATTTATGACATTAAATAGTGGCATTATTTCTCTCCATAAGGACTGTGCTCTCCTTTATTTGAAGAGGCTCACTATTTTTTATTTAATTTCCATTTGATTTTCATGAAAACAGCTAGCTGCTTATTCCTTAGCGACCACTCTCTTACTGAAGAAATTGTTGTGTAACAATATGCTTCATGCCTGAAAGGCAAAGCTTGTCTTAGGCCAAGCACAAGTGAGAGAAATGCCCACCTTAGAATGGTCCTCTGCTTTTCTGGCAAGTCCAATCTGAGACACCAATACATGTGTAGTGGAGCTCGCAAAATATCTTGGGAACAGCTACCCTAAAGCATTCTCAGGGGGTCTGAAGAGTAAAGCCTAGGCCATTACAACAGGTCAAGGGGTAGATGTAAATGAATTTGTAGTGAACATGATCTCACACTCTCAAATTGTCTCCAGAAGGTGGGCTGCAATCACAAGAGCCACAAAAGCAACCACCTAGCTTAACGGTCTTGCCAACAGATGAGATTTTCACATTTCATACATTACATGAACTTCAAAATTTTTTTCTAAGAATATGAATATTATTGTAACAATTAATTGAGCTAGCCGTTCTATTTATTTTTAAATGGATTTTCTTAGTCATTTTTCAGTAGTATAAAATGAAAAAGCCACAGTATACAGAGGAAGGGACTAGGCTTGTGTCTTGCTGGAAGGGGCAGGAGAGGAAAGGGAAAGGGAAAAGGAAAATGAAACTCCATTTCTGTCTCTATCCACCCCCACCAGAGCAGAAAGTAATTTGAAATAAATTTTTCTTCCAAAAACTCATATACCTGCTATACAGGGAACAGTGTTATCATAACAACAGAATTCATGACATACTCTTCTTTCTGTACTGTCTATTTGAAAAACTAGCTCTGCCAAGAACTAGTTTATTATGTGAAGAAAGTGCTCACTTTATTTTCTGGCTAGACACAATTCATTGTTTTCCTATGGGTGATGACAGGTCTCCTCCCTGTTACAGTTGAGATCTGGCAAACAGCTATTTGATGCAGCTAGAAAAAAATCTTTAAGACAAGTAAAGGAAATTTAAGTCTGATTTAGAATCTCCTTTAGAGGGTGAAAGGCAAAAACATGCCTATTTACAGGTTAGTGAGGTACAACAAATCAAGGTTAAGTGCAGGGTATTTCAACATTCACTTGTTTCCTATCTATATTAATAATTCTGGACGTGTCTGTACATGTCTGTACATGAAAGATTTCAAAATGCAAGGCATCGTTAGGGCTTTGGTCTCTTGGGACTTATAGCCCCTGCTTGTAAGAAGAATATAATTCTAACTACATATACCATAACAGCATTTTATGTTAATTGGATATTTGTATAGATATATCTATGTAAAAGCCTCTAGGGAAAATTAATTCTTACATTTCATGCTCTGTGTTATGTTCCATAATCTTTAACACTACATTCCTTCTCATTAGATGATGAGCTGTTCCCAAAAACTTCTCAAAAAAGCAGGAAACAATTACTGGGGGTCTGTGGTAATGGTAATTCAGTTGTGATTAACATTCAGAAAGTCTTTTAATCTCCTATTTCTGTCCAAAACTGATAACTATCTACAAGATAAGATGACTACATAGAAAAAAGAAAGGTGGTCTACACAAAAGATTATTTATTTTGAGTCAGTATTATAAAAAAATGCTTCTAAATTAAAGAGCCAGGATATTCTGTAATTAAAAGAAGCAGAATTCTGAGACCTACTGTCTTTGATACAAAAGCTGATGAAAGATTCACAAATAAATTGGTCATACTTTTCATAATATATGCCAAAGATTTACTAAGATGCACCATTATTCATCAGTAATGATCTTCGAATTGAATTCAGTAGCTTCCTCCTCGGAAGAGAGGTGGTAGTAACACCACCTCAGCAGGTGCTGACAAATCTGCCTTTAGCAGTTGTTTTCTTTTTGAATGATTAGAGAGTGATTGTAATAACAGCTGTTAAACTACAACAGGCTTCCCTTAATTTGTATTCAGATGATGAAGCCAACATTCAACAGTGATTTGAAACAGATTTCCCATAATACTTGGAAATCTTGCCAGGTATTTATTATCTTGACCACACCCAGTGTAGTAAATCAGAAAAAAAAATTGATTTCAGCTTTTGATGATCCTCCTCTTGAAGATGGATTCTGGTCTGGGTGGCTTGATACCCCCTTTTCTGATGTCTGTTGGGGCATTTTCTGCAGCAGAGTGCTACTTAAAAAACACAGTATACATCCATGAAGCAGAACCAAATCACCTGGGACCTGAGAGAGTCATATGTCTGGTGATTTTGATTGCACGAGCAAACAAAGCAGGTATATATATTTTTTTTCCCCAAAAAATATTTCCCCTATAAATTAATGTGTATAAAAATCCCCATTCATACTATCTGCTAGATGTAACTGGAGCAATAAATTCTATGGAAAAAGATGTTGTTTTGACAAAAGAAGAAAATATTGCTATCCTGGTCTTCTGTAAGGATTCTGTCATAAAATTGAAATAACCATACCACCTGTCCTTGCTTTCTTTTCCCCTATCTTGAGTACAAAGTTGTTGTATAAGCCAAATATGACATGTAGAACTGAACAAAGAAAGTTAAACTCTGTACCGAGATAATAAAGACCTCAGGAGATTTTTTCAGGAGCAATGTTTTGGATAATATTTGCGTGTCCAGAAACTGTGAAGAAAACTTGTCCAAACACTTGTTCTTAGCTTTTCGGTCATTAACCATTATGAAATCTTTATTCTAACCAAGAAGACAGGAGAAAGCCCTTCCTTATATTCCATCCTGATTTATATCTAAAGAGAGACTCTCCTCGTTTACCCTTGCTCATATCTCAGCCTCTTAAGCCCTAACGTCCTATGTAGTTTGGCTCTTTATCACTTTCATTGTCACAATCCCTCCACCACTCAGTGTTTGGGCTGAAATTTTCCCTGTTGAGTATCATCTCTGGGTTGACTTTTTAAATAATACAATTATGTGGAAAACAAATGGTGTGTTATTTCCTATATATGAAACTACTTACAACTGTTTTGTTCAGTACCTTTTTTGCCCTCCATGCTTTGAAATGAAGATGGTAAATTTATGATCTTGGTGTCTTCATTCCTCAACAAAAACCACTTCAGCTGGACAAATCTGAAAAATAGCAACTCATCTATGTTTAAAATAGACTTGATAGAGCTCTTTAGCTTAATTTTCTAAAACATCCCTCTGTGCTGAGCATACTCAAAGGAACACAGACTTTCCCTGAATTTCTGCAGACTGCTATAGAACCAGACTCTAGGGCCAAGATCAAGGAAAGTATCTGCCTTCTTAGACTGTTCCCCTTGCTGAGGTCCCAAAAAATTGGAGGAAAAATTAACCGTTTTGGAGGAGAAAGGAATCATGTGATTATATACCTGAACTTACTGTAAATCATATGCCGAAGTAAGACAAATTACTTCACTATTGTTCCTTAACTGTGAGCATGGTTTCTGAAATCTTATATTCTTTTGACAATTTTGGAATAGATAATTTTGATCAGATTTATTTTCATTCTTCAGTTGTCTACCATCAAAATTCTTTATAATTTCAGCATAGAAGCCTTGTGGATTAAGGCCCTCTTCTGTTGATCAGTGCATGATTCATATATACGAGCAAGCTAAAGAATGAAGTATATAGAATTAAGTGCACACCACCCCAAACCATCTGTAAGTAATTTCTCAGCAGAGAAAGCCAGGCTAACTATGGCATCTTTTCTGTGACTGTATATCACCATAACATCATTGATAAATTTGGATGGCTGAATCAAGACTGTCAAGGCAGTGATACTACCTTGTTTCACCCTTATATTTCTCACTCTAACCCCAGTACTGGTCTCTGTATTCATTGTTGTTTGTTCTTAGCCTTCCTATTTTTGCCCTACAAAATGGCAGCATTCAGTTTATGTTCTTTCTTTATCTGAAAGTATTGGTATAGTGCTAAACTATAACACAAGCTTTAATAAACCCTCAAAATATTTGAAGTTTTCACGTTGCTGATTTCATTAATATGAAAAAAATCCCAGATCACACATCAAGATAATTAATAGGCTGAACTTCTGGTCACATCCAGAGGCACAGACCCCTTCAGACACATTATAGATAATTTTTTTGAAACCAACTGCTTCAATTTCAATTTAACATAAAGCCCTGACACCAAGGACCAATTTCTCAGTGTTTTCTTAACCCCTGGTTTCTTGCACTCATACACAAAGGCTGCAGATGCCCATTTTTTCAATCACAAATATAGGCAGCAAAGTTTGTTAAAAATAATTTCATATTTTAATAAAGTGATTGAGGTGTGGCTTTCCATTGGCAGCCCTTTAGGAACATCAACTGTACCACACTTTCACAAAACACGCATTAAAAAAAGAGGAAGCAAATCAGCCCTGATCTTAAAAATGTCTTCAGCAAAATACATTTGCAATTCATTTATCAATATCTGGTAATAAAATACATGACAAGAGTACACGAGAAAAACACTGTATATGGTCAGATGTTGTTAACTATTTATCCTGCTTAGTTATAAAATCGACAGTGACTTCTGTGCTATTTTTAGAACCTTGATTTAATACAGTGGAAGAGAGTGTGAGAGGGAAGAACTTGGCGCAGCATAAAAGACAGTTTTATACTAAATTCAGCATTTAATGCTAAACAATATTCCATACTAATGCCACA
The DNA here is from genome assembly GCA_022605575.1 of Laterallus jamaicensis coturniculus. Classification (NCBI taxonomy): domain Eukaryota; kingdom Metazoa; phylum Chordata; class Aves; order Gruiformes; family Rallidae; genus Laterallus; species Laterallus jamaicensis. The sequence goes on from JAKCOX010000001.1 coordinate 65,646,126, forward strand.
ATAGAAAACTAACATATAATGCTTCCCCATGCAGAAAACAGCAGACCAGCTTTCCAGGGCTATTACTCTTTGCCTTTCACACCCGCCTTATCTACCAACTGGATGTATCTTGAAGGAGAGACCTTAAATCCCTGCAAGCAGGCTGTAAGGCACATGCAGTAGCAGCAGTGTACTGACATTTGCTAAGCACCAGAGTCCCTCAAGTGACTGGGAGCGAAGCCATTGACGTCACTGAACAATAGGCAAAATATTTCCTCCTCCTCCATAGTCCTGAACTGTAAACACTCAGCTTGCACACAGCAGGCTGAACATTTGGGGAGAGGCGGAGAAGGAGAATGTGAAAAACTCTCAAGTGATGCTGCTGAAAACAAGCAGCTGTTCCTGCATAACCAGTCTCCCCTTATTCTTTCCATTTTGCTGTGAAGATTGCTGGTGTCCCCTTAGCATAGGTGACATAGTATAGAAGGTAAAGCTAAAATAAACTATAAATAAAACTGTGTATACTGAACTGACAAGGAATTTTTGGAAGCAAAATGCCTAATATTCATTACAAGAAAAAAGCACTCTCTCTCCCTCTTACTGTCTCTGTTTTGGATAGCTACCCTATTGTAACAGTCATCCATGTATTTTGGGCAAGGTGTGGGGGACTGAATTTCCCTATCAGTCATTCTCCCTCCATGCATCTACATTACTGCAAGCTAAAGAGGAAGAAAAAGAAATTAGAATTAGAATTACAAAACCACATAGGTCAGCATATGCTCTAGATTGACTGTAAAGACTGGTTTAACTCCTTGAGTTGGAGTGTTGTGCTTATGGCATATGCAGAAAAAAAAAAGGCAGAGTTTATCCTCAAAACAGAAACCTAACCACAGATTCTTGTGCCTGCTTCTTAAAATTATTGATTCATGGATTTCTTTAGGATTTATCAGTTGAACGGAGTATTTCACACTGGTATAAACAGTGAAATAGTACTGCAAGTAGTAAATGCAGGGAATCTAATTCATCTCTTTTTTCCTGCAGCCTCTTGCAAGCAGCTGCACTCCTACAGCTAGTAAACCTTCCCCACTTCCAGAGCATCCCTGGAGTGGAGGAAAGGACATCACTAGAAAAGGAGTAGCGCAGGGCTTGAAAGAGCTCAGAAATGTTATATCTCCAAAAATCCTCAATGAAATCAATGAATCAAGGAGCCATGAAAGCTACTGTAAGGTACCTCAGGGAATACACTGGCTTATTTGGTCCATCAGTGTAAGCTAGAGAAATGAATCTTTCTTGTAGTCCTAAGCCTTGTGTTCAAAAGTCAGCATTGGAAGAAACCCTCAGAGCAAGCTCCATAAAGAGGTGTTGTTTTTTTTTAAAAGGCTTGTCTGAAAACATCATCTTGATGTACCTGGAAAGAACCTTGAAGTGCCAAAGAAAACACTTATGTCATCTGATTGTTAACTGAATAGTCATCTCCATGGAAATCAAAGTGATCCAGGCAACCATAATTTCTATCTTCCTCTCACTTCATTTAGTTTTTGCTCACTTTGTCTACAGAAGGAGATGAATAAACCCACTTGCATCATATTTACTCTCAAAACAGAGACCAAGGAATCACCACTATTACCACATTCTGCAGAGTGCAGTGACATCTTTTTTATTTTTCATGTCCAGTGCTGCTCTCTGCTGAATGAAGCTGTAGGTGGCACATCACATTTGCAGCATACATTGATTTATGATTGCAAAGTGCTGAACAAACAACTCATTTTTTCCAAACAGACCACAACTAATTACTCATTATCCTCCATTTAATAGGCAGGAAAAGTAGGTGGGCAAATAACCTAGTTTGCTGTACAATTAATTAATCTACTGGGCCACAGTGCACTAACGATGTTGCTTCACGTTCAGCTGCTCTGCCTGTGCTGAATTATCTCTACTGTTGGAAGCATCCAACTGAAGAAGAATGAACCTCATCACGCACTGAAGACAGCGCGTGCAGGAACAGCACACACGATTGATTGCTCTTCTGGGGTTTGACATCTACTGTGGCACATGTTTTGCCCCGTTAGTCGATGTGCTGGCACTGAACCTCAGCACCCTGCTTGTGCTTTCAACACAGCAAAAACAATGTCTGAAATGTAGCTTCCCAACTTCACAGGCAAAAGACATGTTGCAAAGCAACACTTCACTGGATTGCTTTCCCTTTCTTTGTCATTTTCATCTTCGCTTGGTCTGCTCTAGGTCAAATACCTTCTTTCTGCTGTGCTAGGTCGTAAAATCTAAACATGTGGGAAATAAAATAACCAGATTAAGTGAATAAATGGCTGCCTGGCATGACCAGGTATACTCAGACAACTGATTCTGTGATTCTGTGAAGTATGCATAAAACTAACATAAAAAGCTGTATTTCTGATCTGATCAGATCGAATCTCACCCTTGCTTTACTTATACCTGAACAACCACCTACAAATGCAAAGCAGTTGTGCTTTCTTTGTCCATACACATCTTGTCAGAGACTGGGAAAGCCTTGTACTGCTTCGGAAAGCTGAATCTGGTGAGGTAAATTTGGGAACCTGTGCTTTACTGGACAGGCACTATTGGAGAGCAAGTCCCAAAGCTAAAGCAGAACTGCAAACGGGGACCTGAGTGTGGCCTGTTCTGCAAAATTCAGAAGATCTCAGATCTTGGTGTATGGCCTAGTCACACCCTGGTCCCAGAGTGGTGCGATAGCGAGGTGTTCAGCAACTGGTTTTAGCAGTATTGTTTTCTACAGGAGAAAAACTCAGGCATCTGGATTTGGATTGTACCAGGACCCTAGGACAACCTGAAAAAATATTTGCCATTCTGTCTGATGTCTATCTTGGCATCTTCCTTGAGTGCTATTGCTGGGAGCCAAGTGCAAACTAAGAGTGAGCTTCATACTCTTTGGGGAACAACCTAAAAGAACAGCCTGAAATGTTAAGTCCATTTGCTTCATTCAGAGCAATGCCTTTTTAAAGCATACCTTTAGGCAAACACTTGTGCATTTAAGTTTTACTAGTACAAATATTCACAGAAAATACATCTTGATTGCTTGCCCACACAGATATGAATACCATCTGATACATTCTTACTCTTGATAACTTCCAAGGTTTTCCACCATTTCCCTTTCACGCAGCTGAAAACATATATTCCTCAGTAAATATTGTGTATAGGACACAGAAACACTTCCAAATTACTCCCTGAATATGTGTGTTAGAGCAATAAGGAATGGGGGAAGGCGTGACAGAAATAAAAGCGAAGGAAAACTTCCCTCATTGAAGGAAACATATTTTTTTTTCATTTTTATACTTCAGAGCATGTATAGCTGAATGAATTCTACGCAAATTCCCCATCAGGCAGAGCCTGAGAAAAGTAGTGGAAAAGTATGAAGTGGAACTGTAATGAAGTCTCCTACAATTTTAACTTCAGTGAATTTTCAATACAGTAAAAGATAATGGAACATAATATTTCCTCTGGTTCCCATCTGAGCTAAAATGGTAGAAAGTGCCATATATTGAAAGGAATATAAGCAGCACTTTCCTTTCCATTAACTGGACCTATGACGGTCAGAAAAAACAAAGATAAAGCTAAACCACATCTGTATAATTCAAAACATCAGCAGGTCCTTTAGCACATAGTGTCAGAAAATACTTTTGTAAATAGCATCATTGTGCTCCCAGGAAACAACGGTAGAGCCATTGCACATCTAATTTTTCAGAGGCTAATGTATCTTTACACAACAGTCTATAGAAATTTGTTCTATAGATTTTCCTTTTCATTGTAGCCTTTTTGTTTGTTCCTTTTCATTTTATTTCAGCCATGCTGAATTAAGACTCCTCTTTCTTTAATGAGCCCTTCAGCAGTCATGAGAGCTAAATTTATTAAAAAACAGGTCCACAAGTTCTTGGCATCCATAGGTTAATTATATAAGTACCCTTGTTAGGATTTAGAAATCTAAACTTGAGACATGGATTGTGAATTTTGGCAAATATGGTACATCCAGGGGTCTAGGCTGAAATGCAGTATGTGAAGCAGGTATTGCTACTTAAAAAGGGAGACTCTTCACAAGACAGTTTTGACATGGAAACCAAAGTGTTCTCTGAACAGCTTCTTGAACTTCTCTGGATGTCACCTTGAATTCGTATAGCTGTTGACACACAAGGATGTGATGATTGGGTAGTATTCCCAATCCTTATGTAACAGATAGATATTTATTCCCCTCAAGAGTATGTATGCTTTAATAAAGTGGACACAACGAGTACAAAACTCCTTATAGACTATCAGTAGTGATGGAAATTAGATCAACAATGATAAAAATCAAAGACATTATGATTTACATACTTCTTAGCTGGTGGGTTTTTATTTTATTTTTGTGACATTCTTGCCTAGAACCACATCCCTAAGAAAATGAATTCAAAACACTTTAGTGAACTGTAAAGAAAAGTTGCATTCAGTCTTTCATTGAGCACCTAAGTTAGTTTTTATTCAGTAGCTGCTGAACTATAGGAACTTGATTGTACTTCTGGTGAAATCAGCACAGCTTTGACACGTTAAGGAAATTAAGCACAGGTACGTCTATTGTTCTCACTCTGGCTAATTGCATGCTTAAAATTAGACATTCGTTAAAGAACACTTAATTGAAGTACAGAACTGCGGTGGGAAGAGGATTAGTTCCTACAAAAGTGTCATTATTCACTGCTCTGCACATAAGCAAAGCTTCTTTTCTGGCTCTGTCCTATGTGCTAGGTCACAGAAGATAAATAGTAAGCGCAGTGGCTTCAGCTCACAGAAGCTTACAATATGGCTACAGTGTTTACTTTGTACCAGAGTAAATTGGGTAATTCTCTTTATTATGAATTATCTGTCAGAGACCTACCAAGCAAACCTCCTAGGAAACCTTATGCAGGTAGACGTATTTGTGATTCTTAAAATTTTCCTAATATGTAGCAAAATGAAGCAAAATTAAGTCAATATAAACCCCAAGAAATTCCATGTTGTGCACAAATCAAACGCTGATAAAGGCTAAGACGCTGACATGCAAGGTCATAGCAACTGTGCTAAGACTTGGCTTACCCCCAAGGTTGCCCTGACATTCCTCATGTTATTTATAATTGTGGAAGTTAAGAGTAGATTTATTTACTTAATTGGAGGCTCGATCCATTGCTCCAGAGCTACCTCAGTAGAAAGGCTTATATATATATATCAACGGCTGGTGTTTACAGATAGCTGAAAATATAAGGCAAGTACCTCAAAACAAACTGAAAACTCACTGAGAGTTTTGAGATGAACTGGTAAAGAACAACATGCTTTGTTTGGCTAGATATTCACTGTAGATTTAGATGAAAAACATTATTTCATCCAACATTTTTGTGGTTAATTTGCAGCCAGGATGTTTATATAAAGTAAACAGCTGGAATTGGAAATTTGATTCTTTGCTTACCGGTAATATCTCAAATCTGAAATGCATTTCATGAGTTTAACTCAGAACCTGGTTTATACACAGCTAGAATTTTACATCCACATCTAGAATTCACTTAGTATCTTTCTCCTGACCCTGATTACTCATTGCCAGTCATCTCTTTCACACAAATGCAAAGGAAGACGAAAAAGGCTATAAAATATTATGAAAATGTAAAATGCATTCACACACTTCAAAAAAAGTGCAAGAGACAGCTGTGCAAAACCATGAGAAGCAGGTTCATGTTGATTGATTCTGGAGGAAATTATACTGTGAAATGACATCATAGCCTATTTAGAAAGGAGTCCTTGGGGTTACTGCATTTTAGAAATAGATCAACACTTTATATCACCCTAAATGAGGATGTGAAATAGAGTTATTCAGTATCATATCAACCTAGGGAAAAAACCCAGACAATTCAATGTCATGCCAATATACCGTCAGGTCAGGTGAAAGGTTCCCAGTTTTTTGCAACTGTTCTTTTTTTTTTTTCACAGTGGTTTGGGCTTTGTTTTTTTCAAGATGATTGTATTATCTAGAAGATTTTACTGCCCAAACTGCCTGGATTAAATTTAGTCAATAAAAGTGTCTCAGAAAAGCAGATTCTGCTTTTAGAAACCATGGTCATTAAATCAGGCAACTGCAATTTATAAGCAAGAGACCAGAAAATGAGGACTCAATCAGCTATTATATTTATTTTCTTTTTCAGCATTCCCATCAAATATTGGTATTTGCGGCACTGCTTTACTTGAACACTTCTCTCAATTGCACTGAAAATTCTGCTCTTCTTTTGTTTTAAATAAAGGTAGCTGTAAGAAGGAGCAGTTTCATTTCATTTCTAAGAGGAAGCTCTATGAGAACAGAAGCTGAACGTACATGAAAGAAAGAAGCATGTTCATTCAGCATTTGCCTCTGGCTTTAGGCATATACCACCAAAGCTGCTAAGCTTCAGACATCGAGCATCAGAGTAGATATTCTACATGGAAATGCAATGAAAAAAGCTAATTCATGGTTATCTCTAAAGGCTTTGAGAATTATGTATTCACAACTGTGTAACTGTAGTCTCCATCCATGTGATTGCCAACCTGTGTTTTACAATTTTAAGAACATTTTCAATTTTGCAAAGGTCAGAAATCTGAAACGGAACATCGTATCTCACAGTAAGTATTTAAAGACACTTCTTCTTTATGTGTCTGCAGAGTTGTTTTACTAGAAACAGTACTGTGACCAAAATCTTAATGAGTTCTATTCTTTTGACAGAAAATACTTACCTAATCTTTTCTTCAAGAGAAAAAATATTTGTCAAAAAGATGCACCTTAAACCGGGCCATGCAAAAATGAGATTCTTTTTTGTGATTAAGGCATTCAGAATACATTTTTTCTGGTTCAGAAATTCACATTTTATTAATTCTTAAGTACTGGAGGGCTTTTCTGTAATGGCCTACCGTTGTTAATCAAAAGGTCTCCTCTGTGTTTCTTGGAATAAAGCCAAAGAAAAATCACATTATGCCTGAAGGGCAATGCAAATGCTTTATCTTGCTTATTGTCTATTTAATTTCATTTTTTTCTCAATGAATATCTGCATTTTCTTTCTTAAATGACATTAAAATGCTGCTTTATATATGTACATCTACCGTTCCACTGCCCTCTGCTGGAAGGAATATATCCCATGGCCTGTTCAGGGAAAAAATAGGCAATGTGGTTGAGTAGGGGCTGGTGTTTCTGTACCAAAAATCTGGGTGTTCCTCCCTTGGTGAAGCCTGCAGGCAGTTGGCTGGTACATGTGTGTATCCACAGGCAAATGTTTGATCATTATCTGTCTTCTGCACAAATAAGCATTCCATTTAAAAAAGTTAAACCAGCAAGTTAGAAAACATGAAGACTGCACAGTTAAGTACCCAAAAGGCAGGAAATGCCAGAGGTAAAGTTTCACGTGGAAATATGTCTCTAATCCCATGTGCATATGCATTTGCAGTGCAGATTTTAATTAGATGGAGGGAAAGCTAACTCTTTTTTCTTAATAGTTTGGGGATGCTCTCAAATTGAGTTGCTTTGCAGTATGGTTAGCCATATGTAGAGACCTGTCTCAACCTATTCTTTATATTAAGCTCCCCAAAATAATTTCAGGTGCTTTTCTGTCTTTCCTTATTGAAATCATTCCATCTATTAAAATAAGATGCAAATTAAATTAGTTCATAAACAGACTGAACACACAAAGTCAGTTTGAATTGTTTGAATACTCTGATCTTTAATTAATAAATTATTTTGTAGAGTAATACATTTAGCCACCATTTCTTAACAAGCCAAATAACTATTCATAACTAGCATTTTGCACAAGCAAAAAACAATTAAATCAGGACTGGTCTCACTCTGTAACCAACTAACTGCCTGAAGTGAATGAAAGATGAGCTACAATCACTCATACAGACAGCAAACATTAAATGAAAATGCGAGGATTTCTCTAACACACTGTTATTGTCAAAAAATAATCAATAAGGCAACACTGATTAAACATTTGTCTAGCTGCATTTCAAAATTTCTCTATGGCTCTGACTGGTACAGTTTCTCACTGGAACCTAAATTACTTTCAGGTCAAGAAGAGCAGTAGTACATAAAAAAAGCTGCTAAAAGAGACTGGGAAGCAAACAGTATACAGAAAGGAAAGGGTTCCTATATTTCTCACTTCTGGTTTTGATTTAGCTTGCAATGACAGATCTGGAAACCACTTCTCCTATTCTGAATTCATTGTGATGACCAGAGAGGAAAACAAGAATCAAAGATCTTACTTGTTTAATTTGATGTATTCTCACTAATTAAGATTCATTTACAGATTAACAAGAAAAAGTGGTATGTGTGCTGCTAGGTTCAAGGTAGTGCATAGCCTGTAAGTGACACAGACGTACAATCTATTTGTAAAATCATTTCTATTTATTTAATCTACAGTTTTGCTATAAGACGACTGAAGTTAGTCACAAGCTCCACACAAGAAATATTTCTTTTAAACCATGCCCAGCATACAATCCAGTCATTCAATTTTTCATCAGAAACTCGTACTGTTGTTCACTTGCAGCTGCTTTTTGTCAGAATAAATTTTATTTTACAGAGCATTTTAGTAACATGAGTAAACCCCTCCTGGCTGGAGTTTGTTACAGATTGGAGAACCCCTTCTCCTATATTACCTGGAGGCAGTCCCTTGGATCCAAGTGGATGTGGTAAAAAATGTATTTTCTTTTTTTTTTTTTTCCTGGGGTCAGTGGTTTTGTGTTGCTCTGGAGCAGAAATGCCAATAAAGCAGTAATAGACCCAGTCGTGTTTTGCTGCCGAGCACAAGCACAGAGTGTACAAACACAACGTGCTCCCAGACCTCGGACAGGGAGACGTGCGTAACCTGGTGTTACCAGCACAGCTGGGCAGTGGAGCTGGTCTGCTCGAAGGCTTCAATCACAGGCTTTTAAGGTTTCTTCCTATATTTAAACCCATGAAGGAAAACAAAACCATCCTGACTTCCTTTACTGAGGGAAACTCGTGATTTGGGTATGTCTGTTTGACACATGCTTACCCATTCTTCCGGGTCCCAGAGCTTTCCAGCAAACAAGCCACAAAGCTTGTCCAGACAGGAAAATCTCCTGGTACAAGAACATATTTTTCTTTCCCTTTGGTTGAACCATTGCCCATCTTCATGTAGTGGGCCTCTCTTTAATAGAGGAATTATTCCCCTTGTATTTCAATGTAGAGGAAAAAGGAAATTGTCTAGAAGTACAGGGTGATCATATGGCTGTATCACTTTTCCCACCAGTGTATTCTGGAGTCAAAGGCAGGATCCTGGGGCTTGCAGCTCAAAGCCACCTGACCTCAGAGACTAGTTGTCCTTGCAATCTCTCTCTTGGTTCTCAGCACAGTGCAAATGAATCAAGGAGCCTGTAAATGTTCTGAGTAACATAATACTTGGAATGGTAACACACACAATGTTGCCTTCATTAGTGATTTTGTCATCGATTTGGTGACATCAGAGAATGCAGTGGAGTGCAGTGACAACTGATGAAATGGAACAATCTTAGTCTTAAATCTAAATGAAGTTATTGTTATGTGTGTGCATAGAGCTAGCATGAAAATTAAATTTAAAAACAAGAAAAAAGCCCCCAACAAAACCTCAGGCTAACTAGAAGGGAATGGGGGAGGGATGACTAAAAAGGATAATTCTATTTCTGGAACCAATTTAAATCTTCAATGGCTAAAGCCAAGCATGACATTATTAGATAACCATTAGTCTTACAATAGCACCTCACAAGCACTGACAGGTGTAATAAAAGTAAGATTTCTCACATTTCTCTCTTACAATAGAAGAAAAATGCATTGATTTCTAGAAGCTTTGGGAAAGACATGGGATTATTCTTGTATACATTATTGCATTCTTACCTGAATTAGTTATTAAAGGGAGCTATGTTAAAGAAATGAGTTGCAGTGTTAAAATATTTTGTTTTATAGTCGTGAGGCATGGGATGAGGAGGAGGAAGGGAATTGGTTTCCCAGTCTTCTGCCATGAAAATTCTCGTTTTCTCAGAAGCACCTGTTGGTTCATTCCTTATGTATTTCGATGACCTATAGCTTTTATGAGACTGTCTCCCTCACTGGTAGCTTGAATTGGTCTAAAGGAAGTTCTGAATACTAAACCAGAAATCTTACAGTTGGCTTGGAAGCTTGCACATGCAGCAGAACACCAGGCTGGTGAGCTCTTTGCAGTCTGTGTTGCTAAGGAGACCAGGAGCTGAATTTGGAGAGCAGTGTAAGTACATTTATGTAACAAGGAGATGCAGGTTTCAGTGTCGTGAGTGTACAGATTTCTCCAGCAAATTGTATTGGATATATTTGGAAGGGTTGTTTTTTCCCCCCTCCAAAAAGTGTATCTGGGAGAATAAATGGAGTAAAATTTTAGACAACTTTAATGGCATTTTTCATTTATTTATATTTATTTGTTCATACTCTTGCACTCTTTGAGTAATGAATTATATGAGGACTCAAAAGATTCTGGAGAACAGACTTAATCTAAGCCATGCAAAGTTGTGCCTAAAGTTGTAGACTGCTCCTGACTTGTTTGTGTCAGCCATCAGCTGTCCAACATGGATTTATATCTCTGGTCCATGAACATTCCTCCTTCCTCACCCAGAAAGTAAAGAGAGGTAGGGCTCACTGGGACAGAATGCCAGCAACCTAGTGTTGACTGGCTGGACTGTTTTCTTGCCTATCCTTAATTTTCAGGTACATTAAATGTCTGGGGTATTAAAGATGAAACAATTTTTTCTAAAGCATTCTCCTTTGCCCTGGTTCAGTTTTATCAATCTTTTTGTAATTCAGCTGTACATCATGAAAAAAATATTGAAAAGGCTAAAATTCTCCTATTTGTTTGAAAGGAGGTGCAGAATTTTGATTTCCTATTCAGGAAAAAAAAGAAACAAGCCTAGCATGCTAATAACTTCAATTTCATTCAATAATTTCAACAGAATTTAGTAAGAGAATGACATTGAAAAGGATTTTCTCTTTGCTTGGCATTTCACATGGAAACATACTGACACATTTGCATATTGGGGAAGATGTTTGTATATTGGGAAATTGCTCAATTTTACCCCCAATGCTGTCTCATGAGTTTTGTAGTTAAATCAAGACCTTTGCTAAAATACTTATTGAGGGTTAGCTAATTTAAATAAATTAGTTTTGTATTTAGTTCAAAAAATTACTGGCATTGTGGGATCATAAAATTGCTTCTTTCAGAGGTTTTGTGAGCAGTTATTTCATATTGGAATGTACTAGTAGTCATGTTAGTATGTCCACTACAGAAATATATGTGGATAGTTCAAATTATTCCCTTTTTTTACAGAGATACATAAGACTCTGCCTAAATGGGAGAGACACAAATTTCTTACAGCTGGCTACTAAAGTTAAAATTAATAACAAATGCTGCGCACACTGTCCCGCTTCCCATGTTGGTTGGGAAAAACAAACATTTTCAGCTCCCTAAAATCCAGATTTTCCAATAAAAGACATCATAGTCCTGTCAAGATTCTGCAGTTGCAGTATAAGATACTTCAAACCATATTATTTTTTACCGTATTATCTTAGTATTTGAACACTCTAATGAAACCAGGAGCCAGATACTGTAGATGCACGGAAACTGCAAAGTGACAAAATCTAAGTTAAAGAACTTGCAGACTAGTGGTGAGTGTCACAGACAAAAACTGGAAGAATAATTTCCTTAATAACTTATTTGTCCAATGGCAGGAACAGGAATTACTTAAACTGCATGGTACCCAAGTGATTAAAAATAATTAGAGAAGTATTGTTAAAGAAAAAATATTTGGATGTTTATTGTTAGATCTCTGCACAAGGAGTTGCTCAGATCAGAAAACAGGTTTAGCCCAACTCCTGTGAAATAAGACATATGACACCTTGTTGAAGAACCAGTGGCACTGTAGTGAATCTAAATGGAAGTGCTTTTGTTTGATAGTAAATTCTGTCCATTGTGGACCCCAAGAAAGAAGTATTTAAATATGAGAATATGTGTCCTGAAAGGGACAAACTAATCTTTCACAGAACAGGTGAAATAATAGTAAACAAAATTCAACTTCTATATAATGTAATAAAAACTATGTCATTTCAAGTTGTTACTAAAAAGTGCCTTAAGTTCAGTGAACTTCACTCCTGTAGTATTGTAGTTACAAATGAAATATTCTGTCCAGTGCTCTCATGTCAAAGAGATTGCATGGGTGGCAACCAAGATGAAAGTTGTATGTTTACCTCTCTCTGTGTCCTCTACTCTGAGTCAGATTGAAACTCCCATAAAGGAGAAGGAAGTGGTGGTTTTCTCTTTTCCTCAAGTGCAAGCTCAGCTCTTTGCAAATGCAGAGTGGGGAAAGCAGTGAGAGAAGCAGTAAGCAGCATGACTACACACTGGGATATTCCTGAGAAGACCAAGCTGCTTGCTTATGTTGTGATGCTGACTTAAAGCTGAGCTCTAAAGGAAACAAGAGACAACCATTCCTCAGAACACAGAGAATACTTCAATGTTTATTTCAACCCCCCCAAGTCTCTGCCAGCTGTTAATCTTGGTAGGACTTGGAGAAAGGACACCCATCCTGCAAGAAACATTGTTTAGGATTGATTTTTTCATTACTCTCTCATCCAGTAGGTCTAATGTTCCCTTCTTCCTCAGTCATCTTCCTGCACTGTGTTTTCTTTTATGCTAGTGTCACAAGTAGCTTTAGCATTTGGACTCTACCATAGTTTACATAAAAGTGTGACAAGAAGATAGTGGAGGTGTTCTGTTTCAAGATTTTGGCAAATTCAACATGCATTGAGCACCAAGTAACCCCAGACTGGAATGTCAGGACCCAGATATCCGCTGTGTTCTGCTAATGCTTTTGTTATTAAGCTGCTCCTTACCTGACAAGGATTAGAGGATTAGAGAAATAGGAAATGATGACACTAAGCAGTTCGAAGGGCAGTTGCATCAAACAGCAGGTATCACAGACTCAGATGAAGAGTGTCTATCATTGAAATCTGAAATTCTTACAACTAACTCATCTGTAGAGTGCTCAAATCCTTTTTTTTTTTTTGGTCATATTCAGTGTCACAAGTAACAACATTGTAGTGGCTTACTGGACCTTGGAAAGAGTTATTGAAAACAGAATATTTTCCACTAGAATGGAAAGATGTAAAAGAGAAAAGGTTGATTTTTTTTCATTAGATTTTTAAAAAATTTTCATCAACTACTCCAGATTTTTTCCAATCAGGCTGTAGAAAAAAATTAAGGATTTTCATCATTTTCTGTCAAACATTCTCACCAAAGCAACGGCTTCAGCTTGTACCGTACCATGCCCATACATTGCTAATGGTACTCATATGGATTACCACTAGTTTGAAGATCTGAACAGTACCCAGATGTTCATCCAGATGAACATCTTTACTCAGAACAGAATCTTGCCCCTCTTTGTCTTCTCTGGCATTGTTATTGCGTAGGAATCATTTCTGTATCTTCACAATAATGACTGTGTTGACTCCACTCCTCCCACCCTGTCTTTCAGAAGCAGCTATAACAGGAACTTTAACTTTAGGTAATTGGTGAGTGCCCACAGTGTTAATGCATATGGATGAGTACTGAAGGAGAAAAGTTACTTTCAATGACTATAGTTCTGCATTCTTCTGCACTCAGTCCAAACCTCTCCTGCAGGTGCTCGCACAGTCAAAGGAAACTGCCCTCACAGCTACCTGGCAAAAAAGGAGAGGGAATATGTGTGCCCTCCCAGCACTGTGAGGACAAAAATGTATGTACTACTTTAACAAAAGATACTATCCTCTCTATGTTGGAATTGTTGCTTAAACTGTAGTGGTACAGTTTCTCCTATAGAGAAAATACTTTGGTGATCTCAACTATTGTAACATAGAATATTATCCATCTGTCCAGTCTCTTCATAGAGGTGACATTGCCATTTAATTTCATAGTAGCTGAAACACAGATATTAGAAAATACCAAAGTGGACTTGTTCTATGATTAAACCAAACCAGAATTTGAGAATCCTGGCTTTATTGAGCCAGGAACCAAAGATCTCAACATTTCCAACTTAACACAGACAAGGTGAAAGACTATTTTCAATGTCAGTTTAGAAGACCTGACCACCTCAGCTCCATAGTCATCAGTCTCCTCCAGAATTGGCAATAAAGATAGATTAGTAGTCTGTATGGGTGACAACCCCTCTTGTCTGTTTAGAAGCCTCTTGACCACCTAGACTCAAAAAGAAGCCACTGCCTAGCCAAGAAATACATATGCAACTTGCACTCTGCTTCTGCCCAGGAATTAAAAGAATAGCACCTTCAATATCTGTTCAAAACCTAACCATAGGTGTCTGAAAAACATATTCTTGCTGAAAGGTGGGCAGGCTATGAAACTACCTGCAGAAAATGATAGAAATATGAAGGTAAAATATTAGTTAACCGGAATGGAAATTCCAAAGTAGCATGGGGAGAAAGGGCACAAAAGGTACTCTGATCAGAGCTGAGAACGACCTTCGTATTGTTCTATGGAGATGGAGAAATGAATACAAAACAAAAAAAAGCCCAAAGGAACTCACCTCCAAAAGCTGTGAATAAAATAATAGACAAAGACTTTTGTTTTGGCAAAAATTCTTCATTTCACTGGTAAAGTGTTCTGATTCAGCTGAGTAGCTTAGACAATGTAAAGGACATGGGTATGTGGAGGAAGAACAGCTTCCAGGTGTATCTAAGGCAAAACAGAGTCTGGCTTAAGCATCTGCAACAGAAAAGCACATGAAAATGTGAATATGTATGTAGACAACACTCAGAAGTGCTTTACTTTGCATGTTTCAGCTGAGAAGGCTTATGGAACACTTCCAATTTGACTGACAAAACATGTCCATCTAAGCCTAACTTTCAGCACGACTTAGACTTTTATGTGCTGAAGTGTGTTCTAAAAAAATGACACTTATACCTAAAAAAGAGTCTTAGTAACTATTTCTTAATGCAAATGTTGTTGGCGATCCTCCAATAGGATTTAAAGCTTTGCTAATTCAGATCTCCAGCAGTAATTGCTTCCCACTCAGCAGGCATTACCACACAACTAAATCCATTCTTCTTTTGAAAAGTCAAAGCAAAGAGAAAGTTGAGGGCAGTCCAGAGCACTGATCAAAACCCACAAATTAAGTAACTGAATGAGAAAGTGAGGAGGCATTTGGCAAAATTTTTCTTTCGCAATAACCCACACAGAAACTTGATTTCATTTTTACACCAAACACACAGAGGTTTTAAAACATGGGTTATTTAAAACTAGAAACAGGTCTTGAAACACATTTATTTGATCATTCTGGGCCAATATTTAATAGGACCAAGGCTGAAACGCAAAGACCTCCAAGCTGCAGATAAGAGCAGAAAGGGCAAGCCCTCTTTTGTTTAGAAGTTTTCATTGCAATTGCCCTTCACTGTATCTAAAATGTGATTTTCTTTGATTACATGTATTTGAATCCCAAAGATTAAAAGGGAAAAAAAAAAGAAGGTAAAAGAATAAAGTAGATCTGCTGCACCAAACAGCAAGATGGGACCAAAATGCTGGAAGTTTTGCAGGCCTAGGAAGTTCCTAAGTCTAGCATGCCTAGGAAGGCAAACAATAATTCGAGAGTACATTCAATATCATTGTCTTTCTTGCCTATAGATGCTTGTATTTGTATGTTTACCCATGAGTACTGTGTGTACAGTGTAGGATGTGGGATTGGATGACCTCTTGATGTCCTTCACAGTTTTATATTTTCATGGTTCCATGATTATGAAATGACTTTGACAGACAATTTTTCTTCGAACTGTTTACAAGAATTCAACTATAATTAAATACTACCATTAAATGCCTGGCTTTTTGAAAATGTTTAACTAAAAACTTGTCACTGTGTCTTAAGGAAATAATCTGGAGAACAAACTGGTCCACACTGGCAAATGCATGATGTCATATCATTTCAGTGTGAGGTTATGGCATAACAAATCTTATTTAGTTATTTGACAGCACAATAAAAGTCTTTTCTGTGTCAGTGATAGTCCTGGAAACGACCCCCTTCCTACACTCCCTTTAAGGAGGTAGGAGATATTTCAAAGTACCGTTCCTTTGCCTGTGCCAGGTCACACTACTGATCTAATCAGTTTATCTTGTGTCTATCACCTAAGCTTGCTCATAAAGTTGTTGCTGACCTATGCTGTCAAGCAGATCTGGGCTGGATGATGACATTCTTTTAAAACTTACTATTTCGTATGTGCCTCACTTCTAACATGTTTTTCTAGCATCTCAAGCTTTCTAGAAGTCTTACAGGGATTTTTTTTTTTTTTCTGTTTGGCAACTGTATCACAAGCAAGATGTTTCACTCAAAGATGAGAATCCCAAAAGACAAAAATAAAATGGCTGCTCCTTTCAAGTTCTCTTGGGCTTTTGGGGTTTTTTAGCAGCCTTTATACAAAACCACACAAAATGAAAATATAAAATTTCAGTTTTACCTAAAGGCAATGGCCTAACCAACCAAAAATTTTTTACTGTTTCACTTCAGAAGAAATTCTGAATTTCACTTCATTTCAATCTGTTTTGTAAGGGAAAATACTGAACTTGTGAAAATCTGGTAAAAATCAGGTTTGTTCCCAATTCATATAAAATTCTCATTTTACCTGCATAATACATACATTTACCTTTAAAACTTTAATAAGAGAATGTAGTCTAAGTATTTAATGTATTAATTCTCCCAAGAGCAAATTAGTCTTTTTTTCCTCATTCAAAATGTGATCAACCTTTTTTTGCCTAAGAAAATCTTGCCAGTGTTTTTTAAAGTTATAAAGAAAATCTATCATCCTTACAAACACCTCTTTTCACTATAGTCTTATCTCCATTTACAAACAGCCATGTAATAATTCATATATGTAGCAATGAAGTCAGACAAGAAATATCAACAGCAGATGAGTGGGCCATGGCTGACTATGTATTCAAAGTACAGTTTGCTGTGGAGAAGAGGCAAAAGTGCTTATATTGTACAATGTATGTGCGTTGAAATGTAAACAAAGGATACATGCATTGCTGTTTTGTTTGATATTATATTTTTTTCCAATTAGACACCCCCTTTGTCCCCCCGGCCTCCATCCAAACCCAGACACATTCTATCCCAATGAATTTGAAAGTAATTTTTAAGTGTTACTATTGGCACTGTCTGGTTGAATGAGACACTCAACTTACTAACATCTATTCATCAGCAACACAAACATCTATATCCAGTCACCTGAATTTAAAAATATCAGGTTTTGCACTTCCAGATGCAGAGGTATATCTACAGAAAGGTATCCCCATATTACAGTATGGTTTATCCAAAATGTAATCTGTAGCTCTGGATAAAACTTATTATAAGAGTGAAGTTAATCAGAGCTCTTCCACAGCAATTTGGCAACAAAATGCCAAATTTCTAGTACTTGAATTTGTGGAGTAAATCAAAAGAAGTTAGTAAACCCAGCAAGACAGACCAGGAGAGAACTTAGAGTTGATTTGGATAGGAGTCTGGCCAAAAGAAAGGGATTAGCACTTCTTCTTTGAATAATTGCGTAGATTGGCAACTCATCCTGTCTTTTTGTTCTATGTGCCTGTGAAACTTGGCATAATGAGGTCTGTGTCCAGGCCAAAAATTCACAGGCATTACAGTAACTCCAAGCATAAACATTCTAAAAAGCTGAATCGTTCTGCAACAAACTATGACTGAAAGTAATTGAATAGCTCTCTTGATGTCTTCAAGTCATATGTGAGTGTCCTTCAAGAACATATGCCTTACCAGAGCACTAACTCAGTGCTAGATTTAGAGAATGAAATTGTGTGGGTTATGCAGGAAGTCAGACAAAATGACTTAATGCCACCAGCTGCTTAAGAAATTTGTTAAATGTGAATCAGAGGTGAAAGATACCTATGGGCTACATTTTATCAGAAGGTAGTAACCTGCTCTAACGTGATGACGTAAAATCCAGCCTTGTTCAGGGCCTAGAAAATGCTCTCATGCTTTTTGAGTATTTTGATAAACCAGCGATTATATGCAAAATTTAAATTCAGCTGCTTCTAAATATCTATATAATTATCTATCATTTAACAAAATTAACTACAGACATATGTCTCTTTCTATTGAAATTTTATGTACTTTGTCCTGGACTTAGCACTGCTTTTGGGACGTGATTATCCATTCACTTGAAACCAAATCAAACACAGCCAAAGGGAAAGCAAGGGCTACAGAAATGTGCATTGACACCAAATACCAGGAGACTCAGGAAATCCACAGCTATATCCTCTTGGGAATATCATTAAGGGTGACTCCATCTCTCCTTCAGTCAAGATGGCTGCGGTGGTGATACTGAAGTGCACTTTGAGTGATGAAGGGAAGGAAAGGGAAAGTGTGATGAAGAGTCTTCATCCAACTGTAGTGAGCTTCGGTGGGAGTGGTCATTGCATTGTAGCACAGCTGGTCAGCTACAGCATCTGAATGGAGTGGTAAACCAAAGTACTGTCAGATAACATCAACTCTACTCTGCTGCCTTTCAGGAGTTTAAGAACTGAGATAAAGAAACATTTTCGAGGCTTAGAGAGAGTCAAAGTAATGAAGGGATGTAGTGTGCATTGCTGAGACCACACAAGCACAGGCAGAACATCTGGTGAAATAAAGGAGATGGGCTGAGAGGGTACGACTCAAAGGAAGTAAGCCTGTGTATTTGGTTTGGGAAACAAGAAGATTTCACAGGATCAACTATCAAACCCACACAATTAAATCTCTTATTCTCCGAGGGATCCTGATCTTTTGTTTGCTGATTTACTTCCACAGATAACCAGAGAAACCCATCTACACCTTCAGGGTTTCCCCCAAAGAATTCTTGGTCAGAAAGCAATGATACTTTGCAGTAAAATGTGGGACCATGTTTCTAAGTGCCCCATTGCAGGAACCCACCTCTGGGAATTCAGAAATATAGCCTGATTTAAGGACTGCTTCAGGGTAAATCACACAGCTCGAAAATAACCATAGGCTTGATGAGAATTGTGATTAATGGCATCCCAGTGTCATTTGGCACTGCCCTTGCCACATTCCCGTTGGAGTTTCAGTGATTTACACACTGTGTGCCTCTGTGATTACACAGTAAACAGTAAAACACTTTCTTACAGCTGTTTTTCTATTTTGATAATGCATCAACTGTTTTGAAGACAGGTTTATTTGAACTGTTTTTTTCTGCCTTTTTTTTTGTCCTGCCAAAACTAATGTCAATTAATTTCAGAGAGTGATGAAATAACAATTCATAGCAATGGAAACAGTGCTAGAAGTGCTTGTGAAGTAGGAGTGGCTACTCTGCAGCACATGCAATGCGTACAAAGCAGTCAGGTGTTGTTGCAGCGAGACAGAAGCTCCTGCTGTTGATGTTTCCTTTCCAGCTCAGAGAAGTCTGTCTCAGATGGATTAGGGAAAAAAAAATAATAATATGAGGAAGCAAAGCAGGCTAGGTAGCTTGGCAAATGCTGGAGAGAATGTGTGCATACACATACTGTTTGTGCACGAGTGTGAGCAGGCATGTGTGTGCAAGTACATGGGTGGCTGTCTTTTTTTCCACTGCGTTGTGAAAGCGGAGTGAAAGGGCACTGCCCACGCTCCCCTCCCAGGACTTGACCCGGTGGCAAGGGCCTCACATTCCTCGGCTGAGAAGCGTGTCTGTTTGCTTGAGCTGCACCAGATGAAAGCAGCAGTACCAGGCTCTCGCTTTGCCTTAGGCCCTTGCTTTTGAAGGAGCCAGCCCCACTTTGGGACTTATTCCTGGTTTGAGAAGACTTGGCTAAAAGGAGAGCCTTCACTTTTCAATTGCCTTTGTAGCTTAGTAAGGAGGGAACATGTATTTTTCATTTGCAAATTCATTTATTTTAAATACAGCGATAGTTTGAATCTTATGCTTGAAAAATCACAGTTAACCCCCCCCCTTCCCCAAGCCAAATCAATGTTTTCATAACCAGGAATATGCTTTGCATAAGACAGCTTTTTACAATTTCATTAACAAGTAAGAACCTATTAATCTCTACCATTATGCCAGTATCTCAGTAGCTGGGATATTAGAGAGTGGCATTAGTGAGTTGTATTCCTGGTGGTACCACTAACCAGCTACTTGGGCAAGTCCTTTCACTTCAGCGTACCGTGTGCCCCCTTTCCAAGAAGAATGCACTTCTCTCTGATGTTATGCTGTGGATTGTGCAGAGTGGGCATGTCTTCTTACATCTACATTTTGTACTGTGTTCAGCATAGTTACAGCTAAAATTTAAATAGTATCATTCCTCTGAAGGAGGCTATCACTGAAATATCAAACAAATTAATATCACCATCTCAGAAAGAAGCCAATTCCTTGGAAGCTTCATGCCAGGTCTTGTGGAGAGTATGAGATTCTCACAATCTCCCACAAATGCTCTCCCAGCCAGACTTACACAGCACCATGATGCTGTGCCTTTCTGAAGCATTTTCCGAGTGTTCTTAATCACATCTGCTAGGAAGAGTTGGCCAAGCTGAATCTGTATTTTAGGCCATGGCAGAAAGAAGCCAAGGTTTGGTAATGCAGTAGGGAGATGTGCAGCCCTTCCTCTATTGTTTTAGTACGTTTATTACATGACCTAATGATGCCCTGCTGCAATTTGTATGTTTTTTAACACAAAGCTGCCAGCACATATCACACAAAGAGACAACTGCAGAAGGTATTAATAGAGCTCTCCACATCCAGAAGAGTATACCACCATGGTATTTTTATTTTTTCTAAAGGTTTTTTTTTATAATAGATGATTTTAAAAACCTTAAAAAACCCAGACCAACAATGTGACATCTTGCTTACCAATGTGGAAATATTCCATTGGAACATCTTCATTTTTCACATGCATGCACACAAGCAAAGTTTTTCATTGTGCCTGTATTTTACTTTTCACAGTCTCTGCTCTAAAGTTTAATCCTTCTGCTTCTGAGACCAGCTGGATCTTTTTTTTTTTTTTTCATTTGAAGAAACCAAGGCTGAGTCAAATGGTTTCAGTGGCTTTTTGTTCTTTCCTAGTGTTGTCTGGAAGCAATTTTCTCAAGCTTTGTAATTTATTTGTCATCTTCCTCAAAATCCCCACGCAAGAAAGAACGCAAACCTTTCTTTGGAATTAAAAACAAACAGAAGAAACCTTGACTTTTGATTTTTATACACATCTTTCATATCCTGAGTGTAATAAATAGATGTTTTAAGTACTGATGGCTGGGATCTTGAGAAAAAGAAGCCATGACTGAAGTAATGCCTTCTGGAGAACAGAAATGATAGCTGGTGTCTCCAGGGTTTCAGTCATGCATTACCTAATGAAATGCAAGCAACTATATGTTTTTGTGTTGTAAAAGCTAACATAGAAAAGGAGACTACATTTCCCAGCCTTAATCTGATCTTTAAAGGTTGCTTCTGTACTCTCATACCAAAAAAGGAACTCTACAATACAAAATAAAATCCAACAACATTGTCCTCTCACAAATGTAATTTCCCTCTGTTTTGCTTTTTAATGATCTCTTAAGTACACAAGAAGATTAAATTTTGGTAATATAAAACCAAGCAAGAAACAAACAAACAAAAAAGGAGATTCAAAGGTGAAGGTTCCTAAAGGAAAAAATCCTTTTCTTTGGTTTTTTTCCTTTTAGGTTTTTACTCATTTCCTGTAATTTCTTAATCCAGTTCAAATGCTTCCATTAAGCAGAGCTGTGGCAGAACAATACTAGGAATAAAACTGTTTCTGAAACATGTACATTGTAAGTCATTCTTGCAAAATGATCTGCATCTGCTACTGCATCTGGAAACCCATGCTGTCATTTGTGAGAATTCAGTTTTTGCCTGTATGCTGCCAAAACACAGTGTTTAAGTGTCAGGTGTCATGCTCTGTACCAGCTATGGTTTCTGGATAGATTTAGAGTTCAATCCCTCATAATATGTGCAAATGATCTAATCTCAAAATGGAAAAAGCCCTGGTCTGTGTTCAAAGCAGGCTGAAGCTGTTTGCAAACCAAAGGCAGGGAACAATTTTTTCTGAGGAATACCAGAGTGTGGTTATTTTACAGCAGCTTGGCACCAACACTGCAGTGTTTGGTAAACACCAGTTACAAAAAACAGAAACATTCAATAAAAGGTACAGTCTCTGCATACACCCAGTTACCTCCGATAGCTTTCCAAGATTACTTACTGGACCGAATACTGGTCAATTAGCTAATATCCACGCACAACTTGTTTTCAAGGACAGACACAATCACTCTCAAATATTAAAACCAAATAGTGGCATTGAGCTAATTTCTTGCTACCTTAAATTCAATTCCAGACAAAACCTAGCTGAAGCAATGAGCACAGTCTTCAGGCAGTTCATTACTTCATAATGTCATTCTCCCTGAATACAGACAAAAGCAACGAGCTGCCTATGTCCCCTTAAAACCATGTGCATTCTGGAATTTTCCTCCCATACCCAACCATGGATATTCTTGTCTCTCACTAAAAAAGTCATTTTTATAACTGAAACTTAGGTGGAATTATAATGTTGAATTTACATATCTGACAACATAAAAGCCTATCAGTCTCTTGCTGTTCCATGTCATATAGTCCTTTTCATGGAGAAATCAAAAAGCACTGAAGATGCCTACCTACACTACTCCTACTGGGATCCTCTTTTAGAGTCTTGTACCTTGGTGGTTGGAAACATTATTCTAATCTCCCGCCTAGGTTTATTTATGACAAGTTTAATAGTTATTCTCTTTTTCTGGTATAAATGTACCTCTTCTGTGCATTTAGAGAGAACAAGTGCTATTTCTTCTCAGCCTTCATTTCGCTAGGGTAAACAAACCAAATTCTTTTTTACATTTAGTGTATGAGTGTGTCCATTTCCTTGACTGCCACTGCAGACCTCCTTTAGATCTGTATTTGGTTTCAACAAATGATCTCTTCTAGAAAATACCTCTCTGGATACATCTTGAGGGTGTGTTTGCCTTTTCTTCACAGCCACAAATAGGGAAATTGTTGTAATTTTCCAATTAACTAACCTATATTGATTTTTTTCTATCTTATTACCAGATACCGAATATCTGTTTTACAGAGGACATTCTTGGTATTGACAAGATTAGTGCTTTCTACTACTAAATTCCATACCATTTTAAATTAATCTAATTCTTCCTTGATGGTTCCTCAAAAACCCTACATTAGTAAGAAGTAGTAAGTTTATAGAGAAACCAAAGTAGGGAAGTAGAGTGACTTGACATCAAAGGTAGTATTAGAAACATGATTTAGGATTCGAAACCTGCTGGTTCTTACTTAAATCATATATTTTTGTATTTTTCATATATTCCAATTTTTCAATTACTTGAGTTGACAGAGAATATTTTTCATATGGCTGGACATGAGGGAGAATTTGGGTCTCATCTATTTAGTTCCTACATTAAAAATGTGGGATCTCCACTTTTTGTATTCCTTTCTTTCAACTTCTGTGTGTGCAACCCAAATCCCATGGAAGTCAAATGGCTTTAAGTAACAAAGTTGTTAGTGACTGAGAGTTACTGCAAGATGCCCAAAGACATTATTCTGTAATGAGCATGCTGCACATCGGGGTGTGAGTTCTGAAAAGAATGTTGATCACGACATTGGTTTATCTTAGTGCGAAGACTCATTCCAGGAATTACAGTTTGGAGAAAAGGAACATTTTTAATATTGCAGAAAGGTTTTTGTTCATACCACTGAGCATGAAATACATAGCACATCCCATAGTGGATGTGTTCACCATCTTTCACTGGTGACAGATACTATTTTCTGTAAGTCAAGTGAAGTTCTTATTCTGAACTGAAAACCATGTCCACATAGAACTCATGATTCGTTGGTGCTGTTTTGCAAAATAAACATACTAAATACAGGTTGATACAAAATATTGTAAATTTTTCCTGAAAGCTCTGTGTTACCTTGGCAGGTATTTTTTTCCTATTATTGAATGAAGGGACAGCAGAACCCTGGGGTTATACGTAGAAGCCTCTACTTCACTGGAGACCTTTTAATGTCACGATGTATTACACAAATGTCTGTAAGGGTTTACTATGACAGGTGTGGATATAAAAAAAAGAAAATTATTCAATACAAGCTACTGTGATTGTTAGAACTTCCTCAAGGGAATGTGGATAATGTTGGCCACATAGGAGGTTTCTTCTCTCTAACTTATATTTTTAGTAAACATAAACAAACCCATGTCTAATTTGCAAGAGGGCCACTTTTTCCTGTGCCACTGGTGGGAGATGTCTCCTGATTATTAATTCTGCACGTATGGCAAATCAAGCAATATTGCTATTTTAACCCCCTGGAAAGATTTTTTGTTCTTATCATGGATTATTAATTCTTGGGAAAAATCCTCACATATGCTTTTCTTATGTTTTATTTTAGAGCATGTGGAATTGCATGAGAGCCTTTAGTAAAATTCCAGGAAGTACTAGAAACTCTTCGTTAAATTTGTTGCATGTTCCTATGAAAACTCTTGGGCCCAGAAAAAAAAGAAAAGGTAGTAAGTTGAAATATCATCTCCCTGGGAAGGTTTTTAATTGTACAAAAATGTATATTTTGTTTGTTTGTTACTTTTAAGGGCAAATCTCTGACTCTTGGTGAGAAATTGTAAAATAGTTATCTACCTGTATAAAATATTCTCTTTTTGTAGATTGAGGAAATGTAACTTAAATAATTATTGTTCACATAAAGTTCAGCATTTCTAGCACTTTCTCCTATACAACAAGAACTTTCCAGGGGCATGAATCTGGGACAGTTGGGTCTTCATATCAGTAAGACATATTGATGTTATAAAATCTATATTTTGCCTTTTTTCTACTGACTCTATCCAGTTTGCTATTTATCATATATTTAGTTCAAAGTAACCCTAAATGGAAAACTGCTGTATCTGTGTGCTCTAGGTTTTAACCATTTAGCTTATACAAGCTGTTGCTTTCCTTTCCTTGATAAATCATTGTTTCATATATGATGGCTCATATCCTAGGGTCAGGTTTAAAATTAATGATTCCTGGTTGGTTTGGCTGATAATATCTTCATCTTCTGCCTCGGTGTTGGCTATTGATGACTAGAAGAGTACCTATGGTAGGCAGACTAGTTTTGGGCAAAAATACATACAACTATAACTTGTGGACTGGGATGCAGAGCTCACTATGCCATTCTGATCAGCTGCTCTGTACTTGAAGCATTTACATTTCCTGTCAAGCACTGTCGATCATGTTTAATCTGTATTCACTTTTATTCCCAACATGATGACTTCTTGATCTAAGTAGATTTCTATCTTTTGTGTCTGTGTTGAGAATTCTCCAGTAATTATTCTAATTGATTTCTACCAGTCCAATAGAACCTTTACTTTCCTGTGTTTTAAATTAACTTAAGACCTTTCATATTAGCATATTGTTCATGACTTTTTCCCATTAGAAGAAACCCTTTATTCTTACGTCAGTGCATATGTTAAAATATCATGTCAGCATGGTTCAAGCTTACAGAGTGCAGTAGTTCCCAGGTTTCTTTCTTGAGTGACTGACTGAGCATGTCAAAAACAAACCAGTGCAAAAAGTTAAGACTATTCTATTACTCTTTTCAATTTCTTTGCTTTTCTATATGAAGGAAGAATTAGATAATATGAAGAGTTAAATTTTCTCTAGTTCTTGTCTACATTTTTAAAGAACTTAGTAACTACCTTGCACTCCAGTCTATACAATCAAGAGGTGACCTGAAGGCAGAGACATGAAGACAAAGACACAGCCAAGGCTATATCCTATGCACTGTTGGGTTTTTTTAGGAATCAGTGTTAACATGAGCTTTCACAAGACCAGCATATCTGATGCCTGTCAATGGAAGTATTTATTATGGACTCCAATATGGGGTGCAGTAGATCCCACAATGCTCTCTCTTTTTTGTTTTCTCATTGCAAGTGAAATCAAACAGGAGCCTTTCTCACTGGAAAGAATGTTATGAAATAAGAAATTATTTAAAAGTTATTATGGTATTAATTTTACTTAACTTCACATATCACAGCTTTTATTCCAAAGTTACTTTAGTTCCTTTAAAAAGCAAAGTAGAAATCTGACCTCAATTAAATCTAGTGAAGATTTAATCCACAAATAGTTGTGTATTATATATTTGAAATTAACCGTTAAAATCTATTTTTCTGTCTGACACTTCCTTTTCCTTCTGTTTCTCCATAGGCTAATTAACAATTAAGATAAGGAGAAGGAAAAAACACCTCATCTATTAGTGCTTTACAAGGAGTAGTTGCAAGGAACACCAGGATCCTACTTTCCCTGTGGATGATCACTTCAAGGTGATTTTAATGAGGAGAAAGTATGTAATGGTGAATAAGGAAGCAAGAAACCTTGCAATAATTGCATGGATATTTTGATAAAAGAAAGATATCCGTTTTGCATTCACAGAAGAAAACACTCATAAGAAATAAGAAGTAATTTCTGAGTCTAATTTGTTTACTCACAAAATGTTTTCTCATATACATGGTGACAGAAACTGCAGAGAAACTTCAGCTAAAGAGTTACCATTCTTCAAACAAGAACCAATTGGTTTTGTTTTTGCTCCTCTTTGACACTCTTCCTAATCTGCTCCAGACTTGCTCCAGACCCTGAGTTTTAAATCTAACATAACCTTCAGCCTCAGGCTCTCTATGGGAGAAGAGAAATTATTTTTTTTAGAAGTCTTCTTTTGTTTTGTTTCTCTGTCATATGGAGTTATCTGATGGATTTAATCATGAGACAAAAGAAAAATCTTCTATCAAGACAGATTTCTTACAGTTACAAACATTCGTATATTTATTAGTGATTTCAAACATGAATCCTAGCAAAGATGAACACTCTTTAAGGTTTAAACATTCTAGAGCAAAATTTATATGCAAATACAGTGGAGAAATATGCAGAGGCATGTGCTTAAATATGTAACTGTTTTTTCACATATATTGGTTTTATCAGCAAATACCTAAACTGGAGTCATTTTTCTGTGGTACAAAATTCTTGTTAGGTGAAAATTCAAAATACCACCTCTATTTTATCACATTCCACAACAAAAAATAATGAAGTGTTAAGCTAACACAGCTCTCTGAAATCAGATCATGGTAGGAGGTCTTCAGCTTTCAGCAGCTTTCTAGCCTGTAAGACATTGTGCCAGAAATTCTAGATCTAGGTCTGCTGCGACCTGAAATATAGTTGTATAACTGTAGCAAAAGCACTTCTCACTCATTCAGCCAACCTTCTCACTCTAAGTTACTCTGCAGTAAGCAAGATAACAGTAATATATCACTGAAATGAAAGTGCTCTGGTTCTGGTAGTGGCCCTTCCCATAACAATTTAAGGATGATATTAAATGTGACCCATTTCAGAAATCTAATTCTCCTCCAGCAGTTTACATTGTACTAAAATGTCCTTAGGAAAATTTAAGTTTCAGAAATCTTTCGTGATTGAACATTGTTAAAACTCACACCAAGGTATAAAACAATTAATATAGAAGAATCTTTCTTCTTGATTATTCTCAATAATGATTCTATGCCAGGACACTATATAGTATATTGTACAGTATTGACAATGAAGTTAAGCTTTGACACCAAATACAATGAAGTATGTTGACAAAGAATGAAAGTACAGAAATGGTCAACAGGGAGAGAAAAAAAATCAAATTTGAATAATCAGTTTCCATGTGCCACATAGCCTCCTTCTGGAAAGTTTTTCAGCGTTTGTAAGGGTGTTTATAAAAGCCAGTCTTCCCAACATACTGAAATTAAACTGTGGTGTTATAATTGAACATCTCCATCTCTGTCTCCAGCATTTTTTATCTCTGTTATTCACAGATTCACAGAATTGTAGGGGTTGGAAGGGACATCCAGAGATCATCGAGTCCAACCCCCCTGCCAAAGCAGGTTCCCTAGAACAGGTCACATAGATAGGTGTCCAGGTGAGTCCTGAATATCTCCAGAGAAGGAGACTCCACAACCCCCTGGGTAGCCTGTGCCAGTGCTCAAATGTTAACACAATTTTTGCTAGTTTGATTATTTCTATTTTAAAGGTGTGAAAATGGCAGCACCAAACAATTAAACCTTCTCACAGGTTCACAAGAGTAAATTCTGTGGTGGAGTCTGTTTCTCAGGGTGAGGTTCTATCCTCCAGAACCCTGCTTTTTTACCAAAGGTTGGATGTTGCTAAGGTCACACTGAAAACCCGTAATTTTTACATTTCAGCAACTAAAGTAGAACTTTATTTAATTTCTTCACCTTTTTGTATTTATAAAAGCCACAAAAAATTGTAACTCATGCATAAGCAAAACCAATCTATAACTTTACAATTATAAATGTCTGTCCCTTTACATTCTATGGCAAAGTAATCCAGCACATTCTGATGATGATGATGAATCTAAATTAGAAGTTACTTCATCTCTTACTCTCTTTGTACTTACAGAGAATTACAACTCACACATAAAGCAAAGCAATATGTGAGCCATTAAGGAAAAATATTTAGCAGTTGAAATGTGATAATGATGATGATAATTTACTGTTATAATTTCCCATCTCTTTACTTTCTATGGCAAAAGAATATAATACATTACTCTGCTGATGTTTGGGTACCCACAGTGTTTGCAAAGCAAACTCTGTCACTGTACAGTTCAATTGTTCCCATAGACCCTCTGATTCAGTATCTTTCATGTGCTGGTTACAAGTGTCATTGGATTGCTTTGTTCATCGACTCATTAGATTTGGTTGGTGTAGTGATTATGAGCTTCATGAAGAATTTTACCCAGTGTGGTTGGTACCCACTATGTTATGTTTTCATTATTCTATTGAGTATGATGTAATTTGGTAATTTTATTCAGTGTATTGTGTCAATTCAATTATATGCCTAATCTATTTCTCCATTAGTTAAATCCTTCTTCGAACACGTCATAAAAAAGTTCAGTACTTTCCCACTTACTGCTTGTATAACTTGCAGTATGTTACACATTTTACAGCATGTTAATCTGTAGTTTGCCACTCATTTTGTTTACTGTGAATGCTACTATCAACTTCCCATCTGAAAAGAAACTAAAGAGGTTTTTGATGAAGAAGTTATTGTGCTTTTTAAACAGCTGTTAAATCTGAATTAGCAGTTTTTATTAATGTGGTTCTAGCGTTAAGATCACTTTCTTTTAATGTTATATTTACCAAAGAATAGTAGTAGAGGACTGGGACAGTGAGACAAGAGTACTTGCAAATGTGCAAGAATTCAGGGACCCAAAGGGGTACTGTCACTCAGGTCAGCAGTCATTCCATTGAGAGTGCTTGAGTTGAGAGTCTTAAACACCTCTTAGATTTGTCTATCGTGTAGAATAGGTTCCTCACAATAATCTCAAAAATGCCAGTTTAATATTTGCCACTGTTGCCCTGAAATACCTGTGCTTTGTGAAACTGCCCAGAAAATGTCTTTCGGGAAGATTAGCAGATTAACCAGCAATCTCAAATTTCCTCAGGCTGTTCAAATTTCAGGGCTGCTGCCCAAACAAGGAAGATACTTTTTCCAGACAGAAGTATCTGGTAGAGATTAGGTAAATTAGGAAATTGTATTTGAGATTGCACAGAAGTTATTACTGCTAATAAATAGATTCATAGTAATTTCCTGGAGAGAGTTACTTTGCTTAAGCATAGTGTCCATGTCAAATGCGGTGGGTATTTTCTGGTTTTTGGTATATAGATTGACACTAACAAAGGCACCAATTAATTGGCACAACACAACAGATCAAGATGCTAACATTTTAGCCAGAATTTATGATCTTTTTCAAGTTGGCTTTTCTTTACTGTGTCAGCTTTGTCTTTTTTTTCCCCATTTGAAAAAATAAAAATAGTTTAGATCTTTCTTTTAGCATGGTTGAGGAAATACAACTTTCCTTCCCTTACTAAACTCTTCCAAATGTTTCACTGATAAATTCTAGTGTCTTCAAACCGCAGAGCACAAAAATAACAGTTGACAGAAGCATCTTCTAGCTGCCAGGTAGTCATACATTGCTCGGTAGAACACTTCTAGACTTCAGAAGAAAAAGAGATCTAAAGATTCTCTCACGATTTGGGCTGACCCTGGAACTGCTCTTTCTAGTAAAAAAAGAACCCTGTGGAGCTCATCTCCTTCCTACTAGTGCCCAGGCTTCAGGAAGAAAGACAGAAGTGTGTACAGAGATGAGGAAAAATCAGGAAGAGGAGAATGACTGAAAATCATGAGACAGTAAGGCAAAGTAGTGACAAAAGGCAAAGCAAAGATGAACAAAAAGCCCTCAAGTCATTTAAATGTATCACCAGCAGGCTATGCAATATACTCCAGCAGTACAAATCGCAACCCTCTTAAGAAATGCAATATAATTGTTTGTAGACATTTCCATGTATGTTTACTTTAGCCTGTCAACTTCTCTCTCCTTCTCCCTGCCTCTCCCACTCTATCTCCAATCCTAATCTCTCCAGCTAAGTGTGTTTTAGTGCCATTTAAGTGGATTTTTTTAATATGGCAGCTAGTTACCTGTAACACACACACACACCTTAAAAGTCTCTGTAAGATTTTGTATTAATCTGATTTCCCCGCTGTAACAACTTATTTGAACTGCTGATGCTGCACACATACACACTCCCTGCTGATACACACACACATGCACTCATGCTTAGAGGTATACATATATATATGCCTATATATACGACCATTTCAAACACTGTGAGTATGCACTCACATTTGGACTCCCACATTATATTAATGTCCTTCTAATACATGCCACAAAGTACATCCCTCACAACTGAGGCAGCTTTTGGTGTTTCTGTGATCATGAATACAACAGTTTATTGCCATTACCATGTAATATTAGGACATTAGTTGTCCTGTGGGAATAAAAAGGACTTGTGCTTTTAACAAGTTATATTGTATGAAGTATCTCCCTTGTATTTATTTCTAAAGGAGAGAAAACAAAATAAATGAGTCAGTGCAAGAAGAAAAAGCAGCTGTAATGAATGAATGCTACCTTGGAAAACTGAATTCTGTCCTTATTTGTGTCTCAAATTTCCTGCTATAGTGTTTCAGCAAGTCAGTTAAGTTATTTTCATATTATCCTCCAGCAAAATAAATTGACCTGCTAGGGCACCTCATGCCATCAAAGCAGCTGCTCTGCTTTGAGTGCTCATGCTAGTTCAAAGCCACTGCTAATACCCCCTCCACTCTGCAATGTGTGCCCATGGGGGACAATCTGCATTTCACAAGGGGACCCTGGAAAAATTGATCCTACTAGGTCTTAACTTTTTGAGATTCTGACTTGCAATTTTTCATGGCCTTTTTATCTGCATCAAAAAATTCTGAAGTTACCTAGAGGTGTTCTTCAGTGAAATTCCATGGTGCAGTGAGGGCTGGGGCTGCCTAGGGCATAGGGAGGCAGGAGGTGAGCACAGTGATATGACCAAAAGCTATGGGACCTCATCAGCCCCGTGGTGCCTGAGTGAGACTGAGTGCCTGAAACAGCTTCAGCTGGGATTGATGCTCATCAGGCCAATTCATGGTGGTAGGGCAGGTTCAAGGTCAAGCCTAATGGTCAGTCTTTCTGGTCAGAGCCCCATCTGGTGAGGGTAGGCAAGGTGAGACACAGCCCTGGGTTTACTGGGCAGGTCAACAGTGACAAAACAGGTTCAAGGCCAGTCCACAGGGTCCGTGGCTGAGCTGGAGGCTGCTCCTACACCACAGAAGCAGTCGCACTGAAGGCCTAAGGGTTACCTGAAATGGAGCTCCTGGGACCACGGGCAGGGAAGGAGTCCTCCATGTAGTTTTTCAGGGCCACAAAGACCCCTCAGCATGCTCAAGGAGGGCCCTGAGATGACGTTCATGAAATCGAAGGTTCTACATTAAAATGAAATAAATTAAAAAATCAGAAGAGGCTTTATATTTATCTTTTTTAATGGGAGATACTGTGGCAATTGGTGGTTAAATGGACGTGAAGTCTAAAAGCATGTGCAGAGCTGGCTTGCATTGCCCATGAGGTTTTGATATTGTTGGCTCGTTTGGGAGAGTGCCCTTGAGGAAGTACAGCATGTCCCTCACAGCTGTAGTCCAATCTGATGGGATAAACTAGGGAATGTGTATTGCCAAAGTGCTTTATGAAAGTCGGTCTCTCTTGTATTTGGGTTTCTAAGAAAAGGAGAGTGAGAATATATTTTGGGTTTTATTAAGGTTG
Source organism: Laterallus jamaicensis coturniculus (assembly GCA_022605575.1). Taxonomy (NCBI): domain Eukaryota; kingdom Metazoa; phylum Chordata; class Aves; order Gruiformes; family Rallidae; genus Laterallus; species Laterallus jamaicensis. Next base: position 65,678,389 of record JAKCOX010000001.1, read on the forward strand.
GCAATTAACGATGACACCCACAGTCTGACGGTGATGGCCAAAGTCCAGTACAGCAAGCCCTCCCACGAGCAAACCACCTATTGAATTCAGGGTCACATATTTTGGGCTGGTGGAGTTTACATCATGCTTTGAGCAGGGCTTACAAAAGTACAGCTCCCTGCTTGTTGTGTCAGCTCATGACAGATGGAAATTCCCTCCTCCAAAAAAGCACTTGGATCCTCATCACAAAACCTAAATCTTACTTTTTTATTTTGCTGAATTCACAATGGATAGAGTTACAACACATACCAGGGAAAGCTGCTGCCTAATTCAGGCTCTTGTAATTTCCTTGGAGAGTGTATTCAAGTTTAACTTCCTCGCACTAGAGGAAAGCTACCACCTCTCCTGGGTCTTGTGGGAATGGAAGAGCCACATCTGCCAGAATGAACATGCAGAAGCATCTTTTTGCAAGTTTTTCTGATTGCCTAAAGAGACCCTTCACGCTGTAAGGAGGGATTCACACATTTTGTCTGATGTATAATTAGCATCTACTACCATCTCTACCGTCCAAATGTTTTGTTAGTATTCCATAGTCTTTACAAAAATTTAGAAACTGATTTTGGGCCAGGGTTATGATAAGGCAACCCTGAATTTAAGGCCACCCTTCTTTTTCAAGGACCAGGAATAAATACCAGCATGGTATTTAATGTCTACATTTATAATTCTTTCCTGAAGGTTTTGTGGTTTGACCCATCCAGCAGCTAAAACAATCACACAGCTGTTCACTCACTCCCCACTCCCAGATGGGAGGGGGAATTGAAAATGGAAAGGGAAAAAAAACTTCGTGGGCTGAGAGAAAGACGATTTAATAGGACAAAGCAACCCCCTCCCCCCCAAGAGGATGATGATAACAACAGCAGCAGCAACAACAACATATATATACAAAACAAATGATGAACAACACAGTTTTTCACCACATGAAGTTGATGCTCCAAGACCCCAAGCTGACCTGCTTTCCAGCCCACCCCCCAGTTACATATGGAGCATGACATATGGTATGGAATATCCCTTTGGGTCAGCTGCCCTGTCTGGGTCCCCTTCTAGCTTCTTGGGTGGGTGCACCCGTCTTGTTGGCAGGACAGTAAGAGAAGCTAGAAAGTCCTTGACTGATTGGCAACAACTAAAACCATCAGTGTGTTATCAGCACTGCTCTTATCCTAACTCTCAAACAGAGCACTATACCCTCTGCTACAAAAAATTTTAATTCTTTCTCAGCCAAAACCAGGACAGAAGGCAACTTCCTGACCTCATCCACAGCTCAATCACTCCTCTTTTTCTGACCAGGTTTGCTGTCCCACAACTTCTCTCTTCCATGGTTCACTTGCTAGAACCTCAGCATGCCTCAGATTAGCTGCCAGAAGGTCAGCTGTAAAACACCGGCCTCTCAGGAGAGGCTCCTGCTTTAAGCCAGCTCTAGAATTAGACAGCATTCATAGACACCCTTTAAAACTCACTGTCCTTCCCCAAGCACTCTCATATTATTTTGAAACCTGAAGGCTATAGCCCCTGTTTGCATTTCTGAGCTGAGAGCTGTGTGAGCTACAGCAGGTCCCCAGGCCCCTGCCCTCATACATGCCGCCTGTGACTAGCTTGGGAGCTCAGAGGAGTCTTGTACCTGTAACAGGCAAAGAAGAGAGCCTGATGCAGCTCTTGCAAATCTGCTGCTGGAGTAGATTTATAAAAACGAGCTTACAAAATACACTTATAACATAAGTGCATTTTTCCAGGTCCTAATTTCAGAAAAGCACCTTCCTAAAATGCGCACTAAACATAGATAATAGCTCAAAGTAGAGGTGCCATAATTTTACCTTGTATCTCCTCACGGTCCGGAGGGGATTTCGCATACACCCGCTCCACTGTGAGCTGAGCTACACTCTTTAAGTGCACTATGGCAAATGGGTACAAACCAGTAGAAAGTCAATGCTGACACATTCATTTGCATGAGAAGTCTGAAAGCGGCACTTCATACCTACCATCTGCGTGCAGGTTGCTCAGCTCTGTGGCATTTAACTTTTAATGGCTAGCCCTCTCCCTCAGTTGATTGCAGTCCAGGGAAATACATCAGGATCAACGTATAGACACCGTTTTGCTCCATGTGGACACTATGGGCCAGGGTGAAACCTACCCTGCAAGCATGTAGCAGCACAGAGCTCAATGCTGCAATTTGTAGTGAACAGGATTTGCAGACACTCCTCTAACAGAGCCTTTGGTTAATGCCAAAGCAAATGGTGGCAGAATCTGACAGTTTGTGTGCAAAATAGTCTCATGAGTCACTGGAAAAATAAAATTCCTCATCTGACCCATAGAAATTTTACAGACTTACAGCTTCATGAGACCTGCAAAAGCATATTCCAGGATACTCAAATGAAATATCTTGTGGGATAACAGACTGTTATCTGAAAGTACGTAAGAGATGTTAGCTGAGAAAATGTGCTAACTTCAGGTTAGGATTGTTTTTTTTCTAAATTATCACAAATTGTAGAAGCTTCTAGGAGAGAAGAGCATAGGGCAGGAAGGGCACAAGATCTAAATTCCAATTATCATGGATGTTTTCACACAGAACACAGAATGGAGTGACATTTTTTTGCTAAAATGATGGACAAAAGGTTAAATTAAACAATCCATTGGGAAAACTGAATAGTACAAAAATGTCTACGATAGTTCTACAATAATTCCCATTACAAGCTTTCTTCCTGTTTGTGCCCCTGGTTTTTCATGCTATCTGTGGATATCAAGTCAGAATAATGTGGTTTACACATAAATTGAAAACAAAATACTACATTAAATGTGCTAATGTTGGCAGCTGTTTTTTGCGATAGATTGTTTTTATACTTAACCTGTTTGAAAATGAATCCATATGACATCTGACATTAACAATGAAACAACATACTGAAATAAATACCACATGCTTACATAAACTTTAGAGTGGAATTGTATCATAGAATGTTTGAATACTCCTAAAGAGCAAGTGAGGAAAGCAGGATATGGCTTTTTTTATCCTGCAAGGAGCGGAAGAAGCAATATTCAGGTTATACAAAAGGTATTACTCACTTTGGTTTCATTTCAAGGCTAACAGCCTGGCCAATTTATAAGATCTGCAATCTTAAAGAAAATATTTGGAACATTCTTTATAGCTCTATTCAAAAATAACATAATTTTGGATAAAACACGTATTTTACCCAGGATCAAACTGCATACACCAACTTTTCACAAGGTTTATCTAAGAAATCTGTGCCTAGAACAAATAGCAAATTTCACTAAGAACCTTTCAAATGATGCCACATACCCTCTAGCAGCTGCTGTACTAGTAATAACATAAAATAAATACCGACATCTTTTATAGTGATCTTCTTTCATGGATTTGAAAGTGTCCTGCAATGAAAGGCAAGCACCGGCTGCCAAATTTGCCCCCTGCTCATGTGCATGTACACTTCAGTGGTGGCTTATCTTGTCATTGCAGGAGACAGAGCAAACAGCAGGTGGAGGGAGCCAGTGCTGCAAGCAACCAGGCTCTCGAATTCTGCTTAGCAATTTCAGGCATCGATATGAACTGAATGCTCGAGCCACCCTCACCCAGCTTGGCTATTGGAGTGCTGACTGGGAAAGGCATGTGAACTGTAAAGCTTGGCTGTGTTTCTCAGCTATCCAAGGAAACTACGTGTCTTTCCCTATTAGCTAGGCCTCTCACATATCCCTGTGCCATCATGGCTACTGCAATACTAATGACAGCTTTGAGTCTAGTACTGAAAAGCAGTAAGTTTGCCTCTTGAGTTCTGCTCCTGTGAACCACCTGGTGGGATGGGTGTTAGTAGTTGCAAACTGAATAGGTCATCACTAAAGGCTGAAAAATACAGAGTATTAACTATCTATTCTGATGATCAGAACTTCCTCTCATGTTTAGGGCAACCTTGATATTCCTATTAAATCTTAGTCTTCATCCCATTTAACTATTAATTTTCATAATAACTCAGTGTTTCTTTTTTAAACATAGTTATTAGTTTGTTATTTGCTTAATAAATCTTTCTCCCTCTTGCTTGGAAAGTTATTCTCATCAACTTCTTGAACAGTAGGTGGCCAGTACATGGAGGTTGTTCCTTCAATTCAACCACAATGTGTCCTGTGCGGTGTGTTCTTGGATTTGTTTTCTTAGACTGATCAGATCTAGTCTCAGATGTATCCTACCCCCTTGGTGAAGAAGGCCTCTTAATCATCTCCTTTATCTTTACTGCAGGCAGCTCTCCCTTTCCCGTTCCCCTTCCCATTCCTGTGGTTTATCTTTCCTGAAGGTTATGACATTCTCCAGAGATTAGTCAGACAGTGGTAATGAAGACCAGTTTTAGGAAATTAGGTCAGATATCTGTAACTTTCAGGATTAGCATCCCAGATGCCATCATGTGAGTTCATGCATAGGTACATGGCAGCTGATGATCTGCAAATCAGTATTGGGTTTCCCGATATTAATATTCTCTTCTTGTTCGCTAGTGTCCCAAGAATGCTCGTCCACGTATAGTCCTCCTCTGAAACCCTGTGCCCTTGAGCAACTTGATAACCAGCAGCATGTCCCCAGCAACTTCCTCAGGTTTCTGGAGTGCAAGGGCTGGCGACTGCCTGTGAAGGCTCAGACTCATTCTGAAACCGCCCTGAATTCAGAGGGTTGATCACAGGATATGATCACCAGTGTGACACACACAAGGGAGAACTTGCCAAAAGATTATGCTGTGAGTCTCTTTACAGAAGAAATGGTGCTGAGAAAGACCTCACAAATGAGATGCATAAAGCCAACCTTTTCTTGTACCTACCATTCCAAACAGTAGGATATGAAGACACAGCTACTGTCACATACACTTAGCAAAACAATCCACTTTCTGAATGCCTGCAACAATCTTTCCTGTTCATCTAACCACTTTCACAACCTTTTAAAAGTGTTTTCTTACTTCCCCCAAATACCCCTATCAAGGTATTTATGTTCCCATAGCACTTTCATTAAACCTGGTGTTGTCCCAGTTCAATGTCTCCTAACAGCTAATCTAATTCCAGTTGCACTGAGTAAATAATTTTTCTACTGTGCCTGCCTCTTGGCTCACCCCTACCTGGCTAACAAGAAAGTTAAGAGCTGAATAAATGGAAGCCCTGTGGCTTTTATATCGATGGATGAGCCTTTGTTCTTGTTCCTAAATGAATCTCATTTTCAATTTGTGTGCACGGATGAATCAAGTCTGTAAACTGTAAGGAATAGCTCCCCAGGTGTCTAGGCTGTGGATTATGAATTTGCTGGGTAAGAATAACTCAACCATGAACAAAGTAAAGTGGACTCAACATGCATACAGGACATATACAAGAGAGGTAACTTAAAAAGCTGCATCATAAACATTTTTCTGTGTCAAAGTTCCAATATAGAGAGAATTTAGTTTTTTGGGAGCAGGTGAGTCAAGAGTGAGGGGTGAGACAAAGGGAGATGAATACATGAAACTCAAGGTTTGGTTCAAGATAGATTTTTTTTCTAATAATGAAGCTATTTTAAGAGGTTATCTACCTTATTCCTTCTTTTCAATAGCAATCCTTAACTACTGCAATAGTACCGATACACAACTTGTTTTGGTGTCAATTCAGAAACTGCATCATGGAAATGGTGAGGGTAAACAAAAAACAACTTCAACCACTTACTGACTTCTGCCACCCTTAGCTGTGTAGCTCTTGCCTTGCCAAGTACTTTAGTAGAGATTAAATTGTTGGCCAAGCTTTGCAGTTCCTGCCAGCCAGCATAGTTCTACCACCTCATGATAGATTGAAAAAAAACAGAATTTAGGGAGCAATGACCAGACTTTGATGCATTTCTGTCTCTGCTAAACTACTTTGGCACTATTTTCATCATTAGTCTCATCACAGGAATGGAAGAAATAAGTTTTCCTTCTAAACATCCTGACTCTACAAGCTTAGTAACAATCCAGTGCTGCACATCAGACTCAGATGAAGATGGTAAAATCAAAATGAAAAACATTTTATTAGTAATGCTCATTTGGCCATTGGTGCGATGTGCCAGCAGTATAAATGAAAAATACAAAGGACTGAGGTTTGTTAAATTAAGCAATCCTTATGCTACATGAACCATGTCTCCAGTTCAGCTAACTACTGAGAGACAAGGGTCTGCTCTGAGAAAAAGCAGGAATGAAGCTGAGCCTGTATTTAGCCAACAAACATTTTTGTAGTGTATATAAACCAAGAGATTTGCTTTTCCTTTTGTATATAAAAAGAATTCCTACTGATATCATATAAGTTTATATCTAGCACAGACTAGACTAATTTTGTTGATTGTCTATATCAAATCTTCCTTGCTTTTAGTGATACCATACTATTAAAGAACTCTGAAGGTAACTTTAGTAGTAAGCTTATTCTCTAATTATTTTTTTAGCTCTTCAGTTAATGTGCTTTTTATTATTTGTGAAAACAAAACTTCAACTGAAGGAAAAAATTAGACAGCCCTATCTTCCTTTTTCTCCTTCATCCAGATGAAAAATCAAATACTGACTTACACAGATGAAGGCTTTGGCCAACAATTTCAACATCATGAAAACAACAGTCATCACAATTAGCACGGCTGTGAGGTATGCTATCCAAAATACCAAGGGTGGAACTAAGAATCAGCATTTTGCTCCTAAGAAGGGACTCTTCTGTTGTCAGATTTTGAATCCCTCAATGAGTAGCCCTGTGACTTCAAAAGGATTACCTGACAAACAGAATATTTGTCAAAAGAAGGACAACAGATTCTGACTATGGAGTCTAAGTAGGGCACAGGGCAGTATTTTGATCTCTTGCTGCTCTTGAGGTATTTTTGCTGGGAGTAAACCTCCTTAGTGCTCTGGAGGTCAAGCCAGCATATTACCCAAATGCTATACTAATACAAACATATTTGAGGAAAAAAGAAATTGGTGAAACAAAGCAAATTACAAGAAATGATAGTCCTATTGGAATCACTGGGAAAAAAATAGCCAATTATTTGAATCAGACTTTCACTCTCTTGTGTACTTAGCCTAGCATTCAGCTGAACCTCAGTTAAGTCTCCGCCTGTTATTGCCTGGACCTATCATATTAACTGAGTTGGGAGGGAGCTGCCCGCTATTAATGTAGTTCTTAGTTGCTTTGAAGCTGAATTATCTGAGACTGATTGAGATACCTCATCACATTTTTCAGGCTTGGTCCTTTGAAAGAGCTTTATTGAGCCTCTTTTGATTTAATTGTCTGCATTCCAGCTGTGAGCAATGCAAAACTGAACAAGGGCAGAAAGTCAGTCAGCATTGACATCTTTGGGCACTTGTATAGTTTCCACTACCATAAAGATCATGCCTATACTTTAGCTGCACATTGCTTCCACCCTCTCCCTCCCTTCCCCTCCCTCCTCCGAGGCATCACCCCCCCCCCCCCCACTCCCCCACTCTGCCAAATATCTACAAATTATCTCCTGGAGCACTCAATTTTTTTTCCAATTAGGACACTATTCCCTTTTAATTTTATAGTCTCATTACCACCCTATCTTCTTCCCAATTGGACTCCAGTTTCCTGTCCCAACACAGTAAGTGACGAGCTCTCTGGTTTTAATTTGCCTTCTCTTACACAGAGATGCTGATGCCAATGCCATCCTCTCCCTCCACATGCAGCCATGGTTTTCCAACAGAATGGTGGCAGAGGAGCCAGCCCCTAGCTTTACAGAGCTGTCTGGTCATGCCTGCAGTTCCCATCCCTCTGCATCAAAGGTGATACACAGATTTAGCGAAAAAAGATCCCACAAACTAAGACATTGTAAGAAAAAAGGAAGTTGCAAAGAAATTAATGATGAGTAGTCTTGTGGGGGGAAGATAACCTCTTCCAGGTTAGCACTTTCCACACCCAAAACCCAGGGGTTGCAGAGTCCAGGTCAACTTTAGAGATGGCTGGAGGCAGCATCCACTATGATTCACAGCCTACTTTCAGTCCCTGTAGTGTGAAAGAAAGGGTGGATTTTGTGCTGGTGTGAGCAGAGTGATCCCTTCTCTCTGCCAGGACAATTTTCACAGATTCACAGAACAGCAGGGGTTGGAAGGGTCCTCTGGAGATCATCCAGTCCAACCCCGCTGCTAAAGCAGGATCACCAAGAGCAGGTTGCACATACCTCATAAGAGAGATGCTCAAGTCCCCTAATCATCTTCTTAGTCCTCTGCTGGACTGTCTCCAGTAGTTCCCTGTCTGTCATGAACTGGGAAGCCCAGAATACTAGAATTTTTCCTTTTTAATTTGAAAGTGCACTCTCTATTTGAGGTCCTTTTATTTGGGATGCTCCGGGTCAATGCTGTGTGACCAGCATTGTTTCCTGAACCATTTTTATTCCCCGAGTCTCTGAAATACCTCACAGCGCATGGTGCCTCCTCATATTGGTGCAGGTATGCACTGAGGAAGGATACTCTGCACTGCCACAAATTGATGTTAGTTTATAACATCTAGCCAACGGAGTAAGACAGTATATGAAATGCTACATCACTACCTCAAGTGACACTAGTTAGTGAAAATAGAACGGCATTTTTATATGGATATTTAGCAGAATTATAATCCAGATGAGTAATTACCAAAAATTTAGGGGTACGTAATGCTATTCTGTGGTTTTGAGCAGCTAATGTGTCCTATCCCATGTTTCAGCAGCCACAGACTATGGTGGAGAATTGTAGTGCCTGAACAATATCTTGCTTTTTAAGGCTGTCAGAAATGTGGACTGTATAATATTATGGTAGATAATTTGCAAACATTGAAATAATACAGTCTTTATTCTGAAGCCCTTATAAAAATGAAAAAGAGAAAAAAGGAACAGAATAAAAGAAGAGACAGAATTTTCCTTGCAAAATTCAGGTTAGCTCAGCCATCTCTGGCTTTACAAAATGTTTTCAATGTTTTGGTTTGTTTGGTTTTTTTTAAAGGGGATAAATTTAAAAAACATAAGGGAAATGAGAGCCAGGAAAGGTGGGAGCAGTGGGTAAGCATGTGCAGGAGCTGGCACAAGCAGTCAGGCACTGCCAGATGAGGGCTCCAGGAAGGAGCATTACCTGCAGCTGCTTGGCCATGTTGTCACCAGCAGGCTACATTTTTTCTCCACGGAATATCTACCTGTCTGCACAGCACAGAGGAAATTTCACATGGGCCTTAATGTCTCTAGTGTAAATTCCACACCCTTGCACTCCCTTCCCCTCTTAGTACAGCAGTAACTACATAAGCAGTTTTCATTCTGAGGATGTTGGGGCAGCGTCAGTCTCCAAATCAAATAGGAAATAAATATGTGGATACAGAAGATCATGATAGTAAGCGCAGTTCTCCTGTGCTCAGCTTTGCATTTGTACTGCACTAAGGAATGCAGATGTAGTGTATAAATTACTGTCTGTCTGATTCAGTGATATTCAACACTTACAAGCAGAAAGTTTCTTTAATATTTGCAAAAATCTTCAGGATAAAGGCACAGCAAAATCTTGAATTTATATTGACTAACTATGATGTACACATTTATCACTAGGTTTTTCATTTACAGCTTGGTACAATACTTCAGTTCCTAAGAGTTAAAGAGATTCAGTGTGGAAAATGCTGGGCATGTACAAGAAGGTTTCAAAGCTTCCAGAACAGAAGGGTTTTGTGCACTGATGATAGGGAAGGACCTTTTTTTCTTTTAAACCAAGTGACATAAACCGAACATTAAATATTAGATACTTGCACTGCTAATGTAAAATAAGTAACAGAGAGACATCATATTTTGCTTCTATATCACGTTTGTAACCAAAACATGTAATTTTCTGTATCTGGCCTGATTTTTCTTTTGCTGCATTCATTAGTGCTAGAATGTTGTCCAAGGTACACTTTCATTCAGGGAAGAAATATTGCTAATTTTATTCACCATTGAATGAGATCTCTTCTTTATTAGGTTAATCCTCTTTGTACTGCTGACCTTGGTGGTTCTCTTTCACATCAGAAGATATGAATCAGTGTAGAGCTGGCATATATAGCTAGCTCCTTAACCCGAAGTTTGCTTCCAAACTGTGGTATGGGGAACGGAATATGAATGAAGTAATTACCTAGGACATGCAATCAGCCTGGGATTCATGCCATGAAGTATCATTTAGGTCAAGAGTCCAGCAGGACTCAAAAAAGTCTTGAGTTTATGTGGATAATAAGAACATCCAAAATAAGCATTTCTGAAAGCCCAGAGGAGTTTGTGGGGGGAGTAAGGCCTCAAGGCAGATATCAACATCTAACTAACATGGGTTAAGAAGAACATTTCTGTGGCCAGTTGATTCTGTAACATTTTCTGAAGCGCTGACAGAGGTCCCTGTCAGAGACAGCATGCTGAACTACCAGCAACTGGCACGATTGTATATGCCCCTCTCAGATTTCTTGCTGCAAAGGGGAGATCTGCTTTCAAGTGTCCCAAAATCCAAAGTAAACATTTCTGATGGTATTGAAGCTGGGAAAAGTATTTCTAAAGGGCTACTTGTTAATGTTAGCATTTCTCTTTTGCAAATTGACTGTCATCTTTGCTTTACCCTGCTATATCACATGAAAAAATATAATCTTAAAATACAGATGTTTCCCATGTAAACAACTTCATTCCTTCCAGAGGAATGTTGTATGATGACAGGGTATGTAAAATGGTTGCAGCAATCGTGTGGTAAGTGAGATCATGGGGCACTGTTTGCATTAGGGTAGAACACAGTCTGCCCAAATGTATTTGTGATCCCAGTGATGGAAAACCACAGCCATTGGGCAAACAGGACCTTTCCAACCACCTGATACTATCAAGGCCTGAAGTTTTGATATACGAAGTATATAAACTCCTTGTTGTTACTAACACTAATTTAGCTGATAATTAAACTGGCTTTAAATGGTTCAGGAATGGCATAAACCAGCTAGCATGCTCATTTTTTCCACAGCTCTGGCAAATTCTCTTGAGATGCAAATAAATTCTGTGCTGATGTCAGAAATCTTTGCCTCTGTTTACATACTTCAGGGACCCTTTCTGTCCAACACTTCATGGGGAGAGGTGACACAGGAAATGTCAATATTAAGCCACAGCAGCTGATTTTTCAACACTTTTTTTGCAGAGGCAGACAATGTTCATTCAGAGTTAAGAAAATCTTTAACTTGGGTCACTTTTGTTTGTTTTGCTAACAAAGGAAATGGACTAGTGTTTAAACTTCACTATTTTTGTTACATTTCTCCAAAAAGTAATGTAACCATGATGTATGTACAGATGGTCATTCTACAGGGGAAAAAAAAAAAGACAAAACCAAACAAAAATTAATCCTGTGCAGTAATTTTGAGAAACCAACTGTGCTGACTAAGGCAAACAAAATATTGTATGGATCCTGTCTTAAAGAAATTGAGTGAATGTGAACATCCTATGAACTCTGAAGGAGCAGTTAATTTACATCTGGATATTCTAGTTTAGTTGGAATAGCACATGCTGGGGTCCCATGAGAAAATAATTATTTCCCAGTGTCCACGAATCTCTCAAAAACAAATGTAATAAAATTTTGAACAACCAAAAATACAGTAATTTTATTTCAAAAGACAGATAAAATTCTGCTCCTCATAGACTGGTTCAGCTTCCCTTCCACCAAAGAAACTTCAACCAGAACCTGTTTGGTGGTTTGCTTTTTGTTGCTTTTTGTTTCTATTTGCTTGATTTATTGGTTGTGGAGGGTTTTTTGGTTTGAGTTTTTTCTTTTTTCCTGAAAATCATGGTTTTGTTTATTCTCTCTCTTTTTTTTTTTAACTTTGGAATGAAAAATGATCTTTCTGTGTTTTTGGAAACATTTTGGAAAGAACCATTCAAAAGTCACTCAAAGCCTGAGAGATCTGAAGGCAATAGCTGCGGAACTGCAACACTTAACATGGATAAAGGTGTTAAAATTCAGTGGTTTAAATTCAGCACTCACCAGTCCCACTGATCTTACTGGAATTAACCCTTCATGCCATATGTTGGACCAAGGGATGTCTGAAAAACCTACCTCTGTAGATATGCATCTGTTCAAGATCATTATCAGTAGCACACAGGATCTCTTCTTAAGAGTGAACTTCAATGACAACAATGGGCGCTTTTGATTTCTCTGCTTAATGCCTTCTTCTTCTCCCTCATCTGGCCAATTTAAGTTAACTAAGCATTTGAGCAGTAAAAGTTCAGTCCATCATATACTTTCTAGACTCATGGATCATATGGGTCATCAAAGAGTATGAATAATGTCGGGCTTCTTGCAGAGAACTAGAAGACCAACACACAGACTCTGTTTTAGCACCTATATTTAATCACCAGTACCTGTTACAGACCTGCTGCCTAGGTTACTGTTATCTGTAGACAACTGGGAAGGAAAATTAATGCATTTGATTAACAGCCAGGGAACCATAAAATAATGGTTTTAATGCATACTTTAAAGCCAAAGGTAATAGTAAAACCTATTTAGATTCTTGAACACCTCACATTTAATGGCCCTTTTCCAGGTACTTGTAGCATTGCCAAGCTTCGATCACTTGAGATAAAATTTTCCATCTTAAGTGTCTCCATTGGGCAGTTTTGATTTTTTGTTTGTTTGTTTGTGCAATATTACAGCAAAAATAGCTCAGCTATTTTCAAGGACAAGGCTATGGAAAAATAAGTTTTGTCCATGGGAACTTAGTCTAATGACCTCAAACTGAGCATTTCAAGTTTCAGATTAAAACCTGGGATGGAGGGAGGTGGAGAAGGAGAGACTAAACACACTTGTGTCAAGGATATGCCTTTTGCCATCCCTCTGAAATCTGATGGTAGTTGATTAAATTTCATTCTGCATGGGGGGAAAGGGGAAGGAAATACACACATGTTCAGTAGATTAAGATTTTAACAAAGATTTTAACATTCCCCTAAAATGTCATCCTCAGGGGCCTGAAAAATGATGTTCTCATGACTTGTGCTCTGAGTTCACCTAAACTGAAGTGAGCAAACATGTCTTTGGACCTCCCAGGGATTACTCTGGTTTAGTGGAGAAATAACTCTGGTTTAGTTTAGTTCTCTTATTAACATCTCTGATCTCCTGCATATCTCATGGAGGCCTGGAACATGTCCTTGAAGGATGTCATACAAACTGAAGAATTAAATGGTATTGGACCATGTCTTCCACTCCAAGTCCTCCCTAAGGTATAGCAATTATATAGTGTCTTATCCCTTTACAATATTGCTTATCAGTGCCTATGCCCTACTGGTAAAAGTTTCTGGGTTTTCCTCTCCACTAAATTGTCCCACTCCCTGTATCTGCAAAAATACAGAATGCTGCAGCTAGAATTCATATTTCTTCCCTACTGCTCGTGTTTTGTATTGTTAAATACTGCCTTGCAAAACATCTGGGTCACATACCTCACTCCCCCATTCCATCTTCTTCCATCTCTCCTACGACTACTGCCAGTGTTCCAGCAGATTCTCTATTCTGATTCTATAGATTCTCTATTCTGAGAGGTGAAACACTGGAGAAAAAGGACCAGACATACTGAAACAAGATATTTTACTGCTGGAACTAGATTGTTGTGTCTTGAGTAGAGGTGATAAAACTGTATTTTATCTGCTACAGGCCACTCTGAGATAAAAAAAAAAAGGCAGAATTTCAAATACTGAAAAATTTCAAATGAAACCCAGATTTATTTCAATTTCAAAATAATAATTGGGAACTGAAGTTTGCATGCCTCATGTCTTCTTTTTTCTCTATGGGATGGGCTCAGACATGAGTTTTGAGACAGATAATTATTCCACCATATCTTGCTCTGTCCCCTTCTGCAGAGTTCTAAGAATCAGAAGTTAAATAGAAAAAAATTGTGCAAGTAGAAGCACTAACAACCTAGTTCAATAAAGCAAACTTTTAATTAAATGTTTATTTTTCTTTCCAATGTGTATCATGTTAGACAACTGGAGGGCAAGGAAAAGTAAATAATCCTTCCTTTCAGTATTTTTGAATAGAAACTCAGCAACATTTGAAGAAAACATAAAAGCAGTGAATAACAATGAGCTGGTTACACAATCTTGTGACCACTCTCTTCACTCCTTGCTATGTCTGAAAAAACATGGTTAGCATAAATCAGAGACACTGTACCTGGCATCAGTGCTGGCTACCAAACTGGATGACTGTACGAGTGCCACTTCCAAAATGGATAGTGTCCAGGAGGTGAGCAGAGATATCATCCAGTGCACTGGCAACAGATAAACATTATATTACGATAAACTGCTTGTTATGGAAAAGTAATGGCTATTATACTGTTTGCAGGATCTAGATTTTAAGAGACAGAGAGCATTGTTTTTTTCTGTAATCTGTTTTTCATGAGAGAGTAAACCCACTAAAACCCTAAAAATTCTAGTTTGAAAACTAGTCATAGTACCAACTCAGCTCTTTTTTTGTGTAGCCATAAGATAACTTGCCACTGGTAGTGTATTCTTTGTGCTATATTGACTGTGTTGCTGAGAATAATAGTGAAGCCAAAGGATATGGGGAAAAAATAATCTTCAAATACAAAAATGAGTGATAAGGCTACTGAAAGACAAAACAAACCAAACCTCTTAGCATTTAAAAGGAAAGAACTGAAGTTAACAGGAAATGCAGAGCACTGAAGCAGATGTCTTACCTGAAGACTGCCAAAAATCAATCTGCTTCTCCTGCTCTTTCATAATATGTAAGCCAAGATGTAATCCAAAAAAATACCCCATGTTTATGTTTTTCAGAAATCCAGTTACTGACATTGCTACCTGTTTCTCATGAATTCTGTACTGGAGTGTCAGCAAATTTCATAAAATTGGGCTAACACCGAAAATACAAGATAAACATTGAAGAGACAGATAATGTTTATTATTTCCACTACAGATTAATCCATACTTTATAACCTCAACCTCTTGAGAAAATTTGCATTAAAGGCTCTGGTTGTCAATTTAGTGTTGGGTTTGGTTGTTTTTAATTTTATTGTCAGTGATGAGTAACTCAACTTGGAAATTGTTTATATAAAAATAATGTTTTCATGTCATTGACACAGACAGTTTTGCCAAGGCTGGCAAACACATATGAAAATGAAAGTACCTTACTGCATGTCCCACAGTCAGAGAGAGAATCATTGCACGACTGTTAACTGTAAGGTGTTCACAGGTTTACGGAACCTAGTGGGTTGGAAGGGATCTCCAGAGATCATCTAGTCCAACCCCCTGCTAAAGCAGGATCACCTAGAGCAGGTTGCACAAGGCTGTGTTCAGGTGGGTTTTGAATATCTCCAGAGAAAGAGACTACACAGCATCTCTGGGCAGCCTGTGCCAGTGCTCTACCACCATCAGGGTAAAAAAGTTTTTTCTCATGTCCAGACAGAACTTTTTACGTTCCAGTTTGTGCCCATTGTCCCTTGTTCTATCACTGGGCACCACTGAGAAGAGTCTGATCCCATTCTCGTGACATCCACTCTTTAGATATGTATAAGCATTAATCAGATTACCTCTCAGTCTTCTCTAGGCTAAACACCCTCAGCTCTCTCAGTCTTTCCTTGAACAAGAGATGCTCCAGTCTCCTCATCATCTTTGTAGCCTTCCACTGGACTTTCTCCAGTAGTTCCCTTTCTTGACCTGGGGAGCCCAGAATTGGGCACAGTACTGCATATTTGGTCTCACCAGGGCAGAATAGAGGGGAAGGAGAACCGCCCTCGACCTGCTGGCCATGCTCTTCTTCTAATGCAGAATGCGGACCAGTACAGTACCTTTATAGATGTGGTTATGGGATCTGACTTGATATGGTTCCTTGTTAAGCTACCTAGACTAACTGAAAAGCTGTCTTCTGACAATATAAAATGTCACAGGGAGTATTTAAATAGTAGGAATGGCTCTTGTTGAATACACCACCTCCAAGATAGTTTAAACAGATCTGCTGTTTCTGTACTCAATACAGAATGAAATTTCATCTTCCTAAACTTTCTGAGCAAAAGCCTTGTATCCTACAAGCCAGTACAGGATAAATTAATTTTTCAGTAGTATGGTGATTTATACCAATGGGTATAGGGTCCAATACCAGTCAGAAAAGAGACACATTTAATGTGCAGGAAAGAGGTTTCAAGCTGTTTCTGGAGGCTCTGGGTATAATTCAGAGGAGAATCATTCCAGAAGAGGAAGGCTTTAAGGCTATCAACTTGTCTGGCACTTTTCATAAGCATTAAATTATCTTAAAAAATCAGGAAGAGGCTTTTCTTCTGAGGTGATATGTGAGTGATACAACCCTGACTGATCTAAGTCCAGAAACATATCATAAAATAAATTTAAGAAAGAGGAAACAAGAATCAGGAATCTCTAAATCTTTAAACCCTCTATTCTTCTTTGTTCTGAGGCTGTGGATATGGTTTTAGTCATACAATTAATTATACACAGGAATGGCAATTGCTTTCCAACATGATGACAAAGAGCTTTGCTCTGAGAGGTCACCAAATCCTGTCTCACTTTGTACATTTGCTTTTACTGGCCATCCTGCTCTCACTGCCACCTCCAGCACCAGGAAGCAGATGGGACTTCCTTTCTATCCGGCTGCCAAGCAGGAAATGTTTGACTCTTCAACAGCCACAAACAGACAGCCAAGGGCTGCGGTAGAAGAGCACGACAGGAACTGACAAGTTCTCAGACACCGCAGCAACTTCCGACTGGCAAGCCATCAAAAATGCATATGCACTCTCTCATCCTACCCAAAACTGAGCAGTCTTGAAAAATTAGAAGTGTTGACCTCAGATACAAATGGTGGAAATGGGACTAATTAGTCTGGAAATCTAGCTTAAGAAAAGATCACATACTCATATTATCTAGACAACCGCTATGCCAAGACCATACTTGCTCTATTGTTCTAGACTATGTACTTCCTGTCCCCTTTGTTCTGCAGTATTTTTTGGTGCAAGCACATATCACATTTTTATTGTCTAGCCACCCCTAGATACATTTGAAAATTTATTTTCCTTCCTTGCCACATCAATACACAGGAGTGGTTTCTCATCAAGGTACAAAGGTACCTGGGCCTCACCTCATTAATGTATAAACCTGTAATGCATTCAAATTCAGAATGATCTACTGTCAGTACTGCAATACGGGATATTTCTGGAGTCTAACATGAAATTGTATTATGTTGAGTTTCCAGATTTCTTGAGGTTAATTCTAAGCAGATCTATAAATACAAATATATCTCCCCCATAATAGTAATACTAGTATATAGTAAGAATAGTTCACAGATGAGCTGAGGTCAGAAGTCACCCCTAGAGTTAATGTGGTACAACACCCCTATTCAAAGCAAGGACAACTAGAGCAGTTTGCTCAGACACTAGTCCAGATGGGTTTTGGTTATCTCCAAAGATGGAGACTTCACAGCCTCCCTAGGCAATCTCTTTCAGTGTCTCCCTCATTGTAAAAATGTTTTTTCTTATGTTCAAATGGAATTTCTTGTGTTTTAACTTATTCCCATTGCCATTTGTGCATTCATTGGGCACCACTGAAACAACAGTAATAAATATAAATAATGCTAATATAAATACAGGAAATATTAAGATCAAAAGGGATAAAGAAACAAACCACAAGCCAAACAAAATGAGAGATATTACAGCTAATTAAATTTATGACACTCTTAGATTAAGAGCAGAAGAGATTATTAGACCATTTCATATGCTCCTATGAATCACAAGCTAAGAATACTGATCTGGATATTCCTTTCCTGAGACCGTAAATTTTATATTGTTGAAAAGGGCATCTGGTCTTGATAGCACAGAAAACAAAGATACTTGTTATTGAATTAATTAGGAATCAGAAAGCATTTCTTTTTGCACCTAAATTTCCTTCTCTTTTGCTTTGTATAAATGGAAAAAGGTCCACTTTGGTTTAGGTACTTAATCTGTTTGTTCACAAATTTATTTGGTAATATATGCTCTCAGTTGAGGGTTTTTTGGATTTTTTTGTTGGGGTTTTTTGTTTTGTTTTGTTTTGGGTTTTTTTAAATTCCTGGACTCTGCATTGCATATTAAAAATGAGATAACAGTCCTGGGTAATCATCCAGTTTAGTCAGATCTCTATCAAGGCAGGTGGAAACCTAACCACCATGTGGATACCCATCTGAAATTCTGTTTTAAAGCTCAACTGACTTTTGGACTTCTGGCTCTGGTAACTTCTTTGCCGCTCACAGTTTGCCTTCTTTCCACTTCTTTGTCAGGGGTTCTGCTTTTTTTTTTTTTCCCCAGCCTCCCTGACTGTTAGTGAGCTCACACATAGTCCGTTTTTGCCTCTAAGTAGCTGGTCACTGCCTTCATGTACACCAAGAAACAAGCGTCTGTACATTCTCTGCCAGTATAGATATCTGTATTTTGTGTGTATAATGAAGCAGTCTCAGTAAATAAGGCACTTAATCTTCTCTACAATCAGGACAAGAAGGTGTTTTTCAGCTTCACTGGAAGCAATTGCATTAGTACAAGTCTAGTATGTGATTTAGGTTAACTGGATCCCACCAGTTATCTTCTAGGAAGTCCATGATTACTTTGTGCTTGTGCATGATTTCTCCTGTATTTCCAGACTATTGATTTACAATTCTGCATTCTGTGGCTTAGTGACAACATTGATTTTATGATAAATTTTTCAGTCTGAAAAGTGTTCTCAGAACATTAAAATGAGCTATGCTGTACCACGATCTTATCTCTTTGCGTGTGCTTTTTAATTGCTGAAAAATAAATTGTCACAGACATAACTAGCAGCAGAAACTCATCAGCATAATGCAAGCCACAGCAGAATACAAAAATGGGTTTTAGAGCAAATTTTGCCTTAATTTAAAAAAGTACCTTGAATCAAGTCTCTGAGCAGGTAAGTGGAATGAAAGTGCTGAGAAGTAAAGAGCCTCTATTTTGCCATATCACAAGCATTTATGTCTTTCCATGTTGCTAAAGTATTCCCAACAGAGCTGACAGACCTTAACAAATCCAGATCATAGGTTAGTGTCAATTTATTCCTTGGCATTTGGCAAAAATTAAATCATGCTGTGACTACTGAGGGGGAAAGCAGGTATATCTGACATTCAGTTCTACCATTGTATGAAGCACTTAGCAGTTATTCCAGTTTTGAAAAATACATTTACATGCATTGTTAAAGTGACATGTTAACAAATATCTGCCCTGAGGTGCTGACAAGAAGTAACTACTCATTTTATGTGAATTATTGTTTATCTCCTTCTAAATCCCAGATTAATATCTGAAATATTTCAAGCTGTCCAGTACTAGAGAGGTACATAATGAGAAATTAATTCACCTATTCATATTCCAATTTCCTTTTCTATCACATAAACACAGGTATTTGCCAAAGGAATGTCTAAACAGTGTGTGGATCCAACTCTGTCTTTGTGCCTATTTGCAAAGAGTGGGTGAAAGATTTTAAAACTGGCCAGCAGTCTATCAATTCAGAGCTCGTACAATTCTATTTTTTCCATGTTTGACTTGCATTAACTACGATGACATTTTTGTAATGCAGACTCAGGCCAAGTGATAACTAACTCAAAGAAAGGTGCTAGATCTGATTGCATACCGTCACTAACTCTCTTCCATTATTACGTCAAAGAACTCTTAGGGAGAGCTGACAATGGAAGCCAGCTGGAAGGATTACCAGTTTGTATGTAAACCCTGTGATAATGACTGGATCAGATACTCTCAAGCCAAGATAAAAATTTTTTCTCAATGCAGCTGTAGAATAAAGCAGTCAGGCCAATGATATTCCATCAAATGACAACAATAGGGATGACATTTTAGATACTTAACCTAAATCTAGTATGTCAGTGGAGTATTAGGAGCCCTTCAAATATCTCCTCTGTAAGTACCTGAAGTAAAAGGTATAGTAGACACCTCTTAGGTCAGCACTGAGCTGAGATCTTACTTTCTAGTATTGTTAGCTTCAGTCACATCTAAAGAAGTTTCCCCATGCAACATAAACTAAAACTTCACTAGTCACTTGCTGTCAACATTGTAATCTATATGTGGTCGATGTTCTTTAAAGAAACAGAACCTTAAGAAGCTGCCTGCTTGTCAGTGAATATGCTTCAGAAAACTGCTGCACATTAGTTCTGCCTCAAATATGAATATGAAGGCAAGTGCCGTAATTTACAGCCTAATCAGCGTGACAGTTGATATCATCATACTTAACGTAAGGTGAAAGTTTTAATTTACAGATCATTTGGTCATTGATGAGCTGAGGCAGATCAATGTTAAGACTGGCAAGTGTTAATTCTGGGAATGAAGGGCTACACAAGACCTTAAACGGCCCATGGTTTTAATAGCCCAGTCTTCATAAGGAATAATGCAAAATATGGAGGAAAATTGTTGGACTATGGTTAAATTTTCTGCTCAGTAAAATGCAGCTTGGTGCTGCTTGATGCTCTATAGTCTAAGGTTAAGAAAATTACCAATTTCCTGAAAGAACAGTGGTCATCAGTATGTTTGATTTTCTTGTTTAGGTGAGAATCACTTCTGTTTCCATTGGCAAGACAATCTGATGGTTGATTATGAACAATTTATATTACATTATATTCTAATGACATAGTACATGTTACATTAAGGGATTGAAAAATAGTCTTCAGGTCACTTAACTGTCTTTCAGGGCTTGGTATAATGAAGATTTAATTTTACATGGGTTATCCCAGAATGCTGAACAGTTGTACTGGATTTCTATTTCTGTCTCTTCAGCCAAGACGTTTTAGATGATAACTTTGTGATTTAAGTGACACCATGTCTAGAAAGTTTTCAATTTAATGAATTATTCCACGTTACCAACAAATCACAGCAAAATTAAGCATTCTGGAATTGCATCCTGTTTTTCTGTTACAGAAACACCATGCAATCAAGTATACAGACCAATAAAAAGCCAACTCTCTGAATGATTTAATTAGCTACTGTATTCTCATTTACACTTCAGTATCTTTCCTCATATAACAATTTTTAATTGGCTAAAAATTAACACACAGATTATATTTTTAAAATTATTTAGTTTGTATATGTGCATAAAAATAATATTATCTTAATTCAATACGGCAATAGGCGCTTTATATATATAAATATAAATATAAATATAAATATAAATATAAATATAAATATAAATATAAATATAAATATAAATATAAATATAAATATAAATATAAATATAAATATATATAAAAACTCTGTCTTTCCGACTCTCTGATGCAGTTACTGTCTATCCTGATTGTTTAAAATACTCATCAGGAAGCAGGCACCATGAAGAATGAATAATACAGTTGATATTTTTTAAACAAAATGTTATGTTATTATTCTACATTGATGAATTTCATGCTAATTTTAAAAGCAACCATTTAACATAACCCAGAAATTACGCAATACTTAGGGCATAATGTAGGTATTATATACTACTTATTGTTACAGAAAAACCTTGAGATAAACCATTGACTAGCTCTAGCTGAAGTACTACTGACAGATATAACTAAGATGAAGTATTTCCATTTAAAATTCCTTCTGTCAATCATTTATAACTCTGAAAAATTCAGTTCTTGACCTGAGATTATCCATACGGGATTTCTCCTTAGACCATTTGAAAGTTTGAGAGCAAATGGTTAATCTTTTTCTTTTCTTATAGACAAGCAGCTTGTTACACATGAAGTAATTCTTTTGATTTTAAGAGTAAAAGCCCTGTGGCTTCAGACTGAAAAATTAAACTTGGCATACAGGTGTACCATTGAATATTCAAGAGAATGCTTTTTCCATTTCACGTAGCTGCGTGTTTTTGAAAATTGACATGAGACTTCATGACAAATATTACAGCAATAATCATGCTCCTAATAAACTTGGGATGCTATTTTGAAGAAGAAAGAAGTTCTTCATTGTGCACATTCTAGTATGTATATTCAGGTGAAGAATAAATTAGCTATATTGTCAAAATTATATTCATTTCTGCTAAGTCATGTAAGTTTCATCCCAAGCTGGAGTTCAGACACAAATTAGTCCTTCTTTTTCAGAAATCAACATTGATTACACTAAGGTAACATCTTGTTGGAGACCCCTCTCTGAGTATCTGGAAATGTTTTAGATTTCACTTCAGTCAGTCTTTGGGTGCTACAGAAAGACATCCATATTCTGTGTTGAATATTTGCTGATAAGAAACAATAGTAAAACAGGTAATACTGGATCTGCTACATTACTTCTGCTTTTAGGTGTAGATTAATACCACATAACCTTCAGTTCTGTGATCACATATCTTTTTCAAGACAATGCTTGTCAGTCTAGGCAGATACACAGCCAAAACCAGCAAGGTTTCCTTTCAGGGGTTCCTGACTGCAGGCTGTAAAGCTCTGTACAGCAGACAGACAAACCCCTGTATGTGTGTAAAGATATAGGCAAACAAAACCTGACCCACACAGGAAGGCTGCAGAGGTACATCAGGTGACATAAGTGATAGCACACCAAACAAATCAGTGCTAAAGAGTTTTCTACAAACCCCTCTGTCTACCCTGGTAGGGTAGTCTTCCCTGGTATACCTGACTTGGCTTAAAATTTTGGAAACATTACAGTATTACCATACCAGTTGTTGTGCACACCGTAATTTCAGTAACCAAAACTTCATGAAGTTCTTTCACGACATTTTTTGGCATGATTTATTGCACACAAAAAAGGGATAAAATCATGAAAAGTCCCTAAGTTCTATAACAAAACACCTTCCTTTCTGCTTCTTGCCACATCAACACCATACTTAAGGAAATGTGAGACAATAAAGCTGAAAAAAGACTCTCATCAAGTGGATTAGCAATTAGGTCCGAATAAAAAGTCTGCATCTGAATATAAGAACATGGGTTGTTTCCCATTGATTGTGCATACACTGAGAAGGAAAAACAGACTAGAAGGATTTGGAACTACTGCTTTAGTGTCCTATTGCTCTTTATAGACATTGCTGTTTTCTTTGTATGTTAACATTTGGGTGCTGTAAAAAATCCCCCACCAAAACCAAGCCAAACTGGAAGTAACAAAAGTGAGACACAACTACTGTTTGATTCACTGCACCCTTACCCAATCTGAATTTGCAAATGAAAAGCTTGAGTGGGTTAATATGAGCCTCTCTGTTCTGCGTAAGGGCTCTCAATTAAAAACATGTCTTACTTTAAGTTTTTGCACTCTTCATGCTGAAGTTATAGCATCAGCCTCAGAGAGATTTCAACTCAGATAAAAGCCTAACCCTCAAGATTACTGATCTCATGGTCAGCTATGAATTATACCACTAAAGCATATGATTTGTGTGTATCTTACGTAGACAATTGATAGCACATTGAAATCTGTAGTTACAGGAGACAGAAATATATTTCACTAATGTTTCAGGATTTATACCTATGCAAACATCTTCAAAATTTTCATGACATAGAAGGTCCTTTATACATAATGGTCAACATAGAAGTACAAAGAAAATCACATATTCTTTTCATAGATAGCAAAAGGTCCATTTTTCTCTTAAAAATCTTCTTTTTGTATTATGTGGTGAACAGCAGATTGATGTGGAAGTAAAATACAATGATTTTCATGTAACTGATTTTTAATAAAAAGGGCAGCATCTTTGAGCTCATCTTTGACATCCTTTGTAACAAGTTTTTCTGAGCATTGGCCAAATTATCTATCATCAGGAGTTATTAAAATAAAAGACCAATTTCTTTAATTGCTGCAAATTGCAGAGTTGCGTATATAACTGCTGTGAATTACTCATCCTCCCAGACCTGTCTCCCTTCTATGAACAATCCTAATGACATCTATGGGAGGCTAGTTAAGAGAGATAAAAATCTATTTAACGGGAGCCTAATTTAACACAGCTTAACTATTCCCCGTGATCCATACTAGGTAGGACTGTCAAAACGAAGCAGCCCATTCAGCAACCTATTTCACAGTGACTTTGTGAGGAGGAATGACTCTCTCTGCTATTTTGGAAGGTGTCCTTTTCATTCTGGTATTATTTTTTAAACAGTAAACAATAACATACTTCAGTCTGTGAGGCTTTCTGGTCTGGCATCTTGAATGCTTTGAAATAAACTCCTTGGGGATGTCAGGGTGACCTTTCAAGGTAGTACACTTGGGTATCAGGCTTAATCCTTCTGCAGGCCAAATTAAGATTATTTTTGTAAAAACACAGCTGTCTTGATAAAGGAAGCCATGTAGTTTTGTCAGGCCACGACATTTACCAGCGTGCTTGAGATCTCTCATCCTGTTGCTTCAACCCTGTCACCCTAGGAAAGAAAAAGAAAACAAATATAAAAGAATGGAATTCAACATCAGTAAAATAAACAAACACCTTTCACATAGCAAGGCTGTTAAGAGCGCTGCCAAGCTACTTAGATATAAAACTTTCTGTTCTTGCACTAGAAACAGGTAAAAATACTCCCCTTACTATCTTTGCAAACGATGAAAAGCCTTGGAGTCTGAGGAGGAATTTTGTGGTTCTTTCTTCATTTCCCATAACCAGTTTAACTACCTCTTGTCTCAGAGAACATGCCAGGTTTTTGAAGACTGGTTTTCTCAAAAAGTATTCTTGAATCAATAAAGCACTGAAACACCTGTTAAAGTGTTTGCAGCTTCAAGATAGCATATGCTTAAGTGATATCCACAGAAAGGTCTACCATACTGAATTCCAAAGTAAGTATCATTTCCTACATAGAGTCTATATACATTAATTTAATACTTCCATATAGAAATTGTAAGCATGCAAAGGGATTTTTTTAATTATTATTCACAATAACATTTTTTCTCCTTCAATACACTATGGTCAATAATGAAATATTACAATTGGTACTTAATAGCTGTTTTGTTATGTTTGAGGACTAACTGTCCCTCATTTATTCTATTTAAACCACTTCAAACATGCTTAACATGACCTACCAGTATATACTCCTAAAGTCCATGATTAAAGCTTGTAACTAAAAGGCAAGTTACAGCCAGAAGTTGTATTTATTTTCTGTCAACCCAGCAGCAACATGCTTAGAATACCCAGGAAGCACCTATCTATATTTTGATAATGAACAGCAATTTACCTTGAGCTATTGCACCAAAAAACTGGTAAGCAATAATGTTTTAGAATTACTGTGGTGGGAGGGGAGGTAGAAAATCAGAAGACTGTAAATTTTACATTAAAATAATTTATATTTAAAAAGGAATAATATATGCTGATTTCACAATCAACATTTGAACATAAACATGGTTCAAAATCATCCTGAGTAAATCTCTAAAAAGTAATTTCCCTTTCATTTCCTGGAGCCATACCAGGACCTCATATGACCTGTATTCCATTCATAGTAGTGTGGTAGAGATTTTTCCCAGAATAGGGCATTCTAGCATGATGATGTGTCTATATATAGGAAAGGCAAATAAAATTTAAGAAGACCATAGGAGCAACATTAATCACAAGCAGAACATAGAAGAATATGGAAATTGTGCAAAAACTAAACCAGTCATTGTTTCCAGAAAAAAAAAACCAAAACTGAAAACAACGAAAGGAAATGTGGGAATCTAATGAGAGAAATAACTACTGTAACAGATATGCAAGCAAACAAAAAAACTATCCAGGAGAACAATACAGTCTGACATAGAAGCAGCAAAATAGCTAAAAATTGCCAAGATGTTTTTGAACGACTCAATCCCCAGGTATAGTGTATCTCAAACTGAATAAACTGACCGACTCACAACAACATCTGCCTTCAATCCTATTTCCTAAGTAAATGAACAAATGCAGAATATGTATATACTAAGAGAAGTTAATGAATATAATAGGAGTTAATGAATATAATGAATATAATAGGTGTAGTTAAGCATATGAAAAAAGGCTTCCTCTCTAGAGTAACAAACCTCCAAAATGGTTTGTCATCCAGTGAAGCAAGGCAAAGCCCAAAAGTACTAAAAAAATACAAATATCACATGCCCACAACTGCAGATTATAGAGCAGGTAAAAAAAAAATTCTAATGTCATAGACAACCATGTCAAATCCTAGTGGATGGGGAAATCATTCTTCATCTCATTTTAGTAGATAGATATGGATTCTAGAAATTTATAGAGAAGAATAACACTATTGTTGCTGTTAGCTGTGACTACTAATTTAATGGCATCGTTGGCAACCAGTGTAGCTACTGACACTAAGACATGTCCTGATAGGACCTTCAGAGATATCTTTCACTTTCTAGTATGGGAACACAAAGGTCACATTCCTGCCATTAAGAGGCAAGGGAATGAATCTCTAGTGAAAAAGGGAAAAAATGTGATATGATGCTGCAACCCCTTCACAGAGGGCAGAAAACAAATCCAGCAAAAGTACAGACCTTAATTTTAAGTGAAAACAATCTTTCAGCATGAAAATATGGCAGGTCACCATGATCCTCAACTCATTTGGAAGCATGAGCAAAGGTAGGTACAAGCCCATTTTAACAGCAGAACTAGGAAGAATTGAAAAGCAATGATATGCTGACAGAAATAGATACCTGCATAGGCTCTGTTGAGATGGTCAGAAAATAGAGGAGATGTCATGCAGGCCTCGCAAGAAGGAGTTCCTTGTTGGAACTACAAAGATAAGTATATGCACTGCCAGAAGCAAAAAGACTCAAGACCCCAAGCTCTGAGAACAAAATTATCTCTGAAGTAGAAGCCTGTAGCCAGAATATAAGACGTGATAAACTGCCCCAGATAACTGAGATCTGCAAGTGGGTGAATGAATAAATGTTACATATGTGCAGTATACATCTAGATACAAAGACTTGCTGCATTTTTTACAAGTATTTTAGCGAAGTAGGGATGGACTTCTCACCAAAGTATACAAAATTACATTTTCTCCATGGAACATAGCTCACGCTGTGGATGATAGCCAAGGTATAAAATACTGCTGCAGTATACATTATAGCAAAAACAATGAAACATTTCAATAAACACAAATATTATCTGATTTCAGATGACAAAATCTGAGAGGGGATAGACTCTATGGCACACAACAAGCCACTACTGAGCCCAGATAACTTGGCTATTTGGGTGAAAAGTACTTTTCTCTGTCTTTAACTCAATTCTTTTTAATCAAAATGGAGTCAGAATTGATCCATTCCTGCAAAAAATATGAATCACAACTAATTAGTGTTTATGATGGAATACTGTCCAGTCAAATAATTTTCAACAAGTTCCATGAAATTACTAAGTTGTATATATGTTCTGCCTTATAAATACATCTTCCTCTGCTGTAAGTGTTGATAAAAGAGAAATGCATACACATGAAGGTCAATGCCTATTCTGGCAGATAAGCTAATGTCTGCCCAAACAAGCTCTCCGGTCAAGATGGACACAACCAAAGAATTTCCTGAGCATAAACCAAGCACCTGATATCAGCCTTTATAACTACTAGTGATAGGTATCAAATTTGAACTAGCCCACAAAAAGAGTACCTTGCCTTTTCTTCATAGTTTGATGGCACTGACTGATTTGGGCCCTTACACAGGAAGGATAGATGACAGAACTGTATCCTTCATGACTATATTGTAGCCAACCAAATGGGGATGCATGTTGTGACACAGCACTGGAACGTGATGCTCAGATGAGGGTATTTCAGATGAGGATATGCATGAAAAGGAGCTGGAGAGAAACAGTCATTAAGATGGACTTGTCAATACTGAACTACTATCCCATCAAGCTATGACTGGCAATCAGCAGCGTGTTTGGAGTGCAGTATGTTAGCCAAGCCCATGATGCCTGCTTGAAACAATCCAGGTTCAGTGAGACTGAGCCCACTGAAAACACCCTCTAAAACCTCCAGTCATTGTCACACTTTCCAAGGGTCATCAGATGCAGTTATAGGTGCACATCTCCTGTCAGATGATGTCCAGATGGCCTTGCAAAGAACATCACAGTCTTCCACTCCAGAGGGGAATAGTTTCCTGCAGAGCAGGATCGTTTGCCACCTCTGGCTCTTGCTGGCACTCACTAATCATAATGTGTTACAACATTCTGCTTCACAATACTAGCACAGACATGAATTTCCTTCAGATGGTGATAGAGCTAAAAGAAGCAAATTTGTTGATTCTTTCAAAGAGAAGTACCCAGAAATAGGTTTGAAATTGCTTCCGAGAGAGGCAATACACTATGTGTGAGTCTCTCTGCGAAGAGAAGAGCAGCATTGAGCAGCACCATAGTTTGAATTAATTTACCTGTTTTAGCTTCTAGACAAAAAAACAATGTAGGGAAACAATCATGAGGAGCTGTACTAAAAAAGTCCAAGGAAAAGATGAAAAGTGTACTTCAGCAGCAAACATACAAGGAAGAAGACTTAACAGATGACTAAATATCGGGGGACTACATGACTTGCAGGTTAAAGAACTACCACACTAACAGGGTTGTCACCTGTAAGGAGTCATGAAAAGCTATGAAGAGATTCATTAGACACGGAAAATCTCATTTTGAAGACTATGATGTAAAGAAGTAATTCAGAAATCCTGGCCCTTCACTGTTCCACACAGCCTTCAAGGTCAGGTATTCCCTATGTGCCCTTCAAAACACAAACAAGTTAAGGTAAAGAACTGCCTTTTAGTTGAAATAGCTGCTTTAGAAGGATGAGTAAAAATGTAGAGTCAGAAAGCTTTCTGCAATTTGTAAAAGAGATTATTAGCCTGCAAGGGTGAAGAAAGGATGAATTAAGCATCCTATGCTACAGACATGGATTCCCTTTTCTTTCACTAGGGCTTTGTGGTCCTGGTAACTTAGATGGGAACAGAACATGAATAAACACATTCACAAGATCAAGAATATGTAAAACTGCAAACTAAAGAAGATAAATAATTGGGGGTTTTTTTTCCTTCAGATTCATGCTTACCTGAAAGAGGCAGCCTTTTGCTAAGTCAGTGATGCATATGAAATGAAACTGATAGGGAAGACTGATACCAGAGAAACAAAGTCACTTCTCAAACTACTAATTCACTCATTAGGTTCAACTTCATAAAAAGTTTTAACGATAACTATTGTCTCACTAAATTAAAACCCCTCCTAGCAATTTGAAGCAAAGAGAATGGATGGCCTTCATTGAACCCTTTCATGTCGAATTGTTGAAGTCTGAGATGTCCAGTGGAACTAATGAGTTAGAAAATGAGAAAGGTTAAGGGAGATGCTGAAAACAATGTGACACAAAAAAACTAGTGTTACACAACTTCTATTACCTTCAAGTATCAGAACAGAGAGTCTAAAATAGGAATTCACATAATACAAAATGCTGTATAGTTTTTTTAAAAATGAAAGCCATACATTTATATGTTTGTATTCTTCTTTTGTTTGCTCTGTGTGATTGTATGCATGTGGCACATTACAAAGAAAATATTCCAAAGACCCATAAAATCTCTGCTGCGTTATCCCAGAAGAATACTCAAATATAGCAGGAGCTGTAGTAATTTCTTCATAGCCAGTGAGTAAACTTAATTCAAAAGTGTGCATTACTAGGGTGCTAACTTTCAGAGGTGCGACTCAGAATTAGTAGTACTGTGTCAGACATTGCCTGAGAAATAAAGGATCTGAGTGTGGCCTAGCGTCTCAATAGTGGCAGCTATTTGATATAAGGCTGAAGATACCCATCCAGAGACTCTGATAGAGTACTTGAAAAAGAATAACTGATAAGTTATTATCAATCACTCCAAAGATTTCTAGACCATGTGGAAAACTATATACGAGAGTTTTATAAGGAAAAAATTATTCAGAACATGCCAGAAGGATGTATCATTTGTGTTCAAAGAATTATAATTTCACTTGCCAACAGAGGAAACGTTTAACTCACTTTGTTTGAATTAATAATGCTGTAGAAGGTTTCTTTTTAAGCTATAAAGTAAAATGTCAGAGAAGTATCTCAAAAAAACCCCAACCCTTTCAAATGATCCAGGCTGGTTTAGTAGGTACCAATTTGTTGTAAAAACAGAGATATAAATGAAACGTATAGCAAAACACTAATTATTTTTCCTGATGATTGTTAAAATAAATTACTGTATGCTAAGAACCCAATGACAGTTTTGTTTCTGTTGTAAGCACATGCATTATTAAAATTATTAAATTACTCAAAATAATTCCCTGACTTTGCCTTATGTGGAGATCAGAAGAGCAAACTGATACAGAGAGGTCATGGGTAACGCAAGATGCTTTGCTTTGCTATGTTTCAGGTTTATATATTTTCTTCACAGTTCTAAGGAAAGGAAGGAGCTTGCAAGAGAAAGTAAGTAGCAAGGAAGAACCTTCCACATCAGAGTAATTGAGTCTGGTACAATTGCATATTTTTCCTTTCTGGAATACAAGAAAGAAAACATTCAGAGACCAAAAATGCAAAGAATTATTAAAAAGATCCTAAGATCATATCTAAAGAGAGGAGACACAGAGATGTGATCTGATCAGTCATATTGCCCTTAGACACCTCCAAATGATAATCCAGTTCAGTCCACTGTTAACTTACAAAACCCTTTAATCAACTTTCCTGAGAAACACCATACCAGGAGGACTTTACTGAAAAGCCAATAGCAGAGAGAGAGACCCTAAAATAGGAGCGCATCAGCTGCTGGCCAGATTAACGAACTGGTAACCATCCCAGCACCTGTTAAGGGTTTTAATGATCCATTGGTCACATATGTGTTGCTATTAAACCCTGCCTTTTTTTTTTCCTGCTGCCTCTCAGGGATGATATCACACAGTACTGAGCACTTGTATTCTTCACCAAGGAGGGCATTTGATGGTCACTACACTCTGATGGAGAGCAAAGGAAGATTCACAGACGCTGCCAGATGAAGTGCTTGGTAATTCTTCAGGCTATCTTTCAGATGATGGGTATTTCCCCACCAAAAATAATATAAATGTCAATACCATAAACTGCAGAAGTGAAAGCTACATAGGATACAAATTAAATCCAGCTTTTAAAAGGAAATAGTCTATAGCCTAAACAATGTTCCTCTAGTGAAGCTGAACTCCAATTATGTGGACTAACACGTATTAATGCTCAATGTGTCTTATAGAAGACTCTAACCATAGTTTTTAAATTATTATTTAAAATAATAATAAAAATAATAAAATTATTATTTAAATTAGTGTTTTGTCTACCATCTTATCAGTGAGCAACTATAGCCTTATAGTTCAGTGACTGCTCAGTGCAAAGGAGTTCTGATCAACGCCCCAGGCAACCTAAGGAGCGGTGTCAGATGCATTTCAGCATAGAAGTGGCAAGACAGTAAAATTTGCATGTTACATAAGTTTTGCTCAGTAATACAGCAATTGCAAAAGGATTAAAAGTGTATCTCTATCGTGTGATAGGGCCCTGTCAGTGCTGGTGCTAACCTGATGTAAATCATCCACATGACAGAACCAGGTGGAGCGGAGGTCCTGAAACAATCTGCTAGTGGTAAATTACTTGCCAGAAATAGTACATTCATGAGACAGTAGAGGCATCTCAGTGCTATGTTCCACCGTGCTATATAGATGCACTCCTAAACCTGACAAGCCCTCAGAATTAAATTGTCTTACTTCTTAATAATTGGTGCGGATGAAATTCAACTGCTACAGAAGTCAAAGTCAAATTCATCTTTAGAACGACCTATTTTGAGGCCTCTGTCCCCAAGGTTATTTATCTTGGTAATTTACAAACCAAAATGCTCTTTATTAACTAAAGAATCTCTGCATCCTACACAGCAAGTTGAGAAGAAAGTTTTGCAGCTAGCCCTAGAATTAAATAGATCAAAGCTCACTTAGATAAACCTGAAGATGACAGTGATAAGTAAATTGCTGATGTGAAGACAGGGAATTTAGAAAGCCCTTCTATTAAATGAGAGTATATTTAAATACTTCAGTTTATTATAATTACTACCTTATACTCCAGGGGAAAGGATGGTCTCTGAAGTTGACAGAAGCTATGCCACTTACACTTTATTTTGGCAAAAGTGTTTGAAATATAAACATATCAGAAAGGCTAGAAGTTAATGATAATAGGGGCACAGATTTAAGACAATAATTAGATGAGTAAAGAAAAATGTTTCCATCAATGCGAAAGCCTAATTATTAAGTGAACCTAATTTTAAATTATGGTAATCTCTTATTTACTACAGAACGGGTGAAGTCATTATGCTGCGGTTGTATGCAGCTGCTATTGATAAAACAAAACACATTTATTGTATGACTCAGCAAGCCAACCATCACACTCTGCATCAGTAAAATTTCTGCTTTGTCTTCAGATATAAGACAAACCTTGATGTTGCAGGGAGGATCATGGTAAACTGGGAAAAAACCTGCGTCTAAAATGATGGACTGCAACTTCTAGCCTATGAACAAACTACACAAGACAACAATAAAAGCTATGAAATAAATATCATTATTAATCACTACTTGCGGATGGCTACTTGAAAGCAGGAGAAAGTCCAAGGTGACCTCTTAATTGCAAACAACGTAATGGATATAAATTGTAACCTCCATTATATCTCTGGATACTTCCCACAGGGTGTAAACATTGTTGCCTCCCTCCCAGGGAGAGAACTGAAGAGCAATTTTCTTATACCCCAGGAAATACAGGCACATAAACAAATCTAAAAATGTAAGCATAAAGTTGATTTACAAGAAAAAGACTTCTCCTTATTCTGGGGCAGACTGTGGTCACTTGGGCTTTGAGCCTTCTTTTTGTGCTGATCCTCAAGCACAAAGCATTGCCAGGAGTTAGACAACAATACAACGGGTCAGTAGGTGTTGTTCCTGCCTGCCATAAGAGTGTTCTTGCAGACTGACGTCCTGTGGAAACGCAGGTGTCCTTAGAAGAAAACATAGTTGTGCCAATCACAAGACTTCACACGCTTGTGACATTAGACACCCGCAGCACTTGTGCATGAACAGAATTTCCCTGACTCTCACAGTGCTCATGGGACACTGAATTTTATAATACTAATGGAAATTAATATAATATAGGGAAGAGTGAGATCTAGCTTCAATAAATGATACATGTCAAATCTTCCTTCCATCACACTGTCACAGTTAGAGATACTGCTGTCAATTCCAGCTAATGCAAATATTTAAATAATGAGGCACTTCTCTTTTTTTTCCACTCCAGACCTGAAAACCCTATGTTCTCTTCAGTAGGAACACATATCACAGACATTTGTGGTGGAGATCCTAAGAATTAAATTATTCTGGGTTAAAGTCTGGTCTTTAGCAATGAATTTAATATATGCTAAGCTCAGACGTGGTATTAGTTCCTAACAAAGAGTATTCCTTACAAAAAGCTGAGGTTACGAAATGCAATCAAAGCATTTATTTGTAAAAACCATTTAAAGAAAACAACAAACTAAAAAAGCAAGGCCAAAATTATTTACACATTTCCACAGAGACTACTCATTAAAATGATGGTTTGGTGCTTAAATATTACTCTGATGAGTGTTTAGAAGAAACCCCACATCTAAACACCCCTGTGCTTGTTAATTCTTTCCACATAAAATCTATTTTATGTTGTATGACTTGAAGTACTTTTAGGAAAGATAGCACGTTTGGCTTGGTTTTACATTTGCATGGGCAGAGTTGCTAAAAGCAATTAGCACGAAGGCACTGAGACTTCCTGGGTAACACAAAGGTTTATTGCTTCAGAGATTAAGATTCTGTTTTCCTCTTTCACTGACTTCTTTTGAGATGCTGAAACTCAATTATTAACCTTTCAAACTTTCCACACAGTTTCATTTCCTGAACAATTGCATACTCATTATATATAAAGAAAATACATAAAATTAAACAGAGCTTTTGTCCTAGGGACTTCTCCACCTTTATGTTTAAATTCTGATTCTGCTAATTTAAATGCACTTTTCTTTTGGTATTACCTTAACAGGACTTCAGCTGTGGGATTTTTTTCACAGTTCTCATTATCTCGACTTCAGCCTCCAGAAGATGTCCTTTTGAGACTGACAGTTTACCAAAGCATGACATTTACCTGGAGTGGTAGAAACCCATGTTTTGGATGCAAGATCAAGGACTAATCCTTGCCCTAGTATTTGTATGACATCATTACAGACACATTGCTTTTCTCTACAACCATTCCCACTCCATACTAATTACACTTTAAATCCTATTATAAGAGTGAATAAACTAAATCCTATTGTAAAGATGAGTTTAATCTCACCTTAAGACATCAATTTACCTACTCAATACTCAGAACACTGAAAAAATTTCAGAAGGACTTATGGAGAAGGTGATTTTCAAGGACAAGTACAGCAGGAGTTTTAAGAATTTAAAAGCATCTGAGAAAAGTTAAAGACTCAACTTTCCATCAGTTAGGGAACGGAAGGTGAAAAAAAAGGCATCATTGCTTATTTCTTTACCGCCTTTCTGTGTTGATGGATCTCTTGAATCAACGAATATATTTTTTCCTAGTATGGTATTATTTAATCTAAGGCCTGTGCATGCTGGAAGAATTTGAACCTGAAACTCAAACCAATGAAATTTTGCAAGAATGCCATCTTTAGCATTGCAGGAAATTCTGATAGTTAAAGATAAATAAGCTCAGACTATAAATACAGGATCTGTAATTTCAGTTTCAAAATTAGTTTAAAAATCAGATCTAATTGAAAGAAAAAAATAGTCTGATTCAGAAAAACATGTATAATATTTTTTATTAACTTATCTGTGAAAAATAAGCAAACTGTGCCCAAAACTAAAACTAAGATCTGATGTCTCTGTTTCAAAGTACGTATGCTTTATGCAATGTATGACAGATATTCCCATGGATTTGTATAATTTATTTTACTAATTTAGATCTCAATTTATTATTCAGATATTTGATATTGTAATTGTGTTATATGTAACTTCTGATCATTAACAGAAAGGAAATGATGTAGTGTATTTTAACAACTAGGTTGTTAGCAACTAGGTTTATCATAGGTTTTAACAGGTTTGAAGATCAAGTGTTTATGACTTTGTATGTGACAACGAGACAGATAAAAGCAATTAGAAATACACTCTGCTTTATACAGTATAGAATGTGGATTAAAAAATGGAAAGCAAAATGGGTTGAAACAAGACAGCAAAAGCAAAAAAAAAAACCAAAACAAAAATAATCCTGTGCAGCAAAACGGAAGAGAGTTCTATTTCATGGTATCTCCCAAGAATTATTGATTAGATTTTTTTTTTTTCACTTTTACAAGGAATCTGCCAAACATTCAAAGTGATCTATTTTCTAATAGTGCAGCCTACAGCTAGACATCCAAGACTTAAGCTGATGAAACACAGAGGAATCATAACTCATTGTTAGTTTTACTGGTCACGGGAAATACTTTTCAGGGGGAGGAGAGAACTGATACTCTCCAAGTCTCCTTTTCTGAGCTCAATTATTCATCTTCCAAAGATTTCCCACTCTCACCTTCCCACTCTCCTCCTGAGGTGCTTTACTGCAAGAGGATTGAGGAACATATTTGGGATCCCTGCTCAAATACCCCGATGGACCCAACCTCAGATTCTCCATAGCAAATAAGCCAACCTCTTGGAAATGCTTCTAAAAAGGTTTTCAAAAGTTCATTACATAAGTTACCATCTATCTCACATTACTCTAACCCCGTGATACAAATGTCAGCATGCTGATGAATAGGTCACGTCCAACCCTTCATCATATGGCTGTGCAAGAAGGGCCTTACACAATCATGCACTGTAAAGGTTTCTGCTACAGCTGAAGAAACCAGAAGACTAACTTGTGTACTCTATTTATAGCATTTCTAATTATATGTGTATTAAGTAGCAGTGGCACTTAAGATGTGCTTTAGAATAACTTCCTTTTCCACTGACAGTGTTTTTTTCCAAGCTGACCCCAATTATCTCAAGGAGCTGGGCTTGCATACTAACATACCACTCAGACATCCACTTAGGGCAGACTTGGGGTGGTAATGCCACTCTGCCTGGAGACTCGTAGAGAAGTCACGACCATATGCTGTGTAAATTCAACGTGGCTGTGGTCTTCTCTTTTTCCCTAGCAGTTCCACTGTAGGTTAGCTATAATGCTTTGCTCACTACCACTACTGCTGCTAGTAGTCTGTCCAGCAAAGTACAATTTTGACATTGACTTGTGTGATTACATTCCAACTCATTGCCACAAAATTCTGTGAATCATTACAGTTCTTGCTTTTTCAAACATCTTCTTACAAAATAATATGAAAAGGCTTTGACATAAACATTAAAATCCAGGCTGAATTTTGGTAAAAGATCAAGGGAACAAAAGCATTTTAAAAATTATGGAGGAGATGAAAAACAAACAAAAAAAGATCTTTGGAAGAGGTAATAGTTACGAGGCCTGATATATTATTTCTTATTTAAATTTAGTATCAGAAATTACGTAGCTGGAATAAGCGAGTAATTGCACAGAGTGTGCTGAATTCTTTTATGTTATGTAATGATTATATCCATTGATTGAAATGGGATTGCAAAATCCCACTTGAATAATAATTCAAGATTTAATCCTCTGAATCCACTATTCTTTCATCTGTTTTGAAATTCTTTCAGTACCAATAGCAGCACTACTGTTGCCATGTTACCTCTTCCAGAAAGAAATCATGAGAAGCTAATTTTGCTTTGAAAAACTGGGGATGGAATGGAAAGAAAGCAGGGAAGAAAAGTCCAACCTTCTCTTTCATAGTCAGCAACAGCAAAAATAATTTAGTTCATATTTAACTACTTGGTAACTGCACTTTTAAACATTACAGGGACCTTGTTGAACAGAGGGTTCCATTCATAGCACTGAAGTGGAAAAATGTGTATTTAAGTTTTAAACCCTAAGGAAGAATCTCAGTGTTTTCTTAAGGAAACACTTTTTGATGGCATCATTCTTCATGTTGCCTCATTATTTCAGACAGACTTGCTCCCACTGTACAAAAGACTCATCAGCATCTGGTAAAGTTATTTTGCTATTTTTGTGGAAACAGGCCAAGATGTGCAATAACAGCTAGTAACTCTGTAGTAATGAAGTAACTGTTTCCTGGAAATTCACAAGTTCAAAAATATTTTAAAATAAAAATCTAAAAAACAATATTACAAAGTGGAAAACAAAGAAAAGATAGAAAATGCTTTTATGCAGCACAGTATTATTATTTAGTAGATACAGAGCCATGCTGCCTCTTTGCCCTTGCTTTGCTAGTCCATATGGCAACATGTATGCAGCACTGCACATAAAGGTCTGGGTCCATGGTCATTTACAGGCCTACCCTGGACAATTTTTAGCATGAACTGCTGAGAAAACTTGGCATTTTATCAGGGAACAGCCCAAAGTAGGGAAATCAGGCCTATGCCACTCCTTCATGTGGATGCTGGGACACAATTTGAGGCCTGGATTGGGAAGATGTCCCGTGGCATGCCTGTGTCCTGCTACCTCTCTGAATTTCATCTGTGCTGCAGGGATGCCATGTTGTTGGAGAGCCCATTCTCAAAGGGACACAAGGTCATCTGCTTCAGGGTGTGAACGGAACCACCAGGGAACCTGACACAAGGCTGCTTCTGGGGTCACACATGTACCTGCAGCTGAGCAGCATCAGGGCGAGCACACGTACTTGTGACCACTGTAACGGGAGGGTGGATATAGTGTTTATTAGTGTGAACTGGGCACAAGATAAAATAACTAGATGTGGCAAAAACCTAAGCAGGGAAACTGGGAAAATGTTTTTTTTTCTCAGTTAGTATTGTCAACAAAAAGCTAATGAGAGAGATGGGAACAGAAACCAGATCTCTCTCTGCCCCATGTCAGACCCCACCTCCTCCTCCTCTCTCTTTTTTTTTTTTTTGTCTTCTTGTGGATGGACTTGTTGATTCAGAAACATCTTCAGTGCTGCTGCAGAGCAGGCTGAGGTGAACAGACTACACTGAAGTATTTTGCTTGAACTCTAGACCTTACTCTGGCACACCTTCCTCTTATTGTATTAACATCTCCTCACTTACCAAAAAAAGAACAAAAATGTATACTCAACTTTTTAATTGGCTTACAGGGCTCATGATGACTTTGACAACTGATGCATGTTTGATAACTACATGGCAGTCATTTATTAATGTTTTGGTCAACGTTTCTCCACATTTCATTCCAGGAAATCCTTCTATTCATTCCCAGTCTCCAGAGGTGGATGAGCTGGGTGTGGGTACAGCTTGCTGATTTTACCAAGGTTTGCCTTATGCTGCAAACTGATGATCTGGGAGAAAACTCATATGAGAATACTAAAAATATCACTCATCCTGTGCTTTCTAGTTTCACCAGTGACTTGATACTCTTGCTTCTGTCTGTACACTGGTCTTTTTCTCTCTTATCCCCTCTCTACTTATACACATAAACACACAAGCACGACTTGCCACACTTGGAGCATTCCCTCGTCTCATCCTTCTTTACTCCTGCCTTCAGAACTCCTGTATGTACCTCCAGAAATCACATTTGACTTCACTCTGCCCATGAAGGCCAGCCTCTGTCCATAGATGTCTACACAGCGGATTGGTGAAGAGCTGACAAGTCATAAAATGCAAAGCATTCCACTTTCAGGTAGCTGATGCTGTCCTGACAGACGCTGTAGTCTTTCACATTATAGGCATCCATATATTCTGATGGAAGAACACCAGGGGATCCTTTCAGGGGACCATTGTGAGATTTCTTCTTGTAAAACTCGTAGTAAAGAGTACTACAAGGGAAGGGCTAATCTATCTGTGCATATATTCCAGTGTATATAATGCTGAATCACTTACTCTCTTTAGGAGAGAATTCTTGATCAGGGGTGAAAAAACTTTAAGACAAAACAAGATCTTGTAAAAGTCTTCACCTTCAATTTAATATTCATGGTGTTTTACAAATTTCAAGCCAAAAAATGAAATTATACTGTTTGATTTGCTTCTTTCTTTTCACCCACCTGCACTTACAGTTCTAGTCGGGAGCAGAAAATAAGGCATTATATAGGATCAGAAAGAATAAAATAAAATTGAAAGTTTTCATTTTCCCACAGCTTACAGTATATTTTCTGATCACAGAAGATCCCCATTTCTCTCCAATTTATGGAAATCACTGATTTACAAACATGCACCATGGGATTGGTGTGAACACGGACTGCAGGAAGTTGTATTTCCATTTAAGAAGCAAGCACCTTTTTGGACTCTGTACTTAGTAAGTAATTTTCTGCTGACACAGCAAAACAAATGAACTACCTAACCTCTTGCCACACTTTACCCTGGCTAAAAGTCTCTTCCAAGGTTCATGTCTGTGTAACTCTTAGAGCTGTCTTTAAAAACTTGATGTTTTCTTTGATTAAAAAATCCCAAGCACAGCTACAGGCTGGGGGGAGAATGGATTGAGAGCAGCCCTGAGGAGAAGGACTTGGGACGCTGGTGGATAAGAAGTTCAACATGAGCCAGCAATGTGTACTTGCATCCCAGAAAACCAACCGTATCCTGGGGCTGCAGGAAAAGAAGTGTGACCAGCAGGTTGAGAGAGGAGATTCTGCCCTTCTGCTCTCATGAGACCCCACCTGGAGTACTGCACCCAGCTCTGGAACCCTAACGTAAGAAGGACATGGAGCTGTTGGAGCGAGTCCAGAGGAGGGACTCAATAATGATCAGAGGGCTGGAACTTCTCTTCTGTGAGGACAAGCTGAGAGAGTTGGACTTGTTCAGTATGGAGAAGGCTCCGAGGAGACCTTACTGCAGCCTTCCAGTACGTGAAGGGGGGATACTGGAAAGCTGGAGAGGAACTGTTTGTAAGGATATGGAATGATAAGACAAGGGGTAATGTCCTGAAGATAAGGAGGGTAGATTTAAGTTAGATATTAGGAAGTAATTCTCCCCTGTGAGAGTGGTGAGGCCCTGGCACAGGCTCCCCAAAGAAGCTGTGGCTGCTCCCTCCCTGGCAGTGTTCAAGACCAGGTTGGATGGGGCTTTGGGCAACCTGGTCTAGTGGAGGGTGCCCCTGCTCATGGCAGGGGGATTGAAACTAGGTGATCTTTAAAGTCCCTTCCAACCTGGACTATTCTATGATCCTATATTATGTAGAATAAAGAAGACACCAAATGCAGGGTTACTGAGGTTAGACCTAAGAGTCTGCAAAGGATTAGCAGGTAACCAGCAAAGTATTATCTGCTTTACAGCAGCTGGATTCACATGAGAAAGCTTACAGAAAAGTAAATTTTAGTTTGATTAGATACCTTATGACTTTGTATGGTTCAAACCTGTTGAGAATTCCCTCTTTATGTGTCACATTCTTGTATTGCAACAAATGAAACCATCCCAAAATCACTAAGAATCAAAGTGCTGTTCATTGGTGCACTTCAGATATGTTGACAGAACAATTTAACCTATAGCACAATTATTCTAACTAATAAATTTAAAGTGATGAAGTAAAATTAACACAATGTTGAGACCTCGTTCTGCAGGACCAGACAGACATCTTTGGTTTCAAAGAATGACTTAACATGCATGCACAGATCTAAGGATTTTCCTAAATCCTTGCATCCTAAATGGAAGGAGCAGAAGTGGAACACAACACACTGAAGAAAAAGAGCAAAGCAGCAAGTAAAAGTGGCTTTGTGGGCCAGATGCAACAGACAACTTAGGCCCTTAGTATGTCCCATAAGATTTAGATGGTGGTTATATATTTAAATCTGATTCTCAAACCCAGACACACTCCACTCTTGATGCTTTCCATTACAGTCCTCTGTGGTCTTCTGAGGATGATGGCAATTTTCCAAGTTTCAATAAACTGGACAATTCAATGCCTGGATCAATTCCAGGATCCAGAAGACATAGGTTTCTGCTAAAAGATGTGAGATGACTAGTCTGATAGGTATGCTTAAACCATTCATAAAGCACACCTGGATCCTTACAAATGTGATAGCATAGCTGAATTTTATTCAAAGGGAAGACCTGGAGAGGAGCTCCAGCCCATGCTCTCTACCTTTTACTCTATTAGATAGGACACTCCCCATATAGCCTTCTGTTCAGGAATGCCTTAACTAGAAGCTAGGGCTGCTTTAGTATTTTATTAAATAATTCTTCCATCTGAAACACAAGAATGATGCTCAGAACAAGCCTTAGAGACCACAAGTTTTTGCTCCTAGAGAAGTGCAGTAAGTAGTAAGCGACAAAAGATTCCTGATTCCTCAAAGATTTTCTTCCTGATTGAGTGATTTTTGATTTTTTTCCTGCCTGCTTTCACTAAATGCAATGAAAAATATTCTTCTTTATTGTACTTCACTCTCTGATTAGGTTTGTATTACTGGTGGTGAAAGTTGTTGGTGTAAAAGCCTTTAAGCAGAGAAAAATCACTGACCCAAACCTTGTACTTCCTGTGCAAGTGCTCTAAATAGAAACCTATACTTATAACCTAAAGGTGGGCACCACCAGCTGTGCCTCTGGCCATACCATAAAAGAATGATCCCTGCCCAGGTGATTTTTAAAGCAAGAGTTTAGGGCGATGCTCCGAGTTGTGCAGCTCTACAGAATAAAGGGATCCTCTGTAAAGCCCAGGGCAGATCAGGGGCTCCAAGCAGGGGAAACATTCACTATGGGTGTTTACCCTCAGCAGTTTCTTTTCTAGCATTCCTAGCATTTTGTTAGCCTTAGGCAGCTGCCTGTTGATTTTAGGCAGTTGCATTCTCAAAGTACTGCAAGTTTTGAATTTCATTTTGATGCACTCCATTGCCGGAAGCTCTGCAGAAGGAACCGTGATGCTAATTCAGTGTTCTGAATTCACCAAGATTAATAGACTGAAAAAAGATCAGGTAACAGATGAATCTAACCTGGGCCAGGGCAGATTCTATAATCAACAGAGAAGCAGCTTAAAGCGATGCTGGTACCACCTCGAGAAGGTGAAGTACCTTTAACTGCTCCAGATTCACTAGTCATTTCCCATAAACTTACTGCATTGAATTAGCTTCTTTGAGCCAAA
Organism: Laterallus jamaicensis coturniculus; assembly: GCA_022605575.1. Lineage (NCBI taxonomy): Eukaryota > Metazoa > Chordata > Aves > Gruiformes > Rallidae > Laterallus > Laterallus jamaicensis. The sequence continues at coordinate 65,720,361 of JAKCOX010000001.1, forward strand.
TAATTTTTACCATTGAGGCAACCAAAAGCTGCTTTGCTCATTACGGCAAACTTTTGCTGGCTGATGACTGAACTGTGATTAGGAAGTATCTGTTTCACCCAGATCTTCCCAGTACAATTCACAGAATCACAGAACATTAGGAATTGGAAGGGACCTTGAAGGATCATCTAGTCCAACCCCCCCCACCAGAGCAGGATCACTTAGACTAAATCATAGAATCATAGAATGGCATGGGTTGGAAGGGACCCCAAGGATCATAATGCTCCAACCCCCCTTGCCACAGGCAGGGCCACCAACCTCAGGCCTGGAGCTACACAAGGTTGCCCAGGGCCCCATCCAACCTGGCCTTGAACACTTCCAGGAACAGGGCATCCACCACCTCTTTGGACAGCCTGTTCCAGCACCACACCACTCTTTCTGTAAAAAACTTCCCCCTAATCTAAACCTTCCTTCCTTTAGTTTTAATCCATTCCCCCTTGTCCTGTCATTGTCTATCCTATTAAAAAGTTGAATCCCCTCCTGCTTATAAGCTCCCTTCAGGTACTGGAAGGCTGCAATGAGGTCCCCCCGCAGCCTTTTCCAGGCTGAACAAGCCCAGCCCCCTCAGCCTCTCTTTGTAGGGCAGGTTCTCCAGCCCTCTAATCGCACAGGAACGCATCCAGATGGGTTTTGAATGTCTCCAGAGAAGGAAACTCCACAGACACTCTGGGCAGTAAGAGGAAGAAAAAAAAATTCCAATCTTGTAGAACTAATTAAAAAAAAAATCAGCAATTTGAAAACATCTATGTATCACTTAGGTTTTCTTTAGGAAAAGATCTTGAGTGGAGTTTCTAAAATTTCTCAGTGGTAGCGGTGACAGTTTGCTTCTGTTACTGATTTATTCACAGGAAATGGCTTCAGAGCACACCACAGATAGGATAATTAGGTAGTGTGTTTGGGGCACTCACTGTAGGTTTTCCTCTAATATACCAAAAGCGGAATATTTTAAACAAAACATTTCAGAAGCCTTCTACATCTCTTAACATCCGGAATAATAAACTGTCGTGCTACCTTTGCATAATCTGCAGCTCCGCAGTAGCTGCAGGAAATCCACAAGAAAAACCTCACTTACGCACATACTCACCACAGCAAAATCACGTGGACAGCTAGGTGAAAATAACAGTCAAAGCCTGATGCAGCTGAAATACATCTGAAATCTACAGGACAAAACCACCTACTCCTCAGCATTATTTTATATAAATAGAGTTATATTTTATTGTATTGCTATCAGTGCTAATAAAATGCACACACAGAAACATACCACTAAAACACACAAATACTAAAAAATTCCAAAAAAAAGATTACAAATATTTTGATGTGATCCTTTTTATTTTTTAATTGCTAAAATGTAAAATGTGGACTGGAAGGAAACAAGCACACACTTAGTCACTCTGTGTTACTATAATCCTCTATGTCAATAGAAATCTTCCGTGCTGGTTCTAACTTGCCTACTTTGGAACCGCACGAAGTTGAAGTTTGACCTTTTGGGTTTAAAATCTGCATATACATCAACTTATATCCACAGCTGCACATTTTATAAAAGAGATGACTAAATAACTTTCAGGAAAATCAATGAGACTCTATTTTAATTCAATGTATATCTCATTTAGAGACGTATTTTTAGTCCTACAAGGAAGTGTTACATTTTGATTAGTTTGTTGAGTGCCACTGTACAATGCCTCTGTCTTTACAATATAAAATATTTACGTCAGAGCTTTACAGCAGACAGAATTACAAAAAAACATGTAGTTACCTTCAACAAATGGCATATTAGCCCTTAATTCTGAGCAAGAATATATCACAAGACTAAGGAGGGGTGAACTGCTGCAGTTCAAACACAAGCCCAACATGAACCTCTTCTGGGTTTGGAAAAGGTTATGTTAAATTTGCTTGTTTGTTTTCTTTCAGTTTTATGCACTGTAGCACTTCCTAGATTCAGGCAGAAGCTCAAATATCACACAGTGGGGAGAGAAAGGCTCTTCCTCTGCTACTGTATTTCTGGTCTGATGAGAAACAGGAAATACCAGGAGTCTCACGAGAGCCCCTGTTCTCTGAAGAGCTCCAGCTCAAACAGGGATCATTATACAAACCCATCTGAGGCTGAAAACTTTTTGAAATTGGACTATTTCTAAGTGGAATGTTAGAAATCTTAGCAGAATTCAGTAGCTTCATCACTTGAAGACCAAGTGAAACAATGTTGCTTGTCTGATATGGCAAAAAGCATTAACAATTGATAAACAATTAATGGAAACCTTTGCAACTCTATAGAGATGTGTACATATAAAACATGCTTTAAAAAGCAAATAAAAGCAAACTTTCAAACAGGGGGCCACGTCTTTACTTTGCGGTAGCTTAAAAGGACTGGATTTCTGAGAAGCCTTCAAGTTTTATCATTAAGTACACAAAACCTCAGCCACTCTGATCTGTAGTTTTTAAATCCTTGATAAAAAGTTTTAAAACTCAAAAGGTGTTCCATTTTGATTAATAACAAGAGAATATATAAGCAGAGTGGCTACACTGGTGCTAAAAGTATTGTTGCCAACAGCAGTTGCACAGAGCGATCCCTTCTCAAGGAAAGATTTTGCCATCAAGGTAAGGGACCTTCTGCAACAGAAGGTATATTTGGGCCACTATGTTTTCTGGCAATGTGAGTCTATCCTATATATGTTTTAAAATTTCATTTTGAAAACAATTATATTTTTGCCCTCAAGATCTTGGGGGCAATGACTCCAACAACTTAATTATGCACTGTGTGAAAGAGTTGCTTCCTTTGTTTTGCTTTAGAGTTCCTGTGTAACAAAGTGCATAATCATTGCTCACCTTCTCCATGATTTTACTATACTTTTTCCTCTCAGCTGCCTCTGGTCTTTTTCCACACCAGAGGGGTCTCTCCTAATCTATTAACTCCCTCAATTTCATGCTTCTCACCAGTATTTTTGTAGTTAACATTTACTTTCTAGAATCAGGTATCCAGAACTGCCCTTAATGTTCAAGATGTGAGCATATCCTGGATTTATTCGGTGGCGTAATGACTCTGTTTATTTTGCTCTCTGTTCCTTTCCTTGTTCTTTTCATGGTAATATGTTTTCAGAGGCCTGCCCAGGAAGTCCAAGATGTCTTTCCCTAGAAATAACAGCTCATTTAAAGTCCATCGCTTTGCCGATATAATTAAGGCTGTTGTGTCCCTCCCATGTCCATTATTGATATTAAGACTCAAGCACCATATTTTTACCACCTTACTAAGGATTACAAAGTCCTTTGGCAACTAGCCCCAGTTTGGCCATCCTGAAAGATTTTTGATTATTGGAAAATTTCTTCATATCTGTGTTCCACCACTTTTTCAGTCTCTTTATGAATAGCTGAACACATTTCCCAGCACATAACCTCGTGAGACTTCAGTGGAAACTTCTTAGCATCATGAAAACTCACACATTTTTAATCAGTAATTTATCCTTGAAAGGATTTTTTTTTTTCTTCTGCAGAGGTCTGGCCTCTTCACAAACCATTGTAAAGGACTTTATAAAAAGGTTTTGGAACTCCAAGTCTGCTTGACTTACTAGACCACTGTCATCCACATGCTGTTCCTTTTCTGAGAACCACGATGCATGAGTGAGAGTGGTTTCCCTCTTCACAAAAGCCATGTTAACTTTTCATCTATGTTTTTGGCTATTAGTTCTATTCATTGTTACAGTCTATAAAGATTTGGCTGGTAATGGACTCAGACTTTAGGTCTGTAGGTTGGCAGAGCACCCACAGATTTCAGAGTTTGATGTCACATTTATCTCCTTTACCTCCTCAGATACTGTGATTTCTTTACAGGAGACATGTTACACACATTTATTAGTTCACTATTTTCATAGCTGAGCTCTTTTAAAACTCTAGGGTGGCTCTGGTAATCTGATTATTCTTATTCATCATTCTACAAAACATTTTAATTAATTTTAAAATAAAGTGACAGCTTGGTATAAGAAAAAATGAAGGCATATATCCTGCAGCTTTGCTATGTAAACCTATAGATACCTACTTTCTCCCTCAGCGCTGTATCTTCCCGTGGCTTCTTGATGGCAGCAGTGCTAGAGGTAGGGGTACCTTAGTAAAGTTGTTTCCTAGGACTGTAAAATGTGAACATGAAATATCTCAGAAAAGCATCTAGGCTAGGTCTTAAGAGAACTAAGAAGCTTTAAAAAAAGAAAGACTAAGCTGAGCTTAAATCACAAGCAAAGCAAAGACAGACTGTGGGAAACTGCAGTGAAGTTGCAAGCACAGGCAAAAGCTTCTATCCACATCCCATGGAACATGTCTGTCCCACTGCTGAGGATGTATGGGCATCACCATCAGAATGATACAGTTCTAAAGGCAGTTCCTCAAAATTTTCAAGAGCTTTGATATTGGGGCTAATGTTCAAACAACCTGATACAATTTTTTTCAGCGATAAAGAGGTTTTGGAGGAGGAGTGTAGAACACAGGAACTGACATACCAGTCAGAGAAGTCAGTCTAGGACCTGTGATTACTATGCTATTAGCAATAGTGCTCAGTAGATCTGCTACAGATTCAAAGAGTACAGCAAAATGCAAAAATTGTATCTCTTAACTCTCTAAATCTCATATAGGTTTGGGGGTTTTATATTCTCATATTATACTGTCTTGAATCCTTGCTATTTCTGGACTCTTATGCCCTGTGAAAGTCTATTCCACACATTAAGTATCAGTCTGTGATTGTTTTTAACCTATTTTCAATGAACTACCTTAAAATTCCACTAGCATATCCTGGGGTTTGCATTGGGAGAGAAGAAATACAAATACATTGTTAATCTCAATTTTTATCTAAAATGTCTTAAATCTAATGAGTTTGTACGCTAAATTCCACTAGATCATTATATGTTCCATGTGATTCTAGTTTCACTCCACTCATATTCTTTTTTTAGTTCAGGTCAGAACGAGACATGTCAATGCAGCAGAAACGTTCTACAGCAACCTGTATTCCTCAGAAATACTTATGAGTGTAGATTAGTACAGACTAATAGAAAACCTCTGAACACTTTCACCTCAGGGTTTTAGGGTCCACAGTTTCAGACTTTTTTGACCAGATTTAGAAAAATATGAGATCTGGATGGTGATATTCGGGTGAGATTTCTCAGCTCTTCACATATTTCCACGTAACGTCTTCCCCCTTCTCTCTACTCTCACCCGGCCCATTTCCTTCATTTCCCTCTTGTTCCCTCCACAAGCACAAATCCAGATTTTTCACAATGTACTTTTTTTTTTCTGTCGCTTTATAAAAGTCTTAGACAAAAATACAATTGTAAAGGCTTTTTCTTAAATGACCAAACCTACTATCTTGAGGGCAATTGGCAAAAGGCAGCGCAGATAAAACCTTTTAGCCTCCCCTCCACCCATCTACTGGAGCTTGCCAGTGGAACAGTTTTGAAGACTCAGCATTAGACTGTCATTTCTTTGTCTTCCTTTCTGGGGGATTTCCACATTCAAACCACCATCCCCAGCAGAGCTGTTGGAGAAGACAGACTTCATGAAGGATGTGGCTATCTCATTGTTATAAGTCAGGACAACTCAAGCTTTTTCATCACCGTAGGCAAAACTGAACACAGAGGAGGCAGCACAACCACCCTTAGGCTCCATACCCCACCCCATCACCACTCTGCTACCCTGCTAGCAGCACAACCCCTCCTTTCAGCTGCAAGGAGTGGAGACGGAGACCATGCAGAATGGGGCTGAGCCTGTGTGCTGCAGGGCTACCAGCACCCATTACTGTGGATTTTGCTTGAGCTGCTCCTGTCTACGAAAACTGCTCTGCTGCTACTACCACTTACAAGTAACACTTCAGAGTGGAACAGCGACTGCCGCCCAAGAAGATAAAAATTCCTCTTGGCCTTTTATTTCAGGACATGATTTGGCCAGTCCTCTAAGTTTATCTCTGCAGACACCAGCTTTAGTTTGACCATGCTTATACCCAGCCAGAATTTCAACATCCTCCCATTTGCACCTGAGGGATTGGAGCCCGACAGCCCTGCGCTGTCTGTGCCTGGCACAGGAGCCTGACAGCATCTGGCTGACTCCACACACATGGAAACGTTCCCTTACACAGTGATTCACAAACAGTAGTTCCTCAAATTGCAACAGCATTTCTTACAACAGATAAAATGTAAGATGCAGAGCTAAAAGCAACAAGGCAGTAAGGATGATGTTGTTTATTATTTTATATAGTACATATACAGTACTGTACCTTATTACCACTGCAATGCACTATAGGCACAGTATGTGCTTAGGCAGAAAAAAAAAGTAGGCTTTGGAAATTAAATACATAATCTTTAAATCTGAATTTAAATCCCAGGAACCTTTTCCTAAACCTGCACAGAGCTAAAGCACAGTAGCACCAGGTTTTAGGGTTTTGTGTTTGTTTTTTTTAAGTTAATAATAAACTTTAAAAAAGTTGGGTGGCAAAGAAAAAAAAAAGAAAATCAAGTCTCACTTTACAGACCCTCTCAAAGCTCCACATGGTTGCCTCTAAAATATATATATTTTATAATCTTCTAAATTACATTGAGAACAAGGGATGATAATGACATAAGACTAGAAAAAAGTAGGCAATATTATCTGTAATTTATTTGGCAGATAAAAGATTATCAGAAAAAAGACAGGTTCCTTATCTTTTGTGTATCAACCAACTTTCTGTCAGAAGTCTAAATTTTGTGGAAAGTGCATTAAAACCAAATTCACAAAAGGTCATAATTGCAACAAGAGCTAGAATTTCCTAACTAACCTTGGGGACTCTTCAGTAAATTGTAATACCCAGTAGATGACATTTCTCTATTAATAGATACAAAAAATGTCCTGTTCTTCATAACACATGTGTATGCCACATATGGAAGTCATTTCCTGTTACAGTATTATCTGGACTATGAAAAATAAGACACTCACTTCCAGGAGGCCTGACTGACAGCTTTTCTTCTATTTTCCAGCAAGCCTGAATACATGATATGAAAGCTCTGAGAAGCAGAACTTTTACATCCTATTTAGTATCCCTTTACTAGGAACAATTTTGTAGCATGATCATATGTATTAGCATGGTCATATATGCATATCCCTGGCAGGAGACAAACATTATTTTCCACTTATATGTAACAACCAACATTTTTATTCTTCAAAAGAATTTTTGTTAATAAATGTTAGCTACTTGATAGATCTACAGTCTTCAAGGTTTGTAAATACAACAATTCTAGCTTGCAAACAAAGGTTGATCAATTAAACTTGAGATCATTTAAAGCAGACTGTCAGTCAGAAATAGACTGGAGAGTCTTGATATATCAAGGCTTGCTGTAACTTTAAATACTGCAGCATCAAGAAGCGCCTGGACGATGCACTCAGTCCCATGCTCTGACGTGGCTGACCCTGTGTGGAGCCAGGAGTTGGACTCGATGATGCTTGTGGGTCCTCTCCAACTGAGGATACTCTACGGTTCTATGATTCTGTGATTTATGATCAGGTTGTACCTGCTGTTTTGCATGTGCCCTACTCCCTGCAAAACTTGGTGATGAATAAAATTAAGTAAGTTCAGAATATTGAGCTTTCAGACATAAGTATGTAGAAGAAAAACCACAGTCTTGCAGGAGGGAACTGAGCACAAGTGGTAAGCTAGTTGGAGTGTTATAAGCACATTTAATAAGGATTTATTTATACAGAACAAGGTACTTGAACGACCTTCTAGAAACATGCAGCAGAATAAACAGTAACTATTCAGAGAAAAGAGAGGAGGTGAATAGTTCTGACTGAGTCCCTGCTGCACTCCTGCCCGCCCGGCCGTATCTGTCAAGCGAGTGCTTTGCAGGGATGCAGCTGCACCAGGCAACAGCCTCGCTCGCGGAAGAGGCTGGTGCACCCGTAAACCCGGGCCTGGACTGGAAGGCCTCACTTACCAGGGAGAAGGAGAAAAGCACCACAGGGTGCCATGTGAAATGAAGTGTTTCTGCCACTCTGAGCTGCCTTCACACTTAGCACTACTCGCAGAATATGTAGCTGCAGTAAATACACTAGCAAAGCATTCTGGTGTAAATCCAGAGGATTTAGGAGGCTGAACAGCACCAATAAAGTACTGCATATGCTCTTAAAACGACATAGTTGGGAAAGATCAAAACTGACTTTCTTTTCTAACCATAAAGAAAATTGTTATATGCATTTAATCACATGAAAAAAAGAGAGACGAAGAAAAAAAATTAGAGGACTTCAATAAAGCACTGTGGTCTCTTCTGGGAATATTCTTATGGATTATTAAATGGCCCATAAATAGGAAAAGAGGTCATTGGGGTACTTTTGAAAATCAATAGACACGCCAAGTGTAGGACACGCAGTCTGTCTATAAAACTAATTACAAGCAGTCTGTATCACATTTTCTCTCATAAACTTGCACGTTACAGAGCCAAATTTAGGTTAGTTGTGAAGTTGGAGGCAAATGCAAAGGCATTTCAGTTGCTGAGAAATGTTTCCCTTTATTAAAAAAAAAAAAAAAAGAAGAAGAAAAGAGAAAAGAAAAAAAAAAAGCATCATCTCCGGAGGTTCACTGCTAGCTTAGTTTCTGGTTTGTGTCAACTTGTTTATATCAGCTGCTGATTTGCGTCACTGGCTTGGCTTTGTGGTTGTATCTGGGGCCTGATGGACACCCTGGTGCATTAAGAAATTCACCACAACAGTACGGCATGTTAAGATCAGATAGCACAACCTAATGTTGTTTTCTTAAGCGCACACACACCACACACAGCTCTACTGAAAAATTACTGGAGGCAGCTAAGAGAGGCAGACTATCAGTTTGATGCAAACCAGGTTTAAATGCAGACAGTAAGGAAAACATCCATGCAGTACCAAAAAAAGTGGATGTCAAATATTTTTAAGGGTACAAATAAGTTGTGCATACATTTTTAAAAGTGTTTTTATTTCTAGGAATCGAGAGACATTATATCTCTTCTGGTTCCTCTTAAGATTTTAATATAAGCATCTTGAACCACTGAATATTTACTTTGTCATGCAGGGAAAATTTTCACTTTGAGATGTAAAACATTACTTTAACTATGGCTTTAATTAGCTCCTTGGAAATTTAAAAAATATGTAAAAAAAAGCTCAAACATCTGCTCTGATCATCTGTAATATGGAGCACAACGTAACTTAGATGCTCTGCTGAAAACACATGTATTTCATAACACATTTGCAGTAGATAGGGTGCCCATACAGAATCCAACACTGCATTTTAAGCTTTGAGCCCACAATTAGGCAACACATGCTCCCACAACCAGAACTGCCCAATGAAAGCGCCTATCTAGCTGAGCACATATAGCTGAAAAGGCCAAGCAGGGACTACTGCAGTTCTGACAACAGACTTCAATAAAGCCAACAACCTATTACTTCAGCTGACATCCTTCTTCATGTTTTCTGTCCAAGCCTTCCACAACGAAGCCTTACAATTCTTTCTAGTTTTGTGCTAGCTCATAGGAGGTCTAGTGAATAAACACAGAGATGGCACGTCTGTAATCTTAACAGAGACATTTCACAGGAGAAGATAAAATGCTTTCAAAACTGTGCTTGCTTTATGCAAACTTCCTTCAGGAAACCCTGAAAGTTATTCTAAAGCCTCAAAATATTCCATGAAGATGTTCCTGAAATAAAACATGGATTTTTCTGCTTTAAAAGTACAAAATGGATCAAATCTTTAGTTATTAAATCTTTCAAGATAAGCATTACAGTTGAAATGTTTTGATCAATCTGTTTTACTTCTCTTTTTCTGAGAATTTCAAAATATTTGGCTGTTGCCCAATTTGAAATGAAGTAAGATTCAGAAATCTCAAATTTTTGAGTAAAGCAGAATAATTATCCCCTAGGTTCTTCTGATAATATACTACATTTTAGATGGAGGAGCTGAAGTTCCAGAGGTTAAACAAAGAGTCCAGGAAGGCCCAGCAAAGCAAAAAAACTTACAAAGAACAATAACCCAATTTTTAAGCAATGGGTTCAGAAATGATTCAGGAAAAAGTAGGTCCCAGGCTGTAGAGTTTAGAGCTTATTTTCAGAAATATGTGGTTTCATCCAGCAGAACATGGACCTGAAAGCTTACCTTCATCTTCTTTTTCATGTCTTGGTCCTCACTAGGAGAAACAAGAAGGTGCTGTTGCCTGCACAGAAAATGTAAATGAAGGTCAGAAGAGCTGCTATAGCAGCTTTACACTTCCCAAAAGATTCTAGAGTGCAGGAGCAACTCCTTTAGGAGAGAATAAAATTTCACAGGGGTGAGTGCAGTGTTGCTCTCTGAAGTAGAAAAGCTGAGTTCTCTATCCATCCAAACAGGCAATGATCATTCTCATCCTAAGGCTCTTCCCTCTTTTTGCCCTCTCCCGTGTGTTAATGTTAAAACAAAGCATCATTGCAGCATTCTGATTGGAAGGTATTCACCTATAGTCATCACTCTCGATGGATACCGACAGCTTCAATAGGAGCTGGAACATGTGGTGCCAAAGAGAAACGTACCACCTGGCAGCTTGGTTTGCTGTGTTTCACCTGCATTTTCAAGTAAACAGCAGATTCTGAGGAGGGTTGTTATGATTTGCTCTCTCAGGAGTATAATAATAAAAAAAGGAAATATTAAAGACATTTTTCTTTCTTTTTTCTCTCTTTTTTTTTCCTTAATTAGTAATCCCTGCTAAAGCACAGTTGAGAGAGGCAAAGGATTTCTGATTTCATTCAGCACCCTTTGTAAACATTTCCACATCTCTGTCTATATCAGGACTCTGCTCTGGAACTGGGAGCTTCTGAAAACATTGTGAAGTCTTAACACAGCTGGTGGAGTCTGCCACACCAGCTGGAAAAGGCACACTGAGGATCTGGTGAGTACCAGTGAGCCAGAACACTGGGCTGGAGTAGATCTGTGGTTTCAGGGTTGTGGCACAAACCTTGGGCTTTAAGGTATTCTGGCCCTGAAGGCTCCCCAAAGGTGGCAAGGACCCAGCTACAAAGGAGCAATGGGGAGCTGTTTGCCCATAGTTTCCAGCATGAAGATGCTACAGAGGAGACAAGCACTCCCTGGATGCCTGACTCCAGCATGGGGAGGCTGGGAAGAAGAGCACAGAACGACTTAGTACTCTCCAGTGCCAGGCTCACTAGATCTGTGCACCAAAGAGCACCATCACCTCCTAGTCCACATGGGAGCTGCTTCCCCTGGGGGCTCCTCTGCTCTCCACCACAACAGCAAGTCAGGAGTTTTGCCTTCCCCATGTTCTCAGGTCTCTTGCCATCTCAAAGATTTTCCCTGGTTCCCAAGTTCTATCCTTCCAGGCCTCCTTAAAAATTGTGGAAGGGCCCTGAAGTATGCTATTATGACAGTCAGAGAACTTGGAAAGGAGAGTTTGCAAAAATATTTACTATGTGAACTCCCTTCTGCCTGTCTTCATAGGAACTGAACTAAGTGACCAAGGGGGAAATTTGAAACCAAAGCTTCTAACTGAACCCACAATTAAATAGAAAATCAACATACCCTGAAATGACAACTGAAAAGCTCTTTCAAAAGCACAAGTCTTCACAGCCTTTATAGCTTTACAATAGTTTTTTTCCAATTTGTTTAAGTATGTACTAATTGGATAAGAAATACAGGAAGATGACTCGCTGGTGCTTTGCTGACAGCTTGAACTACTTCTGTTTAGTTCAGAGGTTTGACTAACTGCTTATTGTCAATTCTGACTGTTAGTCACTTACTTTGATGTAGCAAAGTGAGAAAATAAGAAGTTAAGTCAGTCCTTTAGTCCAACAATCCTCGCTAGCTGAGATCATAATATGCAATTTTGGCTGAAATACTTATATTTTATTTCTTCAGCCATTTCAGTATTGAGACATAATTGTTTTGTTGGTAGGAAGAAGGTGTATATGATTTAAAAAAAAAAAAAAGACAAGCAACCTCTTCTGAAATAAACAACCGTGAATTGAAAAGTGTACATAATGCTGCTCAAGTATTTTCACTTAGTTTTTCACACTCCTACTTCCTTTTATGTAACTGACATGATAATGATACCATGGGTGAGGCAGAGTTAGTACAGTTAGATAATGTGATAGACATGGTATCAAATTGAAACTATTCCTCTTAAAAATCCTTAGTTACAGTTTTATACACCAATACATAAACACATTTGTTCCCAAGGCCTTTTTTTTTTCTCTCAACACTGCTCATAAGGTGTACAGACAGCCTGACCTTCCCAGCATGGTGCACCAGCTGGTCTAAGAAGAAGAGATACAACCCACGCCTGCTGTGCTTCTCAGCCTCAGAGCTACAAAACTTCCAAATAATCTGAGGGAGAGGGCTAGAAGGGGGGTTGGAAGTGTATGTATAGACAAAGCACCTTAAGGAAAAACCATAGCTGTCCATCTTTCTACTTGTTTTTAAATGTTTTCACATCATGTGACTCTATGAAAGACACCCAAACAAAGTATTGACCTCAAGAATGATTCTGGACTTTGAAGCCGATAGAATGTCTTCTGAAGACAAACCTCAGGGATGGAGCTACTTTGCAGAGTGGTCAGTGATAGTCACTTCAAGTCTAGCAGAAAAGGCCTTGACAGTTACAGGCATACTAACCCACAATTAACTTCCTTATGTTGACATACCTACCCCATCTTTCTGCCACTACTGTGGAGAGATGCTTTTTCAACATCTTTTCCTATCAACATAAAAAGTTGAAAGCTTGCCCATCAACAGAATTATATAGAGGAAGCTTGGTCGTGACAGGCTGTAGCTTAGAAAATAACCACAAATTAATCTGTCATTAATCTTCTGACTCAATTGAAATTGGAGAAGATCTCAGGGAGATATTCAGAATTATGAATTATGCTTTTGGCCTGTAAAATACATCAATAGAGATCTGTGTGAAGGACAACTTTTCTTATTGAGGCCTTGGGAAGCTGTCTTCATCAATAGATGAAAGAAGGATTAAGTAATTTCCCTAGAAGTGAGGTCTCTCCCCTATTATTGAAGCTTCATGGTACCTTACTGAGCTTGTCCAAGGCTTGAAGCCAAGAGACACTTCCAAACACCACTTCAAATAGCAGGACATGTACTGCAGTGTTTGATGATGAAGTCTGAAGTGTTTTGGGGGACAGCCTCTGCCAACAGTAAAATAACATCTTAATGAAATTTGTGCAACTGCATCCCAATAAACAATGCCAGATAATAAAACACTTTATGCCAGATATGGCAAAAAGGGCCAAGTCTTTCAATATGTGTAACTACACGAATGCCAACAAGAAGAATCAAGAATATTAGACTGATGCCAATGTGAGCATTGCCAATCCTGATTCCTTTGGTGATGTTTCTGTATTCTGTAAATCATGCTCAAGAGTAATTCAGGCTCAGGAAGTGCAGCCTCGGTGGAGCTTTGCCCTACCATGACAGAGGTAGTCACAGCAACACAGGAGAAAGTAATTCTTGGTGCAAGAGTCACTGCTTGGCACCAGTGAAAGTTGCTCTGATGATAACTCAAAGGCCACTTCAGTGGTTAGAGGCATGTGGATGAGAGGGATTGTTAGGTATTGTTCAGAACAGACTCCTGAAGCCAAGCACTAGAAGGAGAATCAGGTAACTTTCAAGAGGACTAAAAGGTCTTTCGCCCAAAACAATGAATGATACAGTATTAAAAGGTCAGATTTAAAAGATTGAGAAGAGTACAAAATATGAAGTATTTACCTTATCAAATAAAAAGTTCTCCCTTGGCAAGTATCTGGCCATATGTACAAGGGCAGTGTGAATGTAAATGACAGATGGAGAGTATGAAGGAAAATACGGTTTTGCTAAATGGCCTGCCAGAGGCCTGGCTTTCTCTAGGGGTATTTGTCCAAAATTTCATGGTTTTTAAGATGTTGCAAATCAGAGAGAATAGAGTTGTGTGAGAAATATGTAAACAGATCAGTAAGACACTCATCATATGAATGGATAACTGATTTCAAGACAGAGTCAAAAGCTGTAATAGAGCTATTGCTCAACTTGGGTGTTTAACTGGTGCCAGTATCACAAAAAGGAAAACAGTTTAATATGTTACAATATCCAACTACTGGCTTGGTGACCACTTAAGCTTTCTCCCTGTAGTTTAACAGAACACAGGTTTTTGTTTGGGGTTTTTTTTTCCTCAGCCTGCCAAGTGACCTACAACAAATCACATCAGTGAGCTACAATTTCCTTACAAATTAAATAAAGCCCAATATTTGTGACCCTAAGCAAAGTTCTTTCAAAGTAACTGATCAAAGTTCTATAAATTGTTCAAGTGCCATTACTTAACGTATGTTAATTTGAATGTACTGCTTGCAATGTTAGTATTATTAAGACCATTATTTTTGCGTAAACACATATATGCTTTCACCCAATTTCTTAATTTAATGAATACATTAATGTAAGTTACCATGGTAACTTTCTGACAGCTTTTTAAAAACTCCTGCATGACGTGGAATGGGACTGCTCTTCCCTGTCAGTGGTTTTCAAGCAATCTGTCATTCTTGTTTTAATCTTAATTTAAACTAGTTTTCCTTACGCAGAGGGAAGGGGTCTAACAGAAATACTGGCACATGTAGAACAGGCCATTTAAGGTGCTAACCCTTTCACCCATCCCTCTTGTATCCCTGCTGGCAGCCTAACAGGCTTGGTAAACTGCAACACGTGTGCACTTTTCAACTACTGCTGTGAACAATTCACCAACAGGGAGCAAATTCCCCCTCTCAGTTGTTAATGCCAGGGCTCCAGAATGACTCTAAGCAGCTCATACCTTCATGTCTTCTTCTGCTAACTCTGCAACAAGAAATTCAGAGTAAGCTATGGTGCAACATGTAAGTACTGTCGTGTTCATCATTGAGTTTAGTGGCTCATTATTTTTTTAATTTATTGGATCTTAAGACATTCGTAATATAATTCAGGTTGCAATGGACCTCAGGAGACTTTTACTCCAACCTCCTTCTCAAAGCAGGATCAGCTGTGATGTCAGACAAGGCTTTTCAGGGCTTTGTCTATTTAGGCTAAGGTGAACACACAGTCCCATGGGGCAAATTGTTCCAGTGTCTGATTGTCCTCACAGTAATTTTTTTTCCTTACATCCAGTCTGAATGGATCCAGCTTGCTTTAGCTTGTACCTGCTGTCTTTTGTCCTCCATCACGCAGCACTGTGAAAGACCCTGGCTCCATTTTTTGATTGCCTCTGCGTGGCTAGGGCAAGTCTCTTGTCAGGTCTCCCCAAAACATTCTCTCTCACAGGCTGAACAAGATCAGGTCCTTCATCCTCCATTTGCAAGGCAAGTACTCCAGGCTCCTGGTCATCTTGGTTAACCTCTGCTGAACTCATTCCAGTTTATCAGTGTCTTTCCTAAAATGGAGGGGCTTGAAACTGGACACAGCCTTCCAGATGTCATCTCATGAGTAGGGATTTCATGACTAATGAGTGAAGTGGGATAGTTCCTTCTTTTGATCCTGTTAGTATAGCCCAGGAAGCTGCTGGTGCTCTTTACTGCCAGGGCATGCTGCTGGCTCATGTTCAGCTTGCTATCTGCCAAGTCTCCCATGCCTTTCTTTTTCAGAGCCTTTTCAACATCTCTGTCTAGCTGTTTCTAATGTCCCAAGTAGGTCTTACACTCAGAAAAGCCAAATTCTTGTCATTTACATCAGATGTGCAACCAGACATTGGCCCATGGAATCTGACTGCTGTTCCCCAAATCTTTCCTCTGCAGTGGCAGGACTTAAGAGAACACCACAGGCATCTTCTGCACCTTACCAAAATCTCCCACCAAAAAGTCTCCCCCCCGATACCATAAGACTGCCCAAATGCTCTCTGAGCAGGGCTCACTTAGCTCATGACTGTAGTTGCTGCCACACACTCGTGCTACTGGCATTGCCCTTGTAACATCGGAAAGCAAATGGGATTCCTGGAGAAGTTATCACTTGATTTTTAAAACAGATTAATATTTTCTACTTTCCAACAGCAGTTGGTTTTAAAGAGACTACGTGGTTTTGCTGGTATCTCAGGCCCCTTGTGTGGAGAATATAAGGGTCTAGATATTGCTCATCCTTATTAATTATTTTATTCCAGCACTTAATTTTGGATGCTTCATTCACTCATAAATACTTTGACTTAAATGAAAAGTGAACATAAAGTCCTTTAAAATGTCATATTCCCTTTCTCTAAACTTAAAAAGAATAATCTCAGCCACCCAAACAAGAAAGTATGTTATAAAAGCAGGTCAGTTACACATAGAAGGTCGTGCCAGGTCCTTCAATACACTCACGCTGCTCCCCCTGAAATGAAAAGGTTGCACGCACACAGAAGGACAGGCTTTATCTTAAAGACTGATATCCTGCTTAGACCAAGACAGATATTGTTAGAACTGATAGGGTAAAACTGTGACCAAATATTTTTTTGTATCTTTTTACAGTGTCCAAGTAATTCTGTGGGCAGAAGTGTCAAAACAAAACAAAATTCAACATTTCAAAGTTCTACATAGTCTAATAAAATAAATGTCCAAACTCCTGAGTTGTAACAAACTGCTATGAGATGGAGAAAAAATGTTTCTAAACCAGAGTGCCAAATACATTTTCACAGAAGACAATAAGGTAAAAAGACTTCAAGTACAAGAAGAACTTTAAAATAAGTGCTTTAAAATAAAGTAGAATAATAAACCAGAATTTAATAATATAGGGAGTAAGGACTAAGATTAACTAAACTATACCTTGTAAAAGGTTATGAAAAGACTATGAAAGAGGAACAGTCTTTGACAGGGGCATGTGCAATTCTCACTGCTGTTTGTACATACCTATCAGAGACAACATGGTTCATTGTATCTATCAGGATTCATAAATTGAGAGAAAAGCTCCAGAAAAACGAGGAGAAAAGATTTACCATCACCATCCCTTCAGCCCTCTGACTTCACCAGCTGGCATTCCCCTACCCAGTTTAAAAGGGACCGAAGATCTGTGTGACAAGACTCTACTCGTATGCTTCGCCTGCTACCAGGAGGCAGGTCTGAAGTCATGAATCACCCACCACAGATAACACTGTTGCCACCACCTCCTCTCAGGTTTCAGAATTAATTGAAAGATTTGCACAAAAAGTGATTTCATATAATGGGAGGGTTTGCCCAGACAACAGAAGCTGTGAGTATCCATGATCTAATTCTTGCCATTAAGGGATTAAAAACTTGAATTTAATTAGCCAACAGTTATGAACACACCATTCTGATGTATTGCATCCAAAGCAAAGTATTTGGGGATTTTGGTGGGGCTTTTGTTATTCACAAATGGTGCCTTCTTGATATTTTGTCCCAATGTGGGATGAAAAATATTCCAAATGCTGAAAATTTTCATAGAACTGAAATTAGGTTTGTGAGCTTGCACTAGTGAGCAGAAAAGCCATTTGAAAGGAAAATGCAACTATTTGAAGGAACTATGAGAACACGAATTTTAGAACAAAAAGAGCTAAAGTAAACTTAAGCTGTTATTTTTAATAATAAACACATATTTCTGTAGTTGCAGACAGCAAGGCCAAGAGGTGTGGACACGGTGTGAATGTACTGAGCTCATAAGTGCACCAGGATGCACTGCTTGGAATTGCTCCTGGGAGGGAGGGAGGGAGAGAGGGAAAGAGGGAGGGAGGAAGGGGGAAAAGGAGGCAGGCAGGCAGGCAGGCAGGCAGGCAGGCAGGCAGGCAGGCAGGCAGGCAGGCAGGCAGGAAGGAAGGAAGGAAGGAAGGAAGGAAGGAAGGAAGGAAGGAAGGAAGGAAGGAAGGAAGGAAGTTCTGCAATGGCCCCCAGATGTTTTACATCTACAAAGTCAGTATCATGCAAAGCAAAAACATTTACCCCACAGCCTACAAGAGGTTTCTCAAAACCGGAGTGAGTGGGTAAAAAAATCCTTTTTTGCCATCAAAGTTGAGCTATTTGTTTAATTTAGGGGGTTATAGTTGTTTATTAAACCAGCCTGAAATAATTTACTGTGAAACTAGAAAATGGCAGCTTTGTAATGGCTCACACTCTATCAGCCTTTTAGGACGATTTTGTCAAGAAGCAAGTTACATTTTAATCGTACATTTGTGATGAGAAAGTCAGTATGGTAACAGAGGCATAGTAACATAGCACCATGGGATGCCAGTGCAACCCACCAAGCTTTCCTAGTTTGTGACCTGTAAAGTTTCTTAGTAGGTCAGCATATTAGCATTACTCTAAGAGGTCATTTAATAAATAAATAAGTAAATAAATACATAAATAACCAGTCTGGTTATTTAAGGCACTTTACAGAATATTAATGACCAGCTTTTTCATTCACCTAGTGAAACTGCTTCTGCAGATAACACTCTTCAGAAGATGACAAAAAATCCTTATTTTAAAAAAAAAAACCCAAAGCCAAAAGCAACCTTAGTAACTGGTTTCAAAGGGATTTGATCTATTAGGGATCTTCAAAGTGTACCACAACAGTCTATCTGCAGGAGACAAAATCTGAGGCAAAATATTTTACAACCTCAATTTCCCTCCCCAAATAACTGGAAATAAGAATTACCAGTAATTAAAAATCAAAATTCAAGTATCAGTGCACCTGTTTCTTTTTCAGTTCCTCTGTTGCAATTGTATCATCACTATGGACTGAAACTCATGACTGATCTTGTGGTTCTTGCAAGCATCAGTCAACACAAAAGATGACCTTCAGTTGTTCCTCTGCACCAGTATTTTTCCCGTGAGCAACTCAGAGTAAGCCATATAGCTTGAAAAATGAGTCCTATGTGTACACAGCTGAAATTGAGCACCTGCTTGTCACATTTGAGAATGAAGTTTTGCAGAAAAGCAACTTAGTAACTTATCACAACAATAAAATATGGAATAAGTATAGACAGCACACATCCTCTTCTGCTTCTGTTTACTTCAAGTGGACAAAAATGTACTCCAGCTAACCTATGCTGGCATGAAATAATCTTGCTTTATTGGCAGTACTTGAAATGAGATTTCTATTGTGTTTTGGAAATGCTATGAGTTAGTCTAACTTTGGCCACAGTTCCCTGAGAACAAGAAATGCCAAACACTACATGAAATTTCCTCTTAAAGTCAGACTTAGGACATAGCCGAAGACATTCACCTCTGTAAAAGGCAGAGCTGAAAAGCTAGGCTTACTGCTAGATCCTGTAAGGCTTGCAAGGCTGGGCAGGAGGCTGGAGCTGGCAAGTGGGCTTTGGGTCACAGTTCATCTGGCAAGGTATATGGGTTGCTGCTCTGCAGTTAAGACAGGTCAGCCTTAAGGTCAGCTCTAATGATTGTGTCGAGTGTTGAATTAAGGACAGTGGGAACTAAAGTCCTACGTTTACACTGGAAATTGGAAAGACTGGGGTGCTGATGCGAGCAGCAACAATGAAAGAGTCAGGGCAGACTACTGGGCATCTGGCAGTCACTGGGCTGTAGCTGGCCAAGATGAGTGTTAACACTTAGATTGTTAACACTTAGATTGTTAACACTTACAGCTAACACTGCCTTAAATCCTAAGGTAGCAGAGCTGTAAGAGCTTGCTTTGCTGCTACGCTCCATCAGGTTAAGAGAAGTAGTGTAAGAGCCAGCAGTGGCAAGGGTGAGTGGGGCCAGACTAGCATCGCATCAGAGTTGATTGGCAATGATTATAGCTGGGATGAATTGGGTTTAACGTTTGGTAGAGTACAGGTTAGAAGTTAGTTAATGACGAACCCTTTACAGCCTAGGGTGAGACCTGATGCTGGGAATGTTGGAAACACCGAGTTTATGGAAGCTCCTAGGGAAGCATGGATCCTGTAGTTATGGTCAATTCTCATACTGAGGTTTAAACACCATCGTGTATGGGGACCTCATCCCTGTCTTCTCAGAGACAGCATTTCCCTGCTTTTGGGTTGGGAGGTTTTGGTGGGCCTTGCTTTGTAAACAGTTCTTAATTCTGCAAGACCTGCAGAGGTAGAAAATGGATAATGCTGGGAGAAAAAATGGCTTATGATAGGGCAATTATGAACTTCTTGGATATTACTACATCTAGGAAAAAAATCTTGAATGGTTCACACAGGAGTAGAGATTGACACAAAGACTTGGGCTGGCAGTTCCAATGATCTACAAATCTTTTAACCTAAATTTGTTACAAAACATTCAATAGCTTTGCCATCACTGTCATAACCACCTTCCCACCTTTACCCTAGAAAAAGTTATTTGCTTCATGAAATCACTATTTAACATCTGTAAGAGAATAAGGAAGACAGAAGTTTTCTATGCTAGGGAACTTTCAGTGTCAAAATAGCTCAGAAATAATTTTTACTAAATAAAAATAAAATAAATGGCCAGAAAATGAATGATTTCCCCTCTCCCTGTTTAAAAGGCCTCAAATGTGGAACGCAATTCTATCTTTAGTGATCCACCACATATTCAATTTTGAATTTCATTAATAATGAATTTATTAAAGTGTGCCAAGAGTCACAATGCAAAGCAAGAATTTCAATATGAAATTACAACTTTCTTGAATAAAACTAGATAAAGGAACCAGTAGGGATTGCAAACTTCAAATATTGGTTGTATTATAGTCAACTACTTTAGTGTGAAATAATTAAGTCTACAAAAAGTTTTAAATCCCCAGCATTTTCTCATAAGTTATAACCTTGCAAGTAACCTCTTAAAAAAATATGCAAGGTGATAAAACTGATATAAATTTAATGAGTAATTGCAGCAGGCAGTACAGCATTGGATAGATTCATGACTACTTATTAGTCTTCAGTATCAATTAAGACACAGTCCCACTTCATATTCAGTGTGCAGAAACTAATTCATTATGACTATTTTTAAGCTGAAAATATTTGATCTGGGTGTTAAATGTGCAATGCTTTCCCCAAGTTGCTAGAGTTCCTTAGGTTGCCCCAGAAAAAGAGGAGGAAAAAAACCCTAAAATCCCGTACACCCCAAACCCAGAAAAAATCCCTCAGAAAATCATCCAGTTTTCATCACCTTGTATAATCTTTGCTAGCTTCTCCCTACTGTATTTTCTCTATTTTCTCTATAGTAAAGTGTAGAATTCTATTATAAGGCACTTCAGAAGTAAGAACAAACTTTCACTTAAGCTTCTATTCAGCTTTTCTATTTAGTGCATTTAGAATGCAGAAAGTGGAAATTAATATGATAATCATTAGAAAACAGGACACAAATTTATTCAGGAATGTACTGAACTGACCGATACACTGTTGTTCTGAAAAGAATAATGCAGCACTCTATGAGAAGGGCTGTCATTAAAACAAAACCTGGATGCATATGAAGTAATGTTTTAAATTTATTAAAAGGTGCTAATCCGTTTAGTTTGATTGCCACATGTGGAAGTTGGAAATTTAAGAATTTTTTTTACTAAAAGGCACTGATATTTTTAATTATTGCTCATACAGAACTCTAGGTGCACAAGAGAAGCAATGCTGTTCTTCTAATTTAGACTATTGCCTACTCCTTTGAAAAGGAACATTACTTTTAAGAGTTTTAGCTTCTGTTCAGAGTATATTATTCAGACAGAATCTGTTTATTTTTTAGGGCTTGGGGTTTTTTAACCAGTGCATCATGTATTGCAGTACTGGATAGAGCTGTTGTCATAAAGTCAAAATAAAACTTTTGGCCTCATTCCCTTGAGAAAAGGAACTTACAAAATCCAAAAGTATATCCAAAGTATAGATGAGAACAAAGGTCTGAAAACAGTAAATCTGAGCATATCTTATTCGGTTTCTCTTCAAAATTGTAGCAGTTTTAAACAAAACCCACATAAGAAATATTGTCTTTGCATTCTCCTCACACAAAACGAAACTTGGTATCTTTACAATTTAGTATTTTTGTGAACAAGCACCTCAGTTTACATCCCCATGTTTGCATTATGTGCCAAATCTGAAAGCTGAGGTTCCTGCAAAGCCCCCAAAAGAGCTCGAGTTAAAAGCCTTTGTGGGATCCTCATGTGCGGAGGGACAATGAACTACAAGCGAACACTCCCGTCATCGATCAGGTGAAACTAGGACCAAAGGGAAATACGTCATGTTAGTCCATTCTTGTATCTTTCCATTCCTCAAGGAGGCCCTGAGGTTCTCACAATTTTCATCCAGTAACAACACCCACACAGCTCATCTCTAGACCATTCCTAGCCTCAGAGAAAACTACATGAACACCCTGACTTTCTCCTCTCAGAAAGCAACCTCTCCTTCCCCATTTCCCAAAGAAAAGTCACCCATCCCAAGGAAAAGTGAGCAGATTATTTCTACCAAGTAAGCTATCTCAAGCTTTTTTGTGTATGTTATCCAGATCCAGAAATGGTCCTTAACTTGATGATTTCACCATAATCACTCGGTGTTCTGATCTGGGGGAATCTGGCTTTTGACAAGGGCTTTGTTGTTTTGTTTTTCTCCTCCGTTCCCTTCTCCCTGAAGAATGTGCATCATAGCTCGTTTACTTGCCAGCTTTGCTTAGAGTATGAACAGGACAGTCTAAGGCAGTCCTAAATATCATCAGATCCTCTCTCCCTAGAGATAGACTTCTACTCATTCTCATTAAGAGAGGCTTCTTTCCTCAAATATAGCACTCAAGTCACCAGCCAGAGATCAAGCCATTTCAGATCATTTGAGATGTTCCCACTGGATTCTTTAGATCTTTCTAATCTCTATAATGCCATGATGCTTCAAGTGGGGTCAGGACATGCTAATGCTGTTCCTAGTCATGGGGGGAATGGACCATCTACTATTTGCCACAATGAAGTCAGATTAAGACCAGAAAATCTGTAGAAAAAAAGTAAAATTAAGGTTATTTAAATACAGAGAGTGTCTTTTGGATGCTCTATTTGGAATGTCTCTGCTCTGCCTACTTGGGAAGTCCAGTGGTTAAGAGTGTGACCCTGTTCTTGGAAGAACTGCACTCCCGGGCATGGAATTCCTAAGATGAGTAACTACTCTGTTAATAAAGAAATAAGGAGTGTTTATTAAAAAAGTCTAACTTTTTTTTTTTTTTAAATCAGAGAGAGAAATGTACATCTGAAGCAAGCAAGTGCTGCCAGCTACAAACCACTTGAGAGATGATTACATTCCATGGCACATCTGGGTCATCAGAACAATGCCACATACAACTGGGGGACAATTGAGTCCTCGCTGGCTGAGAAACATGGTGATAGTTTGAGTATGCAGTGATTGTCTTCCTAAAGTATGAGGAGGACTCTGAAACTGAATCGTCTTATCTTTAGTTATTTATGGTTGATGGCTAAATTAATGAAGAACATATAAAATTCAATATATTTTTTCTATTTTTTATGCAAGTGATCTGACAAATTTTCCTTTTCAGGATGCCTCTGAAAGAGATGAGGCCAACTCTCTTTAGTCCACAAACAGGGCTCTGTGTAGTTACAGTGCAGCGGTTACAAGCAGGTGAAGTGTGCCTTTGGAGTTCTTATTCCAGCAATTATTATCAGTCTGTCTATCAAATAGTACAAATGAGAATAGGATTCATCTACCTTGATAAGCATTCAGGCTTTTTGTGTGTGAAATGCCTATTTTCTGAGCTTAATATTACAATCAGCTGAAGTCTATAATTGTGATTCAGCTATATGTAAAAATTATGTTTTTTCAAAAGTGAACATATAAAAGACTAAATTTGCAAAATAAACATGAAAGTCTCTCAGTTGACTTGATCCAGCAGAAATCAATCTAAATTATTATTTGCCTCTAACAGGGATCTTGTGTTGCTGAAGTGTATGAAAATATTTCCAAATCAACAAGACAGAATGATCACTTGCCAATATGTGACCTCATATCAGAGGCTGCGATGAATTATTTGGTTTTATTCTGTGAAGCGTGGACTTCTCTCACCAAACACAGAATTACACATTAATATAAACTTGGAGTAAAATAATCAAAAGGGCCATACTCGTTAGTGCCAGAAAATGAAACAAAATATAAATTACAAAGAATTTCATAGTATTTAAGCGCTGAAAGGACATTAAATCACCTAATCAACCTATGAAGGTAAGGGGTCATTAGATTTTATCCAGGTACCTGTACCTGAAGACTTCAGTAAAATGTTTCCATTCTCATGGTATGAGTCCATAACATGGTGTGAGTCCCAAGCAAAGATGAGAGTTTGTCTCTCAATAGTGACAGATGCTGGCTAACCCAAGATGGAAGGTTTCAGCAGATAAACCATACCAGTAACTGCTGAAGCAACCAGAAGGTCTTGTCAGAGAGAAAGCCAAGGTCCAAGCCAGAGAAAAAACCTCCTTTCCAGTTCCAAAGGTAAGAATTAGCACTAGCCTGCTACCTCAGCCCTATGTCATCTTTCTAAGAAATGGAATTAGTCCTACATCGTAAGTCTTCTGCAGTTCTGGTTTTGTGATCCTTCTCCGTACTACCTCTAGGAAGTTCCAAAGCTGGACAAGGGAAAATATATAAAAGAATAGGGGAAAGATTAAAGGAATTTCTTGGAAATTACCTAACAATCAGTTTAGTAGCTGTTCCTATTAAAAAAGAAAAAAAAATTGAATGAATAATCAAACCACTACATCACTGAATAACACACATCATAGTTCTATGGAAAATAAATTTTGTCAGATAATAGTTTCTTTCTGTGAGAGAATAAAAAGCTGTGTGCATAAGGAAGTGATGACAGATGCAGTGTATACATCTTCTGCAGAGTTTCTGGCACAGTCTCACGTATCTCTAGTTTGCTTATGCAAATGTTACTTACTCTAGAGGAAACAAGCACACAGTAAAAAACTGGAGAAAAACCCATTTAGAAGTAGTTATTATTAATTCACTATCAATAAGGAAGGCTGTATCAATGTGACATTTGCAGGAGTCTGCCCTGGGTCTGATACTATTTGATGCCCCAGTTCCTGAACTGGGTTGTATAATAAAGAGGATGGCTTTTAAACTGTGAGTTACATCAGTCTGTGAGGCACTGCAAGCGTTTCAGACAGGGGAGTTATAACTCAAAGTCATCTTGACAAACGGGAAATAAATCTGAAAAAGGAGACTGCAATTCAGTAAGGACATATGCAAGACTTAGACACGCAGCAGTAAGTATGTGTAGCGGTTGGGAATGCTTAGCTGGCAGCTCTGCTGAAAAGGATCTGAAACTACAGGGTTCACAAGCTGTGTGTGAGTCAACCAATGCTCCTGGGGAAACAGCATGCAGGACTACCATCCAGAAGACTGGTAAAGCTGCTGTTTTACTTTTTTCAACACTGATGCTTTACCTGCAGTACTGGGTTTAATTCAAGCACACTTTAAAAGAGTTCCAGAGTGTAAGGAAGAGCAGCATCCGTAGCTGAAGCTCTCAAATACACCACCTATGAGGAAAGACTAAATGCACTGAGATTGTTCAGGCTGGAGAAAAGGCTGAGGGAAAAAAATGTTCAAGTTAAGAAGGATCTTTGACTGATGCAAAGAGGAAGGCAGCAAGCTACTCTCTTTGCAGGGGATGGGAGTAATAGGCTTAATGGCACCAAAAGGGGCATTATTAGCAGAGAGAGAGATGTGATTGTCCTGCTCTACTCAGTACTTGCCAGGCTGCACCTGCAGTATTGTGTACCGTTGTGCTGCTCCCTAACTCAAGAAAGATGTGAGCAGCCTGGAGATTGTCCAAAGAAGGGTCACAAAGATGATCTAAGAGCAGAACCTGCCCCATGAGTAAAGACTGAAAGAGTCAGGTCTTTTTTCCCTGGAGAAAAGAAGGCTTGGGGTGGACTCATCACAGTATTCCAATACTTAAAGGGTGGCTACAAAGAGGACAGAGGCTCTCTGTTCACAGGATCCACATGGAGCAGACATGGGGTGATTGGTACAGGTTGCACTGGGAGAGGTTTCATCTCAATATATGAAACAAATTGTGAAAACAATCAACAACTGGAACAATCTCCCCATGGTTGTCCCTATTACTGGAAATTTTCAAGATGATGGGACAGGGTGCTAGACAAGCTTATCTAGGCTCCCTTTCAGATAAAAAAGCTGGAGCAGATGATCTTTTAAGGTCTTTTCCAACATTGATTGTTCTATGGTTCTATGAACTTTCCAAGAATAAGGGTAAGAACATCATCAGGGCACAGTGGGTGAAGAGGCTGTGGAAACTCTAGCCCTGGAAGATTTTTTTTAAAAGATTTTTTAAAAGTCTGCCAGGAAAATACATAGTTTACCTTGCCTTATAAAGGACAAATACACTGCAAGTCACTCAAGAGTCCTGTATTCTATTATTCTGACGCAAGTATGTCAAATAGACTTCTCTCCAGTGTGCATTTGGTTAGTACCAGTTGTTGTAACTACTAAAAGAGATAAGTAGAGTTAACTCAGTGAGCTAGCCTGAGACAGGCAGGCTCTGTGAGTGACAGAAAAATTTAAGTATGGGGAGTGCAAACAAAAGGTGAGAGCTACAGAACATCAAAATTACATAGTAATACAAAGTACACTAAAAAGCGTAGTGAGAAATTAATTTCATATCCGTTCACCAGTAAATGGACTTCTATATATTGCATGGGAGTGAGGATTCAAGTGTTCTCCAGCTTTATCAAATAACAGAGAGAAGTGGGTTGCAACATAGATATGGAAAAAAAATCATTTAGACAAGAGAAGACAATTCAATAAGCAGTTAAGAAAACTTCAGAGATTTGGGGTAATACAATTTTTTTAAATCCTGCAAGGATCTGCAGGCCCATGTCAGAGAAACGATCCAGAGACATGTAGAAGTAGACGAATTGAACCAGGAGGTATAATGGAATGGAGAATGATGGAAAATTACTATATCTGATACATTGAATCTGACTAAATATGATCTTAGGAAAAAGACTGCTAATAATATAATGACCATAGGCAAGAAACAGTTTGCAAAATCATTAAAAAAACACCTAGCAAGAAACCTTACCCATGAAAGTAACAGAGAGATGAGAATAATAGAAATATCTAGTAAGTATTTCAGGAGTAAATTAATTAACATTGACACTGTTATTTTCCAATACATTGGTATTATGCAAAGTAGGGTTTTCATTTGACTGATTTATGTACATGCATCTGATATTCTTGCCCCTGATACGGTCAGATCGCTATGTCCTTGTTTTACAAGGCTTTTTTGCAGTAACAGGAAACCAGTGGTAAAACACATGGGTATTGAGTTTCATGTCATGAAGCAAAAAACGTAGCTCTTTTCTTCTGCAGCTACAAGAAAGAGTAGTTGCTTTTAGATTGCCTAGTTTAATAGAAAGATGATACAGAAAGACCCTAAGAAGCAGTTGTATCAGGCAAGAAGAAGAAAAAAAGGTACATAGAAAAAGAAGGGAATACCATGTTATGTACAAATTCTGACTGCATTCCAAGAGTAGACAGAGAAAAACAGAAAAACCAGTGTGGTGGGGAAAGAAGGAGGAACAAGGTAAATTCCTAGATTCCTAGTCTCAGGAAGAAAATTTAAGAACTGAGTTAATAACTGTATATGAAACCAGAAACTGGAAAAAACTGTTTGCCAGTAACTTCTTTCTAAATGAAGTCAACTCTCTGCTCAGGAGGTAAGAGAATCAAGACAGGCACCTGAGTAGGAGTTAGAAAAAGTAGAATTGATAAAATGTACATAGAAACAATGGTTAAAATAGATACTCATTATACACTGTGACAGGGTAAAAATCTATCACAAAACCTGCCAAGAAGAGATTCTTAAAGATCTCTAGAGATGGGAGAGAAGTTTGTAGAGCTAGCCAACACTGAAAATTGTACAGGTAGAAAAGCATCTTCAATCAATTCCTGGCTTCTTGCTCAACAGAACAGGCAGAAATGAGAGAAGAGAGACTTAGATCTTCTCTCTGTTGAGTATCTGAACTTCAGGATTTTATTTTTTTAAACTACAGGCATCTTTACAAGTACTCTGTGTTCTCTGTACATTACTTAAAGAGAAAGGTTTTATGAAAAGTAACGTGTTCTGTTCATTTTGCTCTCAATCATCAAACCGTTTGGAAGTTTAATTAGTCATTTTCTTCACTAAGTTTCATTCTGAGTTTATTTTATTCAGTAATGAGTCAGAAATGTCAATTTACACTGATTCCTAAAGCATCTTTATAAATCTCATATGTAACTGAGAGAAAGGTGTGTTTAAGACAAATGAAAGCTGAAGTTTTTATTTTTACTGGGCAGATAAAATATTTCCCAAGTTTAATGGCAACTCTTTTGCTGATAAGAACAGTGATTCTTACTCAAGAATGGAAGGATGGAAAAAGATAATCATTGATAAAATACCGAAGGATAAAATATCCCAATAAGATAAACAATGATCAAAGAAAAAACTTGAGGGCTTTGAAAATAAGAGTTATGAGAACCTACCAAAGGACTATGACCTAAAATCTCTGAGATGACCTGCTAAAAAAGTGTAACCCTTTGAAAGAAAGAAAAGATACTTAAAGCATATTGTATAGCTAATATACGGCACAAAAGGAAACAATTTGATGACAATGAATCCAAAGATTCCCTAACCATACAGGGTAAACAAGGGCATTTTGAACTGTTTAAAAAGCAATAATGCTGCCCTTAGTTGCAGGCAAATTCTAGCTTCAATGCCCAATGTTTCCAGAATGCTTCAGAAAAAATTAAATATAACATGTGCTGTCACACTGCCATCCTGTGGCAAGGTACCTGCAGCTGTCTGCGAACAGAGTTTTCCTGACGCTAACTTGCTTTCAGGAATGAGAACATTCCTGTTCTAAAGACACGAAAACATCAGCAGGGATTCAGCCATACCTCAGGAGATCTTGCTAACATTAACACTAGCGCTAACACTAACACTAACGCTAACACTAACACTAACACTAACACTAACACTAACACTAACACACTGCTAACACTAACTCTACTTACTGGAACCACAATCAAAATTTTGCTTCAGAGGGCTCATGGCCTCATTGTCTGGAAAGACAATCTGAACCTATGTCTTCTGAACCCAATTTTCTGGCAGTTAAGCAAAATGAGTTTCTCTTATTCTTTTCTTCCTGTTATAAACATATATCACACTTCTATAAATAATCTGTCTATATAATATGTTGAACCACAGAATGAGGCTGTTACAGGAGACTGTGTCAAAAGCCTTGAACATACTGCTACAAAACCTGAGAGTCGTGTGAGTGTTGATATGATCCTCCTAATAATGTCAGCCTAGGTAAAATGAAAAATATTCATTAAAATTTGGGAGTCTAACAATTCCTATTAATGCTGGACCCTAGGATTGTGCTACTTCATAGATCTAGCCATCCTCCAAGTCTCTGCATGAATATGATAACTAAGGCTTGAATTTTTAAAAACTTTTCAAAGTCCTACACCAAAAACATCTTCATATAGAAAAACCCATTATATTTCTTTAGATGTTTTGCTGAATTTTGATACAAGAATTTTTTGCTTGTGGACTAAAAGCAAAAACTGTCGTAAACTGTGAAAGAATTTTAGCTTTCAGAAAACTACACCCACAATAAGGTAAACAGAAGAAAAAAATTCCGTGGCAGTAGTTGTTTCCCTACTCAACACTTCAGGACAAAAACTATGGCTCAACAAAGTTGATGAGGATTCAGGACATTCTTGAACATGTGCAAAAGTTCTCCTCTGAGTACAGACTGGATACATTACATGCTTGTAACTAAAAAGCACTAACTTTGGGAATAGGGAGTGAGTCAAGGACTGAACTAAGATGGAAATCTTTTCAGCTAAAGCTCTTTCAGAAAAAGCCACAGATGTACCCTGCCAAATAAGCATTTACAGACATTTATGCTGCCAATATCTGCGTATTTGGGGAACACCAGCTTTCCAAAATAGTTAGACCTTATGACTTGCTTTCAAAGTACTAGAAATTTGGCATGAGATATGCAATAACATCAGGATGCAGAGCATCTTGCACAATTTGTCTCTGAGTTTATTAAAGAAGTTGCTGATTGACTTTAAAGTCACTTCTGTGATGTCTTTTTTCCTTATCAGTATAACTCTTCCATGACTTGCCCCATACATTCTTCAAGCTTTAACTTACGTCAAACAATCGGATCATTTGCGCAGAATACCCAGTAACAGAAACTGAACCATACTTGACTATTGAGAGAAAATAACCCACCGATCAGTTAAGCAATTAACTTCTAGCAGAGTATCAGGGCATCCACAAGAAGGGCCAGAAGGAGGACCTGGGGAACTACAGGCTTGTCAGTCTGACAGTGCCTGGGTAGATTGCGGAGCAAATCATCCTGAGTGCCATTAGGAGGCAGGTGCAGAAAACACAAGTCAGGCCCAATCAGCATGGTGCACTTAAAGGCAGGTCCTGCTTGACCAACTTGATCTCCTTCTATGATAAGGTTAGAACTACTTAGTGGATGATGGTAAATCTGTGAATGCTGTCAATCTGGGTTTTAGCAAAGCTTTTGACACCTTTCCCACACAGCATTCTCGTAGAGAAACTGACTGCTTTTGGCTTGGGCAGGTCTACTCTTCTCTGGGTAAAACACTATCCGGATGGCTGGTCCCAGAGAGTGGTCGTGAATGGAGTTAAATCCATTGGCGGCTAGTCACCAGGGGTGTTCCTCAGGGGTCTGTGCTGAGACCAGTTCTCTTTATTATCTTTATTAATGACCTGGATGAGGGGATCGAGTGCACCCTCAGTAAGTTTGCAAATAACACTAAGTTAGGCAGGAGTGTTGATCTGCTTGAGGGTAGGAAGGCCCTACAGAAGGATCTGGCCAGGCTGGATTGGTAGGCCGAGGCCAGTGGCATGAGGTTCAACAAAGCCAAGTTCCAGGTCTTGCACGTGGGTCATAACAACCCCAAGGAGTACTACAGGCTTGGGGAAGAATGGCTGGAAAGCTCCCTGGCAGAGAAGGATCTGGGCATGTTGGCTGACAATTGTCTGAATGTGAGCCAGCAGTGTGCCCAGGTGGCCAGGAAGGCCAATGGCATCTTGGCTTGTATCAGGAATAGTGTGGTGAGTAGGACTAGGGAAGTGATTGTCGCCCTGTACTCAGCACTGGTGAGGCCGCACCTCGAGTACTGCCTTCAGTTTTGGACCCCTTGAGGACCTTTGAGGAGAGGCTGAGGCAACTGGGGTTGTTTAGTCTGGAGGAGGCTGAGGGGAGCTAATTGCTCTCTACAGTTACCTGAAAGGAGGTTATGGAGAGGCAGGAGCTGACCTTTTTTCCCTAATGATGGGTGACTGGGCAAGAGGAAATGGAATCAAGTTACACCAGGGGAGGTTTAGATTGGATATTAGGAAAAACTTTTTCACAGAGAGGGTTGCTAGGCATTGTAATGGGCTGTCCGGGGAGGCGGCAGAGACTCCAACCTTGGAGGTATTTAAAAGATGGTTAGATGTGGTGCTGAGGGACACGGTTTAGTAGTGAATGGCAGGTTAGGGTGATGGCTGGACTTGATAATCTAAAGGGTCCCTTCCAACCAAGGCAATTCTATCTCTACAGCTGAGTTGTTAAACTCCAAATCGTGTTTCCATTTTGTACACTCAAGTGACACCTACAGGTTGTTCCCGGTGTATGACAGAATTTACTCTCCAGTGAGTATTAGGCTCTGGACAAGAACCTTGATGCTTTCTCCATCATCCTGGAATTCCTGCGAGATTTTCACAACAGATCTGAGATCTACAAACTTTCTACCTATACACTACAATATGTCACCATTGTGCATGCTCCTTTCTACTTCCCACACACAGTAAGGTAAGTAATGGGAAGCCTTCCGCATACAAGCTCCTGCAACTGAAAATCTAGGTGGTTTTCTGCACACACTTTCAATCCATTGAAAAAAACCCCATTCATATAACTGCTGTGTTTTTCCAAATTCTTGCTTTTCTCCTCCCAGCAGAATAGGATTTTCCCACTTGTGTATGATTTTGGCAGGATGTGTTGTGTTTAGAATTGCAGAATCATGGAATGGTTTGGGTTTGAAGGGATTTTTTGCCACAGACAGGGGCACCCTCCACCAGACCAGGTTGCCCAAAGCTTCATCCAACCTGGCCGTGAATACTGCCAAGGGATGGGGCTTCCACCACCTCTCTGAACAACCTGGGCCAGTGCCTCACCACCTGCACAGTAAAGAGTTTCTTCCTAACATCTAACCTACCCTCTTTCAGCTTAAAGCCATTGCCCCTTGTTCTATCACTACACTCCCTGATGAACAGCCCATCTCCCACTTTCCTGTAGGACCCCTTAAAGTATTGGAAGGCTGCAATTAGGTCTCCCCTTAGCCTTCTCTTCTCCAGGCTGAACAAGCCCAACTCTCTCAGTCTGTCTTCATAGAAGAGGGGCTCCAGCCTCTGATCATCTTTGGGAACATGCTCTCTTTTCTTAGGTCTGTTCCACAGGCCACCAAAGTGCAGACAAAACTAATCCTATTATTTTGGGGGCTGCCGAAGTTCCCAGACTGGATTTCCCAGATGCTGCTCTTTGTAAGAACGAGCACAGTCTAAATCCTTAGAAAAAAAAAAAAAAGAA
The DNA here is from genome assembly GCA_022605575.1 of Laterallus jamaicensis coturniculus. NCBI lineage: Eukaryota > Metazoa > Chordata > Aves > Gruiformes > Rallidae > Laterallus > Laterallus jamaicensis. Next base: position 65,752,894 of record JAKCOX010000001.1, read on the forward strand.
AAAAAAAAAGTTCTACTTCCAGGAAATGTAACAAAGGATATTTGTGATGCCGATGTTGAAATACATATTGCAACATTTTTAGCTGTAGTTAAAGTGTGATTAGTAACCTCCAGAACGGCTTAATATCAGCAGACCATGTTATATAGGAAGAATTGTAAGCCACAGGACATCATAAGAAGAAATGTGGTGGTGGTGGGGAATCTTCTTTAGATCAGGATATCAGATCTTGTCTTAGCGTAACCTTGTATCTGGAATATTCTTCACTTCAGAATAGTGATTTTTAACTATTTTGTGCTGAAGATACCAAATTTAACATAGAATTGTGGTTTTATCACTGAATCTATTCTTTATGACTGAGACTTGCAGTGTTTTCCTTCTACCTATTCCCCAAAAAAACCCAACTAAACAAGCCTGCTGAAGAGGTAAGATGGAATCTCCAACAGGAAAATGGGCTCAAACACTACTTCCTTATAGGACTCATGCTGCAAAACTACCTTGGGTGTAATGGCCACAGAACTCTCTAAGATGTTCTCATGAAACAAGAATTCCTGGAAACCTGACACAGGTTTGTACTAGGAATAGGAAGACTTGTTGATGTCTAGTACCGGGTTTATTTAGGTGGCCCTGGAGCACATTACTGCTGCTGACAGCTCAAATCTTAGACAATATCAAATCTGCTTTCTATGTCATGATTAAAAAGGACTGGTTTTGAATTAAGCATGACTGAGCCTCCCAGCTGCCATATGCCACTCACTCTGCCAGGCTCAGCTTTCATGCAGGCCCTGGGGGACTTGCATGATCTTACCTTGTAACAGATTTGAAAAGTAAGACCTTTCTTCGGTATTGCTGCCTGAAAAGCTATCTGACAACAGCCCCAACATGTACCCTTCTAAGAATTACAGTCCTGCATACCCTGGGCTTTTGCTTGGTGGGCACCAACCCCAATCTTAGTCCCATGAACCAGAGAAGATTCTCATGTAGCCCCAAACCAAATCCTCACAGGAAGCATAATTTCAATACTGGAAGCACTCTTCAGAATTTACCATAAAAGATTAATCACTTTCCATTTCAATCTGCCTCCCTTCCCACAAGCCATATCCAGCAATAAATTCTACAGTTTCTGTTGTCTGAACTACTGTGAGAACTTTAATCAAAACCTAAAAGCTTCACTACAGAGAAGGGGACTCCATCTCCCAGTTAAGTAGCTATGACTCTGCCTCAGAAAGCCTTCTTCCTAAATTACTGGCATACAGGATCCAGCAATACCATTAGCTTTACAGTCCCTTCCATCTCAGTGTGCACTAACAACATGAACAAAACATAGTGACTGTCAACTTCCAAAAATTCTGCCTCAAACTCCCCTGGCTTCAGCTGTCATTTGCATCAACCTCTGAGGATACAGGACCACCTTATCAGCCCTTAAGTTTTGGAAAACCCAGGTCTGGTAACTCAAGGCTTCTCCCTCATCTGCAAGCAAGTGGTTCTACTGTGTGGTAGTTACTGTGCCACACAAACCCAGCCCTGTCACTAGAGCCCTCTCCCTAGCAGCATGGCCGCAGAGGGTCCAGTAGCATAATTCTTTTTTTCTTCCTAATATGCCAGTCACTCCATGAGAGGACTAAACATGCTGATCCACAGAAAGGTCTCAGCCCTATCTAAGAGCCAGGATGAAAACTTCATGGTGATTACACTGCAGACTGCGCTAGAATATCCGTGTGCTTGCACAATGTGTAGGCTTAACTTAGTGGGGGAGGACGGTGCTTATGCAACATTATAGCAGGTAACCCTGACACTGTGCAACAGGGCTCTCGGATTACCCTGAGAGAGGCTTCCAGGAAAGCTTTTTGGAGTCTGTCTCCACTCATCACCATCCTGACAAGCTAGGTATGGAACTAACTATTAGTTTCTTGACCATACTGGAGCTGTAAGCACTGGTCTTGACATTTATAAAGGAAGGTACTGAAGGAGAGGGAGCTTTTCTGCTTCATGCTCAACAACTTGTGGAGGGAACATAAGGCTGGTGAGAGATAACCTGTCACAATAATCATCACCCAGCATTCTCTTGGGGAATTGTTTTGTCATTTTCTCTACAGTCAAAGCTTGGGCCAGAATCTGGATTAGTAACAGTGTACAAAAGAAGTTTGGTTTTTCTGCCTCCTTCTGGTCTAGAGACAGTATGTGCTACGATCAGGAATGGTGCTCCTGTTAACAGTTAAGTCAGGATCCATTGTATCTGTCCTACCTATACTGAAAATTTGGACAAAGCTTCAACCCTTTGATGCAACTGGCTAGCCCACTAAAGTAAAGGTGGTCTTTGGCTAGGATGTTTACCTCATGACTAGCCCTGAGGCCATTTTAAGCATCTTGGCAACTGCAAAAGCTCGCACTAGAACTGTCGGATAATATGTTAATTGGAAACATAAGAAATAGTATAAGAACATCTGGATTTTTGCTAATCTGGTCCAAATACCTCCTCGATCCAAGGCCAACTTCAAAGCAAGAACAGGGTGTTCAAGGCCATTATGTGAGTTTTGAGTACTACCAAGGTCAGAGATATGCAATAATGGAGATACAGTAGGAGTGGAAAGCAGCAAGACATGCTGGAAAGCTATGTTTTGTTTTTTAATTGTAACATGCCAAGGCAATCCAGGCTGTCTGCCTCACGAAAAAAGAAACACCTCCATCAGTCAAATGCATGTAAGCATTTGAGAACACAGAGGACAGGCAAGTAGCAGAAAGAGGTAATATCATCTGCCACTAGTAATACTTTAGAAACAAGTTTTCAGAACATGTGTTCTTCTGGCAGCCAGCATAACTCTTGACATAAGTTTAGGAACATTATTCTGGGGAACATGAATATCATGATCACAAATTTCACGAGCATTAGCTCTTCTCTAGGTTGTGTAACTAGCACAGTTGAAGCCTAATTTTACCCAACTTTGCTTCTGAAAAGCTATGTCCACGTTCATCCAAAACCTGCATCAATCTCCCAAACCTGACAACTGTTTTAAATTACTTTGACATCTACAATGTTTATTTTACACCCAAGATCGCAACAAATAGTTCTTCCATGAAAGTAGTAATAGGCTATTCCTAGAAGGAAAAAAACCCCACAACAACCCAACAAAAAATCCAAACCACTCTTTGAATTAGCTACTGAATCAGACAAGGTTCTGCAGTATCTGCATAGCTTCAGGACATCAATTTGTGCTGCCACTGGAAAAAAGGTGATGTCTGTTCCGAACAATTGACACTCTCCTGACTCCAACGGAGGGAATTTACCTAGAAACTTTATTCTGCATGCAACTCTGTTAGTCTGCACTGAATGGATGATAAAGTGTTCCAGAAGGGCTCACACTTCCCAGTGTCTTTTTTACCAAGTTTCACTGCAATGTTGTAAGTTTCCTGTCATCTGCTCATCAGCCAGGAGAGGAGAGCAACGCTACAGGCCTGGGACATGGGAGGAGTCGCTGCTGAGCTACTGAGGTTTTTCTGGTTTAGTGAAACATGTTGCCCTGGTCGAACACCAGCTCTGCAACGGGCACCGCCATCGGCAGGCCTCTCCCGGGGGACAAAGCAGGTGCAACCCGCCACTCGCACCCCCTCTGCAGGGATGGCTACTCCAGGGCCGACCTCCTTGGCTCCGTCAGACAAGCTCGACCTCCAGCCTGTGGCGGGCCTAGCGCGGCGAGCAGCACTGCTGCGCCCCCGGCGCCCCTCACATAGCCCCTCCCCGCCCCGAGGGGCGGGCGGCACCGCCGGGAAGCGGCGGCACCGGGCTGGCAAGCGCGCGGCAAGCGAGGGGCGCTGGCGCAAGCGGCGCGGGACGCCCGCGGCCAGCTGCTCTCCTCTCACCGCCCCAGCCCCGCTCCCGCCGCCTCAGGGCGCCAACACCGAGGCGGTCCGGAGCGGGGCATGCGCACAAAGACAGCCTTCAGCCGCCGCTCCGCACGCCTTCCTCGCCCCTACGGGACCGCCCCTTCTGCAGTGGCGCGCTGCCCTACGCCGTACGCCTTTATCACGCATGCGCACCTACAGCCGCCGCGACTTTCCGGCGGGAAAGTACACGCGGGTGCTCTGTCTAAACTGTCCCGGTGTGGAACGAAGGCTGTCGTGTTCCACGTTCCCGTCTCTCTTCACCCCGCTCTCCTGCGCGCATGCGCTGCGGGCGCTGTTTCCCTGGCAGCCGTGATTGTTTTCGGCAAAACCACCTGCGTGGAGCTGCGAAGGGGGAGTGCGGGAGGAGGGAGAGACCACAGGCGGGAGGGGGCAGCGTTGCCGCCGCAGCAGCAGTCGGCTGGCCGCGGCGCTGCCACGGAAGCGGACGGGGTTGACGTGAGTGATGCCCTCGCTCTGCGGGGGTGCGGTGGGGGTGCGAGTGCGGTAGTGGGGCCGCCGGACGGTATAGGAAGGGCCCGCGCCCCCGATGCGAGGCTGCGTGCTGCCGGGGTCCCGCCGGGTGCTGCCGCCGCCTGTCCTAACGCGCGGTTCCACAGGCTGGGGCACGCCTCCCCGCCGCTGTTCCCTCCCTCGGCTCCCCTTCCCGCGTGCCGGCCCTCCCCCCTACCGCCGCCCGCCCCTTCCCCCTCTTGAGGCGGGGGGCTCAGCCGCGGGCTCGGCGGCCGCTGGCACACCCGCGGGCGAGTAGCATCTTTGGCTCGGGGACCGGCCGGAAGGCGGCCGGCGGCCTGCCTGGCCCTGCCCAGCCCAGCCCAGCGCCCCGGGAGCGCGGGCAGCCTCGCTGCTCTCCGGGCAGCAGCGGGAGTTGAGCCCCGCACCTCGCGTGGGTGCCCCGAATGCGGGCGGGGGGGGATGGCTGTGGGAGTGAGCGGAACAGGCGGCCCCGGGGCGCCGGCGCGTCTGTGGTCGCCTGGGCTCGGTGCTGCGTGTCGGCGCGGGGCACCGCCGCCTGAAGCCGCCCTCCCTGGACCGGTGTTCATTTCGCTCTGGGCGCAGGCTCGGTAGCTGCGATGGGACGGTCAGCCCCGCAGCACGCGGCCATAGGGAGCTTCGCCGTACCTGGCGCGCGGAGCCCCAGAGCGGAGATGCCTCCCTGGCACGCGGAACGTGGGTCTGTACGTGGGAAGCACCTAGCCCCGTCTTCTGGACGGGGAGCGTGTGCTGGGGACGTTACTTCGCGTCTCTTTGTTTGCCGTTATCCCCCTCTGCAGAGCAAAATGCCACTTTGGAAGTCAAAATACTTGGGGTGGGCTCTCGAGGAGAGCCTGTGTTCATAATTAAGATGCAAGCTAAGGCAGAGACTTAAGCTGTACTACATAATTGAAGTCATCTGTATTTCCTTACGCAGAACTGAAGTTTTGCCGTCAGGGCAGATGGAGACCTCGACCGTCAGAGCAACTAAAGGTGCCAAATCCACTGAGAAAAAGCTCAGCTGCCGCTGTAAAGCTTTCTGATGCATTAGTAATAGAAAGCTCAGATGGGCAGCACCAGCTTTTTTCAGTGTCACTTTAAATGGTCGTGTACACGAGTTTTTAACAGGCACATTTAAACTGCTAGAAAGCAACTGCACTTCTAGTGCCATTTATCTGACACAAAAGTACATAAATATTTACATGGCAGTATTAAAGCTCTCAGTTTTCTGGGTTTAAATACCAAATCAGGCTGACTTTTGATATCACATCTATCATTAGTGACGAGGAACAGATTCAACTCAATGTTTTGCTGTAAACTTGTGAGTTAAGGCTTTTTCAGATCTCAAAAGTTGTGATACCTATAGATAGCTGAATTTGAAACTTAGTAGTAAAACCCAAGATTTCCCACTACAATGGCTTATCTCATCTGAAAGATGAAAAGACTTGATACTCTGCTTGTTTTTAGCCACTGAAGATTGTGTTCACTTTACCTGATAGAGGAAAAATGAGGGATTTAGTTAATGGAAATCCTTAAGTCATCTGTTATTTTGTGTCAGCTCAGTTTCCTAGATGGTCCTAGTCTGGTAGGAAATTTGCCCCTTCCCATTATGTAGCATGGATCCTGTGTGCTCTGCTCCGTTATTGTATAGATATAATTTTTTTAGCTTTTTTTTTTAGTGATCAATAAAAGTGTTTTTTTGTGAACAGTGGTCTTTGTGGTATGTTTTACATAGAGAATTCCTGTGTTACGGGTGCAGAATATAGGAACTCAGTATTGTAAACTCTGAAAAGAGCAGGAATTTAATGTAGGATCACATTTATAAATACAGATGGACTCTTTGAGAAGTGCAAATTAGATGATTTTGGGGAAAACACAGTAATTCCTGGAACTTTGGGCTTTGAGACCTTTTCACGGTCATGCCTGATGGGTGGAATATACTGCTGTTCCAAATACGTATTTTTGCCATTCCTGGATTGCCTTATATTAACTAACATGGAAGAGCTCTCAAATCTGATCAAGCAAAAAGGCATTTTACAAGATTAATCTTAATGATAACTGTGTTTGTTTATTCAGATTGGGACGCTGAGGTTGATGAACTTTTATATAAGATTAACTCTCTCCTATTTTAAGGTGAGATTACACTGAGTAAACAGCCTTGATCTTACCCTTGTTGATTAATGATCTATATTTGCACAAGTCTTAACAGTTGCTCTAATGCACCATGTCGCAGGTCTTGTAATTCTAAATTTGAAGTGTGCATAAAGTAATAGCATTATCTTTAGCAGACTTTCCTCTCGTGGCAATAAAATTGAGATACAGACTTTAACTGAATAAATAGAAGTAAATAGGAAATGGTGCGCTCACTGGTGAATCTGGCAAGACATTTTACAGAGAGTGCTGGTAGGTATGAGGTAAGCCTAGCTGTGGGAAAGGTGTTGGTTCCATTATAAGCAACAATATCTGCAAAGTTAATTTCCCTATACTTTTTGTGATTTATTGTACGTCGTGTGACTTACTTAACCTTTAACCATAAAATGGTTTCCATACTCTGAGCACTTTATTTGTTTTGCTGTTGTGTCTCATAATTTTTGTTTAATTTTAAGAGTATGTCAGCAGTTAATCTGTTGTTTGTAATTAGTTTTTCTGAGGGATGGTTGGAATTGCTCAGTCCTAAGAGACTTGTCTGTGTTCCCACCATCCTTAGTGAGCTATTAAAGTGATGGAATCTGCTGTATTTTATAAACATTTTCTAGCCAACTGTGAATCAACTGCTTGAAAAGCAGCACTTAATTGTAGTTCTTTTAAAACAGCCTTTTGGTGTAACTGAGTATAAATAACAAAAGCAGATTTACTTGTATATATTTATGATATAATCTTATTTGGTTTAATACCTGTAAACCCTATGGTTCTAACTATTACTCTTTTAGTTTTGACAGTAAAGCTTCGCTTTAGGAGTCAAAACATTTTTTAGCTAGTGAAAGTGGTGTTGCCTTGTCAGTGACGTGATGAAGTGTATTACAGAACAAAGCACTTTGTTTTTTTTCTTCCTATGAGCTCCCTTATGGTTGTCCTTGCTCTTTTCAAACATCCTTATGTAGACTGCTGTCTCCCCCAACATGCTTAAACTTTCAGATACTCAGTATGAATGCTTTACTTGATACTCGAAAGAAACTAATGACACCTGGCAACTGACTAATCAGCACTTCTGTAATCCCAAACCAACAATAACACTTTGCTTGTTCTGGTTTTGGGTTTTTTTTCCTTAAAAAAACAAACTGAGGGTGACAGGGAAGAAGCAGATAACACCGTGAATGGGAGATGGATGAGAGGGATCTGAGGGTATGGTAGTACAGGTACTTGGAGACCGATGTAAGTGTAGCCTCAGCTCTTGCCTGTGCTGGTAAGATGTATGTGCTGAGCAGTAATTTTTAGTGTTGAGGCCAAGTGGTATGTTTGACCCACTTTAATGCTGTGAAACTGTCTTAAACCCAAATCAACGTGGCCACTTGCATACTGCTCGTTAGTGATAATCCATACTAACTCCTGAACTGTACCCAGGAATTGCTTGCGTGAGCATTAGGTGGCTCGGTCCAAAGTGGTGCCGAGGATAATGTGACCATACAGCCTGACAGTATGTAATGCTACATCTTAATTTATTAGGATAGATGTTGTCTGGATGTCCAGTGAGTGTGAGTTAGGGGTGTCTTAACAGGGGGTGTTATCTAGGGAGCACTTGGAGCTATTATCCAATAGGCTTATCAGGGAGATAGGCATGATAGTATGGATTTCATTGCCTTCCATGCAAGGAACTAACTCCTGAACTGTACCTAGGCTGAGTAAGGGAAACATAACATGTTCACAGAAAGCTGGATTTCATTAGTTCCTCTGTTTACAAAACAGCTTTTTGTATTCACAGTTTTTGTAGAACATTCTGATTTTTGTTGATGAAAAGATAAAGCAGTGTAATATTTTTATTTGCCTTCCAGCTTTGAATTGCATTTATAGGCTTTTATCCACAACCAGGCGGGCCTAATATTTGCTCTTTAGAGAAATGAGTTTCATGTAATTGCTTGTCTGCCTTATGTAAAATACAAATGCTCTCTGTAAACAAAAATATTTAGAGATTTGTAATAAAGTCAGCTGGGAGATACTGGTCTTTGTAGCCAGACGATAGCTTTCAATGCAATGTGACTTCCTTGATGATGCCATCAGGATAGGAGCGTTATCAGAAAGACATGAATGTAAATGGCTTCATGAGTCATTATTCTTTAAATAAACAGTAAGGTTTTTTTGCAAGACTGGAGGACTACAGTACTGAAGTATTTGGCTACTGCTCAGAAATACATACCTTCTTAAGCTGCTCCAGTATTGTTTTTTGTTTACTCTCAAATAACAGGTATCAGATAGATGCTGAGAACTCCTGGCACAGAACTTGTAATAATTTAGACAAATAGTCTAGAAATAAACTTTTGCCTAGAACACCTGTGCTCATCCTTGATATTTACTAGCATGCATTCAATTGTTAGCTTCAGCTCTATGGACCAGTTATGTTAATTAAAGTTGTTAATTAATTTAAATAGAATGGTGAATTCTGAGAAAGAAGCAGCTGGTGTGTTGAGCCACTTCTAACTGAGGATTGAAAATGCCAGCAGGTAAGACTACTTTGTGTTTGATTTCCAATGCATAGATTACAGTAAAATGATTTGTTACTTCCGTCTATAGATTTTCAGTGCTGTTTTGAGCCCATATTTATATCTGGTTTTCAAAGTGTTGCTGTTCTTTTTTAAGTATTTTTATTTTTAAATTTGAGGGCTCTTATAAAAATTGTAATGACAGTGGTAAGTATGCTGTAGCGGAGGATTCAGCAGCCTTTTTCAGTAGTGTGCCAGATTGTGTTTTTAATTATTTAGCTGCAAATTGAGCACCACCTCAGGGGGTCTAAAACATTACTTCTTCAAGGGTTGAAATTCTGGTGATAGCAGTAGCCACAGATTAACAGAAAGGCAGGAACCCTCAGCTCCTGCTGATTTTGGACCTGTGTGTGCTCCTGCCTCTTACAGATCTGTCTCAGGGTGGTGGTCCTTTGGGATCCATACTCCAGAAGAACCCAGAGCTGCTGCTTCTCCTGGGGAATGTGTCACCACCATTACACATGTGCTGTGCTCATAAACAGCAAAGGCAATAATCTGTCCTCTGCTTTGTCCAGCTCAAGTTTTGTGCTTGTCCTGATGCTCTTCAGAATGTGCTTTCTTCAGGAAGCAGAATAGATGGTGCCAAATTCTGTAACAGGCAATAGCCTGGTGTGATTGTACTGGGTTGCTGAGTTATCCTTGTGTGTTTTACAGCGTCAGTGGAAATAATCTTGGTAAACTTTCCCTGATAAAATGATTCTTGAGCTTTGCAATTTTTAAAGTATGATTGATTATGCTCTTTTAGCGGTCTAGTCAATCCTACTCTAGGTTTCTTTTTGCAGTTGAAAGTGAGGCAAAAGCAAAAACCAAAGTCCGCTTTGAGGAAATCTTCAGACATCATGCTGGCCTAACAGACACAAAAAAATCAAAGAAAAAGAAGTTTCCCTCTCAAGAGAATATTGTGGTGAGTTTGAACACATGCAAGCTGTATTTGGTTGCTTTTAATGGAAAAAAGAGTAGGAAAATGTGTTGTAGAAAGGACACTTAAGCATTTTAAAAAATAAAGTATATTCTGCAAGTGTCCTTTGTTTTTTATGCGACTTTATTTGTCGTTTGTGTACTAGCAATGCATCCTTGGAATTTGGAGGTATGCCAAAATCATATAGAATATAATATTCGTAAAAGGGAAATGGTATTTGCAGACATGCACTTATTGAAAGCTTGCCAGTCCTCTTTGTCCATTCACATTTTTTGGAAAAGTTTTCAGATTTTCAAAGACAGTATTGACTTCAGTGGGACTTTGAGTGATGGGCTAGAAGAAATACGGTTGTAAGAGTATTCCATTTTGAGAGTACTAAATCTGTGTTATGCAGGTACATCTGTATTAAACATCTGTGAATTAAGAATTGATTAGAATTTATAACAACATTAGGGATAATAATTAGCTTTATTCCATTCCCTAAAAAATAGTATATGAATTTACAAACAATATTAAGCAGTGTTTGAAACTTTTTGTTTGTTTGATCGTAATTCAGCATACTTCTGCATGTGCTCAGCTTTGTGTCTGAGTGGTCACAGACTCACAGAATGCCAGGAGTTGGAAGGGCCCTCTGGAGATGACCTAGTCCAATGCCCCCTGCCAGAGCAGGATCACCTGGAGCAGGCTGCACAGGGCAGCGTCCAGATGAGTTTTGAGTATCTCCAGAGTAGGTGACTCCACAGCCTCTGAACAACCTGTGCCAGTGCTCTGCCACCCTCACAGTAAAGATCTTCCTCATGTTTGGGTGAAACTTCCTATATTCAAGTTTATGTCTATTGCCTCTTGTCCTGTTGCTGGACATCCTGTGTTTATATGTCTGCTTAAGCAGTACACATGTAGAAAGATTTGTTTTAAAGATTTTGGCCTTAGCTTGTGACTTGCAGATTAGGAATGATTATATCACCCTTACCTTACGTGGTTATATGACATATAACAAAACATATGACAAACAAAAAGTTTGTGGCATATCTCATTAAAGAAGCCTCAGAGATTCCTTTAAGTTATGGTTCTACATTTTAGGTTTTTTTCCTGAACAGTATAATAAAGGTTTTATATGAGTACTGTATATACAGGTTATTGACTTTGTGATTTACTTTTTAGATGAATGTGAGTTTGTATATCTGCACTTTATAAGTATTTTTTGAGCACATATGTTTATGTTCATATGCAACTACATATTGCTCATGTTTTAAGCTCAATTTAGTTTTAAAATTTGTTTCTATTCCGGAAATCTCTGATGTAAGACACTAGTGTTTTGGAATTGCCTAAAAACACAACATCACAATGAGCTGAGCCAAAAGTCAGTGGTAATGCACAGAAATTAAAAAACATACTAAAACCCTGAGAATTTAGGAGAACTTATATTCAAATACTGATAGTTTTGAATATTTCCTTAAAGTGTAGCAAAGTTGCAAGAGCTCAGGCTGGCACTTTCCATGCTGATTGCGTTCAAGTAGAAATTTCTGTTAAGAGCTTCAGCAAATAACCAGTCATTTCTTTGTAAGAAATAAATGTGTGTGGGAGGGGAAGAGGAGGTAGATGGAGGAGGTTGTCTGGTTTTGTTCCAGTTTTCTTGACTTTATGTAATTTAACTGTATAGAGTTTCTCATATCTTGAAGTAATGTGAAATTTATCAGTGATGGTTCTTTCTCTCAAGCGCTCGCCAGAAATGGTATCCCAGGTTTAATTGGAAACTGGTCATGATTGAAAGCATATTTCAACTGGATATGTTCCAGTCTGCTGCTTTTTGCACACCCCCCCCTTTTTTTTTTTGGGTTTTGTTTTTTTTCTTAAAGATCCCATCCAACTCACCACCCATCATCATTACCAACTCAGTTATAAGTTGGTTTTTTTACAACCAATACATGTCAGCCCTCCAATGGGCTGACAGTGTCCATTTCTAATTTTCCAAGGTGTTCCAGGATTATGGGAAGAAGTTTTCTGTAAATGTGATTATCTGAGTTTCCAGATAACAAGTGATTTTGACAAGGTGTGTTTCTGGATTCCACTCAGGGATATTGGAGAAGCCTTTTTAAAAAGGAGAAGGATTTTCAGGTGTTGTCCCTACTGTCAGCTCTGGAACAGAAAGTGATGTCACCTGGTGTTGGCTTGTTGAGGTACAGGCCTTGTGTGTTAGCCCCTTGGCTGGCACCCATGTCTTGCTTCTATCAAGTCAGTACTGCAAGTTAGTTCTGTTCTCAGGGAAGGGTGCTTCCTCTGCCCTGGTGTCCTAATGTGGTTGTCGAGCTGTTTTGGGGGAAAAAAGGCTTTCTCGTTTGTTCCATGCTTTAAGCTGAGGAGGTCGGGTTCAGGTCAGCATCCCTCTGGAGTTATTCCAGAGACTGGCCTATCCTTTGAGCAGCTTTTCCAGCCTAACTGCTTTTTCCTAACTCAGTTCAAGTGTGTTTATATATAGACAGTTGTGCTCAGTTGATCTCTTTCAGACCTGCATTTCAAACAGAGAATCTATGCTAGTGTCCCTGCCTCTGCCCGAGACCCAATCTGACGGTTTTTGTAAACCTCTTGGCTTTTAATTTATCATTTTGTGACTCCCTCCCATCTCTATTTCCTCTCTGCTTGATTTCCCACGTGTAAGTACATGATGTAAAGTGGCCTGAGTTGAGATCATACAACCTGTACATCTGAGGAATTGGTGTTTGAACTGCAGAAGCAGCTTTCAGCTGCTTACAGTATCTATTAATGTTCCTGGAATTGGCTGTAGTTTGAGATTTGTTTTATTTCATTATGAGGGTATTCTGGACTTTTTTTTCCCTACAAGTAAATTTGCTATAATTGAGTGTGTACTGCCACTGTTTGTGACACCTGTATGGATGTATGGTTTTTTGTTTGTAGGTATAATAAATCATAAGTTTTAGGAAATATTTCAAGCAAGTTTTTTCAACACTTAGGTTTTTTGAGAAAATGATTCTTGAGTTAGAGAGCTGTTAACAGAAACTCTTAGGAGGTCGAAGATATGAAAGCTTCTTGTCTCGGATTTCTCAAAGAATTCTACTCCTTGGGCTTAAGGGATTAATCTTCTATCCGAGGCAAAAATCAGCATGGTTTAACTGATTGGTCTCTGGTCGTAAATGCCAGTGTGTTTTAAACTTCATTCCTTATACTCTGCAGTTAAAGCTGATTGTAGAAAAGCAAATGAGGAAGTAGAAAACATTAGAACGCAGTATTTTGAGGTGGTTGTTTTGTTGTTCGGTTTTTTAGTTTATACAAAGCTTGTTGCTTTATTTTATTTTTAATTTCAGTTACTCTGTTCTGCATTTCAAATTAGTTATATGAAATCTTCCACATCCTCTTAAATCATTGATTTATGAGAAAAGAGGATGTTGCTGGTCTATTTGAGAAAGTAAAAGATGAAGGTTCAAAGAGGGTTTTTAAAATTATCTTAATATCAAATCATGAAAGCTATTTTTAGGCATAGCATGCTAAAAATAAATATACCTACTCAAAAGATGTATGAATAGCTTTAGGTTTTTCTGATGTATTGGATAAGCATACTTGCCTGAAATTCTAAATGTTCTTTTTTGACTCCTACTTTATTTGGACAGTGTTGTTCAATATATAGCATTAGAAGGTCTGGTTAATGCATTTTTAAACTTTGTCTAGTTTCAGACATCAGTGTTTATTTCTGTGTTAAATGTGTCTTGGTGTATTTTTCTTGTCACACTGCTTTTATTTCATAATTTTCCTGTGCAAATAATAAACTTCCTTGATTATTTTTTTCTCTTTTCAGTTTTTAATAATGTACTTTATAATTTCTTTTTCCTCCTTCAGTACTTTCCTTGCTCTCCATGTTCTCTCCTCAAATGTCAGATGTGAATAAAACAAGATGGAAAGGAAGGTTCGCAGGTTTCATTGTGGAGGGCATACAATATGGAGGCAGAGGATTGAATATTGAGTTTTCTTTCTAATTATGCAATAGTATTCATGCAAGTGGGCAATTTTAAGTCAGGATCCATCTTCTAAAGTATGATTGCTGGTGCAACTTCATTCTGTGTTCTTTCTTCTTATAAGCTTGTATGTTTTGGTGGTGACTTATTATACATATTGTCCCTTTTTAAAATTGTTTGAGGCAAATGTAGTTCTGTAACTTGGAGAAATATCCCAGCTAGAAGGGAAAGATGTCTCTTTATTGAGGGAGGAAGGTTGCATTCAGATACTTGTATTTTCTCCAACTAGTTCTTTTTTTAAAATTTGCTTTCTTTGTGTTATGGAGTCCTTTCTGATGTTTCATGTGGAGACTGCAGAGAGTTTTATGTAAGACATAACAAGTAAAGTAAATGAAGTAAATGAGGTTCATTTACTTACATAAGTAAATGAACTTCAGAGACTTTAGAGAAGTTCAGAAGGAACTGAGATTTGTAAGTGGAGCTCCTTATAGAATTATGCCTTAGTTACTTGCTGTGTAGTTTGCAGTTACGATGGAATAGTTTGAGGTGGAAGGGACCTTTAAAGGCCATCTAGTCCAACCTCCCTGCAATGAGCAGGGACATCTTCCACTGGATCAATTTGCTCAGAGCCCTGTCCAGCTTGTCCTTGTCTGTTTCCAGGGGTGCAGCATTATAACTTATAGTAACCAGGAATAGAAACCTGAAGGAGGGAGGAAAGTTTACAATGTGTTTTCTAAAAACCACCAAAAACTGGCAGGAGTGGACAGACAGATGCATTAGCTGAAATTTATCTTAACTATTTGTACTAGACTGGTCATAGATCTACTCTTTCTTTCTACTAAGAATAGCATGGATTATTTTGGGTTTTTTCAATGTCATACTTTTTTTTTAGTCTTAATGGAAATCTGTTTTTTTGATTTAGCATTTTCCAGTATAGTTTCATTGTCAAGCTTTGGCAAGCAACCTTCAGTTAGAGACTAAAATCAGCTAAGCCTTATGTAGTGAAACAAAATTGTAGATGAAGTGCCCAAACACAAAATGTTCTTTTTCAGTGTGAACTTTCTGCTGTCTTTCAACCTGTCAGTGTTAATTTTAAACAGGAAAATAACTAGATCTTTGATTTCATGTTAGTTTGTGTAATGTTGCTAAAGGAATAACTCACAGTACTATGTTTATCCTTAGAGCATATTTTTTAGTACAAGTATGTTTTATGTTCTTTTCATTTATAGCTTGACACCTTTAGAAGTAATATTGATCTAGCTAAGGAAAGTGTGAATGATGAAGCAATTATAAATAACACATATAATCCTGAAGAAGAGAGTCCCCGATTTACAAAAAATAAACTGAGAGAGAAAGCCTCCATTGCAGAGAAAATAAACAATGATATTGTTAGTGGAGAGAGCAAGCAACCAAAGTCTAACAAGAAGAAAAAGAAATCACTGTTACAAGAACAATTTAACGAGGAGGAAAATCTATATGAAGCTAAATTGGAGAGTTTTGAGAGAGACAGTAATGATTTTCCAAAGAAGAAAACGAAAAGTAAATCACAAACAGATGTACCTCATCAAGAAGGTGATAGGAAGATTAAAAATTCCTTGACTGAAGCGAGAAATCTAACTGAATTAGAAGAGGAAGAAGAGCTAATTCGAGCCTATCAACTGCACGTAGCTGAGGATGAGGCAACTGCAATTAAAAAGAAAATAAGAATGAAACTTAAAGAACAGATGTCTGAATTTCCCTCCACTCTTCAAAGCCATGAAGTTGTGTTGAACAATGAAGTGGGCAAAAAGAAGAAAAAGAAGAAAGAAAAAGCAGTTTTAAGTGAAGCTGAAACCAGGTATCGTAATAAACTGTACACAGTGACTCTTATGCAACGTGTTTCATTTTGTTTTAAGATAGGCAGACTCTTTCTGATAAGCTGTACTTATTTTCTAACTAATGAACTGGATGATTCAGTTATGAAAAAAATATTACTAAATGCTTTTTCAAAATTCTGTGGGAATTAATTTTTAACTCAAGAGATTGTTTGTAACTTAAAAAAAATATTCCTCCATTACTATCTGGTGTTTATTTTCTGTGGAACTCAAATTAGTTAAGATCATTTTGGTCGTGTTTTTTATAGTGAGGAGTGATGGCCTTAATCGAGCAGAAGAGCACTAGGTTAGCTCTATTCATGTGAATGGTGCTGCAATTATGTGGAAATTAGGGGGTGATGAAGTAGGGAAGAAAAGCTAATGTTGAGGGGTGTGTTGCATTTTCAAGATACACAGATGATGGGTTGCAGAACTAAAGGGGAAGTTTCAAGTTGATTATTAATGGTAATGAACAATTGTATCCATATATGCAGTAGAATGCAGTTGCTGACATTAACCCATTACATTGCAGCGCCATGTCCCTTTCGGAGCTACAGCATCATCCAGCAGAGGATGGCAATGAAAATCAGGCATCTGAAAGGATATTTACATCAGAAGGACAGAAACTGGAGGAAAGCATGGAAAAGCAGAAACCAAAAGCAAAGAAGGTCAAAAAGAAAACAAAAAAAGGTTTGCCAACAAAATGTCAGAATGTTGTGCTGCTTTGCTGCTTTATCCAAGGGTTTTATTCCTTTTTCCTTTTTTCTTTTTTTCCTTTGCACTGCTACAGAAATATTCATCCATAGTAGTAATGCAGAAGTGATTAAGCTGTTGAAGTTACTTTTGTTTCTTTAGTTATTTCATTGTATTTTTATTCTTCTAATTCTGAGGCTAAATTGTAAATCTTTTGATGTGTCAATCTAAATTCATTTACTACAAACAGTTTTGAAATTGACAAAGAGTTAAAAAGGGGGGTTTAAGCATAATATAATATTATAAATTATACATCACTTTTACAGTGTTTACTTAGATGCATGTTCTAATTTTAATTATTTTATCACTTTTATTTCCTTTATGCTCTATATGGTGTATCACCACAGTTTTAAGCTGATGCTCAATTGAAATACAAGAAACACTTTTTCATGCAATGCATATTCAAATTGTAGGGTTCATTTCCTCAAAGACAGTGGAGGCCAAAATAAGAAATCAGTTTTAAAAATGGTGATTACATTTGTTGATAAAGTATGGTGGTCTCACTGTAACTTGTAAAGGAAGGAGTTCTGAAAACAATGTTTGGGTAAATTCAGGAAGAGTGCTCATGAAGAAAGCATCAATTTTTGTGTACCTTGTTTTTTATGTTTTCCTTAAAACAAATAAACCTACTGTGGGCTGTAGTCTAGAGCAGGATGCTTAAATGTATGAATTTTAAGTCATTGTGGCACAGAAGAATCAATCAAGAGGAAGACCTCTGATTTTAAATAAAAATGTTTATTACTAGGAATAAATTACATGCATTCATATATATTCATGTGTGTGTTTAAAGTGCTGCAAATGTCAGAATTTTAACCTATTAGATAAAGAAGATGTTAAAAGTTATTGCTTTACTATTGATTGCTAAAACAATACAGAGCATTTTTACTCTTTTAAATTGTAACGAGTGGAACTTGGTAACCTCTTTACTTTGTACCTCTTTCTAGAAGAAAACACAGAAGTTGCTGCAGAAAACGTGGATGGTTTTGATGATGATCTTGTGTTGGGAGTTTATATCCATCGATCTGATCGACTTAAAACTGATCTTCTGGTATCTCATCCCATGGTTAAAATCCATGTTGTAGATCAGAGAAGTGGCTTATACGTCAAGAAGGATCATAGGTGACTTCTAATAAACTGTTTCTCTTAACAGTGTTTACTGGAAATACATAGATTCTTTCCTAGAATTTAAATACGAAAATAAATATAATGCTAAATTTTAAGCTTGCAAGGTCATTTATTGGCTTCTACATTTATGGAAATGCATATATACACACACCTACAATAAGGGAGGGTGGTATTTTCTTTTTTTTAGCACTTCTAAATGCTCTACACTGCTGTATTGCCCTCAAGGTTGTCATATGTACAGCATATTTCATTTTGTATTCTTTACAGAGAGAAAATTTCCTAAGTCTCAAAAATATGTACATTTCAAATATATATTTCAATATGTATTGCAAATTGTCTTATATTTTGTGTGGTTTGGAAATTATTTTTCTAAAATCAAACAAATGGTGTCTTGCATGCTTCTTTGCTTTCAGCAATTGAACATACTGTTTTGTTTGAGTTGTTTTAAAGATGCTATAACAATTGTAACTGTTTGGAAATTTTCAAGCAGCGAGAGGAAAGTTTCATCTTATTATGAACAAGAACAAATAGAGCACATTCTTCCTATTATGACACAACCATATGACTTCAGACAGTCTAAATCAACAATTCCAGAGTGGGAGGAACAAGTCATATTTAATGAGCGGTTTAGTTATTTTATTCAAAGCACTGAAGACAGCCCTCTGGTAATCCTGTTTTTTGAGGTAAGGTTAAAAATTTTTGCATCCACTCTTTGCACTGTATGATTTTCCATTTCTCTTTAGAAGTCTATATTTGATTCAGGTGTTCTATTTTAGTTATATTGGGCTAATAGCATAGCCTTAGAGGATTAAGTGGAGACACGGAAAGTTATATCGGTATTGCTAATACTCATAAACTTTTTTTTAATATCACACCCCTCCCTTTCCTACCCCTCTCATTTTGATAATAGCAAGGAGGACTAAGTTTTCTTAATATATCAGTTGTCAGACTTCTGGAGAAGGCTGACAAGATCATTCCAAATCAGGAGGGAAGGCACTAATTACAAAGTAGCTCACTTTTTCCTTTTTCACGTTCTTGAAATCTGGAAAGAAGCTTAAGTACCAGAAACTCAAAGATGGTGTTTGCCTGCTTGTAGCAGCACCTGTTTTTCCATTCTATCAATGAGCAAGCTATTGCTATCCATTCACATGTTAGTCATCTACTTCTCCTCTCCTGTTCTTCAGAAAGGAATTATTAATTTTTTTGCAAATACAATTATGTTTATAGGAAAAATAGTGTATATTCAGCATCCTTTTCAGCTTAAGTATTTCTGTACTTGTATAGAGAGATTCTGTAGTATTAACTTGAAAGTCAGAACCCAGTACAAGAAATAATCTTGCATTCCTTCAGTTTTTATATTTCAGATTATATATACAGTATCACCATATGTATCCTTATGTTCTGTGACTCTCATAAGTGAACACATTTATAGAAATGAGAGTCCTTAGTTGCTTAACAGAAAAGTAAATACATTTGTATATCAAGGTTCTTCATGGTAACTGGGTTAATGTAAGGACCCAAAGTATGACTACACTGAAATCATGCAGATTTCAGCATAGTTTATGAAATATCAATTTGAAGAAAGCATAATTCCAAGGAGTTTTTTTCTATACCAGATAAACCTCTAGGAGTGGATAAATATGATAAGAGTCTGGTCACTGACCAGTAAAATGAAGAATCTCATGGACATCACCTGATGTGTTAAAAGTCAGGTTGGACAGGACTTTGAGCAGCCTGGTATAGTGGAGGGTGTTCCTGCCCATGGCAGAGTGGTTGGACTAGGTGATCTTTGAAGGTCCCTTCCAACCCAAAACAGTAAGTGATTGATTCTATGACCTAAGTGATAAAGTTAGTAAAGAAAATGTAACCCTTTGACTGCAGTTGTGCAGCTAGGTTAACATACAGATGGCTTTGGCTGTCAGACTTGTGATCTGTATAGTTTGTGAACTATTTAAGTACATTACACATGAATGTTTCATTCTTTTATTGAGATAGCAGGGAAGCAAGAATATCCTTAAGACCAGCCTTACATTTTTATGTAAGAGCAGGTTAAAAATAGCCACCAGGTAAAGACTTACGTGTCTCTTATTTCTAGCTGCGTGCCATTTTTGTAATTGCTTATAATGGAAATTCACTTAATTTAGTGAAACACACCTAGCATATTTTCAGCAGTATCTTTAATTGCCATGACGTATGTGTTTATTAGACATATAAATATATTCCAACTAATGCTTTCAGATCCTTGATTTTCTAAGTATGGATGAAGTGAGAGCCAACTCTGATGTAGAAATTCAGAAAAGTGGTTTCCGAAAAATTTGTTGGGCATTTCTAAAGGTATTGTAAATATTTAAATGAAGAAACAAGATTTATAAATCATTTAACTCAATTATCTAAAAGGTATTAGATAACTGTACTAATTGTAAAATACTTTTATTATCTCCAGGCAACAGGGCTGGAAAAACAAATCTTTCCTTGCTTGGCTGTACTCTGCTTTCCCTCTTCCTTCATCCCATAAAATTCACAATAACAAGCTTCACAGTAAAGAATATGTATTTTTCAAGAAAGCATAGGATGTGTAAGAAATTTTTTTTGTTCAGAAAGTACAGAAGGATGTTTTCCTTGAGGATTTTCTGTGTGCATGAGATTTGTCTCAGCAAACAAAATGGCAAATCCAGTAATTTTTCTGCCTCAACTATTTTGTATTCTAGTAGCATTTCCAGTCAGACAGTCTTTGAAAATACCCCCTGGTCTAATTATAAAATGTCTTTCAGTCTTAGTTGCAGAGTTTGAAATGCTACAGCAATAAGATACAGGTGATTTATCCAGCATGTCGTGTACTTTTTTTTTTTCACTCTTAAAAGAGAGGCTTCAATGTGCCAATTTGGCCTTTGAGAGCTGACAAGTGTTAATTTGCCTGAGGATTTATACTTACCCTTGTGGTTGGTAGATCTTGACAGCAATTGAGTAGTCCACAACGCAAGAAATACAGGAGAAGATAATGTTTAGGGAAGGGGAGAGGGACCTTCATAATACTCCATACAAAGTCTCTTCTCACCTCTGCCCTAGATGAATCTGTTGGAATCAGAGGGATGTATAGCTATCTGGTGAGAACTCTGCATCCAGTACAGGCTACTGCTGAACAAAGGAAAGGATGAATGCCACCTCAGAAATAAAATTGTGGCCTGTTCTTCATTCTTACTGCCTGAGTTTGCATTATCCTTTCATCTGTATCAGTCAAAGTAGAAATGTCCTGATAAACAATGGTCAGTGTTAATGGCAGTAGTTATACTTGTTCTTTAGTTCAATAGAGTGAACACTGTTACCTCTGAAGTTGGAAAGGTTCGTGCTCTGCTCTGAGTCAAAGCCTTGCCCATGCCCTGTGATGCAGATTTGGCAGAGGCTCTTTGTGAATAGTCCTTTGAGATTTCGGTGATCGCAGCGAATAGTAATTAAACAAAAAAGTTGTGCTGTAGAGGTCTGCCCACATACAAGGTATTGCTGTTGTACATATTGCCTAGTTTCAAAACTTGTCTACCATCTAAGCTTTAATATTAGTGTTATGATCCTGGGGGTGTTTAATCCTTCATAACCAGTTTTACAGATAGTGTATTTAATTTCCCCAATGGGAAGTGTATTTCAGAGTTTATACTGTAGTTGCATAAGATATTAGAAATAATCATTGACTTTTATGACTTTTATGTTGACATAACACTTCTTTTTTCCTCTTTTTAATCACCTTTCCAGCTTGTAGGTGCAAATGGAGTTCGAAACATTGATGGAAAACTCCGTCTGCAATTGTATTACCCACCTCCAAGGACCAAGTCACATTCGAATGTTGTTGAGGTTTATGACTGGTGGGCAAAATGTCCTAGAAATCGTTACCCATCAACTTTATATGTAACTGTAAGGGGCGTAAAACTGCCAGATCATGTAAGCTACGTACATAGAATATAAATATATTTACAAATATACAGACTCTTCTAAATATGCAGACTCTTCTGTAGGAACTAGGAACTAGCTAGAGTTTGTGTGAGTGTAGTCATGTATATAAAAGCTGTACTTACATGCAGTACACAAAATAGCTAGTATATAACTAGCCATAGTAAGAAATTTGCATCTTAAGATATGTGTTCCAAGCTCAGCCCTGTATAGCTATCTTTGAAAAATAGGTGTACTTTCCCAACTGCAACTTTGCATGTTTTGCCATTGGCAGTCAGAAAGCAGGGTACCTTCCTAAAGATTGATACTCCTTCTTATTAGGAGAAATGCCATTTTACACTCATGCAGGTGTGTAAATTCTGTAAGTGAGAGAAAGCGTAAGGCACTTAATTCCTGTTCCCTACACCCTCAAGATACAATGAGTCACATTTTTTTCCTCAAATGAAAACTCCTTTAGATAGGCTTACATTGATATGTGTTGAGATGTGGATTCAAGGTAATCTCTGTGATTAGTTCATACAGTTTTGGTCCATTTTTCTGATCTGTATACTGGAATGACTTGTGCAGTTCTCTGTCAGCGGCTGAGGTTGTTAGGAATTCTGTGCACTTTACATGAGCAGCTATTCCTCATCTTTCTGGAAGTGTTCTGACCCTGTGTTTTTCTTAGTCTGAATGTTTTCCTGGTATGGTTAGGCGCTATCACTGGCTTACAGCTGTCCCTACTTTGCAGTTCTCTGGAAGCTCAGGCAATGTGATGAATTTGCATAGACTTTCTGAGCTGGGCTTGTCTTGGATCCATTGCCTACTGATAGTGTCTCATTCTTGTTCTGGTAAATGCCAGATTTGCCAAGTTTGGGATTGCACTCCACATGAGAGCCATGGCATGATACAGTTTTCTACGCATAGATTTCTGCTTCCATTTGGGATCTGTTAGAGGTCCTATTAGTCGTCCTATTTGGAATGGCACAGATCCCTTTTTGCCTGCTATTCAGATATGTTTCTATAGAGATGTGTCTTAGTGAAATCTAAGTTTGGTGTAACTTGTAGGTAAGGTTCAGTAGGTGAATTCAGAGAAGTTTGGAAACTGTCTATGCTTTGCCTACTAATTAAAATTACAAATCCGGTCACTCCTCTTTTCCTTTGAAACATGATGTTGGTGGTTTCCTTTGGCATTTGTCACAAAAGCAGTATTTTTATTTGAAAATGGTTGGTTAATTCACTGGAACTGTTCACATGCTGAAACATTTGAGGGTTTTTCTACAATACCTTCACTATGTAGTAGACTATTATTTATTTTTATTGACCTGTATAGTTAATACGAAATTTTTTATTTTTTTTTTTAAATTGATACCATTTGATTGACACAAACTTTGGAAGCTCAGATTTAAAAATGGGATTTTTGCTGTGCCATTTTTCATGTATGAAGCTTTTTCCAATCCCTATTTTCCAGATGTAAAAATGCAATATATTTGAAAAATACCTTTTAATATTTTCAGATACTACGTTGTTCACTTTTTAAATGTTTTTTCCTGATACTTACTTTTGTTTGCCTTAAGGTTGCTCCCTCTTTCCGCTCTATGATAGCTGTTCAGCAAGAACAAAGTAGCACAACATTGTGTGAGCTTCAGAGAGAGGGATCTAAAAAATCATGTGAAAGCCTTCCAGAGGAGAAGAAGGAGTTGTGTAAATGGACAAGGTTGCCTGGACAGGTGAAGTGGGTTTCTTAACTTTATTGAAGAAAAATATTTTAAACATTTACTGTCTTCCTATGACTTAATTTTTATGACGCAAGTATTCTGAAGCAAGTCAGTCATTAAAGCAGTTTTTTTTAAAAAAAAACCCTAAACTTAAGGAACTCTCAGAAATAATAGAGGATGCCTAGCTTCTTACCAAATATGGCTGCAATAAACATTTTTTTCCCAGAATAGTCAGGTATTTTTATCCCCCAGAATTCTCTAGAAATTTGAAAGAGTAGGGTAGGGCAATTCAGGTAGAAGTAGTAAGACAAGATAACAGTTCTCAGATTTCAGCTTGATTGGAAATATATTTTCTTGTTTGCATGTTTTTTAAACCTCCTAGTTCTCTGGAATAAAGGGTCAGAAATGAATATACAATCTAGATGTGGTTATGCCGCAGAACTGTCTCTGTTTATAAGATGGCATTTGTCTTTTAAATTCCCTTGGGATCTTACTAGTTTTTTAAAACTTATGCCTGGCAGGAGCTAAGAATGTGTCTTAAGCATTGGATAGTTAATATTCATAACTGTAATCCCAATTCTTACCTGAAAAGCTAGGCTTGCCGCATACCGAACAAGCATCTGTTTTCCCTGCGAGCTGGAGATACGGGCTGTTTCTGTATTCGTTTTTCTCATGATGGGAGAACTCTGGCAGCAGCATGTGCAGGAAGGAATGGCTACCCCATTGTCTGTAAGTTCAAAATAGGGGTTGGGTTGGTTGGGCTTTTTTCTTACAATTTACGTAGTTTGAAACTAAAAGGCAAAAGATGTGGCTTTAAATGTTTTTAGACTATGTGTTGCAGAACATTGAGGGAAGTGCTCTTTCTGTATTACTAGGGCTGGAACTGGCTTTTTTGTACGTGGTAAATTTTAACAGTATGAAATCACATTATTTCTGCTCCACTAATTTGCATAGGGAGCATGTTTTCTGATAACAAGACTTTAAGCGGAGGGGTCTGGAAAAGCTATTTCACTTGCTTTGTGTGTAAGTTTCCCTCCTAACCTGTCATGAAAGTTAGATACCTGCAATACTGTCGTCTCCAGACAGATTACTGGAACCTGCTGTCTTCTATGGTCCATGCAGTACAGTTGGAACTACAGACATTACATACTACTCAGACCTGGGGCTGCTTCTTCACACTAGCCTCAGCTGCATAGTTCTTAAACCTGTCATAATAATTTGAGATGTAGAAAGAAGAGTATTTTAAGTGTACCCAAAGTGAATGTTTAAATGTAAGGAACAGTAGGTCTGGATTCCTTTATTAAACAGCTCAGAAAAATTATCTCTATGTTAATCTATTTCAAAGTTCAGTCAGGTTGCTGTCAAACTTGGAAAAAAAAAAATCTGGTTCTAATAAACAAAACCAAGAGGTTTTTTTCTTAAGTGTTAAAACATTCGTGACACCTATGAACCACTAGGTGGAAGTATATGCTTGCTGTCCATGCACATCTAGCAACTATTTGATCTTGTTCTCTGAAAATGAAAAGATAAAGAAATTGATTTATACTAATAGAAACTGCACCCAAGATTAGATTAATAAGTGCATGTAATTGATTGTAAATACTTTTTAAAAAAATATTTTTCTATTTAAATTTAACTAGTGTATGAAATTCCTTCTGGACAGTTCCTGAGAGAATTTTATGGTCACCTTAACATAGTGTATGATCTCTGCTGGTCAAAGGACAACCAGTACCTTCTTACTGCATCCTCTGATGGCACTGTCAGGTCAGTATGATGAAGACGTTCTGGCACATAGCATCAGAAGCACAAAAGAAAGTGGTCCAGTTCCATTTCTTACTAAAAATAATTCTTATTAAAGATGCAATTGCAGTGTGATTTGCCTGAAATATTACAAAAATTATGGTGGAGTTAATTACACTGTATTTACTATGTTAATTTCTAAAGTATATCTTAGACTAAAGGTTT
Organism: Laterallus jamaicensis coturniculus; assembly: GCA_022605575.1. Taxonomy (NCBI): domain Eukaryota; kingdom Metazoa; phylum Chordata; class Aves; order Gruiformes; family Rallidae; genus Laterallus; species Laterallus jamaicensis. Next base: position 65,778,175 of record JAKCOX010000001.1, read on the forward strand.
TCCAAAAGCTGTAGTGTCCATATCTACTGTGTAGACATTTTATTTTCAGAAGTCACTGAGACAGTTGGAACTTTCTGTCTTGGGAGGAACTGCCGTATTATGAATGGAGTATTAAGTTGCAAATTTGAACATGAGGCAGGACATTGAAAACTTAAGATTCAAGTTAAATTGGTTACAGTGTACATATATACGTAGGACTTCTTTGATACAACTTAAATTGCTCTAAATGACTCTACAGAGATTCCTCTGCAATTTCAACATATACTTCAACAATGCTAATGTTAAAATACTCATTTATTCAAGGCTTAAAAGCAAACTCCCTTGAAACTTTTAAAAAAACCCCTGAAAGTTTGGCTGTGACACTGCACAATTTTATTACGAGCAACTTCACTGGTTTTCATAGGGCTTTTTTTTTTTTTAGCTCTTGAGATCCCTATCTCTTGTTTCTGTTGCACAACTCAGTAATGCTACAGGCAGTTGCGTAATTAAAATGCCAGAAGAATTGTTAAATGATATATTTTATGTGTGGAACTGTTCTGCTTTTTTTTTCTTTTGCAACTTGTATATAGGAATAAAAACAAGTCTTTTGAGAGCTTAGTTCATATTTTTAGGGTTTTATTTGGAAATTGATTGAATAATATTTTTTATATTAAAGTGTAAATATCCATTGCAGTCATTTATATTACCTATAAGATGGCCCAACTGTTCCTCAGTTTTTGAATTTGTGGCAGCAAGTTGAAAACTGTAGTGGTCTGCCTCCTTTTCAGTGTACTATGCACAGTCACTGTAAGAGTTGTTAGTTCCTGTATGTATTGTCCGTTGCCTTAAGATCCTTAAAACCCCTCTGTTGAGGCAAGAAGTTTTCTGTTTCCCTTTCCTGTTGTGAGCATTTTGCCATTGAAATGTGGTGGAATTGAAGGATAAGGACCAAAAGGCACCAACGCTTTAAAGTCATTATCAGTTTATTACCTGGATCATATGTTTGACTTAGTTTTAAAGCAAATTGAAGGAAAATTTGGGAATTTATCTGAATCCTTCCTTTATGTAGGGCCTTGTATGTTACCATCAAGCCTTCCCAAGCTTTATTTGTGTGCAACAAATTAACTGTTACATTGTTGCAACTAAACCATTCTAAAAGATAGGTAGACTCCTTGTGATCTTTGCACAGTAAATTACTATTTTATCCCTTCCCTGTGAGAGATTGCTATTTTGTAATTGACTCACCTCAGAATAAGCTTAGAATTCTTCAGTAGCCCCCAGAGGTAGTCACCCGACCTGGAAGGGTGGCACTTAAATAAGTTGGTATTGTAACGGAGTGCTGCTCTCTGAAATGTGCTGTATTCCGTGATCCAGACATCATTCCGTTCACCTTTGGGGAAGGCTCAATAATTAAATATATAACATCAGAAAAAGAGAGCCACGTCCAAATAAAAATCTGATCTTACAGCTCTGGGTGTTGAAGGATAGGAAATAGGTGAATAGTAAGAACTGAATTTATGTGAGGGAAATATCCTTGGATCGCAATCGCTGTGTGGTATGTAATTGTTCTGTTAAAACTTTCTGGGATTTTATTTATATTTAGTGGTCCTAGATGTTCCTTGGTGGGTTTTTTGTTCTAGCTTTTTTTTAAAGAGAATACCCCAGAAGGTCTTAATTTGTAACTCCTGAAAGAAAGTTACCCCATTCTTTACCTATATTTTAAAATGTGTATTTTGCACATTAAATAAGTAACTATAAGTTTGCTTTGAAGACAGACTCTGTAAAATAGTAAATGTTCTCTTTATTCTCATTAGAAAGTACCATATTAAAGGATTAAATATAGATGGAACAAATTGGTAGGATTAACTGGGGTGTTAAGTGCTTGCAGGCATTTGCCTCTAGAACCACTAGCATGAAGTACAGCATCAGTCATATGTGATTACTTTTTACAGCAGATATCCAAATTTCTTTTAGAATGTGGAAAATTGAAATGCAGACAGCATCTGCAGTGAGAGTTTTCCCTCATCCTTCATTTGTTTATACTGCAAAGTACCACCCAATTGTGGACTCGTTGGTCGTGACAGGATGTTATGACTCTGTGATTAGAATCTGGAATGCAAATGTGAAAGAAATCCATGGGCAACTGCTACAGGAGCTTGATGGTCACAAAAGTTTCATCAACACACTTTGTTTTGATGCAGAAGGTAAGTACTTGGTTTTACTTCTTTCAAATAGTTGCCTTTTCAGTTGAAGACCAATTTGAATGTGACTAGCTTGCTAAGCAATTTGAAATGCTGTAACAGATTATAATAGTTTTAGTTGTGTTTGCAATTGATATATTAATATGATGCCTCACTTGGATGAACCCTAAGGGACACGTAGTCCCTAATGTGAATTGAGAGTAATCAGAAAAGATAAAAGTAGAAAGTATGTGTAAAGAAATGCGTAGTGATCAGGCAATGACGACTGTGCAAAAATTAGCAGAATTAAAGCTGTTCAGAGAAGACAAATGCATTGGGATGCAGGGGGCAAGCCTAGCAGTTATTGTAGAAAGGTAAGTTAGAAAAAAAGGCAGGTTTGGCTAGAATTCTTCCAGGTGGAAGAATTATCTATTAACTTAAAAACAGAAGCAAGAAATCTGAAACCAGCTTCTAGAGAACTTTTGGAACAGAACTTCACAACAGGAGAGCACATGATCAGCACAGTAGCAAAGACATCTCCAACATCTTGTCATCCAAAGTTATGGCTCAATACAAAGATAAAGAAAATGGGGTAGCACTAGTTGGGTTCTGAGAATTTTAATGCTAGACTGAAGTGGGAAGGTGATGAACTTTTCAACGTTGACAGACAATGTGAAACACTTGAGAGAAAAGGAAGGAGATATAGTAAATGTTTTTGCTTTATTTAAGAACACCTGTTGGAAAATGGTATTTGTTCTTGTTCAAGATGTTCTCAGGAAGTGTATAGGTAACCATTAGACTGTCATGTAACACTCAGATGATCTGTAAATGCTCGGTTTTTGCTGGTTCCAGCAAATGAGCAAAAATGAAAAAAGAATATTCAGCACCCTAGTATCCAACTTGAGCTGAACCCAAATTTATAGTATCAGTTTATGTCATGCAGTACGAGTAAGACGTATTTGCAGTGAGTGTGTCCTAGCAAAAAAGAGGGAAGAACTGGTGTTCACAAAATAATAGAAAAAAGTTGTTTGTTGTTCATACATACTTTTTTCTGTGGTGGTGTTCTCACAAGACATTATTTCACAGGGCTCCACATGTTCTCAGGGGATAGTTCAGGACTGATAATAGTTTGGGATACATCTGTCACAGGAAGTTCTCCACAACAGTTTCAACGCTGGAGGATTAATAAGGTATACAGGTTTCGTACAATGGTAGCTTAAGTTCTATATGAAGAGATCTAAGTCTGATGATTTGATTTGAATTCTTTTTTTTTTAATGCATTAATTTTTTATTTAACTGAAAAGGTATATTTTCTTTAACTGTACAAACGAGCTGAGAGAACATGCTGTGATTGACTAACTTTAATGTTTTCAATTTTTTTGCAACTTCAATATTTTGTATATAAACCGTGAAAATGCTTGAGATTTAATAGCATAGTGTTAACAGTTAAATGCTAATGCATTATGTCTGTTCCCTAGAGACAACAGTAAAATAAACCACAGGCTTTACAAATCACCTTTTTTCATACCTTAAGAGGCCTAATGTTCAGTTGGCATTTCTGTCAAGTGTGTTTCAAAAATTCAGTCTCGCAGTAGAATCTGCCATGTGGTTGTGAAAAGTTGATTGCCTAGGATGCAGTGCCTTAATAGAGGAACAAACTTTTTCCTTAACCAAATAGAATAAAGGGGACAGAAAAAGAGTAATGCAAGAGAAGAAATAATAACACTGTGTAAAAACATGGTTTTTAAAACATAAAGTTATATTTTTCCTTCCTTACGTAGGAAATACAAGAAAATGATATCAAAGGAACACCAATAAATCATTTGGAAGTGCATCCAAATGGAAGGCGTTTATTGATCCATGCCAAAGACAGTACCCTGAGAATCATGGATCTCAGAATGTAAGTAGATTTTTGGTGACAAGTACATATTTTTTGTTTTAACATTTACTTGGGGAAAAGCAGTAACATAAACTATTAAATGTGTAGTTATGGAGAAAAATGATGTCCTAATAATCAAGGATAGCAATATTAGGGTTAGGAAATGGTTTCAAAACAAGGCTGTGTTACAGATCTTTTGTGTGATGTTGGGTAAGTCCTGTAGAATAGAATATCCAAAAATTACTAGGTTACTTGAGAGCTTAAGGTGGCATGAAGGAGAAGACACTAGTCCCTTAGAGGCTAAACTCACTTTTAAAAATGCAATCTGGGCATGAAAGTAACTTTGAAATTCTAACATTTATTTATGTGTTAGTTTCTCATTGTTAAGACTCTGGGAAGAGTACTTTGCTAAAATGGAATGAAGATTGTCATTGTCAATGCTGAAAAATGCAGTATATACATACTGTAGTATATTAAGTAGGCCCTGAGGTATTTTTTTACTTAGTTTATTATTATTTTCTTATTTTTAATAGCTATGAATAGTTCTTTAATAACAACTACAATAAAACCCAAAGTATCACAGAATCACTTGAGTCAAGGTTGGAGAGAATTCGATCCAATCCAAATAATTGAAAGCATGAGAGCATCTTACTTAGGACTTTGTTCAGTTGGGTTTTAATATCTGAAAGGTTGGAGGGTTTATAAAACCTCTGTGAACAACATGTTCTAGTGTTCATTCCCCCTTAATATTTTTTTTTCTTTAATTTTAAAGAGAATTTCCTGTATTTCAATTTCTGTCCATTCCCTCTGATCCTTTCACTGGGTGAAACTGAGAGGAGTTTCACTGCTCTGTTACAAATATTGATAAAGATGCACCTGAACGTTCTGTTCTCTAAAGTCATGGTAAAGATATGAATGATCGTTCAAAGCGATTCAGCCTTAATTGTGTGAGTTCCCTTCCTCCCCATACCATGCAAAAAATTAAAGGTCCCAGGTGTTCTACATTAAATCACCTGGGGAAAATACCTTTATGCTCTCATAGCACAAGAAACTATGTTATTCTAGAACATACTTCTATACACATAGGTGTGTGTGCATATACATACAGTCTTTCTCAGGAAATCTCAGTCTTATATATTGGGTTGAATGTTTGAACTAGATAAAGACTTTCCAGTTTTATAGTGCATTCTTAATCTTTTATGGTGAATGGTACCTAATAATGACCATGCAGAAGGCTAAACTATCCATTTAATCCACCAATTTCATGCTTCAGATATCAGAGGGAACCTGTGAAGCAGATGGTGTTGTTACATCACTACCATTCCTAAAAAGTGCAGAGTTTAGTTTGAGAGAGAAAAAAGGACATCCATGTTAATCTGTAAGAAAGGGTTAATGTGGTGTGCAGTTTCACAATTATTGTAAGCCAGTTTATCCATAGGACACACAATCTCCTCCTATCTCCCACACCTTTGGCCATGAATTACTAGCCTTTCCTTTCTATCAGCTCTAGAAATCTTTCGATACAGGATAAGTCAGATCAGTGAACTGATTTTAACTAAAAATCAGCCTACAAATACAAATGATTAATTTTCTTTTTAATGAACTATCTGATCTAACTCATCTGATAGCTGCCCAAACGCTAGAGGAGAAATGAAGGAGAGCCTGGGAAAATAAGGGTGGAGAGGACAGCAGCAGGACTGCTGCTTTGACCACAGCCCACAGTTACATTGGCTTCAGTCTATCAATAAACCACAGGGTCAGATACCCAGCAGTGATAACTTTGCACGTCAGCATTAACTGTTCATTCCCTGCATGAGAAAAGAGGGGGTGGAGGTCACAGATCAACACAACTCACTTTCATTGACAGCTAGTTTTTCTTAACTTTCCTCTTCCAAATTGCTTTTTTGATCTTGGTCCTATCACTCAGGTATGTGATCAGGGATTTGGTTTTGGTTCAGACTTCTCCTTAGGGTTTCATGTGCAGGTTGGTTTTACATCTTGCAGAGCTCTTCTCCATGACATCTCAGAGATGCTATCTTTCTGATTCACTTAGCTAAAACTCTTATTTGAGCTAATATGGTCTTGCACTGAGATCACCAGAGCATCCTTTTTCTCTTGCTTACCAAATAGAATTGAGTCTAAGGTATATTTAGTCAGAATATTATTATAAATTATTTTCCTGACATACTGGTTGCACTGCAGTTCTCCCAGTGTGTCTCCACCGTTTCTCCAGTAACACATTTTAACAATTACTGTTTTCCGTCTTTGAGGGCTGTCGTGGCCTATTGCTGTTCTAGCCTCAAATTTGGTATTGTAGTGTTACTGCTGTAGTAGTCTCTATTCTGAACTTTTGTATCTCTTTTGAAGCTGCACCTCCTGTTTAAGACAGCCTCTTACAAGCTGGCTTGTATTTCTTTAAATCCTTTTGTAGATTCTTACTTGATGCCTACAGTCTGTTCAACAGTATTTCATTAGTAGGTCATTATTACACTGACCAGTAATGTTTCACTGAAAACAGTAGCAAATGAATATGAAAAATATTAATAGTAAATCGACATTGGTGTCTGAAATTTGTTGATACTACTGGTGGTTTGCTAACTACGGAGATGTTAGCCTGAGGAGCTAAAAAGAGTTGTTGGATAAATTTAAGTACTATTGGTTTGTAATCAAAGTCAGGAAACATGAAAACCTTTTTGGCAGAGCTTGGAGTAATAGTGCCAATTTGCCCCTTTTTTTTTTTTGTTTTGTTTTGTTTTTGTTTTTTGCAAAGCCCAGGATCAAGAAAATGCAAATTGCTACATAGATATCCATTCTCTAGATCTGAGTATTTCTGCTTTATACTGAAAGGCCAGGATGTTACACTTTAATCTCTGATTTCACATGCATTATGAAAGCCAGGGAAAAGAAAGGGTAAACACTGTAGTCTGCAAAAGGTGAGTGCTTGGGTGTCTATGTGGGATGCAAGGTGTACTGATTTTTCTGAGGAACAGCTGAAGAGACTGACACATAGAAAGTTAAATTGTCTGTTCTAAAAACATCTGCTTTATTTGCAAACTGTTCTTTAGCTTGGCTACAAAGAAATACATAGGAGCCACAAATTACAGAGAAAAGATTCACAGCACCTTAACACCATGTGGTACATTCCTGTTTTCTGGAAGTGAAGATGGAAAGGCTTATGTTTGGAATCCAGAAACAGGTAAGTAAGTATTTTATGGTCTTTATCCAGGTTGTCAAGGCTGATGGGGAAAGGGTTTTGTCAGCTTTACTGAAACAATTTTATGGGCTAAAACTTCAGTAAGATGTTCTTAAATCCTGAAGCGTTAGCTCCACCTTTTAAATAGCTATTATTAATCTCCCGGATTTAATTCTTATGGGGAAATTAATAGGCAGAGGCAGCATTTGTAATATCCAGCAGGAATAGAACACCTGAAGCTCAGCTCTTTGTGTAATGAAATTCTTTACATGTGGATGAGAGTCTTACAGTGCACAAAAATGTTTTAAGTCAAATCAGTATTTCTGTTGTGTTTTTTTTAAATCGGGAATTAGACTTTCACTGTGAAACACTTCATCTGTTTCCCAAGGGTGGTGAGAGACTGAATATTTTTGGCCTTTGGATTATTAGGTTACTATTAATTATTCCCCAAGCCAAGTAGTTTCAAAATAGCTGCCAAAATCTTTCTGGAAAAAATTTAAGGAAATGTAAGATAAAGAATTTGTCACCTTCATTGTGCAGTGAGGTGAAAAAATCTCAGTCAAATGTATCAGAATACTCTTTTGGTTTTGCTGATGTTACAGTCTCTCTCTAATTATGACCTAAATTTTTACAAAGGAAGAGGAAAATATAAGTGGCAGCTAACCAACAGTTCTGTTTTTTGATTTCTTTCTCCACTTCCAAGTGTATTAGCTTACATCTGTGCCACTACGTAATTTGTCTGAAAAAATTAAGAAAGAATAAACACAAAAGGAGGGAGACACTTTGCACGTTTTCACCAGGCTTTGACTCTGCTTGTATGCTGTACTTGCATTTATAATACCATCAGCTGAAGAGCTAATTTTATTTCCTTATTTCTAATAAGTTTGTGCTCAACTTTCACTCTTCTTGTCAGTATTATATAATTGGAATCCACAACTACGATAGCTATCTCTGGCGAAATGCAAGCACAAACAAATACTGTGGAACGTCACCTTTCCAGAACTTGCTTATCAGAACAAGAGAACTCAGCTAACCTGGTGCATCCCCTGGGGTTTCCTGCAGTTGTTGCAACAGCACTAACTTTCCTGACTTGCTGAGTAACTTAAAATCATGCAGTATTTTTTACCTTACATCAAATACTACTTTTCAGTAAGGAAATTGACTGAAAAATATTTATGGTGGCAGTTGCTACATTGTAGTAATGCAAGTTTTAACCAGTTCTTATTTTGATATATCATATATGTTTCCATGATATTAATAAACATATTTCACTTCTGTAGGAGATCAGGTAGCCATATATTCTGAACTCTCCTTCACGTCTCCACTTCGTGACGTTGCCTTTCATCCACATGAACACATGGTATCATTTTGTGCCTTTGGTCAAAACCAGCCAATACTTGTATACATTTATGATTATAAAGGTAAAGTACAAATTTCCTTGATAGACTCCTGCAAATTTTTATTTTTGAATGGATTTGCTAGTATATATTTTACTTTTGAAGTAAAGGCAGTCATTTGATGAAAATGCATATCTTTATCATGGAGATACCAACACCAAGCTGGACATGACCTTGAGAAACCCTGCTTTGAGCAGAGTGTTTGGCCTAAACAATCATGTGCAACCTAAAGTTTAGATGTATGTCATGCTGTGTGAGTCTTATAGCGCTTTGTCACATATAGGCAATATCATACAAATACCTAAAAGCCCCTTTTTGTATCAAGGGGGATTACTGAGCCAGAAAATATTACCATTCTGAAAATGAATGAATTGCTTAGTGGGAATCTCAGTGTTTTGTGCTAGCTGTGTTATGAAATAATGTTGAAGTGCTGTAGAGAAATTTATTAATATGATTATATATTGTTTTAATAAACAGGTGTTACATGTGTGGTGTGATGGTGAGATGCTTATTCCTCATGTTATATTAAAGAGAAGATAGTGACAAATGATAAATTTGAATTCAGTCTGTCGTTTGCAGACTCTTTTGGCAGTTGTGTTTTTGTGGTTAATTTTAGCAGTGTCATTGTTTCAATTAAGGGCATAGTTTCACATGTCATATTGCATCAAGACAGTAGATAATATTAATGTGAATTCTGTGGTAAATTTTGCATACCTTACAGATTTTTGTTTGAATTATATTTTCAGTGAACATAGGTTTATAAAGCTTATCCTGTCTTTATACATTTGCTTTTTAAATAGCATCTAGTAATGAGATTACTCATATGGAATCTCACAGTTTAGGTTATATGTCTCTTGAACTGGCTGACTTTTACAGGAAAATAAAGTGCAACAATTTTACAATCAACATTCAGTGCTAAGCTCCAGTAAGATACCTGCATTCTAGAGAGCAATGGAAAAATTTTGGGGTGAAGAATTTCTTTAAAATGTTTTGATTGTTCATCAAACAGTGAGTCCTGAAAAAGCTAATAGATAGTTTAATATACGCATGTGTGTATATATTTAGAGATCACAGATATCACACTGCAGGTTATCTGACTGCTTAACTAAGTCACTGGTGACAGTAAGATTTTTGCATAGGTTGTGGTCTTTTCTACGTTGTCTGTTACTAACTTTTTGTTCCTTTTTTGGTTAAAAGCACACACTTTGCTTTCAGAAGATAGTCTTACAGCCTTAGTGCTGAAAGAGTTAATCATATAGTAATACTAATTTTAGTCACTGACACAGTTTTAAGATTCTAAGAGTATGTGTTTTACGTACACCAACAGTTTTATGATTGTGCCTGACAAGGCTTTACTGAAGAATTCTTGTAATGTTTGTTGGCTTGAGACCACAGTACAAAAAATGGCAAAAGTCAAACAATTTGTTTAAATGACAGCGAGTGCAACTTTGATCAAAATTATCGTATTCTAGAGCAGGTTACCTCCTAAGAATGCCTCCTGTGCTTGTTTTCATGTCGAGCAACTTCTGAAGTTTTGCTCAAGTACAATAAGCTCACTTGCAGTAGGCTGGAAAAAATGTGAAATGTGCTTAGCAAAATAGCTGACTTGAGCTCAGTGCAAGCTGTAAAACTTTATTGCCTTTGAAAGTACTGCTGCTTTTTTTTTTTTTTCTCCCTAATATTTCTACCTGGAGATCACTTTTTTATAAGCAACACAAAAGTATTAGATCTGTGTGAGTGGTTACTGAACAGAGATAACAGAAGGGAGAGACTGTGATCAAAAAGAGGGGAAAATCGGGTAGTATGGGAAAACTTCATGTCACTTTCAGATTTTCCCTGTAGCCCTATTAGTACAAATTCAGGTTGTCTTTCTGAAAATGTGGCAGGAAAAATGGCAGTGATTGTTTAATTTATTTTTTTCCTGTGGCGATATAAAGGCTTCACCTGACATGTTAACATTGGTTATTCCTACAGTTGCACAACAAGAAGCTGAACTTGTAAAAGATCTCAGTTCATCACTAGCCACAGTTGTACCGAGAGGGCCACAGTTCTTCAGCAGTTTTTCTGAAATTCCTATACAAAAAAGTTCAGTGCTGTCTCCAGCTGATCAGTTTGTCAGTGTTGCAAGAGCATCGATGAAAATACAGAAGGTGAAACGAAAACTTGATTCTGTTACGGTAAGTCAAGTTTACTGAATTTCCAGAAGTATATAGTCTCCTCAGCCAGCCTGGGACTCTAGTGTATGTTACAAAAGAAATAGATCTAGTCTTGGGACCTGTTCTTAAGAAATTAATACAGCTCTCAGTAATGCATCTGAAAGTAGCTCTTTAGAAGAGATTAATTACATAAAACTAAGTTATTTATGTTTATCGGGTATTGATGACAAAGGGGTGTCTTCTGTCAGCGCCCATTCCCATAGAATGTTACAGCTGAGTTTTATAAAGTGTGGTGGGTTTTTTTTCCATTCCCTGTTGGAATTGTGTATGGCATCAATGGTCAGGGGTCTGTCATGGGGGTATGACTGCAGGGCTGAACTCAGTGGGAATAGTTCATGGGCTGCCTGGTGCTGAGCCCAACTGTTTCCTGCCAGCTCCGCAGAGACAATATGGACCCACTGCGTAAATGAAATTGGAATCAAAGAGAAGAGCATATGGCAGCTCTGTGAAAACGTATTTAGGAAAGGTTGGTAGCTACTAGGGATAGGACACACCAGAGCACAGGAAGAAACACAAAGGAAAACATGTCAGGAGGCACAAGTAGCGATACGGGAGGAGAGATGTGAGGCGGAAGAAAAGGCAGCATAGAAGGAGGCACAAATGTCATGTGCTAAAGGAGATACAGCAGGAGGTAACAGGTGGGTGTGAAGGGAAAGGCAGGACATCTGTGAGGACACGTAATTAAAACACAGGAGGAAGTACACCTCTGAAGGGACTGCAGTCCATTGAGGAATGCAGGCTGGACAGGCCTGGAGGGTATTTAGGCTGGTAAAGGGCCCACACTGCAGCAGCTGAATGGATCAAAAAGGACAGCCAAAATGTGCAAGCCACGGTGCACCAATCCTGCTTTCCTGCACCGCCTATCACCTTACCAAAGGGACTGAGTATAACATGATGACAAAATCAAGGAGACTGGGGATGAAGAAGGAGGTGTCTGAAGCAAAGTTGAGACAAAGAGAGGGGAGAAGGGTTTTCTTTGTGTGTATGTTTGACTATCCGTTTGTTTCTCGATACCCAAATCAGTAATTAAAGCTTTTGTAATTGGCAATAAATTTAAGTTACATGCTCCATTTGAGACAATTTTTCATGCAAAATGAATGCAGAATATTCCTGTGTAGCACTGTGCAGTTGTAATTACTGTTCACAATGACATGAACTGCATTTTAGTTTGTGCTTATTATTTTTCATTTTTAAGTACTTTTGAGTACATGCAGTTATTTTTTCACGTAGAGTTTCTCTCCATTAGTAAGTAGCGAAGCATAGAAATAGATGAGTAGGTGAAAGCAGTTGTTGCTGCAGATGCTGTTGCAACTCTCATTGTGATTTAGGGGTTTTGCTTTGGATTAGATCTAGTTTGGTTCTGTAGCCTAGACATACCCTTTAGGCTTGTGCATGTGGGTAATGGTAGCATGTTGCTGCTGCTTCCACAATTACATGTGGTCTCACATAGGGAAGCAAGCTTTGTTTCCATTTTCTGCTTATTTTGTTCCTGCTCATCCACAAGTGAGCCCTGGTGCCTTCAAGTTGTTTATCAGTCAGATAAACGCAATGTGGAGAGATTGGAGCGTGTAACCTTGTGTCTGGGAAGACCTTCTAGAAGAATTAATTTTCTTATGGATGCCTTGTTTGAGAAAGAAGAGAGGGATAATGAATGTCTGGGCATGTTTATCATCGCTATTCATTTGTCCCTGATTATCCAGGGATTCTGGGTTGTGGGAGGCAAATCTGGTTTAGCAAAATCGTGTAGTTTTCATGGAACCATGTAACTTTCTCTTTACCATGCAGAGAAATTACAGGATAGTGAATCTTGGCAGCAATTATTATTTATCTCTGCCTCATGGAATTAATGTTAATATATGTTTCTATTCATAGATGTTTTTGATAGGAAAACCCGTCTCTAGTCATTTAAAGAACTCACAAGTGCTTTTCCTTCCATGTTACCATTTATGTATTTAAAATTTCACTTCCATCTGGCAATCAAAATACCTGTTTATAACTTTGCATAACAATAGGGGGTATATTTTATGCAGATCATATGATGGCTCAATCATCTCTTAATATGTGAATACTTCTAACTGAATTAAAAGTATGTTTGGCTTTTCCAGTCTTTACTTTGTGAATTATTTCTGAAAAATGTTATAAAATAGTTATCAAAGACATTATCAAAATCATGTTCGAAGTGCATTATTGGCCAAGTGGATTGTAAAAGTAATCTTTTCTATGTACAGAACTACTTACAACTCTTTGCATTTTTTTTTTTGTCCTTTGAATATGTTTATTGCCATGCCAGAATTCATTAAGGGAGTAGAATTCATTACTGTGCGAGATTCCAGAAGCTTATACCTAAGATTGCATCAAATGTACTGAACTTTCATCATTAAGCTGTATGACTGTAAAGTATGGTCATACATGAGGCTTTGATAGAGCGTACATCAAATACCATACAGTGTAGTCACTCCAGATGGTTGTCTGAATTTCAGAGTTTAGTTGAGATGCAAAATACGTCTTGTGTGAAAACAGAACAGAATTTCAAGCCAATGCTTTTCAGAAAAAAAAAAAGCAACCTTTTTAGTAAACACATAAATACGATACTGATGCTATCTAAGCCATCAAGTGGAACAAGCTGTAAACTTGTCCTTTTGTCTGCAACTAAGACCTCGAAGCAGAGCTGGATGCCAAAGTGGTGTGTATTTTCTATGCTACCTAGATCAGTCTTGTTAGAATCTGTCCTCCAGGTCATCCTGGTTTTGATACATGATGAAATACTATGCTGTGCTTCTGGGATTAGTGCAGATGGGGAAGAGTTCAATAGTAACTTACTGCAACGTCTACCTGAAGATGGAAAACTTGGAGGGTCATAATATAGTAAGCATTGAGGGCTCCTGTTATAACATTGGCAGTTCTGGGAATGGTTTTGACAAAGTACAAGGCAATGAATGCCCCAGTGTCTCTGCAGGCTGAAATAGCTTTTCCACTTAATTGTGCTGCAATCAAACCTCTTTATCTACATGCTGTCAGAGGAGGTACTGATATTCTTTGGTCTCTCATAGGTGAATTTCAGGTTTTTTAAAGCCTTGTAAGTTCATGGAATTGTCTTAAGGTTTTTTTTCCCCAAAAGAAAACTTCCAAATGAATAAGACACATTTTTTTTTAATACTGTGTATACCACAGTTCATGAAATATTTCTTAAAAATGGGAAAAAAAACCCACTTAATTTTGTTTCTTATTTAAAAAAAAAAAAAGTAGCTGAATAGTCTTCAGGAAACCTGAAGTATGATCCATTCCAAAAGGAATGAGGAGGATGCTTATGTGTTTCTACTTAGGAAATCCAGGATGAGCCCACATATTCAACATTTTAATTAGTTCTGGACACCCCCTTCTGATAATGTGCTAAAATGAGAAATTTCAACAAGAGTAACACTAAGAAATATTGGAGACCTTTCATGTAAGAGATTAAATTGACTAGAGCTCCTTAGCTTGGCAGGTTGTGCAGGTGGAGATCAGTGAAATTTCTGACAGACAAAATTATGAACAGTGTTGGAGAAAACATTGTTCCTCACATCTAAAGTGGGGACATGGAATGAAGTTGCAGAGAGTGCTGTGAAGGCCAGAAGTGTACCTAGATTCACAGAGATTTGGGGCAAATTTGTAAATGAGGGATTCGGGAAAAACTGTTGGCCCAAGGAACCAGTGTTACTGCCAGCTGATGCTGTTAATAAGCTAATAAACTGTTGAGTGTTGAAAGTGGAAGGGCCTGTAGGAGAAAGAGCGCTCTAAACCTATGAACCTTATCTGCTACAGTTTACTGTTGAAAAATATGCAGATAGATCTTTGATCTAAGACAGTATAATTATTCTTATATAAAAAAAAATACAGAAGTTATGCTGACAAGTGGCATCATCATGTTATTTATGAGCAGGCTGTGTGGTAATTCTCTGTAGGAGTTACTAATCTTTCTTTTCATTACATCAGGTTAGTAAATAATTAAAAAATTCTATTAAAGTTCAGTTGAATTTTAAAATGTTTAACTTTTTTTTTTCAGTTTTGCTTTTGTAAAAGTTTCAAGTCAGATCCATATGGCCTGCAACATGATAGGTTTGAGATTTAATTTATTTGTTTTCATATTAGTGGATAGTGTGATCGTGTACTGTAGGCAGTCATTTTTCTAAGGACTTGTGCAATGCATTGCAATGAAGTGAGGGCTTTTGAAATTAAATAGGTGCTTTTGAATAGTAGTGTATACTTTTTCCTATTTCTCTTCTAGTATTCTAGGAAATGCTTTTGTTACTCTAGGAAACTGTTGTAGTTATCACTTTAAGCATAGCTACTCCCAGCTGCACTTACAAAGGTGTGTTTTATGACCCATGGTGGAACCACTTTTGGATTTGAAATCCTATTACCCTGTGCCTTTCATTTACTGGATTCAGAATTTTCTTATAAACTTTTTCTCCATTTGCGAAGCACCTACTGCTGAGCCGTTGTGACTGCATAGGGTGATTCTTGATGTGAAATGCTTGAAGTGTTACTACAAACTTTATACAGCTAAAGTACTAAATAGCATATGAAAGCTTTGCAAGAACTTCACTTTGTATGTCCTTAAGAAATAGTTTGTTACAAAGTAAGGATTTGGAAATTGTAATTAATTTCCCTTGTCAGTTCATCAAATTTGCCAATTTTAATGATGTGTTAGGAAAAAACACATAGTTGCTTTTTTTTCTTTGGTTTGTTCTTTGCTTTTGTGGTGGGGAGAAAAAAATCCCCTCTGAAAAATCTTACAAAGCAGGTCATATCCTTAAAATTTGTATTTTCCTACATTAGAGTATTCTTTGCTTAGTAAGAATTTTTTTCCCCAGGCATTCCTCATTTTTAGCAAACAACATTTTTAAAACAACACAGTGACAGTAGATGTAAAAGAAAGGAAACCAGTGTCTCTGTTTTGGGGATGAACTTTGGCATAGCTGTGACATGAGTAGTGTCATAAACTCTATCCTCATACTGATCTGTATGGATTTACTGCAATCAGTTACTCTGTAGTAATTGCTAGTCTTCCTGCACCACCAAATAAAAGAAAATAGGTAAAATATCTTACCTCATACTGATCTGTATGGATTTACTGCAATCAGTTACTCTGTAGTAATTGCTAGTCTTCCTGCACCACCAAATAAAAGAAAATAGGTAAAATATCTTACTCTGACTATTAAGTAAAGGTCATTGGCTAGTAAGTTGCCTTAGAAGTAGGTATGGTGATATAAATATGCCTTCCATCTTGGCAGCAATGCAGGCTGAGCCTCCTCTAGGGTAAGGTCTGGTACCAGAACTCTGAAATTCTTCACTGGAGAGGTAGCTGACATGGACTGAAAAGAGACTGGAATGGCTTTTTTTGGTAAGGCTGTACTTTCAAATATTTGCTCATGGAATTTTTATTGAGGACTTTCTCCTCTCAGCTTCTTTGTAGTGTTAGCAATACACGGGAGGAATTTCTATTTCAAATTATTTTTTTATGCTTTTAATTAAAAAAGATAATGAAGAATTGTGTATATCTTTTGCTGTGCACAGATTCCTATTCTTGTAGGGAGTCATGAATTTTACAGTGAATATGGAATTTGGATCTACATGCTGTCAGCCTTTTACTCAAGTGAAGTAAGTGACCCGCATGAGTCTAGCTAAGAGTTTCAGAGTAGTAATAAGTACCTTGTAATGGTCGTCCATCACTGCTGTGAGTACAGGGTATCAATCTTTAGTTCATGCTTAATATCTGCTGACATTACTATTTGAATAGAAGTCTACAGTAGCAATTCCAAGCTGCAGTAAGTGACAACAGAAGATTTTGTTCCCCTACTGACCTTTTTCAGCATTGAGAAGGTATGTCAGATACACTAAACAAATGGCATTTATTTCCTAGCATAAAACTATATCAGTCAGTAATTTTACCAGAGGGCAAAGTAAGATGGTGCAAAGTGCCTTAATCCAGATTAAGAATCCTAATTTTCCCTCCATAAACATCTGTACAGTGCGAAGGAAAATTTATTCACTGTCAGTTCTTTCCCAGCTGAATAAACAGAGATATGAGTAATACTGTGTTTATTTTAGAATGTATATAAAATAATAAATATATATAGTATTTATATTTTTATATACATAATATTGTAGAACAACAAAATCTAGATTCACTTATGCAATTAAAAGCCAGTAAACTGTACCTCCTGTCAGCTGTCTTATTGTCACCAAGGTGTGGAGAAAACAGCTTTAATTAAGAACTTTCCATGAAAGAAATGCCATAAATCTGCATTAGTCAATTAATAATGTTGACTTTTTTTTATTATTGGTTTTTGGGGCTGTGATAGGTTCTTGCAGCGTGTTTGGTACAGAAGGAAGCACTGATTGTGGCTCAGAAACTGAGATGCTGTAAATTGAGAGTCAAAGGAGGATATAAAAGATTAAACCTCAATGAAATTTTTTAAGTTTCACAGATTCTTTTTTTGTTTAGGGAAAGTTTTTCATTCAAATAAGAGATACAGAAAATACAACTTTGCATCCAGAATTGCTTCTTGTTCTTGTGGAATCTGGTCAGGTTTCTTTTAACCTTTCTCTCTGTATGGTTACATTACAGTTGATCTCTGGAATAAACAAATGAGGGCTTGTCAAACTGTAATGAGATTACAGATTTTGTTTATGTGCATAATTTTAAAAACAGTTTAATGAAGTGTAAGTCTGGTTTTACTTTTTTTAAAGACAATAGGAATTATGACATTTTACATAACTGTGTCCTTTATTATAACTTCTTTTTAAAAAAACCCAAACATTCAAAATATTCTACAAAAAAAAAGGAATTTAAATATAATGGGAAAAGCCTGGAATCTAACAAAATACTTGGGAAGAGAAGGAGGTGGGGGTGGTGTCATCTGAAGACAACAGCTGTATTTAAACAGTAGGACCGAGCACCTTCTAACCTCAATTTTCATATATATGTCCTGGCCACTTCTAGGCTTCTGAGGAGAAAAAATTTAAGTATCCAAGTTACAAGGGAACAATATTACCATCTAGATGAATTCTGGGTCTGGATAATATCAGTAAGAGGACTGTAGGGAGCATCAGGGGAACACAATTAAAACAAGCAAAGTTTCTATGTTTCAATTTTGCCTATGTGTAATGAGATGGTATTTTAACTGTCTCTGGTTTTCCCGTGTAGTCTAGAAGTTACTTTAAGAACAGAATTGCTTAGTCTCTTAAGTCATTGCAGGATACCTGGCACAATAGAATCCCAGCCTTCACTGAAGTCCTCCTAGTGCTACAGTCATAGAAATGATTGCACTTTTATATAGACCGAAACTTGATTCAAACATATATGGCAAATTTAAAAGCTGTAGTACTGTACTCCTAATTTAAGCATTAATGCTTAATGATATTTTCTTCTAGCATTGAGAAGATAACAGAATTTATGGGGTTTTTTTAAATTTCAAATTCAATTGTCAACTTGTAGATTCTGCATAATCATAGTTTAATGATGGTTTTAAAGACAGTTTAAAAACAGTGTCCTAAAGGCCAAAAGTTTCAAAGGGAAGCCTAAAACTAAAAGAATAAGAGGTAGTATAGAGCTGGCCAACCTGATTTGACTTGCAAGTATTTATGGAAACGTTGATGATGTTGGTGGCACAGGTCATCAAACTGCACTCAGGAAAAAAGAGAATTGTTATTGTCAGCTTGTCAGGTCTTGCACTATTCTGGTTTTTGTCACATGGAGTTCACTTTTAATGTGAAAACTAGTTCCACGGAAAATCTCTATTTGCATAATTTGCATAGAGCTACCCTAACACAAAAAAAAAAGAAAATGCAAATCAGCTTTGTTTAAACTTGGCAAACATTATGTAGGAATGTTTTTTTCTTTTCACTGCAAAAACTGCATGAATGTTATAACTCTTAGTTTTACTCAATTCAGGATAATAGTATACTGTGTCTTTGATAAAGTTGCGGTTTGTACATGAAGCAAGCAGAGCCTGTTGTGAAAAATGAAGTAGATTGATGGTTGGCTATCTTAGCCAACTTTACTCGTTGTAAAGGTATTTAGCAATGCCTTCCCACAGCGTGCATTTCAAAAAAAACTATTGCTTCACTCTGCTCTGTAGGCAGCCTTAGTCTGCCTGCCATAGGAGTACTTAGGCTTTGTAGGATAGTGTGCTTCGCCTGGAAACAGTTCTGCTGAATCAGTACTCCTCACGTATTAGCTGAGTGGTTCCTTCCACTGTTAGAGAGTCATGGACTGGTTTGGGTTCGAAGGGACCTCAAAGCCCATCTACTTACTCCTCCCCTGCCATGTGCACTGTCCCCTCCCCTGCACTAGACCAGCTTGCCCAAAGCCCCATCCAGCCTGGCCTTGAACACTTAAGTTGTTGCAGGATTTTTCCCTCTTTCGTCCCTTTTAGGAATTTAAGTAATTCCCAGGACCTTGTGGCAGAAAAGTCATTAAAACATTGAGTTTGTGTTTACTTTGGGTGGGGCAGCCTTCTATAGTTCACCTGTGTTGAGCTTCAGTGCCACTGAGGGGAAGAATGAATCCTGTAAGATTTCTTTAATTTAAATTTGAAACTTTTTATTATGTCTTTTATAAAAATGTTTTTTAGTTTGTCTTTAAAAACTTGGAAGAGTTGTAGAATAGAAATTACTTTGTACTTTAAAAGGCTGCTTTTCTTACATCTTCAGGAGCTTACATTGTCTTCTAATGTACATGTCTTGCATTTGATTTTGAAGCATGCTGTTTGGCATGTGTAATGGAAATATTTGTGTAATACAGCAGGAAAAGAGAAGAGAATTAAATGCTATACAGGGATAATTTACATAGAGAGTTCCGTATCTCTTATATAATTCATTCAAGCACCACAATCAAGACAAGTTTCTCCTGGGGTTTTTTGTTGGGTTGTTAGTTTGTTTTTTTTTTCCCCTCCAGGAGGAACAAGGACAGTGTCTGTTAAGTGTTACGTAGTTTGCTCTGCTGTGCTTAGTTCGATTTCCAAAGGCTGATATATTCAACCTGTCTTCATTCCCTGGTAGTGTCCAAAACCAACTTTTTGGTAGTGAATCTGAAAGAGAATTCCATGAGAACACTTGACTGGAATGACCCATGGAATGACACTAATGGTGTGCTGTGCACCCAGCAAGAAATCCACGCAGGGGAGAGAGCATCTCATTTTTCTTACTGCAGAAGGGCTCTCCCCAGAGCTAACAGTGTATAAAAGTTGATGCAACACTGGAAAGCTGAGTTTGACACTTTTGCAGAACACATTTCTATGTCTGTGTTTGAGTAAACACATACACTGATGGCTTCCCACCATATTTGTGTGTATCAGAGGAAACCTTATGTTAATGAAACTTAGTCACTTGCATATGTAAGTGTAAGAAAAGCAGATTAATTTTGTTGCTGTCCAGAAAAACAGGCCTCTCCATTCTGCTGACATCACAACTGTGATTTACCAACAATCTGTTAGATTTACACACTGCAGTAAAATCTAGCTGGTTTAATGCTTCTTTATCGTGTTCAATGGTTGATCTGATTTTCTGTGATACTTTCTGGTCAGTTTTGGAGCTTAGTTGGTACAATCGCATGCAGTTGCTAAGAGAGGTCTTGACTAGGTTGATGATTAGAGGGCTGGAGCAGCTGCCCTATGAAGAGAGTCTGAAGGAGATGGGCTTGTTCAGCCTAGAAAAGAGACAGCTGTGGAGGGACCTCATTGCAGCCTTCCAGTACCTGAAGGGAGCATACAAACAAGAGTGGAATCAACTCTTTAAAAGGGTAGATAATGTCAGAACAAGGGCGAATGGGTTGAAGCTAAAGGAAGGAAGGTTTAAATTAGATATTAAGGGGAAGTTTTTTACAGAGAGAGTGGTGAGGTGCTGGAACAGGCTGCCCAGAGAGGTGGTGGATGCCCCATCCCTGGAGGTGTTCAAGGCCAGGTTGGATGGGGCCCTGGGCAACCTTGTGTAGCTCCAGGCCTGGAGGTTGGTGGCCCTGCCTGTGGCAGGGGGGGTTGGAGCTCTATTGTCCTTGGAGTAACTTGCAACTTAGACCAGTCTGTGATTCTATTACAAACTACATTCAGTAGAATTAAACCTCTATTGCCACGCAAAACCTAGCTACATCAAGATGAAGATGTAGTATAGCAATAAAGAGGACACTGTGGCCATACCAAATATCTGCTCAGTCAAGTTACTCGACAAACAATTTCAGTGCTAGTTTACCTGCAGCCCAGCACACCTTCCAATGCCGAAATATTCTGCATTACTGAAACGTTGACTTGTTTAAAAATTATTAAATGAGAGAAATAGTACTTACATAAATTAGATCACTTCTGGAAACAAGCCACTGATTAACTTTTAGATACCATTTTTCTTTAAACAATTTATAAGCCAGTAGACTGAAAATTTTCAAAATGTCATTGTTCTGTTTTGGCCAACAACTAAAGTTTAAGGGTCTGAATTGGAGTTTACTGAGGCCAAACGAAGTGCTCTGCTGAGTTTGGGCTGTTTAGTTGGATTAAGGGACCATATGCATCTGTTCTAGATAGTGAAATGGGCTTGTCAGTTGAAAGGGTCAAGAACTGCAGTTTTATGTAAATAACTCAATTTTAGCATGGCAGTCTAAATTTTTTTTTTTAAGAAAATGACAGATATTTTATTTGAGGCCTGTTTCCACTCCTCCTTGGTTGTATTATCAAGGCAGCCAGTGAAAACAACTTAAAAAATAAAATTTTCAATTGGGCCACATAAAAAAACCTAAGATAGCCATAGTATTTCTTCTACGTAGGCAGTACTGGATAATAGGTCAAGAGTAAAGTTTGGGAAAAGGTTTTGTTTTGTGCTATCTGCATATATATCAAGAAACTATAGCAAACCATATTCTAACATTATCTTTGTTGCTATGGAAATCAGGGCTTCAGGTATTTCTTGTGTAGCTTACATAAAAGAATGTCTGGTGTTCTTGTGTAAGTATGCTTTATTGATTTGTGGCAAGTAGTTCTGTGTCACAACTGGTTTAAGAAATCATTTGTGTCTTGTATCCTAACGTTGAGTAATCTCCTTTGAAGAAATAGCTTTGTTTCAGTACTCAAATGAGAAGTTTTTACATTTGTAAGTTTATAACCATATATAAATGCAACTTTATTTTTATACACAGAAGTGTAACAAGATGCCAGTTCAAAGTTCTCTTCTGTTTGCACTGCTTGAGCATTTGTGTCCATATGTAAGCATGCTATTCGGTTTGTAATTGTCAATAATTTTTCCAAGTCTGTGTCTCCAAATATTACAAAAAAACCCAAAACAAGAACAACAACAAAAAAACCAACCAAAAAAGACCTCATAGAACAAAACCACTCATCATTTAAATTGGTATTTATCGAGTTGAGTCTTAAGTCTGTTTCCTGGAATTGAATAGTTATTAACAGTAAGCAAATACTTCTCTTCTAGATGTTGCATCAGTAAGTAACCCAGGAAATTACACTTCATTTTCTGATTTGTCTTTCCTATTACAGGCGAGCTCAAATCTCTTGCTTCCTGCGCCATCATCGCTGTCACCACACTCCAAGCTAAGGCTGCCGGACACTCTGAGCACTCCACTGAATCCTCTGTATTCTTTCACTACTAAAAGTGGTAAGTTTGTTTCCTTCATTTCTTCATTCGCTGTAGGAAATGGGTCATAACTCCCAAAATTTTCTGCCTTAATGTATTTTGCTGTTCAGCTCTTTCAGGGAGTGGCCTGGTGGTTATATGTGATATTTTCTTATCAAGTGCAGTGTGATACAGTCCAATACTGATATATGTTCTCTTGTAATGCTTTTTCTTCTTTAAT
The DNA here is from genome assembly GCA_022605575.1 of Laterallus jamaicensis coturniculus. Lineage (NCBI taxonomy): Eukaryota > Metazoa > Chordata > Aves > Gruiformes > Rallidae > Laterallus > Laterallus jamaicensis. Next base: position 65,800,855 of record JAKCOX010000001.1, read on the forward strand.
CTGTACACTTATTTTTTTAATACACTGTTTTTAAAACAGTATGAGGTTGTCTGATTTTCTTAATATTTTGATAATATTTTAATGCTTACTAAAGTATATTAGACACAGCAAAGCCTTCATATTTTTAAAAGCATTTGTACAGATATAAGAAAACTGTAATAAGAGAAGCCGTTTATTTAAGAACAGCAGTTTTCTGTAGCCTATTTGCAGTTGTGTTTAATCTGCTTTTAGGGCTATGTGTCTAAAGATGTTTTGTAGTCAAAGATTTTGAAAAAAAGTTAAGCAATGGAATTACATGGTTTTGTAATACTTTGCTAATTATATCTGTTGCATTGTTAATCATAATATTTAATAATAAAATTGATAACTTTATCTCTTTTGGGCACCTGTAAAATAAGACTGAAAATTGAAACCTTAGTTCCAAAGCGTGTGTTTAGTTTTGTTTTGAGAAGAATAAAAAGTTCAGGGGGAGGATGGAATATATAATGAGCTACACGAGTAATAGAGATTTATCATAGAATCACAGACTGCTTTGGATTGGAAAGGGCCTTAAGGCCCATCTAGTTCCACCCCTTGCCATGGGCAGGAACACCCTCCACTAGCCCAGGTTGCCCAGTGCCCCATCCAGCCTGGCCTTGGACACTGCCAGGGAGGGGGCAGCCACGGCTTCTCTGGGCAGCCTGTGCCAGGGCCTCACTGCCCCCACAGGGAAGAAATTTTTTCCTAACATCTAATGTAGTTCTCTCCTTTCAGGCATTGCCCCATATCCTATCACTACTTGCTCTTATAGACAGTTCCTTTGCAGCTTTTAATTTAAAATAATGCATTGTGTGATCTTCAAATAGACAGGCTCATCACCTTTCTCAAGCACAGAATGTTCCTTATGAGATGAGTAAAGACAGTATCACTGAGGTAGGGAATACACGTCCAGATACCATGTAGCCCAACCATGCTGCTCAAGGCAGGTTCGTCTAGTGCAGGGTGCTAAGGACCACATCCAGTTTGGTTTTAAAGATCTCTAAAGGTGGAGACTCCACAATGTGTCTGGATAATCTATTACAATGTTTGACTGTTTTAATAGTAAAGAGGGTTTTTTCTTATGTTTAAATGGCATTTTATGTATTTCAGTCTGCATTGGTGCATGGGATTATTCTTTTCTGAATGCAGTACTTTACATTTCCTTTTGTTGACCTTTGTGAGGTTCTTGTTGGCCCATTTCTGCAGCCTGTCATGTCCCTCTGAATGGCAGCATCTTCCTCTGGTGCATCAGCCAGTCCTCCCAATTTTTTATTATCTGCAAACTTGCTGTCTGCTTGCACAGTCCATATTTCATCACTTTGTCTATGAGAGTGTTACAGGAGAAAATGTTAAACGTCTATCTGAACTCAAATTTAACAACACCTAATGCTTTCCCAACAAAGTTAGTCCTGTACAAGAGATATATTTAAAGTTTTATACAGAGTAGGGTTAGAATTACTAGGATTTAGTTAGATTTTTACTAGGATTTCAGTTAGATATTACTAGGATAAAAAGTATTTTATTTTGAGAAGGGGTAATTGACAAAGTAGCTACAGTGAAGCAGATACAAGACATGGATAGCTTGTTTCTTCTGTGTTATATATAAAGTGTTTCATTAGAGAGATTACTTAAATTTAACAAAATTAATTTTAATTTAAGAAAACATCTTGTATGCCTTCTGCTCACAAAGATTATATTAAATTTGAGAGGAAGGCATGGAATTTAGGTTTTCTTACTCCCATCCTGTTAGCCTCTCGGGTGGAATTTTTCATCAAGAGAGTAACTCCTTTTGCCATATCAGGGGGTTTTTTGCCTGCCTCAGTAAAGCTAGAGCTGTGCTGGTAGCTATTGCAATTATTTGAAAAGTTTGCTAGATGTCTGTCTTCAGAGAAAGTCATCCCATTTTGAGTTTTACTTTTGTAATTGGGATTCATGAAGTCTTGTGGCTGGTCCTGTTTTTTGTTTTATTCAAATGTCTCGATTTTTTTATATATATGAGACTATTCTTACTTCATAATTTTTTTTAGTACACTTTAGGGAATCTGTCCCTAGTAGTATGTAATGTTAAATTTGCTGAACTTTATTTTTGGTGATAACAAAATTTGCCCAGTATGTGTCTTTGATAGTCAGAATTGAGGTTTTACCTTTCTTCTGCTGTATAGCTCTGCTTAGGCTCGTGCTTCAGTGCTCGTTTTATCATACCCAGGTATGATACCATCCTGTAGTACTTGTCTGTAGCCCTGTGCTGTACCATTATCCAGGATTTTGTCTTAGACATTCCTGTCTTTTCTGGTCATGTTCTCATCTTTGTGCCATTTCCATGATAACCCATTTCCTAGTTTGTTTGCTTTTTTTTTTTTTTTTTAAGAAATAAGGAAGTAGCTAAAGCTCCAGCTTTCAACTATTCAGACTGAGACACATTAAAAATCCCCTCTGGTTTTGTTTGCCTTCCCTCCTAAAAGACTGTGAGCATCTTTGGATGGTGAAATCACGTCCCTGTACTCTCAGACACTGTTTTGCAGATCTGTGGCGTGCCATGAAAGAAATGGCCTGTTTTCAGGCTTTGTTCAACAGTGACTCTTCAGTAACTCCCACTGTGTTCAGGGTGTGTTTTCTGAAATAAGTTTTAGATTTCAAGTAATCGTAATTAGCAGTGACCCTAACTGTTAAATATGTGGGAGACTGAAGCTCAACTATAAATACTGCACAGATCTTTTCACTAACATTTTTACTTCAATAAAACCAGTTAATTAAACTTGCCCTTAAAAATTAATTACGTATGTGCTAGAAACGTGATGGTTCTTGTATCTTTAAAAAATGTCAAGACCAAAAAAAAAAAACACACAATGCTTTGGCAGGGCTGGGAACAATTGGAGTTTTTCTTTCCATTAACAGAACTGACAGTCAAAGGTGTTTTCCACATTGAAAGCTTCAAAGCACTTCTTCTCGCTCTCTGAAGTTATTAGCAAAACTGTCTTTGCATTTAAGCCCTCTGTTATATTCGATAGGCTGTTAAAACCTTTTCAGTCTCAAGCAAACAGTAAAACAGGTTTCTACATCAAAGATACACAAAATATTTTTGCATCAACTATATGCTCTTAAAATACTGTATCAGTTCTTGGCTTTTAGAAGCAGAAAAAGGAGGTACATCAAGAAGCAAAATTCATATTTTTGCTGTGAATTTCATGTGTTTGACAAAAGTTCTATTGTCATATGTATGTTAATATCATCGATTACTATTCTGTTCATTATTTCATCCTTTCTCCCCAACTCTGTAACATCTGTCTTCAGTACTACTGCATTCCTGGAGGGCTTTAATGGGGTTTTTTTGTTTGGTTCTGAAATAATTTTGTGCCACTCAGGGAAGAATATGCATAGAAAGCTAGTTCAGTGTTGCCTTATTCTGCTAAGGATAAAAAAGACACATGCAAACTATAATTGAAAATGTATCAAATGAACAACTGAATTGAGTTTTACTAAGTAGCTTAGTTTTCTAATTTGAGAATAAACACTACTAAAATATCCTTAAGAAATGGAAGAGATACTAAGAAAGATGACAGAGTATTTATTAATTGAAGGTTGTATGTGTATGTGCTTTATAGTCCAAGTGCAACATGAAAACAGTATTTGTTGGATACCTCTGGCTATGTTTGGATACAGGCTGATGGCTTTTTCAAAGAGCACTGAAAAAGCCAATTAATAAGAGAAAGCATGCAGTACCACCACCAGCTTTGCTAGTTTTCCCACGCTGCTGTGCTGAAGTTAGATAACGCTGACCTTGGGGGACCATTTTTGTTTAGTGGGAGTGCCAGTAGGAGTGCCACTTGGAGAAATCTGTTTCCTGGGATCCAATCTGTGCAGGCAAATTGAATGGCACGCAGATCACTGGATATGTACCTTTTTTTTTTTTTTTTTTTTTTTTGATCCTGACATATAACGTCAATTTTATTTCATAAAATGTTGAAATGTGAGTGGAAAACCCTTCCTATTTTTTGGAAGAGAAATAGCTTGAGTGTGTGTAAAAGATTTCTTGTGTAGAATATAAACATAAAGGAACTCTCCCATTTTTGTCTTGAAAGAATCTGAGTATATCCATTCCCTGTTAAACTGTAATGTCTGTTGCCTCATTAGCTCACCCAACAGCTTCATTTAGATTTTCTGTGATGGGGAAAGCAATTAAACCTGCAGGGCTGCACAGATCAGAGCTATGGAAATGGTGTAGCAATTTGCCACGTCTAGGTCACTAGGAGATATTTCTTTTTAGTCCTGCATCCTCTTAAAAGTGAGGCAATAGCATGTTTTGGAGAGTACCAAATACAACAATAAGTGGCTTAGTACCCATGCTCTTTGTTGAAAGTTATTTGAATGCAAGCTGCTAAGAGGAATAGGTGTCATTGGAAACTAATTTTCATTACTTTTAGATAAAAGAATGCTTATGAAAGAAAAGTAGCTAATGTTTAATAATGGTGAGTTGTCTGGGATTTTTTTTTTGTGCTATTAATAAAATAACCAAGTCACATTGAAGCCTGAGCAAAAGAGGTTTGTAGGTTTTTCCCCCAATGACCTGATATGTTTCTCTCTTCCTATTTATGCTTACTACTACAGATGGAGAAGTGCATATTTCCTGTTCACCACAGGATAGTCATAATGGCCTCAGTGTGATCAGGCAGTCCAGTGTGGCAAATATCTCTGATCAGTACTCTAATACCACTTGTCTCTGTGTAGAAACACAGAATGCTATTAGCATGTCGTGTAGAAGTGCTGCCAAAACAGAAAGTGGTCTAAGAATACATGAGGAGAAATGCTTGCAGAGTAGTTAGCTTCCCGCAAGCTACAATCTGCTTATAGTAGATTATCTCATGTATTTGAAAAGGGCAAATGTGCATTAAGATGAAAGATATATGTGCCAAATACTTGTGTCTCACTTCTCACTTACGTTTCTGTGTTTTCATGAAATTTTCTGTTTTCCTGCTCTGTTATATGTCAAGTAGATTAGTTCTTCATATATATTTTGTCAGAAATTTAGCCCTTTACAAATGTTCAAGAGAATTACTTTCATGTTTTTATGGGACTGGAATTTTTCTTTAAATGTGGCCTTTTCTTTTAATTTTCTTATTGGACAGTTCTAAAAATTTGAAATCTTGCCTATCGTTTTCTTTTGCATTCCTCCATGTAGAAATAATAATTTCTTTTTTTATTATTGTACCAGGTATCTAATTGCAGCTATGTAGAATTCTCACAATTTGCTGCAATTCATAGAACTCAGTAGCTTCTAACTTTGATTGGATCAATTATGTATGTTTTCCATCTTTCAAAAACTGGATTATGTTAAAACACCCCACTATGCCCCAGTTTGAATAACAACATTTGAAAACTGTTATGAGGAAGTGCAGAAAACTACCACTTTTACATAGAATAAACTTGGGTTATTTATGTCCCCTTTTTTTAGTATATTATGCTATTTTTTATGTTCTCCTATTTACATTCGTGACAAGGCTTTATTTTCACTATAAAGCACTGCATAGTCACAGAAGTTATTACAGATTAAATTTTATAGCTAATTACCAGAATTTCTCTTTAGTGGTAAGAGAATTGAGCAAAGACAAACAAAGTACCAGCTAAACACCACAGGTCAGATCTTCAGCAAGTGTGAACTGACTTCAACTACACTGAAGTTAGTTAGGTAAAAATATTTTTACCAAAAGCAGAAGAACATTAGGTTTGTAATGCTTTTTATATTTTTCTCTGTGTTAATTTGAATGGGAACTCCCCTGGGGAAAATGATCATTCATTTTAAGATATTCATATCTTTCTCTTTTACTTAGGGGAAAATTGAGAGAAGGGAGAAAAAAATTATTATTTGTCCATAGCAGAATGGAAGAACTGAAAAGCTCGAAATATTTTTCTCAAAGTTTATTTTCTTTAAAAACAATAGAAACGTCCAGAACAAGATTAGGGTTTTTTTTAATGCCTCGCTGGTTCTTTTGTGAGCTTTTTTGCTATACCGTTTACACTTTGATGGCAATGCACTTGAATATTGTTTCTCAGTTTCTCCAGTGCAAATAGATTACAGAGACTCAGTTGAAACTTGCATCCATCCTTTGCACGTACTTCCCTGATCTCATTCCTTCTGCTCAGTCACTAGAGCCATCTCTGGGATGTTCTACCTTGCAGCTGACTTTGGTAGTAAATAGAAATTAAGGGTACCATGACACAGCTATGCCCTCACTATGGCTTACAGTCAGCTCAGGAGATTTGGATGGGGAAAGAGGTTCCTCAGAGCTCAGTGACAGTGCTGTAGGGCCACAATCAGCTACCAATGTCAGAGTTTTGGCTCAAGGCACAAATACAGGACCTTGTTTCAAGGTAGAAGTGCTGAGTGTTTAGATTTATAAAAGAAATAGTAAAAATGAATTTTTAATTTGAAAAGAAAGGCATACAAATAGATCCATCTAACCACAAAAATGTTCCAATAGAATAGTAGAGACATAGAGACAAAGCCATTAACATTAATGACAATCTAGTTTTTCTGTTTTAAAAGGTTGGTTATCCAGTTTCCTCTGTCTGATTGATAAGTTGTTATAAATGTCAGAAGAGTTTGTATTTTCTAGTTAAACTTGCTAGAATTGTTTATACTGAGATCAAAGATACATATGTTCCTTTATTATATGTTCTTTTTCATGTTTCTTTAGGCAAGTTAATTAAAATATTTCACTAAAAATTACACTAAATACAGAGCACAATAACATCAATCTTTGAAGATTCCAAAAACTTTATCAAAAGAACAGCATTTATATTTACGTGAAATTGGTGTATGTTAGGGTAATTACTGCTGTGCCTTTAGGGTAAAGGAAGTACTATCAGCCAAATTATACAAGGGTGTGGATTAAATGAACCATTACTCTCTGTTTGGCAGCAGTGGATATAAATTGCAAAATCAGGGTGTGACGTAGCACTGTGGAAAGACTCTGCCAAAAGTGATTTGGCCTGAGTGTGCCCTTACTTACCCAATTATGTGGATCCTAAAACAACCAAGTCTAATTAATTCCTAAGTAGAGAGGTCCTGTTAACTATTTTCAGTCTGAGGTTGTCTGTACTTTCAAATAGAACTTTTCTCTAATTTTTGACCTATTGAGCCACAAGACAGCAAGTGTTGAGAAACTGAATGCTTAAATGTAATTCTAGCTGGTTTAAGAGGTGTAAACAGTTCTTCTGCCCAAGGACTGTGGAGTAAAGCATCAGTTCTCAGTCCAGCAGAAAGTTCATGCCAGGAAAGATGCTGTCTGTACAGCAGTAAGCAGGAGTGAATAACATGAGCAAATTGATCCCTCCTTGTATTGTTGCAGTCCTCCTGTTCCTATCCTTTTCAGAGGACCTGAGAGGGCTCTGTACATGAAGGAGGCATCTCCTTCTCTTAAGACCAAGACCTAGGTCCTCTGACTTCATACCTGGTTTTGACCAAGTAAATTAAAAAAGCCCAAAACCAACCAACCACCCAAACCCCCTTATTTTTAAGATATATTATCCACACCTTTTTAGTATACATAATTTTTCAACTACTTTAAAAACCTTTTGCTAATTTTGTAGTTCAATTTTTATCTGTGTTTAACAACTAAACTATCATTGACTCATATGCTGCTGCTGTTACTCTCATTGCTGAAGCACCAAACTCAGTGAGAGCAAGCTTCCTTTACATGATTAATTCTACTAATATAATGCTTTTTAAATTCAGGTATCTGTTGTCCATATTATGCTCTTATGGTATCTTTGTAGCTTGATAATGATTGTGTTGGTCCTATAGAAACTAATGATAGAGGATGGTGGCTTGGGAAAGCTTAAGACAGCAGAAGGCATGTACAGAGAAGTTAAGGCCTCTATGGGTGTGTAACTTACACATTCCTATTGTCACACAACCTAGTGACTTGCTTTTATTTACAGAGCTGGTGTCAATGTGCTGCTTTGATCCAGATGAAGTGAGAGCTTCACCGGAACCTGCCTCCTCACTGTTAGATTGCTTTCCTGTTCATTGGAGGTTGGAAGGAACAATGACTCATTGCTTGTTGGCTTCAGATGAGGGAAAAGAGTTTTACTTGGGTGTTTTCTGCAACCTTATGGCACGCTCCAGTGAATGAATAGATTGCACAGGTTCCTTCCTCAGTCTCTTCAGTCTTTCCTTGGCCAAAGGAGACCTGAGTGACACGTAGGCAAATTTTAAAAAGTCTTCAGTCTTTCTTCTCGCCTGACCCCAGACTGTGCTCTCTTGTGCTGGGCAGTACTCACTACTAGAAAGACATCAAGGCCCTGGAGCATGGGAGCACAAGTCTTACAAGGAGTGGCTGAGACAACTGGGACTGTTTAGCCTGGAGAAGAGGAGACTGAGGGGAGACCTTATTGCTCTCTACAACTACCTGAAAGGAGGTCGGAGGTTGTGATGAGCTGGGGATCAGGCTCTTCTTGCAGATATGTAGCAATAGGACAAGAGGAATTGGCTGCAATTTGTGCCAGGGGAGGTTCAGGTTAGAAATTAGGAGAAATTTCTTCTCAGAATGAGTGGTTTAGTGTTGGAATGGGTTGCCCAGGGACATGGTGGAGTCACCGTCCCTCAGGGTGTTTAAAGAAAGGTTGGATGAGGTACTTGGGGACATAGTTTAGTAAGTAATAGAGGTGGTAGGGAAACAGTTGGACTAGATGATCTTGGAGGTCTTTTCCAAACTTAATGATTCTGCGATCTGTGGAAGGACTCTTTACTCAGACTGTATAACAAATATTATTTGAAACTATGTATCTCTTCTGAAGACTGGTTCCAACATATCAGCCCCATATGTTTCTAGATACCACATCCCCTTTTCCTACTTTGTCAATATCTCCTATTTTCATTGGAGGACTACTGTCTGTACTTCAGCTGTCTGTGCTAGTTTATGGTGCCTCATGAATTTATTTTATTTTATTTTTTTCTTCTAAATTAGCTGGAAAGTGTTGCAGTGAGGCATGTTAATATAGGTCTTTCTGGAATCCATTTAGTGTCTGACTGGTCAAAAGAAGCAGACTACTGCAGCTAGCATGCCAAAGAATAAAATACAGAAAATTTGAGTATTTTGAATGTCTTTTGGAGTGATAAATTGCTTAGTAGCAGAAAATGTTTTCAGTATTCTTTCACCAGATTGCTAGTTGTCACTGTCCACTATTAGAGTTTAAGAAACAATTTCCCTAATTTTGGGGGTTTTTTTCCTAGCAAGGACTGTATCGACAAAGATTGACTTTGTGCAGTGTAATTTTCTGCCATTTTAAGGTAAAGATCATAAATAGGCTCTGTTTTCCTACTTCTAGCATCTTTGAATGCTTGTTTTTGGATAACCACATTTAAGCAGAGTTCACCTCTCTAATAAAAAAGATAGTATTGACCTTGAAGTTGGGGTTTTTTTAGGCTGTCTTGCTTCAGAGGAGATATCAGTGAGGCCTGTCACCTGCTGTACTTTTCAGGAGAATCTGCGGTAAGAGAGATCTTGAAAAACTCTGCATGGTGCACTTAGCTAGTCAAAGAACTCATCTTGTGAGTCAGGTACAAGCTAAAATTGAGTTGGTATTTATCTTATTCAAGGACTCCAAGTCATACTCTTACAGGTTTTAATTTTAGAAATACATTCAGAACTTGTGTTTTGAACTATATCTTGATAAATTAGTGGTAACTTTGCTTCTTTTGTGTCTAGCAGTTTAATCTAACAATACATTCAGGCTCATTACATTTGCTTCAGATTTGGCTGCTGCTGTATAAAAAGCAGAAGCAATGGGAGAAGAAATACAGAAGAAAGATGCTACTGTTATTTGGAAAACCTGAAGTGCAGTGCCCACTTAATTAACATCTGTAACGCACCACATCACATGTACCTTGCAAACAATACTTTATTGGAAAGTTTCCTTGTGCTAAAGAGCATAAAGGGTACTTCCATCTTTTTTTGCCTGTTCTTATGTGTAAAGGATCTTCAGCAAATGAAAATGTGGTTTGGATTAAGAATCTTTCTGCCAATTGGCTTTTCTTACCAAATCAAATTATTTTTGGGTGAAGTTCCAGGAAGTTCCAGGAATCCCTTAAAGAGAACAAGGTGTGTCCAGTGTTGTCTCTATCACAAGTGCTTGAGTTAATGTCACATGTGAATGTGCAAAAAACATCTAGGAAGATTTAACAGACAAGGGTGTGCTTTTATGTGAACAAGGCAACTATTAAGGAATAATTTTTGAGTCCCAAACTTCTGAAGTGCTACTAGGCAGTTTTCTGTTTTCTCTGCAGTTGTTTGGTTGTTCTGAAGAAACAAATATTGGTGTAGGAGTTAGCAATCAAGTCAGTTTTAAAGAAACCTAGATATCTTTCACAATGCATAATGTATAGAAATGTGTTACTTTCGTAATAAGCTATGGAGAAGAGTTTCCTGTCCTTGAATATTCAGACCTCAATAATGCCCTTTTTCTTACTGATGAGTATGAAAACTTTGCAGTTGCTGCTGTTGGGTGGATTTTGGTTTATGGAAGATGCAGTATGAGCATAGTAACGATTTTAGCTGTTGCTGTTAGTCACACTAGGGAAAATGGGTTATGTAATTAAGCTTGTATGTTAAAATACTGCAGTCTTTATCAGTTTGGCACTACCTGTGGTATGATGTGCAAAAAGCTCTCATACTGTTATATTAACTATTTGATCAAATTATATTTCATGATACTACAGAAAATACTTAGTCAAATGGGATTTACATCTTCAGACTTTCTGTGCCAATACTCTTGTTTGTAAAATTAATTCCTATACAAACAAGATACAAATTCACTGGTTAGGAATGTTACTTCTACTTGCTGACTTGATGCTGAGATAGTGTAAAGTCTTACTTTCTTCTAGTACTAGTTGGAGCAATTGGGTTTCTGATTGAACCTTGGAGAGAAGTCTGTTCTCTTGAGGATATCTGGAGTTCTGGAAGTGTGGTCTTAACACAAAGCTGAGCACAGTCCCTCTTTATGAACCTGCCTGCCCTGGGTTTCCATCTTTTACCTCTCCTCAGATCAGGTTTGTAAATGAAAGGGAGACTGACTTGCCTCCTAATGATGTTCTTTGCAAATAGTTTTCTTACCATGCTTATTTTTTTCATATCCTCTACCTAAGACCCAAGGAAAAAATCTGTCTAGAACAGATTGGTTTTTAGATCTTTGTCAAGTGATAATTCAAGCTTTCTACCAGGGTTTCCTCTACTACTTCATTCAATGTAGCATAACATTTAGTATCCGCATATTTGTATAACCAGTGTAAGTTCTGCTGGAGTACTTGCATGGTGGCTGAAGGCCAAGAGTATAGCAATAACAGTACTTTCTAAAAAGCATTCAAAAATCCACTGTTGTAAAAGCAGTAGCAGGTTGCTATTACATTCTAGAAAACTTTGTGGACCTTATAGGTGAAGAATACTGAAAAATGAGCTTCATTGAAATCTGTGTCTAAGTGGATTTGCAATGTATGGTTTTAATGTTGGACTTAAACTTTCTGTATATTTTCCTCTGTAGTGGATAATACCAGTATTAGTCTCAAGTGTTTTGTCAAATATTGTCATGGTTTAACCTCACCCGGTAACGAAGCACCCCAGAGTCCTTTACACACCCACCCTGAAGGGCATGGTGTGGAGAATTGAAAAAAAAAAGCAAACAAATTTGTGGGTTGAGATAAAGACAGTTTAATTGGATAACAAAGGAATATTATAATAATAATAAAAATAATACAAGTGATGCCCAAATGCAATTGCTCACCACATGCGAAAGGTGAAAAAAAGAAAGAAAACCCCGACGCCCAGCCCGTTTCCAGCAGCAATCCCACCTCCCAGCCAGCTTCCCCAGTTCTAACCACAGCAGCTGTTTCCAGCAACAATCCCACCTCCCAGCCAGCTTCCCCAGTTCTATCCAGAGCATGACATTCTGTGGCAAAGAATAATGTCCCTTTGGCCAGTCTGGGCCAGCTGTCCTGGCTGGGCTTTCCCGGCTTCCTCTGCACATGGTAGGACCTGAGAAACTGAAAAGTCCTTGACTTAGTGTAGGTACTGCAACTACTCAACAGCAGCTAAAAACATCATTCTCATACTATCTCTAAAACTGTACTAGCTACGAGAAAGAAAATTAACCAGGAACACTATTTACAAGGGATGGGTATTCCAATTCTGTTACCAAATTTGATAGAGGCCGTTATTTTATTTCCATATACAGTTGGAAAGAAAATAGAAAGGAGTTCCTTATTCATATGTGTTCTTATCAGTGATATGTAGAAAAACTCTTGGCTTGTTCATAAATTGTCTAAAAACTCTAAAGTGTATGTGCACAAAGACTTGTATGTGGTAGGTTGGTTTCACCACACAAACATTTTCATCAAATATCTGACCAATCTAGTTTCTGAACTACAACATGGAAAGCAAAATTTGGAATGTATTGTAAAAGCAGCCTTTTATTTCTAAAAATACAATAATTAGTGAATCTGCTCTAAACTTTTTTCTTACTCCTTTGGTTTTAGACCATATTGAGATTCTTATGTAATCATTTCCTGAGTTAACATCTGTCAAATGTTATTGCCTTTTTTCAGGTTTAATAGCATATGAATTGTTTGGCAATATTGTGGAATTTTCTGGTAATATTTTCTTAAAGTTACTATTCAGTATTGGCTGAAAGTGCTAATTTAATGGAGAAGGTAGCCTAGATAGAAGCTTTAGTGGCTACTCTAGGCACAATAAAGACCCAGAATATCATGTTGACTTATTTTTTCCAGCATATTGCATATGATGTTGCTGATACTATTTTCCCTTGAATGCAAATGTTAAAGGAACACTGTTATGTTCTTCAAACAGTTACAAGATTTTAATTTTTTTGAATTTTGTTCCAGCCAAGACTTGATTTGACACTGCAAGGCTACTAGGTAATATAGAAACTCAGTAGTTCATGCATTACTGGCTGTTTGTTTTTTGGTTTTTTTTTACTGAGAAGACTTTGCATTGCAAACAAGTCAGTGGCTGATTTTTGAAAAGTATTTGTGGCATTCAGAGCATATTTTCTGACTTGCAGCTTTCCATTTGTAGAGCAACAGGCTAAGTTGGTTTGACTAACTGGGTAGATTAGCCTTTGCTGAATTTCAGTTGTGGGAGGAACTATGCAAAGTAAATGACCTTGTTTTCCTTCCTTACGTAACATCCGTTCTTTGTATTTTGTCCCTAGTCAAGTATGGTTTTTAAAGACCTGTGACTACTGACCTCAGGAGGTCTACTCTTGACTTCAGGAGTTACAGATAAAGTCAAATTCTGTTTAGCTGTATTACAGAGAAATTAACTGTATTAATAAATAGAATATAACTGTACTACCAATTTTTAGGAAACAAGTAAGCATAAATCCTGCTTAAGAGCTCCTTTGCCTCTGATTCAGTGCTGGTAAGTTAATACAGAGGCACAAATATTGCCAACCCCAAAAGTGAAGGTTGCCATTTCAGTGTTGGGCACCCAGAGCTCTAAGGGACTGTAGTTTCTATATTTCAAGAAGTATTTTTTGATAGGGTAACACCACAAGCTTACAATACAGACTAAGGGTTTTGTGGGTTGGGTTGGTTTTTTTTTTCCAACTTAATTTCTTTGCTTTTAAATAGTCCTCGTGAGCTTAGCAAAACTAATAATGACTTTCTCAGGATCTCTGCAGCACTAGAGGAAAAATAACTCTTATTAATACAAAGTATGCGTCATAGTCTGCACTTTCCTTACATCTTTTTATCTGCTATCTAGAACTTGTAACTAATATTGCCGATCTGATTTCAGAATGCTGATGATATCTGTGCAGGCTTATTGATGTTTGCTGTAGAGTCACTTTGTTCTCTACCTTGTAGAAAGGAACAGCTGGATAGTATAACCCCTGCTCATTTTCAGTTATATACTGCCATTACGATGTTACACTAGAGGTTGTCATAAATTAGCACATTCCTAATTAGCATGAATTCAATAAATATTCTTTGCTTCAAAAGAACGCTTGGGACACGTGCTGCTACTTGCATTGTTTATATATGGTACTGTAGAAACTTAACATTTGGAAGAAAAATGTAAGATGATTTGATAAGATTACTCAGAAATAATTAGGTGGGTGTGTAGGCTGCTAAATGTATTTGATTTTAATCTCTAATTAAAAAGTTGGATTTTTTAATTGTTTTGTGATGCAATAGTTTTTACTCCACTATACGTTTTGTAAATAGGGGCCAAACTCTGTCTGTTCATTGTGCCTAAGTACAGTACAAAGGTATTTGTATGAAACAGTGCTCTCAAAGCCAGTGACAGACTATCTCCATAGTTCCTTCTGCAGTACACTTCTAAGATTCAGAGCAAATACGTGTTTATGCCCTTGCACACCTTGAACCAGGAATGAAAATGATGGCTAACCCTGAATGAATATCTCTGTGCATTCTTTTGGCTGATGATAGATGTAATCATATTGTGGGATATTGCACTGCCAGAAGCGTAGTGTTTCTTTGCTTTAGCACAGTCTGATTCTGAGGTCTCTTGTATGAGGATTGGTCTTAGTGGATGTTACAGTGAAGGTATCTTTTTGTGGATCTGCAGGTGGGAATTCAAGCTGTGTTTCATTCCACTGCTCCACTATTCACTTACTGCTGCTGGTATGGGGAATTGGAGGCAGCCAGATACAGTAGTTACAAATAACTGTACCAGTCCTTGGATAAGAAAGTTACTGGGTTTAAGCACACTAGACCAGTTGACTTTCTCAGTTTAGGAAGAATGTGACTGAGTTATGGTTTGAGAGAGCAGAGTTCTTCTCATACCTGAAGCTGGGGCATCTACTGGCAAATCACATGCGGGTGTGAAAGAAGCTGCAGTGGAATGTGTGGAGCTGCATGGTACTGATTTGTGTAACTCCCTAGAGTTTCTTCTCTAGATAACTGGTTTTAATATCAGCATTTAGTGAACAATTAGTTTAAAAGGTAAAAAAAAACCAAACCCCACTATGTAGCATTTATTGAAAGCTTACCTTTCTGTGCAGACATTTCTGTCTAGTACAGTATTTTGAATGGCAACCACAGCCTGATCTACTGACAGAAGTTCCCAGGTGCCTTTTATTTTGTTTGTTTACATGTTTTCATTGTATTAATGGGCATGGGGAAGAGAAACAAAAAGAAGTTACACTTTTCTGCCTATCAGCACAGCTCTATCTTGGCTTAATTGTAGTGATGTGGGTTTTTTGTCATTACTATCTAAATCAATCTCTGCACTAAGCGGAGTGACATCTGGCAGCTGTAGAGCTAAGGCTTCTCTCATTTCTTTAAGTGTGTATAACATGAGAACAGCTCTCATCTCAGACTGGTGTAGAATAAATTCACTGACATTTCTCTATATAATGACTAGAAAGTAAGATCATGAAAAGAGATTTTATTTGCCCTTTAGATATTTTTGTTGGGTTTTAAGGGGTTAGATTTAGGTTAATAAATTTGATCCCTATTTTGAAAATCAGAATAACATTGAGGAGGTAGTTCTGTCTTTTCCAGATGCTCTGATAGAAGAAAAACCTGGAGTAAAGACAGGGAGGGTGCTAGTAACAGCATGTGCTCACCTGACATTTAATAGACTTCAGTGAGTGCAGAATCCATTGCAAGAGTCTTATGGGTGTCTGTAGAAGTCCTTTTCATTCAGTAGTGATGCCATCACAGCACTTGTGTACATACACTTAAACATAGTATGTGAGAACTGTCTGTTTTGAGAATATGCATTTTAAGTGGCTTGCAAGATATGGGCTCTCAGGAGAATGAACATTTTCCTTTGGCATCGTATTAGTTAGAAAGAGTACTAAAAATCCTCTGTTCCTTGTCTCACTTTGAATTGCTTTTGAACATGGTTTTCTTACTCTACGGCTTCAGCCAAATGTATTGCAAAGAAGTTTTAGCAGTTGTGATCCTGATGAAACTTCAGCGAAACCGTTTTCGATACACTGTGATCCTGCGTGGGCTCCTTTTCCGTCTGGAGTGTGTTCAAAACCAAAGGCTCGAGACCAAGTTACCTATAGCAGAATTGGAAGCAGTTTTCATCTACAATGTAGGATATTAGTAAAACAGTGTGCTTTGCTAGTAAAGCAAAAGGGTATGTGTGTGTTGATTGGGTGCGTCTGATCTGGATTTGTGAACTGCATCTGAAAATATTTGTGGTGGTTTGTGAAAGTATCTGTGATCCTGTGTTTTTAAGGGAAGGAAAACAGGTTCTTATCCAATACATAAACAATCTTTTTGTTTAATGAGTTATATTTTATCTATTAAAGCATAATGGTGAGGATAAAGCCTTCGAGGGAAGATTAATATATATTTAGATCATTACAAAATTGTCTTCTTTCTTTTATGTTATACCTAGCTTGAAAAATAAAATCACAGAAGGAACTGACTTGCACTGCTCTGAAAGCATTTACTTTTTTAAAAAAGTCAAAGCTGCTTTTGAAGCCTAAAGTAGAGATTATGCTGCATGCTAAAACATCTTTAGTCACAAAGATCATACTTTTGAATAGGTGACTGTGGTGAAGACGTAATTCTGCTTACTGGGAACAGTTTAAAAGCTACAGAAATTAAGTAGGAAAAGGACTTGGCTGATATATTTTCACATTCATCTTGTATCTGAGCTAACATTCTTCCAGTATTTGTTGTTTATTTGGGTACACCTTAACTATGCCATGTTGCAAGAGACCACAATATAAATTATAAGAGGAATGTCTGTAATAAGAAATACCATTTCCTAGAGGCATAGTTTAATTTTCATGTATTTCAGGATTCATTTGTGGGTTTTTAGACAATAATAATTAGTGTGAACTCAAAAATAAGTGTGGAACTGGAATAGGTAAGTTTGGGGTTGGGGTTTTTTCCCCTCTTTGCATGCTTTAGATGTTTCTGTGAGGAACTGCTCTGAATACCCACTTTTCCCAGTTTTCTTATTTATTTATTTGCTCATTAGTGTTCTGTGATTTTCCCGAGGATTTCCAGGATAAACATCTGAATGATTTTACTAATTGTAGATTCCATGAGGCTGGAATCTTTGGAGATTTATGATGCACAAATACCTTTATTAATTTACTGAATTAACTTATTAAGAGCATTTAATGAAGAGAGAAAAAGGCTTATTCTGAAAAAGTAATTAAAATACAAATTCTGCAATTATTTTTCTCTCAGCCATTATTGATTGAGGAATTTTTTTCATATCAATATTTTATATTAGGTGATTGTAGACACTCCAGTAGGATAATAGTGGAATAATGTGACTCCCTCAAAGGACTTTTTTTTTTTATTCTGTTCTGGCTCTTTTCCTGTTAATGAGCTTACCTGGAGCACAGGATGGTTTTTCAGTGAAAGTATGCAATAGAACTGGGAACTTGGTAGTATTGACATGCGTTTTGGACAGGAGGACAACTGCTTGGTTTCTGACCTCTTCTTTTCTCTTTAGTGGCAGTTAGGCTGGCAGAGAAGATTTTGCCAGAAGTGACTCAGGGAAACCTATGGATAGATTTTCAGTTCGCTGTTCAAATGGTACAGGAAACTGCCATCCTTTCTCCCTCTCAAGGCAAACAGCTGCATTGGTTTTCAAAAGATACCAATTCTTGGACAGGAACTTAGTTCATGCTTGAACTCATAAAATAATCATAGTGAGAGGATTACATGGACCATAAAGAGCTGTCCTGCTATTAAATTGTGACAGTGTGAAAACTCTGGTTATTTGAGAGAAAGCAATAGCAGCTATCGTTTTGAGACATCCAACATCGTGTTTAGACATTAGCAGTAGGTTCTTCTAGAAATAGCTTATTCTTCTCATGTAAAACTCCATGTAAAAGACCACTGAAGAATCAATGCAGAGTAATTGGGAATACAGTAGTTCAGATATTGATACTTTCATAGGGAAGATTAACTTTTCTAAAGCGAAGACGGTGAATACTGTTAAGAAAGGAGAGAGAGTTCAAGTGAGCCTTCTGTATCAAATGCTTTTGCATTACCAATTCTGAAGTATCCATAAGATAAAACAGTCTAAATTCAATTTGGTGGGGGGGGAGGGTATTCAGATCTGACCTTATAAGGGATTTAATGACCCTAGTATAAACTCAGGCTAAGTGAGAGTCCTTAACAGGTCATGGTAGCCTGTAAACTTCATTTTTTGGATGAAGTGGAAATCTCCTCCTGCAGTCCTGGCCTCAGTAGCAATACCTCACAATAGTAGTTGAAAAATTTGCCCAGCCTTTATCAGAGATAACCAAGGCAAGTTCTGCTGAAGCTGTCAGTCACACCTGCTCAGAGTCATTGACATGCTTCATCAAGCATGGAACCGCGTCAAGCCAATAGCTGCGTAAAATTGCTTTAAAAATCGACTGCATCATGTGAGAAGGAAGGGGTTGGATATTCTCTTGCCTGCTGAATGGACCTCATTTTGTGAATGAGAAAGATTTGTACAGTCCTTTTGGGGGTTTTGGGGGTTTGTTTTTTTTCAGTTTGACTGTTCCGAATGTAGGAGCTTGGTAGGAATGTTTGATAACTGAAAACAACTAACAGATAACAGTGAAGACAAGTTCGGGGTAACCAATGGGCCCGATCAATATGAACAGTGTTGGCTCCTATTTAGTGTTTGCATCTTAAGCAAAGTAATAAAAATGTCCTGCTTCTTTTGGAAGCAGGCTCTAGTCACGAAAAACACTAAGTCAGAAACAGTGCCACTGGCTAGAATTTGGTGCAGCACTGTATACCTTGAGTTACATGTCTGTCTTTCCTGTTCTCCTGCCTTGCCCTTTATTCAGCCTTAAATTGAGGGTATCTCTGTAACCATAAATTTTTCACCTGACAAGCAGATAAAAATATAGAGACTACACAGGAATACTCATGTGTGTAAACATACAGTCTAGAAGTACTTGGAGGTAATAAATCTTTTCATTACAAGAACAATATAGTCAGTGATATTATTGATAAAATACAGATTTTTTTAAATTTTATTTTTAAGTTTGAAGATTAAGCAAGAATAAGCAAGTGCTTTCATCATGTATTTTATATAGCTTCTATCTTAGAATGACTTCATGTGAACTAGCACAACACTACAGTGCTCAAATTCTACCTTATGGTAGAATATTCAGCTGTCTTAAAAAAAAAATTATCATGCAGCCCTTGATCTTGAGTTTGAATTGGTATCACACTTGTAATGTTTGATATGAGTACGTAAATAGCAATATTAGTAAAACAGATATCCCCACTGAGGGTTTTAGTGCTGAATAAGTGTTTTAGCTTTTTTTTTTTTTAAAGTGAGCTTCAGGTCTACCGTCTTTCAGTATGGGCTGAGTTCAGAAAATGGTTTCTATTCTCATCTCTTTCTTCTTTTGAAAACAGATAGAAAAATGTAACAGAAATCAAACTAAGCCTTTCAAAATGAACTATTTCTAAATTTATACAAGTTTTTTTTTAAAATTAAAATCACAAAAATTATAATCAATACACAAAACCGATACATCAATTTTTGCATTTATTTAGGATTTCTCACAAGCACAAAATTATTAATATGCAGAAGATCTGCAGGAGCATGGTTTTACTGCGATTGTTCAAGCCTGAAGCTTTTCTTGCATTTAGAAATACCTGTGTATCTTCATGATTAGACATTTATGAGTAAATCTCCTGTGAAAGTCTAAACCACTAGGCTTTAGAAAGTGTACTGTAGGTGGAGTTGTGCAAGCAGAGGGGAATCTGAATCTGAAAAGTCCTCTTTATCCAGATACTGGACTCCTGAAGAGTAGGCTTTTAGAGTGGCAAATGAAAATGAGTTTTCAGAACTTATTCTTCTTTGAAAACAAAAGTTGTTTCAAACCTAGCGTCTCACAGAGAAAATCCAGTGAGCTTAACTCTGTGTTGTCTGGCATCTCTACATTTGAGAAACCGTTCCCCAGCGAAGGAGCAGCATTTTTCACTGTCCAGATTTTTGTACCATTTCTTTTTAAGATGTTTTCTTAAGTATACAGCTGAGGAGACCAATAACAAAAAGATAAATCCATAGATGATGAAAGGGTTTTCCTGAGCTTAGTAGTTAACATAATAGTTTGAAAAGAAACGAATTTACAAGTACTTGTTCAAATGCACTATGTAGAGAGTGAATAAAATAAACAGCAAGATGTGTTGTGATAGGAACTCAGATGATCAAAGGGAGCTACTCAATAGCCATAGTTATTCTTTCAGATAAAATAAGGAAGTAATTCCTTTGAGAGTTTTTGTGATCATTTCTGTTGGAAAACTTTGTGTGCATTACTTAGAAATTGAATGAAGAGAAAAGCAATACAGCCTAGATAATAGTGTCAGCTTTGAGCACGAGGTGGCATGTGGACATAGCTTCAGCTATTTCTCCAAATCATTTGAATGGAAATATTGGATTAGTTAACCTTGTGTCAGGTCTGTTAGTTAAATAAACCCTCCAACTGTTCCTGACTGAAGGATGCATAGTTGTGACTGAAAGATGCTGCTGCTTTTCATTAGAATTTTGTCAAACATATCCTGCTAACATAATGATTTTAAAATAAAATGGTTTATTCGATGGAAAAGGATAACAAGCAGAAAATTCACAGTCTTTTCTTTTCACAGGGTGTTTCAGCCCAGTAGGAAATCCTCTTAGCCGAACACTATTGGGTAGACTACAGACGGTAAGGAATTCTATCTTTGCATTTTTTTTAAATGATGTTTAACTATAAAATGTCATTATTCACAAGTTCTCATTGTAGAGAGGGGTTTTTTTTTTTTTTTACCCTTCCTTTATTCACAGAAGAGGTATCTTCAAGCAAATTGTCTACATGGGCAAATAAGCCAGCTGGTAGCGAGATCAGATATGGGCAAATTAAAAGCTTTCTATTTTTTTGTTATTTACTTTCTGTTGTTTAGATATAAATAAGCTAAAGTCACAGCCCTGTGTTTTTGCTGATGACTAAGAATACAGGCTTTGATATAAGTTGGGAGAGAAAGCTGGGACAATAACTTGAAACTGAATCCTATTTGCAGCACCATGTTTTCATTGTTTACCCACACTTCACCTTTGTAACGAGTGAAATCACAGCTATCCTCTGTTTATTTAATTGCTTATCTGTTAAATATTGATTAGAAATGTCTAGTAATTATATTTGTTCCTTCCTTTATTTCTGGTTCGTGATCCTTATAGTAAAAATCTGACAGAATCTGTAAATGCCATTAATTCCAACAATACACTTAAGAAACCTGGATTAAACACAAAACGTACAGAGAGGCCAGCAACAGAAGAACGAGCAGTGCTTCTGAACACTGAATGTGTGTGTGGCTTTAGAAAGCTGGGCCTGTTGTACTGGAGATGTTAATCCTCCTGCACACATGGACAGAATGTAATGATTTAATGTTCTGTCCTAATCGCATGATAATTGAAATTTTTTGAGAAATGTTAAGAATTGAGTGAAATTAACTGGGATCATTTATAGTTGTTTTACAGATTGGATTTGGGGTTTTGGTTTGGGTTGGCTTTGACTTTTGTTGCGGTGGTTTGTTTCTTTGGACCTCCTTTATTTCATAGAAGCTGTAAATAGGGTTGTGGAAGGCTTGTAAGATACACAGGATTCAACAAGAAATTTTGAAATTCAAGTTTCAACATTGCTGCATCTTTATTTGGTAAATGGTTCTCTTTTTCAGATTTTGGGGCTTTTTTAGCCATCAATATGTAATTATTAGCAAAAAGTATAAACTGTTCAATCAGTGTTTTAGTGTTCTCCATCACAGGAAGCTCAATCAACATTTACAGATTGACTGTGTTGGAAAATACTAAATAGCAGCTTTTTCTCTTTTTTTTAAAGGTTAAATTAAGGTTTTTATATATTGGTACTTTTTTGTTATAAATGCAGTAATATATATAAGTACAAGTAAACAGAGTATTTTATATCAAGAAAGAAGCATGTTTACAAATGATGAAATAGTTTAAGAGCTTTTGAATAATTTCAGGAGCTGGAGTATTTTACATCCTTCTGAATTGATCTTTTTTCCCTTTTTTTTTTTTTCCTTTTTTCTTCTTTTAAATCCCTGTAGACTTTACAGCAGCAGCTGTGTTTTGCATTTCTGTTTTTTGTTTGTACATTGCAGGTTTCAATAAAGTGCAGCCTGGCACAGTTTTGCTTTTTCACCTCTAGGCAGATTATAGATTCCCATGCTCATTAAATATTGAAGGGTTGTAATCACATACGGATTGTAGTCATCTGAAGCCGAAGGAAGTAACTTTGCACTGTCTACAGATAGATTCATTAAGACCAAAGAAAAGTACATATTCTTGGCAATTAATTACTTTAAGAACTGTTTTAATTTAGCTATTAATTCCGTTCTTGTATTTTTGTTTCCTGTAGACTAAATTTGTACAGTTAGGTGTCCTGAGCAAGGAGCACGCTCGCAATTAATTGGACCAGAGAACAAGAACAGAAATATGACACTGCTAACTATATTTGATTATTTTATCCTAAGTCTCACCTTATTCAGTGTTTCATTTAAAACATCAGTTACTGGGGTAAAGAGATGCAGGACATTCTTAGAGAAGGAGATGATTAAGTAAACTTCAAGCTCTTGGGTTTATAATTAAGACAATTAGGCAAGTGTAAAAGCAGAGATTGTTTCTGTAAAAATGTTAAATGTTTTAAATATTATCTTGCTTTTAAGCAAGATAAAAAAGCAAAAGTAAAAAAACCCCAAACACCATCACTCCACCACCCCTCTATCTTCCCCCTCACCCCCCCAAAAAAAACCCCACCACCAAACAACCCACATAGCAATGAAAAGACCCAAAAGGTAAGTCTCAGAACCTAAGCTATTACACCATCAGGCACAGATTTACTGAACAGACAAGAGAAGCTTTAACCCTCATTCCCTGTGTCTTCACTGGAGTGTTTGCACAAGGAACACTTCCCCTTTCTCTTCCATTCTGGCAGATAGTGGGTGTAGGGAGTTGGAGTGGAGAGAAGCAGTGGCACTGGGCAGCATCCAAGAAATAGACACTTCTTTTTTTCCTTTAAAACTTTGATATTGTGGTACTGAAGATATATTTGCTTAGTTATATAAATGAAATGCAGAAACTTTTGCAGGAAAGGCAACAGTAATATATTGCTTGTTCTTACTCCATGCTGCTTTTCCTAAGGGAATGAATGCTCTCAAATGCCCAAATCCTCCTTGGCTTTGTTCAATCAACATCAGTGTGGCATAGCAGGCTTTTCCAGTGAGCATTTTCTTCCTGTTTCTCATAGATGGTCTGCCTCCCAAAAAGACCAAATCCTCAGAACATAACTATAGCCCCATGCCTGTTCTGATGCAAGGAGAGTATTAACTAGTTTTGATCTTGCATTAAAAAAAGGAGATGTTAGCAGTGTATTAAGAATTTATATGTTCATCTGCTTCTGTATATCTATTGTTTCTTTGGAAGCCTGAAAGTGTGGCTTAATCTAGTGACACAACACATCCAAAAACCCCTGTGTTTCTAAACCAAGTGGGTGGTAGTCATTGCTGGGAGTTTAACTGGTGTTTGGCACTCCTTGAGCAAGCACGTGGCAAGTGGCAAGCCAGAGGCAGCTCTGATACTTTGCAGGAGTCACGTTTGTGGTAGGCAGACATGGTGATTCCTGAAGCAGGGTTTGTGTGTAGCCTGTGACATGCTGGGTGTATCTCTTTAAGAGAAAACTCTTTGGATGGTTCCTGCCTTAAAAGTTTAACAGGGTGTCTGAGACACTGAACATAGTCTCAGGATGACTCATGGATTTTTAGCTTGTTATTTCCAAACAACTTGGTCTCTTCAAGCTCTTCTTACAGTGAGTGTTTGAGAGCACACAAATACTTTATTAAAAAGAGAGAGAGAGAGACCGATTAAGACACAATAATGAGGCAATATGAGTACCTGAACTAGATACCCAAATAATACTGCTAATAATTCTGATGAATCATTTTTGAGCAACAGGAGGCACTCCCATCCCACAGGCTAAGCGCATTGCCTGCACAGTTCTCTTAACCTTGAGAATGGAAAATGAGAATTAGATGAAACCTGTAAGGCAGTGCTAACTACCAGTAGACCACTGAATGAGCCACATACTCAGAACTGCAGCTCCATCGGTCTTTGTGCAAAATTTGTTTATCAAATCAGGCAGTTAGACATGGGGGTTTTTCCCCCCCTTTGTGTATGTACATAATTATTCAGTACTCTTTAGGTGGTAGGCTTAGATGCTTTGATAGATGATGAGAGCTGAGTACAACTGTTTGCTTTTATACTGTGTTCATATGCATGTGTCCAACTACTGTGGCAATACTGAAACAATCTGGAGACTCAATGGAACCTTTCTGTTCAGGATCATCAATGATTTCTCTTCCCATATGGGAGAAGCCTAGCTAAGTTAGGAAAACAACATTTAGGGGAAGAATCTCTGTTGAGATTTATTCTGTTGAGGATTGTGGTAGTGATGTCCCTTGGATCACCCTAATAAAAAAGAAAAAAAAAAAAAAAAGCAACAAAAAACCCTACAATCCACAAAGAGAAAACCAATATGTTTTAGATATATGTTTTAAATAAGCAAAAGAAGAGAAAGAACATTATGCAAAACCCAGTTACAGAGGCTGTAAAACGCACACAAGAAAGAGAAGAATGTTGGATAGAAATTCTCAAATTTCAGTGTTGTTTACAATGTGGTACAATCTGCTATGGGTGGAAATGTTTACTTCACAAAGCTCACATTTGATTCTTCTCTTCTAAAATATTTTAAGTGCTGTGTAATATTTCCATTGTGCATTGTAGTTTGTTGCTTTAACACACACAAAATCTAGCGGAAACTTGTTTCCCCTTTGTGAAAATAAGCCATTGGAAAAAAACTAAGTAACACTAATGAAGGACTTCCATCTCTTCCTTGGTTCTAATTGATTGTTCCTTGGCAAATTTTCAGAATTTCTCTGTTTTAAATCTTCTTTCAACTGAAGAATTCTATTGTTTGACAGAAATCAAACTTTGTAGGTACAAGCACGTTGTAATTATTGCATTATATACCTGCTGTTCCTCTGACTTTGTTGGAAGTCTGAAGAATAAGTAGTAAAGATAAAACAATTGGAATTAAATGGAAAGTGTTGGTTATTAAACCCACCTGAAAAATCATCATATATGAAAGGGTCATCTTTTGCATACTCATTCAGAGGTAAAGTTCACTGCAACAACTTCTTAAACATCCACTGTAGTGTTTGCAATGTAAATAAGCTGAGACTGCATAGTCTTCAATCCTGTCTTACCCCATGTTGTCTGTAGTGTAACGTGACAAACTTAGTATCTTGTTCTAAATATCTACATGGCCAATACTACTCAGTGTTGCTTAACATCACTTCTGCTTTTTCTTTTTTAAAAAAAAAAGTATTCATTACAGATAGTTCTTACTGAAACTTGTAGCTTATTAAAATACTTCATATTAAAGTTTTAAAATAATTACTGCTTCTAGAATGATGACCACCTAACTGCACCGGGGGTGAGAGGAGGAAGCAGTTGTCCACTTGAGCAAGAGACAGTAAGTATTACGTAATTTTATGTATTATCTTGTATACCTGTAACTCTATATCTGTGCTTTTAAAAGCACATGCTTCTTTTTAGCATGATCCCAAGGATTTTTTTCTACCCTAGACTTTTCTGACAAACATGTTCATAACCTCTGTAACCACGTTACTGCTGATTATTTTTATGTCACTCTTAAAAATAATTTGGTAACATTTTGATGAATATAGCTGAGGTTTTTTCCCTTGAACTTGGACCCAGACAGAATTTCACTCAGGTTTGAATGTCACAATCAGAAGAAATTCCATTGCTTTGAGCATAATTATGAGTGATTTACATTCTTCTTTGGTCCTGGGGTGTGTTTCCTGTATCCCCTTATGCTCATTTTCTGATCAGATGTCTGCAAGGAATATAATGGTAGTTTCCACATTCCTCTTCAGTTGTCAGGCTTGCTCAACGCACACTTACTTATTTTTCCCAAACCCAAAACATTTACAGTATAACTATCTTACAGCAGGCACTGCAAGTTCTGCCTTTCATTGTTTTTCATGCTGCCAAGTAATTAGTGTTAGATTCCATTTTTTTTTCTTTCTTACCTTAAGTGATCTCATAATTTTCATAGTGCTGTCACTAAGGAAACTTGCCACTTATGTGGTGCTCTACCAGTCCACGTTTACTTGATGTGATCATGCAGACTTCCAGTTCTTTGCTGTTTATCTATGGTGCTCTTAAGTGTGCTTTATTTTGGTTCCATTCCATATTTCTATTTTGTCAACATCACCTACAATTACTGTTCTAGCTTTACTGTGGCAGGGAGAAGAGTTACGATAAAGGATGATACTTTATTGTTTAGCTTCTCTATGTAAGTTCAGGATTATTGAATGGATATTTAGATAAATTTCCCATCTACTGAGAAATATGCTAATGCTAATTCTTTGATGCTGACCAGCTCATAAATCATCACATAAAATTTACAATGGTAGAATCATTCCCATCTTTTCCTATTCATAACTGATTTAATCTGTTGAATTGCTGACGTGGAAGTATGAAAATACAAGTGGCATTGCCTGTGTTTTTACACAAATGACTCGTAGGTGATCTTACTCAGAAATAGAAATATAAAAAACATGGCACAGCTTGTCAGTCTTTGGATGTAAATGCACGTCAGGGTAATAAACAAAGTAAGGGGTGTTTTTTTCTCTAAATCCCTAGCTTCATAATAACTTTGCTGTCTCCTTCAATCCCTTATAACCTCCTATCACTCTTAAATATCCCCATTTCTGACTTCTTACAATCTGATAGAAGAATCTGATGTGAAGATTATACTAGGGAAGCAGTGTTCTTTGTGTAAAATAGGTCATAATTTTGCTCTTCACTTACGATGAGGGAAGTGAGCAATTCCTTTATTCTTTCAGTTCACTTGTTTTCAGCTTTTTCTGCTCTCAATTCGTCAGGTCAGATTTTTGTTCATAGGGCATAGGAAATAAATAAGAAATTATACTTGATATTTTCATATTGAGGGTAGGAAGTGGATTTCTGGTAATGTGTTCTATGTTGTTTGCAGGATGCTGACCACTATTAGTACTTTCCTCCGGGAAAGTACAGGCCCGATGCATTTCCTTGGGAAATGGATTTATTGTGTGAAATGGAGTATAAATGTATCTTTGACAGATAATTGTAAAATTGTACATGCAAATCCTTTTTTTTGCTAAACAAAAAAAAGCAGAGTGATCAAAGCAAAACTTTGCCGTGACATTTTTGTACTAAATTTTTCTTTGGGTAAAACTGTCACACTGTTGAAATATTTATTCGAACACATATGCTGCTTCATGAGCACACACAGACTGGGATCTGAAGGTGGTGTAACAATTCTGAGAAAGTAAATGTATGAAGTGGGTTTGGTTTTTTTTTCCTTTTGCTTCACAAGTAAATTGCTTATAAAACTAACAGCTGCTGTTTTGAAGCTAATCTTAGTGAATTGAATGTTCTTAACCATTTCTACAATCCCACAGTCCTTTATCTTGCCTCTCCTGCTGCTTTCCCACCACCCCTGATCCCATTAGCAAAACTTGAGACAGCCTCAGCTTTTACCAAAGTGCAGCTTTGGTTTCAGCTGCTTTTCTGCAAGAGGAAGTGAATGTTGCGCTTTTTTCTCTGTGGCATGGTTGTGATAAAGCTGTGGTGCTCTTATCTCTCTTTTAGGTAGTGGCTCTTTATGACTACACAGCGCATCGATCAGATGAGCTAACCATCCATCGCAGCGACATTATCCAAGTGTTATACAAAGATAATGATAACTGGTGGTTTGGCAGCTTAGCAAATGGACAGCAAGGCTATTTTCCAGCTAATTATGTGGCTGGTGAAAGTAAGTTTACTGCTGTCTTCCTGGTATACCGGTGTGGGTTTAACTGATGGTCCAAGATTTTACCATGCTTTACTGCTTGTTCTTCTGAAGATGTGAATTTATGCTAACATACAGATGGCATAATGATGACTTATTGTGATGCAGAAATTGTATAAAGTTAACTACCCACTTAGCAAGTTGGCATGCCCAACTTAAGAAGGTATTGGCACTGAGTTAAACATTCCAGCAGATATAGTATTGGTTTAATTATCAGTCAACTGGATCAATTCTTCGTCTCTTCTTACATGCATTCACATAGCTCATGCCTTACCTTGGCAAAGTTTTAGGACACATCAAAGCATTTCATGGACACTTTTGGCAGCCTGTGTTAGATCTAGCCAGCTACTTTTGTAAAAACTCTTGATTTTCCTCCTACCCTAATGGAGAATGCACAGTTCCTCAATAAGTGGATTTTGGTATGAAGTTTAAAATGTAATGGTAATAATAATAAGCAGTAATGGTTAAATCAGGTCCTTGTCATTAAAACAATTTTGATTAAACTAGTACAGTCAAACCTAAATGAATCTGAAAAAATAATGTAGAAAGCATTCTACTGAATCAACTGATGTAACGATCTTCAGAGTCCTGGCAGTTGTTAGTATTCATTTTATGGACATAGCGTGTGGTCGCATTGTACAAGAAATTAATTTGCCTGCCTAAACTATCAAACTATCAGTTATACTGGTGTTCAGAAATCTTTTAACCCAGTGTTTCTCAAGATGTGTTCTCCCATTTTCTATTGCTCCCTGTCTTTTAGGTGGTCTAGTATTTATGCTGCCCCCACCCCCCACCCCCCCCCCCAAAAAAACCCTAAAACATCTAAACAAAAAACCCAAACCAGACTTGGACATAACCCCGCACAAACTTGATAATTAAAGTTGGCTTAACTACCATCCTTTCCCTTTGTCCTGCCCTTGCACATCCTGTGCATTTTCTCCTTCCTTTATTCCTTGCAAAGTGAGTCAGAGAGCGGTTTGTAGGAAGAATCTGCAGTGATAGCTTTTTTAGGCAGTTGTCCACCTGTGCAAAAACGCCCTGGTATATAATTTGCTAGCTCAATCTTATTGAATCACAAGATATATTTGTTAAGTGTCAACTGCATTGCTGTCAGTATGGACTTTGTTCTTAGTCATGTGAATGATTATTTTAATATAGCTGCCTATACATTTAAGTCTCAGGTCACTATTATTTATAATAGTGAATGGGACAATTTTTATAAAATCTTGTGTAAAAGTTGGCATCAAATATTTTTCACCTGTTTCCATTCACATCCAGTTCTTGGCTATATCATCATGTCATGGCTGTTCACATAAAGTGAATGCTTTCATAATTCTTTCATGGCTTTCACAATAGTGAATTATTGATCCTGTTTTCAGAAGAACCTCCAGGACTAGTACCAGATTCTGCTCCTCTCCTACCTGAAGGACTAACAGAAGCAGAGGAAGGTTCACCAACACTACATAAGGTAATAATTTCAGAAGGAAGGATTCTCATAAGTAGTTGTAGTGTGTCTTGTTTATGCCAGGCTGACTGTATTAAATTTCCATCCTGTTTGGAAAATGTATTATGTGTGGACCTCATTCCAGGCAGACTTTCAGCTGATGCCGAATGTTTGTCTCATCTGTAACCAGCTGTTCCATCATCTGGCAATTAAATATTCTGCCTACTCTTGTTCTGTTGTACTATGTGACAGATCTGCTGGTGGCTCCGAGGTTGGCAGAAGTGTCTCTCTCAGCTACCTATTGGAAATACCAGTTGAGGAAACAACAGAGATTTGTCAAAACCTGACATGCTTTTGGGCACTTGACTGCCATTCTTGGAATATACCACTGCCCACAGGTTCTTCAGATTTTCTGCCATGAAGTTTCCATATCTATCAGGTTGCTTAGGAAAAAGCTTTGATGTTTTTTCTCTCAGTAGTTTTTCAGTCTGGGTAATAAGATCCTAATTACAGATGTACAGAGTGATCATAAAGTCTTATTACCAGACCATGAGATACAGTGCATCTAAATGTGCTTATGTGCCAGTGTGTGTTCCTGTTTACAAGCTGCTCATGTTTCTGTGATGTGAATGAGTGCAACCCATCCTCATGGGAGGTGAACTGTAGAGACTTTCATAGTTTGGAGGAGTGAAGGAAAGAGCTTTTGTCTTGACTATATCTAATATCTCTCCACTCCTGCTCTATACTTAGATTGTGTTGCGATTGCTTATGGCATTATGTTGTTTACATATCACAGACTATATTGCATGCAGAACCATACAATATAGTTTCTGTGACTTTAGTTAACAGTCAGAACACAGTTTGTACTGAAGAACAAAGAAACAGCATCCAGTTTTTAGTCAAGGCAAAAAAATAGGGGCTTGATATTTTTAATTTATTTTTTTCAGACCTTCAGACATACTGCTATGTGCAGAGAAGGCCCAATGACTCTCACTTCTCCAGACTCACAAAGATTAGAAACTTTGCATAGCTTATGTTCCCCTTATGTGTCTTAAAACTTGGGATACTTAGTGAAAAGAGAAAAAAAAAGAAAAAAGTAATAGAAATTCGTTCAATAACAGTTAGAATTTAGAATTTTTTTTATTCCACAATGTTTGTATCCTCCTTAATTGTGCTGTCCACAGCTATTTAGTCAAATACTGCTAGCATAACTACTTTAAAAATTACTTTTGTTCAGATTTCTTTCAAATTACTTGACTATTCCATGTACTTTTCTAAAATTGAATCTATTATTTTGCATCTGATTTGCAAGACTCGGAGTTATGCTGAGTTCCTTAGTTATGTTTTTATGTTTTCAGATGATTTATCTTTGGTGCATTAATATATATTGCAACGTTCAAGGTTAAAACATTCAGAGCTACTTCTGTGAGCCTCTTTTTGTTTTTAGTGGGTGAGTAGAGAGAGGTAGAATTTCATAAATTATTGAGTACAGATTACTCATTTGGCAGTCTTGTTGAAGACAGCTGTCTTGTTGAAGCCAACTGCTATAAATTGAATTACTAAGTGTTTTGTTTCTAACTACACTTTAAAAATGGAATTAATCACTACACCAAGTAGTAATAATTCATTGGAAGTAGCTTTTACCTCTTTGTAGCTGAGAAACTCGTAGCCAAACAGTTGTCCAAGACAGACTAAGGTGCATTGCTTCCAGATCCTGTAAAGGCAGAGTGGAACAAATACAGGAAAAATTACGACATTGCTAGAAAGCAGGAAGATTTCTTTCCTCTGTTGTTTACCTTGCTGGAGGCAAGGAAGGTATCCAGGAGGAGTGTGCTGCTGTACTCACCCCATTTCACTCATACCCAGATTAGAAAAGGGAGAAGTACTAAGTGTCTTTAGAGGCCTGGTCATTTTTATCCACATATTTTTTTCTGTTTTAATCTAGTAGAAATCTAGTTGGTTTATTGGATCAAAATAGTTTTGTATGTTCTAACTAATGTTTCTGACATTTACAGTCAGTATTTGTTATTCAACTCAATGAGGAGTAACATTGGATTAGTTTTGATCACTTCTGTTTTCTTAAGTGTCCATGGCGAACATTTCTGTAGCAATAGGTTTTGTTACGTTCTGTAACGCAACGTGTCAGCCAAATATTCTTTAGTTTGATTCTACTGGCACACTGAATTAAATTGATTCTATTAGTAATAGTGAGTTGTAAAGCCTATCTAGTACACACAGGTATTTGAGAGGCATAATGAATGAAGTGTCCAAAACCAAGCAGCTATGCTCCCTTTTATCTCCAAGGGCATTACATAATTGTGAAGGGTACAGAGAAAACTAATGGAAATATATAAGAGGATATACTTAGAATATTAAGCTAGTAGAGGATGAGGAGTGAAGAAACTATGCCTAGTGTAGACAGGTGGATTGGGTGTACTCTTTTTTTTTTTCTCTCACTGCTAGACAAGATCAGTGAACATTAAGCTGGAATGCAACAAATCTAATATTGGTAGAAAGAAATTTTTGCTTATCCCATGCTTAGTTAACCTGGAGAACCTAACTACTACAAGGCACTATAAATTTACTTGCTCAGGGATTTTTTTTTTTTTTTATAATGTATTTTTGGCTGAGGTAATGGCTGAGATTCCAAAAGCATCTGAATGACTGAGAAACAGAAAATACCTGATTTTTTTTTTTTATTTTCAAGTTACATAAGGATCATATAAATCACCAAGACTGTGAGTTGAATCAGATGATGAATCAAATTTCGGTGTAAGGCTTCTGATGCCTTCGGGTGTAATGGCTTTACAGAAGCTGCAGAGTGCTGCATAGTAGAAACAAGTTTTCATTCAGCTGTTTTTCATAATGAAGTAAAGTTCTACAGTGCTTTGGCTTTAGGCAATACCAGATACTTCTGAGACAAAACAGCTAAGAGGACCACTGAAGGGGCTGATCGGTTATGGCAGTTCCTGTGTTGCAGCAGTGACACAGCAGCTTTTCTTCCTATTCCTATCATTTTTTTCTGTATTAGAGCTGATGAAAGAAAATGCCAATTTCTTTTACATAGGAAGTAAGAAAAATCAATATTTTGTGATACCCTATGATTTTTATTTTTTTTTGCTTTGACAGAAAATGGCACTTTTTTTAGTCCAGAAATATTTATTAAATAATTAAGTTGTTGCTTAAGTTGTTACCACAAGCAGGGAAACATAACTGAATTTTTTGGTTGTGTTTGGTTTCTGGTCACAAACACATTTTCTCAAATACTTAATTACATCCTGGTCTGCTGTGTCTATTGGTTTTTCTGTTATTTTGAGGAATACTTCAATATTCACCTCTGCAAAACCAGTTACTGTGAAAAACCATAGCAGTTACTTGTGAGATTTTGCTACCATACTTAAAATGCAGAATATTATGGTTTTAATTACTGGTGATACCAGTCTAATTAAAAATAGTTTTCCAGCTGCTGATATTTTAAATACATATCTAGCTAAACTTCAGAACGTTGATGAGTGAATGAGAATCATTAACATTAGAAGAGGGTGTAATGCTCAAGATCCAATATTAATCTTTGCAAATAATAACAAACTTATAGCTCAAAGAGCCTGCCTTCAAAATGCTTTCTACCATCAGCTTTGCATTCACAACATAATACTTTATGCAAACCTTGTTTTCCTGCCTTAGGAGTTACTTAACTCCTGAGCCACAAAATTAGGTCACAATCATCTTTAATTACAACACACATCTAAACTGCCAATAGAAATTTCATGGAGTGAAGGTCTCACTACACTGATGAAGAATCCCAAGAAATAGAGACCGACTTGTCCCGTGTCCCCTCCGGTCAATGTGCTGCTTTCAGGTTCCTTTAAGATGAAGGCTGAAAAGACTGGGATTCAGATATGGTTCTATCAGAAGCCAGAATTTGGGTTTTACAAATCAGAAATGTTTCAGAGTTAATAGTGTGTCTTTTGGGGGTTTTTTTGGCCAGAAATATTCTGCTGTCTGCAAAACATTATAAATATGTTTTGTAATTTAAGATGACCTACTGCTCAAACCTTAAACCTACTGGTTTAAAAAGGACAGGGATCTCCTTGAGAGAGTCCAAAGAAGAGCTACAAAGATGATTAGGGGTCTGGAGCATCTCCCCTATAAGGATAGGCTGAGTAAGTTGGGACACTTCAGCCTTGAGAAGAGAAGATTAAGGGGGTACCTAATTAAAGTCTATAATTATCTGAAGCAGGGGATGCAGGGGGAATTGGCCAGCCCCTTTTCTTTGATCTGTGGAGACAGGACAAGGGGCAATGGCTGTAAGCTGGAGCACAGGAAGTTCCGCACCAACATGCAGAGGAACTTTTTCACAGTGAGGGTGACAGAGCCCTGGGACAGGCTGCCCAGGGAGGTGGTGGAGTCTCCTTCTCTGGAGATACTCAAGACCCATCTGGACGCCTATCTGAGTGATATGTCCTAGGGAGCTGCTTTGGCAGGGGGGTTGGACCCGATGATCTCTCGAGGTCCCTTCCAACCCCTACACTTCTGTGATTCTATGATTCAGTATAAAATACATGGACTCTTAAGGTCAAGGACTCATTTCTAGGTTATGTAAGAATAATGGGAAGTAGCAATGAAAAAAACCCGAAAACAGTAATTTAAAATTCCTTTACAAGTGTGAGACAATATTCTTTCTAGTGTATTTATCTTTGAAAAAATGATGTTAAAGTGTAAAATAATAGTCATAAGCATGAAAAGTAAAGGGTTACCTTCAAGATCTATGTTGTTAATACACAATTGGGATAGCATACCTAGAGATCATCAAAACATCATTCCATTTATATTTAGACAGTTTGGGATTGTCACCGTTCACATAAATAATTCATGTTCTCAGTCTTTCCCCAGAGTAGGTTGTTGTCAGACTTTCTGAATACTTAGCCTAGCATATCTGAAACTAACCTGCAAAGCAATTGATGCTTTTCCCCTGGGCTTGAGCTCTTGAAACGTGGCTGGTTTTGTGGACTCAAAATTGACTTACTAAATCTAAAAACTTAAAAAGCATAAAAACTTGCTCAAAAATAATTCAAAAAATATTAGCTAGACAGTTTTGTAGCAGTTTTATTAAAACCTTTTGGTTTATAGTTTGTGGTGTTTGTATTTTCTGCTTTAATAGTGCGTTTCTTCAGGTTACTGGGGAACACTTCAGTGACTGATCATCTTTGAGGAGGGGGGACTAGGAAGATGTGATAATGCTCATGAGGGAAACATGAAAGTATGACTATGATGGAACTCTTGCAGTGAATAGACCTGAAGACTGTCATCACATCATGAAATGTGTCCATTTTGAATATTCAGAGAGGTTGCAGACCCACAAAAATGTGGAATTTAATTGAACTAGAATGTGTTGTAGTGAAGTTTATCATTCTGGGCTTCATTCATCCCTAGGACAATTATAGATCTCCCTTTGTAAAGCCATTGACATCTGGACTGAAAGAAACTGCTTTTCTAGAATCAGTCTGCAAAACTGCTGTGTGGGCTTCCTCATAAGCTATTGAGAAGGGGTTGTAAAATAGATACATCTTTGCAAACGTACTTTTGAAATACTGATTACTTTGATTGTTGGAGAAATCCTTCTGAAGAGGATGTTACTACAGTACCATCTAGGAGGAACAGACTATTTTTCTTAAACATTACCTGAACTTAATATATTTCAGCTTTTTAGTTTTGTAGTCTCCTGTTTTTAGGTATTCTGTTTTTCCTTTAAAATGCAATTTGCACTGTTCCAATTGCATTGCGCTCTCTTAAGTGTGTGTGGTGCTACTTCATTTGTAAACTAGTAGCACTTTTTTTTTCAACTCCAAAAGCACCTCTGTAGTTCCTAATGCATTCTGTTTCAAAAAGGTTTTTTGCTTGTGTCCATAGTATTATTTGAGCCATTGAAAGAAAAGGAATCTGTTTTACAAGCAACTTAATATCTGGGGGGAAAAAGAGAATAGATTAAACTGCAGCCATAATAATTTGCTGTAAATGACTGGGTCTGTTTAAAGATAGCAAGAATCAGGGTTAGCTACCTAACTGGTCAAGAAGAACCAAAAATATAATTGTATTAAGATAGCTGTCAGGAGCAAACTAACTTCTCTCTTCCCCCCTGTGTTCTCCTTGAGTCCTCATAGCCTCTTTCTGAACAGGATTGAACTATTTTTATGCAAATCTTAATGCAAAACTGTAACCACAGATATATTCCCAGAGGCCAGGCCTTCAAGACTGAAAACATCTGTTCTAAACCATAGTGCTTCAGTCTGAAGTGTCTTGACTCCACTCTTCCTTCTCTTTCTTTTATTGTTCCTCAAATAGTCATGTAGCTGATTTGATTTCTGAGGTGCAGTATTCATCATTGTTGAACCATGACTACACTTTTCACCCACCAGATTTCCTGCTGGTCTATCCTATCCCTGAAGAACCCCAGGATTGTGCAGTTTCAAATACAAGACAACGCAAAGACTTCTCTCTCTGTGGCTCTTGCATTCATGGATGGAAAAACTAGTGGGTGTTGTAGTGGGAAAGACAGAAATTCATGCCAGTGTCTCTGTTGTATACAGAGCCCCAGTTCTACTAGATAACTTGCAACTAAGTCAATACTATTAGACTTAAGGGTTACAACATGGTGAATCTGATTTAGATAAACCTTGTTCTTTAAAAACACTAGAGAGGGAAATAAAGCACTTACTGCATTTTAAATAGGAAGGTCATGGCAAAAGAAAACTATGTAATTGCACTAGCAAAACTCCCTGCTAGCTGTTCATTTAATGGGGAAATGTGTGGAGGGGTATGGAATCACAGGAAAGAAAATGGTGAGTGTGGTAGCAGCTTTTCTCCCAAACTTGACTTGTTAGGACAGTTTTGAAAGCAGGCATCAAGATGGTTCTGGAGAGGTAAGTGCATTACTGTAAACTTTTTATCTGTGGACTCTGTAATAGAAAACTAAATACAAACTTAATACTGAGTTTGACATCCTAAAGGCTAGTTTGGAAAGACAGACATGTTCATTCTTGCTGTCTGTGATCCCATGAATCTTTAATTAGATCAAGTTCTCTAGAAACATTTTCTATGGGACAGCTCCCCTGTGCAGAGTTACCTATAGAGCAAGTGCTTGCATGGCTTGGATCTCCTAAATAGACTGCCTGCACTATTACACTCTCTCCATCTACCTCCTAGTCTGTCGGTGTACCTCTGCAGACCATCGCTCTCTGAGGTAGCCCAGAGGGAAGCACTACTAAAGGTACAGACTTTGGATAGAGCTTTGTCCCTGGTACTTCCTTTAGATGTCTTCTGCTTCAGGTTTTGCTATGAAGTGTCTTCTGATATGTATCATTGTTTTCACAGGATGCACAGGGATGGTTTAGTGCTTGACTTAATGCTGTGGATTCTACAGCAGGGATCTGGAACTGAAATGCTTTCATGTATTTAGCCTTTAACTGTTTTGCCTTGGTTGCTTGCTACGTGGCAACATGAGGCAACATTAAGTATAGCAAAACTGAGGCCAAATAGTAAAGCAAGCAAGTCATGTAGAAAAGGAAAGTATATGTTTTGTTATGACTTTCAGTTTTATGATAGTAAGCAAAGCAAAAGAAACTTCCAAAAATCCAAGCTTCTGCAGTTGATACCAACTTTCAAAGTGTGGACAATTAGAATATAAACCCAAAACTGAACACTATTAGTGGCACTATTCAAAGGCTTTAAAACAGATCATAAGAACCTTCAGTTAAGCAGCTTAATTTAGTGGATACTTTAATATTCTATCTGTAAACCAAGGATAATTTTCTGTGTTTTGCTATCTGTAAGTATTAAAAACTTAAGCCTGTTTTTAAAAAGGGAAGTCAGTCTTCTGTAGTGGCACTTAGAGGAATTCTACCAGACTAGGCTTTGGAAAGGTCTGTAATTGGTTATAGTATTAATACAACGTAGAGATTCTGTTATGTATACTCAAAAAGGAGGGTGAAAACCCTAGATCAACATTGTTCACATAAAATCTTTTTCTGAAAATCCTGTTTTGACTGCAAGCGAACCGAGCTGATGGTTGTGTATTACAAGGAACCACAAGGTTATGAATGCTGAAGGAAGTATTAATTACTTAGAATCATTCCCCTTACAGCACTCCCTTGTATTTTCAGATCAGTGCCATTATATTTCCTTCTTTTATGTTTACTTTTACCATTTACTTAGTCTCAAAGTTTGCCACTGTATTAACAAGGACTTGGTGTGTTGAGTAGAAGACTTTTCTTCCTAGCCCTGCCAATGCTACATTATTATGTTCTAATAGGCTGAATTTTGTCTAAACTGATCCAACAATCTGTGGTATTTCAGGAGATTAATGATTAATGTTTGGCTGTGCTTGTTGCGGGCATTGTGCTTACATGAATTCAGTAAGTCAATGGGAGCTTGATCCTACTTCTTCTAAGTCAGCAGAAAAATTATATTAAACTAATAAAATAATAGTAGGGAGCGGGACCAAGACAAAAAAGTTCAAATTTCTTTCAGCTACTAACAGGGAGTTAAATTGTGTTTACACTTGCTTGTGTTAACATTGTGGTTTTTAAGTCATTCTGTTTAGAGTTTAAGAAAGCAAAGAAACTGTTCAGGGCCTGAAACTGAGGCTTGGGAGGTGCAGGTTCTGGTTCCAACCCAGTCTTCGTTTCTGTGTGGCAAGACAGTTTTCATCTGTGGCTCACTTGACCCAAAATTAAAACTGGGGAAGAGTAGTTGACAGGGCAATGTTAAGTTTTATTCATTAGGGCTTTGAAATCTGTAATGGATGAGTTCAGTATTTTTGTTCCATTTTAAAATACAAAAGCTAATTCTGAACTGATAAAAAGAACCTGCTGTGAAGCAACCCTCTATGTTCTGTGTAGGTTAAATTTGGAAGGGACCATGACACACTGTGCCTGTGAGGTCACAAAATGAAATGAATAATTGGCAAACTTAATGGTGAAGAACTGTAATGTTTTTCTTCTCTCTTGCTTCCAGAAAGCTGCTGTTGACTTTGTGGTTACTTCTTTAGGTGCTGTGGTGGTGGTAGGTGCTTAAGGGCTGCTGAATGATCCTCCCTTCCAATACTGCTTGTTTTTAACGGGGGTTTTAGGGACAGTAATGTCAGTAGCTTGCTGTTTCCTAGGGCAATTCAGGCTGATAGAAAACCATTAAACATCTTATTTACAAGCAGTTGAGTACCTCTGTGCTTGGCCAGAACTGGATGGGCTGTTTGACATTCAGAAACGATGTAGTAGGTTCTGCGTTAGGCTAGCTGTCAGTCCGAAATTCAACTAACAGTCTTAAAAATCATAAAGGTGGGCCAAGTTTTGAGGGTTGAATTAGTTACAGGCCCAGTCTTCCTCTTTACTTCCTGAAAAAAAAAACCCCTGGTTTTTGGAAAGTACCAAATCTAATCTCCCTCCCTTCTCTGGCATAGGGCTCCAGTATCCTGCAAGAGACTTTTTCTCCAGCTTCCAAGGTCTCCAATCCCACTCTCACAGTGCCTGTCTGGGTAGAACTCTTGTTTTCCTTTCCTGCATGCTGTACCAGACAGACACTTAGAGAACATAGCTGTCCTCTCAACCTGGAGTAGAGGTGCTCAGCGATTCTTTTCGCTGACACCGCTGTGGATGTTAGCTCTGATCCTACGCTGTGCTGCACTGCCTGCCACAGCTTATCTTCTAGGTTGTGGTGCTCCTGGCTGAGTGTGTAGTGTATGCTTCACTCCAGAAGAGCAAATTCTGTGTGAGACATAAGGCCTATTATGTTGGCTTCTGCCCTCCATGAAAATGAACCCGTGTGGGTAGTTATCAGATGTTTGCGAACAGCCTGGAAGAAAGTTTAAAAAAAAACCAAACCAACCTGTCCCTGAAGACAGAAAATTTGGGAATGGTACTCACAGTTCCATACAGGAATTCTTCCAGTAAGTATGAGACTGGTTAGAAGAGGGGTTTTTTTATACAGGGAGTGAGTTGCAGAGAGACACACTAATTATATGAGAAACTAGAGAATTTACTTAAACTCTTCCAGGTTTGTCTGGTTGGTTGGTTGGTTGGTTTTATCATGGACTTAAAAAGGAACCTGAAATGATGGGAACTGCTTTTGACTGGAACTTGCAGGGTTAAAAGAGAGATGTGTTTCCCTTGTTAAAACTGTGCACTAAGATGGCTTTATATCATTCTTTCTTTATTAATGCAGTAGTAGAAATAACATCACTCTTCACAGATCATGTGTATTGTAAGCATACTTAAGCAGATTCATAACCTTTTGTTTCTACCCATACCAGAACGCTGTCTTTCATGTGCAAGTAGTTTTCTTTGTTGTTTTGGGGTTGTTTTTTTTTAAAGCAGGGTACTGTTTCCTTGTTTGTAACCACATAGGAGTTAACATTTTATGGCTGATAGACATTCTTTTTCAAACGAGGTATATTCTCTCCTTATTCAGGAAGCTGGTGGGTTTTCTATGTACATTGTCTGTCTTTTTACCTTCCTGGTTTTTGCTTATCTTTATTTTTATGTGTGTTTTTCTTTTCTTTGACAGATGTCACCAGCCATCAGTAAGTCAGGGGACCTAAAAGTTAGCTCAGAGCGTGACACGGACAGAGACTCACCTGTAACACAGTAAGCAAATAATACTTAAAACAATGTGCAGTGTTACTTCTACAGCTGCTGTTAGAAAACTGTGAGAAACATTGAAAGGGTTATTTTGTTTTAGCAAGCAAACCAAAAAGTCAGCTTTAGGATAATCGTTCAAAAAAAGTGCTTCACACCTGAAGTGTGAAGGAAGTAGCAGTTTGTGTGTATGTACACACACAGTTGCGTACATACACTTTCCCCTCTCCCCTCCCCCCCAAAAAAAAAGGAGCAAAGGATTATAATATATATGACAATCAAAACTCAGGGATATGACATTGCTCTGTGGCACCCTTAGCTGTGTATTAGGTTTTATTGCTACATCATGGAGATGCCAGTCTGAAGTCATGTTTCACGTCATTGCAGTCCCATCTGGGCAAAGAGCAGAGCTGCACAGCCTCACTAAGAAACCTTCAGGGTACTGAGCCATTTGTACCTGATGGTCTGTGAAAGATGCCATGAGGCAGCGCTCCATGCTGTACCTTGTCAGGGGAGACCTAATTGGAAAGGGAGGAAGGTAGCTGTGCCTGTACTACACGGTGCTGGATTTCCTTCCTTGTGCAGGCTGTTCTAGGCTTTACCACAGTAAAGAGAGGGCAGTTTTCACCACGTCTTTTGAGATGAGATTGCAAACCTGAGTAATGTCTGTGGGTGATCTAAAGCTTGCATCTGAAAGTACGTACTTCACAAGCTCTTCCATGAACTAGAACGTGATGGGATTCGCTTGTCTTTGTAATTACAGCAGTGACAGCATGTACTAAGTTGGGGTTTTTTAAACTCTGGAAGGAGAGAAGGATCTCCTGGCATTTGATACCATTAGCTTGAAAGACTGTTTCATGTTTCTGTTTGGAGGCTATCAGTGTAGCACAGATTACACAATACATCTCAGTATTTTTCATGAAAACTCACTTCTTTGTACCTGAAATCATGACCTGCAGGGGTGGTGACAGGACTGTAGTTTTCTTGGTCACCACAGTTGATGTCTTGAAATATCCTTAAAAAAACTACACCGTGCAGGCGTTGTGCTCTTAACTGGAAAAGTGTTTATATTTTTAGCATCTTGGAGCAGTAACAACATGATCCAGTCCAGTCTGTACTTAAATAGTTGCTCCACCTACACTCTTCTATTACCTTTGTGTTTTCTGTGAAAATACACTTGATGTCCGTGTCACATGCTAGCATACAATGGCAAGTGTGCAGTAAATAAAGTTCCTAAGAACCAAGTGAGACCTGACTGCCAAGTACACACTTTCACTATGGAGAAGTGAAACTGTCAGCACCTGCACAGCTCACTGTACCTTTCTTTGAGCCTCCAAGTGAATGTTTGCCCTTTTGCCTATTCGAACAGTATTCACTGCAGCCACAGTACCTGATGTAAAAGCAAGTGAGTGGGAAGCCCTTGTCACGTGCCTGTCTTTCAGAATTTCTGGGTGGAAAATGCAGTTTTGCAGGAGGAACAAAAAAAACTGTATCCAAGATGGTGGTAGATTTTTATCTTCACTAAGCAGTTAATCTATCTGCTGCAAATTGTAGAACCCATAGAGAAATGTCCACAAAACAGATGCAAAGTGGACTAAAGCTTTTAAGTACCTCGAAGATCTAATACGTCATCCCATCTGATGTTCAAATGATAAAAAGATGAAAACTACTCCTCAAAATTTGAATACCTTTATAGTGAAAATCTGCATAGCAGCCTCACTCTTTGAATATTAATGATTAGATGCTACTTGTCAGCACAGACATTATCTCCTTAGATAGATTCCCATTGTACAGTTTTGTTGAGCTACACTAGGTAGTGCTCTCTGCATAAATTTACAAATTACTCAGCAGACCCAGCTGAACACTCAGTTTGGTAGATTGGTACTTATATTACTGATTAATTATTATGACTTTGTACCCTGGGTTTCTCATGCAGCAGTACCTCTCATTTTGTTCCAGGAATCCTAACACAGAGGGTCTTAAACTCCAAAACTTTTTCCTCCAGGATGTTCCAGTGTAAGAGCTGCAGCAGTTTGTGTACTCATGAATATACAATTTAGCTTAAAAATGCAAATGATAGGCGTGTAGTCGTCAGTCCATTAGAAAGGCTGATGTGTAAACATTTTCATCTATAAAATATGGAGACATTAGGAGAGTATCACAAGCAGTGATGCTCTTGGAGCACCTTTTTTTGGAGGGGAACTACCACATCTCATTAAGTTCTTCAGTCTCGATTGACTCACTCATGTATTTCAGCATCATTCAGCATAACTGATCTGGGCACAGACCAAGATGTCTTTGTGCTACGCACAATACAAATTTTGAATGAGGACAGTACCTGCCCTTGAAAGGTTACAAAGTATTGCTACATATTTATAGGTAAATAAAGTTTTATGGCTTCTGCCAAGAGTGGGAATTCGTGGTGGAAGTGGTGTAGCATCTGCATAATCCCTGGCATAATCTGCAAGACCAGTCTAATTCCCTTGTTAAAGGTGCTACGTGGGAAGGAGGCGGGAGCTTGACTGATGCTTTTGGCCTTGTATGAAGCCTGATAGGCACAAATAGACATTAAAGGGATTGTTTTGTTAAATTCTGTAAATCTGTCATGGTTCTGGTAAATTAAAATGGAAAAACTGATCTTAGGCACTTTGCCTGCCTGTCTCATTCTTGTGGAATAAACAAACCAGGAATCTCTCTTTAATTGCATGGGGTTTTCTTGGTGTTTGAGCTGAGGAAAGGAAAACACAAAAAGTGCACTGGCTTTTACAAGAGGAGGAGGCTGGTAATTTGTATTTTTAAATGGCATCTGTTGACTGTTGATCAAGACTAGCTGATTTTAAAGATCACATGAGGTTCTTTTCAAAGCAGCACTATGATATGTTAAAAAGTAGACCAGTGGAGTGGTCTCATATTTTGTCTTCATGTTTTTCTCTCTGTTCTGCTGTAGAATGGTAGTTTTTCTAACTGTTTCAGCATTGTATTTGAGGGGGGCAGGCAAACAATTGCTCTTAACACATAGGCTGTGGGTGGAAAAAGCTCTAAATTTGGCTAACTTTGTGTTTCTTTTACTCTTTTTATGCCCACCTTCCTCTAGAGGGGCAAAGAAAAAGAAGAAAAGGATACAGAGGAGCGAGAGAGAAAATCAGCGCAACTTAATGGGTCTTGATACTCCTGTATCATCAGTTA
Source organism: Laterallus jamaicensis coturniculus (assembly GCA_022605575.1). Lineage (NCBI taxonomy): Eukaryota > Metazoa > Chordata > Aves > Gruiformes > Rallidae > Laterallus > Laterallus jamaicensis. The sequence continues at coordinate 65,844,073 of JAKCOX010000001.1, forward strand.
CACCTGATGGTGTTGAAAGTGCAGCCCATGGAGTGGAATTGAAGAAGAAGAAGAAAAAGGCAGCAAGAGGCTCAAACTTAAACACAAATGGAAAGACAAATACTGCCTTTGAGCCTGAATGCTGTGATGTGTAGTCATCATTTAATTCCACATATATATTCAGTATACATGGTGAAGGCTGCAAGTACAATCTCATTTCTAGGATTAACGAGAAACAAAGAAATTCAAATACTTAAATATGCAAAATGGCACCAGTTGTGATTTCCCACACAGTGGTGTAAACCTGTTTTGGAAGACTTCTGCCCTGGGTTCCTTGAAATCAAGAGAAGTTGAATTTTTGGCTCCTCACTGGACTGGTAGAATCTGAAACCGACTGTGGTATTTCATGAGAACCCCGCTGCCCAATACACTGTTACCCAATTTGGTACTTGATTACACCTGAACTTAGGCATTTATGCAGGCTGTAGATCAGTCTGTTTGGAGCAGAGAATGAAGTGAAGAAGTGATGGAGAGCAAAGCAAGCCCAACCACTACATAAATTACTACATTAACACGTGTTGTAAGATAGAGGAGTGTTTGGAATGATCAGGTTCCAAAGAAAGGCTGCCACTGCAGTGTCCCTGAAAACATAAGCATTTAAAAATGTTTGTCTGACATGAAATATGTGCTTGGACTGCCTTTTGCAGCTCTGAAGCAAGTTATTGAGTAACTACCTATGCAACTACGCTGTCTTCAGTGGGACTACTCATGCTTACCAGTGTAAATAAGCGGTGCATGTTCCAGGCAGTTACATTTTTCAGGGGAGGTTTTCTGCACATGATGAAGGCTCGTTGCAGTTTTGTCAGAGTTCCTGGCTGCTTTGGCAGCAGTCTGGCCAAATACACTTTCTTTTGTCTGAATGAAGTATTTCCTATTCAGCTCTGCTGTTTGTTTTACTTGTAGTCCTTATTCACTTGTGAGTGTCATTGATCTACTTTTTTACTTGGGTATCATGTTGTGAACTTTTACTAATGACTTTGCTAATTATCTACAATGCTGAATGATTTATGGTTTATATTAAACAAAGCACTTTCTATCAGTTAGCCTTGGTATTCTTTTCTGGCTGATGATGTCCAGTTTATTTTTACTCTGCTAGGAAATTCTTCCTCCTCCCCCTCTGAAGCAATAAATAACATAAAATTAGAAAGCCCTTATTTAGTAGACAGGGCACTTGATTCCAATAAAAAAAGAAGTGAGAATAACAGCGTTGGGCACTGATGTGTGAAATGCACCCAGATGTGGGGGGACTAGTTGTTGTATATTGTAATATCTTCCCTGCACATGTTTTAAAGCCAGAAGAATCTGCAAACTTGCTTCCTTTGGGTAAAGCACCACAGTAAATGCTTTTGTTTGGTCCTGCTGGTAATTGTTCTGAGCTAACAGTCCTGGCGTTGCTTTGCCTAGAGCATATTTATGGAGTTCTCTCCTAAATGGGACTTGCCTATGTGTCCTGGAAACTTGTTAATGCCTGTTTCCCCAGTCAGAGGTGGTGTAAAATTATCCTAGTCCTGGGACTGCCTAATTCTCTTGAGGCTCTTCTGCCTCATCTCTCTCCGCTTTGCAGTGTATCCCAGCTCACTGTGCTGTGTGACATGTGGGACTGAAAGATTTCATAAAAGGGAAAAATCTCAACATCCTACCTTTCTTACAATATCCAGGATAACGTTTAAAATAAGGGCAGAGCATGACATCAGCTTCCACGTCAGGGAGAGCTGAGCAGTAGCCAAGTTCTGGGAGCTCATTGGAAAGCATTGTAAAATGTTAATTTGGCATTGTGGACACGGAAGGCAGAAATAACACTTCAGATAAACACCACAGAGAGATGGTAGTTCTAATCAAAGGCTCAGCACCTCCTTTCATGCTTGCGAACTAGGGCTCCAATTATGTTCACTGCTCTGAAGCTGAATAGAGCTGCTTTGCCACACTTTCCAAATTGAGAGGAGAGGCAGCAGTAGTGTCTTCCAAGGCACAGTTCCAAATCACAATTAAGCAGAAGGGATCAGATAAGAGCCAAACATGAAAATGCAGGGAGTTGAAAATAAACTCTTCATAATGTTTTCTTGTAATTGCAATAGCTTCTGGGTTAGTTTTAGAATCTTTTATTTTTTTTCCTTCCTACCACATGGCTGGTCAGAAACTTGTATTGCTTTATGCCGTGCCACTGTGGCATGAAGGTTTCTGCACTCATTTAACACAAAATGAACAAACAGATCTGAAATTAGCCTCTCTCTTTTTGTTTAGGTGACCTTCAGTGTTATTAGAACCTTCAGCCTAAAATGTCACAGCACGTTATTAGTGTGGTGTAGTGACAAAGGCTTGTTTTACCTTTAGTTCAGAAATATGGCTGATAAACGTTTTTTCTTAAAATGAATATTTTCAGTGTCCATAGATTCTTTGGTTTTCAGATATTACCATTGGGATTTTAAACTTAGAAGAAAGAATAAAACTTTTAAACAGTTTTGGGTGGGGTAATGGTTTAAAAATACGGTTCAGAAATAAATTCTATATAGTGCTGCTTGCTTCTGTGTTAATGCTAATTTTTAATGCATATCATGCAATACATATCTTGAAAAGTAATTAGAAACTGAGAAATCGTGTACATTTGCTGAAAATTGAGTTTTTAAATATTTAAAGGACTTAAATTTCAGCAGAAGAGAAGAATTCCAAGAGGATTCTGATTGCCTACTGAAAATTTTCATCCTTTTTTTCCTTTTTTTTTTTTTTAATTGAAGAACTACATGAAGTATCTCAAAACCAAAGTGCCCTCCAGAATATGCATTAATTAAAATATGAGAGCTATAAAAGTCTATCTGAAGATTTTTTTTTTTTTTTTAGAGGGTGATACAAGTTCATTGCTGGAAGAAGGTGGGTAAACCCCTGTTTAAAAAGGGTCAGTATTAGATATTTATAACTGCCTGGTGATAACAGCACAGTAGGTCTTTCATTGTCCTGGTGTTTTTTGGTTTGGGGCGTGTGGTGTTACAAGGTCTTGTTGCTATTACATTTTTATGATACAGCAGAGACAGTGAGAACAATGCATAAATTACCAAAACAGAAGGGATGGCACATTTTTCCCCTGCTTCCCAATAGCCAGGAGATTGCATTCACTTATTTATTTTATTTTTTTCCTTAAAATAATTCGAGGGACAGACAGCATAAAACACAATAAGTGTATTTGTAGCATCACTTAATTCAGAAGGCGGTAGGGGACGGATCACACTCAAACAAGGGCTAATGAGAACACAGAGGAACATGACAACTGAAAGTCTCTGTTGACTAGTGAACTAAATCTGCCGGCTGGACCCGATTGTCTGTCGGAGAATTGAATGTCAGGATCATTTAGGGTTAACAATGGCCTGTTACAAGCAAAAGCAGACAGCTATGAAAAATAGCCGGCATGGTAGCCATTCTGCAGGGACTGTGGCTACAAACTTGATAATGAGGCACTTCATTCACTGCATCCTTCTGCTCTAATTACTGGGGTGAATAGGAAATACTTCATTTAAGGCGGGAACAGACTAAAGCAAAAACACTTGTTTGGTAAACACAAAGAGCGGTGGGGGTTTTTAATGATCCTTTTCGAGCACGTATGAAATTAGTATGTATGCAGTGCAACCTATTTTATGGATATGGAAATTGGGAGGGGATGGAAGTATTTTCTGAGTTGTGAAGGGAGGCTAGAAGGATTCGTGTGCACGTTTGTGCGGTCCGGTTTTTCCCTTAGCATTCTGCCCAATGACTGACCAGAATGTTTTGGATAAATTAATTTATGGATGTACACCTGCACTTGTAAAAACATACTGTGTTAGTTCAAGGAGGTTTATTGCTCAGAGCGTAAAATATGTGCATTAGGAACAAAACTGCTGCTCGTAAGGAATAGAAACGAGAGGAGGTCTGAGAGAGGGAAATAAGCAACTTGAGAAGAAAACTGCTTCTCTAGGGGAGACTCGCAAGAATGTGGCAATTAGAAATTGGAACTTGAGAAGAAGGAACAGAAGATAGTGAGAAGGCGTGTTATAGCAAAGGTTTGGTGGCTTCAGTCATGTTTTTTAGACTTCAGAAATAAAGATACTTAACCACTGCTTGATACACTTAAATTCTGTGCCGTTTACAGGAGTTTTATGGATGAACTCTTAACCCGTGAGGAATGTTCTCCTGTGTCTCTTCAGTAACTCGTAACTCGGGACTGTCCTAAATCTGAGGTGCACCCCAGAAAGGTCTGTATCGTCTGTGGCTTGCACTGCCGTTGGGATAGCTGAAGCCTTGGCTCCCTCATTTCTGGAGCAGGTCTTCAGCGAGCGCCTCTGTAGGTGTCAGCTGTTGCAATGTGCACCTCTGCCTTGATTCAGTCCACTCCAGCACCTTCATCCTGCTCAAAACAAAGCAGAGATGGGGATTTCAGGCCAAGCATGTAGCTGCTGTTGTGAACATCAGATACCATATCATCCTTTTCTTACACATAGATCTGCTCTACTCCCATGGGGTTTGGCAGGAGTTTTGTCCTTTACTCAGCCTGTTGCGTGCAGGTTGCTTGCTGCCTTCCCCATAGGAAAGGTCTCTTTTCCAGCAGCGACATGCACACATAGAACTCTGGTCCTCCCAGCTGCTCAGGGTAAACAGACTCCTATACTCAAAGCTCCAGTAAAGACAGTGGGGACTAGGCTTTCAAAGGCAGCAGCGTCACAGCTGTAGTTTACACACTGATGTACACTAACCTTAAAGATGGGAAAAGTATTTTCTAGCTTGTGCCTATAAATGAAAAGGACAGCTCTGTGTTTCATCTAAAACTCTAGCCCCCTGTTTCTTCTGTTTGTGAGGACTGTGTCAGACCAAACGAATTTGCACTGCATGTTCGGCTCTGGCAAGCAAGTTTTGAAGTCCTGTCTGATGCTCAAATACTCAGAAGAAACTGCAGATGCCCCTTTTAGCGGAAAAATGTTTCCACACCGGTAAAGCAATATCAGTAAAATCTTTGCGCTGAGCAGACATCAAATTCGTGTTGCGCTTATGTCGCCTGCGCAGGCAGGGAGTATAATAAACTAGTGTGTAGCAGCAGCTGTAAATTTTCTGAGGATTTATCTAACCACAAATACATCGAAATGGGGAAATAGGGCTATATTAAACTGTGCAAGATGCTGCTGGAACTCAGCCATTTCTGCAACATCCTGTAATTAATTTATTATGACAGGTCTGGCAAACTGAAACACCCAATACACTTGCGACAGACTGTTATGATATAGCTGTTTGAAAACTCTGTAGTCACATAGGATGCAGGTATAGATGGAACAGAGAAGAAAAGAAGAGAAAAGAAGAAAGAAAGAAAAAAGAAGAAAGAAAAGAAAAAAGAAGAAAAGCCCAACATTGCCATTGTTTCTCTGAATTTAGACATTTTTCTCAGACTCATATTCACCAACGTCATGGAGCTCCCGTAGCAAAGACAGTGCAGGCAGAGGCACTAGCTGGAAAGGAAATTGTTGCAGAGTATTTTGGCTTAGATCCTATACTTTTAGGAGTCAGAAGGCAAGTTAATGAAGTTTTGTGGACACATTCAACTGCGGAACCTCTTTTCACACTTCTTGTGAGTCAGTCCAGGACCTCGCCATGTGTTTTGGTTATGAAATCAGTTAAGTGAAGCTGAGGCACTCAGTGTGGGTTTAACTTCTCGATCCGTCCACTTTTTGTTTCTCTGCCCAGGCTAAAGACACTTGGCTTGAGAGTTCCAAAGAAATCGTCTGTGAGTCGAGTATGGATTTCTCACAAATCAAGTTTTTAGTGTCTCTTGCTGCTCAGTTCTTACAAAGGTGACGAGAATAGGTCTTCCCTGTGTTCTTCCACTTATCGTAAATTTTGTTGCCTCAGCTCCCAGTGAGAAAGGAAGAAATACTGAATTTCATCTCTTTTCTGGGGATATGAATAAATCTTGAATACCCTGCTGTTAATCCACACTGAAATATAACCAATTCAGCACTGCACAACAGTGTAATTCAAAGACAATTCCTCTTTCTCCCCTCCCAAATTTTGACAAGCAGAAGGGGTGGTTTTGCTTCTTTGCTTGTGCTGCTTTTTTGAACATTAAGCCTTTGCCTATGCATTGCTGCAGGTGAGTGGTGCATAGTAAATGCAATTAGTTATCATCACCGTGCCTTACTCATTTGGCAGTGGTTTTTTATTATGGACTGTAATTGTTCCCTCAGTTCCACTTCAACATTTTTATTTTGCCATTGCATCATCAGCCATGTTTTTTCTGTGCATGTCATAGGGATTTTGACACTTTTGTATAGACATGGTATAAAGCAACTTAATTTTATGGTCAGTATTACTTTTAGCGCTTAATGGGGATATACACTCAAGAGCATAGTAGTGACATCAGCCAGGGGCTCATTAAAAGAAATGCCATCTAAAGCCAAGCTCGAGCAGTCTGAATAAGCCTGTAACAAGCTTATACGGGGGTGGTTAATCCCCATTGTGATTTGGTATAATGTTATAATGAGAAAGTGACATCAGGGAAGGGGCGGGAGGGGCAGAAAATGTGCTCTGCAGTGTGTCTGAGGGCTCCTGCCGTCCCTCCTGCTTAGCCAGCAGCCTGAGTGGAGCTGATCAGGCCCGAGGTACAGCTGAGGGTGACTAGAAATGGCATGGACATGTGCAAGCAGACAGAAGGTGTGGAGCAGCACGTGGCCCTCTGCTGCCTTGCTCCCCTGCATGCAAGGACCTATGCAGTGAAGGAAGCGTCCCAGAATCAGGGTTCCTGATTCAGCCCCCAAGCTCCTGGTTTGTTCTCTGTATCCAAAGGTTTGGATGAGAACGCAGTGGGCTGCCCTGGGATCAGGACAGTAGGCAGCAAGGCACGCTCCCCCAGAGCAGGGAGGAGCACACTCCTCAGAGTGGGGCTGCATGCTGGCATCGAGCAGGGCCAGGGCTTGGGCTTCCTGCTCTGGGTACAGGCTCCAGACACTCTGCTGGCACAGGGAAGGGGGGTGGAAGCTCTAGACAGTGCTTTTTACCACATGCTTGGGGAAGCAGTCGCTGCAGCTGCTCTTTTCTTGACGGTCTTTTAGTCAAGGTTAGGGTTTTCTCTCTGAAAGTAGTCAAAGCCCTCAGTGGCAGCTCTTGGAGTTCAGTGACTCTGGCGTTTTGCCCTTTCTGTTCTTTGGCAACAAAATAGTGTAGGTTTTCCAGTCACGTTTGGAAACCTGGGCACCTGACTCTTGCTGACAGCCACTCGAGGCAGTGGTTTTGACATCAGGTTTGTAGGCAAAGGGGCACAGACGTGCCTGCCTCCAGTTAGGTCCCTGGGTAGCCTGAATTCCTATTGAGAAAAGATGTCTGGTAACTCCCAACTTCTGGTTGTGGGTCAGGTTGTGTGTTGAAGGACTGAGACCCATACAGACATGATCTAAGGTATGATTCCTTGCTTGATTTGTGCTATCATCTAGCAATGGATTGATTCATTTTGGTTCCTCAGGAGAGCTAATATTTCTGACAACACCTAGCATTCACTGGTATTTTTCACATCAGCGAAACAGGAGGCAATACAGGACTACTACTGATGATGGTCAGGTCATGCCACTACCAACAAAAACTTCTCCTGGGCCATGAAAAACATGGAGGTTTGGAGGAGAAAGCTGTAAGGCTCAAATCCTTCCCAGCCCACTTAGACTAGGCCTGCCACCAAAGATGATAAACCTAATGTTTAGCCCAGGTTGCTTATTCTAGGAGTAAGTTTTACACGGAGAGGAAAGAGTGACTAGTTCAGCACACTGGCATTGACGCGTTGGCCAAATGCTGTCAAGGTTGGGTCTTTTTGTAGGCTGAGGTTGCTTCACTGAGTCATTTGAACTCCGCCAGGTTCCCACGCTAACAGCAGCGCTGTAACATCTGTGAATGTTTTGGGGTATTTTTTTTTATTTTTTTTTTCCTTCTGGTTTTGTTCCTTTTTTGTATGTGTGGTAATACATATTGGAAACTTATCTCTGTATCATTGAAGAAACCTGTTCCTAATTCGTTTGAACTATTGGGATCTTTTTCTGGAACAGGGACTTCTTTTTCCTAGAGCTAGAATCAGCTCAGTTTAGATACCTGCTTTCTTAGGACATGACAGTGGACCAGTGTGGCTTCCAAATTTGAAGATGCCTGTATTTGCATCTGAAGCTGAATGGTTGTTAAACCTCACTTCCAGAATTCCCTTGTGACTTGGAGCTTCTTGGTGTGAGTACATCTTGCAGGACCAGGTTGAATCCTGCAAAGTGAGTAAGAGTTTAGTGAAAAAGAGACAAAGAGAATTGTCATTTGTACCTGTGCAACACCAGCAGAGAAGTGCTTCAGCGGCAGCACTGGCAGGCTCCTCGCTGCACGGTGAAGCAGTGTGGAAAACAGGCCCTGCTGTACACGCATTTGTAAGCAGTGGCAAATGTCACATGAGATTAAGGGCTCCTGGGCGAACATGCAATTTGTGGTGCTGCTCCCATTCTCCCGCCCAGCCGCCCTCACTTCACTTCCCCGCTGGCCTCCCGCCTCCTCTGCAAAAGTCCAGCTGAAATGGAGAAATGGGTTGAGTGGAAGCGTGCCAGATGCCCTGGCATCAAACACCGCCTGTCTCTCGGACGGACACCCTGCCATCCTTCCCCAGGGTGACTCACTTCTTTATGCACTTACGCCTCACATAACTGAAAGAACTTAATTCCCTCCTGCTCAAATTTGTGCAAATATTGATATAGCTGCCTTGGTCTGCACCGGCCTTTTTGATGGTTGGCTTTGTTGGGGTTTTTTTAGGTTGGTCGGCTGGTTATTCGCCACTACCATTCTAACTTTCTTTGGCTGGAAAGGTGTGAGCAGAGCTGGGTTTTGCTGCTTCTGTCCTAGGGTGCCAAAGTATCTGCTCTCAGGTGGAAAGCATTTGGCTGCATTAAGTTTAAAGCTGTGATAGGGAATCTTATTGCTGTCTGGAAACCAAGAAAACCATTTGTCAAAAGATGTTGAGGTGATTATGTGTTTCCGTTTTGTTGGGTTTCATTTGCATCTGCTTTTGGACTTTTAACTGAAATCAGATTCATTGACTTTAATCTGAAACTTTGTTTAAATACTCCATGACTTAATTCATTATCCTGAGTTAAGGTTTATCAGTATTTAATAAAAAAATACCAGCAGTGATTTTTACTTTTTTTTTTTTAAAAAAAAGTAATTACAGTCTCACAGGAAATGTTGACTATGTTGGCAGTTTTTCACAGAGAACTTCTGTGGGGTTTTTTTTAAGGAAAAATCTTTGTTTCCAAAACACTGATGTCAAATACTTGAATGAATTTGCTCCTTTGGCAGCACAATTGGTCTATGTGAATAACGCTGCCTATTAAATGTGACAAATCTTGATTTAGGTTAGGTTTTTGATACTGTTTCATATGGTATTTTTTTATAAACAAAGGGGGTAAATATTGTCTAGATGAAGCTATCGCAGGATTTGATGCATAACTAATTAAAAAAGAAAAGCTGCATTCAAAAAAGAGTCGCCCGAGAGTAGTTACCGTACCAGGGAGATATTGCAAGTGAGGTCACTGAGGTCGGTTCTCTGTCACTCCTATTCACTATTTCCATAATGAGTTGGACGACACAGTGGTATTTATAAAACTTGTGCCTGACACCAGGAGTTGTGGGCTCTTTGCAGCACTCCATCAGAATTTAAAAATTACTTTGGAAAACCAAAGTAAGGGTGCACATCCGTAAAGCAGCAGCTGGTGAGATTTCTGCAAAGTATGGGGAGAAGGAACCGAAGGCAAAAAGAAGTATCATAGGCCTTTTCAGGTTTATTGCAGAACAATGTTCCAGGCAATGGCTTTATCTGACAGCAGCGTGACAGCAGAGCAAAAAGAAGTGTATTTCTGGGGCCATTTAAATTAGAGTCATATATAGTTTTAGTGGGTTTTTTTTCTCTGTGTTATGCATACTATTGTTAGTTGCCTTTTTCCTCCCCAAAATAGCATCCCTGAGACCAGCTAGATCAGTGTTAGTGTGTAACAACTGCTCTTTAAGGGAAAAATGACACTGGAAGCATTCTATTCATTATCTCCTCAACCATAAATCTCTACCTGGAGCAAAAATCCTGACCCTGAATCTTTCTCCAGAACTCATGAGCCAATGGCTATTCCATTTTAATCACGCTGTTGCGATGATTTATGGCACGGCCTTGGGTAAAATTGAACCTCCGCCTCAATTTCCCTGTCGTTAGCTGAAGATACCATTTCTCCTGCGGACAGCCCAAGAGCTAATCTGTGTAAGGCTGCCTTGACAAGGTACAGTCCTCAGGCCCTTGTCTAGCAGAATCTTAAAAGTTTAGCTGTCACGTATGACTGTATGACTCAGTAAATGGTTGGCAAATAATCCATATTTATGGTGGGACTACGTTTTCCGGGGTTTTTTTCAACTACTTTTGCCATCTCGAGTTTTCCAGCCTTACGGCTTGGAGAGGTAATTTTGATTATCCTATTTTTGGGTGCCCAGCAATATCAATACTTTTCAATACAAAGTGAAGTAGCTCTGAAAAAGGACTTTGTTTGTAAGGGTGGATTATTCAGCTCTAGTTGGAGACTATGACTTACTGCAATACACTCTCCCCTGGCAGCTGTAGAGCAAGCCCCACTGGAGTTCCAAAAATCTGGGATGGGAGTCTGGCCAGAAAAACTCCAAGCCTTGAAGTATGTTCCATGGCAAGGAAAGAGAGGTTACTTTTCCCCTCAGGTTTCTTGCATTCATATGTGATAATTACCGTCAAAACAGAGCGAGCAGATAAATGCCCGATAAGCTGGCAAGGAAGGGACCCGAGTTTCTGTCCCTCTCAAACAGGAACGCCTGCCTCACACAGATGATGGTGTGCTGCCTTGATAACAAACCAGAAACGTGGTAAGAAGTAAGCGAGGAGACCGTGCTTACTTTACACTCTGTGAAATAACACCTCCGCCTCGGAAGATCGGAGGGTCACACTGCAATTCCAGGGTTCGTCTCAATCGTAAGCAAGCCCTCATTAAGGGCTGGGACTATCTTTAGACAGCAGCAGGACTAATAAAGGCTGTAACCACTTTAGCTTCTGAAAAATACACAGCCTAAGTCTGTGAGAGGAGAGGAGGGTACTCCTGGTGGGTCCTGACGGGTGTGCCTTCAGTTCGTTTATTCACTGTCATGTTTTAACTAAAATAAACACCGTGGCCCAGTCGGGAATGTCTCGTTGTTGGAGAACTTGGCCTTTTCTGCATCCGTTTTATTTCTGTTGGGTTCTCAGTCAGTGAATGGTTTGTAAGGACCTCACTTTTTTTTTTTTCCCCTCAATGTGGGGATCTTTCTCTGCAGCTCAGAATGAACACTATTCCTGGTCAGGGGTTAATGCAGTCAGTGGATGCAAACTTTTTGCAGAAAGGATGGAAATAATAGTCAAGACATCAGCTACACCACGTTCTGGTTGGGTTATTTTCCCCACCCTTTCCCCTTCCCACATCCCTATGCAAGCACCGGATCTTTCTTTTTGCTTTCAAACAGAATGTGTTCACTCCAGCTGTGTTTTAGTTTCATGCTACACAGAGTACACAGGGGTTTTATGGCATATACATTGAATAATCCCAGCAGCCATTAAAATAATTTGGGTTTTGGTGGCAAACAGCAGAAGCTGGACATTTCTTCTAAAGGGGCTGCTGATGTGCAGCTGAATGCACTCAATCAACATATTTTATTGTCCATAGCATGTACATGTTTAAACCTGAGAAAGCTCCAGTATTGTCTGCTCCAAAGTGCTGGAGCAGCTTGAGGGATAACTTCCATCCCATGGCCCTTACCCAGGCCGAGCTGCTGTTAATGCTAGAACGTGGAAGTTCTGCAAGTGTAAACATTTACATCCTTCATCGCTGGACAAGCCCCACAGGAGTCAGCAGGAGCTGCTGGGCTTAACAGCTCTGGACTAGCCTAACAAGGGCTCTGAGTCACCTCTGGGGGAGTTCCAGCAGCAGCTTCAATGGCAGGTGGATTTTAGAGGGTCTAAGTAAGAAAGAGGAGCCCAAACAGGCTGGGCCTGAGTGATGCCATATCTTTGCCCAGCTTTCTGCACACACATGTGCTGCCCTTGGTGGCACAGGGAAGTGTAGCTTCAGACTTGGGCTCCTCAGTTGCTGGTACCTCGTGTAGGTCACATTGACAGCACCTATTGTTCTGAAGCATTTGAAGGGCATCCAAGTTTTGGCATCATTAGATTATTGCCATGGTGCTCGGGCAGCAGATCCTGTACAATAAAGGAGTTTTGCTTTATGTTCAATCACTATGAGCTGTTATCTGCAGCTTTCATCTAGTCTCCATTAATGAAAGAACAAATCATTCCAGGGACTAAATAGATGTTTGACCATTCAAATATATGCAAAGTGATATGATTTATGAATGGGAGGAAGTAGTTTTGCAAGCCTAGAATTCCATTTGCTGTGGAATTTCAATTTAACAGCGTGAATCCAGTTAAACGCTGAAATATTAGACTTAGGAGCTCTTTACAGCCAGAGAGCAGGTTCTGTCATACTTTGTTACCAAGCTGTACTGCCTTTCAGCTGACGGCTCCTCATGACCGACATTTCCAAACCTCATTCCATTTCATTAGAAGATGATTATTTGTTAATACAAACTATTAACTTTGCTGCAAAGAGAAAAAAATAAACTGTTCTCCGTGATTTTGCTGACTGAGAAAGAATGAATGGGCTTTAACTGCAGATTCAGGTAAGACTTTGAGAAAGCATCGTGTTAAAAACAGAGAGGGCTGAAGAAACTGGACACCACCACCGCTGCAGTCATTCAAGTAGAGGTTAAACAAATCTGTTGCAGGAATGCTTCCGAGGCTTGATGCTGCCTAAAAGCATGAGGATGAACATAATGACCTCCTGAGATGCCTTCCAACTGTATTTTCTATTTTTATAGCCAATAAAATGTCCAAGACTTGCTGCTGAAGTGTCTTGGCAAGGGAAATGTTTTCCCTTTCACTGAGTCTGCATATGGCATCCTTCAAAGCGAGGTATGTGGAAGGCACAACTGGCACAACCATGCGAGCTCAACTGCAGTGTAGCTGATGATTGCCAAAGCATTGCATCACAGCCCGGCTTTCCAGCAGTTCCAGCCCTGTGGCAGGCTTCCACCTCTCAGGTCTGGAGGCATCACTTTCCTGGATGCTGCTCCCAAGAAGCAGAGTGGGCGGTTGCGCTGAGGGCCAGAAATGTGACTGCAGCTCAAGAATCCCCAACTCTGGGCTGGTGAAGTGCTTTGATCTGCCTTGTTCAAGTGAATCAGGGCTCAGCAGCTCTGACACCAGCGCTGAGCTCCTGCTGTACCAGCACGGCTGAGCATTTCCCCCTCTGGCAGCCTGCCTTGTCCTTTTCATCCCAGACCTATGCATTACTCTGTGTTTACCAAAACTGCCTTATTTACAGCTACAGAGGGTTGGGCAGATCTGAGTTTGGGTTTTGTCACAGCTGGAGAGAAGCCTCAGAGCCAGAGTCCTTCCAAACCTTCCGCCCTGGAAACTGAGGCGCAGAACTCACAGAAGCAGAAAGCTTGGCAGAGATGCAGAGCAAGGCAGGGAACATCTCCCTCATTTTTAATTCCCGCTCCTGTCTCTCCTCCTAATGCAATCACACCAAAGAATGAAGGTAAAAACAAGCCCAGATGTTGCCTGCCTTCTGTCTTGCCATCAGTTGGCTTCTGGTGGTGGGTAGGAAGCTGTCAGCATTTGTGACGAATCGGAGACGTGGTTAGGTCTAATTCAAGTTGCTATGGAAAAACTGATGTTAGGGGAAAAAGTAACCTGGGCCAAACAGACGTTACGCATGGGAAGAAACTTCTCAGCTAGTGAAGTTAGGCGTGTGCACATCATGTGATTAGACAACATAAAAAAAGAAGCCATTGAGAGGTCTGTGTCGAGGTACGAGGGGACAGCTGCAAGGGGCAAGGACCTTTCCCCTCCTGCAGCCATGGGGAGCTTGGCCTTGAAAGGCTGGAGGGATGTGGAGCAGCTCTGCCAGCACCGGTGGGTCGCTTGCAGGGAGGCTGTCAGGGAAATAAATACACCTTGGTTCATGTCAGCCACTTAGCTAGAGAGGATGTGACCACGAGGTAGGTATTTGGAACAAGCAAATAATAGCGATGGACTTTTCTTTTTAAGGGAGCAGGTATAAACAGCAGGAATGAGATGAAAATGAGAAGCAAAACTTGGGCTACATGTAAATGGAAAAATCTCAACATTGGGATTGTGGGATCATTTCCTCAGGGTAGTAGTGGAAGCCCATACTTTAGGACTTGAACAACCAGACAGAGAAGGAGCTTGAGGCACTGTATTGCAGGGAACAGTCCTGCCTTTTGCATGGACCATTTGGATTTTCCCTGGCTTCTTCGAGGAAGAGAATTAAAAGTCATAAGGCTCCTTGGCCACCACTTCTCCTTCAGGATCTGAAGGAATGTTTAATGCTGACGGCTCAGCCAAACTGCAGCTTTGGGAATTCTTATCTATTCTCAAATTCTTATCTTTAGTTTCAGTTGTTTATATTTCCTGACTTCCCGTCTAGAGTCCTTATCCAAGTTTATTGTTCAGTTTTACTATTCCTTGTTTAACAACTGCTCCTTTACGCTCAGGAGTTGGCGGTGCTTCAGCAGTGGCTGATTTCTCTGTTTATCTTTACCACCTCATTCAGGTGTTAGAAGTAACATGCTAACCTTGGAACAGTCTCAACAATCCCAGGAAGCAAAGTTTCACCATACTTTTTGCTGTTTCTTTTTTACTTCTGTAGCAACATTTTTTTTGTTCCTTTGTGGTGCAGTTCTGGAGTAGGCATGAATTACTGCATGCAACACTACACTTAGGGGGCAGGTTGCTGGGGGTTTTGGTGGGGTTTCTTTTCTCTGATCCATCCTAGGCAAAAAGGGGTTAATTAGCCTCAGTAAAACATTGACAGTCACTAGGGACTGCTGGGCCCAAGATGAAAAACAAGACTGCACCTGTATGCTGGCAATTTCAGATTCTGGTCAACTATTTTTCTCTAGTGCTTTGTTCTGCCAGCTGCCTCAAGTGCTTTGGATGCAGGTGGAAGGATGGACTTTGCTATCTATAAAAAAATTTAATGGTGAAGACCAACTTCCGCCTCACCTCCCCGGGGATCAAAGTTATTGCCTTGCCACACATTATGGCAGAGCACAAAACAGGCAGCAGGCTGCACATGCCTAGCCACAGCACAGAGGTCTCAGCTCTGAGAAAAAATAGTAGCTTGAGATTTTTCCCTCCCTCCCTCCTTCTCTTGTTTCTTTCCTTTTGTTTTCCTTTTGAAAGAGGCAATGAAGGCATGGAAGGAATCCCAAACTGAGTGACGGTATGTAGAAGGCACAAGGCGCCCCCGTGTAACATACGCCATGCGACACGAGCAGTGTGGTTCCTCTGACGAAGGAGCTGAGGTAGCACTTCCAACAGCCCAGCGCAAGGCAAAGGATCGCTCAGGAGCTCTAACTGTATGGCCTGGTGTACGCCTGCAAAACAAGGCCTCGCAGAGACCCTATAGATTTATTCATCATATGTGCTAGCGTATGATGTATATAAATAGTCCTGCCTGCCCGGGAAGGTACCTTCATTGCCTGTTGAGGAGCAGCAGATAATGCACGGACTCTTTGCAGGGGCAAGACCTGTTCTCACAGCAATACAACGCTATTAAATACACCTCGAAGCAGCAAATTCTGCTTGATGCAACGGGAACTTTCTGGGGTTGTGTTACACTGTGTCATACAATAAGGTTCTTCTTGATGTTTTATGACTGCTGTCGTGGTAGAAATGAACAACTTTTAAATTGTTAAGAGCTTTATTAATGTAAGTGGAACATAAGAGTTGTAGGATAACAATCTCTGTGAAAAGACTTATAGCAGAGGGAAAAACTCAAAATATCCAATGCTAAAGAGCTATGCCCTGCCCGTGTGGGCTTTAAAAATACTATCAGATGCAAACTTTTTCCCCCCTCTTTTTTTCAGTGATATGAACAGATGCTTCATTTAGGTTGTTTTTTCAAAGGCTGTTGTTTTACAACACTGCTCTACAAACGCATGCCTTCAAAATGCCATAAAAAGTAAGAAAAAAAATACAGAAGTTGCTATATGGAGATCAACAAGCTACAGCAGCTGAAAATAACCCACATGCATATTGCCACGAAGTATGTGGGGGCTTTGGAGGAGGTAGCTGGGTTTGGGGTTCTTTTTTTTATTATTTTGAGCTGCCCATGACCTTCTAACGCTAATCTCTCTTTAAGCAGTGTATATTTATGTGCATAACATGGGTGGCTGGCCACGAAAGAACATTTGCTATTAAGAAAGATTAACAGAATCTCATACGTTAAGGCATGCAGTACCCCAGAAAGGACCATTCCCCCCTCTCTGCCACTGCAGAAAATACCTACCTGCTTCGCATGCAGATCTTGGCTGCTCCTGCAGCAACCAGTACCACCATCTGCTGTGTAAGGCAAACCAGGATAATAGTTGGACTGAAGATCTTACCTGGTTTAGTACATATACAGTGTGCTCTTAGGTGGGGTGTTAATGCCACATTTAGCTCTGTGTAGGAGGACCTTGCCAATACTTACTTTGCACCACTGGTTTCATATGTAGTCATGGGACATCACTTCATCCCGCGTGTGTCGTGTAATTAATGAATGCTCTTGTAGCTGCGATTGCCTAAGGGTGCAAGTGAGATTCTGTTATCGGCTACGGGGAAAATCAAAGTCTGTAATATCTAGTCTAATAAAACATCAGTCTAGGAAGCTGTATCAGGTAGTCTAATAAAAGTATTGCTCTCCCTATAAACCTCGTCTTACTCTGTTGTAAATGAGTCACTTTTCACGATAGCTGATGAGAACTTGTATGCTGCATGGGGCTTGAATGGGTTTCAGAACTTTCTAGCCACACTCTGCATTTTTATCTTCTGTCTGGCAGAATAGTGTTATCATCGAGATAAATGGCTCATTATTTCACTTAGGTTTGGTGTTACATGAAGCAGTTACGATGCTATTCATATGCCTCATTTTACACCCAGATCTATTAGTAATAGTTAATTATTGTCTTACAGGCAGGTTGAATTTACTGCAACTTTTGCAGTCTGCACTTTACCGTAGGTGCTATTTGTGAACAAGCTGTTTTTTGTTACCATGAGTTCGTATTTGACACAATTTCAAATCATTCTCCAGTACAAACCCATGTTCAGTGTCAGTGCTGTAGGCTGTTTAAAAAAAGTGAAGCAGAGACCTGAAATACTCTCATCTGTCAGCAATTAGTGGTAACTGAGGAGAGCAAATGGTCACTTCTACAAATTAGCAAGCTTTTACCTCAGATGGACTGAGCCTGGGGGGGGAGGGGGTGTGGTGTGTGTGTGTGATTTTTCTGAGGAGAACTTACTTTTCAGACACACAAACTTT
The DNA here is from genome assembly GCA_022605575.1 of Laterallus jamaicensis coturniculus. Taxonomy (NCBI): domain Eukaryota; kingdom Metazoa; phylum Chordata; class Aves; order Gruiformes; family Rallidae; genus Laterallus; species Laterallus jamaicensis. Next base: position 65,861,556 of record JAKCOX010000001.1, read on the forward strand.
GGATGGGCCAGGCTTGTAGAGAGGGCCTGAGTCAAATGCGATTGCTGCTTTGCTGTTAGCATTTCACTTGGTGAAGCTTTGGGTTTAGCTTGCATGGAACAGGGTCATATGCAAGGCCATGGCATCCAACAACATGGGTTTTGTAGTGTGAAGCAGAAATGTTCTTGATAGGCAGGTGGTATGGGATGTGTCTGATGAGGAGGAGAGGTTTGGTGCTCTGCTTACTGAGTACATTAAGGGGTTCCCCAGTTCATTCCTCTGTGTGCTCACATTTTGGTCTCTCCTTGGAAATAAGAAGATTAGGCTTTTTTTCTAGGCAGAAATCCCAGGGCTGCTGCTGTTGTCCTTGCCATACTGAAAAATGGCAAATATCTGCTGGGTCCCAGATCTCCACACAAACCTACGCAGGGCCTTGTGTCCGGTGACATACCTACCTCGCTCGTTGCAATGGACCCGTGCTCAGCAATAACCAGATCCATGGCAGTGCCTGAGCAACGCAATGCTGAGTTCTGAAAGTAAACATTACATAACGAATCCCAGCATTGGCTTAAGTCACCACCGTAGTTCTTGGAATACCTACAGTAAGATCAAATGAAGGTGTTATGTCGTTTTCCCTGCCAAAGGTTGATTCTTAGTTTCAGAAGACAGTACTGCACAACCATTGCATTCTTTCAACAGCATTCACCTCTGAGGCTTCCCTTGGAGGGGGGAATGCATGTGAATCTAAGTGATGGGAAGCTGTATTTTCTTTCAGTCCCAAAGCATAGAGTTTTTTTGAAGTAATGAAACATAGAGAAGTGCTGAAGCAGCATAGGTGTTTCTGAAGAAGTTTCACAGATCTCATCCCTATCTTCGCTCTATCTGAGTTCTCTTGTAACGATATTGAACTATTCCAGTAGCCCGATTATGTTCAGATATGAGTACGAGGTAAGAATGCTGATCCTCATAGTGAACTAAGTGCCAAAAATATAAATAACAGTGTGGTTAGTGAAGCTTTGCCTGTATTAGTATGTTCATTCACTTTGCCTGTGCCCAGCACAGAAGGGTGCTCTGCATATCTGTTCAGAAAGGCATTTGCATCTTTTCAATTACTTTGGTTGAATGTAAAATGTTGGTGTAAAATGCTGCCCATAGTTTGAATAATCAAAAGGTAAATTATAATTTAAAGTATAAATTAAAAGACCATTAAGGCTTGGGAGTGCAGCACTTCAAAGTCAGGGGAGTCAGAATTGAGGTTCTCCATGCAATTAATTCACCCTCCCCTCACTCCCCACTTTTCTGTATATGCATTATAATACTAATCTTAATTATACATAATTTATGTGTGTGCACACAGTCATACACACATTTACATCTGGATCCTAGCCAGTGGTTCCCATTGCTTCCAACTTGTCTTTGCACCCACCTTGCTCTGTATCCCTCCGTGTTCGTGCTGGGTAACCTCCTTCTTCCCACACAGGCTCAGCGAGGGGTGGCAGGAGGCCCCTGTAGAGCCCCAAGCAGCTAAGCTGAGCTGCTACTCCACACAGGCCCCAGGGGTGAGGAGCAGGGTCACAGATGGCCAACTGCAGCCCCCCAGCCTCAAATGGATGGTGCATGCTGCCCAGGGTGGTCTGCAAGGAGTGGAGCTGCCAAACTGGTATGAGCCTCTGGTACTCCTGTGCCAAATGAAATGCTCAGAGAGGATAGCTTGGATGAACTTCTATGGATCTTCATAGGAATTCGAGTCACAAATGATGCTTCCAGGTAAAATTTCAAGCCCCCGATCCGCAGAGCAGAGCGTGGCTTAATTGAGAGCAGTGTAAAAATATTTTAACTGGGTATCATGGTTTAAGACCAAATGACAGTGGGGAACCTAAATGGATTTTTAATGACAGGAATATGCAATGCAAAACATAAAGTCAGCTAAAGTTCACGGACTTGTGCTGGCAGCTATGCTAACTAGGTCTACCAGGGTGAGGAGAAACTAGTTTTCCTCAGCCTCATTCTCAGAAAGGGCTGAACCGTTTTTGCTACAACTCTTGGTTTTTTTCTTTTTCTTCGATATTTCTCTTTATTTGTTTTCCAGTCTAGATGATGTGCTCTAGTCATTCTCTTACCTGTGGTTAGTGTTATTCAAAGAAGACACACTCTAACTGAAACTCTGCGTTCCCTGCAGCGAATCCAGCACCACCTTGCTTGGCTGAGAATCCTGAGAATGCTGAAAATAAACGTGCGTTTCGAGGTGGACAAAGCTGATTTTCTATGACAAAATGAGAACAAGAAAAAGAAACCTTAGTTAAGAAGAGTCTGGTTTTACATCAGAGCTTTGCATATGGCCAGCCACCCTGAGATGTGTTGATAATTTAAGTAAATATTATTTTTCTATAGAAGAACGTTTGCCAGGTACATTTTTGGCTGAATATCAGCGGTTTTGCAGTGGGGGGTGATCGTGCACGGCTTCAGGATGAAGATGAAAATCCTCCACTCCTCCCTGCATGTAGAAGGCACATGTGGCTGAAGTGCCACGTCTGGAGTGCAAGTTCTGATTTTTTTCAAACCTTTGCAGTAACCTGTGCAAGTCTAAAATAGCCAGGGCTCAGACTGACTGTGTTTTGTAATGTTCTTGACAGCTAACAATTAATCTGTGTGTTTTCACACAACCTTGATGAACCAATTCTGAAAAATAAAGCTGTGTAATAAATTGCATCAGTAATAAGTCCCAGTGAAAAAGCAACAGCTGTGCAGCTCCGAAAGCCGTGGATGCCCAGATACCTGAACCACGATGGGAGCCTAAACGCTCACAGGATGTCCTGGAGCCCATGATTTTTTCAGTCAAACTTTCTAAATCCTGCTGTAGAAGATGCCCGCGACACAAGTTGACCAAGCATGTTGTCCGATCAGCATGGACAGCTGTGGCTTTAAACAATGACAGCCATTGTTAGGTCAATTTTAAAGTAGGTCCTTAAAGTTAATGTGATTATGCAAATATTGCCCTAACTACTGTGGCTGTCTTATATCCTTCACAAATGACTGCATTGTCACTTTTCATTATGTGCATACAGTCCTGGTGGTTTGGTGGTATCATTGTATCTCTCGGAAATGGACCATGTAAAGGCCATTCACTGTTGGCACTGCATTGTGCTTTTCTCCAAGCAGGCCAACCTTGACCCATAAATGAGGGTGGTAGGGATTTTCAGGCTGAAACCTGCGTGTGTTATTCACATGATTACTTCCATTGACTTGGCTGGAAACTCTTGCATCAGGCATGGAAGAATTAGGTTAAAACATGGTCGTGAAATTAAATCCATTTCAGTCTAAACTGTAGTGTATCTGGACAAACCTCTGACAGCCTAACTTCTAACAGAAATGGATTTGTGTGAAAACACTTGCAAAGCAAACTAAAAAAATCAATCTGTTGTTTTCTGAGGAAAAGAAAATGTCTCGGACAACTTCAGGGTATGTTTTTTTCCCGATGTCTTCTATTGTTGTTGTTAATTTGATTAATAACAATAATTTTTAAAATTCAGGACATTCTAAAATGCCCTTCTACAGAAATCTGTGATCACAAATGAGGAAGCTGAGAGATCTCAGGATCCATGTGTTCTGGAAGGTAGCAGATTTCCGACGACTCATCAGTTGGGGACATGACTGATTTCAGACTCTTGGTTGCATTGCTTTCAATGAAAACCAGTGACTTGCAGTTTCAGTTCTCATCGCAGAAGACATTCTCACAGCAATCTCTTGGCTGGATTGTTTTCTTTTACTCTGAGCACTGAACCTGGTGTTTGTCTGAATTCTGTCCTTTACGATTTTTGTCCTAGTGGCCAAGAGCCTTCGTGATTCAAGCAGACAGTATGTCGCCTGTGATAAATTCAGACTGTTGCTTGGGAACAAAACACCCTTACTTTATTTCTAGTAGAGTAAGTAAGGGTACATAGAGAGGGATACGTGGATATATTTGCATGCAGGTTAACATAGGTTAATGTAAAGGAAAATCATCACCTCCCAGGTGATGACATCATTGCTGCTTCTTTGCTGACTGGCAGCAGCTCTCTAACCAACGGAAACTTCCTCAGGAGATCCAAGGACTTGGAAGCTGCAAGGGGAACATGTTGTGTTGCTTGGTTATGTCATTCTACATGCAACGTCTCCTAATATCCACATCACTGTAACACCCGAATGTTGCTCCAGAACTAGGGTGACCTCTGCCAGCCTCTGGACACAGCCAGTAGAAAGCTGCTAAGTCCAAACCTACCCGTGTAGCAGTCAGACTCTGTCCCCCACAAAGTTTGGTTCTCACAGGGAGTTTGGATTAAGGTATGAAAACCTGCTTTGACGCAGCCAGGCCAAAGTTGTAGCACCCTCAGCATCAGCTTCAAGAGAGCGCAGGAACATGTTTGGGACTTATAGCCTTCGGAACAGCTTCCTATGCTCTAGCCAAAAGCTGATCTCTGTCGTTGGAAATCCTTCGGGAAAAAAGTCAGTTACGGGTGTTAAAGAGGAGGGAAGAAAAGCTTGTACCACCCTGACAGTTAGGAAGGCAAACCATTTAAAACTTCACATTCGATCCGTTCAAGCTGTCACATAAAGCCCTAGCTGCTTCATTGATCGATTGCCAGAGAGGATGGTAACGGGTATTTTTTGGATGTCAGACAGACAGCATAGCAAACCTCAGAAGTGACAACTGAACAATGGGGGCGGGGGGGGGAAGCAAAAATCCAGCAGTTTATTTTACTCATCATGTAAGCGAGTTCACAGCTCTGTGATGCCTGTGGCAAAATCACAGGGCAGGTGTACGTCAGGTTGACTCCTCTCTTGTGGCAGCGGGGCTGTTCTTCTGCGACCCAAACAGTAGCTATGCCAAGGGGATGCAATGCAAGTCTGTGCTAGGAAGCGATGGTTTTTAGAGCGGCAATGGAGGGGTGACTATCACATCAGTTCTGTAGCTTATCATCCTGCGACCTGCCTTGGTATTTGTTATGGGTTTTCTGTTAGAGGATGTGGCCACAAATCAGAGGTTGGCAAGGAAAGGATTACTCTAACATCTTTGATTAGAGAAAGTTAAGGGTGTGCCTGAGTCAGCTCTAGCTCAAGAGGTGTTCCCATGAGTTGCTTCTCCTGGGGTGCCACCACAGGACCTTCACGGGGCAGGAGGAGAACCCATCCCTACCCTGGGCAAGTGGGCAGATGCTGAGAGGGTGATGAATCTGAGCATAATGTGGTGGGGCGGGCAGGCAGGCAACACGTCCTGCACATTCCTGGGGGTCCACCCAGCCTGGAGCAAATCATGCCCAGTGAAAGGTGGTTGTGCACAGATGGGGCTTGCCCAAAGGAAGGTATTCACGATGTGACCAAAGCCTGCTTTTTGGTGGAGGCGATTCTAAACCTGGAGGTAACAAGAGCACCATCATAAGTGACTGGGGATCTCTCCTGAGTGGGGTGGCAGAGGCCCATCACTCATTGGCAGGGAAATGATCTGTGTTCCTCACTCTCACAAACTTGGGCTTGAGCCTTCTGAGGTCACAGAGATCAGCAATTGTTTTCAATCAGTTTTCAGTGGGGTTTGGGCCAGAACCCATCAACAGGGTGTGTGTGCCTTGGTGAAACAGAGCTCAGCCTGCCAGGAGCAGCTACCAGGGCAGAGGGGATGGCCAGGAAGACGGACAGAGTATCATCTCTTTGCTTTATTATTTCACTGAAAGGTATTTTAGGCCTTTGACTGCAGCAAACCATGGTTGTTTATTTATTTAATTCTTAGGCTTGGCGGGGCAGGTAGGAACTATAAACCCGTGCAGATTTCCATTTCCTTGCCAGGCTAGCAGCACCTTTATCTGCACAGGAAGGCTGAGCCGGCGCCTCTGAGGTCTCCGCCTTGAGCTCTTAGGAACACAGATACCAAAAACCCATCGCTTAAATAGTCACAGCCTCCCTTCACCTTCAGATAACTCCTGTGCTGATGTACACTGATGAGAGAGTTAATGAAACATTAGATATAGAGGCGGGCAGGAAAGCACACCTGCAGGCACCCTTTCAAGACTCTCTCAGGGGCTGACTTTATCGGGAGGGCCACGGCAGGCGTGCAGCTGGGCCAGCAGGAACCGGGAGCTGCAGAGGTGGTCTCTATGGTTAGTGTAGAAACCTGCTTGGGGAGAGCTTCCTGAAACTTTCTTCTTTGCTGTTTGCGAGGGCTTCTCCAACAGATGTGCACACAGAATGCATCTTGGAGCTGTACCCATGGGTGGCAACTTAATCAAGTAGTAAAAGTTGTTTCCCCCATGAAATCAAAACTTCCTTGGGCATAAGTTGAGCGGATCCATGCAGATCCATGCAGTCTGAGGAGGCTCATTTATAAAAACACAACACAAAACCCTTCAGAAATTGTTGTGGTAAGTGGATTGGATAAATGCCTTGTAGAAATGTCATGTGTCAGGAGGGATTGTAAAAAAGACAACATCCGGATCACAAATAATTTTTGGAAAAATAGTTGCAGAGTGAATACATTTTATAGCCCTATAATCAATGCCAGCTTGCAAACTCGGATGGAGGTAGAATTTGGATGCCTATGGTCTACCTTCATTAACTAAACTGCATCAGTCACTGTGAGCAAAAAAATCACAAGTTTATGCCGGTACCAAGGTCTTCAGAGAAAACCGCTGAGACATCAAAATCAATTTCAAAGCAAAGAGATAAACAAAGGGAACAAGTGCATTTGGTCAGGAAATGAGACTTCTTTTTGAATGAAGACATCAGCCTGGTGATTGTGGCTTTCCTTAGCCCCCCAGCAAAATGCCACCATTTCTCCTGAGCAATGCCTGGACTATTGACCAATTCCACCCATGCTTGGGAACAAGGAGGGAAGCAAGACGCAGGTCAGCTCCTCAAAACCATTCTGCCCAGAACTGAAATATTGTTAATATGGTCTTTAAAAATACCCAAACAACCAAACACAGTTTAAATAGATTTCTAGGAAGAAAATTTTTTTCTGTCCTTTGCCATCACCCCCATCTCAAATCAGGTCTGAGGTAGAAATACAATGAAATGTGACAGGAGTAAGAGGAGGCAATGATTATGATGCTCCAGTCACAACCCTACTGAAACACCCTTTGCTTACATGCCTGACTGTGAGCTCAAGGGAGAGTTGGCTGCCATTGACTTAGCTAGCCTGGATATGGATCAAGATTGCAAATACTGAGCAAAACCCCTTTTCTTCCAGCTCTTTTAAAGGATCAGTCTGTGCTACAGAACATTCAGTCCTGCACTCTGGGCTTTACCTTCAGCAGACTTGTTATTTTGGCTCCTAACCATGAAGTCTGGCTCTTTCATTCAAGCTGTATTGTTTTTTTCCAAACCAGTCCAAGCTCTGGCACGGTCTCAGTTTAGGCTGCTAGTTGTCCCATAGGTCAGACCTGTGGGATTTGAACCCCCTGGGACTCTCTGCATAGAGTATGTTGTACTGGAGAGAGCTGGAGAACTACAGGGTCTAGCTGGGAAACACCTCATGCTCTGGTATTTTCCTTTATTTTTCTCTGGCTCCTTTGCCTCTTCATTTTTAATTAGTGGCACATGCTGAAATGATAATTTAAATTCTTTTCAGAATCAAAAGAATTCCCACTGACAACATTATTAAGTTTTAATTACAGTGAAGAAAAAGGTTAATAGGAATTTGAGCCAAGTATCTTCTCTCCATTATATAAGAACTTGACTGAACCTGTTTTGCCTTCATTTCGGTAGGCTACTCTAGATTTAGAGGGACCGGGATGGCTGTACACCTGTGCAAAGAGCCACTGCAAGGCCAAACAGCTGTCGCCAGGGCCATCGATGTGGACCCATCTCAGGATAGATCTCGCCTGATCGATGATCAAGGTGGACTTTAACAGACAGGTAGGACTTCTCCTGGACCTCTGAAAGAAAGAGGTGTATTTCTGACAGACACGTGGAAATACTCCTGCAATAAGGGTAAGCAGGAGACGGCACTTTGTTGAAAAGGAAACTTAGTAAGTATTGGTGAGGGAAAAATAATCGAGTTCCTGGGCGAGGGCATTCACACAAAGCCTCTTCCTTCACTCACACTGGGCACCACATGCATGCAGAAACATATGCAAATCAGCCTTAATCTACTGAGTGTTTTGCATTTTCAATGAAATGAGAGAGAGGAAAAAGAAACTTTTTTCTCTGTATTAGTGCTAAGCGTGCCCATCGACAGGACAATTATTGCAAAGGTTTTGCATGTTAAAAATGGGTTCTAAAGCAACTGAAGGTGTGTGTGGGGGAAGGGAACCCCACCCCAGTCCTTTAGCTGGGCACCTGCAGGGTGAGCCTCCATGTTTCCCGGTACTGCACCGCACCGGGCGATAGATAATCATCTGTTTAGACTCAGTCAGCTTGGTGCAGTTACAGCTGGAGCCCTACAAGAGCTCTGCCTCATAGACCTGTTGTAAGCTCCATGCTCTGTGTTGTGTGTTGTGTCCCCCCCTTTTTTTTTTTTCTCTTAAGCTGTAAGACATTGCTTAAGCTGTGGCATGCCTCAAAGGCAGGCCTTTCCCTCTTCCCAAGTTGCACACCATCACATCCCGCAGTGCTGCCTCACGTCTTGCACAAGCATTTTTATGGTGTGGGCCCACAGCCTTTGCACAGGCAAGTGCTCCTGCAGACTTCCCCTTCTTGGCAATCCATACCCAGCGCCGGGGTCCTGCCTGTGGCAACTGCTGCAAAAGCCCCTCCTGAGATGGCTCTCCCCACCCCTGGATCACGCTGGGGCCAGTGGGAAGCGCAGGCAAAACTTGGGAGAAAGGGAGCTGCTTTCTCACACTGCAAGCACTTGAGAAGGGACCTTGGAGCCACTGGAAAAGGCCTTCTTTGCTTTGCATGACTGTCCTGAGTTCAGCTACAGTAACTGAGGTGTGTGGCATGGGCTGGGAGGACTGGGCAAGCTGGTGTGAGGACTGGGCGGGCAGAAAAAAGTAAAGTGGACTGGAAAGCATGTCTGGAGACTCAGCCTACACGGGGTGGCCACATCAACTTGGAAATCAGAATGATTTCATTCAGAAAGCTGCAGTCTGTCCTCAAGAATATCAGCCTGACTTTGAAGCGCTTGCATCAACTTACAGTGAGCACTGTATTTTCAAGCTACTAAATAGAATGCAATTTTTTACCCTGGCAGGTCATATCTTTTTTCCTCTGTTTGTTTTGTTGGCAATTGCTTTAGCTCTCTGGTGTTCCTGAGGCTAAATGTCCTCAGTGCTTAGGCTGCATGAGGCTCTGTAGGCTTGCCTAATCTTTTGCTGTGCAGCTTTAATGCACCAGGTTTGAGAGTGTAGTCTCACCTCTGGTTTCTTAAGACAAGTGTCAAAACATCTGGGTTTTTTCCCTAGTACAGGAACTCCAGAATATTTTGCTCTCATTTGGTTGGCACCTGACCTGATGGTCTTAGAAGCAAAAATTATCTGGTATTTTGGGAGAACAGCAGTTTTGCACCAAAGGTGCAGTAAGCTTCCCAGTGGCACACTGGTGTGCCTCAGGTTCACAGCATGCTCAACGCATACCGTTGACTGCTGTGCTCCTTTCTCTTCCTAAACATTCGATGAGAACCAAGGATGTTGAGGCAACCTATGGTGTTCGAAACTGTATTCCACACTTATCTAAGTGTGCTGGAAAAAACCTTCTTGGCTTGATTGTTGCCTATAACAACACAGCCAAAACAGTAAAGACAAACAAGATTAGGAGACCATGCGGGTTTAAGTAAAAAAGAACACACTTTATTTATCTACAAGGCAGTACATTGTCGTATAAAAAAATTAAGTGCAGATGAAGCTGCACCAAATGCTATTAAGGCAGCAAAGTCAGAGGCTGTTATAAAAAAAACCCAAACAATAAAAAAATAAAATAAAATCAGTGTTTTGCCATATCGATAAAGATTTGGTATGGCAGTATGAAAAACCATGTATTTCTAAGAACCTGATTCAGTACACGAGACCCAAGTTAGGGAACAATTAGCTATACATGGAACAAAACAGACAACACGAACAAGACAGTGTTCTCCCAAACATATGAAGGTGCAATGCATGCTGTTACAAACCAATGAGAAACGAAACAACACATCCAGACACAAAAAAAAAAAAAAAGAAATCTCCCAGGAACAGTGTTCAAAAATATTGCTTATAAAAAAAAGGGGAAAATATAAAAGATGTAAAAAAAAAAATTCAAATAAAAAGGTCTGAAATGCTAGTGCATAGTCAATTAGCTAACATCAACATTTGTTTTCTTTCCATATAAAGCTCTACTGCTCCTTTTACACTAGCAGCATGTCTACACGCTAAGGTCTGTAGCAGCAAAACACAGTATTCATTTGGCATTTACAAAATTAAATTACTGAATAAAAATATAATTTTTCTCATAAATCTATGTTTCATACAGTAATATTTTTTAAAGCAAGCTAATTAACCCCCCCAAGAGAAACACACAATGTATAATGGTCTAGAACCATAACAGAATGAGAGTATTTCAAGAGGCATGGATGTTTTCCCCCCTTACACAGACTTGTGTTTGTAGTAATGCTTTTCACTTCAGTATTTTACACCAATGCATTTTGTTCAGTGATTTAAAATCTATCTGTTTGAGTACCTGCTCTTTTATTATTATTAAAAAAAAAGGGGACCAAAAAAAAAAGGGACAAACCAACCCCCACCCCTGGCTAGCACGTCACTGAAATAACAATACTGGTGTATTAGGTCTGCTTGATCTTTAAAAATACCAAAAAAATTCTCTTCTTCTTTTAAGTCTGCACTTAAGATCATTAATTAACGATTTAATCTCAATACCTAATAATTTAGGCAAGTATCATTTATTTAAAAAAAAAAATCCTCTTAAGTTGGGTGAAATCCAACAAGTATATATATATGCTGAGTGACTAAATGCACTTTGTGCTGCTCCCAACTGTTGTACCACAACAAAGATAGGCTCTTCTCCCATTCATGAAAAGTCTTCATGCAGAGGAACAGGAATTTCCCAGCAGAGGTGAAGTGTTCTCAAAACGATAATGCTTCTCTGTCCGTCGACCCTTTCACATCACCAGAGTCCGGGTGGGCAAGGTGGCCATGTACTTGCGCGCCTGATCCGTCAGGGCCATCTGATCCTCGATCTTCCCGCAGGACGCTGACTCCCAGGCGTTGTTCAGATGCTAAATTAGAAGCAGGCAGAGAGATCTGGGGTGAACATCATGGGATCTATTTTGTAGCCCCAGCCGAAGCTGGGCCCACCTGCGATTACGTGTTGCGCGAACACGCGGTAGGATGTCATCTCATCTCCAGAGACACTGAAATATCAACATTTAAAAAGCAAACAACACCCCCACCCCCCACCACCCCTGTTTTTTAGTACAGCAGCCAGAAGGGAGGGAAGGCCAGACAACCTGGAGAGGGGCACGCCACAAAAGCCAGGACCCAACACACCCACTCCTCTCTCAAACACTCACTTGCCTATGAGGGCACATCCATAGTCATGCCTTTAATCCTTCCTTTCTGTGAAAGGCATGAAAAGGGAATTTTCTTGCCAGCAGACTGTACAGTCCACAGGGCACAGGTGGGCTGAAGCCCACAGTTACCGTGGTCGACGCCATGGCCGCACACAAGTTCCCGCCAAGCCTCCATTCCAGCAATACGGCCGCTCTGCCCCTGCCGTCCCCAGCACGTGCCCGCCAGCAGAGCCCCTCCAGCAAAGGAGAAGGAGGGACGGACGCCTCTCAGCAGAAACAGCATTTTAATTATCGCCTAAGCCACTGCACTTCTTGTGGTATTTATGGAGGTTACAGACACCATTTAGTATAATGCTGAAGTGAGATAAACGTATCTGCAGAGGGCTGTGTGCACTGTATTTATTTGCTCACTGCACATGCAAGATGTTTCTCGTTGCCTTGAGCTATAAACAGTAATGAAATTACAAAGGTCCTGGAATGTACCAGTACACACACATTTACACACACTTTTTTTCTATCAAACTCTTTCAGTTACTCAGTGCATCTGCTTTTCCACGTCAAGGTATTTACTAAGGCCTGAATAAAACCTCTATTATTAAATGGAGCTCGTTGCACAGATACCCTGCGTTCCAAAAATGCACATGTCCATGCTGAACAGAAGCTGCCTGCCACTGAGGGAATCCCAGTACTACTGAAGATTGAGAGGGTTTATGCCCTTTTCTATTTTCCTCTGCTTTCAACAAGGATCATTTTGCAGTTCAAGATCTACAAAGCTCAATGAGATGGCCAAACTCTTCCCAACATTTAGGGCACTGGGTGAAGCAGAATTTAGTGGACTGCAAACTGCTGAGAGCAGAACAAACCTCGCATACCCACAGCTCTCCTTGCTGCTCCTCTTAGTTGCAGACTGTGCAAGAGGATCCTTAAATTACTGTCTGGTCTAAAGGTGACGAGAACGTTCTTCTGACTGTAATCAGTGTTTTCTGAGATGTAGGGATAGTAAAAGGCTGGACAACATATGAAATGCAGATGATTTCTCATAACATGCCCTAATCAGGGCACTGGTACAAGCACAGGTACTGTGGTTCCCTGCCTTGGAGGACTTAGTCTGAAAGGGACAAAACTAATGTCTAAGTAAGCAGTGTGGCCAAGATGAGGTCAAGTATTATAGTGCTCTGTAAACTTCTGTTGGGTTTCCCTAGACACCCCTTTCTCTTTTCCACAGACAAGTTCCAAATATCTCTGCTCCTGCTGCCTTTTTGCTGGCAAAACTCCTGCTGAGCTTCTGTGGGAGTTCCCCGTGTGAAGGAGAACCAGGTCAGGCCTCAAACCTTAAAGTTCCTGCAGCATTTTGTGGGAAAGCTGCATCTGTGATAGAACAAACATGCCCTACACCTCTTTTCTGGAGTGATTCAACCTGCGTGGCTGTGTACCTTGTGCTGTGGCTTAGCCTAGGGCACGTGCCACAGCCAAAAAGCAGGTGTGACATACTTTCTGCGTGCCGCAGACATGCATGCGACATGCCACAGCTTCTTTTATGTTTTAGTTCAACAGCTTCCAGGGTGACTTTTTCAAATGCAGCTACATCAGCTGGGAACCTGCAGCCTCCTGTTGATCCTAAGTGGGACTCAGGCACCTGTGAATATTTTACCCTGTTATTTGAGAGGTATTTGCATCAGGGAGCCAATGAATGCCTGGTACGATGCCATAGGATTAATTTAGAAGTCAGATTTGGTCTGTACACCTCAAAAGTATGCAGTGGTTCCAGAATATCCATCATTTCAATGGATAAAAAATATGTGTCCAAACAGTATCTCCCAAAGCTCAAATGCACAGGTCTAGAAAAGTGGGATCAGCAGTCCCCTTCGTAACTGAAAACATGTGAGGAAAAGTCCATCCATCACAGTATGTCAATCTTTGAAAAATAGAAGTAACTTCAGGCAAGGAGTGTCCCGATTTCATAAATTAGACTTAATTGTTAGTACCTACACTGAGCTCTTTGTATTAGGAGCCATTTGCTTAGAAAAGAAAAAATAATAAATCTGTATCCTGGTATCTCCAACATCTCAGCAGGCTGCTACATGTCACTCATTCCACTGAAAGCCTGGTCTTCGTTTAACCTGATGTCATCGTGGCAGAAGCTGTGTAGGCCGGCAGGCAGTAACCCTCTGCCCTCCCTCCCAGCTCGGCTGCTCCAGGGCAGCACTGGGCAGCAGCCACAGCCAGGACAGGAGGATCAGCTTAGACCCCTGACTTGAGTCTGCTTGAAAAAGCTTTAACTCAAGTTTTACCGCAGAGACAGTGTGGGAGAATCTCCCCACAGCATTTTGACCTTTGTATTATTTTCCTGGAAATGCACTACACTATTTTGTGCCTCTTAGGACACCTTTATACAAAGACACTACCTATGCAGTCTCACCAAGGGTGGTGAGAGCTCCGCTCTACTGAAGAGAGGAGAATTCAACCCAAAGCCGTTGTATTTTCAGAAGCAGTCTATTTACTAAGCCAGCTTTCAGTTCTATCCCGGGGAACTCAGATAACATTTAAAGTGCGTATTTTTAATAAACATTTTCTGTCTGAAGCCTGGGCTCTCAGCAGCCAACACAAAACAAAGCACAATGCCTTTGCCTTGCCAGCCCTGCAGCGCCGTGCCGGAGGCACGTGTGAAAGTCATCCCGACTCGAGAAGTTTTACTTCCCTCCTTGGCAGGGAGTGCTGGGTCCCACGGCTCAGACAGAGCGCCTTGCTGGCTCTGGGCATGCACAGCTCTGGGAGCACCTGGTAAGAAGGGAAAAGCACGCCTCCTTCCAGGCCAGCACCGCAGAGAGTATCGACAGGGCCCTGTTACAGGAAAGCGGCGCTTAGCGAATGTTTCAGAAGAGAAGAGACATAGGCAGAAAGCTGGAGGCAGCAGGAAAACAGCACAGAAACCCAAGTCGTGCCACTCCTGTACGGAGAATGCTCACTGCATCTCCCCCACCACATTTAAAGGTCCAACTCTGCAAATCAATGGGTGCAGACACAAAAGGTTTGTAACTAGAATCTAGAAGACCTGACCCAAACCCCACTGAAATTGATGGGCATGTTTTCATTGATTCAGTGGGTTCATCCTACTTAAATTCCACCATCTGAGAATGAGGCATTTGTTTTGGCACCTAAATCCCTAGCTAGTGGGGAAAGAGGGATTTCCGCAGTACTATTCATACCTTTTTTTTTTATTGCCTCAAAGAGCAGGGGACTACTCTTAGCTTTGCTGTCAATTAAAAGAATTTAAGCCTGTTCAGTCAGTACTTCCAGCTGCATTTTTCTCTCCTACCCACAGCAGCTTTCTCTCTTTAATTTAAAACAAGGAGTGGAGTGGAGAGGAAGGTACTACTATGCGCTCCCACAGGATAAAGTTACAGAGCTGTGGTATGATTCCAGCTATGTCATTCTCCCTGGGTCATCTTCTTTTTCTTTTTTTTTTTTTTTTTAGCCTCAATAATCCTACCAGCACATCCTTCTCCTGGCAGCAGAACTACCTCACTTATCCTGTGCCTTCAACTGCCCTCAGGCAGATGCGAACTGTAAACAAACTGTCAAAACCGTAACTGGCATATCCAGTTAAAGCACTTTAAATAAAAACTTGGACCATCTTGAGAAAAGACTCTGGAAAGGTGCTTTTCTAACAGAACTAGTCCTTCTGCATGCGGAGCCTGGTCTGCCTTTGTGTGTGCTGTCTGCAAGGCTTAAGAAAGCTCCTGGCTACTGCACCCTGTGTGTTGGGAGCAGAGGCCAAGCACCAAAGGCTGCTGCAGTCCTGCAGTCCTGAGCTGCCAGACTGATGGATCTGTGGTAAAAATCTTCGGGCAAAGAACCATGCCAGAAGACAGATTTTAAATCTCCGCTACACTGGCAGGTATCTTCAGCTACGCCAGCAAAGCTCCTGGTGTTACAGGCATTTCATTCAAGTTGTGCTGGCATTTAAAAGAAACAAACAAAAAAGGCCAAAACATTTAAAATATTCTAAAGGCTTACACTTCTAGAAGGTATGTTATCGTGTTTCTCTACTGCAAAAAGCTGGATTTCTTGACAGTTTTCCCTTAGATTTCATGGTATGGGCAATTCGCAGAACATGCCTCTGAACAGACGGCTTGCAGTACTCCTTCTGAAACAGTGAAGCAGTCAGCAGCCTCAAGAAAACAGATTGCGTGGCAGAATTTGATGTATGACATGTAGAATAGCATGGCTTTCTATTCTGTAAGGCCACAGAACAAGAGACACCCTTTTTCTGGTCAAGACCAGACAGTAAAGACTAATGAAAAATTCAAGTGACCATAAGTTAATTCTACTTCACTTGCTAAGGCAGTGCACAGTTTTCGTTTGTGTTGCTAGTTCTCCTCTGGGGCATGGGACAGCCTTCTCCTAAACTCTGGGGCTTCCCCAGTTCCTCAGAAATACAGCTTGCTAAGTGTGAGAGAGTAAGATGGTCCAACTTGTCAGCTTCTATTATAAGCCTGATACCAGAGCTAGAAGGAGCTACTTGGTGGTACTTTTAAGAGCTTAACCCTGAAGCCCTTATCAGTCCTGTGTGAGATGTACCAGCTTTCCAAGTAAGATTAAGGGGGGAGATACAGAAATAGGCTAAGAACCTGCAGCTCACATTAGCATGTTCAGTCCCTTTCTAGTTTGGTCCTTAAGTTTGTTTGTTTGGGTTTTTTTATTTACGAATCACAATACATTGCTGCAAATGACTAACAATCAAGCTGTGCTTATCTTCCTTCTGAGAAACCATCCTGCTTGGGGCAGCTGTAACTCCTGCTGTGTTTGCAACCTAAATTCTGCTGCCCTGGGAGGAAAACATGGGGCGGCTGACCTGTGTGTTCCAACCTGCTTTTGCTTCCCTGACCTGTGCCAAGCACAGCTCCTGTACACATCAGCTGCTGGAGAGAGAAGGGACAACGCAAGTGAGGGAAACCCACGGGGCCACGTTTCCTAGCTGTGCAAATCTTAAACCTCCTGGGACTCCAACATGGCATGCTTCCTCCTCTCCCTTGACTAAAAGAGTGTGAGAGTTTGGCATCCTCTTGCCTCAAAAAAACCCACGGAGGAAAACCAGAGAAAGGCTGCCGCTGTCAAGAGAGTGTGCTGCCTCACCTATAGGCTTTGTCTGACAAGCAGCTGCAAATGAAATTCCACATTCCACTTCTTAAATGGAGAAAATTAAGCCTAATGACAGCTCACACTCTTGAAAAGGTTAACCAACTAACTGTTTTAAAATCCCTTAAACTTAGTCTTTAAAGAAAATGGTTACACAAACCGCTGAAAGTCAGGAAATTCGAGTTGAAACGTGTCAGTCTGTGGTTAGAAAATGGAAAGTGACAGGAGCTACAGGTTGAAGAACGTTCTCTTTAGCGTGCAGGTCTTCTACCTTGTGTTGTTTCCTTTGTTACTGGGGGAAGAAGATATCAAAGCAGTGCTATTTTCTTAAAAGCTTCCATTTCATGGTCTCTTTTGATAGCCTGCAGGGTTAAGTGGATGGTCTATGATTTAGCCTTCTTTTCCATCTGTTCAAATGTCTATGTTAGGGTAGTTTGTATTATGTACTGCCACTTGTTTGATTTGCTATAGAACTTAATGTGAAATAACACATAACTTTTGCCCGGGAATGGCCAGAAACATTTTTTACCTAACTTCTTAGGAGGCACTATTCAAGCATATGCTCAGTATGGATCAGCCGCCTGCCTCAATAAGGGTTTCGTAGGTTATCCCAAAATCTTAACCCTTGAAAAGTTCCTAGTGAGACCAAAATCTCCCTACAGTGAAACCAGGTATTGTCTGAGTGATGAAAGTATAGGATGCGAAAGTACAGGTTGTAACTAACTCCACTAATATACAGCAGAAGTATTTGGGATCCATGCAACAGAGCATAGTTCCACCCCAATTGGGTTTGGCGAGACATCTCCTATTCCTGCCAGGAAGACAATACCCCGATGCACAACTGGGGGATCTGGCACACAGGCTAAAAAAGCCATCTGAACCAGAAAGATCCTACTTGCAGATACCTTGACATCCAACCTTTTATGGAGAGTTAACCAGGGGATCCGATGAGGATGAAGGCTGAACTTTTCTCAGGTCTAAGGGGACACTTTCTCCCACTGCTCTGGTGCAATGCTGATAACCCCACGTTCCCAGTGCAGTTACGTGTAGCTACCTGACTTCACATGCCAAATGACGCAACATGCTGTTCCTCCTGAGTGATGGTGAATCATATCATGCAATCTGATACGGTGACCAACTATTCTTTACTAAGCTGAGTATATGATCATTCGTGTGTCCAGAATGCAGTAAAAAAGTTTGCTTAAGAGATTGCATTGAACATTTGTTACCCATGGCCTTCTTTGGAACTTAACAACCAAACAATAAGTAGTCGGGCACTTTGACGAGCCTACTCCTAGCCAAATATATTTTTCTTTATGTAAATGCAGTGCAAATTAGTAAAGCAGTAAAAAATACTGCATGCTAGCAGTAGTCGTGTTACCTCCCTCTTACCTAAGTTCAAATTTGAAATGATGATGGGATTTTAAGAGCCAAGCATATTAAAAGCATACTGAGAAAAAAAAGTTGATTGCTCTCTTTCTTTGTCCCTTCCCTCTCTGTGCACACATCCCAAGGTGCAGAGAGTACTGTAATTCTTACTTGGACTGAAGTCAGTGAGAATTTGCCAAGTAAGAACAGTTGGATCAGGCCCAAAATATTAACAGCAGCAATGTAAACATATGCCGACACAATTAAATTTCATCCAGATGCGTTCCCTGATGTTTCATGTCTACCTGCATGCAGTCAGTGGACACAGTGCAGTGTCCATGTGTGCACGTGTGTGTGTGTGTGTGTGTATGCATCTGGGGGGCAATACAACAAATTACAAACTACAAAGCATAAGAACACGCTAAAGACTGATCACGTACAAAACACCAGCAGTCAAAATGAAGCACAAATTCTAGTATTTTCAATTGCTTTGAGCCCTTCAGACACGTTGTGTCCTCATCACAAACATCAGGCTCCACCAGGACAGAGGGGAAGAAGCGTTAGGGCAGAGCAGCAGCAGTTTGTGCTGTGAAACAGAGCCAGACCGCGTGTCCTTCCTGAGCTGTACGGGGCCCCGTTCCCCTGCGACGTGAAGCCAAGCAGCGTTACCAGGGATGAAGCAGATCCTCCCTTTTAACCGTGACACAAAGGCCAAATCAGAGAGCACAGCGATCGGCAGACAGGACCTCACTGGTTTAAAACGTCTGTGTTTCATTCTGAGGAAGCTAACTGTGCCACTGCCACACAACCCCTTTGCCTTCTTCTTCATTTAGGATTACGTTTCTGCTGAAACACTGTTCATTGGTGGAGAGAATAATTTTACCTTCATGCTGGTTCACCAAGAAGCTGGATACTAAATGTTCATTTGGGGACTTTTTACAACTGCTTTTTCTTTCAGTACAGCGTGTTTTAACCGCTCAGATGAGTTGGGATGTAATTTTTAACCTCAGTTCCTACTTAAGGAACAGTCCTCTTTATCCAAACAATGAGAATACTTGACTTTTAGCATGCAAAATGAAAGACTTTTCCTGACCAGGGAATGGGATCCAGAACTGGCCACAAATTGACTCATGTAAACTTCCTGAACGAAATCAGCGTTGAGTGAGGAGAGAAGGTTAAACAAGCCCTTTCATTTACAGCAGCTTGTAAAGAAATTATTTTTAGATAGCAGGAAACATAACAGTGTTATGCCAAAGATCAAAAGATCTTATTTTACAGGCAATTCAGATGCTTTGTTTTTATTACAGTGCAGGCAGCTACTCCTAACAGGACAACCCACCACATGGTCTGTTTAGCTACCTGAAAATTTTGCTCTAAACCTATGGAGGAGCCCAGGGTTTGGCTGGGGGATGTGGCCTGGCAAGGCAGCAGGGCTGAGCACATGGGCACCCACACCCTCCTCCCACACCCCAGCTGGGGAGCTCCAATGACCTTGTAACACTGGAGCCCTGAGCTCCTCTGCCATGAGATGGTCTCATTTTGGTCCCTAAATCACTGCCCTAACCTAGGGGAAGTGGATCTTCAAACCATCCTCTTAGCTGCCAACCACAGTGCAGCTAAGACAGACAAAAAGACATGAGAAAGAACAAATAAGCAATAGAAAGAGTGAGTCTTTGGTCCCTATGGATACCCCCATGCAGAAGGGAGACACAGTACCTGCTCTTCATCAGGTGATTATGCAAGGCAAAATACAAACCTACCCCATGGCGAACTGTGCCAAACAGGGACATGTGTGTACTTTTAATACTGTGCTTTATAACGCCAGACTAGAGACATTTAATCAAAACCAGGTTTTGTCCATTCCTCCCTACTGTAAATAACCCCTAATGCAGATTCTGGAAAGAGGGAGGAAAGAAAGGATTAGCCATGTGGACTGTCTGCCTGAAAGTGAGGAACTATGGAGTTGTATTTCCTTTCTGACAGTGACTCACCTTGGGGAATACTACACTTTCCCTCAATATGCCCGTGTGGATAAGGGATATAAAATCACTTATCCACCTACCTCAAAAATACAGACTGTGGTGGAAATATTATTGATCACTGTCAACACTGCATTTCGCTCTCTGAATGACTTCTGTCCACAAGAGTTGACAAAGAAGCTGTTGGTGGGCTTTAGATCAGGCCTTGTGTAATAGGTATCCAAATATTTTAAAGCACAGCAAATGTGTGTTAACACTTGGAAAAAGCATAAATACGTGAAACCCAGCCTCCCATGTGGCTTACATTAAAACAGTCACACATTCAGTTCAGTTCAGAGATCTCAAGTGGTACAACTGGCCATAAGCATTAAGAGGTCACTTCTACATTACGATTTACGAGCACCATTTACAACAATGTTTCTGGAGTGACCCTAGCCTGCGCACAGGGAAAGGCCATCCTGGTGCCTGGCTGGATGAGCAACACCAGCTGCATCTCCACTGGCCAGCCAGGCAGTGTCAAAGTCTCTCCTCTTGCCCTGAGGCCAGTGACGAGTTCTGGCCGCCACCACCACCACACCATTCTGGTCTCCAAAACAACAAGAGACACCTCCAAGAAGTCAACAGGTAAAAGCCTCTGGCCTGTGTTAATGCTCGCTCCTACCAACTTAACACAGGGTTATTATGCCCCATGTATTGGGCTTTTAGAGTCACAGACTGATTTGGGTTGGAAGGGACCAACCCCCCTGCCACAGACAGGCAGGGACACCCTCCACCAGACCAGGTCGCCCAAAGCCCCATCCAGTCTGGCCTTGAACACTGCCAGGGAGGGGGAAGCCGCATCCTGTTTAGCTTCTTGGCACAGCTGTGGCCACCGTGTCCTCATGCTCCACAAGTAAAGTGAGATCCTCAACCCCACTCATCCGAATGCTTCATTCTTCCATACCCAAAATTTAAAATCAGTCTGTGAGAAAGCAATATTTATATGTATTTTTGTCAAAGAATTTTTACCTGCAGTGGACTAGCTAGTGGCCTGTTCCTAGGTACTGCAAATGTTTTGTGAAAACCACCATCCCCTTCTGACGCAGCCATCTTTAAAGTGGAGCTGGTAAGAAGGTTCTGAATAGGAAAAGAAAAAAAAAAATCAGTAACTCAAGACAAGCACCTGAATTCAAATGTGTTAAAAGCAAAGCCAGCCTGATTGGAGAGGGTGCAACACTGGGCACAGTTACAGACAGGGTGTTCAGCATGGGAGCAGACCTCAGCCTGGGGTCCCTGGGACATGGCTTTGGAGGGGCGTTGTCACATGCATCCCGTGAAACTCTCAAGTGCAAGAGTATGAGTAACACTGAATAGTACTGGTGAAGCAAAAGGAACCATGCTCATGCAAGGTCTCCTTTGCACAAAACAAAAGAGAATCTCTCTTTCTTTTACCAGTTTTAACTCTGTGACCAAGTCATTTCCATACCCAGGTGCAAGCATCCTCCAAGTGCAAGCTCAACACAAAGACCACGGGCTGCACAATGACTGCAACTTCTGCTACCTTCTACAGGCATTGCAGTGATCCAGTTAAAGAGTGAGCTTTTTCTTCTTATGCTTAATACAGGAAAACAGTAAGAAAATAATGAATAAAGCCTACTTGTGAAGAAGGTCAGACAAAATGTTTTTTTCTCTTGCATTTAAGACCAAAACAGGGACGTACAACAGAAAAGTCATTTGGTGGTGTGAGAACTCGCACTTACCGGCACATCTTCCATAGTAGGTGCATGTGTAAAGAGCTGAGTGTTCAAGTTTTCTCCTTCCCAGTGATTCGAGCAAAAAAAATTTCCAGCTTTATCTGTTGGAGACTCCACCTGAAAGCAGGAAAAGCACCATGGTAAAAACCAGTACTCATCTGACCAGGAGATTTATCTGACAGTTGCTTAACAAACCGAGTAAATATCCTTCACAGCCATGCATAGTGCACATTTACAGTACTGTCTTTTACAGGACCCTTGCTTTTTGCTGAAAAAAAAAGGAGTTCAATGTTCTCAAAAAAATCCCCACCCAAAAAAACTTTGAATATTTGCACTCAGCACTCTGTCAGTATTCAGGAGTTTAATCCCCTGGAAAGGATTGAGCATATATGTATTTTTAGAACTTTAGTGACAAAGTAATATAATGCAATGTCCTCAAATGTTCAGGTTTCTAAGTCACTCCATGGCGCTTGGTCCCTGTGGGGTTCTTCTATAGTTTTCCCCAATATTAGAAGGATTCAATCCAAATTCCCGTCTAATTTTTTTTCTTTTTAAGTTTCAAACGAAAACTGCATTAGAACAGCCCAAGCAAACCCCTGCTGAAAACAGCAGAAAGACTTCTATGGAAATCAATGGGAGATGAATTAGGCATGGCTAGTATACTATATAGAACCGACACTAAGATCTTGGGGCTCACATGAAAGAAAAACAGACGCAGCTATTTAACAGAAAAGGTATTGGTATAAGTTTCTCAGCAAAGAGGGATGAATTAAATTGCCTCAGGTAAGTTCAAGATTTACCTCTTGTTTGATTTTCTTCAGCAAAGGGGGTCCACTTTCATGTAGCCCAGCCACTATTGCAGATTCCTCCGACTCCTGCTTGATAACGTCCTGCAGATCTTCCACAAGATGAGTCGGAGTTTGAGGCTGAAAGGAAGAAACGTTATATCCAAGTCCCAGAACATCCCTCTGCACTAATATCAAAGCAACTTTTATCATTGTTTCCTTCTTACCAGCATCTTCAAAGGCCCATATTTGATTTCCTGAGCAGCAAGTGCGTTTTTGAATGGAGTGGGTGTTCTTGGAGAGCTCTCTAATATCGACCTCTTGATTGCTGGAGTTCTGAAACTTTAAAAAGAGGGAGAAAAACTTTAAAAGGAACATGCTTGGAAATATTACCTCTTTACAAAAATACACACACACAGCCAGTGGCTGCTGCAAGACTTGAGACAAACATTTTCCGGCAATCCTGTAATCCATTTTGCCCTTCTGGCAGAATATCTATTCAACTGTCATACACTGGAATGGCTTTAGTCACAAAATCTGGTGAGTCTATATGGGTGATTGTTCTGTAGTAATAACCTAGCTCTGCAGCTACACAGCCGTACAGGAGTTTCTACTGCAGACTAAGAAAAATCTGACTGTGTTAGCCAGTAACTCTGCAGGAAGCACAGAGTCACCCGGGGCTTTGGCTGGGTGCAAACCTAAAGAAATGAACCCTTGTGAACTTGACAAGGCAACGTGGTAACAGACTTACACATGATTTTCCTTCTGAGCTTTGAAAGTCTGGTCCCTGTGGAATGGTGTGGCAACAGCCATCTTATGGCCACACACCGGTGTAGAAGATAGCGCAGGGTTGTCCAGGTTCAGGTTTTCAGGACTGGGTGTGGTGTTTAAGAACTGCAGGTAGAGAAAGGAAAAATCAACACAGGAACATCCAGATTAGAAGGCTGGCTTCTCAACAAAACAGATTATTTCCTTCTCATTGACATAAGTGACCCCCGTGACCCTTGGATGCAGGCAGGTGTATATGGGGTGCCTGACTACATGGTAAAACAATATTCAACAGTATGGCAGGAGCATTCAGGAAGCTCAAACAAGCATTTTGAGAGAGGGAAGTTATAAAGAGACTGACACTCTGTTATTAATACTCTCCACCACTTTAAGAGCCAAATCTTAAAAGCCTGATTTGGATTTGCTACAAATAAATTTTAATTAAGAGTACTCAGCTGTTTGAAAATGAGTGAGGGATGTTTCAGGAATAAACTCACAGGAAATGGAGCTAAATTTCACAAAGATTTATATGGGGAATCTAGGCACTTTTATGGCAGTAAACAAAGTGTTTATGAGAGGAAAATAAATTTCCCATCATCTCTCTCAAAACAAAGTGCTCCATTTTCAACAGCATAAAATGAAAACTGCCACCTGTGATGGGTGTGTGGAGTGTTTTGGAACAGAAACAGCTGACCAAAAAGGAGGCAGCAGTATTAGTTTGGAGAAAATTGCTTTTGCATGAGTTCTACTTAGTAGCCTAAAATATTGTTTCCATTTCTAGTGTCTACAAATCTGCGAGTGAAGCGGTATCCTTTATTCTGACACCGATTCACTTTATTACCTTCTAGCCTCAACTTTGCATTGGATTAAAATACACTTTGGAAAAATATGGCACGTAAGAAAATATGGATACTGGATAAATGATTTATGTTAACTGGAGATAGAGTGGGCGATCATTGCACGCAATCTTTTGCTATCCTTCATGAACAGTCTTCCTCTGACTTCAATGACTAAAGCCAAACCAAGACAAAACCAACACAAACAGGCAAACAAAGAAAAAAAAAACCAAAACACTTTTAAATAGTGCTACAGCTGTGAAACAAAGCAACCATCAAGAGGAATTTGGAAGCACATGCCAGGCTGTTGTAACAGGCCATTTTCCTCCTCATTCCTATGCCATTCCACTCCACATGGCCCGGTTTGAGGATGGCGAGCCCGATTTGAATTTTCTGGTTGTTGTCAGTTTGTCTCACAACTTGAATGCTATTTAAATGCAGTTTGGGGTTTTCTAGGTCAATGAATCATACTGTAAGTGGACAGATATGGAAAGTATTACAAATGATCAGAAGTGTTAAACTCTAGTAGCTGAAGGAGTTAAGAGCAAAGCAAGTGATCGTATCCCCTTATAAAAACAATCCAAAATTTAAATAAATCCAAACAAACCCAAGCCCCACAGATGAATTTAAAAGAGAATCAACAGTTAGCTTGCCAATGATCTAAACTCAGCAGTGAAGACAAAGAGCAGTAAGAAGATTCAAACGCGGAATGAAATCAACAAGTGCAACGGTAATTAGTCATTTGTTCCAAAGGATTAGTTTCTAAATTGTTAAGGCTGGGGTGACTTTTGAGAATTAGTAACATCTGTGCAGAAGTCTTGATCTACCTGCGAGGGAGAGAAGGGCAGGCTTTTGACAGGGGAGCACTTAGGAGGAGTTGAGCTGCTGACGTCAGCTAGGACCAAGGTGCTACCGTGGCCACTGGCTAAGGGGCTGGAGTGCCCTCTCCTTTTGCGAAGAAGGAGCCACGGAGAAGTGCTGCCCTGTGAGGCAGATAAGGACTTTGGTGAGCCAGGAGAGCCCTGACTCGACATGGTTTTGCTCAAGTTTGTGATGGGGTGTCCTTGAGGTCTACAAGCACTGGCCCCTCTTTGCTGAAGCTGCGCGACTCTGCCTGAGGGAGCTTTGCTAGCCGAAGTGTCTGTGTCTTCAAAGAATTCAAAACTGCTAAGATCACCCCATGATGAAGGATCCTGAAACAACGTGGGAGGCACGAACTATAAGACAGTGAATAGTGCCACCTCATGAAAATACAGCGCTAGGATATGCCCATAACCACCAACAACCAAGTCTTTCCCATTCAATTCAGCTTGACCCCGTTTATTTAGTAGTAACACTGTGAATGTTTCTGTTTTCAGTATATACCTTGATCACACCAAGCTGTCTAATACCCTAGCAGTGTTGTTGGCAACTGAGTCCCTAAAGAAACAATGCATGAAATGATGTTGTTACTGTCTACATGCATGAGGTTTTTTCCTTGATATGAAGACCATGCCTTTCGCTACCAAAAAAACATGTGCCTTGGACTCTAAACTAAGACTGGTATCCTCCTCAGCTGCACGCCTGCTCTGGACACACTGAATGGGACATGACGCTGAGTGAAGGAGACACCTCTGCTACTGGAGGAGGGTGTCTCCAACAAATGTATTTCAATGTGCCACTTCTGTTACACGTAGTATCCCAGAGACCACAATGAGAAAAGGCCCATGCCAATGTCAGTCAGCTACGTAGCACTTAAAATGCATGTTTCCATTTCTTCACATGTGCCAGGGCAAGCTCCTTAAACTTCTGAGAAGCAGCTACTGAAGCTACCAGAAAAACTTTCAGGTAAGTATGCAGGTATGTAAGCAGCCACACATAAACCTACGGCACCTGTCCCTTCAAATAGAAATATAATTTCATTGCTTCAAATCTCTCAGGGTGGCTCTGACTTTATTTTAAGGAGTATCAAGACATTGTTTCAAGCTGCTGTTGAGCAGTTTGCTACGAGACACACTCCCATACCAGAATGTAGCAGGAAAGGGAGACACCCACAAAAAGCGTACGCATCCACACTGGAGGGCTTTATTTATGAGCAGCCACTTCTTGTTATGTCAGAAGCTACGCTTCAGACCTTTTAGCAATTAGAAGTTACTCAGAAAAAAACAAACCACATTTAGGACTGTCCCAGTTCCTCTCCCCTTACTCTTTGAGAACACACGAATCCACCTGAAGCGGCAGGTCTACTTACGGAGTCTATTAACTGGAGTGTTTCTGCAAGTTCTAAGAGATTCTTAACATTATCCAGGATGTTGCTCTGGTGAACAATCATGCACCGTGCAGGGGATGCACTTTCCTCAGGTAAGCAACCGTGATCCACTGGTGGAGATGGAGTGCAGTGGTGATGCTCCCCCAAACAGGAAACAGGTGCATTGTCACCACTGGTCCTGGTACTATCAGCAATCGTGGTGCTGTGCCAGCCGGGGTAGTTTGATGTGTGGTTCTGTGTCTAAAGGAAGGAGGAAAAAAAAAAAAAGAAAAGGGGGGGAGAAAAAAAGGCAGAAGGAACTTAGCAATGAAATTGCACAAGGTGTCAGATGCCACTGGAGGAAAGATAAAAGTAGTTGCATCATCATCTAAAAGCTTATGCCTATGAAACAATTGTCAAGATGTTTCCTTTCATCAGTGCAAGATCTCGTTTTAAGTAATATCGGCATCGTATTTGTTATCCCAAAGTTACCTCACAATTTACTTCCAGGATTATGAGCACGTATCTTAACTAGCACATAATCAACTCATACTGTGTTACTCCACAAGCTCAAAAAGTGTCTGCAAGTCATTTTCTGTGAGAAGCAAGAAATGGCAGGATTTCCCTACTGAGCGCTCAGCACTGTAGAAGGCTAAAGGGTTTAAGAGTTAGAGTTGCTTTGTTTGCTTATCTCCTTTTCTTCTTCTATCCCTGTCTAGTGCTACAGCTTACACCAATGCAATGAAGAGGCTGTCAAATCAACGTGGTTAGGAAAGCAGAAGAACAAATTAACAGAAGTTTCTTTCCAGTGTGATCATGCAACAGAAGAAATTGCAAAACATTAACTAAAGTTAAAAAGTGGCCAAACTAACGTATCATGCATGCAGCTGTTTAACTAATAATTTAAATATTACCCAAAAAAAAAAAGAATCTGCTGGCTATCACCTATCTTCAAAAATGATTTGGGGGTTCTTGGCTTTGGTGATGGTGTTAAGTAATTACGTAAGGGTTTTCACACATTAACATCCAATGGCATGTACAACGAAGAGTGAGAGTTCAGTAATAGCCAGCATTTGCTCCACACATGCAGTTATGAAGAATCTAACATATTTGGAGAAGTAAAACAAACTGTCAAACATGCACCAAGTCTGAAGCTTACAAAGTGTATAAAACACAGCTGAAGGAAAGAAAACAACAGAGAAGAAAAAAAAAAGCTAATGTACAGGCACTACATTTTCATCACATGAACCATTGCACACTTTCAGAAATGCAGATCCCATCAGTTTAAGATCTGTGGGATTTTTCATTTTGGTACAATCATCATGCTTCCAATATTACATTACGTTTCAGAGCCCAGCCCTGCTCCCATTTTGCAAAGTAAAATACCTGCAAATTGTATGGTGCTTTTTTTTTTTCTTTTTTTTTCCCAATAAAAGAATTTACAGAGCAAATGCAGATAATTTATGTGCTATGTTTCATCCTTTTAAAACGGAAATATAGAGCCTTAATTAGTATGGAAGGCAGAGGGGGAGTAAAAAGTTAAAAAGACAAGCACTGGGGTAATGCTGCTATCCCTCCATCCAAGCACACAGTGACAATCTTACTGGTAATGCCTGCTGCCCTTTCAGTTCATTCTCAGTCGACATTAGTAGCAACTCTAATTCCTTTATTCGTTTTTCTTTCTCAGGGTCTTCATCATTATAGTGTCTCTGAAATTAAGAGTTAAGGGAAAAGAAAAGATAAAGGTCTGATAGGATGTAGCAACTAAAATGCTTATGGCTTGCCGTCCTGTGGTTATAACAGCCAAATTAGACTCAAAGATGAAACGAACGTCAATTGTGTTTTCCACTACCAAAGTCCCTGCTGAATTTCAGTACAGACATTTGAAATGGAGAAAGCAAAAGCTATCACACCAGATGTCAACTACTGTGTCTTAAATCCACTTCAGAAGAAGCAATTATTAGCCAGGTTAGAACTCCCCCACCTTCCCCATTTTCTCCCTCCGCCACACTTTAAGATATGTTAAGGTATTAAAGTCTTCCCTTAACGCCTGCATTCCGACTTAGCAAACATTTAACAAATTGACTCTTGAAATGATATTCAAGTTATCTACCTGAATAGCTGCAGCAGCTGGCTGAGGAACATTGACAATATTTACATGCAGTGCTACTGGATATGGGATCTGACCAGGGACCTAGGCCAAAAAGGAAAAAACACTGAAAGTTATTATTTCTATCACATTATCTGCCTGCACTGTGACTTTGTGTTAAACATACTCTGGTTTTAGTTACTTAATATTTATAATCTATGGAGATGAAATAGCAAAAACCCCATCGTTTACAAGGAAAGTAAACAGTTTGGGGTTTTTTTTAGGAATATGATGGTGAGCATTACAGAGGAAGAAAAAAAATACATATATGAAATATCTACCCTTCCTGTATGAGAAAAGATGAATAATTTACAGATGCCATTTGTCAGATTTTTCTAAGTTGAAGTGAAAATGCAAAAGACGCAATTTATTATCATCTAAACTCTACGATGCAACTGTCTTGAAGCAGCAGCTTGTTTCATTATTAATCACTAATAGAAAAAGAATCAGATTAAAAACAATACTTCTTTACTTGGTTCCGACAGGCAGCCCACCAACAGAATATTACTGAAGGGAACGTGGGAGACTTTGCCACAGAACACAGAATTACCCAGATTCAACTGATTTTCAGCAAGTGTAATATTCACCACTATAAGACACAGTACTGGGAAACACGTTCCCTGCTTACAAAATGTTTAAAATGCTGAACCCAGTTCCACCAGCTGAACGCTGGCAACTGATGGGAAATGTATACATTTCCAGGAGTGAATAACATCAAAGTTAAAGCAGTCCTTGCCTGACATCAAACAGACAGTCCACTGAGACTGGGTGAAAACCCTTTGCGCCTCCTGAAATCAAGGCATGGCAAAACAACAACAAAAAAAGAACACACACACCCCCCCCCCAACCCGCCCCGTTTACAGGCGCTTACATTTTGCGGCTCAGAGATGTGGTAGTAGGGGTAGTCATTGCTCAGCGGGGGCTGGCCGGCTACTGGCAGCTGTGCAGAAGGCGGGTTGTGAGCAAAGGCCATCAAGTGGTTGCTCTTCTGAAAGCCGGCGGCTGCTGAGGAGTGACAGGCTTTGGAGGAATCCTGCAAGTAGCCCTCCTGCTCAACCTTTCGGCGCATGGTGGAATTCCAGTGGTTCTTGATGGCATTATCAGTTCTGCAACAGAAATACAAGCTTTTGAGGAGTTTTTAAAAGCCGCGTTTCCAATTCAGACTGTGATTAATGGGCAGGAAATTGCTGTTGGCATTTCTGTTTAAACCCCCGAGCTGTTCTCTGACCTTCCTCCTGCCCCTACCTTTATAAATACTACTCCCATCTCAGGAAAGATGAACAACATAGAAGGTAGAGGGCGAAAAAAGTAAAAACCAGACCATGGTCAGCTGTGCCCTTTTTGAAGGAATCTCTAAGCCTTAGGTTCTCATACTATACAAAATGAGTAACTTCAGCTTCACCTCATTCCCATGAGGTGAGGTGACAGTGAAGGCTAATGCCCCTTTGAGGCTACTCTAAAGGACTGCCAACATCATCTTAATAGTACACTGGAGTTTTATCTCACCACTGGAAGGAAAAGCTGTGGAGGACAGCTGTGAAAAGACTAACTTCCAAGTGACTTTCCAGCTGGCCACCTAGCCAATGACAACATCATGCTGTACACACAAATTCAGTAAACAAAGCTGTTGCCATTTTTTTCTTTGCTGCAGAAAATTGAGATTCAAATTCTCACATGCGTGACTCAGAAAAAGCAAACTTAGTTCTAAGTCTGTGAGATTTTAGGAGTACTCTCAGGAGCAGCTCCTCAATTTGCAAAAACATCACCACCACACAGTATTGTTGAAAGCTGTATCTGTGATGTGTGGAAGCTACCAAAAAACCAAACTTTCCAAGGGGTAATTCCTTTCTTGTTTTCTTCTAGAAGGTGAAAGCAGCCTAGGGAATGCCCACTTAAAAGGATATTATGGGCTTAGGCGTTATATTTAGATCTTGAAGTTGTTTCACCAAAAAGGAGGAATGAAAATGGGAAGGGAAACCTCTCCCTTGCTTACATTATTTGCTTCACTGCCCTTTATGTTGAGTCAGTTTTACTACAGAGTGAGTAAGACACCAAGTATCTGAGTATAAGCTTTCAAACAAATATTTCCAGGACCAGAGTTTGAGGAAGCCGATTACTCCTGCTTCATACATGGATTTTTATCAGCTTAAAACCATCCGTATGATTCAGAAGCAATTACAAATGTTGAAGCAGACTTTTCTAAAATAATTTCAAATAAACAAACTGGATTTCACATTGAAGGTATATACCCTTAGCTGAATGTAAATTATGCTGCACTTGCAGAGCCTGATCTGATCCTTCACGGTTAAACCAATGTGAATTTTGACAGTTAGTGCAAGCACAATTGCACAGACGTTTAGGAAACTGTTAGAGTCTTGCTCTAGCTACTGAGGGTTTTTTACCTATGGCAAACACTAAAAGCATGTAAAAATAGCATAATGTTCCAGGTACTGACCGAACAGCACAGTTCCCCACTGAGAAAAACGTACACCGATGTCACTGGCTTTCCAGGTTCTGATTCCAAATTTTTTTGATTTATAATGTGCAGCCTGAAGCAACTGAAACAGGCTGCTCAGACCTGCAGCTTTTTCCTTGTTTCCTATTCAAGAGCTAAAGGTATATGTCATTACCGTCCAGGCAGCAACTTTGCAATTTCTGCCCATCTGTTTCCCAGCCTCTTGTGTGCCTGGTAAATAATTCTATCTTCCTCTTCTGTCCAGGAGGTTTTCTTCACTTCTGGATTCAAATGGTTGTGCCACCTCTCCCTGCACTGTTTTCCAATCCTTCCCTTCAAATGCTTAGCAATGACAGACCAGCGCTTTGGACCGTATTTCTGCACGAGTTCTATTACCTTCAAAGAAGGACATAAAAACTGCCTGTATTTAACGATGCATAATGAATCAATGACATTTTTCTGTGGTGGAGCAATATTTTCAACGACATTTCTCAAAATCACCACGGTAAAACTAACAGACAATTAAGGTTCCCCACTTCCCACTTACATTTTTACCCAAAAGGAAAAATCTGGTAATAGTCAAGACATTTTTAGACTGCATTTCTATGTTACAGTGCTGTAAAGGAACATTAATTATTTGTGTTGAAATTGACACAACTACTAAGCACTGAAACCATATCATCAGACTCTCCTCTGGACGTGTTAGTGTTGAGACCACCTAAGTCTGTAGAAGTTCTGCCACAACACATGAAATCCTCTAGCAAGGCATTAATCAGACAGAAAGGAAAACTGATTACCCGTTGATCCTCCTCTTTAGTCCATGGACCTTTGATAAGTTCTGGGTTTAGTACCTTCTGCCATCGGTGCTGGCACTGAACATCTGTTCGATTCTAGTAAAATAGGCAAAGCAGATCATTCTTTAGACAAAAATGAATGTAAAGTGACAAAGCTCCTATCTAGGCACACTTGTTCTCTACCTATTTCAGCTGTGACCACTAAGCAGTGTGGAGCGATATAGCAGGTCTGAGAAGAAGGTGCTTGACTATCACTTTGCTCACTGAACTAGATAATACTTCCTTCGTTCCTGCAGTGATCTATCACCAAAACTACACAAATGGAATCATCACCATCTGGCACAGTAACAGTCATGTTTTCACATGCAGTATTTCTACAACAGCCAAAGTGTTCACAAAACAATTAGCTGCTAAACCACTCTTAGAATTCATCAGAGGT
This sequence comes from Laterallus jamaicensis coturniculus, assembly GCA_022605575.1. Classification (NCBI taxonomy): domain Eukaryota; kingdom Metazoa; phylum Chordata; class Aves; order Gruiformes; family Rallidae; genus Laterallus; species Laterallus jamaicensis. The sequence goes on from JAKCOX010000001.1 coordinate 65,893,680, forward strand.
GTCTTTTTCTGTGCTGAGACATTTTGTTTCTGTGTCACATCGACCATTTACTGTGCAACTCCCCTCCAGCCCCCACTGTTGCTTGCTTGACTTGTTCCCACCCTTTTTGAGTAATGAAAGGAAAATTAAAGTAAGGGTTTTCACAGTATTAAAACTAAATTTCTGAGGTCTCTATCCGTGGAGGTTTTATATCTCCCGCAAAACTGTAACTATAAAGCAACCACTCCCCTTCCCTTACTTGGAAACCTCTGATAAAGAGTTGTCACTAAAACTAGAAACAGAAACCAATATCCACCTACAGGAAGGAAATTGGCAATGACTTTCCAGTCTTCTGTGCCATTCTGCTCCACAAGCTTCTTCAGTTTCTCATCCTGAATCATTAAAAAAACAAGACAGAATTAATATCACAATCTCTTACATTACAAATTAAACACATTCCATTCTAGCTTTTGACGCATCTATTTCTACATCCTGAGTGTAAGGGCAGGTGGTCTGTAGTCTTCTCATGTTTTAACTGCCTAGTGTTTCTGCTCCTGTGGACTTCGAAGGTTCTCCACTGTGCTGCAGGAGAAAGCCTGACTTCTGCACTGTTCTCTGACTCGCACCATACATTGCCCTTTTGCTGCTCAGAGCAATGTAACTGTTCTTCTCCTACTGGATTTACAGGAAGGCATGGAGGTTTAAATGCCAGGCATTGGAACAACAATGCCACTCCCTAACACTCAGGCACCCAGATGTTTTGGGGCCTCCGAAAATCACAGCCTTAAGCTTTATATGTCTTGCAAGTAATGGGAGCTCTGGTAATTTGCTCATTGCCTATCTGTGTACAATGAAAGCACACTGAAACTAATGGCTCCTTTTTGCTGCTGACCACCGTGAGGAAGTTTTGCATACTCACAGTAGAAGAAATTTGGCCCAGTATTTTTAATTGTAAGGCCAGAAATGTAGACCCTAAAGACAAAAGAAACCAATCTCATGCACTGGGAAATACTGAGATAGTGTAAGAAAAGAAGTGTAAGAGAACTGCCACAAGAGATAAGAGGAAGGGAGCAACCCTCCCCTTCCCTGATTAGTGCCTCCCAGTACACTCCCAGTTCATCTGACAGCAAAGTGGCCACTGGGATCCACAGCCATCCCATCCTCCCAGGACACATGACAACTACATCCTCCTCTGTCAGAGCAGACTATGATTTAAAAGAAACAAAAAATGCTTGCAAGAGGTGACCTGCCACTGTTTATATATCAATATACATTGCTAGAGAGAAGAAAGGCAAAACAGAAGAACTGTATTAATGTATTTCACAATAAACTTAAACCAGTTAAATGGCCACAGGATATCCACCTGGCAAAGGAGTTTGATACCACAATCCACCGGGAAAGTCAGCACAAGGGTACCATGACTAAACACGTTCTGACCTTCAAAACCAAAAGACATCTTGTATGCTCAAATTTCGTACTGGCTGGATTTCTTTCTTCCAGCTTTTAATTTATTTCTACTCAGAATCATAACGCTGCAATAAAAGTACAAGTTTCAAATGGCACAAAAGGACTGCAGCAGTTTCTGCCACAGTTGTTTGCTGCTGTGGGACACTAAACACACGTCAGTTCTCACATAGCAACCATTTTCAAACAAAAAGAGGCAGCAGTAACAATCAAGCATTGCTGCAGGTGACTTTTAATCTGTTTCTCCAACAGGGATTACATGGAGAATCACACACCTGTACTGCAGTCTGCGGTGAACATGAAAAAAAATGGTGCTTATACAATTTATTTGAAAGAGAAGAATGACCCTGAAAGTTGAATGAAACACTGAATGTAGGTAAAGGTTCAAGAACTTTGTGCTCATTCATATACATGGCACTGTCACTGAAGTTAGTTTGCAGATAAGGAACTTGGAGAAGAATGTGATCCATACTCCTTCCATCTTTTTACATGCAGGAGACGAATGACCTCGGATTTACCTCTTCACGGGTCCACCTGGTTTTTCCTAAGTGGCGTTTTCCAGTCTTAGGAAGCAGACCATCATAATCGTGATCATACATCTCCACATCTTCATCATCATCATCACTACTATATATACTGCGGAAGGAAACACAGCGAGACAGAGAGGAACATGAGGACTTGAGCTATTTAATTACAAAGCAGAAAAAACCCACTACAATCCTCACAAAGGTTACACAGATAAAAGTTTTAAAACTTGCACAACAAGATTTTGTTCTGCATTCTGTTGTTCTAGTATTCTGAACTGGTTCTGCTGTTTTTGGTATCCACAGATACAAGCAAAGGGCTGGCAACCTTCGTATTACCGTGCATGTTTAGACCTGCTCTTACTGTTAGATCAGTGGTGAATTACACATTTGGCAAACTTTCAACCAATGAGGGTTTCAAATTAAAATACAATGTTTGGGACAATAAAGAGAACTAGAGGCTGTGTCTATTACACAAGCGCATGTTCAAAATCTTTAACTCGTGCCACACATTCTGAACTATATTAGCATTTTTGTATGTTTAATAGAGCAGATATCGTTCCCAAATAAAACAGGCTATGCACAACTACAGAAAGGTAGCCAGTAATAACTTTCCTTAGGAATACGGTTGTGGATCCTGTATGTGCAAGGCAAAAGCTTCTGCAATTAAGGCCAGTGAGTGGTAGCATTAACATATAAAATATGCCTGCCATTCACGGGTCTGGACAGACGGGGGACCAAGATATTTAATATCCTGTAACCAACAAATGAATGACCGAACCCTTTTATATTCTCCATTTCTCTAACTTGAGACTTTATTACCTCTGCTCCGTTTCTAAATACTTCATACTGTTTTTGAAACACTCTGCTACTCATTTAATTCATGACTAAGGGATTTCCCCAGAGGCTATCTATGGGTAAAAAGGACTCTATTACTCTTTTCACAAACAGCACTTGCTCTGCCCAGTTAACTCCAACTGGAAAAGAGTGTTTTGCAACAGGAGCCGTCTTTCTGGTGGGCAGTATTTTATTTCCAACTTTGAAGACATGAGCAGCAGTTCTGACACTTCAGCTAAGGCATGACAACCCCAAGTGCTAGAAAGGAGACAATGTCGTGCTAAGAGACTAAAAACTGCGATACATCTGATGGTATGGTATGCTGTGGTATGTTGAGGTATGACTAAGACATTGAAATAAAAGTTATTTTGCAACAATATTATCGTTGTTTATCCCATTAACCTGTGTGCAGGAGATCACTTTTTAAATTAAGCTGCAGAAAAGCACAGAGACAGGTAGTCAGGATGCAAACATCTCCAAATGCAAGCTGTTAAACATACATTCTTTCAAAGTACACTGGCCTAATCACACCGTACATCTTCAACCCTGTTTTCTGGCCTGTGGCACGTGCCATGAGAACTATGCTACACGTAGGAAGTTTTCCACAGCCTGCCGTGATGTGTGTGGCCTTCCCCGAGCCTCTGCCGGGTTGCCCCCTGACTCACTCACCCAGCCCATCTCTGCCACCCTTAACTCTCCCCCAGCCCCCACAGTCCTCCTGCCAGCCCAGCCCCACCATTCTCTCGCTCCCTATTCCCCGGCCCAAGAAACCATATGGGGCAAGCACCGACTGAAGCTCCAAATCTGCATGCCGAGGCGAACGCACACCCCTCGTTCCCGGCTGGAGCCTCCCGGGCTGCAGCCGGGCCAGGCACTTGAGCAAAGCTCTCCTGCTGCAGCTGCTACCAACGTGGCTCCTTCCCCAGCCGCCGCTCAGAGTAGATTCACTTTTCTAAGTGACACACAGAGACAGCTGTGCGACTGCCCATATGCCAAAGGAAGTTTTGTGGCTCAATTTCCAAGTATCATTCTGAAAATGACTTTCGCAGATAGTAAAAGCACAAGGTACACATCCATCAGTGACGCTTCCTGCGCAGCGACGTGGTTTGGGCACGGCAGGGAAACGCCGCCCTGCCACGGCAGCACAACACCGGCGGCGAACAGGTTAAAATGATTTAAAGTGCGGTGCCAGTAATGTAACCAGTTTATTTAAATAACCAGGGCCTTGCTGGCACCGCAGGGCTGAGCCGATCCCGCTGTTATTACCTGCCTCCTCCAGCAGGAGAAAAAGGGCCCCGGGATTTCGAGACGCTCGGTAGCTGCTTTCGCCAACCGGGCTCTCAGCGCTGCCCTAAAACTTTCTCTTATTTTGCCCCTCCGGCCCTAGCCCCGAAGCCTCCCGTGAAGCGGCACGGCAGAGGGTCGGCGACCCCCGCCCGTCCCCGCCGGCGCCGCCTCTGCGCTCCCCCGGCAGCGGCGCGGAGCGTTTCGCCCGGGCAACCGACTCGTGCGGGGGGAAAAGAATAAGAAGAAAAAAAGGAAAAGAAAGAAAAAAAAATTAATAAATAAAAATAGGAGGGGGTGGAGAGGAAATGACTCGCTGCTGCTACCGTGATTGAAGGAATTCGGGCACCGGCCCCGCGGGACAGATCCCGCTCCCGCCGCGGATCCCGCGCCCGCTCCCGCCGGGCGGCCCCGCGCCGCGCCTGTGCCCGCGCCGCCGTGGGGCGGCTGCCGCCGTGGGGCGGCGGCGCGCCGCGTCCCTGCGGGAGGCGCCCGCGAGGCAGGCGACCGCTGTCCCTCTTTTTCGGGAGACACGGGCCGGGTGATTCATTGCCAGACCCAGCGACACCCCCGTTCTGACACTGAAAGTACGGCCCGACGCTCGCCCAGCGGCCCGCTGCCTCCTCCCGCACCGCCAGCCCCTCTTCCTTAGAAAGAGACCCCCCACCCCGCCCCAGCTCCCTAAACCCGCGGGACGGGGCCGGCAGCCGGGCAGGGAAAGGCAGGGCTGAGACTTTCTCCTCTGTCACAGCCCAGCCGAAGGGGAGGGGAAGAGGGGAGGATGCCGGGCTGCAAAGAGAAAGAGAAAAGAGCCTCCACGTGTCCGACCCGCCGTCCCCGGCTAATTAGACAACAACCCCGCGCTGTGCTCCCGCCCGGCAGCAGCGGCACGGACGCGGCCACGCGGCGCCGCCGTCCCGTCCCGTCCCTTCCACCGGCCCCGGGGCGCCGCCGCCCCCGGCCCCCGGCGCGGCACGGGGAGGCAGGGATCGCTCTGGCCAAGAGCGCGGCGGGCGGGAGCGGGTGACAGCTCCGGCCGAGCGCCCCGTCGGACCCGCAGCCCCCCCCCAGCTGCCCACCCGCGCTGCCGCGCTCCGGCATGTGCCGAGCGGCGTGTGCGGGAAAAAGCCGAGCCCCGCAGGGGGCAACAAGCTCCGCGGGGGAGAGCCGCACTCCCGAGGGCTAAAGGGTCGCCGCTGCAAGAATAAATGTAAGAAAGACGAAGGAGCGAGCCCGGCCCCCGCGCCCGCCGCCCACCTGCCGTCCCACCCCGCCGGGAATGAATGAATGAATGAGACGGGACGCGCTACCTGCCGCCGCCGAGCCGGCCCGACATTGTCCTGCCCTGCAGCTGTGGGACGCGGAGCCCGCTCGGGCTCCGCGCTGGCCTAAGCGGACAGCAAGCCCCGTTGCCCGCGGCCCCACCGCGCCGTCCGGCAGGCGTGCGGTGCGGGGCCCGGGCACCCCGTCAGCGGCGGCTCTGCGGTGCGTCCCGCTGGGCTGTCGCTCCCCTGGAGCCTCCGGAGGAGGGGGCGATTCCCTTCAGAGTAGCCCAGGTGCGCGGAGGACGGGGGGCTGCACGGCCGCCCGCTGCCCCGTCTGCCGGGCAAGCCCTTCTCCCGCTTGCCGCCTTCCCTCGCCCTCGCCCCGCGCCCCGTCTGACAGGAGCGGAGCGCAGTGGAGCCGGCCGCCCCCCGCCCGCAGACAGCGGGTTACCTGTGCCGGGGTCTCCGGGCCATCCTCGCACCGGCCGCTGGGGGAGGAGGACGGGGGAGCCCGCGCCCGCCGCCGCGCCCTGCTGCCGGGCTGCGCTCAGGCGCTCCGCCGCCGCGCACGGGAGTGCCGAGGAGCCGCGGGAGGAGGAGGAGGAAACAGGTTGAGATTAAAGAGTAAACTCTGTAAACAGAGATGCCATCAAACAAAGGGCCCTTGGACACTCCCCCTCCCGCCAAATCTGGCGCCCCTGCAGTGCGCAGGCGCCTGGCGCCGCGCGGCGGGCCCGTGCCGCGGCGGCGGGTTGCGGAGCGGGCGGACCGGGGCCGCGCGCCCGACGGGGCCCTCCCGCCCTGCCCTGGCCGGCCCCGCCCTACCCGGGCCCGTCCCGGCTCGTCCCGCCACGCTGGGACCCCTCATACACACGGCTCCAGCGCCGCGGTCCCCCGCCGCCGGCCCCTCGACGGCACGACCGCAGCCCCCTATCCCAGCGGCGTGAGGCTGTCACTGAGGAAGCCGTCGGGTCGAGGGGCAACCAACCCCCCCCTCCCGTTCACCGTGTATGGCGGGTGGGGAAGCGAAGTCCCGCTGTGAGCCGGCGCGGTCACCCCCGGGGGTCTTGGCGACCACCACCGTGCCACGTACGCGCTTCCCGCCGCCGGGGGCGAGGGGGGTGGCTCTCGGCGGGTGCACCTGCTTCGCTCCCTGCGTGGTGTGCGGGCTGCCGCGGTAGCGGCGGCATCCCTCGGGGGGCGAGCAGTACCCCCGCTGGAAGCACAAAATAAAGGGGACCCCGGGGAGACTCGGGGTGGGGGGGGGGGGGGGGACCGGGACAGGAGCTGCCCGGCGCCTGACTTTGGCTGCCGCGCCGCGGGGGATTTTTGCTATAGTTCCCCTTGCTGCTGCTGGGCGGTGGATGGTGCCTGCCGCCGCCGCCGCGGCGGGAGAGGCGGTGGGTGTCCGATGAGCTCCACAGAACACGTTTTTTTGCTACAGAAATGAGTCAGGAGGTGAAAAATGGCGAAACATGCAAAGTTCCCAGGCTGCGCTGCTGCTTGAAAAACCGGGGCTCTGCAGCGGTTTCGGCGCGCTCGCCCTTTCCTCAAAGGGCCGCGGCTCATCAATGAGCCGCCGACGGGGAGGGCCAGGCCGGGGCGGGGCCGCTCCCGCGCCCGCGGCGCCGCTCCCGGAGAGCCGGGGCGGGCTCGGGGCCCGCTGCGCCCTGAGGCGGGCGTCCCGCGGGGCCGCAGGCACAGCACGGGCACAGCGGGGCGGCCCCCCCCGCCACTGACCCGTCGGGTCCCTTATGTCCGTTATACTCCCTATGCCCTGTAGCGGCAGCCCGGGGATAGGCGGGCAGCCGGGGCTGTGCCCTCGAGCTCTGCGGACACGTCGCTTCTTGGGGTCACACCTTCTCCCAAATTAGCCAGAGGGTGCACGTCGTTCCTGCTTGGCCCTACCTACCCACGCCTCCAAGAGGAGCTGCTGTCCCTCCCTCCCGACCTCCATTTGTCTACCTGTAAAATGGGTCAGCTGCACCGGGGACCAGCATCAGTGTTGGGTGGAGGTGGCGTCTTCACCTTTTTGCAGAGGGTTTCTCTGCCAGGAAAGGGGGTCTTTAATGCTGGTGGCAGTGGGAGAAATGGAAAAACAAATACTAACTCAGCTCTGGTCTACACCTGGCTACCTTTACTTAGAGTGCACCCTGGCACCAGCTGAGAACGAGGCTACTCAGATCCATTAGACTTTTTAGTTGGGGTTTTTTGCGTGATGGGTTTGGGTGGGTTTTTTTCTGGTAAAGAGGTATCTGAGGACTGAAGGCAATCAGAAGGCCCGAGAAACCGCGGGAAGACACTCAGGTGTCCACACTGAAACTAGCCACTATTGCCACGTGTTGGAGATGTTACATTTCACTCCTTCAGTAGCAGAAGCCAAGCTGGTAACACTCCATAAGTGCATAATTTTGTGTGTGTTCAAAACGTTGCTTTCATTACTGGCAATGGGAATGATACTTCTACATCTCAGTTCGGATAACAATCCCGACTCCTTTACAGAAAGTCATTTAAAAATAAGATGTGAATGCTGCTCCACTGGTGAATGTATTGCTTATATACACAGGAGGCCTGAAGCTGGGCCTGTGGTCAATGCAGCTGTAAGTCTATCGCAGGATTCACTGGATCTGCTCTTAGGGCAGGTACCACTTCTTCTGTGACTGAAAACGTGCATTCCACTGAAATGGTGTGGTCATGCTGCCTATAGTTTCCCACAGAGATACAAACAAAACCGTGCAAGGTTATCTCTTCCTGCTTCTGTGGGAAACATTTTCCCTTGTTGATTTTTGCAAATATTTCAGTGTTAACCAAGACAAATCCAACATCTTCCCCATTTGGATGTAAATTTCCTGAATAAATGCAAAGAATGTCTATTATTGGTCTCAGGAGAACTGTTAATATGCACAATTTTCTTCCAAAGGTTTTGTGTAAGACTACATTTCTTCTCCAGTGACTCTGAATAAATACTTTTTTTCTTCCCAGATTGAAAAAAATAAAACCAAACCCACAAACTCACATTTGGCTTATAAAAATACTTACATTTGCAAATAAAATGTGTGTTTACTGGGTTCAAAATAAAGAGGGAAATGACAGCTCTGCTCCAGCTTTGAAGATCAATCTTCCCCAGGTCTGCATATATAAATCCCACTAAAATCAGTAAGGCGTGTGCATACACTCCAGTGGTGTTCCTTTATTCTCATTGTTTAAAATTTAGCTAAGACTGACCCACAACTCTACTGTTTTATGTTCTTTCCCTAGCATCTGTAGCTTGAGGCAATTGGCAGGGGGCTCTTTATAATGTATCTTTGCCAAAGTCCTAAAGAAAAAGAAATCACCCTTCTGCGTCTGAACCTAGAGATCATATGCCCTAGATGTGCAGTAGCAGGCTTCTTCTTATATTGCCCTTCCAATTGCATTAATTAGTGATGTCTCTCAGCCTATTTGTAGTAATTGCATCAACTGACAGAGTAATTGTAAACAGTGCAACTGCGTGTTCTGGTGATCTTTTACTTAACACAAATTATACAGGTAATTTAATAAAAGTAATTATATGATGGTAAATACATGTTGAATTACTTGATTTCTGGCACCTCCACTACACACACAAACCTCAAAATGGAGTTAAAAGCATGAGAAGAAAGTTTCAGGAATCCTAGTTAAACACCAAACCCAAGACCTGTTGCCTTCGTCCTTAATCTTTTCCTATTTGTGATCTGCTGTGACTTGGGCTGAGTATTGCCAACGTTAGCTAGCTAAGCACAACCAAATAGGAAAGGAATTGTAAAGGGAATTTAGCTGAGAGAAGAAGAGTAGTGAGCCTGAACGCTGGGATTTTCCATATGGATAGGAGGTAGCTGCATAAATTCTTTTTGGACTTTGGAAAATCCCACCAGCAATCTCTTCCTACGTGTTGTTTTGCTGAGTTTGTCACAGAATCTGCAGGGAATACTGTGAAATCAGTGTCTAGGTACTGACGTGATCACACACACATGCACACACTCACTTTTTTCTATCACAAGTGTTATGTGTTGCCACCTCTCTTCCCCTCCAGTTTTAAGGCATCTTAGCATACCACAAGAACTTTTATAAACGCATGTTAATATGTGCTTTTTTGTTTACTTTCTGCATTTGTCTCAGCTTGTGCAGCGAAAAGCAACAAGCAACTTTCACTTTTTTTTTAGTTTCACTTTTAGACTGTAGTTACTGTAAAGTTTCAAATGCAATTGTGGTATTTTTATCATTGAAAATCAGATTTTTTTTATATTTTTGCTAGAGATATTTTCAATAAATATTGTTAACACATATAAAAATGTACGTTTTCCTTTTTATGCAGTCTTCCTAATGTAAGTTCCTCATAAAAGAAGGTAAGGAGGTTGGTTAAAAACTCTGGGGAGGATAGCAGGACAGTGGGGTTTAGTGCCTCTTGTATCACATACCGAGTCACTAAGAGCCACATGTTTATCCAGATTCCCTTCCCCGTGGATATCAACGATGCCCAGCAGTGTGCATTGACATTTTTGTCCCATTGCAGTGCACGAGGGCCAGCCTTGCTGGTGCACCCCTGGATCCCTGAGGGGTACCTGCCTCAAAGGTAGCTGCAAGTTTCACCACCCAGATTTGCATGTGCGCCAGGGCTCTGAGAACAGCAAACATGTAGGTGTGAGTGGCAGCCACCTGCCCGACTGAAAATGGGTGTTGTGTGGACCTGGGTAGAGCCAGCAAGGAGATGTAGCTACCTCCACGCCATCACACCTGTGTTTTCCTGCAGCCAAGATGAAAAGCCAGAGAAAGCGAGCTGAGAGGAAACTGTTTCAGCAGCTAGAAACAAGTTTTCTCTCCTAGGCTACACTTTCATGGATCTAAAGAAAGAAGGGGGTACTCTCCTGTCTTCTTCTCCAGCTCTGTAGGTGGCATAGCCTAGGTCTTCAGGTTTGCACATCTGATTTCAGCACATGCAGTTTCAGAGCCCACTAGACCACTCTTAGCCTGGGATTATACCAGGGCACCTACCCTGGAAATTCACAGCCTGTTCTGGTATAGTGCTGAAAGAAGACAGCAACAATTCAGATTCACCAGCTGACTGCATTATTTCTGGGTTTTTAAAAATTTATTTCCAAAGCATAGCTGGCTTTAGCCCAGGTGAATAAATTAAAATTTTGTATGAAAGGGGCTAATAACAGAATAAGAGATTTATTTCCTTTCTGCTGTAGCATCTAGATTTTCCCAATGTCTAAGTCTTGGGTGATTCTGTCTGTTTAAAACACAAGGGCAAATCAAGACAGACCTATGCTGCTGTTGTGAGAAAGCTTTAGGTTATAGCTATATATAATACAGAACGAAAGGAAAGGACATAACTTGATAAAATTAGGATCTGGAGTGAGGGAGAAAAGGTAAATCCTACACTCTTCAGCTGAGGCTCTTTTTTCTGTGGTAACCCCTCTTTGTTTGTGTATGGTTTGGAAGGAGAGCAGTGCCTGAGGCCTTCCAACTGCAAAAATAGCGTACTATAGGAACGGAACATATGTTGTACAAAAGCTCTTATTTCATTTGTTCTGAAACAGCATGGTATAGTAGGTGCAAAATGAGGCTTGGGGCAAGTGACACCAGATCCCTGGACACCAGCAGTGCCACACGTCAAGTCCGCTGCCCAAGTGTGATGGGCTTGTGGTGTTTGGAGTGCAGTGCTACTCCACCACTAGCCCCCTCAGCATGTGAAACCCTTTGCATGTAAAAGCCCACATCATCAAACAGAGTGATTTAATTTATCTTTGTAAAGAGCCGTGCTGACAACAAGAGGCATTGTTGCATATGCAGCTCCATCTTTTCAAACTACAGCAGGGCAGAGACATCCAAAGCCACAGAAAATCAGCAGTATGGTGGGGTATTGGCGTTGCATGTTATCTGCACACTTGGAGCAATACATCCTTTCCACCTACTCTGGTCATGGTAGAGGCTATGTGATTTCTTGCCTTTAGTTTATTGCTAACAACCAGTATTTAAAAGGCAATCATGGTGTTTATTTATTTATTTAAAACACAATGTGATAAAAATGTTAGACAAATTTGATTAATAACTGAGGAGGAGAGGACAAATAAAGGTAAACATAGGCAAACATGTTTATTTTCTTACGTGATTCATTTAAGCTTACTAATATGTCAAGAAATAGCAATATGCCTTTCAAAATGATGAAGTAAAGCCTATTCACAAAAGAAGTGATTTGGTCTATGTACATGTTTACCTAGAAGGGTGTGGCTACTATAATGTATGCCCGGCTGGCAAGCAGAGAGGCTTTTGTTCTGTAGGTCCTTTTAAAAGTGTCCTCTGAGGTAGGTGCACCTTTGCACCGGATTAACAGAGATTTCAGCCTGCTGCTTCTCTCCTGTTTTCGCCCTTGGATATGCAAAGCAACTCCAGTGATGTTTCTTGATGTACTCTAGATATACCCAGCTTTACCTGAAAGCCTATAAACTATAAACTCTAGTAGTGTGGTTGGGGGTAACATGTGTAAATGAGTTGAGCAGCTTACTTGTGCGATGCAGAACACAGCATCGTTCCAGAGACACCTTACAGTTCCCCCTCCACTCGGGAGGCTGGTTCCCACTTGGTACATTAGAAGGAAATGCATTTGATTTACAGCAGTTTAAATAAAAGGGCGGGCAGATTGTCGCCTTGTCAAGCCCATTCTGTGTAAAATTCATTTGCTTCTCTTTGTAGTGGAAGATATGTAAAGGAGTTGTGTCTTCTTCTGTGGGCCTAACTCACTGGTTGCAGTCTTTTCTTGCGCATTTCCTTCTATAGGTTAACCCATTGTTAATCCCATTTTGTAGATTTGTCATGGACCCTTAGATATAACACAGAAACCCCTGTTCCCCATGTTGGGCATTATCCTACTGATAACCAACATGCTTAAAACCTTCCCCCCCTCAAACCTTCTACCATTGTTGGACTACCTGAATATTGTGAAGTGGAATCAATCCCTCCCTTCTTTTTTCCACTTTCACACTTTACCCTGCTGCTCTGGTAGCCTAATGTAGTCTAGATGACAAAACTTTTCATTTCTCACTATATTTGGTTTACATCTTCAGGCCCTGTGTCACTCCTTTCCGCATTAGTCAGTAGATGTCAAAACATTGGCAAGAAAAGTAATTTTTGTCAGGCCAAGACAGAATTAATTACCTCAATTTTTATACCTTGCAACCCTTGTTACGCACTGCTATTCAAGGACTAGTCAAATTATGTTTGCAGTAACGCTGTGTATACAAATAAGGCTGTGCTCTTTCCTCTCTTTCTTGTGCTCTTAAGTGCTGCCATTTATTTCATTTAAGCTACTCCTACATCACACAGTAAGTTTTGAAAGAAGGTTGCTGGATCCTAGCTAGAAGCAAGGCTAAGTGCTTAATTAGCTGACTGCTATCACTTAGACAGCTCTGAAGCAATCACCATTTTATTACTGAGTATTTGTGTCCAACAAACTTTTTGTATCCTGTCCGAAAACCTGCTCACCAAATGTTTTTTAGCAATAACTCTCCAAATTGCATGTAAGATTGCATCTGCATTCATTTACATGCACTAGTTTTCCAGGGTTGGAAATGCCTCAGGGACCTGCAACAATATTTCCTCAGGTAGCTTGTAAATAAATGTCAGTCGACAACATTCAGAAACTTGTGGTTTGAGAGCTCAACCAGATAGGAAAAGGATAATCAAAGGGATTGAAAAGGCTCGTGCTCAGCTTCCGGAGCAGAGGGCACCTCAGCAGCGGCTGGTGCTTAGTTTACTTTAGGGATTTGACTCTGCCTTGGGTCTACAGGGCAAAGTTAGCCTGAAAATTAGTCTCGGTGGCTAATTGTAACAAAGAGTTGGTCCAGTGGGCTGGTGATAAAAGCGAGTAGAAAGCCGGGTCTGTGGCCAGAGTGGCTTGCTGGCAGAGCTCAGCTTTGGGAACTGCTGCTGTGCAGGAACTACAAAGATAAAGAGTGAAAATGAAAACAGCTTTTAAAGACAGGTGTCAAAGTGGAATTTTCTGTGCTTTCCTTTACTTCTCCCTTTAGTGAAGGCTGGTGAGTTATATAGAAAACGATACTTGGAAGACTCTTGCATACATATCTTATTTAGACATGCTGTTTTTCTGCCATTCTGTCTCTTACATGTGTAAAAGAAGCCATTAACTTTTGCGTTCACACTTCTAGTGCTTTCATTATGCTCATTACTAATGACTGCACTTTCTGGACATGCTGGTGTTTGTATCCCCATTCTTCAATGTTTTATTACTTCTGTTTTGTGCTTCCCATATGTTTCCAGGGAGAATTCCCTTCTTTCTTTTACTAGTCTTGTTTCTGCTTGCTCTTTCTGTGTATGTCAATTAATAATGAAGGCTATGCCCGTGCTTCCCCTCCCTATGGCACAACGTGGTTTTCTCTAGCTGTCACTTCTTGTGAAAAGTAGGCCATCTACTGTTGCTTTCTAGTATGGATTACAGATTGCCCAGCAAAATGGCCATATCGTGCATATAGCTCCAGAGGTGGACTTCACAGGTGCCTATTCTCTTGTCTATTTTGCAGGTATATTGTGGTGCAGAAGTCTCCGTAGCAAACTCAAATCTTACTTCTTTTTTTCCCTTCTTTGGGACAGTAACCAAGACATTTGGGTCATGCGTTCAGCTGCCATAAACTTACAGGTTTTCAATATGTAAAATAGATAGCGTTCAGTGTTCAGGTTTGTTAATCTAAGAGTTTTCCCCAAACGGACGTTTTAAGCACCTTTCCCCTTTCCCATCCTCTCTGAAGTCAGAGGGCAGGAGATGACCAGTTAATGGTTCAGACAATTACTAGTGACAGTTTTTGTCAGTTTAGCACATTTTTGTTGTATGGTGGTTATTGGTTTGGTTTTTGGGTTGGGTTTTTTTTTTTTTTGGTTTTTTGCTGTGTGGTTATGAACAGAAAAGTGACTTTAAAAATTGAATCTTGGTAGTATAGATTATCTATTCTCCATATGTCTTCTGAGTCATATCTGGATAGTATACTGACAAAAACAAGCTCTATGTTGTCAGCACTGTAAAACACAAAGAGACACAAATGGGGAGCTGACCCATCATCTGCCTGTTGTACCACCAGGTCAGCAGTTGGGTTCTGATTCCTCAGCTATTTTTGGAGATGCTGCAGAAGCTGAGCATCAACAGTGCTTAACTTCTTGTTGAATTCGAACTTGCTGTGGGCACAATTGTTTGGACTTCAGTTTGATGGGGATGTTATCGTTAGATTAGGATCAGATGCAGCCATAAAAACAGCTTTTCTGGTCTGTAATTTTAGGTTAATGCTGGATATTTCTTCCTTCCCGTGAAAACTGGCTGAGGGAGTTGTCATGCAACATTATTATTGAAAAAAAATTTCCTTTACTTAGTCACCTATTAGTCTTAAGTCTGTAATAAAATATTTACTACACAGTTCATTAAGAATAAAGCACGAATATAATATTTTTATTGTGCTCAGTAGATTTTTTTTCACTTGCAATGACATATGATTACTTACTGCCTTGCCTCTCTTTATGTTTTCACACAGAACTTTTCATTAACATTGTTTTATCCCAGCTGTAGGATAACCAGGAATTAAGAAAAAATTTGGAAATTTTCAGGGCTATTCCCTTTTCTCAATTAGAAATACAGATATGATCATAGTTCCATAGTGATTTTTAAAAATTTACAATTATAGAATAACTCCATCTTCGTGAGTACTTGACTCTTTAAATTGGTCACTAACAGAGAGGCAGTCTTGCACTGGGTGTGATTGCTGTACAAAAGAAAAAGAAGGTAGGTAAAATTACTTTTACTAGCTCTAAGAATGATAAAACAAGGTCAGTCCTTAGTGCTTTGTGGGTAGAAATGTAAGACAAGTAGAGGCAACTCACTTTTCTTAAAGAAGACAATTAGGGAACCAACTAAATTGCTGGGGGGTGCATATGAATAAGTAAAGCATCCATCCTTACTGATCTGTCACTTGTCAGATGTTGTTTTCATTTGATAAGGGGGCCAATATCTGCTTATACCTTCACTCTCTGCCCAAGTGCAATTGGAGAGCAGGACTCAACTCTTAGGCCGAAGTACTAGAAGTCAACAGTAGCAGCATACCAGCTAAGTGCCATTATGGAGCTGTGACAGATGACTTCTTTACAGGCACGTAAGGGTCATCTGATTACATGGGAAGGGGCATTAAAAATCACCTCAGGTGGCCTAAATCTAAACTTAGTAAGCTAAAACCACACACACAGACACACACACACACACACACAGATTCTCTCCTCTGAGGTGCCAGTGCCTTCTAGAGTTCAAGAAAGAAGCTTAAGGTATATGCTGTGAGTTAGAAGAAATGTAATTCTGGAGGAGTTCAGACAGAAATGAAGTAGTCAATGACAATGGTTCCTCTCTAGTTTTCAGACTTAGACAAATTAATGTCATGAGCTGATGTCAGGAGCTACTTCTTCAGGCTGCTTTAAACATGGGCACAAATTCTGTACCAGTTCATACTGCACAAGTTCCTTAGACTATGCAACTGCAGGGAATTCAACATTCAACATATCAGTAGATATGCATTAAACCTATTTTCACACTACCAGATGTTGCTTCTGTGGCAACTCATGTGATTATTTTAACCTCAGGTAATTCTCAACTTCTCAAGCAATAGAGGCAACGTTGCTCTTTCAGTGCAAAAGCTGAGTTTTAGGTACTCCTGGTAATACTTCAGCATCTTTTGTAGAAAAGTACTCATGATTTAGCTGAGACAGATTTTCCTGTGATTTGCAGGCAGTGCTCACCCGTGCTCCTCACCTAAATTCCCATCTAAATCTAAATGGTCCAGAGACAGCTGGACATTGTCACATACAGTCTGTACAACCTCTGCCTTCTGTAAATAGATATGTAGGTAGGTAAGTAGACAGAGCTGCTTCTAGCATCAGTAACTGAGATGACAAGTGCTTCTCTGCAAAGTCTGGTTTATTTAGCTGACATAACAGAGGCTGATCTGTACGTAACTGTGCCAACGAAGGATCATCTTGTCTGCACATTTCTTCCAGCCTCTGCCTTTGCTTGAGGATATTGAGGGCTGGTGATAATGTAGTAGAAATGATATCTTGCCAAAATGCTTTGAAACCTTGCCCCATAAACCGTGATGTGCCCCCCCCCCCTTTTTTTTTTTTCATAATAGTTCCTCTGGAATTCCCCAGTAAGAAAACATACTCTTAACCTTCCCAGTGACATTTTAGTTGTACTTGGCAGCCACAAAGTTCAGAAGTATTTTGGCTAATATTCTAACCCAGCTGGCTATTTCTCTCCCTCTACTGCACCAAGATTGATATCTACTCTTCTGATCTTCCTGAGACAAAGCTGGTATTATCGGAAAATCACCTTTTTTTTTTCTTTTTTTTTTTTTTTCTTACTGCTTACTAATGTGTCAGAATTCAGAGATTCTCTGGTTTTTTACATGCTGTAGGCTACTCTAGAAATAGTGGCTTTTTTCATCAGTTTCTAAAAGCCTCAAGGCCATCCTGTCTTCTATTTTCAGTTTCCTTTCCAGGTTTTAGGGATTACCCTAAACCTACAAAAGGCTATGCTATTTATTTTTTTTTTTCCTAGTGATTCACTACTGTTTGAAAAGGCAGGGGTATTTTATGACTATTTACACTGTAGGGTTCTCGTCAGGCAAGTGCAGTTTTGTTGATTTTGACTTTCCCAAAAAGCAATGCCCAGTGGATTTCCCTGACCCTGTGGTTTCTGTGCTTTCTTATACAGGATAAACATATTGAGATTCTTGTTCCTGTAAATGGATGACAGGTTGGGATATCCATTGTTATCAAAACTTTCTGTAGGACAAGCTCATGCCTGACTCTGGAGTAATTTGCCCCAATACTCTATTAGCAGAAATCTTGTTTAAGGAACGAGTCATAATGGCTTCGCATGGTTTCATGTAAGTGAAGAAAGAGAAGGGGTTTACTCTTATGTAGAAGGAGGCAATATCAAGAACACTCTTTTTTTGGGTTGTTTTTTTTTAACAAGAAGCGATTTCAAACAATTTTGTCCAGTACAGAATACTTTCTTAATGGATGCTGGAAAGGCCCTGTCATTCTCTATTCCTTTCCTATCTGATACAGATGAGCTGACTGAAGAGAGTGACCTCAGGGTTACTGTAGGCAACAGCGAAACACCAAAGATTCATTTGTAGAATAAGTGTCTTCCACTGGTCTCATTTCACAGGACAACCGCATGAAACACACCAGCTACTTCCCTTTGCGTGAGGAAAATGTTCTCCCCTTGCAGTTATCTCCTGTGCTTTCTGAATTAGTAAGGGTGATGTAGGCCCTGATTCAGGGAAACACTCGTGCACTTATGAACTGTAAGGAAACACTCAAACCCTCCTGACCTCCTTTTATTAAGCACATGTGCTGAGCACAGGCCTTTCTCAGCCTCTTGTGTGGGAAGGTGGAGAATATCGCCAGCACCAAAAGATTAATTAAAAATTAAAACCATTGGCCAAGTGGAGAAATCTGAAAATAAGTACTATTTGCAACAAGAAAGCTCTGCCCAAGTTCATGCAAAATACTGGATCTTGGAGAAACATATCTGCCTGCCGGATGGCTTTGGATGAGTTGTTACCTGAACACATTGGTGACCCACCAGGATTTTTGTCTGGTTTTGGTCTAGATGCATGCTGTGTTTCATCCTGCAGCATCTGTTACCGTGGCACTTGGATGTCTTGGCTTGATCTTCCCGACCTTGTTGAGAAATGGGACTTCTTGTTCTGCATTACTGCTACAAGGGACATGCCTCTCTAGGTTTTCACCTTTCTTGCCTCACATTTCAAGAGACCCTCATTTTTCAGATGCTCCCTTTGAACTTCTGTGTCAGCTGCATTGCTATGACACTACAGCTCAACAGGCTGCTAACCTGCACCCTTCCTATATGCTGGGCTGCAACAAACAGCCACTGTGTGTTGCCTCCTCTGTAAACTGCTCTTTCAGGTCCAGTTCTCCTGCTGAGCTACTGAGGGCAACACAAGTTTATTTTGGTATGGTTTGGTAATGAAGATCATGGTGTACGAGTTCTCACAATAGAAGCACCAGGCCTGTGTGAAAGCTTGTGTGTTTACTATGAAGGAGGAAATCCACTTTTCAAGTTTCATCAGACTTATTGACACAAGTAATAGAGCCTGAGAAGAAAGGCTCTGCACGCTCCTCCTGGGTGCTTTTTGTTCAGCACACGACTGAAAAATGACCCTTCCTCTGGCATTTCCTACATTTTGCATTTCTAGCAGGTCTGTGATCAAGAACAGTTTTTAAATACTGCCTACTGCTTTGATCACATATGCTACTATGCTTTGCTGTGTCCTTTCATTAGCTGGAAATAGTTTCACAATGTCTGGCTCAAATACTTTGTTAAATGTCTGACTTCTTATTTCTTAGGGTCATCTCAGTGGCATTCTTTAGAGTGCCAGTGGTATATGACAAGAAAGCCATCCATCTCTTCACAAATAACAATTACCAGGTTGTCTCAAATTTAATTATTCTCATAGTTACATCTTGGCAAATACTTTGCCGTCCCCTTCTGGCTGTGTTACTATCTCATAAAGCTTTATTTAGACATAAATTTAGAGATAAGTTTCCTGAGGCTTTCAAAGCTTTCCTTTCCTTTCCTTTCCTTTCCTTTCCTTTCCTTTCCTTTCCTTTCCTTTCCTTTCCTTTCCTTTCCTTTCCTTTCCTTTCCTTTCCTTTCCTTTCCTTTCCTTTCCTTTCCTTTCCTTTCCTTTCCTTTCCTTTCCTTTCCTTTCCTTTCCTTTCCTTTCCTTCCTTCCCTTCCTTCCTTCCCTTCCCTTCCCTTCCCTTCCCTTCCCTTCCCTTCCCTTCCCTTCCCTTCCCTTCCCTTCCCTTCCCTTCCCTTCCCTTCCCTTCCCTTCCCTTCCCTTCCCTTCCCTTCCCTTCCCTTCCCTTCCCTTCCCTTCCCTTCCCTTCCCTTCCCTTCCCTTCCCTTCCCTTCCCTTCCCTTCCCTTCCCTTCCCTTCCCTTCCCTTCCCTTCCTTCCCTTCCCTTCCCTTCCCTTCCCTTCCCTTCCCTTCCCTTCCCTTCCCTTCCCTTCCCTTCCCTTCCCTTCCCTTCCCTTCCCTTCCTTCCCTTCCCTTCCCTTCCCTTCCCTTCCCTTCCCTTCCCTTCCCTTCCCTTCCCTTCCCTCCCTTCCCTTCCCCTTCCCTTCCCTTCCCTTCCCTTCCCTTCCCTTCCCTTCCCTTCCCTTCCCTTCCCTTCCCTTCCCTTCCCTTCCCTTCCCTTCCCTTCCCTTCCCTTCCCTTCCCTTCCCTTCCTTACCTTCCCTTCCCTTCCCTTCCCTTCCCTCCCCTTCCCTCCCCTCCCCTCCCCTCCCCTCCCCTCCCCTCCCCTCCCCTCCCCTCCCCTCCCCTCCCCTCCCCTCCCCTCCCCTCCCCTCCCCTCCCCTCCCCTCTTATCCTTCTTATTCTTATTCTTATTCTTATTCTTTTTTATTTTTCAAAACTTTCTTTATTAGGAAAGCTATGATTGTCAAACTGATGTCTTTCCCATCCTCACCCTTTTGCAAACTGAGGGAAATCTCCCCTACCTTTAACTATTGCTCGCATTAAATCTTGGTAGCCACCTGTGAGAATTCCTTCTACTCTGGCTATTCTGTGACTGTCAGTTTCAGAGTGCTGAGGACACAATTAGGTCTCATCTTTACCAAAGTTAAAGTTGGAAAGCAAGTTAGTGAAAACTATAAAACAGGGTATAAATTATACTCTTTTTGTTCAGCCTGATTCATAGTTATTTAACTTTAACTCTCTATTTGGGATAAAATTTATATGAACTGCATATTTGAATTAATTTTATTTCATCAGTTTAACTGAAAATGTAATTTTTAAAAACTCTGGTACTTCTAGTACAGACAAATCTCACTGGTGATCTATAAATAATACTATTTACATTAATTTAAACTCCCTGGGTACACATACTTCTCAATGTACTGAGTTAGTAAAACCTACAAGCCAAAGTACTTGGAGAAGTTACTAGATGCTTCTTAGAGATAAGAAGGGGCTGACTTAAGTGTTTATTGATAAGTTGCTTTGTTCCTGTATTGCAATTTCAATATATCTCAGAGTAGTAGAGATGGTAGGTGATGGTATGTAACAAATCAGGAAGAGGAGGTAAAGGAGTAAAGTGGTATAAGAATCAGGTTGTTAGAGACTGAGAGGATGTCATAATTCAGGCTCGGAGGCAACCCTGAATTAAGTTGTTAGCTCTGGAACAGGCTCCTTGCCCACTTCTGTTTCTAGCAGAGTCAAAAAGATGTTTCTAATACTCTAAATGAGAGTAGGACAGAGCCTGGAACATTACCCACGAAGCTCAGTCCTAGATGGGATGACTTCAAGAGTAACGGCCAGCAGTAAACCACACAGGTACAACTTACTCAAGTGCTGAAGTGTGACCTTGGTGTTACTGAGCGCACCTGTCAGGCTGAGCTTAAAAGGGCTGCATGCTGCCAGTCCCACAAAGTTCATGAGACTCGCTGAAACGATCGTGATATAAATCAAATGGAAAATTACTGAAGCAAAATAAAAATTATTTCTGAGAGGTAACTTTCTTTTAGAACAGTTTCTCCTGCTCCACTTCCTTCTTTCCACACAGCAGAGGTCAACAGGGGCAGAGACAGCCCTATTGATTTTTCTGATCTCTACAGATTTTTATTGCATAGTACTTAGGCAGTTTTCTAAAAGGGGAGCACTACTTATGCCTCCAACATCCCTGGCCTGAGAAAGTTCAGCTTGGGTTTTTATATCAGATATTTAGGTCTGTTTCTTCCTGGAACACACTGCAACACGAAGGATAATGGTATCAGTATCACCCATACAAGTGAGACATGATTAAATAAGGTGGGACTTCTTCTTTCATCTGAATTATTTCAAAGACTCTTTTCTTCAACACTTAATCACCGCAAATGCCTTAACTGTTTGTGAGGAAAACTTCCTCGTTGATTTTTAATATTCTTATCTTTCTGTTGAGGCTTGAGAGATCTGAAAACACATGGAGAACATTTAACAAGGGAATATCTGATATATAAAAGCAGCAAAGAAAACAAAGAAAGCAAAAATTTGCATGGAATTAATGTTCTTTTAGAACAGCAGGGACAAACATACCACCCCATATTTGTTTCCTATTCTTACAAAACATACCATCCAGCAATGCTCAGAGCCTCCGTTGCAAATGATAATGGAAATAATACTAATGTGGGTCCTTATCTGAGACCTGCTAAAGTCAGTTAAAGGCCTTCCATTGATTGCAGGGGATATTAGATCAGGCCCTTTCAGAACGTATTTTGGTCAACTCTTGTCCAACCGTTATTTCATATAGGAGCAATGGGGTTTATCTCCCTTCCACACTCCAGGCTTCTATCGGCAGAGTGACATCCAAGCGAGGGATCCAAACACCAGCAAAGCCCAGGCTGTCCCGATGCTGAAGTACGAAGGGTGTGGCGGTGTTCAAAGAGCAATGACGCATGGGAGAGAAAGGCAGAGCTGGGGGGGGGGGGAATAAATCACAGAGCAAGACTGGGAGGTAAAGAAGTAGACAGGAATAAAATCAGTTCTTCGGTTTTTCTGAACCAAAAATAGTCCAGTCATGTTAAGACGTGAGCAGGGGGGAAAGTACGGCTTCGCAGCTTTCAAACTGTGTATTGTTTTTCAGCTGTTACACAAAGGAGAATTTGAAAAAAAACCTGAAAAACGTTCCGGCAAGTTTCAGAGCAGGAAGGAGGCCATGCCAAATTATCACTGATGTTCAGCCTTTACAGGTGTGCTTTCTCCTTCACCTTGATGGGAAATCCCCTCATTTAATCTCATAAAAAGCAGCGGAATGATTGTAAGCAACTTCCTACCCGGTGTCCTTTTCTTCTGCTTTTCAAGCCACAGCGAGGCAACAGGAGTTAAGACCCTGCAGGTTTCAGCACACGAATGGGATGGTATCAGCCCACACAGCATCACAGGCTCTGGGGTTCTGGAAGGATGCTGGCAGCCCCACACAGGGAAACACCTTAAGCTGTTCACTCCGGATAGTTTTCTCCCACACTTCTGGAGGAAGCTTGCTTTACTCTTAAAGAACCACATGACATGGTGTTGCACTTCAGTAGGGAAGTGCTGACTGTAAGTGCAATGGGAATTTAGTTTATATTATTTTAGAATAAAGGTGATTCACAGGGCAAAATACCTTTAAAACTATCATATCTTTTCTCCATTATACAAAAAGAACTAGATGCTTATATCTCCAGCTGCACATTTTACTGTCCAAACCCCAAAATCATCCAGAAAAAAAGGAAAGGACAAGCATGATCTTAATGTATCATTTCCTTATGAACTAAATTATCAGATGCCTTCAGAATATTTAATTTTTCTTTTAACCAGAAAATGCCATTCTGCTGTCAAACTAAAAATATTTTTAAAAATACTTATTTTTTTAAAATATATTTTATTTTAAAATATTTTGAATCTTACTGGTAATATCACCTTCTATGTGGTTTTTTAGGGTTTTAGTGTAATTTCATTTTTATTTCACTATATTTTTAAAAATCTTATTAAAAAAACCTATTCATTTTACTTTTTAAAGACCTTTAATTACTGTTAATTTGATGTCTGTATTCCATTTAACATTAGAAGTTAGAGTTTGTACTGCCCAAGTGACATAATGAAGCGGAAACATTCCAATATTTTAGTGTTTCAATACAGCTGTTCTCCCCAGAAACCATTGGGAATTTGTTTTATACAGCTACAAAAATGCAGTTTCTTTTTACCTGGTATTAAGCTGATACTCAGCACCATTTTCTTCCCAGTTTTTATGGGGTGCATCTAAGATTAGACATTCTTCTTGTCTCTTGTTTTCATTCCTCTTACTCCAGTCATTCTCATCCTAATGCTACAGTCTTAAAGCTCAGACTAGTCCCCTTCCCTGTGTGCTCACTCAACTGCTTGCAACGCTAGAGTTGAGGCATTTTCCCCCTCCTGTAGGAGCTCAGAGTCTGGGAGACTGATTAAAAACCCTATAGAGAAGGAAAAAAACCAAACTAAACCGGGCCACATCTTACTCTATATATATTAGTGAGATAGACAGTATTTTTTCATTATTTATAAGAGGCATAATGGGAGATCAATAATTCAACAAGAACATGCCTTAATTTTGCAAATGTACCGCAAGTAAACGTTATACATCATAATATTTGGTAGCAATTCACATATACATTGCTGCTACTTGTGCACATGCAATGAAAACATGCAGCATAGTCCTCTGGCACTCCAGAAAATGTGAATTGTTGAAGAACTTATTATAAATACACAGAAAAATATTCTATTAAATTGAATTTAGTCCCTGGACTTCAGGAGAGCAATCTTTGATCTCTTCCAGGAACTAATAGGAGCTATCCCATGGGCTGGGCTGTTAGAAGGGAAAGTGGCCTGTGAGGGCTGGTCAACGTTTAAACAGAGCTTCTTCCAAGCTCAGGACTGGAGCATCCCTACGGGTAAGAAATCAGGGAAGGGTGGATGAGCAAGGAGCTATTGCATAAACTCAAAGGGAAGCCGAAGATCCATGAATTGTGGGAAAAGGTCGGAATATTTTGGAAGAATACAGGAATGTTGACAGGGCCTGCAAGGATGTGACAAGGAAAGCTATAGCCCACCTGGAAATGAAGCTGGCAAAGGACATAAAGGATAATAAAAAGGGGTTTTTAAGTATGTGAAGAGCAAGAGGACGACTAGGGATAATGTGGGTCCCCTGCTGAACGAGGGGGATGTCCTGGTAACAGGGGATGCTGAGAAGGTGGGAGATACTGAACACCTTCTTTGCTTCGGTCTTCACTTGAAAGACTCCCTCTTGGGACTCCTGGATCCTGGAGGGAAGAAGGAGAGTTTGGGAAATGAAGAGCTTTCCTCTGGTTGAGGTGGGGGTGGTCCAGGAGTGTCTAGGGGTGGGATCAATACACAAAAATCCATGGGCCCTGATGGGATACATCCATGTGTGCTGAGGGAGCTGGCAGAGGTGATTGCTGAGTTGTTCTCTATCATCTTCAACAGGTCTTGGAGAACAGGAGAAGTGCCTGAGGATTGGAGGATGTCACTCCAGTCTTCAAAAAGGGCAAGAAGGAGGATCCAAGTAACTACAGGCCAGTCAGTCTCCCCTCTGTCCCTGGAAAGGTGATGAAACAGCTTGTTCTGGATGCCATCTCCAAGCAATTGGAAGAGAAGAAGGTTATAAGCAGTAGTCAACATGGATTCACCAAGGGGAGATCATGCTCAACCAAACTCATAGCCTTTTATGATGTCATCACTGGCTGGGTAGATGGAGGGAAAGCAGTGGTTGTCATCTACCTTGACTTCAGCAAGGCTTTCGATACTGTCCCCCATAACATCCTGATAACAAAGCTGAGAAAGTGTGGAATAGATGAGTGAATGATGGTGTGGGTTGAGAACTGGCTGTCAGGCCAAGCTCAGAGGGTGGTGATCAGTGGAGCAGAGACCTGCTGGAGGCCTGTGACTAGCTGTGTTCCCCAGGGATTGGCATTGAGTCCAGTCTTGTTTAATATTTTCATTGACGACCTTGATGAGGGAATAGCATCCACCCTCAGCAAGTACACCAATGATACAAAGCTGGGAGGAGTGGCTGACACGCAGGAACACTGCGCTGCCATCCAGCGAGACCTGGACAGACTGGAGAGCTGGTCAGGGAGAAATCTAATGAAGTTCAACAAAAGCAAGTGTAAAGTCTTGCACCTGGGGAGGAACAACCGCATGTATCAGTACAGGCTGGGGGATGTCCTGCTGGAGAAGAGCTCTTTGGAGAAGGACCTGGGGTCCTGATGGATGACAGGTTGGCTATGAGCCAGCAGTGTGCCCTAGTGCCTAAGAGGGCCAATGAGATCCTGGGGTGCATCAAAAAGAGTGTGGCCAGCAGATTGAAGGAGGTGATCCTCCCCTCTACTCTGCCCTGGTCAGGCCCCACCTGGAGTATTATATCTAGTTCTGGGCTACCTGGTACATAAAAGAGGGATCTCCTTGAGAGAGTCCAGAGAAGGGCTATGAAGATGATTAAAAGCCTGGAGCATCTCCCCTACAAGGAAAAGCTGAATTAACTGGGGCTGTTCAGCCTCGAGAAAAGAAGACTAAGAGGGAACCTGGTCAATGTTTATAAATATCTGAAGTGTGGGAGACAAAGGGAAATGGCCAGCCTCTTTTCAGTGG
Organism: Laterallus jamaicensis coturniculus; assembly: GCA_022605575.1. Taxonomy (NCBI): domain Eukaryota; kingdom Metazoa; phylum Chordata; class Aves; order Gruiformes; family Rallidae; genus Laterallus; species Laterallus jamaicensis. Next base: position 65,919,294 of record JAKCOX010000001.1, read on the forward strand.
TCTGTGAGGACAAGGAGCAATGGCCACAAGTTGGAGCACAGGAAGTTCACCACCAACATGCGGAAGAACTTCTTCACGGTGAGGATGACAGAGCCCCGGAACAGGCTGCCCAGGGGGTGGTGGAGTCTCTGGAGATATTCAGGACACATCTGGATGCCTACCTGTCTGACCTGTCCCAGGGGACCTGCTTTGGCAGGGGATTGGACTCGATGATATCTGGAGGTCTCTTCCAACCCCTACAATTCTGTAATTCTGTGAATTTATTTTATTTTTCATTGTTATTGTTTTTCACTGTTTTTTACACCCAGCAAATGAAGTATTACAAATTAAATATTTGACTAAAGTGAACTTGACAAGTTAGAACAAGCCTTGAGAGAAAAGATCTAAATTATTTTTGATTAATTTCCATCTCTTCAGATTTTTACAGTGCTGAAAACCATAATTTAAGATTTTTCATCAAAGGTCTGATCCAAAGCTTGTGAAGGGTAATAGGTGCTATCACAGTTTTATTAAAACTAATTAGCAAGGCTCCTGCGTGATAAGGAGGAACAAGATTTTGAGCACGGTAACTGAACTGAATTTGCAAATTCAAGCTTTATGTTTTGAAATGAAAATTCCTGTTCATGCAAGTATCACCTGTGTACAAAGTAATCAACAGGAAACTGAGTGGAAATCTTGTTCAGTTAAATGAAAATATTTTTGTATGAAATCCTTTTTTTGTAAGGATTTTGCAATAGATTGTAAAAATGGTCTATAATTTCAATTTTCACATTCTATATATTGATGTGCTAAATATACAGGGCATTCTGAATTCAATATTTTAGCTTTTCCTATCGTAGTGTTGTCCAAAATCTCAAGACCTAAAATAAATAATGTGACTTAATCAAAACAGTTATTGTCCTAATCAAACCAGCTTATTTCAATCTGAAAAAAATAAATCTAATTATCTACATTTTCCTGCAGATTTGGGATGAAACAAAGTCCTTTCAGGCTGCCATGGCTGTACTCGGTAGACTCTGGTGGGCCTCATGCAGCGTTTTACATGCCATGTGGCTTTTTTCTTTGTTAGCAAAGTGTCTCTCTTGCAGGACAAAATGTCTTACGGTGATGCCTCACAAGAGCCTATCTCTCTGTGAGCGAAATATGTTCCTGCTATGTGAATTCAAGCTGATTCTGACCAGTCAGCAGGAAGGAGAAAAGAGGAAGGACGCTGATGCGGTTATGGTGTTAGCCAGAGCCTCTGGGGATGAAGGTGCATTTCCCTGTTTTGCCACAAATGGCTGTAGTGGCCTCAGGCAAATTACTTAAAGTGCTTTACCGGTCCCTAAATGTTACTTAGGCAGCAAAGTAATACTTTAAAAAACACTGAAACCGCTGCCGGTCGTGGCCTGAAATTCATCATGCCCTTAACCTTTGCTTCTCTCTGCCTGTATAAGAAATGCTCCAGCGTGGACATGACTGAACAGCTCAGTGCCTGGCTCATGCCTGAGCTTGCCTGGCCATAAAGCCATGGCACTTCTCCACCTTCCTCCCACAGGGGACGAGGCCCACTTGGCAGGCTCAACTGTCTGGGTCCCAAGCAAGGGGACAGTCAGCATCTGCACTGTAGATTACGGTCACACCTTTTGAAGTGAACCCCCTGACTGTAGTGCCTTGCTTGCTCTGCTTCAGTCTGCGGTGGAGTGGCGGGGTGTGCTCTCAGGTGGAAGGAAGGTGTGAGGGCATGACAGGAGCACACCTCGTGCACTCGCTCCTGTGATAATCAGCTTTCCATACCTGCTGCCAGGCCACAGCCAGTCACAACTAACACCTCCTGAAATGTGTAGTGGGCTGAACGTGGGGTTCTCAACATCAACCATGTCATGCAGTAAACCCACGCCTAGTGAGCTGCTCTGCTTTCTGCTGTAGGCACAGAGTGGGAATTAGGTGCAGAGATGCCCAACTGTGTGTCCCTCTTGTATCTAACCTTCAGTTGTTCTGTAGCTCAGGTTCCTGCCCAGGAATGAGGATGTGAGCGCTCTTCTACCCATCCCGTGTGTAGTTACTCGGTTTCACCTTGTGGTTGTAATTTGGGTATTATCTTGCTTGAGCAGAGATTTAATGAAAAGGAAAAAAAAAATCTATCTTACAAAGATGAATGTTAAGCCAAATTCTATGCTTAGTTAAATACATGTAACAACCAAGATCTTAAAATTGTCTTCCTCTACTTAAACTTTTGCAAAAAGAGTTAGAAAACCTGTTAATCTGCCCCAATTTTCTTTACTGAAAGGCTGGCAGATACTGCCCTGTTTTTTTCCAACAAGATGGCTGGGGAAGGATGGGAGCTCAACAATCTGTTTTCAGTGTCTTACAGACTTTTACATTTCCCCATTTTTTCTCAAGTGAACTCTTCACCACACCTACTTTCTCACAGGTGTATTTAACTGATGTACATTTGACCTCCTTCCTCACCTCTGTTTGCACTCTGCCACTGTCAGGCAGTTAGTACGACTTCTCCAAAACTGTCGTTCTGTCTACACTGTTAAAATCTTTTCTTTTCATATCCTGACTCTCCTGGTGGTAACTTAAAAAAAAAGAAGAAAAAAAAAGAAAAAGAAAAAAAAAAGAAAAAAAAAGAAAAAAAAGAGAAAAAAATACAGCCTTTCTTTTATTAAGAAAAGGGATACAGTTCAAGCCATGTTAAGTAATCTTTGATAAAATCTTGAGGAGGACAAGACAACTGAAGTTTTTAAGCCTGGTTAGCCAGTGAGGGGGAGCTAAGGTTTTTAAAAGCTGTAAATATAAAAAAATAATAGTAATAATTTAAAAAAGGTTAAGATGTTTTACTTTTTAAAATTTCATGCAATAATTCTTCGAGGGAGTTAAAAACTGAAGTAGAAGTCTGTCATGAGAATACTTGAATGGCTGATATCCAAGTGCTGCTGATTTTCCAGGTTAGTTTTTAGCTCCAGAAAGTAAAAAAACCTCAAAAAAGGCTAGGCACACTTTCTGAATACCAGTCAAAATTATTACAATCAGTTCCTTTGGCACTCTTTGACTAGCTGAGAAAGATTAAAAATATTTTTTCCCTTGGTTTCAGGGTTTCAGCATAGATCATGAATGAACTGGATTAAAACCAATCTTTGCTTTCCCTTCCTCCGCCCTTCTCCATTTTAGAGAAGACAAGGTCTATATGCCAAGTATCTAGCCAGGTGCATAGAAAAGCAATATATAGTTTCAGTATGAAAATGACCATCTCTCTGTCTCAGAACCCTGTAACATATGCATTATACCACACAATCTGGTGGGTGTTGTGAGTGCCACTTCCAGAGATGTGAGAGTGATAGAAGCTGACCGTGTCCTTCAGTCAGTTTTGGTTTGGGCCCTTGGTTGTCTTTTCTGAATTGAGCACTGGCTCACTCAAAACCCCTGAACAAGTCACTTGGGGAAATCTTTTCTAAAAAGTCCCCCACATTTTGGGTTCTTCTTTTTTTAGATAGCCTAATTTAGACACCTGCTGGTAAGTGTTTAAAGCCAGACAAGCGTAAACAGAGGCATGCAAAGTCAGTGGATACTTTTGAGCCCTTTCAGCCTTACCCCTGTATGGCTGAATAATTTCTGGTGTGATCTGGGAGGCTCAGATGAGTTACATCGGGGCTAAATTGTGAAAATGAAGTTTATATATATAAACTTTGTTGACTTTATTTTTTTTCCCCAGAAAAGCCAATCAAGATCTTCAAACTGCAAGGACTAAATGTAAGTCCTCAAGCTACTCACTTGTCCATGAATTACAGCCTGCTTTGACAATGCTTTGCGTCTCTTGAGCAAAGATGAACAAGATGTGCATTTGTTAGCTTCCACACCTTTAGGCACTTAAGTTTAAGACTGACCTAAACCACTCACCTCAGACTGGTTTTAGCCACAAGAAGTTCTGAATTGCAACTTCATTCAAAGATAGTAAGGAAGATAGGATGAGGAGAAAGCACATTTGGTGGTCACCTTTTTACTGCTGAACTTATCAAGAAACAGAACATTGAAAACAGAGAAATCCACAAGAAAAAAAAATAATCTGACTCATTAAAGGGATGTTCTTACCTTCCCTATTGGTAAAAATGAATCACTTTTGTGTGTGAGAGCTAAGTGAAAAAAAATACCAACTGTAAATATTGCTTTCTTTTTCCTCCCTTTTAACCTGTTCTTGCAAGTACTGTCTGTGGTTGCTATGAAGAATAAATGACATTTTCTGAAGTGATATCCACAGCGGCAGAGTCCCCACAGCACTCAGCCAGCTAACCTGGAAGTTAATTTAGGTCCCCTTACTTTGTTCAGTTGTCCAGGCTTTCAGCCAAATAGCATGAGACTAATTTTTAAGATTCAGCTGATCTGCCCTTGTACTTAAAGCCAGAATCTTACTGTCTGGGAAACTCTTGTACTCAGCTAAGATGCAGGGGGGGTGTTTTGCATTCGTTGATGCAGAAACTTTGTGCTTGCCATTTTAGTTCACAATGCCTGATTATGAAGTTAACAAAAAGTATAGGTATGATTCAGTGACTAAAGGAAATTCAGCTTATAAGTTTGACTTCAGTGTGTTTGGCCTACGATATAAAAATCTAAGTATGTGATACTTGCCAATGTTCAGTAAAAACCCGACTCTATTGATTTATTTTTCCCAATTAAAGACGCTAGATAAACTAGAAGTGGAGTGGGGTTTTTTTCTTCTTTTTTTAAGAGACTGCTATAAAACTCAAAAATACTTCCAAATAAACCACCACCAATCCATTCACATAATGCACTGACATATTAGCAGTTGAACAGTTAGGGTCAGATTTGCAACCTCTTATAAATCAGACAAACTTACTTTTTCCAAGCAGAGCCAGAGACAGTTTTCCCTCACTGAGCATCTGGACTACTGTTTTAAAATTATCTGAGTGTAAATTAATCATGAAAGTGTGGAGCCAGTGCCAAAAGGCTATCACCACTGAAGTTAAAACAAGTGTAATTGTCAGATCATTTTCCAACCTCTTGTTTAAATGCTTCAGTCACTCTGCTAGGTAACTGAGTGAAGCCTTCCAGAAGCTGTCCAAAAGACTGTATCCCTGCTCTGCGTACCATTATTACTTGTATTAACTGAAGTGGTCTTTAAATCAGATCCATAGATCCATATATCAGCTTCATAATACGTTTCTTCAAAACTCTCCAGCACAAGAAATATCCTTCAACCTCTTATTTAACAGGAGAACCAGGATGACTCCCAGGATTTACAAGAGGATTGAGAATAAAAATAAAACCACATCTAGTATGCAGTATGGGTGGGACTAGGATACTTTTGGGGGGCCCATATTATCAGCACAGGTAGGGAGGGCACCATCAGAAATCTCCCAAGCACAGAATACACCAATATTTTCTTTTTTTTTTTCCCCTAGCCAGGTGATATTTTTGTCTCTCATTCAGTTTGTGAAGCGCTCCAGTTGGTCTCCAGCTTGTTCCTGTTTTTGTGTTTGTGGTATTCTGCTCCTGTGCAGCATTGTGCATGTTTCTTCTTTGATTTCCAGTGTACTACATTTTGATCATTCTTCCTATTTAAAAATATTAGCATGAACTATGCTCCTTTTCACCAAAATACAAGTTTTTAAAGTATGATCTCTATTGTACTGAGCAAGTAATCATGGAGCCATTAAATATACCTGGATTCAAAACACCCATGGCAGAATTGCATCTACTTGAGACACTCTCTTTGGTGGGGAATCATAAGTAGATTTGAAACCAGTTTTTTTTCAGTCAACCTTATCTACCTGATAGTGACTATATCAATAGTCTGCATCCCCCTGAGAACATCATGTGGACAAGGACAAAGCTTTACTGCAGTTGAAATACAGCCTATCCTCTGCTTCTTCCTTCTGTGCTACGTCTATTACCTATCAAAGAAATAAATTAGTTTGAAATGAGCTGTTCTCAACACACCTTTGTTGTCTGTTTTTATCACTTTATTATCTGTAAGGCACTTGACATGGATTGTTCAGTAATTCATTCCAGGATTTTTATAGACTGATTAGTTTATGATGCTCGGCATTTTCACATCTTCCTTTCTCCCTCTTTAAAAGGATTCTTCCCTTTCTTGTTGTCTGAAGCCTCCTTTGTCCTCCCCAGGTTCTCACAGGCAATCACTAGTTTTTGGGGAAGTATCTTGGTTAGTTGCAAAATCAGGTAGTTTGGATACCTCTGAGTTTTGCTAGTTTTGCATAGAGTAATGGTCATCAAGCTCTGCTGGCTAGAACATAACTCACTTCTCTAAATAGGTTCTTTAACCTGCTTTACCTGTCCTCTGCCTGCTACTCTTCTGTCCTGGTCAAAATATATTTTCTTGCAAGATGCTGATTGCAGTTTATCTTTAGTGTGTGAAGCCATGCTTGCTTTCATCTTACGCTATGCAATGGATCTATACATTGTTTTCCTCTTCTAATACGTTCACAGCTCCTTTTTTTCTTGTGTTTTGTAATAACTTAAATCTATTTCCTATCTGAGGTTTTCTGACTTTTTCCCACTTAATCATTCTTGGAAATAATGCTTATAAAATAATATGCCTTTCAAGAGTGCTTGCTGTAGTGGTGGAAATCCTAACCTGAAGGCCAGGAAATACAAGTTTAAGTACTACTTGCAAAATTTCAAAAGCAATGAAAATTAAAATGAATGGGAAAGAGGCTGCAATCATTGTTCAGAAAGGAAATCACCTCTTAATCTCTCTCAAAGCTGAAAACCTGTAGCTGTAGATTATATGGCATTAGGAACTAAAAAATACTGGATAAAATACTTCTATTTTTAGTCTTTGTTTTTTAATATAAGGATATTATAGAAAAAACATGACTGTTAGGAAAAAAGTGTTAATATTAAAATATTTTAAAACATTTCTTTTCTACAGAATATTATATTGTAGGTTTGGCATAGGAATACCATAGCTATATCATGAGATGGGTTGCACTGATCACGTAGCTGACCTATGTTTGAAAAGTATCATATGTACTTCACAAACAGCTTCTGTGAATACTTATTGTCCTTCTATGATCATGCACCTTTCTCTCTTCTGTTTAGAGACCTAGACTATTCTAAAGAGGCTGTGTTTTCTTTTAAAAGCTGCCGTGATATGCCTTTGAGCATGTTTCATTTGCTGTTTTGACTGGCTTGACTTCTCATTTCCACAATGCAGCTGAATTACAAGTCTTGCATTAATTTTAATTCATCCTTTTGATAACATTAGTAATAAAGAAGTCAGTCTTACCAGGGGTGAGGATCAAGGAGGATTAAGAAACTGAAGCATGTGGGAAGGAATAGAGCAAGAATCACATCTGCCAGCTGGAAAATGAAAAGAGAGAGGAGTAGAAGGTGGCTCATGAAATAGAGGAGGATAAGGATGAAATTGGGGAGCAGAGCGTTACTGTGAAATGTCAGGCTTTCTGGGAGTTCACAAGCTATAGGGCTTGCCTTCCAACATCCCAGCCTTCTCTTAGAGGCACTGTGAGTATAGGCACTGCAGCTCTGGTATTACAATGCAGGAAAGTGCCTAACGTCATTACTGTACTGCATGAAACTGGGAGCAGGTCACACATGGATGCTGTGGTGAGATCTCGCAAGGTGAATCTGTGCTGGGGTTTGAATTGCTTAAGTACTCCAGGGTGCCCAGAGTAAAAGGAGAGGAGCTTCAGATGTGGGCTGCCTCATGACCTCGCTCCAAGACCTTTCCCACCCATTCCATAGGACAGTGGTGGGACAGCTGAAGGAAAAGTTGCTTCACCTTTCACCTGTCAACACGTCCTCCCCTGGGATCCCTCTGCCTGTCCACTGGAGGTATGGATTGTGCTTCTTGCCCATGGCCACATGCAGATTATTTTAAATGGCCTGAAGGAGCAGGAGAATTGGCTTCAATAATGAAGCAGGTTGAGGACTAGCTATAAATTTCTGGATGCCATTGTGGCCACATTAACTTGAAATACAGACTGAGTTGTTGGCATGTTACTCTTCATAATGGAACTTTGAAAACCCCGAAGGTCAGGAAGAGCCTGGTCCCCTGTGAATGGCAATGAGGGCTTAGACACCTCGCTGTCAGCTGTGCCTTCCTTCTGAATCACTTGCAGCATTGATAGAAAATTAAATTAGGGAAGAGGTAGACCAAGGAGTGTTTAAAATGGAGTAGGAATAAAAAGGGAAGGACAGGAACAGCAGAACTTCCCCATGTCTTAGGCTTAAAGGAGTAGCACATTGACAGTGACTGGCCATTGGTAATAGGAAGTATGGGAGGCCTGAAAGCACTTCTGCATGCTATTCTATCCACTATTCTGTGGATAGAAGTAATTTTTTAAACAAAAGAGCATTTCATGTAATTGCAGGTTTCATGTGTTAAAACCAATTGTTGCTTCATTAGCATGTTTGCAGTGTGGCTGGTCAATCTGTAGATACATATAGATATCCTCTGGAATTCAAGCAGCTTATCTCTGACTTCTGTGATGTTTAAAATAGCTCGATGTCTATTACTAAAACACAGCTTTATCATGTGCACTGTTTAAGTCTGCCAAAATAAATGGGGATGTAAAGGAAAGAGAGGGACAGTGGCTGACTGAGTAATGTTCAAACTGTCAAATTCCTTATGAACAAATTAGCTGATCCTAATCTAGTTGACATTGGGAAACCATCCAGAATTTTTTTTTTGAACCAAAAGAACAGCTTCCTTGGCTCTGATTACATCCTTCCTCACCATAGAGTGCTTGGGATGGCTAACAGAGAGGTCTTAGCCCTTGTCTTATACATCCTGCCTGTGCATCAATACAAAGGGGTTGGGGAAAGGGATAAGGAAAACCTCTTCACTGAAGGCAGCCCTGAGAGGAAAGCCTACAGTAGGCTGATGTAGACGTAAGAAAGCTAAAGAATTGATAGAAGGCTAAGGTAGTTCTGGGCCATTCCACCATAAAACACCAGACAGGATTTTGTCAGTCTTTATGTCATTGAGCCTTTCCTTTCCCATAATTATGTGCTCATATTTTGTTCTTGAACTTATTGGACTCAAACCCCTGGCAACGAATGCATAGAAGATAACTTCCGATGTGAAAGGCTTCTCTTGTTGAGTTATGTGAATGAGCAGTGCCAGTTTTCAATTGTCATGGGAAATCTCTTGGTGTGCTTATGATGTACTTAAATGTGGGAGAGCTCTTCAGAAGTCTGATCTTCAGGTTTTGTTCCAGTTCCAGCATGCTGGTCCACCAGCTCAGTGTTTTGGTTGAAGAATGGACAATTTGTTACTTCAAATACCTTTGGGTTATAGATTAAAAATGAGGTTTGGCTAATTATCAGTGGATGGTTGCTGGATGCTGGAGAACTAAAAGGCCACAACCAGAGGGAAGAGAAGGAATCTCACGTCTTCTGTTCAGAAACAAAGGCAGAGAAAAAGAAAACCCTTGAAAGGGGAAAATTAAGAGTTACAGCAACCACATATTAGAGCTAATTGCCCGGACACTTTACGAAATTTGATTTCACTGTGGGGGGAACTTAATTTGCTCTTGGCAACAGGGTAGAATGCTTAATTCAACTTAACAAAAATATGTTTTTTGAAAGAGGAAACAAGACTGACAGAATTTTGGCATGTCAACAAAAGGCAAGAATACAAAAAGAAAAGGATTAGCGAAAATGAAGATCAAGAAAGGATCAAAAATATATTGGCTAGAGTCCAGGAAACATTTGTTACATTTTATAAGCAACGCTATTCTTCCCGAGTGTGTAGAACAGAGGAACTAGCTGATCTTTACCTAAAGCGATATTGGCCACCCTGCGTGCTAATGAACAGATGTCCCCATAGGAATCAGAAAAGCGTTGATCTCCGTACTGTAACTGAAATATCATAAACTGCCAGGTCCACATGCATTAAAAACAAATGGAAAAATCAGCAAGGGCTTGAACAATTATATTCACTCCTAAGTAAACAATAATGTCTAATGCATCAAATATGTCACACTAAATTGGTTTTACATTTAGTAAATGCTTTTCCTGTCTCCTCTTTCTATTTCTTACAACATAAGACACTTGAGACACTCCATAAAATGACAAGCCAGCAGGCTTAAGAGAAGGAGAATATTTTTTCCATACAATGTTCAAGTGTAGTGTGGGAAAAACAGTGCCATAGGGTAGCAAGAAGGCCAAAATATTGATTAAGTAAAAGAGATCAGTCAAATCAGCACAGGATGGGTTCATCAGGTGGTTTCAGATTTAGAAACCCCTAAACTGCTGATTGACTACATACCAATATCACTCAGTACTCAGCATTGTTCCTCACATCTTCCCCTTAGCATTTTTGCCAGCAGCCGATGCAGATATCAAATACTGGACTAGATCTGGTCTAGGTCTTACCCAGTTTGAAATTTTCACAGTGTGCTCTTGCTTCCCTAAGACCTGATTGCCTTTCTGCCATATTTTTTTCTAACAAATGATGAAAAATTTACTCATAGCTGTGATTCACAGCTTAGACTTGTACAAGCAATCCTTTGCAGAGTCAAACAAATGAGCTCAGACCAGGCTCAGAGTGGTCCAGTTAATAGTTAGCCTCTTTGATATTATACTGAAATGGACTACGAGTGTTCACATGGTCAGCAATGGTACAAGCAAAAAATAAACCAAGACCAGCTTTGTTTTCCATGTGGCTGCAATCACCAATGTATGCTTTGTCGTAGCATAAAAACTCAGAGCAGAATTACTGGAAGAAATTGGTGTTTCCCATCCAAAATTTTCATATAATCTGTGTGCAATAAGATGCAGAGCAAACAGACTGAAGAAATTCTTCTTGTAGTCTAAACTAGGGAGTGCATAATTTATTTTATTCAAATAGTTTATCTGCAAAGCAGATTAAACTTGAATAGCATTCCAAAACTATTCAAAATTATTCCAAAACTGTATAATATCAATTTTCAAAAGCATTGCCTGCAAAATTTGTCTGGAAACCTTGGGACATTTTTTTTACCATGATCAAGTGATTAAAGAAAAGACATAGGACAGAAGGCTGTGGGAACGGTCAAGAGAACCAGTAATTATGGAGTTGAATCTTTCACTACTAAACTCTGTCCACATGGGCACTGCTGAATGTGTCGAATTGCTTTGATTTGACTAGAGTCAAACAACTCAAAACTCTCTTTCTGATATGGAAAAACTTTAAATTTTTTCTCTTTTTCTTTTTTTTTTCTTTTTTTTTCAGTTTATACTATGTCATTTGGAAAGGGATTCATGCTTGACTGGGAGGAACGTACACATACCTGAAAGAACCTCCACTGAGCTATTTTTATATAAGCAATGATACTGGCATCAGCAAGTGACTAAACATGCCTGCCTAAGGCAAGAGTCACTCCTGGGAGGCCACATTAGTAACCGAGAGATGTAATCTCGTGCCATTCCAGTGACCTACCAGCATGAACTCTGCTCCCTGGGTCCAGTTCCTAGGAAATCACCACCACCAGAATTACAAGTAATTTACAGCTTGAGATGGAGCAGTCTTGATCTTGATGCTTTGCACTAGAGATGCCCTTCCACAATACCAGGAGCAAGAAATATAAGCAATCTTAACCTGCTACAGTCCACTAATATGTCTGCTCAGAGGTTTAAAAAGAAGAAAACTAAATTACAGTTTTTTTGATATGAAAAGCTGCCCTAGCAATTTGTTTGGAAAAAAAAATAAATTTGGAAACTAGAGATTGTTATCTGAGTTTTTTAAAAAATGTCAGTGAATCATCCGAAGTCACTTGCAGTGACTCATTCTGTGGTCAGACTTTTCACATGTCAAGCAGACATTTTTCTCAAAGAATACCTTCTGGTGTTTCTCTCTCTCTTTTTTTTTCAGTTATTCAGGATATTGCTCTGTATTTAGTCTTCTACAGCAATCCATGGTGTGAACCCACACAGTGACAGTTCAGTCTGTCAGACTTAGCTAATCACTTAACACTATGTCCTGCACCCCTTTCCGCTCAGCTATTGCAAGCTTCGAATAGTCAAAACAAGGAAGCTGAATTCGCTCTTAGATTCCCGTGTTTTGAGAGAGAAACCTCTGTGTAGGCACCCAAGAAACAGGGTGGTTGCTGCAGGATGAGTTGCGCTGACTTCAATCCCTTTCCTAGGCCCTGCATGCAGCTTCTCTGCCTCTTGCAACATGGACCTCATCCAATGCCTGCTGAAGCCCACTCACTTTTCACTTCGCTTGTGCTTTGGATCTGGATTCTCTTGCAGAGCGCAGCAGCAATATTGTTTGCTGACACGGCAGCCTGTAGCACTACTGGGATGATTTTGCAGCAAGGCTTAATCTCTTTCAAGTAGCAGGGCGCAGTTGTGCTCCAGACTTCCTTCTTAGCTCCTGCCTCATTAACCACCTGTGCAATGGCAGTTCTTAGAGGTTCAACAGCAGCTAGGTGGGTAGGATTTCACTTTCCTGTAATGCATGATTTAACGTGGTACCATGCTACTTCCTTCAGGATATAAGCCTAAACTCACTCCACCCCATTTTCAATAACACCTGTTAATTATTCAGTAGATTTTTTTTTATTCTGACTGTCCTCAGTCCCTGGGGAAGAATCTTGTTGCTGATTTTAAAGATGATTTTCCATTTGCCCTGGCTTTTATTCTTCTTTTCTGTATTGCACATGCCGTGCTCATTTTGGGAATTTTTTACTGTTTGAACTATTAGTGCAGAATTGTACCTAATAAATTTGATCTATCAATGGTCTTCCTTATACCTGCAGTCACACCTGAGAGCTGTGAACATATATAATAAAAAAGCCAGAGAGTTTCTCTGAATAATTCTTCAGAAATTAAAGTATATTTGAAAAGCATTTTTAAAAGGTGCTGTAGATATTTTTAAAGGTTAATTTTAAGGTAATTACTTCATTTTAGAGTAATTCTGGTTTGTTGATCTGGGAAGAAATATTTTTTACCAGGACAATATAGTCTTTTACATAGAGGGCCTGATCCTTTACACAGGTTCAGTTTAAAATCGGTAAGATGAAATCTGTGATGCAGTTTTGCCAGTAGTTGCCCCCACAGTTCTCCCTCCTGGCATTCCTGAAGTGAAATCCAATGCTTTGCTTTAGGTTAAATAAGCACATCTTGGGGAGCATCTCCTGGGGCACCACAGCGTCTGTCTCTGCTGGGCAGACGGGCCAGGAGCTCGGGCTAACCTGCAGCAGTGGCCAAGCTGACTCTCTGCTGCCTTCATTACCTTCATCAATGCCAATCTCATCTCCAGGGCATTTTGTCCTAGTGTGGCATGTGACCAGACTTGAGGAAGCAGTCGTTTTGATTCTACTCTTCTGGCATATTAGAATAAAGCTGTGGAGGCACATATGAAACAGTGCAGTTTATGGATGTGTTATCTCTTTTCTGTTGTTTGACAGACTTTTCATCCCTTGCTGACTCATTTAAAAAAAAAAAAAGAGTTGGCAGAGAAGCCACGATGGACCATGTGCCCCACTGGTGATAGCAAAGAAAAAACAATGTCTGGGACTGAAAATTTGTTTCTGCCTTTGTTTCAGACGATACCTTGCATTATCAGTCTTTGCTTTGAAACATATAGTCTTACAATTAATTATGTTCAGTTTTTGTCATCTACAAATTTTGAAAGTCTTACTTTGGTAAAAATATCTATATAACATATTATAATGCCTCTGGGACAGTTCCTCTTTTTCAATTGGACTTGAGATTTTTGTTTATAGGTTGGAGAAAATTGATAATGTTTATCAAAATAAAATAATCAATTTTTCTGGATGCCTATACAACAAGCATGTAATTGTACATTGAATTTGTATACGCAAGTAAGCATTTGAATGTTTAGAACTGATGCATAAACATACCAACGTATTCCTTGGTTATTTTGTACACATTTAATTGCATTTAAAAATTGATTTGGGGTATTTATTCATGTGTATGCTTACTGAATAGCCTACTGCATGCTGAATATTTCTAATTACAGAGAGGTTTTGTATATGCAATTAATAGGTGGTTCTATAAGCTGCCTTCCTACAGATTTGAATCCTTTGTGCTTTAACCATTTCCACCACAATAGCCCGTGCTCAACAACGATTCCTTCAGTACCTCTAGTGCAAAGGAGATACTGATCTCATGGCTGATCTGGAGATATTGATGTGCTTGGTGGCCATGTGCAGGTTCATTGGCCAACAAAGCACATGGGTTTTTTTAACTGCTGAGTTCTCCTTTTTCCTCTACTGCAGTATTAATGTAAGATGGTAGGAATTCCAAGAAACACTTAGCATTGTAATTATCAGTGAGATACTTGCCACACTCTGAAATTTCTAGTCTGGGAAGTGAAATTAGAACATATAGGGCAGGAGACAAACAGGAGACAGACCTCTGGGCAGACAAGACAATCAAATCCTCATTTCCTTAGGAAATTATGCTAAAAATAAATTGAAAATGTATGATGTTTGACTTTCAGTGTTTACTTTAAATTTTCAGCAACTCAGGGTCTGGGGAAAACTCAGTCCTAATGACTGCCCTGGAACCCATGTCCTGGAAACTAAGTTTTCACTGAAAAAGCAACAACTGAAATAACAAAAGTGTTGCATGGCTTCACTGTTGCGAGTGAAACTTTCCAAATAAAGAGCAGCAAATAAAGGGTTTTTTCTACTTAGTCCTAGAGAAAGTCTGATGTAATAGAGCAGGGAAATCTTATAACCACATAAAGATATGGGCTATAAATACATTGTTATTGCATGTTTCCTCTGGTTTAGCCTGAATGACCTGTAATTCCCTTGGCTTGGGTTCTTTTTACCTTGAAAATAATTTTCAAGACTTTAGATGGTTTTGTATCTTCTTGGCCTAACTTTAGCCTTTCTTGGTTTGTTTTTTTTTTCTTGTTTCTAGTATTCAGGGTCTTTTAGCACCTGTTGACTGTCTCATTTCCCACACTTTGTGTCATCATGTGATAATACCAGCTGAAGGGCTTCTTCTAAATCAACAACCACAAAGGCAGACTGTGGTTTTGAAAAAGGCACATCTTGCAGAGGGTTGGCATCCAATGCTACTGTGATGCCACCTGCATCTATGTTTGAACTAGTCTCAAACGTAACATGAATCATGCCTGACTTTGTATGACTGTCAGAGGTCCAGTGTAGGACCTTGAAAAGAAAATTAGCTGGCATTAAATTTAGTTACTAGCTAGTAAAAAGGAATGCATTTTAGGCACTGAAGTCAATTACATCCATTAAGGTGATTTGAGGCCCTAACCATATCCTCACATGCCATAAGCCCTAATCCTTAGCTCTTTCCCCAAAACTAAAGCCCCAAACTCTGTACCGTATTCCCATCCTAGACTGGGATCCCAGTGGCAGATGTATCCCCAGTTCTTTTTGCTTGTACCTGCCCTTCATTTCAGTACTCTGAGCATCTTTTTTTCCTAAGCCTTCAGACATATTGAGTGAAGAAAGAAGTGACATCTGCCTACGTGAGAATAAAACTCAGCACTGTCATGACAGAATTCTGATTGGGCAGGGATAGTAAAGAATTTCCTCCTTCCTCCTCAAACAGCCAGATAAAACTAGGATGGTATCAGTAGGTATCTCTCAGTGTTCTATCTTGTCTTGAAGGGTTGAGACTTCTCACATTATTACTTTTTGCTAGAGGGTATGATGATTTTTGAAAGAAAAGTACTCCCCAAAAGACCCCCAAACCATGAGAGACACTGAAAAAACCCAAAAGATGCTGATACAAATTTCAAATACCTTTCTATTATCCCCCCCTCAGTCAATGCCATAAAAATTAACATTATATTCAAATTCATAGAATCATAGAATGGGTTGGGTTGGAAGGGACCTTTAAAGTTCATCTAGTCCAACCCCCCTGCAGTAGGCAGGGACATCTTCACTTGATCAGGTTGCTCAGAGCTCCATCAGGCCTGACCTTGAGAATCTCCAGGGATGGGACCTCCACTACCTTCACTACCATACTGAAAGGTCAGCTACAAGTAAATCTTGATTCCGGCCCTGCCTGCGGTCCAGAAATAAGGTTGATTTTAAAACTGCCTCAGGAGACAACTGTACAAAGTTGTGACCAGTTTGCCTCCTTCAGAATCATTCATCTTTCCCTAAATACTCAGGATTTTAAATTCTCAAAATGCTAACTTGTCTTATTATTTATTACATTTCTTATCACCTCACAATTGTATGCGCCAAAGCTGTGGCTGTTCCCTCACACATTGGTTTCATTTGCAGTTAAACTAACCTACCATCAGTCAGGATGGACAATACCTGTCCATTTCCTCAGTATGTACAGTCAGCTCAGCTAGACGTTTGTCTGCTAGGATAGCTACCACAGCTAGGTTAGCTGTTAGGATAGCTACCACATCACATATTTACTCGGGGAAACAAACAGGAAACAAAATACACCAGAACTGGGATGCAGGTTGAAACTGTAAAAGTACACATTTCAGAGATCCTGAGGCCCCCAGACTGCAGAACGGTGTGCTAGAGAAGTTTATTAAACACACAGTAATCAAGACAACTAGGAGAGGGGAGTGAAGGGGAGTGTTGCAGAAATGACAGAGAAGTGAACTGGAGATGGAGAAACCTAAGAGAATGGCTGCAAGTTTAGATAAAGGTCACTGAGCTTTTTTACACTTGCCAATAAAACAAGGTCAGAGCTCATACTCTTGCACCCTTCTGCAGTTGCTGATACTTTCAGTATTCTAGTACACTTCCAAGCACAGCTTTGTCCCTTGCCAAGTAGCACTACTACCCTGGAAAATGTGTGGGCATCACCAAGTGGACCGCATGTTACATGAACCTTTCCTGTTAGGAGGTCTGAATAAAATCAATCTGATTGGGGTGGGGTGGTGGGGATTTTTGGACCTGGATTCAAAGCCATGTCACGTGTATTCTGGGCCAAAGCGCAGTCTCCAGTCTGCTTTGCTTTGAAGTATAAATGAAGCCCAAAAGACCTGTTGTAGAGAGGGAGGCAGAACAGAGTGGTCAGGCATTTTTGAATGCAGGCCTCAACCTTTTTTTTTATCTGTCTTTGAAGCATTTGCTCTTGCAATCAATATAAAACAGCGCAACTAAAAGCCATGCACCAATTCAAGTAAGAACTGATTCAGATACTTTACATAGGAGGCCAGTTTATGTGGCAACATTAGCCTCTCCTTGAGTTATAATCTGTAAAATGAGTGGTATTCCTGGACAAGACAGAGAAGAATGTTTGTCAGAAATGAATGATAAACTCACAAAGAAACCCTGTACAGGTAAGTTTAATTCTTATGAAGATGACAGCAGCATCAAGGTTAAAGGTAGTTCCATTATGACTGACCGTGGGAGCAAAGTAGAAAATCAGCAGGAACCCACGTGTGGGTCATAAATGAACATCAAGTATTGTCTTCACTGGTGTTACTGGGAAGAGCCTCACAGTACTCCCTGGTTGTTGAAGCATAATGAAGGGCAATATTTCTAGTTAGATAAATCACACATGCTATTCTTGATAGTTTTTTTGTCTTTGGCACATGGACCAGAGGTTTCATTCATCTTTTTGTAAATGTTTTCTTGCTTTTGTGGAGATCACTGTTTCCCTTTGTGAGTTTTTTGAGGGGATGGGTTTTGATTTTTCAGAATCAGGTGGGTTGTGAGATCAGAGGTGGAAATATTGAAATAATCTCACTTTTGTTTCTTAGTGGGAGGCCTACAGGGAAGAGCAAAAACAAGTCTCCTCAGCCCAGACAAGTTTAGCAAGACAGTCTGAGGTGAGGGCTGTAACATATTCTCTGATCATCTGCAGGACATGTATTTAATGAGCATAGAGCCCTTATTGTTGATGCTGTATAAATCCCCTAAGAGTCGTCACTCTGAAACTGCATAACGAACCACTCAGTGCTCAGTAGAACAAATTTACCCTGATAGATACAACTCTGAGAGGTACTAGTATGTGAAATCTTGTGTCCATGAATCAAACAACAAAACTTTCTTGCATACAGCTTTTTAATCTTTTTTAATCCTCTATCAGAAGGGACTGCTGTAAGTCATGACTGCACTGTACACAGCTGCATACACAGCTGAGCATGGTGGTCCAGCTTCCCTTGCTACTCATGCCTTCCCTGCAGAGGACCTCTAATTCCTACTAGCAGAAACCTTAATAAAGGGTCATTATAAGGTGACATTTGCACGCTCTGACAACTGAGATCGACATTTTGAAGCACACCCTTTTCTCCACTCATCCGCTGAGTTGTGGTTATACAAGTCTCTGTGTACTTTGTTTTTCATTATCCCACAGGTTAAAGAAGGGAAAACAAGTAAATACTAAACAACTACCTTTGCACTCCACAGGACTGGTAGAAATGATTGAATTTTAAGTAATGATTTAATCAGATGGCTTTTAAAAGGAGTCTATTTTAAGATTTGGAATCTTTATTATTACAAATGTCCCTTTTCCTTGAAGATTCAGTCATGGGGAAAATAAGCATAGAAGAATCCATTATTCCCTCCTTCCCTGGGGCTGCAATTATAATGTTAGGCCAGATAGTACCTATTACCTGCCTGCTTCCTGTTATTTTTGGAATGATCTTAAAAAGGGTGAAAGTGCTTATTCAGGGTGTGGGAATAGGAAGGCTTTATTTCACCTCTCCAAATGTAAACTCTCTATCAAGCCAGCATTTTACATGATGAGCTAAGGACCAAACTCCATTGAATTTTATGTGTATCTCACAATAATGTCAAATACATTTGGAAGAGACCCTGAAATAACAAGAATACATATCCTGTGGGGATCTGGAGGAGATGTTGCCTTATCATTCACAGCAAATGCTGTACACCATGTGGCAGTGCTTGCAAACAGCATTTTTTTCACTTTCTTACTCTCACAAAGTACTTACTGTTCACACAGTTAAGTGTGTTAAGTCTGTATTAGGCATAGACTATAAATAGTCACAATGCTTATACCTTGAACAGATTGTTTGTTTGAGCATTCTTGTAGAATAAAACTTGTTACATCAAAGCAACACATTTACCCATTCATGGGCTAAAACACTGCAACTTTCTCCTCAATATTGCTGATGCAAAGAGATATTTGAGCTACACGGAAAGTCTTTTTTGCTACTGATAAAAAGCATTGTCGAGGCATCTGTGGCTTTCAATATGCAAGAGAGGACAGCGTAAAGGCTAGCAGTCTGTTTGGGTAAAACTGAACACACACTTAGTTTTTCAGATTTTGGCAGTACTGAAAGAAATGGAATCATAGAATCACAGAATGGTTTAGGTTGGAAGGGATCTTAAAGATCGTTAAGTTCCAATCCCTCTGCCATGAGCAGGGACACATCTCACTAGACCAGGCTGCTCAAGGTCTCCATCCAGCCTGTCTTTGAACATGTCCAGGGAGGGGGCAGCCACCACCACCTTGGGCAACCTGTTCCAGTGTCTCACCACCCTCGCAGTGAAGAGTTTCTTCCTAATATCCAATCTAAATCTTCCCCCTTCCAATTTAAAACCATTCTGCCTTGTCCTATGACTCCATGCCCTTCTAAAAAGTCCTTTCCCAGCTTCCTTGTAGACCACCTTCAGCTACTGGAAGACCGCTATAAGGTGGCCCCTGAGCCTTCTCTCCTCCAGGCTGAGCAACCCCATCTCTCTCAGCCTGTCTTTATAGAAGAGGTGCTCCAGCACACCAATCATCTTCGTGGCCCTCCTCTGAACCTGGTCCAACAGTTCCATGTCCTCTTTATGTTGGGGACTCCAGAACTGAACACAGTACTCCAGTTGGGGTCTCACAAGAACAGAGCAGAGGGGCAAAATCACCTCCCTTGACCTGCTGGCCATGCTCATTTGATGCAGCCCAGGATACAACTGGCCTTCTGGCCTGCGTCCATTCATTGCTGGCTCAGGTCAAGCTTCTCATCCACCGTCAACCCCAAGTCCTTCTCTGCATGGCTGTGCTCTATCACTTCATCTCCCAGCCTGTATTGATGATGAGGTTTGCTCTGACCTAGGTGCAGGACCTTGCACTTGTCCTTTTTGAACCTCATGAGGTTCACATAGGCCCACTTTTCCAGCTTATCCAGGTCCCTCTGGATGGCATCCTCTTCTTCTGGTGTGTAAACTGCACCACTCAGCTTGGTGCAATCCTCAAACTTCCTGAGGGTGCATTCAACCTCGTTGTCTATGTCACTGATGAAGATATTAAATAATACTGGTCCCAGTACAGACTGCTGAAGGACACCACTTGTCACACCTCTCCATCTGGACTTTGAGCCATTGATGACTACTCTCTGGGTGCGACCATCCAACCAATTCCTTATTGACTGAACAGTCCACTCATCAAATCCGTATCTCTCTGGTTCAGAGAGAAGGATGTTGTGGGGGACGACTGTGTGAAAGGCTTTACAGATGTCCAGGTCGACGACATCCATTATTTTTCCTCTGTCCATTGATGTGGTCGCCCCACCATAGAAAGCCACTAGGTTGGTCAGGCAGGATTTGTCCCTGGTGAAGCTATGTTGGCTGTCACGAATCACCTCCCCCTCTTCCGTGTGCCTTAGTATAGGTTCTAGTAGAAGTTGTTCAATGATCTGCCCAGGCACAGAAGTGAGGCTGACAATGCAACCATTTTGACTTCCCTCAGTTGTTATTTTCCTTTCTTCCTGTATATATTTTTCTCATGGCTATATTTTTGCCCTCCATTCTCACTTGTTTGTTTTTTTCCCCAGGTCATTTTCAATAGAAAAACTTCCCCAAAAGATTTAATGAGTCCATTTTGTGCTTTGCAAGCCTGGAGCTTCCTGAAGCTGTAAGTTCTCTAACTTACATTGGTAAGTGATACAGTTTTCTATTATTTCACACATAGCTTGGGATTCTCCTCAGAATGAGTGTGTGATGTAAAAAGACAGGAAAATTGGTTCCTCTGGACCTACACCTGAACAGAAGATGCAAAACTGCTGTAAAATTAAAACTGGACTTTTAATATATTTACTGTCTTTTGGTTGGTCATGCATATGTACACGTTTATATCCACCTTTGACATACCACTGTTTTACCACTATTGCTGTGTGTGCCAGTCTTGGAGAAGAACCACACTGTACTCAGTTGCATAAAAAAATAAATATGATCCTTTTTCCAAAGGGCTTATAACCTGAGATGAGCTTTTTTTTTTTTTTTCCTGGTTGAAGAATAGCTTCTTTTCAACATTCAAGTTTATCGTTGTTTTTTAAAGATCCAATGGATCATAATCAATCTCCTTTTCCTCTTCTTTTTGAGAGGTGATCATTTTTCTTGATATGCACTCAAAGGTAATGTGTCAAGCCTGCTTTAAAATACTGGAAAGCGTCATGTCTTCATTGCAAGGTGAAGGAAGTCTTGTACAAGCACACAGTCTTTGCTAAGCCCCTATATTTTGTAAACTGGCAGGTTCCCTCACCAGCCATGAAAAAAAATCCGGTACCACACCCAAGCCACTTTAAGGTCCTTCCCTCAGGCACAGTTTATTATCTGAAACACAAACCTCACCAAGCAGTGCAACATAAAGTTATTTCCCCTGACTAAAGCTACCCCCAAGGGCCCCTACAGCCAGGACTTAAAGGATCCAGCTGAGTTTCTTGGTCCTTAGTAGGTCTCACTTGATGCCCTCCCTTTTGGTCAAACAATCGCTCTGGACAGGTTGGTTCCAGTGCTCCTTTCCCACCTCCTCAGGCTCAAAGGGGCAGCCTCTCTTGCCTCTGTTGTTATTCTTCTCCTCTTTGCTATGTTTTACTTTTTTTTTTCTTACTCAATCTTGTGTTTTCACAGATAACATCCATTGACATTTTCTCACTGCCTGAGAATGCAGATAAGAAATTTTCTATACCTATTATTATCTTTTGTTGCTCAGATCACGGTTCCTCTAGCAGTAATAGGGTGTCTCTCTGAAACAATTTACTCCACTGGAATTTGATGTACAATTCTGTAGTTTTGTTCTACCCAAATCCTCTCCTTTATATGTATTGTTGGTCTGGTTAGTGTCAAATTGACTCATGAAAGCCGATGCAATTATCTCCATTGACTTTCACGAGGTTTGGAGCAGACCCCAGATGAATTTCTATAAAAAGATGACCAGAATCTTTTACTTGGAGAGTAGAAATCTGCTGTAGCATTTACTGAGAATGAAATGAGGATTTCCACATGAGCATAGCTGAACTAAAATGAAGTTGGAATATTTTTTGGTTTCTATTGCTAACAATATTTCTACCGATCCTGCCTGTAACATTTCCATTTGGTCTAAACCCAAGTTAAGTAACCAATACAGAGTGCTGGCATTGCATTACAGCTGTAAATTCTGATCTAAAATTTATGAAATCCAGCAAAGCACTGATGTATCTAATGTTCCACCAGAATCAGGCTTCTAAATGGCAAATAGATAAGAAAATTTATTGCTACGGGGTTAAATTAATTCCTGATTAAATCTCACTGAAGTTTACGTGCCTTGACAAATAAATTGTACTGATTTCATTCATCCACTCCTAATACTGCTGAGTATCAATTATTAAACTGTGAATAGAACTAATTTTGTTAACTCCTGAATATCCTACCATTACCTTAAGTAATGTGGATAGACTGTGATTCTTCCCATTAAATACTTAAGCCTCCAGGAACAGATTCTGCCAAATAAAACAAACTGTTCCACAGAGAAGGGATGAAACCTGGACTCCTCTTTATTGTATCTGTTGTCCCCAACCACCCTTCAGAGCAGTGACCAGAGCTGTCTATATCTCTCTGTGACATCATCATTGGGCCCATACTATGGTTTACGGGAAATTCTGCATACACACAGATCATGCAACAGATGTTTTTCCATCTGAGGGAGCATTAATATGAGTCTCATGTATCTCACCACTGAATTTTATGAAGATTGAAATAATATATGAAAACTGTTTTTCCATAAGCCTTGCTTCTATAGAAATTTGAGAAAATCCACACCCAGATTACTGAAGCAGAAGGGAAATGAACTTAATTCTTGATTTCCATGAGTGCTGAGCAAAGTGAGGTTTTGTTGCTGCAAGGATCCACCCCATGTAATGGTGATGTAGTTGTTAAGTCAGATGTGTTAGCCTCTTCCGAGGTTATCTGCAAGAATGATTGGTGCAAGGTACACCTGATTCAGTATGAAATCTGGTGAGAAATTGTTTTATCCATAGCAGAGGGAGAGAAAGCACGATTTCTTCCACTGTGTCCATGAATGATTTGGGGAAAATGACTTTAATGCTAACTGAATTTGGCTTACACTGCAACACCATTGTGTCTTCCAGGGAATTCACTGCAGGGATACAAACATAAAAAATGTGTGGACTTCAACACAAAGATGAAACCTCATCACATCTCCAACCAGCAACAAATTCACATGAAGCAATTATAATTTTTAGCACATTAAGCAGTTTTATGTAGTTAACGCATCCTCAGCGATATCTTAGAAAGTGAGACAATAACCTTTTCAGAAAGGGATACTTTGGAGGTAGCATAATGTTTAAATAGAATAGCTACATCAGTTAAACTTTTGACACTAGTATCAGAACACTGATTCATAAAGCCTGAGCCCTGCTTATATTTTTATAAACAGCGTGGATATGAATACTGGGGAGATGAGATATCTCCAGTTAAACTGAAATCCTGCCATCACCCACAAGGTAGCTGCTGCAGCACCCTAAGACATGTTCCTTTTCGTAATATACGGTGTAGAGACTAAGGAAGCTTGGACTGGGACTGTTTTTTTAATTGGTGTTTCTCCTTTACACTTTGTGGGTAATGTTTTCCTATTATCAAGGTCTTGCATATTTTCAGCACCCACCCAACTCTGTGGTATTATATGTATTTTTTAAAGGTCTGAGTGACAAGTACATTGATATAAGTGAATCATCAGTCTGCAGGCATAAAGTTTTATCAGATTGGTTTTCAAGTAGATTTATAAATTTAAGACACTGCATCTGCCATACAAGATTAGCACATGGAAGATAGGACATTTGTTCTAATAGGGAGTGATAGAATTTTATACTTTAAAAATATGAAGCAAACTAGATAGTAAATTAGCATCTTATTAAGTAGTTCCTGGTTATCAGATAAAGTAAACAAAACTGAACTAAAAGGATATAATTGTGCGAGATTAGGCCAAGTTTCCATTCCCTGATAGTGTCACTGCTTTATGCTCCAGAGTACATCTGACTCCAGGATACGTAAAATACAAGCAGATGACAAAGCAAAGGAAGCAAAATAGAAGAACCTCTGAAGTGCATTACTTCCTGTGACTGCAGGATGAATTAGCAATACCCACTATGGGATTCTTCAGTCTGCAGTACATGAGAATTAATTGAGACATAAAGAGGGACTCGAGAATTTAATGTAGAACTACCCCTTTAAAGGGAAATTCAGAGGGGAAGAAAGCAGAGACTTCAGTTAAAGACTAAAGTATAGTATCAGTCTGAACAAAGCCACATTTATTATTTGTCTAACGATGCTCCCTGTCACAAATAACATTACCACATATGTCTTTTCAGCCTGGCATATCCCAGTTTTACAGGTGCAGTTCTGAGTCCCATGTGCAAATGAATGTGACTCAGAAGAACCCTGCGAGTAGCAGACTTCCACGGGAGATGAGCAGAGGGCTTCCCTGACCCAGTGGCAGTGCCATCCCTGCCATTAGGATACCTGTAGTTTACCCCTTAGGCATCAAATAAAGGTAACCAAATCTTAGGCTGCCCACATGCAGCATGGATGCCTGGCAATGCTCCACAGTATGAAGGGGCAGCAGGCTGTACACAGCACCAGTAAGGCTGTACATGACATGAGCCTAGGGAATGGGATGCAGCTGGGATTTCTCTGTCAGGATACCCCATGACTTGCCCATGCCCCATGTGTGAGTCTGCACTTCAAATGAAATGGATACATATTCATTGAGTTTGCCACGGCTTCAACTAATATATGAGTAACAAATGGGTGTATCCAGTATCTTCTGGATTTCTTCTGAAAGATTCAGTTTATTCTTCTGCTGGAAATGCTTGATGTGTTTTCCATGTGTTGGGCAATTCTCCCCCACTCCCCTCTAGGACAGGGTTTGGGGTTTTTGCAGTCAGTAACCAGAAAGGACAAAAACTAAGTCCCTAGCACAGGGAGTTTTCTGGACAGCATGCTCAGTCTGCTCTGCCTGGCACACAGAGTTGGGTTTCCTAGAGGTAGGTCCCAAAAATTTAGAAGTGCAGAACACAGAAAACAAACCCAGAGTATTTTTAAGATAATGCTTAGAGCTTAACAAGCTGCCTTCCCAGCAAACCAACTGTAATTACACCTCCTGCCAGCAGACATGTGGCAGCATTTGGTTTTAATTTAAGGTCTATATGAAGAGATCGGTAGTGGAATGTCCTGGTCAGATCTGTATCATAGGTTACTTAATCAAACTGCATTCGTCCTGCTTTGGTTTGCATGTGTAGAATTTTGTGTAATGTTTCTTGAAAGGTATTTTCCAGAATCTAAGTTCTTTTTTTCTACTGAGGCAACAGAAAAAGAAAGATCCCGCTAGTGTTACTGGAAGCCTGATTGCATCCTTATGTCCAATAAATATACCTTACCACAGGCATATTGGTGAAGACTCAGTCTATGGTGGAGCCAGGATCCGTGACAAACTTTTTAAAGTGCTTGCTAAATTGATGTACAAAATCATGTACAATAGAATGCTGCCCCTACATATATATATGTCATTATTATATGCTTTAGCACAAACATGTGCATCACAGTCATAATGACAGCCTTTTGCTTTGTCTCTTTCTTACGTCTGTAGCTCCCATTAATTTATCCTGTCAGTCACCTGTAATAATTAAAAGAAATTGGATCACTAACATAAAGATGTCCATACCTGGCAGAATTTTTATATAAATTTTAAATGCTAAATTTAAAATTCTTGTCATCCATTCAAGTATCTGAACTGTTTGAATCGAGTAAATTTTTTGCCTTTATGATTATTTCTTCTAGCAGTGAATTTTACAGTCTAATTCTGTGCTGAACGAACAACCTTTATCACTTTAAAATCTGCCTTTTTTCAATCTCAAGGAATTTCCTGTTTTACTATGAGGGAAAAAACAATGGCTATTTATGAGCCATCCCAAGTACATACTTTAGTCATGTGCCGCTTTATACATCTCCCCTGTAAGACAAATTCTGAATCCCTTTGATCTTCCTTCATGCAAGAAATTTCCCATGCCCCTGATGATTCTAATCACTTACCTCACTCTGTGTCACCAGCATACTTCACAGACTAACAAGAAGTGAATGCCACTCTCTGTTGTAATCCAATCTTTTTTCTTTCCTTTTTAATTTGCATTCAGTGGCAGAAACAATTGATCAGAGATTTTCAGTGGCTACAGCTACCAATGCTCTTGGCAATTGTGCTTGAGTTTGAACTCCAGATCTTGTGGCTGCTGTGTGGCTCAAGGTGGTTCCCCTCCTTGTAGAGACCGGATTTCCCTTTCTGGGTCAACATTTGGGTCACTGCAGGTGAGAAGCAGTCCGACAGCCAGCATGGAGGCAGCAGGATAACAGGGGAATTTAGAATTGACACCAAAATGTTTCAGGAAGTATAGGCATAGCTAAAGTCACCGAAATACTGTATTCCTTATTCTAACAGTAAGTTTACATACTTGTGAGGAACAAATGTGCTCCTCACAAATGTGGACTTGGCTGTGTCAGGTTTACAGTTAGACTTGATAACCTGAGAGGTCTTTTCCTACCAAAATGACTCTATGTTAAATCACCCAAATAGGCAACTTTTCCACCTCAAACTGCCACTGTGTTACCATTTGCCATCCGCTGCCACCTAGCATAGCTAGATCCTGTTCAAATTGTCTCAGGCCTTGACTAACATAAATCACTAACTTGCAGGCAAAACTTGTTGTTCTGCACACTGATCCATTCTCAAAGAAATAATAAATATATTTAACGAGCTCATTCATACTGTGGAAAATTGGAGGTGCTTGCTATTTACCATATGTACAAAATGATCATTTATTAATACTCTTTGCTTTCTGAGTCCTACATCAGCTTCTGATCGAGACGGTGTCATTTTAAACAAAACCAGACATGTATTTATTGGCTGCAGTTCTTTTGATCTAGACAGATTATTTATCAGCTGGAAAAGTGCTTAGTGACATCGATAATATCTCTATTTAAAAACACCCCCACCGTATAGTATAGTATAACATCTGGAATTATGCTGGGTTTTTTCCCAGATGAGGTCTTGCTTAACTTCACTTGCTTACAGAAACAGTATTGAAATAGACTGAATGTTTCTTAAGTAAGAGCTTTAAAACTACGGGGTTGCTTCAGTTGAATTAAAAATAGCATCATTTAAAATGATCTAACCTTTTTTACTTTCTTCTCAGATAAAATAAATTATTAAATATTTTATGAATTGATTCTTAGTGTTACAAAAATAATTTTTAAAAAAGTAGTCCTGGGCCTGGGGCTAGTGGTGCCCAGGAAACTGCAGCAAAAAAAGTCAGCATTACCAGCTGGCTTTAGTTCACTTCTTAATTCACACACCTTCAAGTAAGATACAATGTCAGTGGGCAGGAAGGAAATGAATGTTCATAGAGTTTACCAGAAGTGACCTGGTTAGTCATTCCTAGGTCAGAGCTGCTGGAGCCAGATTCTCTGATGAGCTTCAACTGCTTCAGAAGGAGCAGTGTTTAGCCATGGACTGCTCTCCAATCAGACAAGTACTTTCAGTGAACCTTGCACTTACAAATAGTACTGTGGAACAGCTAGGGCTTGAGGACTAAATCTTAGTTATTTCCCTAGAACATCTACATATGCCTCAGAGTTAAGGGAAGGCAAGGAATGATCACAGTGTATTTATAACTCTTGGGAGATGCTGCTGGAGTATGAAATAACTGTGCTTCTGTATGAAATTGTTGTTCTTGGCTTTTTTTTCCTCAGGTCTTTACCTACTACACTTTAAATAAAGAAAAAGTGCAGTCTTCCAAGTTCAGTGTTAATGCCATGGAAAGACCACATAGTGTATCATCTCCTATACTGGGCTTAGATCATCTTTATACTTTCACAACTCTTATTTACTTTATTGCTTAAAATACTAATTTCAAAATCTTGAAAACTATGTTACATTTAACTATCAAGCAAGTGAGTGTGGGTCGTACCTTGAAAGCCAAGAGTGGTTACATAATAAATGGGAACACGAAATTCAAACATGAAAAAATTTATTTGGCAATTTGTGTAAAAAGCATCAACAGAAAGGATAAACATAAAGGAAACATCCTTGCAAGAGAATGGTCAGGTGTGAAATATGTCACTACTTCAAAAGAGAAAATTTACATGATCAAACATTTTTAACATTTGAAAAATGTGATACAAGTAATATTGGGAGGCTAGAAAAAGTGCCATTCCCAGAGTGAAACTGTTGGAGGCAGACTGGCAGGATGCTGTGAAGACTTTAGTGCTACAGTATCTCAAGGTACCTCACTAAAGGCTCATGTAGCACATGCTGGATTCAGGTTCTGAATACTGAAGTGTGTCATGCTGGCCACCTATTATTAAATCATAACATATAATAACATTTCTTCACTTTTGTGTCTTTGACCCATATCAAGAGATTGGGACAGATAAGGATCAACACAACTTCTGTCAAAACTCTGCTGTGGAGAACATGTGGGTCACTAAAGGTCAAGAGGACACCAGCATTAACTAGAAATCTTTGTTTCCAATTCTATTTTAATCTTAGCACCATGTGAAAGACACTACTGAGATCCTAAGTTTGTGCAGCTGCGTGTGCTGATCCATACAAATTAGTCAGAAATATGCAAATAATATAAGGAAACAATCTGTACATTTGCATAAAACTTCTATACTAACACAAACTTCGGCTTATGTTTAACACACCCTGCCTCTGGCAGTGACCAGGAAGGATGTGGAGTCGCAGATAGTGACAGTTTTGGCATGTGGGCCATGATGAGACAACAGTTATGTGGTAGTTAGAGCAGTGGGGTATGTGTGTTTGTAAGGATGTGTCACTAAGTGGTGGGATATCAGAGGACACCTGGAGCATGCAGGTGGCTGGAGGATGCTGAATTGCTGGTGTTGTCAACACCAGATAAAAAGATGGTAAATAAAGTATTAAAGGTTTTGAAGATGGAGACATCTGACATGGGAAATATTAATGGAAGGTCTGCCTTGCAGGTCTCAAGCATGTAAACAAATGCAGGTATCTGGGGAACAATGGACATGAAGCAGCTGAGTCGGTCAGAGCTGGAAGCACTGGAAGGGCCTGGAAACTGCAATCTCTCTCCGGTCTCTCTCTGCTGCTTATAGTCGTCTCTGCTTGCCCTCCTCTCTCAGACCCAGCAATAAGAACAGCTGTAGGGATGTTCCTTAACTATCTGAGCCTCTGGCACTGCAACAGCATTTGCAGGACAAAACTTGGGTGTAGACCATAGAATCATAGAATATCCTGAGCTGGAAGGAACCCATCAGGATCGAGTCCAACCCCTGGCTCCACACAGGGCCAGCCAGGTCAGAGCATGTGATGAGTACATCGTCCAGATGCTTCCTGAACTCAGCCCAGTTCAGTGCTGTGACCACTTCCCTGGGGAGCCTGTTCCAGTGTCCAACCACCCTCAAGAGTAAAGAACCTCTTCCTAATATCCAGCCTAAACCTCCCCTGTCACAGCTTCATGCCGTTCCCTTGGGTTCTGTCACTGGACACCAAAGAGAGATCGGCGCTGGTCCCTTTGCTCTCCCTTGTCAGGAAGCCACAGACCTCAATGAGGTCTCCCCTCAGTCTCCTCTTCTCCAAGCTGTAGAAACCAGGGGACTTCAGCCTCTTCTTGTTAAGTCTTTCCCTCCAGACCCTTCACCATCCTTGTTGCCTTCCTCTGGACGCTCTCCAATAGCACTGTGTCCCTCTTATACTGTGGCACCCAAAACTGCACACAGTACCCAAGGTGAGGCAATGCCATGCTTAATGCACCCCAGGATACAGTTGCCCCTCCAGGCTGCCTGGGCACACTGCTGACTCATATTTTAACTTGTTTTTGACCAAGACCCCCAAATCCCTCTCAGCACAGCTGCCCTCCGGTGTCTCATCGCCCAGCCTATAGTTAATGTGCCAGTGAAGTAAAATCCAGATCTCAACGGAGCCCAATGCTTTGATATTTTGCTGCATAACACTGCCAATAGCTATGCTAATTAATAGAGTTTGCATCTACTTACAGTCAGCTCATTTAATCCTAGCCACTAGTTGGTCACTGGATTGCAATGGCTACCTGTCACCAACCAGCCTGGCTAAATCAAGCTATTTCAGATTTAGAAGTGAAAAAAGCTTGTAAGCAATTTCAAAGCCTTTCAAACCCTACTCCTGTGGTTGTACACAAATACATTAAGTATTTTGAGAGCGATTAATTGAGCGTACCTGGAATTTAGGCCACCCCAGAATGCTATGCTGTCATCCATGATCTATCTATTTTGGATACTTTTAAAATACCTTCGCTTTCGTAAGCGCACGTGCAGCTGCAGCATTTCATCACATTTTAAACCTGAGGTGCGAAAAAGGGTTACACATCCAACGCCAAGCCTGCAGCCGGCCGCAGGATCAGCCTCAAGGCAGGGCCTGCCGCCGGACCCTGGCACTCTGTGTGGCTGCAGCACCGCGAGGACGGGGGCGCTTCCCTGCCGGGGGCACAGCGCGGTGCAGCCCCTGCCCCTGGCCGGCCGGGCCTGCTCCACAAGCCCCGCGCGGGGCCCGGCGCGACGCCACCGCAGGGCGCGGCGCCGCTGCGGCGGTCCCCTCGCGCTCTCTGAGGAAGCCGAGGGAGGCCGAAGGCGCGGGGCGGCGGGGCAGACCAGCTGCTGACTGCTCTCCTCAGCCGGACCAAGCGACGCTAGCACAGCCACCAACGCTGACGTGGGCAACAGCCTCCGCAAGGGCGGAGCGCGAGAGGCCGCGCCCGCCCGCCTCAGGCGACCGAACGGCCAGGAAGCTGCCGGGCGAGGCGGGAGATGCTGCGCATGCGCGATAGCGAAACGAGGGCGGAAGGGCTCCCGGCGCGCGTGCGCAGGAGGATTCTGCCAGGCCCACTGGACACTAACATGGCGCCCTAGGTCCGCCGTGCCAGAGCCACCGCGGGGCGAGCGAGGCGGCTGCCGTCGCCATCATGTCCCGGCACAGGAACGTCCGAGGCTATAACTACGATGAAGGTAGTGGCGAGCAGGAGCCGGCGGCAGAGCTGCGGAGGCCGTCTCAACCGCCGTTCCCTACGCGCCTGTCCTTTCGCGCACTCCCCCTGGGGCCCGCACTCTTTCCGCCGGCAGCCCCCCCGCCTTGCGGGCCCGTACAGCGTGTGGTGTCCGCGGGCGGTAGAGTGTGTCCAGACCCACACGGGTGGAGGGGAGGGCGTGGGGGGCTGTCAAGGGCGGTGGGAGGAGAGAAACAACCCCCTCCCATCCACGGGGGTTGGACGAGGCTCCGTGCCAGGCCTCGCCCCGCCTCCCCCCCCCCCCCCCCCCCCCCCCCCGCCGTTTCCCGCCCGAGCGGAGGGTCGGGCGCACGTGGCCGAGCGCCGGGGCTGCGCAGGGTCTCGTCCTGCTGCCGGGGGTTCCCGGGTGCTTCCCCATGTGGCAGCTGCGGCCCCGGTGCGCGAACCGAGCCGTGGCCGGGTTTACCTGCGTTACCTTAAGCTGACCGGTGGGAGTGACTTGAAACCCAGCCCGGATACAATTGAATCCACCCTTCTTTAGCCTTGTAAAAGTTTGTGTCCCCAGTCTAACTAGCAAAGCAGTTGCAGGCGTTCAGCCATTGTAATAGATAAGCGGCAACAGCAGTTCAATGTAGAAGAAAGTTCTTAAAGATGAAGTGTAGCATCTAAGGAATAATCTTGTATCTGCAGGCTGTGAATTACACCCGTTTTTCTAAAAGTTTTCTCAGCGTTGGCTTGGGCAGTAGAAGAAAGGACACGTTTTTATTTGATAACTGTTTTTTTAAAGAATGCTTTGGTACAGGACCAGCTTTTGTGTTACTGACTTTATCAGTTTGTGTAAAAAAATTGCAAAAAATACTTCTGCCTGCCTCTGGTCTATTGCTGTTGAATGGACAGATGCAATGTGTGTATGTATTATAGGAGCACAGATCTAGGCTTTGCACTGTGATGTTAGATTGGCATCACTTCCCCAAAGTTCGGTGTGAGTCATGGCATCCATGTAGCATACCTTGCAGGCTTTACAAGTGCAAAGTTAGCTAATAGAGGCAAAATCTTAGGCTGGATTGGGGATTTTACTGCTTGATTCTTCATCTTTGAGAGATTTGCTTCATTGCAGACTGGTTGAAATGTTGACTTCAAACTGATTCTCCGCCATCTGTGAAGTTGGGTGCCCAATCTGTAGAAGTCATTTCACTGTTTATACACTCATTAGAATCTCTTTTAATGAGGCTGCTGAGTACCTAGTAATTTGCTGTATCCTCATGAATCTTTAGTTGCTGTTGCATTTGAAATTGTTCTGTTACATCATATGTCAGGTTTGATTAGATGTATGCATGCATGTGGTCTTTATACCATCTACTATTTTTGTAGTCACATACAATCATTTCTGTCCTAAATGAAGTACATGTTTATGTCATTTTTTTTTCTTTAATATAATGCGATATGCTCTTTTTATACCACATAAGATTCTGTAATGCTTTGTCTGGCTCAGTTATTTTCTCCTTCCTCAAGTAAGTTATTTGTAGTGTATTTTTGTCTCCTTTCCCAGGAAGGCTTCTGAGTCCTTAGATCTTGTTGCTTTTATTTGACCATATTGCATTTCTGCTCTTGCCTTTTTGAGGTATTGTGATCAGAACTGAATGTGATACTCCAGCTGTTGAATGCGTTGGTGATACAGCTGTTGATACTGCGGAATGCTTTTATAGCTTCTACTCTATTCTCTCTAATTTCTGTATTTTTTTGCTAATTATTTTTATGGTCAATGCAAGCTGAGCCATTTTCACTGAGGTGTTAACCATTCACATAAGTCACCTTGGAGTTCCTGATACTCCCCAAGTATTGGCCAAACTACAAAAGTGTTCTTAGCTCAAAAACAATGTGTGTCTTTTCTCTAGACTTTTGATTAGATTCACTGGTCCTAGCATGGAATCAGTAGACACGGTCAAAAAGTAGGTAACAATATGCTCTTTTTAAAAAGACAGTCAGAATACTCCTATAAGATGTTTTCTTTATACATCATACTTCATTTCCAAAGTAGCTCCCTGAGTCTGTCACTCAACTTTGTACACTTGTGCCGACCCTTCACAGAATCATAGTACGGTATGGGTTGGAAGGGACCCCAAGGATCATAGAGCTCCAACCCCCCTGCCACAGGCAGGGCCACCAACCTCAGGCCTGGAGCTACACAAGGTTGCCCAGGGCCCCATCCAACCTGGCCGTGTAGCTACTGCTTTTGGTTATGGGGTTTTTTGGTTTGTTTTTTTTTTAATTGCAGTGGATTGTAGAGTTAAGTTTGCTTTGATTTTCTTGTTCCATGTTGATCAATAAAGGAAACTTTCATGCCCCAAATTCTGAGCTTTTTATAAGCTGTGGTTCTGTAAATTAATACTGGATTGCATTTTTTTTTTTGATAGTTGCTAGGTTTTTTTCTTTATTTTAAAACTACATGCAGTGCATGTTATTTATCAAACCAAGTTTATGCAATGACATATTAAAAATATTTTTTCAGGTATTATTAGTGAAAATTACAATTTTATTTTTAAAATCTACATAATAATAGCTTCTCTTTTTTTTTTTTTTGAGAGGAGGGATAGTTTACTTTCTCTTTGTGTTTCCTAATAACTTATTCCTGATAGGGTTGGGTTTTTTTATATTGGGAAAGTATGTTGCTATGCTTAAGTAACTGCATAAGATTCTTGCTTGTTGGCTGTAAGAGTTTTGTGTGTTGAAAGGAAATTTTGAATTGTCTTTTTGCTTTGCTGAATGTGAGGTGAAAGGTAGATATCCCCAAAAAAAGAGCAAGAGGAGAGAGCTGAGAAGTAGACAGGTATGGAGTAGAGGTTTGTAATGAAACAGTGTGGGGTGAGGACTGTTGAGAAATCAAGCAGAAGTATTCAGGGATGTCTCATGGTTTAAGCTTTGTGGAACTACAGAAAGTTGTGTTTGCTCAGTGAGGGCAGCTTTCCAAAGGACATGCTGAAGGAGGAGGTGTGAAGCATGGCACCTCTAGAAAATTTTTGTCTTCCCTAATGGACCGAGTATTAAACGTTGAAATTCAGTTCTTGTAACTTGTAATTTCTTATATTGGTAAATAAACAATACTTCACTTCTGAAGTACTAGAGATGCATAATTTCTTCAAGTCTTGTGTAAAAGCTACTCTTTGAATCACAATATTAAGTATTTAGAAATTGCACAGCCTAATCATATTGTTTCTGCTTCATAGATTTTGAAGATGATGATGTGTATGGCCAATCAGTAGAAGATGATTATTGTATTTCTCCTTCAACAGGTTAGTTCAATTGATTACATATAAGAATTGTCTATCGATTCCTTTGCATATATGTTTCTTTTAAAAACTGTTTAAAAGCTAGTGAAACTTTTGAAAAGTGCCCGGTGGCCATGGTTCTGTTAAAGTCAGGTAGCCTTGTAATTTTGGAAGAAAGTCACATCTAGGCACTCTTTCAGTTGTACAAGTATGTTATTTTGGGTGGTCAGAATGTACTTGGTAATGTAAAAACCTGGTTTATGGGAATGCATTGGTACATTGAATATCTTCTAAAGTTGTTAGTAGGATTTTGCTGGACTTAACAGTTGTGGTTCTGTACCTGGTAGTTGATTTATTGCAACTCTGAGTAACTGTGGGGTAGGGAGTCTTACTGGGGGATGCAGCACTTGTCCCCATTGGCTTCTGTTCTCATATATGACCCCATGGAGCTAATAAGCCTTCCAGAATTTGTAGTGTTGCAAAGGAGGTGTAAAAAATATATTGATGCTTTATGCTCAGGTAAGCTGTAATTGGAACAGCTGAGTTCTGATGAATTTAACCTTACTGTAGAACCGTTAGGTTGTCCTCTCTGGTCAAATCTCTGGTAAGATTATCAGTTCTGGGGTTACCCAGGTTTGGTGACAGTGTTTTTATAGCTGAGTAGGCCCTGAAAATAGTATGGCTGATGTTGATGTGAAGCTGTGCTACTGCAAGTAAACTAGGCTAGATCTAAATCTACTGTGACTAAATCACAGTCTGTGACCTTTGGCCAGAGATCTTGAGTAAATTAGATCTTTAAAGTCTGTTCCTCTATCATCCTGCTGATTTTTAGATAAGCAAATCTAGGTGCGTATTTTTAGTATTTATAGTCATGTTCCCTGGTTTAAGTTCAGATTGTCTTGCATTCAATTACTAAGTTTAATTTTTAGAATTTTCCAGAGGTTTTCTAAGAAATAAGGTGGCCTTGTATTTTGTGACATAAATGTGAAAAATGTTACACTTTTTACTCAAGTGCAAACTGTTACATTGCAAAGCTTGTTCTTGTTTGTGCTCAGTAATTTTCCTAAGAATTCTTTTTACGTAAGCTTTGTTTGTAAAGTAATCTGATCTAGATTGTATAGCAATCTTTTAATAATTGCCTCAGCTGTGGTAATTGAATATGAAATGGTATGCATTTGGGAAAGGGTTGCTAAGGCTGTACTACTTAATGTTTGCATATACTCTACGCTTTCAGTATATAATTCAGAGCAGGGGAGAATATTGCATAACGTAAGGAAACTTGTTTACATTATACTTTGTACATTTCTGAGAGAGTTTAATTATGGGGGCTCACGTTCAGCAAGAAGTTTTATCTATATATGCCTTAATGTGTTGCTAAATCAGAGTGGAATTAGCACTTGAAAATTTTGTGTGAATGTACATTTTAACTCATGGGCTGTATTTTTAATGAAATTCCAAGAAGAGAAGAATGTGTTGAACTCTGTTAAATTATCAGCAGTGTGATAGTGCTGTTCTGTAAAAGAAACGTTAATTTTCATGCACTTTTTTTTTTTAAATCTGTAACTGAGGTAAAAGTAAGAAGGTAAAAGAACCTTGTGGAGTAAGTTTCTGAAGATACTTGGTCATAAACGTTAATTTGGCATAGAAAATACAGTTTTTCAAATCTGGAGCATGCTCTTTGAACTTTGCAGAATTGCTGCATGGATAAAAGGATATTGCCTAGCCTGTGGTTTCTTAAGGCAGTTCATGCTAGAATGTAAATATGTTCTGCACAGTCTTCGGGTAGTAGTCATTATGCAGTAGCGTCCAACTCCCTCCTTGAAACCTCTTCAGCAGGTTAGCATTGTATTTCTTTTCCCTTTATATATATTTTCTTTTAAAGGAGGAAAGAAAATCTGAATTTTTTTTAATCCGTTTTCTTTTACCTAATTCAGCAGCTCAATTTATCTACTCCAGACGAGACAAACCAGCAGCATTTGCTGAGCCATTAGAAGAAGAATATGG
The DNA here is from genome assembly GCA_022605575.1 of Laterallus jamaicensis coturniculus. Lineage (NCBI taxonomy): Eukaryota > Metazoa > Chordata > Aves > Gruiformes > Rallidae > Laterallus > Laterallus jamaicensis. The sequence goes on from JAKCOX010000001.1 coordinate 65,955,759, forward strand.
TTATGAAGGTACAGATGATACTGCTGATTATTTTGCATCCAATCATCAGTTGTCTGAAGTTGATAGAGGTAATTATAAAAAAATAAGTCCTTCTCAGAACAGTCTCTTAGAATTAAGGATTTACTAAATGATATTAACTTGATCCTTGTTACTTGAACGGCACAACTCACAATATTGTCATCTTGTAGAAAAACACCCTTCGTGAGCATAGGTTCACTGGTGGTTCTTCAAGTACATAACTACCACGTATTTCAATGTATGCAACCTAGTTTCTTGTTAGAAAGAAGGAGTTTTGATATGAAATTCAGACATAAGAACGGTTGTTATCAGCCCAAGTATCTGTGTAGCACAAGGTCTTGACTCTGCAAATGGATGTTTAGGGAAGAGTTTCAGAAGCAGTATTTGTACAATGATCTTTTGGTGGTTTTACATTTCAAATTATGTCAAATAATAGTATTTGAAAGGCTTTCCAAGTCTGGCATTTTCTTGAAACTGTAGCCAGTATCTTTAGCTATATCCTCTATGAAGTTTTCTTACTGGGTTTGAACTCATTAGAGTTTGGTTTCCATTCAGGTCTGCATATGTGAGTTCTGTGTTGCAAGTAGAGTTCTGAGCTGAGTGGTTGGGGAAAAAAAAAATCTTGCTTTTATTTTTTTAAACTTGCTGCCTGATAGCTTAACTGCATGATTTGTGGAAAAGATTAATGAGTCTCTTTGTTAAGTTTTAATAGTTAACTTAGTTTTTAATGTTTTGGAAATAATCAGCATTATTTTTACAGTGTTGATGAGCACAGAGTGAAGTGTGGTGGTGGACGAATAGCAATAAAATGCATGAATGAAATACGGTAATTAAAACAAGTTAACAGAAAGTTCAGAAACAATAGGTAGAATAGAAATAACTTAGATTCTGTGTCAAGAAGCTATGGTAATGTGTGAACCTATGGGTAAATATGGTAAATAAAGTAAATTGGGGTGTAATAGACGAGTTTTTACAGCAGGAAATAAGAAGGCAATTTGAAAGAACCATCCTGTGTGTGGATACCGGTGGTCTAAGGCAATAAGGTACCCTGGCTTTTCAGAATGCTTTTGACAGGCTTGGATCAGTTAAGAATTGATATTGGAACAAGAATGAACGTAATATTCTGGACTAAAAAAAAGATGGAAAAGAAACCAAGAAATAACCAGTTCTACTGTGAAAACACCAGTGGTCTCACAAGACCTGTTGTGTTTCATACAGTGTGCAGCGTTGGCCATTAATACAAAATCACTGATAGTAACCAGAGTTGGGCAAGATTGGCTTTGAGCATCGGTTAATAAAATGGCCAACCAGCACATTGGCAGAGGCCTGCACAGTACTTGTTTTGCAGAGCAAATATCTGGGGAATATTGACTTCCTATTTTGATAACGGATTGAGGCTACCGATTTAAGTAACCTTGAGGAAGCTGGAATTCTGTGGTGTTGAATACTTCTAGCAAACTTCGTGAAACATAACCACGTTTGAGGAGCCTTCAGATAAAGACTCGAGTTGTCTTTCTGTTGGTCAGTTCCTGTTTTCTAAAATCTGAACTGTCAGAAACTGTGATATTCAGGAAAATTTTCTTCTGCTCACTTGTATTTGCACGTCTGATCATCACACTATTTCCAGTAAGTGGCAGCCTGGGGAATTTTCAGTCTCTTTCTGTGAGATAGGCCAAGGCTTAAGAAACTTATCTTAGTCAAGGCTTATACTAGTTGCAGAAATGTGCTCCAAAGAAAATTGATTTTATCAACAAAACAACGTATTACAGTTTTAGGTAAGGTAAAATTGTAGGTACTTTCAAACCTTGCATGTTGATTGAGGCCCCTGAAACTGCTGTTTTGCTTTGGGTGTTAATTATAGCACCTGTAAACACTTAAAATTACCTGTTCAGTGGGATTCCATGCTGACTTAGTAAATGACACTGGATAATTTTAAGGTGATTATTTGTATTTATTCTGTGCAGTGAAGACAGTTATATTTACATCATCAAAGTGTTTGTATACACTCTCAATATTGAAAGATTAAGTAGTAGTCCGTTATAGCAACCTCTGAAATCAGTCAAATATTCTGCAGGGTTTGGGGGCAAACTTTATCATGGCAATAAGTGATACTGAAATAAAATTCTTAAGTTTTAATACCTTACCCAAGATATTTTTCTCCTGTTTTTGTTAATCACATGTCTGGTGCTAGTGGTTAGGCCGCTTCAGACTTTTTTTGTTTGTTTGTTTCTCCTTTGTAACAATAACATGTCTTTTTTAGCCCGTCTTAATTCATGCCTTGACCAAATGAGAGAAGTTTTGGCAGAATCTGTACCAGAGCAAACAATGGTGCAAGCAGTACTGGATAGTAAATTTGATGTGCAGAAGGCTTTGGATCTTGTGCTTTCACAAGGCAGTAAGCAAAATGTGAAGACCAAGAATGAGGACACTGTGAATGTAGGAAAGACGGCAAAAGGTATACTTCTATTTAACTGTTTACATTTGAGATGACTTGTTTCTATGTACAGTTTAATTTTGACTTTACAAGCTGTAAAGATGCTTGTTATTGCAGTAATCATTTATTAGAAAAATTAAGAAGTCCAGCTTACTATTCTATTTCTGTGTTGTAAAAACATTTGAAAGGAAACAGTGGCTTTTCTTGAGCTAGAAGTCAAAATAAAACCTTAGTGTCAGCTTAAATTCAAACTGCAACCATCTGCAGTTCACAGTAAATTTCTGATTTCTAATATATGACTTAACTGAATGAATACATGTCCTAAAAGGTGGATGATATCTTTAAGGTTTACGCACTTCTGTTATTTGTTTGGTAAACTGACATCTCCAGTACCTCTCTTTTTTTGGTAGTGTCCATAGATAACTTTCTTATCTTGGTTTACGTTTAAGTCTTTGTAATCTTTACTTGTATTCTTTGCTGATTCTTTGCTGATTCTTAAAGTTTCTTAAATATTTCAGTAGATAGCTGTAATTTAGCTGTAGAGTATTGCCTATCTTGGGATAACACTTAGTAATTAAATGCCTTTTCATGTTTTTTTCCTGATTCTTTGTTGCTGCTGTCTACTTAAAAAAAATAATGGATATTTTGTCATGACTCCTCTTCTATCTGAAAATTCCTGGCTATTGTAAGGTAAGGAGACTTACTTTCTTGTTCAGAAATGTGCATTGATTCAGACAGTGTCCCTTCAGCAGTAGAAAATGTTGCTGATAACACCAACAAATCTGGGTTTGGAAACTTGGCAGCCAAAAGTGGTTTAGCTTGTTACTCTCTAATTGCAAATGACAAAATGCTTCTTAATGCTGAAAAATCCGATATACCTACAACCGAAGGGAAAGGATTGAAATCCTCTCCACTTGTGTCATCTTCTCTAAGTGATGATTTGTGTAAAGGATTGTTTTATGAGCCTGTTGATAAACAGGTAGAGTATCAACTGCCAGAAAGTGCTAATGCAGTAAATGTGATTCCTGACAGTGAAGATGTTTCCTTTAGCATAGGAAGTAACCCAGCTGGAAATTACTCCTGTAAGAAGTTGGAATGCCAGGAAACACAGGACTTAAAATCCTTTATGATGCAGAATAAAGTTTGTGAATCTCTGAGTACTGAAGACAGCATTCCTCTTGTTCCCTCAAATACTTCCAGTTGTAATCGTAATGCAACTTTGTATAGTCCTCCATGTTTAACAAGCGCTTTAGGAAAACTGGCTCTTGGTAACGAAGTCAGTCATACTGTAAATAGAAAGAATGAATGTCTGGAAAGTCTTTCTTCACTTATGCAAAGCAGAAAACGAGAAAGCTCCTCTTCAGACACGGCTGCTCTGCCAGTGATAAGGTCTGGAAGTACATCATTGGCTGACTTACTTCAGGAGCACCAGCAAAGCAGTACTAGCTACTGTTATTCTTTGGCCGACCTTTATACCCAGTCAACGGCAAATCTCGCTGATACAAAATTGGGAAGCTCGCCATTATCACAACTAGTAAGTCAGCCCCAAACTTCAGGTGGGATGCCAGAGCTAACAGGATCTTTGTCTTCTCTAGCCCTCTCTAAAGCTTCTCCACTTAAGGAAGTTGAGAATTTATCTCTCTCGGATTTAATAGCAGAGACTATTGAGGTAGATAAAACTCAACAAGGGACAGACTTCCCCATGCTCAGTGTAACTGAACCAAGGCCCCCTAAAAGGACCTATATTGATTTAAGTGTCCTTGTAAAAAATGCAGATGTGTCTGCAGAACAAAACGTGATAGGACTGTCAAACACCTTAAGTTCTGAAACTAAGCCTGTAAAAGAAAAACAAGAGAAATGTTTTGATTTGGACAAAGCATATAAAAAACCCAAGAGAGGGCTTACTTCTAGGAAGCCGGATTTGTCCCTTTCCTGGATAAAGGTACTGCGTGCAAGACCTTCAGCGTTTGCTTTAACCTTGTGCCTCCGTTACCCTCCGAAAGGTTATAAGCGGCGCACAGTTGGGGTGCATAAAGCTTTCCTATACAGTAGGCAAGTACAAGACGTAAAACCCAAGGAAACTGGTCCTGTACTAGCCATAACACCATTTGACTTCAAAACAGCATCTCCTGATGATATTGTGAAAGCTAACCTAAAAAAACCTTTTACAGGAGAGTAGGGGAGGGGAAAGGAAAGAATCAGTGTTTATATCTTGGTATATTAAATATATAGGACATATTAATAATACAGGATTGATTTTAAATTTTTTTTTAATTGACATTACAGTTCTCACTGTTTGGTAACAAATTTGTATGTGAACTTTTAAGCAGTTGCACTGAACACCTTTATTTTTTCCTACTTTTCACTGACAATTTAACATTTTTAACTTTTTCAAAGTCTTGAACTTTAGCGTATATATATTGCATGTACAGAATTCTATAAACACCATTAGACTTCTTGAAACATCTCTCTAGGTGTTGAAGATACAGATCATTAGGAAGAACACTGAATTACCATTTTGTAAAGTAATTTAGTTTTGCGATGTGATGCGTAGTTCGGGTAAAGGGAACCTCAGTTTATATTCCAACTGTTTTATTTAATGTTCTTAAAGTTAGATTTTTTTGATAACATGTTATTAAACTCAGTCTTGTAATTGGTATTTCCAGCCAGTGTTGGTATTCTCTTCTATCTTTATACTGAGTACAATATTACATCAGAAATACCTTCAGTTTTTAAAAGCTTCACTGACCTCAGGTTTTGACAGTTGTCGTTGTGATAGGACATGTATATCTTTTGATAGGACCAAATTTGTAGGGGAGCAAGCAATTAAAATCGTGGTGCCCCCCTCACCCCCCTTCATTCTCTAATCTCCTTTGAAAATGTGATACCCAAAATTTTAGAACAGCTCTTTTGTAGGTATACATGTATTTCATGAGAAGTTTTGGTAGGGTTCCATGGTTATTTCTCAAGTCTTTCAGAAAACTATAGGAATTGTTTCACCTTTAGCATGAGAGTCTTTGCTCAATGGAAAAAAAATAATCGGGCAAAGCCTGAGTGCTGTTTATGTCGCCTCTTGTCTGTTTTGAAGACAGCTTCCTTCAGTAATGGAAATATATTCTCTTGCACTGTTTGCACCCATTGCTGTTTCTATCTTTATGTGGAAGATCAGAATCAGGACATTCTAGACTTATTTTTTTAGCTGATATTTACTGGATTCTGGTGCCTCATTAGTGAAGTTAGTAACTGCTTGTATGTTTCGACTGTCCTTTTACTGCATGTTATTACCTTTAAAATATTTTCCAGTGTCAGTATTTCAGAACCTGAACAGCAATAAGTGCAATAAAAGTACTGCTGCAACTAGAAAAATATGTTTGTTCATATACTACCGTACACTTATTCACAGTAAACTTGGCAGCTAGTGCACAACAGTAATTTTCATAATTTTTGTTGAGCATGTTGTATAAACAAGAAGACAAAAACTTTATTCCTGACTTCAGGTTGCACTACAATTTTGTTTCTAAATAGAAATAAAACATGTTCCAGTGCTCTCAGGTACAAATTCTATGTTCTGTATATTTTGCTTGTTGATCTGGTTGATGCTGTTGTCATTTAGGACTATGAGCAATGTGACCTCTCTCCTCTTGAATGAAATCAATGTTTCTTACTAATAAAAGTTTTATATAATGACCGTACTGTAGTGTGTATGTTCTAGCTGTCATGTAGCCATCTGCATCCTTAACTATTTTTAGTGCCTTAAATCATTGAAGTGTAAATAACGCAATCCAGTGTATGTACAGTGATCTGATGAATTCATGAGGAGGTGCATAATTGATTTATTTCCTCAGAAGACTTCATGTAGAAATCTGATAGTAATGGTATGCTGCTTGCTTTTTTAATTAGTCTTAATAGCAAATTCTACTTTTTGAACCATGTATTTTTCAGTGATCAGTTTCCTTGTAGTTAGTCTGAGTATTCCCACTGCTTAAAAGTCCAAGTATTTTTTTCCCACTGAGGAAAAATGTCATATTTGGAGAATTTATAATTAGAATTCACTTTTTAAAGTTTCAAAATGATATGTGTTCTTCTAGTAGAGGAAATTCTAAATTTTAAAAGTAAAATATTTGGACAAAGGTTAGTGTAGTCATGCTTGGTATATTGTTATGTAGTTTTGCTTTCTGATGGTCTCTTTTTGTTTCTCAAATACTCTTGAGACTAATTAATTTAGGTAGAGATTTCTAATATATGCTTTAAAATAAAAAAAACATTGAATAATTTTGTTTTCCCATCTAAATCTTTTCTCTTATTGTTATTCAACTTCTCTTTGGCTTTGGTTTGTTTTCTCATTCCTCTGTCTGTTCTTCTTTACATAAAGCTTTTTTGCATTTTTAATAATTTTATAGCCAAACCTGGGTGTAGGCCTAGATGTATGTCCTGTGGATTCCAGTGGAAAGTGTGTGCAGGTAATAGGTGGCAGTGGAGCTCAGTTGTGTCATAGGATTTGTGCAGATTAAACTTTGAAGAAGTGATTGAAGCCAAAGGCATCAGCATTGTATGTTTATTGTGGGTCTTACTGTAGGATTGATACCTTAGAAAACAACTTTGGATCTTGTTAGGTAGCTAGATTTTCATATATATATTTAGGTTTTCATTTGCATTTGCCTTGGTGTTGTTAATGATCTTGAAGAAACAAGTGTACAAGGAGCAGGGGAGTGATTTTTCTTCAGATTTCAGTTCTGAATCGTGAGTTGAGCCTTGAATTAGTACCAACATGCAGGCTGAACACTCCAAAGGTACCTCAGTGGTGGATAAACCTGAGTTCTAGTTAATTTTCTGCAGAGATTTTTGTTTTGCCATGCTTGGAAAATTGTACAGTTCTCTTTTTATAAACAAAAGGTAATGTGTATATTTGCTTTTTAAATCAAACAGGGCTTTTTAATAGTTTCCTTAATTATCACTAGATTTCCTTACTGAGAACCAGGTTAGTATCGTTAATGACAGGATTAATTGTGTTGGAATACTGCATGATAGGATTGTATATGGCATTTTTAAGTTGTCTGTGTTTGGCTTCTGCACTCAAGTGTTTATGCCTAGCGAATGTTTGAATTCTTGTTAACTAAATCTGTCTATTTTATGCTTAATCCAGTGATTTTACTGATGTTTATATGAACTTTTTTACCCTGTTTTGCAAGTAGTGTATCTCGTTGTGTAATGTGGGTAATTGTGTTCTTTGTTTTGGGATTCACATATTTACATTGCAAAGTACTTGTCTCTGTGTTTGCATATGGACAAAACCAGATAATACTGAACCGCATACACATGCAACTGGTATTCCGACTGTAATACTCCTAAGCTATTTTGTGCATTAAATTTGTTTTGTATATAATTTTTAAGTGGCTGTTAAATATTTTTAATATAAAATTGCCTTGTGGACATTGCTTTATGTACCTAAATAAAATGCATATTCTTCAAGGACTGACTTAATTACAATTTCTTGTTGACTTACTTGATAAAGTTGTGATTGAGTGTTCTGTGATTGTATCTGTTATGGAAATAGGCTTCAGTTCTTGTCTAGGTTTGCATGGGCATGCTTCTTTCCATGGAAGATTCCTTTCTCTGAAGTAAAGCAAAAACTTGAATCTACTAGTGTGTCTTCAGATACCATATTGAGGCTCTGGTTTGCTTTTGGTTAGAAATGGTAAAGGGTTTTTTTTAAGGTAACTTTGACAATATTTTTAACCTTTATTTGGGTCTTAAAAATGAAAAGATACCTGTGAAATAAGAAAAGAAGCAACTGGCTAAAGTTAGTTCTCAATTTCTCTGTTACAGTAGAAATTAGAGCTGTTACAGTTAATTTCAATGTTGAACATGTCTCTAAATACCTGTTCCTTTTTCTCTTTAATGTTTCCTTATTTTTTTTAGCTGATTTCTAGGTAAATTGGTTTGGGGAAACCAGGGCAAATTGAATGTCAAAGTATGAGAAGGGTAGGAAAGTAACAATCCCCCTGGGATACCAAAAATGATTGATGCTTTGTACCTCTTTGAATGTGTTTTAATGTAGTTATATTTAGCTATTTTTTAATTACAACAGAAAAGACATTTTAGGAAAGTATGTAATGTTTATAATATATATAGTATATAGAATTTTAAAAGCCCCATGGGAATAAAACTTCAGATACCTGTTTTTTACTCTTTATTCAGAAATAACTATATGAGTAATTTCTCATTGAATTGTTCAGGCAGTTCTCAGGATCTTAAGCTTCAGAGGCAGTAAGCTGCTTGACTTTCTGAAACTATTGCACAGTATTTCAAAATATTATTGCTAAGAGACTAAGTGGTACAGTGAAGTAGTGTTTGCAATTTCTTCTTTTGCCCTGTTTCCTCTAATCATGTAGATCAGATACATTTTTTGGTAATTGACAATTTCTGAAAAGCTACACTTACGCAGAAAGTTAAAGAGCAGCTTCTACTGCAAGGTACAGAATGAATAGCTAGCCAAAATATTTGTATGGTGATAGGATATATGTTGTTATGAAATGTATAAAGTTTTATTACAGTATTTTTATACAGGTTACACAGTCATTCACATCTCTTTCAAAAGTGCTCAGCCTTTAAATCTTGTATTAAATGTCGATTATGAATTTCAGTTGAGAGGTAAAAAAAAACCCCACACCCAAAAATTCCATCACAAAAGTGCTGAAAGGGGATGCTTCTCTGCTTTTTTGTTTCTTGGATAACTTACATACTTCTTTTGGTTTGTGTGAAATGTAGACAGCTGTTAAACTCCTAAGTAGGTTTTTATGTTCAGTCCCCTATCTCCCCAAACTGCTGTTTAGATGATGAGGAAATGTCATTAGTCAGATTCATCTATGCATCTGTGTGTGCGAATGGTCTTGATCTTTGAGGATTTTCTGTGAGAAAGTAAGAGAAGCTTCTTTTGTGAAACTGGTATGTTTAGTCTGCACTAGAAAATGATATGATGAAACAAAAACCGGAGTCAGTGGTGATACATTTATTTATTTCCTGGAGTGAGTTGTTTTGGTAATTTGTTTTAGTAAGTAATACAGGTGGTAGGGGGATGGTTGGACTAGATGATCTTGGAGGTCTTTTCCAACCTTAATGATTCTGTGGTATTCCCAAATCACTATTTTAATGGGCCTGAATGGGAATGGGTCTCTACTTTAGTATTGCTATAGTATACAGACAATTGCTCCATTATATAGGTTGTTGAAGTACACGATTTTACCAAAAGTAAATGCTAATTGCAGGTTTTGACTGTTCCATTTCAGACACCATTAATGGAGTTGTTAATCACTTTATGGCACTAAGATTTTTGGTTTTAGTGATGGATGGGCAAGAGGGAGGTCAGTTGTCTGTAAAGGTGTAGTCCTGGCAGGAAATTATAACTAATGTGAATGGAACATGTTTAGTTTAATTGCTGTTGGGGTAGCAAGGAATCAAAGTTTGTTGTGTTGTTTTTTTAACGAAGTCATTCTCACAGTTGAGCTGTCCTTGTGGGAGCACTGGCTATTTTGTATTACGTTAATTTCTCAGGAATAGTGCCAAGAACAGGGCCTTCAGAGGGCTAGGTGTATACATATTTAATAAGAAACAAGCTTCACAATAAAGAGTCAAAATTGAAAGTAAGGCACAGGAAGCTGAAACGCCTTACTCATGATACGCCAGATAATCTAGGAGTAGAGTGCAGGTCTGAAGCTCTAGTCCAGTGTCCTCAATATTGGACTGCACTGCTTGGCTTACGGCTTTTGATAGAGAAGGAGGTATTTCTTCAATGGCATTTATTTTTGATTTGTGATTCCTGTATTAATACTGCAGGTTTTTGATGTAGCTATAAAGACGGTGTGGGCAGATTCAAGAGTGCAAGTCACAGGTAAAATTAGTTAGGTTGCATTTTCTTAATGTTTTTGCTCTTTCAATTTTCTAGAATTCTTTTATATGCCAGTAGCAAATAAACCAAAATCCCGGAAACATTACCACAATGTGACTTCATGTAATTAAAGTTTTCTTTTCACTCAGTTGAATGCAGCAAAGTTCAGAATGATTGGCATTGCTGCCCAGGGAGGTGGTGGAGTCTCCTTCTCTGGAGATATCTGAGACCCATCTGGACGCCTATCTGTGCAGTATGAGCTAGGGAGCTGCTTTGGCAGGGGGGTTGGACCTGATGATCTCTCGAGGTCCCTTCCAACCCCTGTGATTCTGTAATTCTCAGTCCACGGACAAATACAGATAGACACTGTGATACCAGTTGGTGCTTAGTGCAGCGTGTCAGAATGCAGATTATCGTGCTTTAACAGATAAAAGTCTGTCACTTCTGCTTTGTGTTTGATGGACAGGTGGAGTTGGGAGTCTTAAATGAAAAACCAGACTGGTACTTTGGGTTTTTGTAGGGAGAATTCCAAAGAAATCCTGGAGGAGCAGGCATGCTGAACTTCAGTGGTGATGTACAAGATATTTTCATGATCTTAGAATTTTTCTTCCATTTGTCATACTAGGCTCTAATGCTACAATTTGACACATTTGCAAATCCATTATTTATCTGGGTAGCTCAGAAAAAAAAAATGTCCTTAAATTCAATTGGTTGTGCAAACTTTCCAGTAACGTGACAGTTCTCAAATGCCCGCTGTAGTGATGGGTGCTCGTGTCATTAATGGTACTCAGATACGGCAGGTACTCAGTCTGTGACAAGAGAATGTGTTATTTACTGAATGGAAATGTTTGAAATCTGACATGACTGATGATACAGTTATATCTTAAATCATGGAAAGTAATGAGAATTGAAGACTTCCGTGTTTTGTGTAAGAAAAATATATACACAGACTTCGAGAAGTTACTAAATCTTGACACTGAGATACTGTGTGGGTTTTAGAAAGGAAGTGGCTTATTTCAGGGAAAAATGTGTCACCAGCAATGAAAAGCTTCTTAAAATCCTTTGAGATACTTTTTTGAGATTCTATCCTCATGCATACTGTACACCTACACTGGAAAAAGTGACACTCCAGGCTTTTTCTGTGTTTTATGATCCTTTAACAGTAGTTTGGTTTACTTTTTTTTTTTTTTTTTTTTTTTTTTAACAGAGTGTAAACCAATACAAAGCCAATCATTTTCATAGGTGATTAAATCATGTGTGAAAGTTGGGTATTTTGCTTGGAAGCTAAAAGAGCTTAGACAAAACTAAAAATGATTGTGTCCTTTTTAGAACTTTGGGCTCCCTGAAGAGCCAGAGGTCCTGGGGAAACCGTAGCTCCACTTGTTCTTAGAGTGGCCTTCTATCTTGGTCCCTCCAGGTCACAGTAAATGTGAACATTTTGGGGGTTTTTGTGTCTTTAGAAGGTAAAATGAAGAAGTCCCCAAGTTCTCAGATGTAATTGCTGGAGTGCCAGGAAGGTATGGTTGGAGTCACTTTTTTTTTAAATCCTGTAAAGTTTTAAGGATGAATTGTTGCTGCTGTAGTGCTCTTGTGCTGTGTTTAAACATTTCAAGTCCTATCTGGAGTTTGTACTTGAGTACACAAAAGCAAGGCTGTTGAGGATGCTGAGGCAGTAGTATTTCACTCTTGCAAGCCAATTCAGTTTAGCTCTAGAAACTAGTAAGACAACTAAACAGAAATACAGACATTTCAAATCCAAAATTGTAGGTGCAAAAGAAACTATTGAAAATGCATCATTTACCGATGAAAAGGAGCTTGAATGCTAATGGGAAGCACGTGTAAAAATTCAGAAATAAAGGTTAAAGCCAGGAAGGTGTAAAAATGGAAGCTTAAACCACAAAATTATAAATTATAATGTCTGTTTATGCTAGGTGTCTTTCACTAGAAATACTACTGCTTCTTTCATGTAAAATTTGTGTTATCAATACCTACTTCGCTGTCTTTGGATGTTTCTGCAGTATCATACTTACTCTGATTCAGTACTGTTAGAAAACATTAGTTGCATTGTCTAATGTATGATGCTCCATACATACCCACAGAAACGCCACCCACCCACTAGTTGTGTGCCTCTGTTTGCACCTGAACTGGTTTGTTCTTGTGTGACAAAATATTATCTGTTTTTCATCAGCTTGGCTTCTGTTTTACTGTATAAAACGGGCTTTTCAGTTTTCAGAGTGGATACTTAGAAATGACTACGGTACCATTTTCCTCCCTTCTCTTATACTTGGGACACTTGAAATGGCCATTAAACCTCTCATGAGCTTACTGTCAGAACCTCTGGTAGAAATCCATGCTTAAAATGGCAAAATCTTGGAAAACTAGTTAACTATAGGAAATACGTGTGTCAGCGCGAGCTGTGATGCCCAGTTGGCAGAGACACCAAAGAGCTTTGGTCGTTGATTCAATTCTTCTTCCATATTTTTACTGCATATAAAAGCTCAGCCTAAATGGAAATTTTATATCTAAAAAATTCCAAAATATAAGTCGAAGTTATTTTGAGTACTCCTTGTTTGAGTCCTTGTTACTGCTTTTTGTGGTTTTAGAATCACATTTTCCTATTTTCAGTGTTTTCTCCTTCCCTATTGCTGACCCACGTAAACAGGAAAATGACTAACTTTGCTTATCAACGAAGCAGGATGGTGAAACTGCATTTACACCAAGTGCTACTGAATGTTTAGGTTGGAAAAAGGAGGAAAAGTGCCACTTAAAGGTTTTAAGTAAACACTTTTCAAGGCAAAAATGTGATTTGAATTGTATGCTGTTAACAATTTTTCTGATAACATGTATGTAACGGACTCTTGTAAAATTGTGGATGCTGTCTGTGTGCTTGCAGCTGCTACTGTACACGGGAAGTTTCTAACTCCTGTCTCACTGTATCAAGGAGGAGGAAAACCCTAAGCAGTGAACGTGAATCCCTGCAAGTTCGTCTCTAATGTCACAGTAGTGAAATGCAGTGCCTCAGACTGGTGAATGAACTTTTCCTAGCATTTATCTGCATCTGATAAATCTTGCAAAGGGTATTTAAAACTAGGGGTTATATTTTACTATATTCAATTTTTCTTTTAAACTCAGATATAATTACTGATCCTGCTCTGGCAAGGGGGTTGGACTTAGGTGATCTTTCAAGGTGCCTTCCAACTCCTGATGTTCTGTGATTCTATGCAGCTTTTTATAAATCAGTTCTTGTGTCCAAATGATTTCGACAGTGAGCACTGGCGGCTCTATAGCTATGCTTCACATCACACCTACACATATGTGGTGGTTTCCAAATACAGGTCTCCCTTATGCAGATTATGGCAATATTCACTCCATACTTTTTTTCTAGGCTTAATTAAACAAGTTCATCTTTGATAACTCTGGAATTCAGATATGTTTGGTTGATGCCAGAGAAGTTCATATGAAAATATGGAATAAAGAAATTTCCAGAGTAATAATATATGCAAATAATACATTTGTAGGTAAGCAATGCTGGTAATGTAAAATAGGCTGCAATTAAAAAGGAAAAACAACTATGGAAGTGAATGTATTCTTTACATTGAAGGGTAGGGCAATTTTTAGACACTTTACCTAAACTGAAATGAAGAACTGATTTTTTTTTTTTTTTTTTAAATGTACTTTGTGGTTCTCAAATTTATGTTGCTGTGTATGTCAAGTAGCTCACTTTTACCCTGCTTAATTCAGCTTGGCCAGTATCTAATTCTTCTTGCAGTGGCTTTCCTGGTAAATACAATTACAGCTTAATAGTAAGTTTTTATATCAGTTAGCTGCTGGAAGCCCTACTGTCAGCTTAATCATTTAATAAATGTTAGATTCTCTAAATCCCTAATGATGCCCATTGTTACTGGTAGCACCCATAATGTGTTTCTTATGGAGTGATTGTACAAACAGTGTGGTGTGCACTGGTGGTCTAGGAAAACTGCCTTCCTGTCTTTTCAGATGGCTTCAGATTTCTCTCTCAAATTGCAGTAACAGATGTGTGAACTTGTTTGCCTTTTTTTTTCCTGCTAATACTTTGTTTTTAATACTGCATACAGATGCAGTATGCTTGATCAGCCTCTTGCATTGATGCAGCTTGAGTTTGTTTTGCAAGTTAGATTCAGAGATCTTTAGCAGTTTCACACCTAGGTTTCAAAGATTCTTTGTAAATGTGTTGCCACTGACACATTTAAATAACAATCCTAAAGCTGTTCTATATATTTTTTAATAACCATTGCTTCCTCTGCATTTTTTGCCCTTCCTCAAATGTACTCTGTATATGAACAGGGCAAGATAATAGTGTGGCAAACTGATTCTGTTCATTTAGGAAATGAGCAGAGTGCATTCTGTTAGAGTTAAAGGAAGCAACAGAAATAGATTTTGAAGCCTGCTGATATTGGGGAGAGAAGACAAAAAGGAAATTCGACAGAAACTAGCTAGAAGACAATTGTGGCAATAAAGTACCCCTTAGTAGTTTCAAACTGCTTTATCTAAAAGCTTGCATCTCGAGCTGTGCTTTGAGAATGTTATCATCTTCTGTTGATGTATTTAGTTATTATTTGTCTTTTGTTAAAGGCTGTTGAGTAGGTTTGTGTGTGATCTATTGAACTTTCATATGTGTAGCACTGAAGACAAAGCTGAGGTTGAACTCTTTCTTTTTTTCCAAATGGCAGGAGTTGCTCAAGTTTAGGAGGTACATACAGAAAAAAGTCCTTTACAGCACAGGTATAGCTGGAAAACATAGGAGCTCTTGCTGCTACACTTTCCTAGTGTGACAGCTGGCTATATCAGAAAAGCTGTGCTAGGAATCTAGTAGAAAGATAGAAAAGTGCTGGTTTTCTAGAATAATTATTACCACTCACAGTCTCTTCCAGTAAGGAGCAGTCATACATGGAATAACACATCTTCATATGCCCCATTGTTATGGACATAATACCCAAAACTGGTAACCAATGAACTCATTTCTCTTTAATTATCTTAGACTGAATTGGATATAAGAAAATGTGTTAAAACTTTCGTAGTGTTTCTGAAATTACTATTGAAGACTTACCATGAACCTGCTACTAAATTATTTTTTTAAAGCTACTTAAGTTAGTTAAGGAGTGATGGAAAAATTGAACTAGTGGCATAAAACACCACCTCTCAATCTGAAATCTTGAAACAAGGAGGGGAAAAGCAAGTACTTGTTCAATTTAGTTTTTAATTTGGAGGGGAAAAACAGAAAAGAAAAACACCACCTTGTTAATTATTTTGCCTAGTTTTGATAAGTGTATGTGTTTTGCTTCATTATTTTACATTTAGTCCTAGTAAAACGAGTACTATAAAAGGTGTATGTTCACTCAGCAAGTTTCCTTTGAACAGATTGTGTGAAATGTTTAACTTTACCTAATTTACATGTGCAAAGGAGAACAATGCATTTTTAATGCCTTTTGTTTCTACCTTGTCCTTTCTTAACATTTATTCTTTCTGATACATGAAAAATGGTAAAAATATTCTAAAATAATAAACTCAGTTAACGTATCATTTAATAGAAGGTTATACACTTTCAGTAGCTTCTTAAGTTTTAGATATTAAGAGACTTGTTGGAATAGCAACAAAAGAGGTAGGATATTGAAGGTACTGTACCTTTGAGCTATGATGTTTTGTAAACCCCTGTAAAATACCCTATCTCCTACTCTGTCCTCCCATCTTTTAATACAGCTTTTTTTTTTTTTAAATCAGGAGCTTATCAGATGCTTGGTCTGGAAGTTCTGTATTTTGGGCTTGTCAGCTGCCAGAGGTACCTTTTGCATCATTCCATCAGCACTATTATTACTTCATGTGAGCAGACATCTTGGTTTTTTTCTTGAACAGTTTTATTTGCTGTAGTTAGCTAGTTATCTTATGGCATCCATGTGCACAGCTACAAACACTTGCTCTGAAAAAAAAACAAACCCTTTCCCCATTGTCTTGGAAGGGCACATGAGCAGACACTGTTCTCTACAAGACTGCCTTAAAAAGTGAGAGCACCTCTTAGGTCTAACATGCTTGTTCCTATTTCACTGCTTAATGTTGTTCCTTTGGAAGCTTTTTTCCTTCCAGAGGAAAAGGAGTTGCTGTTTGTCTGATTTGGAGGCCTTGCATAGAACACAGTCACTTCTGCAAAGCAGGCAAGCTTGTAAAGTGTCAGTCTTGTTTTTTACTGCTTTTATCTTCATTGGAGCCTGCCTTCCAGCATCATTATTTGCGTTCTGGTGAATGTTGTCAGCTCTTTCCTTGCCACTTTCCTTGACTTATTAAAATTGCTCATGGTCAAGAAACACCAGCACTTGATCTGTGACTATTCAGAAAATGACTATGTCAGATCTCTTTGGTCAAAACAATATCTTCTGATGATATTTATTTTGGGATTTAGGTTAGCACAATAGTTTTCACCACAGGGGGGTTGTCAGCAGCAACTTTTTGTTTGCATTCTGGATTTAGTTGTGGTTTTCAATATAGAGAGTTGCTGTACTCTTTGGTATGCTGGTTTTTATAAGCATTTTTTCACATGGAAAAGTTCTTTAACTTTTTTCATCTTTGTACCTTGCTATCTTTTTCATCAGTAGCAATTTTCTGTCTTAATGGAAGCAGAGCAATGTTCTGAAGCAGTTCTTGTTGAGTTTGAGTCTCCAATGGTAGTATTTAACTAGCACTTAAGTATTCGTACCAAAGATGCGAGATGGGTCTGCTTTGAGTGCTGTATGTGAACAAATATTGAACGTCCCACACAAAGATGGTTGTTTTTCAACTGAGGCTCACACCCAGAGCTGATTAATGGTGTGTAGCAAAATATTTTTAAATTGGAAGTTGTAGCTTGTCAAAGTGCAAATATAGAAGAGCCCCCAAGAAACTGTGAAGTTGCCTGAAGGTTTGCCATGCTGTGAATGATACGTACACCACCTGCAGTTTCTGTCCATTATAGTAAGGACTTTGTACCCAGTTTTACCAGATCCCAGAGAAGTGCCCCAACTACTGGCTTGGGAAGATGTCTCCATCTCTATTGAGTAGGAAGTGGTGAACATGGTGAAGATCATCAAGAAGTCAGTTTTGTCACAATGAAAAGTGAACACCCTTGAAAAGTCAGCTGTTCCACAACTTCCATCTTTTCAGTCCCATTTCTGTTGGTGTTCCCATACTGCCATTCCTACTGTTGTTACGTGTCGTATCCTTTCATCATCTTTGTAGGCAAAGCTTTCAAAATTGGAGCCTGACTGACTTTCAAAAATATTTGAGTATGTCTACCTTGTCTTTTTAAGGGGAACAACCCACAGGCTAAAAGGGGACATCTCTGAGGATTTGGTATTAAGTTACTGTAACCTTGCAAGGAGAAATGCAAAAGTCAGTGTCAGTCAGTGATTCAGTCTCCCATGTACTCATGAACATTTTCTGCAGTTTTTTGTTATTCAGTGCATTTGTGTTTGGCTTTACAGTAAGGGGCGTGTGTGTGTGTGTACTGTTTTCAGTGATTGCTGTGCTGGAGACCTTTTTTCTTTTAAATAGCACTCATATCTGTTAAGCATTTTTGATTCTTTGAAATCATGTCTTATGTAAGTCCCTAAACTGTTGGTTTTTTTCAATAGTTGATAACCTAATCAATTACTAAGAAGTTATTCTTTTGGTCCTCTGCAGTGTGCCCTATGCAGTGACATGGCAATCTGCAATCATGGAGGGGAATCAAGTAGATGCATTTTTTCTTATACAGGGTTAACTTTGCAGAGAAGTAAAAAAGTGAATGTGTGGACAAGTTACTTATAAATTTGGCTGACTTTTAAGAAAAACAATTGATAACTTTCTCCCACAGATAAGTTGGGTCTCTGGCCCTATCAGGGTCTGGTGGTGTAATGTCACCAGCAGAGTGTGGGAGAGTTGATGGTTTAGAGAACCTATATAAAATTAGATAAGATATTAGCTAATTTTTCCTTGAAGTTCTTGCTACACTAAAAGTTTGCAAACTACAGTTTTCTGGAACTTCTGCTGAAAATATTTGCAGCTTCAGCATACTTCATTGTGCAGGACTAGTTTTTTTCTATTGCAACTTGAAAAGGCCACCTCCTGGAGTTTATGGAGAAAGTTTGCCGAATGGTCGTGGAAGAATTGAATAGATATAAGTTGACTTTATTTTTGTATCTTATCAGTTTACCAGTCCACTTTTCTTGTTTGCTATTCTTCTTACACTTCATACTGAAGTAATTTTGGTGCATAAATGCAAATTTTGGCTTGAGAAAATTTTCTGTTGTAGAATGCTTTGCACTCCAGCAGTACAAGCAGTGGGAGTGTACTGACATAGATAATACCAACGTGTGAAAGGCATGATGTTTCTGAATTACCTGGATGATGTGCAGGCAAATAGCACCATCCTCTGGCATTATAATATTAATTAAGACTTAAAAGTGAAATATCTGTTATTTTTGGAGATTCAATATAATTGTAATAGAATGTACATATTGTACTTTCAGTTTTACATACTCATTTTGGGCCAAGGCTTTAACAGAAATTCTGGTAATTTGCATGGACTCTGTGTATTCTGTTCAGTTAAGTGACTGGCCAAAGGGGATATCTTTTTAGGGTTATCCTGCCCATAGTGCTGACTCTGCTCTTTACGTGACCATTTATGGTAGGAAGTTGCACTTCAGAAATATCAGACTGAGCTTTTTCTAAATCTCAGTGAAAGACAATTCACAGTCATTTAAGAAAAATTCGTTGAATTAGAAAATACCACCAACGACTTACGGTTGTGTGTGTGTGGGAGAGTAAAGGTGCTGTTATAGAACAACTGCAAGTCTTAAATTATCTTTACAGCAGGCTGTAGCTTCGGATACAGACTGTGAAGGGGCATCATTGGCATTGCTAGAGTGCAAAGCAATGCACCTCCCACAAAGAAGGTTTCAGTAGTTACGGGATGAGTTGTACCAAGTTACGATTATGTGAAGGACTGGATTTTAGGCCATTTAACAATAAGCTATATGTATGAGAAATACCACAGGGACATTCTTCTACAAAACTTCACGGATGACAAAGTTGATGTTTCGATTGTTGTGAATTCCTGTTGGAGCTTTATGTGTTTGCGTATCAGAAACATCAAAAGGAGGCAGCTGGTGTTTGTGTAGTCTCTAGAAGAAAAGAGGTCCCTCTCTGCCCTCCCCCTCCGCCGGCCTTTCTGTGTGGCAGATCTCCGTTCTTTGACACAGAAGGTGTTGTTGGCTTAGTGAAACTAGGAAATACTGAGAATTTTATTCCAGTGACATTACCTTCTTTCCCATAATATATTAACTGAATGTAAACCAGACCAAATATCTGGGTTTCTGGAAAGACCATTGGTCTACAGGTAGAGCTGAGCTAGGCATTCCTTTGTTAACGTGTTACTTAAACGTAACTTCTTAGAGATGCTGATTGGAATGTCGTATTAAACATCCAGATATTGAGACATACAAGTGTAATTCAATTACAACTGTGAACACTGAGTGCTCACGGTTGTAATAGGTGTTAGTAAGAAGTTCTTACTATATTATACCGTTCCCTGAAATGTTAGGTTTCTGTGGGACATCATATACTCTAAATTCAATGAACACCTTTCAGTGGAATGGTTATAATGAAGAGTCACAAAGGAAAAAATAGCTATATGAGGTAACACGAATTTTGTGTTGTTTGAGTTTACATGGAATTGCTAAATAAGTCCTGATGGCCAGAAACATTCTATGGGAAGGTGTTTGTTTCAGGTGAGAAGAGCAGGTGAATGCAGCAGTGACTGACTGCTGTGTTCTCTGTCCTTTGGCTGCAGTAGGGCAGGAAGTGTTGCTGGCAAGGGAAGTGGTAAGACTCCAGAAATGTTGGTGACGTTCCAAGCAGGAAAGAAAATGTGTTCTTACCTTCTTATAGAGTATGTTCTATGCTATCCACTTCCACCTGGTCCAATGTCAGTGCCTGTGTCCTTGTCCTCTAACTTGCTTAGTCATGTTCAGTTTTTTCAAATTTTCTCTTTGTGACATAAACACAGCATTTCCTCGTGTCATTCCAGGTTTCTCACTGCAGTTCCAGTATTTCCCCCCTTTATCACAGCAAATGCCTTATCTAGCCATTCCCAGTTTCCCACCTGTTTTCTAGTCACTGGCAACAATTCTTTTCCACATTCACTTTTTTCCACCCATAGTTTGTGTTCATTTTCTGTTCTGGTCCTCTTCTGCTCTCTTTGCTCATGTTTAGCTCTGCATGTAACTTGTCACTGACTCTGCGGCCTCTCGTTTTGTCCCCGTCCTTTCACAGTTTTTCCCTAAGTTAGGTTGTTAACTAATATTGTAAAACTTTTGTGGTCACTGTAGCTCTCATTTCACCTTCTCTGTTGATTTTCGTTCTTGTAGTCCTTGTCTGTCCTCGTTAATCTGCTCGTCTTGCTGCTTGCCAATGCTCACTATAGTATAGTGATGATTTTTTTTTCCTCTTGCCCCCTCGTACTTTTTTATAATTATCCGAGGCATATTCATGCCTCCAGTTAAGTGATGTGGTAGGAAGCTACAGAGTCCACAAGAGAGGTAGGACTTGCTGTCAGTTGACACAACCAAGTCCAGTCTGATCAGAAATAGCCACAGGAGCTACATATTGAAAATTGATCAAGTATTTTGGAGATGTAGTTGTTAAAACTTAAGCCATTAGAGCATGTACTAACTCTGTTCTGTGGCCAAATTGGCTGCATTTTTGGAAGGTGAAAAGATCAATTGAAGGATTTAGTTTATACAAATAATACTTTCTTAAGGTGTCATTTTGAATGTAAACTATTTTGGCCTTTTTTTCCCTGTTCACCCTGCCTGGAAAGCATGGGGTGGAGGAGTGGGAGTAAAAAAAGGCAGCCCCAGGCAGGTACCTCGTTTGAACAGAGTTTTTTAACTAAAGACTTCAACTTGCTGAAAGTTGGAAGTATTGAAAACGAAGCCTGAGCAACAAGAAGTGCCAGCTAACCGCAAGAGGTGAGGCTGCCAGCCCTTCTGACGGTGCCTGCTGCACATCCAGTTCCTGCAGCCGCATGCAGTGACGCAGACTTTCTGGAGCTTCAGTCTCTGGGTTGTGAGTTGTGCTCTTTGTGTCATGGGCCTGTGTTGGAAATACTTGGGAGTATCACTTAGTAGCCTGCTGTATCCCTCCTCCCTCCTGCTTGAAAACAAACAAAAAAAAATATAATGTTGTAGGCAGGTGCAAGTAGACATTTTATTTTCAGCATTTTTCAGTGAAAATGCCTACTCCCAGTTTCATGGAAGAAAAAAAAAACGTCATTCACCATCTGAAACTTTGCAGAGAAGGTAATAGTTATAACAACAAGATGAAGTTACCTGGAAAACCCCTCACTGTGGTTTCTATTAGGAAATAACCTTTCTTTTAAAAAGAAAAAGTTAGGTGTTCTTGTTTGGAGAAATGTTTTCAGTAGTATCTTCAGAATGGCTGTGTCTCAGCACTGGGAGGTGACTTAGCAATTTGCCTTTTCCATTATCGTGGACTGTAGTGTTCTTTATGTAGGCGCTATGGATGTTTGATAGCATCTGTCTGTATATTGTGGTCCATAGTAGTATGTCATGCATTTTCTGAAACATGAGTGTTTTGAAGTGGCATAATTTAAATACTGGAGTAACATTTTTATTTTGAAATGTTTTCACGTGTGGCATTTTTATTGGAACTAGGTGGTTTTTCTTCCCTATCAGAGGTGCTCCTTGGAGTCCTACTGGTATTTCTAGGATCACAGAAGAGTGGGAGAGACTTCTGCAAATAAATCAATTTTACCTTTCCCAGTTGATTCCTTACATCCTTGCATAGGAAAAGATTCCTGTACTTTGAACTTACCTCTCACATGTGCAGCAGACTTTGTCACTGATGTATTGCATCCAAAGAAATGTAAATGCTGGGCTATAGGGATGAGTGCACAGCAAATTATATGCTGGCACAATGTTTTAAAGCTTAGGAACTGTAAATTTAGGCAATCTGTGATGTTCTAAATTTGGTGGTTGTGTTGTCTACTGGTACGTGGTTGAGGGTCCTAAACTTCTAATATTACTCCCAGACAGCACTGTGATGATTTGGTAGTACCAATTACCACTGCCACTAAAGATCCAGGGTGCTCAGTGGCAAGGTTAATTCAACTGTGCTGCAAGTTACTGCAGTGTTGTACAGCACTTTGTAGAATTTGCTCATCAAATAATGGAGTTGAATTATTAAATAAATTATGCATCTCCTTAATTTCACAAAAGTTTGTATTTCCTTATGTGTTGTTGTGTCGTGTACCCCCCACCATGTGCTGTGAAATTTGAAGGGAGAAAAATACAATTCTTCTATTGATAAGACAAGGGAAAGGTTTTAAATAAAGGCAAGAAGCTCACAAGTTCGATAGCATAAATAGAAGGATATACAACATTAGAAATTTGTCAGCTGGGATATGTTACAGTCAGCCTTTTGCAGTAGCTGATTACAGTGATGGATGGGTGCATTGGAAGTGACTATAAACCCCCATGCAGGTGGGCAAATAGGTGATGCATGCTTCTGAGCGTGAAATGGAATGCAGTCAGGCTGGCATCTCTGCAGCTCCTTGTCTTGTGCAATCCATATTTGATATATTTTCAGAATCTTAGGGCCTTAAGAAGAGTTTTAAATTGTAGCACAGCGTACAGGGAGGGCCTCAGTTACTCAGATTGCTTTTCAGACAGGACTGTGTCTTGTCTGTGCTTCTGTTACTAATGCACTCAATAGCTGCATTGCTAGTACTGTGCAAAAAATTATTTTTTTAACAATCACTCACAAAACAGACTTTTGGAAGGAACTCATGACATGGCACACAAAACCAGGGGCTGTCTCTTTCTTTTATGCAGTTAGTGGCTGTTGCTCTATAATTGATTGACAAATGTGCAAGTGACTTGCTTGTGGTTATATAGAAAGTCTGTAGGTAGAGTAAAGGATGCAAACCGTATCTTCTAGATCAGAAGACATGGTGTTACATAATATTTTTTCATGGCAGTGTTGGTTTAGACAGCTCTAGGAAGACCTGCTGAAGTCAATTCTGTCTACCAAGCGTGAAGAGCATCTAGACTCCCCAACCCCTTTCAAAATTGAAAGAGTACGCAGCCTCCTCCTTTAGGTACTCATACTGCTAATGAGAATCGAAGAATCAATATAAACTAAAAGCATGTCAGTGACTTAAAGCGTTAAAGAAAACGAAGCTGCAGTCTGGCCAGTTTATTAGCACGTAATTCCCTCGGAGGTGCACTCCTTTGCTGGTGCGGTACACACACCAGCCAGCTACTAGCAGGGTCTCTTTTTTTATATACTTTTTCTTCCTGGCCTGTCCCCGTGTTGCTTGATGAAAAGGTATGGCTCTCTGGGCAAAGCCTGTCTGCATTTAAATACCCAGTGCTGGTATGCCAGTATCCCTGCTTTACTCGCTATCAACGTTTCTTACCTGAGGTGGTGGTTGTTTAGCAGACTCCTGTTGTTTTTATGCATCTCTGAAATACCTGGGAACACACTGGACTGGCAATCAACTCTACCATGTACTGGAACATAACTTTCAAACCTCCAAAAGAATTAAAGACCAACTTTTTATCTTCCTGTTACTGTCTATGTAAGTATACAAACAAACAAAAGCTGTTATACTTGATAAAAACAAGCCTAAATAATCTTTTAATTTGTTTGTTTAAATTTTTTACAGGTAATCCTTACAACTGTATTTATAAAGGAAATCCAGAGTTTAGGGAGTTGCTTATGGTAAAAGAATATCATCAACTGTATATCACTTTTGCTGTTCCAGCTTGAACACCCAGAGAAACTCCCGTGCTTCCTGCATATAGCTCTGTCTTGTTTATCAGTCTTGAAATACTTTATTGTGCTGTGAGATCTTTGGGATTGGACTTGTAATAATTTTGAAGTTATGGCAAGTGCCATTTGTAATAGTTTTTGACCAAATCAAAAGCCTTTTCAGTCAGAAGACCTAAGGACAGTCACAAGAAAGGGTAAAAGTGCAGAATAATAAAGGGAAGAGAGCTCTGATTGTCATCACACACTCCTGTGTTGTGCTGGAGTAACGTCAGTGCAGGTCTCTGGCTGTTCCCTTTGGAATTAGGCTCACCCTAACTTAATATTGAGACAAGGTGCATCAATGGATGGTTTGTTTGTAAGAGTGTTTGGCTTATCTACACACAGCGTTAGTCTAGATACTCTGATCAGTCAGTGCAGTCTGAATGCTGCCTATCTGTCCGAAAATGACTTTGTTTAAAATATTCTGAATTGTGAGAACCATCATGCTGACAAGCTTTCACATTTTTTTATAGCTTAGAAATCTATACTTTCCGTTTTTATGGAAGGAAAATGTCTTTTTTTAATGTTATTAATGAATTGCCACACTTTTATATGGAGTGTCCTCCAATAAAATCCATACCGTTGGCCAGTTAGTGCATGTGATACACTCCTGTTTCTGCTTTTTTGCAATGCTAGAGTAGTGACTTGTAGCAAGGGGGTATTGGGGCTTGTTTAGGAGTTTACACAAGATGTACCTGTCTTTATGTGTACTCTTGCTTTAGGAAATGTATTGTCACTGGGTTACTTCGGTATGTGTTTAGGAATATCCATATCGCAGTAAGCATGAAGAACTTTTATGAAGCCTTTCTTGGCAAAAGCTTATGCACCCTTTATATCCTTTCCCTTCAGGGGTGGATTTTCCTCATAGCTGCTCTTGTCCTAATCAGGTTGGGTTTACTGCTCCTATACTCTTTCCAGGCTTGCAGTGCGCTTCAGTTGCTATGGGATACTCTGCTTGTTGATTAAGAAGTCCTCCTTTTAAGAATTGTATCAGCATTGTACGTGGACTTCCTTTTAGTTCCAAGGTACACTCTGAGGATTTGCATATGATCTGTTAAGTGCAAAATAACTTGCTTTGTCTGCTAATGTAGATAAGAATTTATCACGCAATTTTCTCTGGTGTCCTTACAGATTAGCTAATTATATACTCCTTTCCTGGCCTTGTGTCCTTTGTAATGAAGCACATAATTATTAATCTTAATTGGTGCCTGCAGGGCACAAAAGACAGACTTGGTCCTTGTCTCAGATGTGCTGCTTGATTTCGTTGTATTTGGTTAAAAAGTCATTGAAGTCAGCAGATTATGTTTGATGCTTCTCTTGGTAGCGTTACTAATAATTCTTAGGTTGTCTTTGCATCTGCTTGCATGTCACCGTTCCAGGGTTATCTCCTATGGTTTGGTTTGTCTTTACACAGTCCTGGTCTCCTTCCTCATTACACCTATGCTGAAGTGTCAGTGCTTTATAACAATAAAGAAAGAAAATCAACACCCAAGTTGTTAGTGTTGTCAATGAACAATTATTTTTGCTTGCTGTCATTGATTTTGTTTCTTCTTTACACTTTTAATGTTTCCTAATCTTTCTGTTTAGATTTTTGCATTTTCTGTGTCAAATACTTGATTTTGTCTCCTTGTACATTAACTTTGGATCAGCGTCAAACGTGTCAACAGTATTTGTACAGAGTGAAACTTAATTTCTAAATTGATTAGAGAAGATGTATCTTGTCAAACCTTTGATGTTTGATTTTGGCTGATACATAGAAAATACTGATAATAGACTGCAAGTTTTAGGATATAAATTGTTATCTTGGTTTCTTTCAACTAAACTCATTTCAATTTCATTGTGGTTTTTGTGTTTATTGGTTACTAGCAGACAGATTTCAAGCATGGGATTCTCTGATAATTAGCTGTAATTCAGCTTTCAAATGACATGTAAAACATTCATGTTTAACTAGCAGTTGAAGGTGATGGCTGCTCCAGAATTGTTCAGTGAGAATTGTAGTGGAAAAAAGCGTACTAAGTTAGCAACAAAAGTGATGTAAATTTATCTGTAATTCAAACAATTTAACTATTACAAAAAATGTCGTAGGTGATCTGTGTAGGAGCTTGAAGATGAAACAGTATCTTTGTGCTTAACTAGTAGTCCTTTGCCACTTATCTGAGATTTCTGTATTCTGAAACTGTGCTGTTTGTCAGTGACATTATCTTTTTTTTTTTTTATTGTTGTAAGCCATGATTTGTGGTGTTGCCTTTATTTCTCTTACTTTTTTCCCTTATCTACAGTGTACTTGATACGCAGCTATTAATAATACACATACAGACTACTCCCAGACATCTCCAGGCAGCTTAGAAATAAAATATCAGCAGATAAAACAAATGAGGGAGGTGAAGACCAAGGCATCAGTTAAATAAGTATGCCCCAATCTTTAGTGTAATGTTCTAGAAAAAGCTGTACAACAGCTTTCTTGGTATGCTGTCTGTTCCAGACATGGCTGTCATATTCTGTTTCCTTACCTGAAATCTTCAGTAGCCTGGACTGCAGCTTTATATGTAACCTGTAATACAGTATGGTCCTGTGGTTTTAAACATGTACCTGTCATGCTTTAAAACACAATAAAGAGTTAACCTAAACTAGTAGGACAAATTACTCCTACAGTTTATTTTACAGTAGTAATCTAAAACACCTAAGATTAGCTTGTTATTTGAAATAAATACTCAATTCTGACTATTGAAATTGGTCTATTATTGGAAGAGTAGGTGCATTTTTGTAGTTTTATGTACATCTCTAGGCAAAGATTATTTCAAGCTTGCAGTTTAATTCTGAATTGAGGTTATTGTTTTGCTTTCCTGTGCGTATAACATCCTTCGGAACATAAGGTACAGCCGCTGTCACTTATGCTGTAGAGCTGGAAATCTTTGTTCTTGAAGTGAGGAGGGATCCTAGTGTATTAAAGAAAGAAAAGAGCTAGTTCACTTCTTTTATTTCAACTCCCAGAGGTTTTCTTGTAATTTTTTTTCTTTTTACAGCTTGACAAGAAGCACTACAGTGCTGTTAGTTGTGAAACTAGTTTCATGAAATTCAGAATGAACCTTACTGTAATTGTGTTTGCATTTAAGTTATGGTAAAAATTGATACCTTTTAAGTTACTCAACTCTGATAATTATTTCTAAATAACCTTTAAGTTAGCTAGCTTGGTTATTGCTTAGCTTCTTGAACTTAGATCTGTTTCTAGGTTTCAGGGAAGGCCTAGTAGCTCATGCGTAGCTTGTGCTGCTAGCAGTACCTGAGGTAGACAAATATTTTAAACTTGCAGTAGCCTTAAGGCTCAACAATGTAAAGGCAAAAGGAGAAAATTCTAAATTGGAATTGACCTAATGAGCTAGTGAGCAGCTGTGAAGTGTTTCTTCATCCTCAAACTGCGTGAAATTCTTTTGGCATCCTGCAGGACTGCTCCTAGTAAAACTCTTGAATGGTGCAGGTGTCATGTGGGTGCTTGGAGATACAGATGAGATTTTTCACAATAATATATAACTAGATTATTTTGATTAAATATGTAATATAAGTGAGTAAAACACTGAAGTGTGAGAATTCATCATCACAGACTGGTATCTTTGGGTCGAAGAGAAGTAATGTAACTTGTTAAACTTTATTATTTAACACCTGATGGTAACAACCTTAAGATCAAACTTACTTTTTGTCTATTACTAGGAAAATCAAGGGATTCCCAGTCAGCCAGAATGGAATCTGAAATTGTGCCAAAGGTTACCAAAATGACAGTGTCTGGAAAGAAACAATCTATGGGATTTGAAGTTCCATGGTAAGCCAAGCCTTCGTACATCAAGGTACATCAGCAGCTCTTCTTTCAGACTGATGCACCTGTAGCAAGGTTTCTTTATCTCTTTTTTTTCTATTTTTTACAGCAGTTTTAGTGTCACTCTCCAGAAGTAACCATCTCAGCTTCTTGTTTGACTCAGAATTTACTTTCAGAAGATGGTACCTCACGTTTTGAGTTTAACAAATCCTTTCACTATGAATAGTGCAGAGAGATTTCAGCTAGTCAGGCTATTTAAACATCCGCTTCATAGAATACTGAACTTTCTTGGGGTTCGTTTATTTTAAATATAGTTCTCTAAGTGGAATTATGAAATCAATAAATCTTAACTGTAATTGCTTGTTCTTCAAACGAAGTAGTACATTTAAGAATAATTTATGGGGAAAACAATCGCTTATGGCTATATTTTGCCTTCCTCTGCACCTTTTATTAACAGGTGTCCAGGGTACAACTGTTGTAGAGAAGAAACCGGTCCCCCTTACGCTTTAGCTAAATTAGAGTGGTTGAACAGTAGTTCTAATTTTATCCTGACTTGGAACTGTTGGGGGGGATGTCTCGTGAGAGCTTGAAAACAGACATCTGGATCAGTATCTACCTACAGCAGTAGCCAACACTGAATAAGTTAAAGAAATTTATAAAGACAGGACATGTGTGTTGGGAATACAGTCCTTAAAATGTCATTGCATATGTTGTTCTCTGCCCCCCTCACCATTACTTTTATTTATTAGGCTGCTTCTGTTAAGAATGGCTAATGGATTGTTTTTACTTGGATATGTTTGTTCTCTTTTTGAACCCAGTCTTATAATAGCCACTTAATCTGTGGCAAGGAATTCCGTTAGCTCATCCTCAAGAGAAAAATCTGCAAATCCAAGCAGTGCCAACAGCCCCACCTCACCCTACAGTGTTCGTGGAAAGCATTTTTGGCAGCGAAAACACAGCACAGTCCTTTATATCATGGTGCCTTCTGCATGTTTGATACAGGGGAAAGAATTCCCCTTAGTCTTTTAAGCACGTTTAATACAAGGTATGAAGCTGATGTCATTACTCCCTTTGTACTGCTGAATGCCATCGCTGAATGACAGTGATGTGTCTAACTTTTTGGGCACAATAAGCTCCAACTGAAAATTTTCTTGGCCTTTTGAAATCCTCTTTCTGCCCTCTCAGATTTGCAGTATTTTTGAGCGTGTGATCCGGGACAGCCAGCACGGCTTCACCAAGGGAAGGCCATGCCTTACCAACCTGGTGACCTTCTATGATGGAGTGACAGCATCAGTAGATAAAGGGAAGGTGACCGATGTCATCTACCTGGACTTGTGCAAGGCCTTTGACATAGTCCCCCACCACATCCTTATCTCTAAAGGAAGTAAGGTTTAGATTAGGTATTAGGGGGAAGTTTTTTACAGAGAGAGTGGTGAGGTGCTGGAACAGGCTGCCCAGAGAGGTGGTGGATGCCCTGTCCCTGGAGGTGTTCAAGGCCAGGATGGATGGGGCCCTGGGCAACCTTGTGTAGATCCAGGCCTGAGGTTGGTGGCCCTGCCTGTGGCAGGGGGGTTGGAGCTCTATGATCCTTGGGGTCCCTTCCAACCCAGACCATTCTATGAGTATATAAAAGGGAACATACTGTGAGGGTTTTTTTCCTTTCTTTTTTTTTTTTTTTTTTTTTTTCCCCTCCTTGCCTCAACTAATCCCTGGCAGACTCTGAGTGTGAGTGTGACAACTGGACCTGATCATGAAATTCCTGTCAATGTCGTGGTGTCTCAATGTCTTGCCTTCTTCATCTCTCGTGTTTGTGCTACACTTCTTATAACAAGCTGGAGTTTTTCATGGGGACTTTTGTGAACTAAATGCATTTGGATAAAAGCTTATAAAAAGAAAGGAATCTTAAGTAAGTGAAAAAGATCTGCTAGCTAGCCCTGGATAGTAGCGATTTGGACTTTTTAGATGTAATAATGACTATCTAAAATGTTCATATAAAAGAGCAATTGGCAAACTTTTTATCTTTGAATTCCTACTTGGCAATTGCCACACCTTGTATATGTACCTGCTCCATAGGGAAGGACAACATGAGAAGGAAGAATGCCTCCTCTTCTGTAGACTGGAGTAATTCCTGGATAGGCTAGTGATTACTCGGTCTCTGATGAATGATGGCTGGCTCCAATGAGGTTCTCTGTGACTGCTTCTCTCCAGGGTCCCTGAAATAGTTTGTATCATGCTTGTTGAAATTTAGTGGCATACTATTTTTTGTCATAGAAATGTTTAAGTCTTTGGGACCTGGTGGTAATTCTTTTAGATAAATCATCAATCTTCTGAAGATGTTTTTTAATTCCCCTTACTTACTGGGTGGTACTGCTGAAATAATAATTGAGAATAAGCCTCTTTTGCTGTAGAAATTGGATGCACATTAGGCATTTATCTTTAAGTGGGAAGAATTGATAAGAAGTGATTTGTAAGAGATGAGATTTGGAACACAGCCAAACAATGAATATGGAAGAAAGCAGGATTTAAATTGTAAAGTTATCTGCACGTTTAAAGACTCCTGCTTCAGGGAGTCTGCGATGGCCTCCTTTCTTCTTTTGTCTTACAGGCTACTGAGGAGGCACTGCCAAGGTATTTGCATCATATTTTTCCTTCTCTGCTGTAGGACAGTGGCATTTGCTCTTGTGATTCCTTTCCTAACAATTGGAACATTACTAGCTCCTTTCCACAGTCTCTGCGTAAAGTCTGTGCTAAACACAACACAGAAGCACTGTTGTTGTCTTGAAGCTTGTTACGACTTTGGATGTATCCACTTCTAAACTTGAAAAGCAAAGCAAAACATCAACCCCTGCCCTAACTCCATGAGTATCAGGGTTGAGTTTTTTCTTCTGCACTTGTCTCCTAGGTTATGGACAGCATAAGCATGAGTTGTCAAGGGAACAGAATGAATCTGTGTTTATTAACACCCAAGAATGCCTTGTTCTTTTGACACTATTCACACCCTTTTAATATTATTGTTGAGTTGATAAATACACTGCAGAAGGTTTATAATAATACAGATTTCTAAACACATAGTTTATATCACTGACCAAATCACAGCATTATAAATTATTCATAGCAGTTTGGATTTAAAACACCTGTAACTTAGTCTTTGCAGTTTGTCTCTCCTACTATAACCCCCAAATATTTGTATTACCTTGGTGCAGACACCATTAGAAGATGATTGTATAGATTGTATGAACTAGTTTTTGTTGTTACCTTCTATCAGATCTTGAAGGACTCTGGGGCCAAGGATTAATAAAAATAACCATTCCTTGACTAGTTGTTCAGTCTTTATGATTCAATCTTGTTACGAGGTGTGACCTCATAATAATAAATGAATCCTACTTAAAATGTGAATGGATTATTAGAAGTCATAAATGGCTTTGAGAGTTGATTGCCTTAGCTGGATATTCTTTGTGGGATTGTCTACAGAAAATGGAGTTAGCTCTCTTTGGACAAACTGTTTTTCTGATTCTCTAGCAAAACTTAACTGCCAGCTTTTTTTCTTCCCATTAAATCATGAGGAAAGCCAGCAGAAGTTATGAGCAAAAAAAAAAAAAAAAGATTATTTTAATCAGACTGATCAATATTGTGTAATTAATAATTTTGAAAGAGGAAATAAATGTAGACATTCCTGTAATGACTGTAAGTACTCCGAAAGAGTCGGTTATATAAAAATAATTCACTATGCATCCAGACCAGAAGATTGAAAATAATGTTTAAAAACTAAATGATGCAGAGTTAACCTTCAGCAGATAAGCTTTCAGGTGCTTCTTTGAATGCATGGTAGTGTGAACCTTTCAACAGTTGTGTGAGATCGAGTGTCTTCCAACATGTCTTGTAACAACATACATTTTATTTAATTATCTCAGAAAACCGATAGAACTTGTTTTTTACTCAGTTTACTTTTAAAGCCCTTGTTGGCAGGACAACATAGGAAGTTTCTGGTTTGGCAGTTCTAATTATGACTAAATGTTGGTCCTTGCCAGGCTTTTGTATGTCTGCTGTTCTGCTAACAAAAAAATGTGGTAAGCTCTTTTGACGTTTGTGCCTGAATGGCTGGTGGTCAAACTTTCTTGTGTACGTGACCTCAGCGTACATATAAGGTGCCTAATGATTCTGTCCTTTCAGACAAGTCAAGAGCTGCTTCATCAGTGGCTCCATGTTAGCAGCTAGCAGTCATGTGGCAGACAGGCTCAGGTGTTGGCAAACTGCGATCAGTTTTGGTAGTTCCATCAAGCTCTCAAAGATGCCAGGAAATGGGTAGGAACTCCTCTTTCTCCAAACATTTTTTTTTTCTTGGTATGGTAGTCCAACACAATTGAGACCAAGTTGGAACTTTACTACACAAGCTGCTTGTTAGTGTAATTGGCTTGTATATACCTGCACTAGCAGTCTGCTAGGTACTAGTACATGATCCTGTATGCTCTTGTCTTCTGACTGAAATGATCAATCCAATGATTTTGAAGAACTTAGTGGAAAAGGCTTACTGAAAAGTGTCTTCAGTGTCATTCATATTTTCATTGACTGTTGGAGATGAATCTCCCTAGCCATTTTCTAAGCTGATGCCATGAGGAACGCCTGTCAGGGTCTTCGTGCTACAACTCTCTCCATGTCGTTCCATGAGATGGGAATTGTACATTTCATCTGCCCATCTTCTGTTTAGGTACCTACCAGTAAATGCTCCCTTTCCCTGAAATTGGTCAGCAAAAAGCTGAACTTACCAAAGATGCTCTGAAAGTCAATCATATCCTCTGTCCATTCTGAGCAGTGTACTGGCTGTTCAAATACTGCACCCCTGAAAAAGTATCAAGACCTAATGCTGTGATGGCTAGAGCCGTGTTTCACTCATCATTGCCCTAGTCTAGCACTTTTGCTTTGCCTCATCCGAAAGAACCCAATATTTGTCACTTCTGAGCAGTGATATTCACAGTAAAAGCTATTTACAATGGAGAACATGGTTACTTTATCTTTCAATAACTCATTCTTTCAGATGCTGTAGTTAGTTAGTATTCTACCACTTGGCATCTGACCAGTTTTTGATAGCTTTACTGACATAGGCTCTGGCGTGTAAAAAGATCTGAGCATCTAGGATTAGATAAAGGACAGTCATTACCTAGCTAAACAAAGTACAATTTGGAAACTGACAAATAACCTGGCATTCAAAATATATTTTTGTCTTTTAAGAAGCTTGATGTGAGAGTCTTTGACTATATTTTGGAAAGTTATAAAAACCCATGAGAGTTACTGTATTGGGTGTCTGTGGCAGAGTTTTGATGGGGGGGAGCAACAGGGGTGGCTTCTCACAGAAGGTGCTAGAAACTTCTGCCATGTCTGACAGCCAATACCAGCTGACTCTAGGACAGACCCTCTGCTGGCCAAGGCCAAGCCCTTCAGTGACAGTGGTAGCAACCCTGGGATAACGTAGCTAGGAAGTGGAAAAAAACAATCAGGAGCAATTACAGTCAGAGAGGTGTGAGAGTATGTGAAAGGAACAGCTCTGCAGACACCAAGGTCAGTGGAGGTGCTCCAGGTGCTGGAGCAGATACTCCCCTCCAGCTCCTGAAGATGACCATGGTAAGGCAGCTGCTCCCCTGCAGCCCGCAGAGGTCCACAGTAGAGCAGAGATTCCACCTACAGCCTGTGAACGACCCCATGCCAGAGCAGGTGGATGCCGTAAGGAGGCTGTGACCCTGTGGCAAGCCTGCGCAGGAGCAAGCTCCTGACAGGACCTGTGGCCCCATGTTGAGAGAAGCCCACACTGGAGCAGGTTTGCTGGGTGGACTTGTGACTCTGGGGGCGCCTATGCGGGAGCAGTCTGGTCCTTAAAGTCTTTAGCCTGTGAAGTGACCTATGCTGGGGCAATCTGTGAAGAACTGTAGCCCATGGGAAGGACTCCCATTGGAGAAGTTTGTGAAGGACTGTCAGCTGTGGGAGAGACCCCAGGCTGGAGCAGAGGAAGAGTGTGAGGAGTGGTCCACCTAAGGAGGAAGGAGTGACAGAGGCAACATGGGATGAACTAACCACAACCCCCTTTTCTTGTCTCCCTGTACTGGTGAGGAGAGGAAGGAGAGAAATTGGGAGTAAAGTTGTGTCTGGAAAGAAGGCAGGGGTGGGGGGAGCTGTTTTTAGAAATGAGAAATTAAACCCCATCTTACTCTGATAACCTTTTGCTCAGTAAAAGAAAATACTATTAATTGCAGTGATTACTTTTCTGTGGAATATTTCATGTATAATCACATTTCTCCATAGCTACATCTAAAGCAATGATGACCCACTAGGTTTTGGAAATAAAGGAATCAAGTCTAACAAGCTGGACATTTCTTAGTTTTAATTTTTTAGATGATAAATCTTGACCAACTTTCTTCAGTAGGCTAACATGCTTGGGCTGTATTGTGTCCTGAGATAGAGGTAATGAAAACAGGTTAATACAATGTAAATACTCCTACGCAGACAAAACATTAGAAGTCATGTCAAATGTAAGCAGAGATGTTACAACGTGGGATCATGAATAAGTAGTTTTGATTATAGAAGTTGAGAAGAGGAAATCTGGGAAGTTAATTATGTTATACAGAGAGTGGAAAATCAGCTCTGGACATGGAGACATTTGAGCCTGAGAGTGTGTATGAAGCCATTCCATAGAAGGCATCCTGCAGCACGGTGGTACTGCATGGGAAAGGGTTTCCAGTTTTCCAGGGGAAGAAGTGACTTCTCCTTGATGAAAGTTTTAGATACAGTATTTTGTAGAAATGTTCAGTACTACTGTAACAATCAATGGTTTGTATATTGGAGTGTGCTATGATGTAATGTCCCATCAGTAATAACTGCTGCTGTGCCCGTCTTGCTGCTTACGTTGCTACCTCACCATGGAGTTCTGTAAGAAAGCTTTTGCTTTCTTGAGATGGTACTTAGGTTTTGGGGGTTTTTTTGTGGTCATCTTTGCCATAACAGGTGAAAAATCATATTTTACAGTCTCAGAAGCTTGTGTGGCGTAGGAAAATAGCCTCATTTACACGGTGGAGAGGAAAAGAGTAAGGGAATAATTTATTTAGGATTGTTTACTATTGGGATTAATATGGTGATCTGTGAGAGAACAGGGTGGTAGAGAAGGGGTGTTGGACAATCCAAATCTCCTTAGCCTTAGATGCCTTGCTTTCAAACAAACATAGTGTTTTTTGGGTTGGAAGGGACATTTAAAGGACAAGCAGTCCAACACCCCCCCACACCTCCCCCGCCATGATCAGGGACGTCCTAAACTAGATGAGGCTGCTCAGACCCCTGTCCAGTCTGACCTTGAATGTTTCCAGGGGTGGGTGGGACGTCTGCAGTCTCGCTGGGCAGCTTGCTCCAGTGTCTCTAGTCACCCTTATTATAAAAAATGCCTGCTTTTAATCTAAATCTACCCTCTTTTAGTTTAAAACCCTGTGTCCTGTGTTGGCTTTTAATGCCACTGCTTTGAATTGCATTTTTTCCTTTTTTGCACTGACTGGTATAACCTATCAAAAGAGGCCCTGCTAAAAAGCCTACCCCTCTTTCTTATGAGCCCCTCCTTTAAGCATCAAAGGAACATAATTCGGTCTCCCTGGAGCCCTTTTTCTCCAGGTTGAACAACCCTAACTCTCTCAGCCTGTCTTCATAGGAGAGGTATTCCAGTCCTCTTATTACCTTCCCAGCCCTGCCCTGGACTCGCTCCAACAGGTTAGTGTCACAGTCCTCCAGTGGTGTCTCAGCAGAGCAGAGCAGAGGGGCAGAATCACCTCCATTGACCTGCTGGTCACTGTTTTTGATGCAGCCCAGGATATGGTTGGCTTTCTGGGCTGCCAGCATGCATTGCCGGCTCATGGCCAGCTTGTCATCCACCAATAGCTCCAATTGCTCCTCCTCAGGGCTACTCTCAATCCTTTCACACCCCCAGCCTGTACTGATCCTGAGGGTTGCCCTGACCCATGTGCAGGACCTCATACTTGTCCTTGTTAAACCTCATGATGTTCACATGGGCCCACTTCTTGAGCTTTTCCAGGACTCTCTGAATGGCATAAACCATTTTTTCTCCAAATTGATAAATGTAACTCATTTCTATATAAGCATTGCACATTAAATTGCAGCTCAGATATGCTGTCTACTCTTCACACTATATTGCTGGTGTGTTCACAATAGAACATCGCTGCAATACTTGTAGAGTATGTGGAAGCTCTTTTAGGATTGGTACTTCAAAGTTTACTTGGGCTCTTACTTCAGAGATAACCAGTTCTCTGCAATTGATCTGTCCTTTCTCTCCCTGTTAAAAGAAGTGGTTGTGGGGAGCTTTGTTTATCTGCTTCATGTATTTTACAGATTATTTCTTTATCTTGCTTTTCAGACAAGATGTTCAGAGCTGGTATCTATGCAGTTTGTATCCAGCTGCTTATCACTTCCACCTTTAATGGGCTTATCACATATTCTTTGTATGGGGCTTACATGATAGTGAAAATTCAATTTCTCTCCTATATTTCTATGGATTCTTTGTCATTTGTGTTCCTTGTGTCTTCTTTTTTTTTTCCCCCTAGTGCAATTGCTGAAGAAAATGGCCATCCTAACACACCTCAGAAGGGACTGTTAACTCAAGATGCCGCTGTAGCTTCTGGGGTACTTGAGGCAGCCTCAAAATCTGTTCTTTCACCCCAAGTAGTGCAGTTTTCAGAAGAGCAGAATACGGTGCCTACTCCAGTAAAAAAATCGAGCAAGACAAAACCACAAATAGATGTGAAAGCTGAGTTGGAGAAGAGACAAGGGGGAAAGCAACTGCTGAATTTGGTAGTAATAGGTAATGCTATTGTTACATTTTTGATAAGCATAGAGATTAAAAATTGTGTTGGTTGAAGCCAAGTGATACAGAAGCAAAACTCTTCTCCACAGAAGGGAAGTCTCAGTCTTTTCTATCACAACTGCTTGACTGCTGTTCTGGAGGGAGTACATTCAGTTGGACATGGCTAGGACATTGAGGTTGAGTGAGCTTCCTTTTAACAGTGTAGTATAGTGTACTTTGGTTTGGTTTCACTCTTGCAGTGTGTTCTCTTCAGTTTGAATTTGGAGGTTATGTATGGCTGTTATGCTCATCGCCTGTTTCAGGGAACTGTCTCAGTACCTCTGTCTTACAGGACTATAAAATTCCATGGATTGCCTAGGCAGTATTAGTGCGATTGATTTCCATGTTGTAGTATTTGTCTTATCCTGTATTTAAAATACGTGAATCAATAAAACTGATATATTTATTTCCCTCCATAGGACATGTTGATGCAGGTAAAAGTACCTTAATGGGTCATTTGCTCTACCTTTTGGGAAATGTGAACAAAAGAACGATGCACAAATACGAACAGGAATCTAAGAAGGCTGGCAAAGCTTCATTTGCCTATGCATGGGTCTTGGATGAAACTGGTGAAGAAAGAGAAAGGTAGAAATATATTTTAATGGAGTTACCTTTTTTTCCCCTGAAAAAATGTCAGTTATTACAAAATACTGATCTGCTAATAATGCTCTTGTAGAAATACTCTAAATGTTTAAAGACAGTTATGCAAATATTTGTCTATAAGAGTATGTGTTGTTAAAAAAGAAAAAAATCCTTGTTTGTTTATAAAACAGTTTTGTGGTTGTTGTATGGGGAAGTTCTATGTTAAATTTTTCTAGGAAAAGGTGGAAAAATTATTATTAACTAAGCACTGAAATGTCAGTTCATCACATGTGACTTACATTGCATTGAATATAAAATTAGAAACCAATTACATTAATAAATTATATTTGCATTCTTTATAAGCTGCCTTTTATTAACTTGAAATACAAAATTTAAAATGAAACTTTATTGTATTGAAGAAGTAAGTTATGGGGAAGCAAAGAAGCTAATTTAGTAATTGTCATGAACCCTAAAAGTTATCTCTCTTGGCCTGTGATTTTTTTAGTATCCAACTGTTGTGCATTTGGTACCAGACTTCTTTTCAGAAGATAAATTGTAATTATCATGGGAAATCTTTTCTGAATTGGAAATTTTGATTGATTCTGTTTTCTCTTTAAGTTTTGTACTTTAAAGAAAAACTTTTTGGAGCAATCCATCAATGGGGACTTAGAGGGGCTATTCTGTTGAGGGTTTTTTACCGCTGGAAGCAGTGTATTTTAAGTCTCTGTGCTAAAGTGAGAAGCTTTGTCCCTTGAAGGTATTGTCTATAAAGGGCAATGCCAATGACTAACCCATGTCTAGGTACAAACGTGTATGGTAGATGCTCACATTTCACCAGATGAATCCCATCCTGTGTGCTGTGCAGAACGTGTGGCTGTTAGTGAGATGTGGAACTGAGTCAAAGTGCTGCAAAATCCCTCCTTGATAATCAGTAGTTTTGCATGTGGATCTTTGCAAATGCATAACTATTCCTAGAGTCCCATACCTTCTATTTTCTGGTAATTTCTCACTGTGATTGTTGGGTCATGGTCATTAGGTTTGTGGAGTTACTACAGTGAATTCTGGGAGTTTGTTTCTTCACAACTAGAGCTGCTGAAAGGCTGGTGAAAGGCAACTCTAGAGGTCTGCTTTTCCAGCACA
This sequence comes from Laterallus jamaicensis coturniculus, assembly GCA_022605575.1. Classification (NCBI taxonomy): domain Eukaryota; kingdom Metazoa; phylum Chordata; class Aves; order Gruiformes; family Rallidae; genus Laterallus; species Laterallus jamaicensis. The sequence continues at coordinate 65,994,391 of JAKCOX010000001.1, forward strand.
CAGGTTTCTTTTTGTGCAGGCTAAATCAGAAAAAAGCTATGAAGTGTATAATTTTATGATTGCATTTGTAATGGCTTGCTTTATATCTCTATGAAGCTTTCAAAGCAGTTTTAATGATCTGTTGCATGTACGCTTTGTTTAAGGGGAGTGACAATGGATGTGGGTATGACCAAATTTGAGACAAAGACTAAAGTAATTACGCTGATGGATGCTCCAGGCCACAAAGATTTCATTCCAAATATGATCACAGGAGCTGCACAGGTAGAGCTGATCTAAACCTCTTTTTCCTATATCATTATTATTTATAACTTAATCTGGTTTTCTTCTTTTAAAATATAAGGTGAAATGGAATTGTTGCTGGTGCTAAGATAGCTTTGAGGTTTCATGAGTTTTCTAAAGTTCCAAGAATGTTTAATTAAAGGCAGTTCCTCTTTATTGAGGGGGCGTTAACTTTTTGGAGGAGACGTCTATGAGGGCATCAATTTAAATACTAAGCTGTAGTTTGATAAAATCAGAGTTGAGCTTTTAAAGCTCTTCAGATGTGGCATATGTCTACTCATGAAGTTCTGTGAAAGTGGTCTTTCCAGTAAAGATTTTTAAGTGGTCTTCAACTTAAAGAAAACAAGATTTGGAGAGGTCAAACAAACAAAAGGCATTCTCATATTTAACAATCTCTTTTATATGGAGTGATGAAACAGCAATTTATACAGAATGCATCTGTGTTGTCAATAGGACATCTGCAGCGACTGCATGCCATTTGCTTTAGGAGCAGTAGGCAAAATCAAAAGCATTGCAAACTACCCACTGAATTCAGTATGGCGCTTACTGTTCTCATATAGGTTAGGCAATTTATTGAACTAATGGATCAGAAAGGGGAAGAACACACATTTTATGTCATGTAACCATGATTTTTTTTCCACTTAAAAGATGCTTTTTCAAATAGTAGAGTTGATTCCCCAAAGAGATAGGTAATCAGAGGGGTTTTTTGTTGCTTATTTGTTTTCTTCTTCTAAGCTAAGTTTGTATGTAGAGGCTTTTGCTTTGTGCAGGTCATTAGTGTGAAATAGTTTTATCTTCAGACCGCAGTGAGGATGGAGTACTGTTAGTATGATTTTACAGATAAGAGAATTGTACTGTAGCAGGATTCGTTTGCTCCAAATCCTGCTGTAGCTCTGAAGCAAAGCCTGCGTAAGAATAGACCTTTTGACCCAGAGATTAAGTTGCAGGATAGACACTTGCAAAGTGTGGTGTAGAACTTGTATACCCATCTATATTGGGTAGTGTATGTTGTGGGAAGTTCAAGAGTTTTAAAATTAGAAGTGGATCTTTAGTTTGAGAGCAGTGGAAAATGTTGACTCAGCCATGCTGTTTTCTTCACAACTTCATATTTCAATAGTTTGTCTCTTTTGAGAAAAGTAATTTGGGTGGCAAGCATTAAGAGGAGACTTGCAGCAGTTGTATCAGTTCAGCAAAAGATGGGGCTGGCCAAAAAAACCATGGTATACCTGTGTTCCTTCAGCTCTCAGTATGGTGAGGGGCCAGTCTGTTCTGAAGCCTGTTGAGGGAATCACTGAAACTTGGCAAGTTTCTGTTGCCTGTTACAGTAGGCTCAGCACTGCAAGCAATGGGTGGAAGAAAGCGAACGTGGAAATGGCCCAGATGCCTTTTTATCACAGAGAATTCTGTTAGGAGGTGAATCCCCAACTGCTGTTGTGCAAAATGCAAATTAGCTTTATCAGGGCCAGAATCTGGCCTTTGATACATATGGTTAATTCACGTAAGTCCCGAGGTACAGTTTTTATAATTTATAATATACAGGATGTCCTTTTTTGAGGGAGAAGTTCACCACAGTGCACTTCTGAGGCAAAGAGATGTGGGGAAATTCACCCTTCATCCTTTTCCCATACTCACACTTGTGCAGTCTCTGTATGAGCTCTGGGGATTTTGTGCCTAGGACAAAGTGAGGGGAATTCAGAGTCAGGACATGGTGCTCTCTCTTCCTACTCCTGGCATCCTGAGGCATAAGCATGTAAGGAAGGGGAGAAAGCACCACTTTTTCCTCATTCTCTTTTCATTATGCCTGCATCATCAGTCCTGTGAAATTGTCTAACACATGTCTCTGACAGTGGTGCCTTTCTTGGTCACCTCTGTTGCTTAGTACATAATGATGGTCTAACCGGCTGTTACTTGCCAGAGCAGGAGAAGGAGATGAAATACGAGCAGCAATAAATAAGGATAACAACAAAATCTATGGGTTTTTGATCTGTGCTTACATGCTGAGTTTTCTTCAGTGCTGTAGACGGTGTGATACCTATTTGCTCATTATGGTGTGGCAGAGTTTGCCTAGATGGTAGAATAGGCTACTTAGTCTTTTCTACCTTGTGATTTTTGGCATGCTCCAGTGTGAGTGGACTGTAAAGCATCCACATCCAACATGCAGTCAACTGGTTGTCACAGTTGTTTAGTGAGGTGAGTTACCTGTAAGTTTTGCAGCTTCTTACTATGAAGGTGTCCAGATGGAGGCAGGGAGAACTGTGCTCATACCCACTGTTAGCTTCTGGAGCCTGTGCTGCTTCTGTTTAATTGGTGACCATGCAGCGCATCCATAGTGGGTAGTTTGAAGAGGACAGGTTCTCAAAAACCAGAGTTGGTTTGTGTTTAACAGAAAACGGTGGTTTATGACATGGGTGACATAATGCCAATAATATCTCACCAAAGCAGTCGTGACACAGATAGAACTGAGGAGTTTCAATTACATTGGACATTTGAAACACTTCAGGATTCCTCCAGAAGTAAAGTGTGAAATGTTTCTAATTGACATGTTTACCCAGATTATTTCCACCTCTTAACCACTTTTGTGGGTTTTGGTTTGTTTGGTTGTTTTATCTAGGCTGATGTGGCTATTTTGGTTGTGGATGCTAGCAGAGGAGAGTTTGAAGCAGGATTTGAGACGGGTGGACAGACTCGAGAACATGGATTGTTAGTGCGCTCTCTCGGAGTGACACAGTTAGCTGTTGCAGTCAATAAAATGGACCAGGTACGTGCTTAATTTTTTCATTTAACTGAAAGGCTTCCATCTAGGATTGTGGACCCTAAGTTTAATGATCAATATTGTAAAACTAATAATAAATGTTTCCTGCTTCTCAGCTCTCTCATGTGTTTGGACTTTACTCTTTATTTATGAGTGTATTTTGAAAGCACACAGAAGGATAATTTTTGGTGCTAAAATTTGCAAGGATGCCTACTTGTGAAAATACCACATAAGCAGTTAAGCCAGTGGCATCTGCAAAGGCATCTTGGTGGTCATTCAGGTTCAAGACCCCAAGAGCTTCATTTAAGGTCATTCATGTAAAGTGTGTTAAATATTACTTGTAGTTTAGATTATTACTGTGTTGTGTGTATGCTTGCTGAGTTCGAATTTTATATAAGCTTTTTTAGAAGGTACTATTTGAGTACAAATTAAACTAAAAAGGCTTGCAAATTAAGTGGTGTGTTGTTATTGTTTATTGTGTATGCTCTTATGTATTTAACTACGAATCCTGGTGGAAATCCCATATTTAGAAATTTATTGGGTGCTGTGTGTGAAGAACACCTACTGGTACTACAGAGTTGGTGACGTGCAGTTGTGTGTATGAGCCATGGTTCAAAATCTGCTGGTTTTCTATCGTAACCTGTTTTCTATTTTAGGTCAATTGGCAACAGGAAAGATTTCAGGAAATTACAAGTAAGCTCGGCCAATTTCTTAAGCAAGCTGGCTTTAAGGTAATGTAAATTTCTGAGGACTTTGTTGCTTTGTTCAGGCATTTGGGTGGGATGATCTTTTCTTGTAGTCAAGTTATTTTGAGTCACTTTCCTGCTACTACAGCGTGCACAGAGTATAGCAAATCAGTTTTCTAACTGGTAGGGTGTACCTTGAGCCCTGGATAAGGCTAGTCAGTTCTTCACTGCTTTTCCTGTCATCATCTTGGTTTGGGTCTGTTGAATCTTTGGGACACTTGCCTGATGAGTAGTTTCTTTGAACTGTTGTCTCTAAAGCACAACAGACCAAGGATCACCTATCTCGATGTTCAGAATTACACGCAGTAGACAGTTTTATACCAGAGCAGGTGTCAGTGTGGATAATAAACTCATTAGAACATTCCCAATTTGTCATTCTTCACTGTTCTCACATTTCTTCAGTTCCAACTACTGTCTCTCTTTGGACTGGCTGTGGCCTTCTTGAATTCTGTATGCATAAGCCAACAATTCAAACGACGCTTTGCCAGTCACATAGGGAATTGGAGTTTCCTGAACTCAGTTTCTAGCGGTTAAATTTTCTATCAATCATGGTTAAGTAGTTCCAGTTCTTCATTGTAGCGTTGTGATGAGGCAAGAGGTAAACAGAAAGGAAATGGACCCACTGAGTAATCTGCCTTCTCCAGGGGAAATATGAATGTGCGAGCTGTTCTCTTACAGCTTAGACATGTAATATTGGGAAAAAATACACCTCTTGCTTCTGCTAGGAGATATCATTGTTAATTCATGCTTAACTTCTTTTTCTTAACTAGGAATCAGATGTGGCTTATATCCCGACGAGTGGCCTTGGGGGTGAAAATCTGGTCACGAGGGGTCAATCAAATGACCTCACACAGTGGTATAAAGGAAAGTGTTTGTTAGAGCAGATTGGTGAGTGTGGTTTTCCTCGTTTAACAAATAACATACTTACTCTTGCCTATGTCAGAAGTTTTATTTTGGGGAAAATGGGAGACAAGAGTCCTTGGAATGAAATATAATTGAGTTATCCCTATGTGAGAAGTTGTTGAGTTAATTACTGAATACAGAAATCTTAAAAGGTTTTTATCAATTTATTTGCAGATTCTTTCAAGCCACCACAGAGATCAGTGGATAAACCATTTAGGTTGTGTGTTGCTGATGTTTTTAAAGGTTGGTAGGTTTTATAATATTTTAACCATAATTTCACTGATATTTAACACAAGTTTTGAAAAAATTATGTAAAAATAAGACTTAAAGTGGGAGATATGTGTATTGGTAGTCTTGAACAGGAGTAGTAAGTTTTCAAGCACTGTTCTTTGACAAATTTTAGATATTACTGCTGAAGGAGAAACACACTGGAAGGGAAACTAAGGAAGAAAATCAGCATGACCAGCTAATTATCTGTGGGATGGAATTTGGGAGTTTCTCTTCCCCAGTCTGATTCTTATTGCCTAAATGAGTGTTCCTCAAACTTGTTACAAGTGTGACTTTGAGTTCTTTTACAGAATCACAGAATTGTAGGGGTTGGAAGGGACCTCCAGAGATCATCGGGTCCAACCCCCCTGCCAAAGCAGGCTCCCTAGCTCATACTGCACAGATAGGTGTCCAGATGAGTCTTGAATATCTCCAGAGAAGGAGACTCCACCACCTCCCTGGGCAGCCTGTCCCAGGGCTCTGTCACCCTCACTGTGAAAAAGTTCTTCCACATGTTGGTGCGGAACTTCCTGTGCTCCAATTTGCAGCCATTGCCCCTTGTCCTGTCTCCACAGACCAAAGAAAAGGGGCTGGCCAATTCCCCCTGCACCCCATACTTAAGATATTAATAAACATTGATTAGGTCCCCCCTCAGTCTTTTCTCCAGGCTGAACAGCCCCAGCTCTCTCAGCCTTTCCTCATAGGATAGATGTTCCAGGTCCTTAATCATCTTCGTAGCCCTTCTCTGGACTCTCCTAAGGAGATCCTTGTCCTTTTTATACCAGGGAGTGAAGTGGAAGAAAAGGGTGATGAGACGGCTATAACCAGCCAAGGATTTAATGAAAGGCAGCTAGCTGTTCCCTAGCACTAATTAAGATATGGGCAACAAGTAACAATAACCAGTTCTTCTCATTGTCTGGAGAAGATAGATTGCCTTGAGCCATTAAGGTTTTCATAGAAACTTGATAGGTTTTTTTGGTTAAATGTGTTTATATTTACAGATAACTCAGAAGAAAAAAGGTTTGGAACACTCATCCCATTTGAAACATTCCATGGGGCCCTTGAGAAATGTTGCAAACGTAACAGCGTAATTTGAAATGTTATAAATATTTCTAATGAAATATTATTATGGAAACTCATATTTAAATGACCTTTTACTTTATATGCAGGACGTTATAGCGGAATTGCAAATAAACCAGATCAAAATACTGATTGTAATTGGAAAAATCGTTTTTGTAGAGTTTTGATGTGGGTCTTTGAGAGAGACTTAGATGCTGTACATGCCCTTGGTTTGCTGACTTAACGTACTGAAGCCATAATGTTAAATATTGAAACCTTGCATGAAACTTTACGGTAGTGTGTCACCACTGGTTTCATTGTTTAGGCTGTCACTGTATTTTTCTTTTTTTTTTCCATTTTGTGAACTGTGGGAAAGTGCGTTAGGATTCTTGATGGAGATCTTTCAAAATATTATCACATTTTTTTTGTTGCAGTAGTCTTGTTTTTGTGTTGAGCTAGGTTTCACAAAACGAGCAATTTTGTCTTTGGTATACCTGTTTAAGTATGCAGAAAAATAATGGCTTTGGAATGGACTTGATGCGGGGTTTATCACTAAGTGCGGCCTTTTAGGTCTTTTTAGGCTGTTTTTTGCTTACCTTGTGATCTCAAAACTTTAATTAGCTTGGATGCCACCAGAGGAAGTAGCTGCGGGTATGAGTATACGAAGCAGCGGTTGTCAGCTCTATTCCTGTGCCTGTGCGTGCTCAGGAGGAGCTGTCCATAGAAGAGTATAAAAAGTGAGAGTGCTGAGCATAGTCTTATGTAGCGTGGAAAACCCCTTTCTTTATTAAGGTTACCCACACATTTGATTCATCTGCCTCAGCCTGATTTTAGTTGTTGTCCTCTATAGCCCTCATAATATTCTCTCCAGGCAAACATACCTTCTGATCCACAAGGTTCCTGTGAGTTCCTTTGCCACTGCATCAGTCCCCACTTACCGTATAATGTTGTGTAGGGTGTGAGGGAAACCTTGACCAGCAGACAAATCTCGAGGACAAAGAACATGTCCTGGCAGAATCCGAGTACCACAATACACAGAAATTGGGTCTTTTTTCTTTTCTTTTTTTTTTTTTAAATGCCTTGATTCTGTCCCCCACTGTGCCTCTTGTGCTTGCATTGATTTCACGGGGAGCTGGAGGAACTCGGTACTTAGCGGGAAGCAGTTAGTGTGGGAGAGCAGCGCTTCAAATGCCGCGCTGGTTTAAGGAGCCAGAGCTGGTGGCAATATTGAAAAGAGAAATGGTTCTTGATCGTGCTTGGGGGTAGCCCATGTTTCTTACTGCCTGCAGCTGCTTGCAGAGCCAGCTTCAGGTTCTCTTGTGTACTGTATTGAGGTGGTACTTGTACCGTGACCTGGGGATTCTTTTTTCTAGCAAGTACCTGCTTCTCCAGTTTTCTGATCTTTTGATGCTGTATGTCACCTCTTAATTGACTACATTAATTTCATTTTCTGGAATGAATAAAAGAAAGCTGGGGTGATGTTTTCCCAGCTACATAGATCATAGAATGGTTTGGGTTGGAAGGGATTTTAAAGATAATTAAATTCCAACGCTCCTGTCATGAGCAGAGACACCTCTCATTAGATCGGACTGTTCAAGGCCCCATCCAATCTGTCGTTGAACACCCTTCAGGGAGAGGGCATCCACCATCTCCCTGGAAACATTCATCAAGAATGATGATGAATGCAACAGAGCAAGTTGGTAGTATGTGACCTGAAGATTTGAGGTCAACTTGCTCTTTTGAATTCAGCTTTAAATTAAGCTTTTAATCTAACGTGACATCCAAAAATACAAAGGTACCTGGTTCTCACTGAACTGTTCAGCAAAAGGTGTATTTGTTGTTTGTATGGATACTGAAGAGGCCATTGTCACATGACTTCAGAGGACTTCTTTTTTTTAAAACACACCTGTAAACATCCTAAGGAGATGAGCTATTTCTTAAGGTGTGTACGCATAAATATGCTTGTGTACCACAGCTATGGAAATAAATAACATACTCAAAAGCATTAAAACATTGAAGAAAAAAAACTTTGCGGAACTTTTATTCGGAAATACTTAGCTCATCCACAGTTACAGTAGCTGTTCATATTCTGACTGAATCAATCTAGGACTTTCGAGGACTAAAAGTAATATGTGGACAGAGCACATAGGATTCTCACCCAGTTAAATAGTAAATGGCATAGGAATGGGTATGTATAAGAATTTTTGAGAGCTTTGGTATGGTTTTTATGTTTGTAATTCTAGTGAGAAAGTGCTGAATTAAACAAGATTGCTAGAAATTAAAGGGCTTAATCTAATATTGAAAAACTGAAAAAATATTTCTTCACATGCCTGCATCTGTGTAAAGAAGGATATTTCTCCCTTAGTTCCGAAAAACATAACATCTACAGGTTTTGAATTTAACGTTTCATTTTCATTATGATGCGCAGCTGGCGAACTTGCAAGTAGTGAGCACTCTACCAGGAGGGAAAAAAATTCTTTGTTGTATTATAAACTTATCTCTGTATTGCTGAAGGGCTAATTTGTGATGGGAAATTCATATTAAACTTGAGTTTTTTGAAATTATTATTGTGTTCATTACAGACCAAGGATCCGGATTTTGTGTGACTGGTAAAATAGAAGCAGGCTATATTCAAATTGGAGAACGACTTCTGGCAATGCCTCCCAATGAAACTTGCACTGCAAAAGGTACAGTCTTCAGAAGCATGTTTACTTTCAGGTCAATGCTTGGCTAGAAGCAGTTACTGAAATGGTAACAGACTGTCAAACTGATACTAACTGTCAAACATAAAATATGAAAGCATAAAACGAATTTCTTTAGATGTGACTGTGTTTGTATAAATATGTCTTTGAAGGGTATGTGATGTCTTGTAATTTTTTTAACCTTTTTTTTACTATACCAGATATTCCAAACGTTAAAGCCTCATGACTTTTGACATTGCTTTATAAAGCATCTGTGAAAGCATCTGAATTCCAACAATGTCAATAAAGTTATGCACTGCAGGAATCATTAATATGCAGCTATGCTGTGGAGTGTTAGTGCTGTTGGGAAGTGTGAGGATGCTGAACAATCTTTAGAAATTAATCTTCTGAATTAGATGTGAAAAAGCTTGAGAGCGAAGTCTCTGCGGTTTGGTGTTCATGAGATTTGTCACCGATCCTTTCATTATATACAAACTTCCAGGATACATTTGTCCGGAGCAACTACAAATATAAGAAAATTGGATTTAAATTTCAGTATATTTGACATCTGAAAAGAGAAATATCTGAGTCAAAATGTTAAATGTTTATCTGTTTCCTGATGAATTTCGTTGTCTTATTACTGCAGAGTTGGTTTTGTTTCATGTGGAAGCGGAAAGATACAATCATGATTTTCCAGCACTGGCCAACGGACAAAAAATTAAGCCCTCAAAAGAAATGAATAGGTTTCTGTATCTAACTGTTTAGCCTAAATTCAGCAATATGCTGGTTCGACTGTCCTGGTCTGTTCCAGAACCGGCTCATTCAGTGCTAACTTGGGAAGCTCTTCAGTCTGCCTGTTGATACAGTTGTATGCGGGCACAGGAATGTTACAATAACGTTGGTGAATATGGGTATTGGATCACTGTAGTCACTCGTCTGTTTTGGGTGTAGTGGAAGTAGCATGGAAAAACACGTATTTTGCTTAAGTGATCCCTGATGGTACAATTCTGTGATTTTATTTATTTATTTATTTATTTTATTTCATACTGCCTATATAATGGCTGAAATGCAGGTGAAGGCTGGGGGTATTAGTTCATTAAGCATATGTTATTTATATTTAATGTAAAGAAGAGATAGTTTATTTTGTCATCCAATATTTACTCAAGGCAGTGTGCACATTAGGATTCTAGTATTTTGTTTCAGGAGGCAGAGTTTCATTTGTGCTGTGACAGTGACATGCATATATGAAATGTTTATCAACACTCTTTAAACAACAGTACTTAACATGCTTCCAGGATGCTTTCTGGCATATTTTTTGACAAGTGGTTTTGGGAACTGACTTGCAAATTGATAAATACAATCTGTAGCAAAATAGAACTGGATGTTATAAATGTGTGCAGTATTCATGAAAAGCGGAGGGGTTTTTTTTCTTTCCTTGGCGTCTCCCAGAAAGTTAAGTCAGGAGTGGTTAGTTTTATCCTCACCTGTCAGCCAGGTTACCTTTGAAAGCGATTAAAGTACATCACAACCTGTATAAAATGTACTTTTAAAGATGCTTTCTAATCATCGCGTGAACGGTGTCTCGAGCGGAAGGCATCGGTTACGCTGTTTTATGAAAGAGTCAGCAGACCCGCTTAAGGTAAATGAAAGTTGACATAGTACCATTAAAGTATATGAAAGATGCGGTCTAGGGTGTGCGTGTGCCTCAAAGGATGGGTGGGGCAGATATGGAGATATTAGTACTACGGCGTTTTCAGGACTGCGTCATCTGCGCTGTGAGACAAGTGCCAGGGTCCCCTCTTCTGGCTTAAATAAAGCCATGGTATTGTGCAGGGTGGGGTGAGAGTAGCGAGTCCTCACCAACGGGGGGATGGGGGGGAAAGCTTCCTCAGGCTTCTCAGTTAAAAAGCTTTTACTCTCAACCCATTCATACTGAAAATTGATGAGTAATGGTTGATGAAGCACAAATGGCCCAAACAGAGCTGTTTGTTTGTAGCTCGGAACCTAGGTACTTCACTGTGAGGTTCTGTTCTTACTCATTTCCAGGAATCACACTGCATGATGAACCAGTTGATTGGGCTGCAGCAGGAGATCATGTTAGTCTCACTTTGACCGGCATGGATATCATCAAAATCAAGTGAGCCAAACTGGGTTTCAGTATAAGTAACGGTTTGTTTTTAATGAAAAGCTTTATAACTATTACACTTAACAATCAGCGGTTTACTTGAAGAATGATGTGGCTACCAGGATATTTAAAACCAAAGTGATGCATATCACCTGGCTCGCATGTACAAACGTTGGAAACATCTGCTACATGTACAACGGCAGGCTCAGACGAATACTGTTACTTTTCATACCAGTGCTGACACTGGTAACCTTCAGGGCTTTTTTCCTTGAGACTCAGTCCTTGGACATTTTAAATGCTGAATTAAGTAAATCCTTACTGCAAAATAAAACAAAATATTTTTGAAGAGCTTAACGAATCATAAATCATTATAACAAAACACATACAAACAACTGCCACTGTGTAAGAAAAGTAAATCTGGGCAAGTGGAATTGATGGAAACTTTACTCGACACAATTAGCTGCTTCTAACTTCTAAATGTTTTGCTGACCCCTTTTTTTCATTGTGATACGTTCAGTGGGACACAGCAGTTATCTCTGTGTCTGTTGCAGCCTATAGCTTTTGTGCTAAGTGTTAGCCTCAAGCTTTGAGGCAAGTGTCAGTTCAGGCTAGAAAACTGGATCCGTAATTTGTTCGGCCTTTTTATGTTCCAGTTGGACCTCAGACAGCAAGTTTTCAAGCTACTGTTTGGAAAACTCGTTGCATTGATAACTTTACAACTTTATGCTCTCCTTTAAGGGAAAAGTACAAGCTTTTCTGTATTGCCATTTGAAAATGGGGTGCCATGCTCTGTGGTAAGCGGGGGGTGGAAAATTTTGTTCTACTCTGTTGAATGAATGCTTGAGATTCCCTTGATATCGTTCACCTTTTGGAGATAAATTTTCAAGAAAAGGTACAAACCTTGAAATCCTCTTGATAGTGATGAAATTTGATTACATCTGATATATGTTATGCTATGTATTTTATGCTGTGTGTTCTCTTCAGTCATTTTTTCCTGGGTGGGATTAATTTTCCTTTCGTTTTAGGTGGCTAAAACTAGCCACTGTGAAAACGGTGTGTCTAGTCTACCGTATTGGCTTGTAACAAGCTGCAGCTTTCTTATGACTCCAAGCAGAGTTTTTTTTCAATGAGTGTTGCTGAGAGCTTAAGTGTTTGAGAATTCTGATAAATATGTTCTTTTATCCACCAAAAAAACGAGTTACAGGCAACAGCACCACAGTTTTGGGCACCCCACGATATTTTGTTATTGACCTGGAACAATTAATGTCTGAATGAAAGTCTTAATTCTTCAAAGTACCTACGCACAGGAAACAGTGACATTTTTAGAAACTGATTAGCAATGGACGTAGTTGTTCACTGAACTAGACAGACCTCTTCATGCATACCCACAAAGTACTGTAGACATTGTCTAGGAATTGATTTCATTGCAGGCTTTAATACGGTGTTCCTGAATTATTTCCCCCCCCACCAGGTTATACTAAAGTGGTGTTGTCTTTGCTTGCTTCAACATTTGTCTTTTTCCAGCGCAGTGATTAACTTTTATATGTCAAGATATGCATCAGTGTCTTTTGTTCTCCTCTCTTTTAGTGTTGGCTGTGTGTTTTGTGATCCCAAAGAACCCATTAAAGTTTGCACTCGTTTCAGAGCTCGGGTTCTCATCTTCAATATTGAGGTTCCAATCACTAAAGGATTTCCTGTAAGTCTCTGTGAAAGTTCCTGTGTTCTTTACACGTTACTCAGGACGTTTCCCTTCACTATTTGACCCCTCGCCTCACCCCAAGATGAGAGACATTTAGCATCTAGAAGTGGTTCTGTCCCTCCATAGGAAATAGGTTCTTCTGTAATTTGAAGGGGATGTGAGGGGCTATTGTGGCTTCTTATGTACTAAGTATAAGTAAGGTAGTAAATCCTGGCATATTGTTACTGGCTTTTAATACATAGCTGAGACGTTTCAGAGAACTTGAGTTCCACCAGAGTCAGGCTTGGCTGTCCTTCAGAAAGCTTACGCCTTGTAGGAATATAATGATGTGCTTAGTTGTAAGATGCCTTTTAAAATATGTAAAATGCCAGTTCATGCTGCAGAGCTGCACTGTGGTGGCACAAGCAAAACACTTAAGAATGAAGAAATGTATTCATGATAAATTAATACGCGACCTTTATGTCACATCTGTAGAGATAACAAAGTTTAGGAACTGGGAACAGTTACTGAATATAAGGAACTCCTGTGAGAGAAGTTTTAAAAGCATTTGTTTAGAAAAAATGAGTCTTAAAAGAAGCTGCTGATGTCTTCAAGCATTAATACCTAGACTTTCTGATTATTGTAGAATGTTTCATAACTGAAAAAATATTTTTAGGTGCTTTTACACTATCAAACTGTAAGTGAACCTGCTACTATTAGAAGACTGTTGAGCGTCCTGCACAAAAGCACCGGTGAAGTGACAAAGAAAAAACCTAAGTAAGTGTTTTGAATAGTTAACAAAATCACTCTGGAAATGATCTGACTTTTGATTATTATATGGTGTATCAAGCAGGTTCTATTAAGAAGCAATACTGTATTTATAAGAACATGCTTTCATTGTTTTAGTTGGCTTCGTGTTTAGATTTCAGAGCACTTTACAGAGTGAAAAATCTCCTGCCCACTTGATGAATGCTGAGCAAATGAGGAATAAAATGATTTGCCTAACATGACTTGTAGAATTGGGAGTGAATCCTAGGTCTCCAGCCCTGCACTTAAAGGACTTTTTTTTTTTTTCTTTCTTCCATTGTCTCTTTTCCCCCCCCCCCCCCCCCTGTAATAGCATGGGAGCCTTCGTGTAACTCTGGAGATAGCTTGCTGTCTAAAATAAACTCCACTAGACAGGGGTTGGAGAAGATGAGACTTGAAAGTCTTCCCATACAAGCTAAACTATGTAACTTCCCTTTAGTTATATAAAGCTGTATTCGGGTAGAAATGCTGTTTGATATGTACAACATTACCAGAATAATCTTTTTCCAGAAATTGCACGGCTGAAACTGTCGCTGAAAGGTAATAGGAAGAAAAATAATAACTTCTATAGAGTGAGCAGTGAATTGGCTTTTTAGTCATTGGTTTTGAAACAAGAGTTAATTTTACTGTGTGTGAAAAAACAGACATTAATGAGATAATTAACTTCAGAACAATTTGCTGAATGTTCTGGTGGGGATACTCTTCTCTAATTTCTAAAGAAACCTTTTTGAAAGGTATGCTCCCAGGCAAGTGAGTTTTCAGCCTGGTGGTTTGGGGTTATATTGAAATCAAGGTTTGATCATTATACTTTCGGCTTTTAAAATTGATTTTTTTTCCATTTATTCACTTCTGTCTCTTTCATTTGTACAAGAAAATTTTTATAATAGTTTTCTGCTTATTTACCTGCAGGTTCTTGACTAAAGGACAAAATGCTCTAATAGAACTACAGACTCAAAGACCTGTTGCTCTAGAATTGTATAAAGATTTTAAAGAGCTTGGGAGGTTTATGTTACGCTACAGCGGTTCCACTATTGCTGCAGGAGTTGTCACAGAGGTATGGCATTTGTGTAAGGCGCTCTGTACTGTAAAGGTACAGTGTTAACTTCCACGTAGCATTTAGTTTTTATGGTTGAGAACTGTTTTACACCCCATGGCCTAAAAAGTTAATTTATTCTGCTAAAAGGGAAACAGTGCTGCAGCAAGACAGAAGGAAAACGTGCCACGGTTCTGTTCAACTTACTAGGAGCAAAAACCACATAAAATATGTGAACGATGTGAGGTTTTTGCCATCTCAAAGTTTTAACATACATCAGCCTTTCTGAAATCTAGTTGCCTGCATAAATAGGCTGTATGTTGTTTGTGAATAAGAAGTGTCTGTCATATTTACTGTAGCTAATTTGGGTTCCAGACCTTGTTCTGATAGCATTAGAGATAGTTGTACATTAGATGTCTATAGGTGATGTCTATAGATACTTTCTGATCCTCTGTAAGTGAGAGGAAGTGAAGTCTATGGGGTGAAATATAAATGGTTTTGCCTTCTATTAAGAGCCAAACATATGAATGCCCATCTATCTGTCACCTGAAAAAATCTTGCTATGATTTTGGGTTCGAATTTAATTTCTGCTTCTAGGCCTGAGGAGTGGAATTTAGTCACATTAACCAAGTTCTGGTACTGAGAGTTAAAGCTGAGTCATTTCATGTCAAAATTTGGAACTAGAGGGTGAGAATTTCTGGCTTCTCCCCCTGTGTGTGTAGGAGGGATGTGCTAGGCCTGTCAGCAGCTCTGGGCCTTGTGGAGCTTTAAGGCTCTTAACGGTTTGTCCGCCTTTAAATAGGGTACAGAATTAGGGCTTTAATTTGAAGTGAATGGGCTCCTGTTCAGATCGGTGATGTCTAGTGTTTGTAGAACTGGGGACTAAAACCCCTTTGGTTGGTGGGAATGGCTGTTTTAGTACTTGTGATCTTGTTTCAGAGAATTTCAGAGCAAAAGGAATTATTTTTTATGGACAGCTAACTGTATCATGTTGAAGAAAGCTGTGATTGTTTTCCATTTAGTACTTTTGGTTTTTTTCAATTTGCCTATATTTTTAGATGAAAGAATGACAGTGGTGCCAGAACTGCCGCCGTCCAACCAAAATGCAGTATCCAAACTTCTGTTTAAGAGTCCAGTTACTTCAGTTGAAGGAACCAAGTGCAATTAACTGGGGAGAAGATGGTGATGACGAAATTTAAATCATGTGAGACATCTGGGAAGCCCTTCTTCGGTCTCTCCCACTGCAGAGCAAGATGCCAACTCACGAGGAACTGCTAATGCTGCACTTCTCGATCTCAAGAATCTCCTGTGTTTCTCCATGTGGAATTTAGCCCTTAGAGAACTTGATGGAAAGAGCTTAGAAAGTTCAATTAGAGAAAAAGATGATGAATCGTGGTGAAACAAACTCCTTTCTTCCAGATAAAAGTTGTTTACATATTTTCTTTGATTTGCTTTTTTTTTTTTTTTGCTGCACATTAATTCAGTAAAGTAACTTTATTGGTCTAATATATTTTTAGGTTTCAGTTGAATGCATATTCGGAGGAGGGGAGGAAGAAAAAGAATTATTTACTTTTGGTTTCAGGAGAATGGCATGTGGTGTTATTTCAGAATTGTTTTCCCTGTCCCAAAATTTATTTAAAAAACAGTTTTCTTTTGCTGTGTAGTGGAAGCTGTGCCAACATTGGCTAATTTTATTTTTTAAATTGTAAGAATAATAAAATAACTTTGTCTGAGCATAATTTTTGTCTCCTTGCTCCTTTGTTGTTTAAACACTTCTAAATTGTGTTAAAGCATTCTTTACTTTCCAGACCTCAGAAGTTTCAGAGTAAACTTATGAGTTAAAATGTGAAACTGGCATGAGACTTGTCTTTCTGTGGAAATAATTTCAGTTTTTCTCACGTCTTCCTCAGCGCAGCTACTGTGCGAACACATCTCTCATCCAGGCTTGGTGCTCTTTTGAGCTGAAGCTGGCAGTTTAGTCTTGGGATGTATGTGAAAGCCAGACTGATGTGCTTACTCAAGCCTCAGACTCCTTCCTGCCCTTCACTAATAGGGCAGGAGAAACGTCCCAGTCTGAAAATGGGATCTTTCTGCCACCTCCAGCATAAGCTCAGGACAGACACTCTTTACTGCAACTTGCAAGATTTCTTTTTTTTACTGTTTTTTAACAGGAAGTGAGGGAAGACCTCAGGTGTTGCAGGACCTGTATGAGAGTACAGGGCGGAAACAACTCCGCTCTGACCATAGTTAATAGTGCGGGGGAGGAACTAAATTACTCTGTCCGGAGCATCAGTCACTGGTTAACTGAAATAAAGCTGTGCCCTGCTCAGTGAAGATGACAAAAAGCCTATGAATGTCTTTTAGTTCACTTGTGTCTGGTCCATACCAACTCTTCCTATGTGCTAAGTTTTGGTAGGTAACTTCAGCACTTACCTGCTTTAGCTCCAGTTCAGCAGGTAACCTGCACTTTGACACGTAGGCAAATTGTACTTCGGACTGTGGATGTTGTAGGAGTACCAGCAGTGCTTCACATGTAAATGACTTTTGTAAAATTTATGAACCTGAAATATCTGAAAACTGTTAGTCTCCAACTTGATGCTTATGATTTTTTGCACTTTGTTGTGTCTTTTTCTAGCCCAAAATTTGCATTTCAAAACTTGGCAGTTTCAACGTGCCATCCATGAAGGTTGCAGTGCACTTGTTGGATTCCAGAGATCCATACTGCCAAGCTACTGTGTTGAACTGGTTCCACTTGGCTTTGCTTTCAAGCCTTGAAAATGTTTAGGTTGTTTTTAAGTCAGGAGACAGGCAGAAGAATATGTCTTCAGTTTCAAGACTTCAGTCAGTTCCTCACTGTTTGTGCACAAGGAAGTGTGATACAGGGTGAACCTCTGATAAGCCTCCTCACACACTTTGCATTAAATCTTGAGGCTCTGTGTGCTGTGACTACACAAAAGCTACTGTATCCTTTCCCAGTTTTTAGCTTGGGAGAGCCAGAAGTATTGCCTAATCCATTTTCAACATGACTGCACTACCTTTCAGCGCTGATTCGAACTCTGCCCACAGGCACTGGTTGGTCAATGTGTAAAAGATCCTGTTGTGCAACCAAAACATAGCACCTTTATTCGATCAAAGTGTGCTCGCGTGTCGATCCCCAAGAGACTTGATGGCTTGGCAGTGGTCTAGGGTGCAGAAACTTATGAACTGCTGGTTGAGGTGTTCACAGTCTCCTGGTGCCGACATACTGCTCTCCAGTAGAGATGTGGTGGTTTGAATATCCCTGGAGTGTATGAAGGTGGCATGCAGTCTTACAGCAGTTTGATAATCCAAGCATTCTCTTGGAGAAAAATGTCTTTTACACAGCTTTTACTGGGTAGTTCAGGGAAGTTAAAAAAGAACCTAATTGTAAATAATGGGCTTCTATATAGTAAGGTGGCTTCTGCTGGAATATCTATAGGAGGGAAAGCATGAAAGCTGATGTCTTGCTGCTCATTTAAAAACTGGATTTCTGACAACTTGCCACAGAGTGCACCAGGTAGGATTGTTCTCAACTGTTTCGAACCAAAGAGCCACTCTGCTGCTTGTACTGTTCGATGTTTGGGGAATACTGGTGTAAAAAAACCAGTTTCTTATGTTTAAAGACTTTTAGCAGAAGCAGTGTTTTTGGGGTTACAAAGAGAATCAGTGATGGTGACAAAGCAGTGAACACAAACTGTAGACATGCTAGTCCAAGTGTCTACTGATGCTAAGGAGCAGGTCCTTGGCTAGGATTTTGGGTCTTGAATTATTTTGTTGTAAAATGTCTTCAGACTATAGCTTGAAAAATTGGTATAGGGAGAAATTTCCCTATCAAACTTTTTTTTGGTCTTCCTTTCTTCAGTACTTTATTTTCTGTAGACAGAGGGGAGATGTTTTCTGACAGCTAAGCTGATCCTCCCTCCCTGCTTCAACTCTTAGAAACAAGCCAAGAAATAGTAATTTCCCCCTCCATACTGCTTCCTCTTTTCTGCTGTAGCTGCCAGGGTTTCGGTGACAGGAAGGCAGAGGGAGAGGGGAGGAGTTCAGACTCGCTCTGCAAATATATCCAGAACTGCTAATCTTAAATTGATAACCTAGTTAAGAAAAGAAGACATTTAAAAGTCACAGGTGAAGCAAGTGACTTATGATGGCTCACTCAAAGGCTCTCCTAGTGCTGGAAAACTTTATAGCTGGCAAATTTGTTCCTTGTTCCTCCTACATAGACTCCTATAATCCGTCCACCGGAGATGTCTATTGCAGGGTGCCAGACAGTGGCAAAGAAGAGGTGAGTACTACCCAAATGTATGACGAGATAATAAAGTTAAATGCAAGTTAAATTAATGCTTTAAGTGGGAGAGGTTGACAGTGAGAGAACTGAAAAACGCCATGGACTTTAATGCTTAAATCACTGGATTCTTGATTAGATTGTACTGCAGGGCACTGTAATCTATTGCCGTGGCAGTGAATAATGGTATTTTCTACCCTTTGCTGTTGGACAGTTACAGGCTGGATCTTAGGCTGGTGTAAGTCAATAAATCTGCAGTGACTACAGTGGAGTTCCTTCAGCTCGTGTGGGGAGGTGTCTAGTGTATAAGTTAACAGCAGTCAGACTGGCGGTATGAACAGTCTGGAAGAGAGAAAAGAATGTATTGATCCCCTCTGTGAATAAACTTAGAGGCACCGTGTACAACTAAAACATGGTCTTCCTGAGTGTCTTGGTGATTTGCAGTTGCCATTTAAAAGGACTTTTGGCTTGCTGGCTCTACCCTGAAATACGCTGAAAAGCTTCTAGACCTCTGTGATTTTGTGGCTGCGATGAGCACACGCTTCCTTTACAGCGTGGTCTGTCCTCCGCAACACTGTAATATGATGTAACTCCTGCGTGCTTGTGGGATGAATGTCTCCTGGTACCTTGTGCATATTCAGGTGTGGACAGGCGATGCGATACTCGTCTGGAGAGCTGCAGTTTCATTGATGCTACTTTACATGCAAGTGCATGTCCCAACACGGTGTGTCAGTTTTACTGGAGAGAGAAGCCTCTGGAAAAGCTTAGATAAAGCAAAGGGCTTGGCAAATATTGACAAGTAGTGTATTGAAGTTTTGAAACCTTTTTTAAAACAAAATGCTACTGTGCATAGCTGTTCATTTGCATTTCACCCCTGTTGTCATCTTTTCTCTTTGCTTCTCTCAGCAGAAACCTTTGCACTGTAATTTCAACTGGGTAAATATTTGCTAGATGCCGGTGACCAAGGGTTAAAGAGTAACAGATTTGGTTTGCTAGAATACGTCTGTGTAAGTTCATTCCAACCCTAATTATGCCTGAAAAGACTGCTCTTTGATGTGCAGGTGCAAATCTTCCTGTTTGTTCATTTGCAAAATCATGAAAACCAGAGAAATGTGAGAATGCCAGAGCAGCCTAACAAAACTAGGCTGCTGGCCCTTCTGGAGCTATAGTTCACATACATTGTAGGAGCAAGGGCTTGTCTCTTGGAGCTTTCTGAGTTAGTGGTTGTGTGTAGCAGCAGGAAACCAGTTACAACACCTGTAAAGTCAGCAAGTGTTAATCCTGTTTTTGAACAACTGTACAAGAAAGTTGGGCTCTGCAGAGCTGGCATCCACTACTGACTGAAGGAATATGTGGCAGGAGCAAGTGCCATCGTGTACTATTGTGAGGGTACCTGGAGCTTTCGAAATAAGTCTCTAGGCCCAGGTTCCACAGAGGACTTGAGATACGAGTTTCTAGCAAGGCTCAATGTTGGGATTTTTTTCATGGTTAATTTCAGTGCAGGGTTAGAAGGCAGAGCAGACACACAGAATCTGTTGCTGACCCGGGAATTTAACACCAGATCAGCTGAAGGGGCCGTGTCAGCCAGTTTCTGCAAAATGTTTTTTAGGGGTTACAGAAATATAATACAGAAAATGTTTTAGAGGTTAGTTTGTCCCCTTGTTAGATGTGTTTCAATTCCAAACAGCAGCACCAAAGTGAGCTGAACGGGTGCCCTGTATCTCCAAAAGACAGGTTGGCGAGAGCTAATGAGTCCTGGCAAATATCTCCTTAAAAAGACTCTCTCTAAAGAATGCTGATCCTATGCATCATCCCCTGGGAGAGCAAACATCAAGTCCTGAGGGCAGCTTGGAGTATTTTGGTATCAAAACCTCTGAAGATAGCTCTGGATTTGTGCACTCCTCCTCTGTCATGTGCAGAAGTGGAAAGCAGAAGGAAGTGCTTCAGACACATGAGTACATAGGTGAATTCTTATGCATGTTTTCTCTGTGGCTCGACTTTTCTGCCTTTTGCTAGTCAAACTAAGTAACTGTTTAACCTTTGCATACTCTCTTACTTCTGTACAAATCTTTCAAATCTTTTTTTTTCCCCCTCTTGCTTTTCTTTGATTAATCTACTGCCACTTCATTCCTTCCTTTGCTGATTTTATTTTCTGCTGTCTGTGAAAATACGACATCTTCCTTATTCTAAACCCACCAGAGGGTTAAAAATGCAGATAGCCTTAACTGCACACCAGCCCTGCCTTGATGCACACAGCACCTGGTAGGAAAGGCCGAAGAGGAGAGGACGAATGAGAAGCAGCACCACAATGGCACCTAATGACAGGAGGGTGGAAGAACAGGTTAATTAGCACAGGTGGTATGATTTCACAGAGGGTGAACCTTTCTGGGGTATCGTGCCACCTGCACCTGACTTGCTCAGGAAGCTGCAGTTCCCCTTTCCCAGGCTTGCTGTGACCCTGACCCAGCTGTTGGGCTGGCTGACAGCCTGCCATGTCGGCACCTGAGCAGTAGGTTGTCAAGCTACAGTAGAAAGAATCTGAGCCTGGCCAATGACCTGTGTGACCTTGTGTGAGTTGGCTTATTCCCACCCTGGTCTCTGTACCAGTATCATTCAGGCCCTCAAACTCTGGCCCTTGATTTTAGGGAGACCCATGCATTTTGATTTGCGTGAGGGCAAAACCCAAATAAAGATTTCCACCTGCTTGAACTTTTGTGCCCCTGTTAGTAAAACATCACTGGAGTGCCTATAGATTATTTTGCGATGGGTTTTTGTAACACCCATCACAATCTGAAGGAATAAATGTGGAACTTGGTTTTGTGTAGGTGATGGAGTCTCCAGTGGCTGCATGGGAACCAGCAATGTGGTAACATCAGGAGAGGTTAAACTGATTAAACTTACATCAGCATCCTCCTAGTTATTGTCTTGGGCAGATTTCCAAAAACCAGAAGAGGGAAAACCAACTAAGGCAGCTTTGGCAAAAAGCCCACCTTGGTGCATATATTAAACACTGGAAACAAGAAGTGACACACAGGAAGCAAAAATTGGGAAATAAATAAAGGAAATGAGGAAGGAAGTTGGTAAACTGACCAGTAAACAACATTGAGAAGGAACTGCTTATAAATCAATGCGTGTGCGTAACTTTCATTTAAGAACCCAGGGGAAAGGATTGATGGAAGAAAGCACTTTCTGGGGAATTTTAATCCCTTGAAGCCTAGTCTGCTTCAGAAAACTGTTGGTATTCTGCCACTATGAAGAAAGGTCAGGCTGACAGACTGTGCAGTAGGTCTGTACATCTCAGCCAGAATACTGGCAAACCTGGAATGCGTGGATGTGAAATGCATATAATGTTCTTTCATGGCTGTAGACTGTTAGGTGTCTGATGAGAGAACAGACTGAACACCAGGAGTTTTAGAGAGGAGTTGGGTTTTGGGTTTTTTTTAAGGTGAGGGTGCTCACGAGTTTCTAGCTGTGATAGCTGTGATTAGATATAATTAAAAAATTTCTCTGTCTATTCTGTAAACATCTTAATCCTTGTTTGAACCAGATGGGGGGAAAGGGAGGAGGAAATCAAAGGCCACTGGAGCATTATACAGCCTATTCCTTCCTCAACCCCTTACTTTCATGATTTCCCAGTGAGCCTGAAGTGCCGTGTTGAAAGGACTGTGGGCGTTCAGACTGATGCTGTGTTTGCTTTAGGAGATTCTTACACTTTCACCCTTGAGAAACAAGTTTCTGCATGGGTCCTACCAGTGGCACTTGCTGGTGCCAGTTGACTGGTCCGGCATTTCCTCCAGACCTGGAGGGTTGCCCACAAGTTGCTGGAATGGAGACTAAAGCAAGAGTTACTGTGAAATAGACTATCAAGGAAAGCAACCTGATTGAGTTATGGGATAGTGTCTCAAGAAGATGAAAATGGAGCAGCTATCAATAGTCACAGCTCTGACGAGAAGTGGTCTTCCCAAAAATGTGATCTGGGTTATTAGCCTCTCAAATGAGAGTTCATCTCCTGATAATTCAATACTCTTCCTAAAGCCTTCTATTAATATTCACCATCCCTCTTTTCCTTTTTTTTTTTTTTTAAGGTGGAAGCTGCTGTCAAAGCTGCCAAAGCTGCCTTCCCCATTTGGTCCTCAAAAAGTCCATTGGAAAGGTCTCAGATCCTGAACAAATTGGCAGACCTGATTGAACATGACCTGGAAGCATTTGCACAAGCAGAGTCAAAGGACCAGGGTAAAAACTGGAACTGTCGCTCTCAAATGTAGCTTATCTTGCTGAATATTGAAATGGAGGGTATGGTCCAAATTTTCAGCAGGGCATGAACAGTTAGTGCAAATTGGAGTTGATGTACATGAATTTTGTAGAAGGTGCTAAGTTTTGATTCCTTGGGCATTTTACAGCTTGCTTTTCAGAGTTACAGAGCACTCACTGATTTCAGCTGTTGCATAGTTGTGATGCAATATTGCAGGAGAGCCGTTGTCATTGAGTATGACTGCACTGTGCTGGGGATTACTTGAGCTCAGGTCAAAAGATGTTTCCCAAAATACATGCAAACCACAGTGTTCAGAGTTTGAAGGGCTGTTCACAGTGGTGTTTAGATGAGCTATTTGTCGCCCACCTGTGATAACACAGCAGCGTGTTTGGTTTTGTTTCAGGAAAAACAATCACTTTTGCTAGAACAGTGGACATCCCTCGGGCCGTGTACAATTTCCGATTCTTTGCCTCTTCCATCCTTCATCACACAACAGAGTGCACCGAGATGGCAACCGTGGGCTGTGTGCATTACACCTCGAGGACACCAGTGGGAGTTGGTAAGGTGCTCCTGAAAGGCTGAAAAGCTTGGTAGGGTGTCTACCTGGGTAGTTCAGCAAAGAAAGAGGATTTTTCCAAAACTAACGTTTATTGTCCCTGAATCACATGCTAAACACGACTAGCCTGCTAAAGCATGAGCGGCTTTATATAAAATTGGTTGTGCTCCTTCACGGTAAAAAGAATGCTTATATTCTGCATCTGGAATGTTGTGTCCAGCTCTGGGCCCCTCAGTTCAAGAAGGACAGGGAACTACATGAAAGAGTCCAGCACAGGGCTGCTAAGATGATTAAAGGAGTGGGACACCTTCCATACGAGGACAGGCTGAGGGACCTGGGTCTCTTTAGCCTGGAGGAGACTGAGGGGTGACCTCATTAATGTCTATAAATATGTAAAGATTGAGTGTCAGGAGGACAGAGTCAGGCTCTTCTCAGTGATGGCCAGCAACAGGACAAGGGGCAATGGGTGCAAGCCGGAGCATAGGAAGTTCCACGTGAATATAAGGAGGGACTTTTTCGCTCTGAGGGTGACAGAGCACTGGCACAGGCTACCCAGAGAGGCTGTGGAGTCTCCTTCTCTGGCGACATTCAAAACTCATCTGGATGCGTTCCTGTGTGATTTAGTCTGGGTGGTCCCACTCTGGCAGGGGGGTTGGACTAGATATCTTTCAAGGCCCTTTCAACCCCTAATGTTCTGTGATTCTGTGATATGCCCTCGGAAGCATCTGGTTTAATTTGGTAGTGCTTGCCCTCAATGTTTCTGTGTACTACTGCTGCTGGTTAGAGAGGTGCTCAGAAGCACCGAGCTGCTGCTCATGGCATGGAGAGCTGGATCCTCCTCGCCTTTGGGGAAGTTTGCGAGGTGTCATTTCCACCTGCGACTGGAACATAGACCGGCGGCTGAACTGCTGTTCATTGGGGCCTGCTGAGCTCAGCCACTAGATGCTGCTAATGCTCCAGAAAAAGTGTGTCTTGACACGACGGAGTCGTAATGGTTCTGTTATTGGCTGTTCCATCTAAATATACATGAATGTGCGCTTTTGCGCTTCGATGATTTAGCAAATAAAACTGCCTAACCTAGAGGACCCATTCGAAAGCTTTTTGGGAGCAGGGGATAATGTGAGCTCTTCTGGCAAAGCTGCTCCCAGAAGGAAAAGTTACTGGCTGCACCTGTCCCGTCAAACAGCGAAGGAATCCCGCGGCCCTAGTGAGCGGTCAGGCCTACCGGTCGCAGGTGTTCTCCCGCTATTTCCTGTAAATATGGGCAGCGAACGTGTTCCCAAAGATAACTTCTGAAAAAATTCTGGTTGTCTGGGATTTGTAATTTGTGGAAATTATTGTAATTTGTGGAAATTATTGTAATTTGTAGAAATAGCAGTTTGGACGTGGATGACCTTTGGCACTCATAAGTTAGGCTAAATTTATCAGCAAAGTATGCCCGATCTGCTATGTGTAGTCTGCTAAAATGAGGGAAGAAAAGCTCTAAAGAGCAACAAAAAGGAAGAGCAATCTAAGCTAGTGCATTAGCTAACATTCCAGTTGTCAGGGCCTGGAACAGGCTGCCCAGGGAGGTGGTTGAATCACCATCCCTGGATGTGTTTTAAAAAAAGGGTAGATGAGGTACTTAGGGATATGGTTTAGCATAGGACAGGAATGGTTGGATTCAATGATCTTAAAGGTCTTTTCCAACCTTGTGATTCTGTGATTATCTTCACCTGCTGTTTGCTAACACAGATTAATACCACAGCCTGTTGATGTAAATGATTGTTATGGCTAACTTTGCATTAACATTCCTTGCAAACACTGCAAAGCTTCCTGCAAACAGAAGATTCTACCCTGAAGAACCAGCAAAACTTATTCAGAGAGCTCAGCTGATCACTGTTAGATCATTTGCCCAAATCTTTTAAAGTTATCTGCCTGTGAGAAATGTTTCTAGCTCCAAGTTTATCATACAGTTGTCTGGAAATAAAAGCCATATTCCCTTCATAAATGTGAATTGGGGTGTAACTGCCTGAGGTGAGAGAAACGAGTTTTGTCTCCCAGCTGATTGAACTGTCCTGTGTGATTTTGCTTTGTAGCTGGCTTAATCAGTCCTTGGAATTTGCCACTGTATTTGTTGACATGGAAAATAGCTCCTGCCATTGCATGTGGAAATACCGTGGTTGCCAAGCCAAGTGAGATGACATCGGTCACAGCTTGGATGATGTGCAAGCTCTTAGAGAAAGCAGGTAAGTCCTGTAGCATGCTAAGAAGGGGGAAATGGGGTGAAAAGGCTCATCTGGACACTGTGTTTTTGTTGCAGAAATCAGAAAGCCCTCAAAGACTTTGGGAAAGACTGTTTGCCATAGCTGAATGCTGCACTGGAGAACAAAAAGCTCTCCCTGTTCTCATTCTGTACCAGGTCTCCACCCCAGATATTGCCCAGTTTTTTTCCCACTGTCTTCTCATGAGTACCCTTCATGTGCCTCCTGCACTACACTTAAGGATGTCCTATGTCTGTGGTGCCAGCAGAGGAACCACAAGTGTAAGAGAGCATGAGAATCAGCTCTCAGTGGTTGCATTGTGGCTCTCTTTGGTGCACTGTTATGAAAAAACAGGACAACTGCTTCTTCCATGAATGGCTGAAAGCTGAGTCTCTGATGGTGGATGCCAGGCAAGCTTGACTTATCAGTGGAACTGGCATTATTACCTTTGAACACATGACCCCCAGAGTATTTAAACATCAAGCATTTCAAGTTCCTACAAAAGTTAAGGGTCAATCTTCATCACCCCAGAAACTACTGGTAATTTTCTAACTTCAGGGACAGAGCACAGTGAAATGAAACCGGCAGAGCAAAAGAAAGGGTGCGATGACTCTGTTCCTTTCTTCCCACCAGGAGTACCCCACGGGGTGGTGAACGTGGTGTTTGGAACAGGTGCCAAGGCAGGAGAAGCCCTTGTCTGCCATCCCGACGTGCCTCTGATCTCCTTCACGGGAAGCACGCTGACGGCCCAGCGGATCACGGAGAAAAGTGCTCCGCACTGCAAACGGCTTTCGCTGGAACTGGGAGGGAAGAACCCCGCCATCATCTTTGACGATGCTGACTTGAGCCAATGCATCCCCACCACCCTGAGGTCCAGCTTTGCCAACCAGGTGCATCCCACCCCTGTGGCGTACAAACCCTGTTTGCAGCGGGAGGTGTGCATGTATCTAAGTGTGTGTGTGTGTGTGTGCTGTGCACTTGTCTTAGGGTTCAAATCCTAAATTGTCAGGGTCTGCTTCATTATTATTCCTGGGTGAACCTAACGAGGTTCAACACTTCCAAGTGTAAGGTGTTGCACTTGGACCGGAAGAATCCCAGACATAGATACAGACTGGGAGAAGAGCTCCTTGGAAGTAGCCCTGCTGAGAAGGACCTGGGTGTCATAGTGGATGAGAAACTTAACATGAGCCAGCAGTGTGCTCTTGCAGCTCGCAAGGCCAATGGTATCCTGGGCTCCATCAGAAGAGGGGTGGCCAGCAGGGACAGGGAGGTGATTGTCCCTCTCTACTCTGCCCTCGTGAGGCCCCACCTGGAGTACTGTGTCCAGATCTGGGGCCCCCAATACAAGAAGCATGTAGAACTGTTGGAGAGGGTTCAGAGGTGGGCCACAAGGATGATTAGAGGGCTGGAGCACCTGCCCTACAAAGAGAGGCTGAGGGAACTGGGCTTGTTCAGCCTGGAGAAGAGAAGGCTACGGGGGGACCTCATTGCAGCCTTCCAGTACCTGAAGGGAGATTATAAACAGGAGGGGAATCAACTTCTTAAAAGGATAGACAATGGCAGGACAAGGGGGAATGGATTAAAACTAAAGGAAGGAAGGTTTAGATTAGATATTAGGGGGAAGTTTTTTACAGAAAGAGTGGTGAGGTCCTGGAACAGGCTGCCCAGAGAAGTAGTGGATGCCCCATCCCTGGAAGTGTTCAAGGCAAGGTTGGATGGGGCCCTGGGCAACCTTGTGTAGATCCAGACCTGAGGTTGGTGGCCCTGCTTGTGACAGGGGTGTTGGAGCTCTATGATCCTTCCAACCCATGCCATTCTATGATTCTATGATTATTAGGTGTGGTGAGCAAACCCTAAGTAGGAAAATTTATAAAAGGTTTAGTTATTCCACAAGCAGGGAACCAAAATAATAGGGGGCCCTTCCTAGTGTACTCCATCAGAAGACAACCAGGTGTCATTACCCCTCTTAAAAAGGAGTGATTGTTTATCTCTCCTCCAGGAGCCAACTGCTTTAAGTCCCATCCTGCAAATAAATAGAAAACTTGCCAATTTGCTTGAATTAAATTAGGAGGCTCCTCTTAAACTTCTACCAACCTGCCTCTTCCCTCAATACCAGTATCAGGAGAGATCACCAAAGCCAGGAAACTGTATGTATCCAGAAAAACAGCTTGGTATCAGAAAGGGATTTTTGGGAAATGAAGATGGAGATCAGTCAGAATCGGAAATCACATGGCCTATGAAAAATGGTGGAGAAGGCAACGTGTAATCAATACAAAAACCAAATTCAGTTGTGCTATTAAGTCACTGTATAATCCTGGTGTTGTTGATTCACCTTTTTCTTCCATTTTCCTTTTTAATCTGTGAAAAATTCTACTTTTCAGTCTTGGTGAAAGCAGGATGCAGGGACACAAGTCTCATTCTGGAATGTGACTCGTTATACACGCTAGCAGTACAAAGTTAATATAAACTGATTTATTCTTTTCTTGGTTGCTTTTTGCCTGTTTTCTGTAGGGTGAAATCTGTCTCTGCACCTCCCGGATCTTTGTTCAGAGGGGCATATACAGTGAGTTTTTGAAGATGTTTGTGGCAGAGGCTAAGAAGTGGAAGGTTGGGAACCCCTCAGATCCTACAGTCAACGTGGGAGCACTAATAAGTAAAGAGCATCTGGAAAAGGTGATGTTATGTGGAGTTTACATGATCCCATATTTTAGAGGGCTATGAAAGAAGATTCCAGAGGTGTGTGGAAAGGACCATGTCCTGTCCGAGATTAGATCTGAGGGATGATGATCCAGAGCCTTTATAAGGTACCTCTTTGATGAGGTTTCTGGTGCCCATGGCCTGGAATCATGATTGCCCTGAAAAAGTAAGCTCCGCAGGGAAAATGGTTTAAAATGAAAAACAATATTTCTTCCTGTTTGGAGCAAAATAATTCAAAATGGTGAATTCTAAATCCCAAATATATACTAACCAATCTCAGAGCTCAACAATGTTTTAATGGATTTTAATATTGCATTTTCTAAGGCCACTCATTTGCCTAATAAGTTAGTTGTCAGGGCAAAAGCCCTTTATTTTCAATTGCTCTGGCAAACTCTGGGTGATACAAGCACACAGTTACTTAGGGCCGCCTGCAGTAATTTGGAATTGCGTTATGCGTGGAGGGCAGCTGAGAGAGTGCTCAGTTAAACTGTCTGCTTTAGTGGCTTTTATGAAATGAATTTTCCTGGTGTCAAATCGAGTTCAGGAGAGCAGATGCTCACATCCCAGAACTATCTGACACAATTAGTATAAACAAGAAGCAGATCAAAAACTGCAGAGAGAGAAAAACAGACCTTTGCCATGCTCCCCGGCCCCTCATCAGGTTCTCCAGGCCTGTTCTGGAGCGGTAGAAACACCCACTGACTGAGGTCCTCTGTGTGTGGCACCACAGAGGAAGTGGGAGTCTAACCTACCAAGGTTGTTAAAAGAAGAAAAGAAGAAAGAGAAGTTCAGTGATACCTCTGTGGTGTTTCTTTAGGGAGAGAAACCAGGCAACAATTTCAGGACAGCAGAAGCAGGTCAATAGCATGCCCTATGTGTTCAAAGTAGCATATGACAACAGCAGCCACAGAAACAGCTCTATTTATTGATGAGATTTTTCTATAGTATACATGGCTTCATCATCCTAGTGGCATGTAAACATTCAACAAGCCTGCCTGTGAGGTAGGAAAATATTACTGATCCCTTGGAGTAAATGAGTGAACCACAACCAGGAATACATGGCAAACTGCCCTAACTCCTGGAAGGAGGGAGGGAGGCTCTGGGACTGCTTTTGTTTCCACCAGAGAAACACACACCCTGTTGGGAATACGCAGCAAGAAAGGCCAGTGATGTCTCCTTCTAGGCTGGGAAGTGTTTGGAGGGAAGAAACAATTGTTTTACAGCAAGAAATACCCTGCCCTACTCTTACAAAAGCATAATAACAAAAGCTAGGGAATGACTGTTGTTGGAAGGGAAGAAAAGGGAGCATGATCCAGTTGTAGATACTCAGGGGCTTCTGTTGATGTGTCCAGACTGGAGAGGTGGACCCTCAGGATTTGATGTGCTTTAGCAGTGATGTTTTCTTGCTGCTTCCTCAGGTAAGAAGCTATGTGAAGAAAGCCCAAGCTGAAGGAGCCAAAGTCCTCTGTGGAGAGGGAGTAGATTCTTTGACTCTCCCAACTGGCAACCAGAAAGGCTATTTCATGTTGCCCACAGTTATTGCAGAAGTCAAGGATGAATCTTGTTGCATGCAAGAAGAGATTTTTGGTCCTGTAACATGCGTGGTAGCATTTGATACAGAAGAAGAAGTCATTGAAAGAGCCAACGGTGTGAAATATGGCTTGGCAGCCACTGTGTGGTCCAGTGATGTGGGACGTGTTCATCGGGTGGCACGAAGACTACAGTCTGGCTTGGTGTGGACCAACTGCTGGCTCATTAGAGATCTGAACTTGCCATTTGGTGGGATGAAAGCCTCAGGCATAGGAAGGGAGGGAACAAAGGATTCCTACGAGTTCTTCACTGAGGTTAAAACCATCACAATAAAGTACTGACATGTATTAACAGAAGTATTTTAGAGTAAAATAAATGACAGTAATTTGCATTGCTGTAAATAGCTTTCTGGAACACAGACTGTGATCCTGGCCACATTTTTCCTGAACTTTGGTCAAGTAGTATCAATGACAGCTGAAAACAGTCACCCCAAAAGCTAATGCTGAATGCAGCCTTTCATGTTAAACAAGAAGATCAGTGCAGACCAAACAATCAACCAGTCCCAAGCCAGATGACTTGCTTGTTTTATGGATCCTGAAGATTTCTGAGTATTCTTGTATCAAAAATCTCTCCCTCTAAGGCAGATTGGAGAAAGGATGATGGCTGTACCTGTGATTGCTGAATTACCTTGAGGGACAAAGTGGTGAACATGCTGTGAGGCTGATACTGTAATCTATCAGCCCGTTTCCCCTGTAAACCAGTTCGCACCATGCACCAATCTGCACTTCACTTCACTGCTGTCAGACACGGGCTAATGCTACAGCACACTAAAAGCCTGAGGCATTTTCTATAATCTATTAAGTGTTGCTAAACCATGGGGTCCTGAAATTCTCATGATAGATGGAGACAATAAACGTTTTAATTATAACCTGGTTTATGGTGTACAGCTGAACCATCCCAAGACGTGTTCTCTGACTATTTTGAAATTGCAGCATTTTGTCACTTCTAGGCCTTAGTGATGGTGTTTTTCGCATCCCTGCACAAAGATTCAGCTACAGCAGTGTCATTTTTCATTAATAAAGACTGGAAGTGACTCCTAAGAAAACTGACCGTTGGAAACATTTGTCACCAAAATGTGAATGACGAGTGACTTTCCTCATTCATTTGCAGAGTGCTTTTGTGGTTTTGGTTTTATTTTAATCAGGTATCTCACAAACTTGCTTGCATTCCACAATAAAATAAATAAAGTCTGGTTTTCACCTACATTTTTCACCTCCCGAGATGGCTACGTTGCTATTGAATTTTTACAGCAGCCCTTCATTATCTGTTTTTCAAGTTGTGAGCTGAATTTCATAGTGAGCAAAAGAGCATAGAGTTTCATAAATGCCTGTGTCCTAAGAAGAGATAACTAGTCATGGGACTTTTTTTCAGGGCTCTTGGGGGCAGAAAAGGCACCTCTAAAATAAAGTTAAAAAAAATAAACCTAATGAAAAAATTTTTACTCATGAGATGCGGAAGAATGAAGTAGCAAATTGCTCTGCTGTTACTCTGCACACCAAAAAGAAAATACAGAGTGAGATTTGGGGCTAATGAAAAATACAATTTTATTTTTGTACAGTTCATAATATTCTTAGGGGTGTGGAGCTATGAAATATAAGGCTCTAGTACCTTGTAAAACTGATGTGGACAGTCTAGAATTGTCTCTAGACCTTGAATATTAACCCATACCTTTATTTTGGTCTCTCTAATTAAGATACAGTTTTTGCATGGTGTACCTTTCAAAAGTATATTTTCTAGAGAGAATTTGTTTTTTCTTTCCAGAATTTGGCCAGGCTAACACTGGGCTTTGCACTTTTCTCAGTAAAAACAAAAATGCCAAGAGGGTGTTTTAAAGTATGGCTGCAGAAAGGCCTTATTTTCTCTAAGTGTTTTTTGTGAAAGGAGCCACCGCAATAAAAAGCAGTGGTGGTGCCCTCGCCTTGCGTGAGAGTTGTGCCAGGGACTGCTTTTAGAGGTGTTTGGTGAGGGGTGAGGTGAATCTCACCTCCCTCCCAAGATGCCACTCCAGAGTGAGCTGCCCACCGGGAGCATTTGATATGTGTATCGTGAGTTGCCTGAAAAGCTGAATTCCTCTTTCAGAAAGCTTTTTCAAAATAACCTGTGCCCTAGAGTTGAGCCCTGAGTGTGTGATGAGCCTTGAAACGTCTGGATCCAACCCAGATGCAAGGCAGGCTTACCAGACCAGCAGGTTGGAACCTTTGTCACCTGATGGATTTGATACAGGTACCCTTAACTGGATGTAAGTTAAGGGAACACATAAAAGTGATAGATGTAGCAAATGGGTGTATCCTGAGGAAGCACAAACGTCTTATTTTAAAACTCCATCTAGGTCTGTTCCTGACCATGTGGTGGCAGCAGAAGGCCTGCGTTGTGGTTTGGGTTTTTTCGGTCCCTCAGTCACTCATTTTTCTGGGAGAGAAATGAACAACTCCATCAGTGCATGTTTTATTATGCAAGTTTTGGGAGTTTTTTGTTTGGTTTGGTTTTGCTTTTTTTGGTTGTTTTTGTTTTACAAATCCTGTGTGAAAGAGGAAAAGAACCCAAAAGCTGTGAAATACTTCATTCGTTTGGAGGGCAGGCATTTCCAGCAACAGCAGATGGGACAGGTATTGATTTTTCCTTGGTGTTAGATATGATGGGAGATTTCTGTATATGTTTAATGTACAGGAGATAGAAGCCTGTATGTCATCTATGTATTTCTGGCACAAGATATCTAATTATTTATAGAGAGATGGAGGGGACAGAGCTCTGTAGGACCTCCAGATGAGGGGTATGGAGATTGTGGCTCCATGTCCAGCATGGCTTTGAGAGTTTCTCAGAGGTAAACTCCTGGGATGCCCTGTTCAGTCATCCCTGTATCCAGCACCTCAAAGGGTAAGGGAGGTCGGCTGGTGCTAATGATGATGCTTACTTTTGGAAGGGTGGCAAAACCCATGTGAAGATATAAAATATTGTCCCTCTCTGTGTTTTCTATCTGTAATAGACTCCTTCCTTCTCCAATTAAGGAGTTCAAATGCCTTACTTATTCTATTCCTTGCCCTTTTAGATGAGATGCAGGCATATACTTACACACCTGGCTCGGTGTTACCTGGTGGGGGAATTTCTTTTCCTTCCTCTAGTAATGGGTACATCTTGCATTTCACACGCCTGCCTCCAGCCTCAGGTCCTTGCCCCCAGAAGAGCTTCTGGTAGCTGTGGAGGTGACATGAGAGAGGTTACCTGCATAGACCAGGGGCTGTCTATGGGGAAAATGAGTTCTCCTACTTACCACGTGCTGTGAACTTTTCCATGTTTCCTTTAATCGGATTGACAAGTGTGGATAACTGTCATCTTACAGACAAAGTAGTCCAAGAACTTTTTCCTGCAGATGATGAAGGTGTCTGTTGCAGCTGCTTTGCTTCTGGACTTTCTGCTCTTGGCCCCAGAGTGCTGCAAAGAGGATGTCCTGGAGGACACAGCAGGCTGATCCAAGGCATCAGGCTGACGGCTCTCGCGGAGCTCTCTGGGTTATGTGACCTGGAATTTTCCAACCCGTCAGCAAGGCTTTTTTTTTTTTTTTTTTTTTGTAGACTGCCCTGGCTTGTGCCTGAAATCCTGTGGCCATTGTGAGGCTTTGTTTAATTACTGTTATGTAAAGCCTGAGTTGCTCCATCTGTTAATTCTTACAGACAGAACAAATACAGTTCTGTTTAACACCAGAAGATTATTTCACTGGTGTGAGATGATTATTTGGGTAGATAGTAATATATTTGCTATACTTTACAGCTCTCAATTAGCATAGGGTTATTTTTGTTCTAATTCAGATCTTTTCTTAGCATGTTTATATCCGTATCCAGCTATTGTATAATGCTTGAAAGCAGCTTTGCAAAGAGAGACTCGAGGCATACTTTGGAGAGCAGCATATCAGTTCTAATGTTTATATTCAAATCAAGCTATGTCCCTGTTCCCAGAGCATTAGTAATTTAGGCAAAGCAAGAAGTATTTCTAAAACTCCCAGGGATGGAAGTGGAATTCAGACCTGACTTTTTGGGTCAAAAAAAGTTTTATGCCTAACTTAACTGTGCAGAACTAGAATGTAAGCTTGTAGGCTAGTTCTAAAACCTTAGCTTTCAATTTCCCAACTTCAGGAAGCTATACTTTAAGATTCAGCTTCACAGGTGGAGTCAGATCTCTTATGTCTGAGACTTTCCTACTACAAATGCTCACACACAAAGCAGGAGGGGGTGGGGGGTAGGATCCTGAGTGAACTGTGAGGACTTTTCTCAGGGCTGAGGTATGTTTTTGCTCAGTCTGGAAGGGTGTCTGCTCAACAGCTGTCTTAGCTCTAGGAGGGATGCCATCTGAAGTGTCCAAGTACTTGACTTCAAGCTTCTTATTATGCCTGTGGATTTTCTGTTCAGTGAGAGAGTGATAAATGAAAATCGAATTAAATTTGCCTGGCCTGGAGGAAGACCTGGGTCTCACTTTCCACCCTAGTTAGTAGTTAGGCATGCTGTAGAAAGCTAAATGTAATGAATACAGGAGAACCCAGAACAGTTGCAGGAAATCCTGGTGAGTGGGCCATTTTCTTCATTGAATTCTGCCCCCTCCTTCCTCCAGCATTTTTTCTTGCACCTTGAGGTTGATACTCGTTCTCAGGGGACATCAATGCACCAGCTTTGTTGTTCTAGAATAAAGAAAATCCCTATCGGTAACACCTGTACTCCTGGTGAAGAATGGTGTATAATGAGAGAGAAGAGGGAAGTCCTCTGGTATTGTAACTGCATTTTGATGCAGCTGAAGGCTAGTTATGCATCCAGAAACTGTATGTGTTTGGTGCTGCCTCTCTCAAAGGAGCAGTCAAAAAGGATTTGGAGATCATGCGGGAAAGCACAATCAGTGTGAGAATACCAGCTCAGCCAAACCAGCCTGACAGAGCAGAACTCAGCACGAGCTCTGATACATCATTTTGAGTAATGGGGAAGCCAGCATGGTCCCAAAGATGGTGCAAAATTGTGCTGAAACTGCAAATATTTTTTACCTTTGTATGTAGTATTCCTGTCATGTTTCATATCCATTTCTGATCTATTTAAAGGATGTGAAGAAAGGAGTATTATTCCAAATTTTGACAAAAGTCTTTCTAGTGCCTGACTTGGACCTTGTACCATTTGTTGTGACATTCCTTGGCTTCAGAAACATCTGCTTTACTAACACAACTGGTGTGTGTGCCCGTATATATGTACTACTGCAGGGAAGCAATTACAGGGGTCAGGGATGAGTCCAGTGGGGCAGGTGCACACTACTGGGCTGGTATTTGGAAGAGCTAGTTTTGTCTTCTAACATGCAGGAGGTGTTGGAGCACACCTGACAGGTGTCCTCTCCCTTGTCCATGGCACAACCTGGCTTATGGTACCTCCCTCTGGGATAAGGTGTCTTTAATAATTTCCTAGAAAGCACAAGCGCTCCTGCACAAGGCAGCACAAATGTCCTGAAGGGGCTACAGCCAAGGTTTCTCACCTGGTTGCAACCATTCAGTCCTTCTCCTGGGCTTTGGGAAGATGTCCTGGACCTCGCAGCTCATCTCAGGTGAGGGCAGAGAGGCCTGGTCCAAGGAACCCTCTGGGACATGAAGAGGTGAGAGGCAGATGCTATGCTGCAGTTGAGACTGAGGCATAAGCACTTGTGCAAATTCCCTGTAGGCACGTGGGGCTGTTGCACAGTTATGTGCAAGATGAATTAAGAACACTTCCCTGTGTATGAGAGGTGTTGTGGAGTGCTCAGATACGATAACGAGGGGGCCTCTCTCTTAGTCCCCCAAAGAGCAAAAGGCTTCTTTTAGACTCATGCTAATGAGAGCTATCTCCTGGTTTCAGAGAAATGGAAGTAATTACGGACCATTTATTGTGGAGAAGTAAGGACACGCATTCATTCACAGCATGCTAAACTTGTCCAATTAACTCTGAGCTCCTGAAATAATAATGAAAAGATTATGCTACCATTTTAGTAATTGAATTTTCCCCTCCTTTGGGAACAGTGCATATTAAAGCGAGAGTTTACTCTCTGTTACAGAGAGACTTCTTATTTTTCTTCAAGTTTGGCTGACCCAACACGAAAGTCAGGCAAAAGCCACATTTGCTGCAGCTGTAAAACAGCATTTTCAAGAGCTGATTTTAAAAAGGAGCATTTCCTAATCTTGCCTTAATTTTTTTTTATAATTGGTTTGTTTACACTGGGTTTGAGCAAATTAACCATGTTTACCTGCTGAAAATGTGAGCTTTTGTCCTCAGGAGGAACACCATAATGCTTGTTGGTGGGAAGAGCAGAATCTCTGTTTGAGATTTCTGTGCTGAAATACCCGTGTTTTCACATGAGTACTTGTTAGCTGAAAATAGATAATTTCAGTCCTGCTTCATGACTGTATTTCAGTCACTCTTTCCAAGGAGATACCGGAGCCATGTAGAGGATATTGAGAGAGTGTGATAAGATAGTCTTAGAAGTTTGATTAGGAAACTACCTCCTTCCTGTCCTCTTTTGTTCCCAGAACTGCACAAAGCTTTTTGAGGATGGAAATGGTATTTTTCTAGCCCACAGTTATATTCCTAAATTATTTTTTTCTGCCCGGAGCTGTCAGTTTTGGTGCTTCAAATACTCAGTGTGGAGAGGGTTTTTTTAATCATCAAATGTGTCTCTGGACTTTGTGGCTTTGAGTTATATGGGACATGGGTGACAATCAGCATCCTGCAACAGCCATGTGCGTAAGAGTTTGTTGGCAATGCAAAGAGAAATTTGCTGTTCCAGCACTATGAGATATTTCTAAATCAGTTGACCCCCCTGCAAGGAGCTTCAAGCTGCTTCCTCTGTGGGTGATGTGGTTTGAAACCTTTCTTTGTGTTTAAAAAATAAATGTGTATGTGTGTATGTGCTTGTACATTCAGACATGTAGCCAAGTGATTGATCTGTGTGCTTCCAAAGAAAACCCCACTCTGTTCTGAGACCTTACCTTCCCGTTCACCTTCTTTCCATGAGCAGCCTAAAAGAAAAACAATTTTTCACATTCCTGAGCTCTTTCCTTATAGCACAACCTGCTATTTATTTGTAGTGCTTAATGCCATATGCTTGTCTAAATAATAAAACTCCCATATTTTAAAAACAAGGGTCCAGGGGAGGTCATGTTCCTCTCAGCTGAGTACAAAGCAATGCCTAATTTTGATCATCAGCTGATTGTTTGAACCTGCTCTTGCTGTTATCCTGCCTAGGACTCACTGTCCGACCACAGGCCACTTTTCCCAAGTGGGTTTAGAACATTTTTTACAAAAGTGCCTTGCGCTGCCTTGCCTGAAAGATGTGGCTTTTCACCACCGTGGGAGGAGAGTCATTCCTCCAGTCATTCTCCCTGAGGTAACTGCTAAGTTATTGCAGTTTATGGAGTCTGGATGTGAAAATGGTAATGTACTGT
Source organism: Laterallus jamaicensis coturniculus (assembly GCA_022605575.1). NCBI lineage: Eukaryota > Metazoa > Chordata > Aves > Gruiformes > Rallidae > Laterallus > Laterallus jamaicensis. The sequence continues at coordinate 66,031,797 of JAKCOX010000001.1, forward strand.
CTAACGACAAAAATCAGCGAGAGGTGCATTTCTGTCTGTTTTTAAAATATGCTTAATCTTTCTTTCCTTCCTAATTAATACTTGTAAACGAGTGTTCATGAACTCAGATTCACTTGTTTTGCTCCTAGATACTATTTCTCACTGGTGCCTCATCAGTGATGTGAATTATTCAATGTACATACAGAATACATTCAGACAGAGCGCTTTTAGCTGGGCTGTTCTGTGCTCGGACAGACACAAGAAAATATCACCTTTTGAGAAACTTGTCAGAAATCTCCTGTATTTCAAACATCAAAACTGCGAGCCCCTGAATGCTGAAGAAAATGTCAGAGTATTCTAGCAATGTTTGCTCTAATGTCCCATTTGAGCTGCTTGTCAAAAATAGGTAGTGAAATCAGAGCTCTGACTGAGTTACAGCTTGAAAATACCAGTTTCTAAACAATCCCCGAGGCTCCAAGTAAAACTTTGATGAATAATCCTATGAATGGACAATTTTCTTGACGTATATTTTCTGTGCAACATCAATCTGGTTTTTATGGTTTTTTTATACCAGAAAAGATGTTTTCTAGTTATCTGTTCTCAGTGCTTCATTCAGAGGTCTTCCCATCTTCAAAGCAGCATACGAACTTTAGCTAATTAAGCCTCTTTGCACATCTTGCATCTGGAAGTGTAAAACACTTTTCATTTTGCTGCTGAGGCAATTTATGGACAGAACATACTCTACTACCCGCAAGATATTTTCTTCAAAGGGAGTTGAGGGTGTTTTTTTTATCTCATGCAGTCATATCCTGAAGGGCTTGAATAACCTTGCCGAAGAAGAAAGTCACTTTGGAAGGGGGAGGCAGAAGGCTCCTGGCTGGAATTTTCTTGCTTATTCCTTTCTTTGGTTGTAATGTGGTTTACATGGCCTCCAAGCATCCTGGAAAATGTTCACTGCTGGAACTCAAGGAAAAAGGTGTGAGATGGTGTGTGCTCTGGCTGTGGTGTATCTAACAGGGATGAGGTGGAGCAGAGCTGAAGTAGGCAAAGAAAGAGTGAAACCTTTTGGTGCACATTACCAGGAGGTCAGACTGCTCTCATTCAGGCAGACTGTCTGGGTAGTTCTTTTTTCACTGTAGGTGAATCTTGTAAATCCATCTGTATACCTCTCCATCATAAAGCAACCTTAAAGTAATTGCAAATGGTATTTATACCACAAGATGTTAAGAAGCCAGAATGTAAGTGAGAACTAGGCTCAGGTGGTGAAGCCCAGAAAATAAAAAAATAAAATGCGTTTTAGAGGTGGTGTTGGCTTTTGCCTTTGAGAGCACTCCAGTCACATACACAGGGAAAAAGCTACTGCTGACACTCATCCATGCGTAGGACAAGAAAATCACAAATCTACAGCAATATTCTAAGTAATACTTAATTTTCACTTGAATATTACTGCCATGAAGTAGTGTAGAAACTTATTTTAACCTATTTTGGTTTAAGGAAACAGCTGTTAAGGGCTGGACCTGTACTTCATGGAGCTGCCAGTGGGATGCTGTCAGATTTTGATAGCTCTTGAAAGAGCTGTGTTACTCGTAGCCAAATCAGATCATTTTTGTGATTATTTCACAGCATTATTTCTCTTTTCACATGCAGACTACTTAGCTATTCCCTGAGTTAAGTTTAAGAAATGTGATTACTCAAAGCAGTGAATGTGCACAGACTAAGCCCTGCATGGTCAGAGCAGCAGGAGCATTAGACACGCCAAATCGGAGCTGTGCTGTTTTACCTAAAATGGAAGCTACCCAGGGTTTCACAAACATAATTTTCTTTCTCTGTGTGGCCCTGAGCAATTTGCCATGCTCCAGATAGGTCCCATTTCTGAGCCTCCAGGTCTCCATGTGAACCACTTGACATCTGAAACAGCAGGAATGGTAGTAACTCTTATTTCTCTGTTGGGAAGAGCGATCTATTCTTTGTTAATGGAAGGGTGAATGAGAGAAGTGCTCTCTGAGCCTAGGGAGGATGATGTAAGTGGGTATGTCTCTGCCGTCAGAGGCAGCTCTGCTCTGGATGGGTGAGCATGACTGTGGAGCTCAGATCAACCCTGAAGAGCTGGGAGCTCTCAGCCCATTCTCATTACTCTGCTTCAGGTCATCACAATTGGAAGTTTGGCCAAGCACAGTTTAGATCTGCAGCTCCTGCTTTTAATTTTCCACTTGGAGCAGCGATTCTCCCCTGGAGCGGGATGGGGGCAAAGGTAAAGTAACAGCCATTCGACTGTGTGACCAAAGTATTGTGTAAAGGTGACTGTGTATTATCCTGGATCAGTGGCTGTTTCATCCCATGCCCCCCTTTTCACTCCAGAAGCCCCCCAAAAGGTTAATACAGTTCATGTTCTTAGAAAGTAGTCATGCAGAACGGCACTGCACCCTTTCCTCAGGATGTGTCCCGTGTAGTCTAATCTTTATAAAGACCACGTCCTGAACTGAGAGGTGAGGGTCACATTGCCACACATGGAAATGAGAAACCGTTCCTTACACTTCTTGCAAACATCAAGACTTGAGTGATGAGCTCTGTGCAAAGGTGAGGGGAATCTCCCCACCCTATCTATGGACCTTTTGACGCCACATTGTGTGATGTGAAACATGTTCTGCCTTGGATAATAAAAGGAGTGCTGCTATTTCTGCTTTTTGGCACTGCTGGCTCCCTGCTACAGGTTCATAGCGATAAAAGGGCTGTGAGCTGCTTGGACAGAGCAGCAGTGGTGGCAGCTGCACTCTGTCCCTGGGTGGCAAGGCCTAGCGCTCCGTGCGGGAATGAGGAGTGGCTCGTGCTGGTAAGAGCGATGTGACATGTCCCCACCTATACAGAAGAATTATGGGCAAGGTCACACGCTTTTTCCTCAACAAACACTCTCATTACTTTGAAATTACAGTTTCCAAAAGGGCATTAGTCTTGCTTTGTGCAATTTTAAATAATGGCACTGGGCTATTTTTAGGGTGGTGCTCTCTTTCTACTGTAAAGTGTTTGCACTGAGATTATTTAGACTTGTTTCCTCCACCACCCCTAATTCTGAGGAAACTGTGGGGAAGTTATGAAGAAATGCTGGTACAACTGATAGCCCAAGAGACCTAAATTTGCTCCTCTACAAATGGAGGCAGGTCAGGCAGTAACTTCTGCAGTAGCACCTCAGCTCTACTTTGCTAGGACTGAAAAAACCCTCATTTTCAGCGTCCACAGAAACTGGCAGCAAAGGTGTCGGCAGCTTTGTTACTGCTGAGGGTTGGATCCATCTCATTCACGATGTGCTGGTCATCAAAAAGGCATCACACAGCGCTAGCTTTTGAGCTATGATGCTAGCTCCATCCAGGACTGAACCAACAGCCCAGCTAACAAAAGGTCCTGCAGTTTGTGACTGGCTCCGAGGTTCTGGGAAGGTGCAACAGAAATGTTGTCTGCTAAGGCAAGCAGGTGTGTGTATGTGCACACACACAGAGACACTTGTCCTGCACAGCAAGATTGCACTGGAATCTTTTCAGTCTCCCTTCTGACAAACGAATCTCTTTTAGCCTCTGAAGTGACAGCATATCTTTTGCTTGATAGAGTGATTAGCTACTGATGGGTGTATACCTTAAATCCTATTATATGGCAATTATTTGAAGTAGCCTGGACCTCATTTGATGCTGTTTTTTCTCTTAATTGAGGTCTTAGAGAGCAACTAAGCATGTAAACAAACTTCCCAAATTTTTTTCCACACCACTATGGAGCACAACCCTGCCATACAAGCACTCTTCTTGTAAGCCAACTGGAAAGAAGTAAATATCCCAGTCCTCTCCCTATTTTTTTATGATTCTGTCACTGTGCACCTATAGTCACATTTGAGGTGATAGAGATTTGAGCCACAAATGGTGCATTTGGGCAGAGCTTGACTGGTTTACACTGGTTACCAGTTTGACTCTCTTCCTCTGGGTAGTACACCGCAGTCTGTTTCAAAACCCTTGCCCACTTGAGTCTGCAAGCACTTGTGAAGCTGAGTATACTTACAGAGCCAGATTCACCAAGGGCTTTAGATAGACAAGGCAAAACCTTCGTGCCTTTTGGACAGTGACATTTTATGTTGCAGTTCCCCAAGCTCTGCTTAGCCACCACAGAAAGCTGTTGTCCTCTCTGCATTTAGCATCAAAATGTTCCAGGTTTCTCAACCCATGTGGGTCTAGAAGCATCAGTTTTTCTGCCTTATGATGACCTCACCAGGCTCTGGGTGGGAGAGGGCATGAAACTCCCTGATAAAGCTTTCCTTTTCATACATTCACTAAAGGTAAATGGTGACAGACCAGGAGAGCTGGGTACACAAAATTCTTGTTTTCTTGCTTTCAGGACCTCCTGTCTGATTTGTCTAATGGTATTTAAAAGCAGTTTATAAGAACAGTGCCTGCAGTTGTTGGAGTAGGAACCCAGACTAGCTCTTCCCTGGAGCTGAGGCGTCACATTCTCTTTCTCTGGCCTATTTATCCATGCCCAGCACTATGGAGTTTGCTTTGCGTCGCTATGCCTAGCTTGCATGGGAGTGTAGGTTTTACATGGCTTCTTTAATGTTTCTGAAAGGTTAAAGCTGAGTGGAGAAAAAGGTGTCATTATCAGGGGAAAGGAAGATCACACTTTTCCTATCGCTCTGTATCTGATTGCCTGCTCTCTCCTTCCTTTTTTGCCCTGCCCAGACTATGAATAGGGAGTTCGGAGGTGTTTCCTGCAGGCCAGCTGTGGTCTTGTTGCTGGAAAGTCTCAGTTGCAAGTGAAGAGCACAGGCTGGATCAGAAGTGATGAGTTACTGGTGACTGATCTCAGCTGATGGGGGAAAAAATGACTCCTCGGTGAACTGGGTTAGCTCCCAGAAAAAAGAATCCATCACTTTGGAAAAGAGATTAATGGAGTACATCCAGCAGCAGTGCTGTCCAGCGGACAGCACTTTGCACTGCAGCCACCGGATGAGGCGTTTCGTTGTGTCATCGTGTGATTATTTATATCTTCCGTTGACTAGCACATTTGTTTCCCATAAGCAGAGTGGGTGTATGATTTGATATTTTTTTATTCTCTCTTAAGTTCTAAATATAAACCAGCCCTGAAGGGTGTGTAGGGCTGCAGTGCTGATTGATTTGGATGGGATGGGAGGAGGCCGAGGAACACCCCCTGCCCACAGGACTCCTCTCCTCAGCATTCACAAACTTGTGAGCCAAACAATGAATTTTCCTTTCCACCTCGTTGCTGTTCATTTGAGGAACAGTTTGCCTTTGTCTGCAGAATTCAGACCATTTGATAGCTTTCCTCTCAAGCACCACAAACTACTTTATCATTCAAATAATTTGCAGTGTTGTGTGTCCATGATTTTTGCTGGTGTGAGCAAATATTCTGATAGTTATAAGCCTCTCTGGCAGCACATGGCAAGGAGCAGTAAGTTTATGGGGTGTTTTAGTAGTTTTGAATGGCGAAGTGATATCTTTGTGAACCAAAGCTGTTGCTAGCTATAGAGAACTCATCCATCTGATCATTTATATCATGAGAGGAAAGTTCTCTCCGTTTTCCCTTCTTTTCTCAACAAGGTGGGGTTTTTTTCTGTCTTGTATGAAGTTATATTTCAGTCTTATGCTAGTTGAAGTTTTAGGCATAAAAAATGATTGGTTACATGTGTAGAAATCTATGTTTATATAAATTAAAAAGACAGTAGATGAAACAGTCCTGCTATTTCTGCAAAAGCTGGTTAATATCAAAATGAAAAGGAATATCAAATTCTTGTACTGAGTCACTTGGAATCACTAAAAAGTATGGAAGCTCTATGGCTGGAGGGCATCCCTAGTTTTGAGCAGGAGACCCAGGGTTTGTGACAAATGATTTTCTGAGGCTTTCCTATGTGCCTCTCAAAAAGCGTTTTCCCCACAAGTAGCTCTTTTGGACAAGGAGGAAATACTGGTTTCGACCACATAGCCTATTGATCTGTATCATAGGCGTCTGTGTCCAGTGTTAAAAACAGTGAAATACTTTTTAAATGTTTTAAAAACATAAATAAGGCTTTAAAAGAAGTAGTTACCTGAAGCTCAACAACATCTTGAAACAGATTTTGATTCTGATATTCAAAACTTTTGTTCTCATTTTTTTACCAAGGTGCTATCCCTGCCTGCTTTACCTTTACCTCTGCAAGTTTGAAACACTGAACAGTAAAAGGAGAAATCACTGAAAAAACACCAGAAAAACTGCTGCTTTGAGGGGCCCTTGTCCCTAAGGCTGGTTTGAGACCAGGTCCAGATGTATTATACTTTGAAACACCAAATTTTTGGCAATCTGTCTGAAACAGATATGAAGACATACCTCTCAAAATGTTCAGGCACCTCCAGTAGCAGATTATAATTCTGTATGTTGGGGGGGGGGTGTGTCCAGCTCCCCCGGCTAGGCTGAGGCTTAAACTGGTATCTTTTAAGTGGAAAGGTATGGATATTCAGAGTTTTGTAAGAGCTGACTCTAACATTATGGAGCATACAGATCAAGCTTTACAGAACACAGACTAGCTGGAGTAGGGCAAGCTCAGTTACTGTGCATGAAGAAGCACAGCAGTATGAAAGAAGTAAGTGGGGAAGAGCAATAAACATTTAATCAGCTGAACACAGGAACAATTTAGGTGATACAATTGATTTTATGAGATAGTGTTTTTGCTAAGTCCAAAAATAGGTAGCAGAGCCAGAAGAATTTTCCATCCACGTGTTCCCATTTCAGAGCCAGCTTAGTTAAGGAGAGTTAAAGTGGCTTTTTGGATTCACTGTGAGGTAGCACTTATGAGCACTGTTCAGTCTTGGTGCCTATTTATTTTCTTTTATTAGCAAGTGATTGTTCTTTTACATGACAGCTGTCAGAATAAACACAGATTCCTTCAGGAATATGCGGTGGCAAGTATCTACCTCTTTTTTTCAGCTATACTCTTGGAGGCTTCGTGCATGCCTCTTGGTAAGAGAGCTGTATCTGAACTGAATTTCAGGGCTGTTGTCTGTGCTTTTCTTGTGAAGCGGAGCATCAGAGCGTGCAGAATTCCATGATACACTTGGGACCTCACTGTTTCTGTTGATGTTGTCTGTTGTAGCAGCCTGTACTGCGATTACATATAAATCCCGTATGCTTTTGATAGCATGATGCGGGTAGAAATGATCCTGGAGTGACGTCAAGGAAAGACATCTGACATTTTTCTCCCAGGCACGTTCACTGAAAGGGCAGAGGGGACAGCTGGAAGCTGTGAAAGCCCGACCGTGCTTCAACTGAGTCATAGGGACACTGTTGGGGGACTGAGTTTTCCTCCTAAAATTCCCAAAAGGCTGTTCAGGACCAGCCTTGAGGCAATTTAGGAGGTCGGAGGTGTTTCAACACAAAAAATAGTTTCAGAGATTTGCACAAGCTTGCTTGAGACCTCCAAGTCAGACAGTAACTTCTCCTTTCCTATTCTCTCTTCACTGGTATTTTGTATTTATTCTTTCCCACATACCTATTTTTTCCTTATGGCTAGTGGGGATATTTCTCTACTTTCAGTGGACAAAGTGATACCATATGTGTTTTTTTCTCTATCAGGTACTGACAGAAATCAAATATATATTGTGCACAACAAATAAACTATAGGCTTATGGTCCAGGACTGGGTATCCCTTCTTATACCTGCTTTGATGGTGATTAACATTTGCATAGTAGTCCATTAGGTGTTTGGTTTTAAGGAGGTGAATACAAAGATTTCCTGACCAAGGCAAAGGTAGTTTCCTTGTTCTATGGTGTCATCTTTGAGTTGTTGTACTGGGAGTCATTTTTTTGTTTATTCTGCAGCGCTAAGTGGTCTTTGAGAGCGTGCTGTACAATCATTCCCTTGGTGCTGCTTGTCAGCCCTAATAAAGACTCGTTGTGGTCTGTTGAGCCAACAGGAAGGACATTAGCTGTTAGTAAAACTATTTATTTCTGAGAGCTTGAATCTTCATTTAATAATCAAAACACACTGCCTTCCACCCCTAATGCTGATTGTTGCCATAGCAGCTATATTGTATTGGGGAAAAAAAAAGTCTCTGGACTGACTTAACCACAGATTTATTTTTTAAAAAGATTCTAACTGACCTCAGACAAAAACTTGCATGCTTAAATTTAAGCATATGCTTAAATATCTTATTAGAGTTGAGCAACTCTCAGAGGTATTATTACGCCCGAAGACAAAATCTTAAATTTATCTGAGCTGCCTCTTTAATAGTCCGTTGCAGCAGTAAACAATAGAAGCCATAAACTGGCATTCAAAGTTAATAACCTGAAGTTAATGCCTGCTTATTTCAGAATTATATTTAGAAACAGTGGAAAATAAGGAGCTTTGCTAGAGTAGAAATATAGGACACAATTGCCAAATAACATGAGAAATAGCAAAGTTATTTCACTACTCAAGCAAGAGCATTACTGTAGCGTTCAGTGGAAGTTGTTCTTCCTTAGTACCCTCTCAGCTGTAGACATATGAATAGCTTCACCCGTGAGAAGTCAAGCTGTACTGAGTCAAAGATATTGATGGTAAAAAGTGACGAAACCGTGTCCAGGGTACCCTTGGTGAATTAGTGGCCATTGCCTCACACTTCCAAATACCTGCTTCCCAGTATGCAGGCTACTCACGTGTGGTCAAGTGTTTTGTTCATGCCTTGAGCTTGGGCTCTTGATATCTATACCTTCAGGTGTGTCTGATGTTGTCTTGGCCTTGCCTTCATGCCAGGAACCTGATAAACTCTCCTTGATTAGCTCCTGGCATGAGTATCTTTTTCCTGATCAGTTTCCTCACATTCCACATTTATCTTCAGAAGTGAGTTTTACAGGAAAATGTCTTTGTTACTTCTAGGAAGAGTCTCTACACATGGAGAGTTAATTTTAATCACTACTACATGCAGTGCAGCCTGTGCATCTTCTCAACCCCTGAAAAGAACTGATTCCTACCCAGTAGTAGATAGTATTAGGCTGGTCCTTACCGGTAAGTAAATTGCCTTAAACCTGGGGTTGTACAGAGAGCCCTGCCTTTCACACTGGACAGGAGGGATGTTTCAGTGCTCCTGTTCACAGTGTACAGGTGTACAAAGGGGCAGCTCAGCTTGCTGGGAGGTGCCAGGAGAGGGAATTCCACTGAGGCATGATGCAAATGAGGAAATAAAGGTATCCATTGGGGCATGCTCGTTATGTCATTGGGAGTTGGGTGTCCTGGAGACAAAGTGAGAAGGCATGAGTTGATCCCATTCTCACTGAAGCTGCTGGGATTTTTGTTAACTGGTTTCAGCAAGGCCTGATGCACACAAGCTGTGTGACGGTGTGTATCCAGGCAGAAAAAACAAATCTCTCAGCCATTTTCTGAATTCAAGAAAAGTTCAATAAATGGGAATTATTTCTAAAGTGGTGGTTGGGATATCTGCTGTGATCTAGTCTAATAATTTGGGGATATGCAAAGTACTCTACGAAGCATAATGAACTAATCATCCAGCAGACGTCTGGAGTGAAAAAAATACGATCTCTGTGTTACAGACAGGGGAAAATGGGGCACAGAGAAGATCAAAGATTTAGCTAAGCCCTTTGGTTTCATTTTTAATTAATGCACTTACCATGTACAAAATTAGCCAGTTAAAAAAAGAAAGTTGTGTGGAACTCAGCTACAGAAGTCAGAGAAATTGGTTTAATTAAGCAGAGGTATATAAAGAATGTACTGATCTACAAACCTTCCAGCAGTGTATTTCAAACATGGTGCAGGTACATCGAATTAGCTTGTTTTTTGTCCTGGCTAATATTTCTTTTCCACCTCACTACGCTAGTCAAGGGCCAATGTGATGAAGTGATGACACTGCTACTGCTAGAAAACCCAGAATAGAACGGAGCAAAGAAACTAGTATGGGTACAAACAAATATCTTGAAATTACCATGTATTACAATCAAATTCATTAGCTCAATGATCTTGAATGGCATCTTTTGGGCCTTTACAACCTCATTCCACTGCCTTTAGCTTTGTACCTCCTGATTTACACTAGTGTGCATGAGATTGTTTGTACTTGTATTGTGACTCTGGTTTTGCAGTTGGAAGGAAGCTCGTTTCTAGGCCAGAGTTTTAATACCAGAGACTAGTGGAGCAAGAGGGCTTGCAGAACCTCATGAACTTGTTTGGGCTTTGCTTCTGCTTCAGGTGAGAATAATTTCAACTGTAGGTTTATTAAATTTGCCCTTAAAGACCTCTGATGGTGGAGAGTGCCTCTCAGGCACCCTATTCCAGTATCACTACCTGTACTGCCAAAATGCTTTTTGCTAGCATCCGACCTGAATTCTCCTAGCTCCCAATGAAGGTCATTATATCTTCCTCCTGTCCATGGTAGACAGGAAGATCTTACTATGTCTCTCCTATTTCCACTAGATTTTTATGCATTGCTAGATTATTTCACCCCATGCAAGTCTTCCTCATATGTCATACTTCCTGTTCCTCCCTTGTTAATTTCTTTCATCACATTTCTTCCCATACTTTGACATTCCTAAATCCCAGGCTGGTAGGCTAGTCTTCCTCTCACTCATCTTCCTCTCAATTAGTAATAAAGAAGCTGAAACATCTTGAGGCTAGAGGTGTGCCCCAAGGGTCAGTGCTTGATCAGGTCTTATTCAACCTATTCATCAATGATCTGGATGAGGGGACAAACCATACCCTCAGCAAGTTTGTTGAGTATACAAAACTGGGAGGAGGAGGAGTGGCTGACACATCAGAAGGCTGCACTGTCATTTAGCCAGATCTGGACAGGCTGGAGAGGTAAGTGGGGAGGCACCTTATGAAATTCACCAAAGGTAAGTGTAGGGTCCTGCACCTAGGGAGAAATAACCCCAGGCACCAGTACAGGTTAGGGGTCGACCTGCTGGGAAGCAGTGCTTACAGAGAAGGACCTGGGAGTCCTGGTGAACAACAAGCTCTCCATGAAGCAGCAATGTGCTCTCAGGCCAAGAAGGCCAATAGTGTCTTGGGGTGCGTGAAGAAGAGTGTTGCCAGCAGTTTGAGGGAGGTTATCCTGTCCCTCTACTCTGCCCTGGTGAGGCCACATCAGGAGTCCTGTGCCCAGTTCTCTAATTCAGAAAAGACTACTGGAGAGAGTCCAGCGGAAGGCTACAAAGATGATGAGGGGACTGGAGTATCTCTTGTATGAGGAAAGGTCGAGGGAGCTGGGGCTGTTTAGTCCGGAGAAGACTGAGAGAGGAACTTATTAATACCTATAAATATCTAAAGGGTGGATGTCAAGAAGATGGGGCCAGACTCTTCTCAGTAGTGCCCAGTGACAGAGCAAGGGGCAACGGGCCCCAACCGAACACAGGAAGTTCTGTCTTTAACATGAGAAAAAACTTCACTGAGGGCGATGGAGCACTGGCACGGGCTGCCCAGGGAGGCTGTGGAGTCTCCTTCTCTGGGGATACTCAAAACCTGCCTGGATGTGGTTGCTGGAACAGGTTGCCCAGAGAGGTAGTGGAGGCCCCAGCCCTGGACACATTCAAGGTCAGGCTTGATGGGGCTCAGAGTGACCTGATCCAGTGAAGATGTCCCTGCTTACTGCAGGGGTGTTGGACTAGGTGACCTCTAAAGTCCCTTCCAACCTAACACATTCTATGAGTCTATGATCTCAGGCACTGGTTTATTTTAAAGAAAGCAAAAAAAACCCCCAAACCCCAAAATCAAGAAAAGCTGCTCTCATGACTGCTTAGAAAAAACAAACCCAAACCAACAAAAACCAAACCCACAAACCCCACGAAATTTGGAACAAGAACAAACTGAAGACAGGGAAGGGACCAGGAGCTGTTGAAACGCTCCGACATTGCTCATAAAAGTGAAAAAGCTTCAATTTATGGCCCCTGCTGGCATTGCGAGGGGCACGGGGAGGCAGAAGGGGATAAGAGTCGCAGGGTTGCCAGGGTTCTGCTGCTGCCACCTGCCCGCATCTCCTCAGGCGTCATCGGGCACCAGCTCGTCACAGCCCCGACATGCCGCCGTTCCCCCGGGAGCTGTTATTTAGCCCAGCAGGAGCTAATTAAAACCTGGGAAGAGAAGTGTCGGTGAGGTGAACCTCGGCGTCACCTGCCGAGGCTGCGCTGCCTGTCACACGGGCCTTGGGGACCCTTAGAGCCTGACCATCACTGCGCGCTGCCCTGCCTGCGGCTGGCGAGATGCTGGGCGGCTGGAGCCAGGTGCCGAGGTACCATCCTGTGGGGGGTTTTGGTTGTTGGAGGCTTTTGTTTGGGTGGTTTTGGTTTTTTTGGGGGTTTGCTTTGGTGGTTTGTTTTGGTGGCTTTTTTAAAAAAAACCTGGGCATGTAATTTAGTGGATTTTTCCTTTTTCCCCTCGAAGGAAGCAATCACTAGATGGCACTGCATCACCGCAGGACAAGCCACCTCCCTCTATCTCTAGGATGGATGAAAGACAGTGCCTACCTCTATTTTCCTCTGCTTTCCATCTTTACCGGGGGAAAAAAAAAAGAAGCCCACAAAAAAACCCAAACAAACACCTCCACCCCCAACACCTTCCAAACTGGGTCTGTGACAATAAAATGCGTTTTAACACAGTTTCCCTGCCTAGCTTCTGGAGCTCTGAATCATTTGCCCATGGTGTCTTCTGGTTAGACTAATACACCTTACACGACTGATTTTCATACTTTATCCTTCTAGGCTGTTTCACTCTCCCTGCTGTCACCAATGTAATAGACTCTTAAAGCTTGGTGGATAAGGCCAGGTTGGATGGGGCCCTGGGCAACCTTGGTGTCATGCCTGGAGGTTGGTGGCCCTGTCTGTGGTAGGGGGGTTGGAATTCTATGCTCCTCGGGGTCCCTTCCAACCCAGACCATTCTACGATTCTATGATAAAAAGTGGGATTGGGTGTTTAGTTTAAGATTAAACTCCCTGAAACATAGGTGATGCCTGGGAATTCTGATTCCCAAGTTCTTAAAACAATGAAAATAATAATAAATGGATGTGTTTTGCTACAGGCACATATGTGGCTAATTGGGAGCTGCCCACTGTCACACAAGTATAGATATCTAAAATATTGCTTTTATGTTCTGCAAATATCCTTAATCAGAAGCTTGACCAAAATTAGCTTCAGCCACCCAGCTTGCAGAGTTGGGCTGTCTCGTGACTACAGGGCTGATTGCAATAGTTCAACGTTTGTATACTTTAGTTGGGATCCATAAATTCACTTTTGGCAGGGGCAAAAAAAAAAAAAAAGAATAGATTGCTGGGGGAAAAAAAAGCATTAAAATGCATAACATGTTTACTTTGGTCTGAAGCCTACTAAGGTTTTGGTCATTTCCTATCGGCTCAATGAACCGTAATATACTAGTGTTGCTTTCTTCAAGAAACCTTGCCAACTAGTAAGCAGTGCTTGGAAGGAGTGGGTGTCTGAGGTGCTCGTTGCAATTTCAGAGTCAGTCCTATCATTGTGCTGTTCTTAGCAGCAGCTGCTGTAGCTGCAGCACAGTTACAGGGGGCAGAAATCTCACTGTTGGGTGGGAGACCAGCCTGTTTCTAAAATCTGCGAGAAGCTGCACTGCACACAAAAATGTGATTCTTGGCTTAATGCCGCTCTAATCCTTTTTTGTGCTGCAAGACCATTAAGCTGGAAAGTATGTGAGTGTTAAAAGCTAAAGTCTTATAAGGAAAGGTGCCACAACTGTGCCTGATTTCCTCTCCTGTTAAGTGGGGTGGTTAGGCTAGAGCCGCAGCCTGCTGATAATGAAGGATGGTAGTAGATAAGCTTTGTGAAATAATTCATGTTCTCCAGCAGTTAGTGGACATAGACTTTCATAATTATTTTATTGCATTTCCCCTTTAAATTCACAAATAAATATTTATTGCTCTGAGATCTCATTGCCATTAGAGGATGTGATACTTCTGTATGCTTCAGTCTCTCCATGGTAACTGTAAGTGGGTCAAGCATGGGTGCAGCCGGGCACACAGCAGCTATGGGAAAGCAGTTGCAGGAGTCTGCCCTCACAGTGTCCTGTGTTATCCTCACCTGGAGCTCCCACAAATGATGTTTCCAAGGACAGCACTGAGTGCTGCAGTCAACAAGTATCATGGAAAAGTTCCGTTTCATGGTCACTAAGCCTTGAGCATCCTCTGGATGTGCTGCAGGTTCTGTTAGAGGCTCTGTGTTCAGATGCCTGATGTTGCACAGACCCATGCGATTATTGCAGGTAGGTGATGGTGCTGCCCCACACTGGTGCAGAGCTTGTTCCAAGCTGTGTTTCAGACCCACTACGGAGAGAGACAGGGCTAAGGGAGTCTCAGGGAAGTGCTTGGGGGAAAGAGAGGATGGTGATGAGACCATCACGTGGTCTGCAAGAGAGGGAGGAGAGTTGCACAGGCACAATGAATGCTTCGAAAGAAATCTAAGTTTCAGTATGTTGAGATGCAGATAGAATTCACTGAGGGTAGAGACATGCAGAAAAGCAACAGCAAGGAGGGGTGTGCTGCTACCTTGGTGCAAGGGTACCTTGGCATTTGGATCCCACATTGCATGTCTTGCAAGGCTACTTGCCCTCCACGTGGATAAGCAATTACATGGTTTGAAGTGAAAGTGCTTCAACTAGTGCTGCAACTAAAGTGGACAGGATGAAACAAGAATCAGAAATGGCCCGACTTCACAGTATTGTGAGGATAACTCTAGACTGACTGTTGAGGGAGAAAACCCAGACATGCTTAGCCATTAAATTATAGTAGTTCTGGACAGATAAAACAGAAGCATGCATTTCGAGTTTTGTAACAGGGACACTGATTATCACTTCCTGGAGGTACAACTGAGTTTCTGTTCATCACTGGGGAAAAAATACAACTCAGCCAATGGCAAGGACAGACCTGGTGCAGCCATTAACACAAAACCTTCACATGGAGAAATAATGTTTTCGTCTCTCTGGCCATGTTCACACAAGCAAGTAATTCTGTGCAAAAGGAACAGATTGGTAGACTGGGGCAGATGGATCATCATCTAACACATTAAAATTGTTAATAGTTTGGGTATTTTACTCAGGACCAGGTTTAATATGGTGCCCTACTATCCCCATTTCATCTGTGGTTTGAAGCTGTCTGAAGTCACTGATTTAGCCACTTACTGTCTCCATCATGGACTGACGGTTTTGGTGCATAGGTGGATGGAGGGGGGCTTTTGGCTGAATTTCCTCCACAGATAATCAATTTTGAATGTGCTAAAATCACTCTGCCAACCCAACTGGCAGGTGGTCAACTGGGACAGTGAGGGCTTCACTTCAACACGAAACCAGAAGGGCAGTATGGGCACAACCTGGTGATCACAGCAAGAGCGGGTTGCTGGGGTCAAAACTTCTGGTGTCTAAGTGAAGACCGTTTTGTTCTCAAGTCATTAAAAATCCAGCAGGGAGCTAGTTCCTTCATCTGCAATATTGTCTAAATGATCACTTAGCTCACCATGGCAGTTAATCTTCTTTCTTTCTAAAATACATGTCATGACACAATTGTTAGATCATTTGCCCTCAGGATGTTCTTCATACTGTTTTTCTAACCTGTTAGCACAAAAATCCCTTCTCTCTTGAGTCTCTAAACACATAGGTGAACTTGTCTGACTCATACATGCTCTCTTGTTCTTCAGCATCATGCAGTGATTAGAGTTATTCTTTCATTTAAGGCCAGCTAAGGACCATTATTTCAAATGCTTACATTCCCTTTGGGTGCAGAACCTGAGATACACGGAAGCTGGTTTTGGAGGGGTGTGGAGCAGTAGGAAAGCTGTTCAAGTCATTGTGGCTGTACTGCTTTAGCACTTCTGAATGATATTAAACCACTCTAAGTTGAGCATTTTATTTTTTAAAAAATTAGATCTACAAATAAAGAACTATCTCTTGATTTTATTCAGCAGATCTCAGCATCACTCAGTCTGTGGATGTCTGAGTTTATTTAAATTAACCTGTGTCATTGTTAGTGGCAGAAAAGGAGAAAGAAAAGAAAAGAACAGCTTTTACAGAGACCAATGTCAGTATTTTCAGTTCAGGGTGGTCGTCTTAGCCTAGCAGCTTCTCAGATCACTCCCTCTCCATGTTTGCAGCTATATATAGTTGAGAGTTGCCTGAAGATAGCAATTACTTCACTACTTCCTTTTAACCAGCACAACTTCTCCCAGTGTAGGATGAAACAAACTGGGACTCAGTGACTTTTCCCTATACTTAGTCTTGTCTCCAGTATAATTCAGAGCATCTCAGAGGTGGCCCCTGCACTGTAGTCCAGGGCAGCATGTGCAATAGAGACCTGATGCAGACCACCACATCATAATCATTTTCACAGACTGCTCAGCCTTCATCTTAAACTTAGCTAAAATTTTTCTCTCTAATTTCTGGTGAGCTATTTGAGTTTTCCAGGAGCTCACTGGTCTGCTCCTTAGATACCTTCTGTTTTCCACATTTGATTTATTCAAAGCCTTTTGTTCTTTGGCAACACAATTCATTAATTTAATAGTCTTTTCTTTCACCTTTCTTATGCCAGGCTAAAATAAACTCAGTTCTCTTTGTCTCCTTTTGTGAAGAATGTTTTCTCATTCATCTGAGTAATTTAGTTCCCCCCTTCCCTCCCCAAAATCTCCTTTGATGCATGGTGGATTTTGTTGAGTGCAGGTTACTGGGATTGTATGCAATGTTGTAGTGTCTTGTGCAGTGGCAATAATAGTACATCCCCACCTTTTGGGGGTGAAATATCTTTCTTTATGCTGCTCAGGGCTGCTTGGTTTTGGCATTGCTTTTATGGTTACTCTGAGATTAAATAAAACATCTAGGTCTTGTTTGACTTTGACTGTTGCTTCCAACTGTTGCTTCCTTGCTGAGATGGAAAGACTGTGATTATTTTATTAGTTTGCATGTATTAGTTCTAAATCAATCTCTGTTTCTCCAGTCTTAGAGATCAGTCTCTCTGGGGTGATATTCCTCCTCCCCATCAGCAGAGATGCCCTGGTCTGTGAGCAGTGCCTCTCAGCATTGTCAGCTGTGAATTTCATTACACTATTCTTATATTTTTAGTATCAAGAATGATGATAGAAATAGTAAAGAAAGATTTGTTCAAAGGCCATGGGCTAAATTAGTAGCTTTTCTCTGACTTTACACATCTCTTTTGTGTTGTCTATTGGTGCATGCAGGTTCCTTAGCAATGAGGTAATTCTCCTCTTCTCCAGCCAAACCACTAGTGACCTGTTTAGTACTCTATGAAATGATTTTCTAAATTAGATTCATGGAATCAGTGTTTCTGAGATGGGAAGGTACCTCTGAAGAACTAGTCCAACCTGCTGCTCAGAGCAGGGTACTCAGGGATGTGTCCCTTTGGGTTTTGAATATCTCCAAGGAGAGACACTCTACAACCTCTCTGGGAAACATCTTCCAGTATTCAAATGCCCCTATGAAAAACAAAAGAAGATTCTTAGGTTTAAAAGAAATTTCTGTGGTTTCAGTTTGTGCCTACTGAAGCACAGTGCCCACTGGACAGCACTGAAAGAAACCTGGCTCTTTCTTCTTTGCTTCCCCTATCAGGGGATACATATTGATAAGACCTCTTTGAACTTTCTCTCCCTTGTATAAAGAATGCTCCAGTCTCTTAATTACCATTGTGACCATCTACTGGATTTGCTCCAGTATGTCCATGTCTGGTACTGAAGAGGCCAGCGCTGGAGCCAACACTCCAGCTGTGTCTCACCATGGCTGAGAGGAGAGGGTCATCTCCCTCCACCTGCTGGCAACACCTCCTAGGGCATGTTTTCTGAAAGGGCACACTACTGGCCCTTGATCAACACAGTGTCCCCGCTCTGTGTGCCCAGCCCACTCTCCCCCACCCCCCTTTTTTTTCTTTTCTCTCACACTGCTTTCCAGCCAGCCAGTCTCCAGCTTGTGCTGGTGCCTGGGGTTGTTCCTCCCCAGCCACAGGCACTTGCATCTTTCTGTTGGCCCATTTCTCCAGCCTGTTGAGGTCCCTCTTGTGGTGGGTTAACCCTGGCTGGATACCACATGCCCACCGCTCTGCGATTCCTCGCCTCAGCTGGACAGGGGAGAGAAAACTCTTGTGGGTTGAGATAAGGATAAGGAGAGATCATTCACCAATTACTGTCATAGGCAAAACTCAACATGAGGGGAAAAAGAAGATGTTGAATTTGCTACCCATCAAATCAGGGTTGCATAATGAGAAATGAAACCAATTCTTAAAAACACCTTCTTCCACCCCTGCCTTGTTCCCAGGCTTAACTTTTCCAGATCTCCTCCCCTCACCAGCACAGGGAGACAAGAATGGGGGTTGTGGTCAGTTCATCACACATTGCCTCTGTCACTCCTTCCTCCTCAGAGGAAGGACTCCTCACACTTTTTCCCTGCTCCAGTGTGGGGCTCCTCCCATGGGAGACAGTCCTTCATTAATTTCTCCAACATGGGTCCTTCCCACGGGCTGCAGTTCTTCACAGACTGCTCCACAGCAGGTCCCTTCTATGAGCTGGAGACCTTCAAACCCAGACTGCTCAAGCGTGAGTCCCCCACGGGGTCACAAGTCCTGACAGTAAACCTGCTCCGGTGTGGGCTTCTTTCTCCATGGGGTCACAGGTCCTCCTAGAGCCTGCTCCTGCACAGGCTTCCCATGGGGTGACAGCCTCCTTCAGGCATCCACATGCTCCACTATGGACCTCCATGGGCTGCAGGGGACTACCTGCTTCACCATGGTCTCCTCTATGAGCTGCAGGTGCTCTGGTGCCTGGACCACCTCCTCCCACTTCTTCCTCACTGGCCTTGGTGTCTGCAGAGTTGTTCCTCTCACATATTCTCACTCCTCTCTCTTGCCCAGTGTTTTTTTCCTCTGCTTAACTATGCTACCCCAGCAGCATTGCCACCATTGTGATGGGCTCAGACTTGGTCAGCGTCAGGTCTGTCTTGAAGCCTGGGGGAAGCTTCTAGCAGCTTCACATGGAAGCCAGCCCTGTAGCCCCTCCACTACCAAAACCTTGCTATGCAAACCCAACACACCTCTCGATTACAACATGACTCTCTGGTGTGTCAGATGCTCTTCCCAGTTTGGTGTTGCTAGGAGTATGCTCAGTCTCACCACGTCATTAATTAGGACATTAAACAGTCTTGGCCTCAGTATTGAACCCTCAGGTGTGCTCCTAGTAAATGGCCTTCGACCAGACTTTGTGCTGCTTATTACTGTCGTTGATTAGGATAACTTTTTTTAGGTAGTCAGAGAAAAATGATCAGGTTAGTCTAGGGTGCTTGCCAAATGCAAGTTGCACTTCATCCATGTTTGGTTTCAGCTCTCCATCTTTAAGAGGTTTCTGATTGGAAAGAGATTCCAGGAAGTGTACCTGGGCAAGGTAAATGTGGTGAGGTTCATAGGTGTGTTAGAGGAAGAAATCTGTACTAGGAAGGAACACTAGGATGCTACCGCTGCATCAACTGGCGTATGGTTCAGCTGAACATCTGTTGGGCCTTTCTGGAATTATTTTTCTAGTCAGTATTAACAGCAATAACAAAATTTCAAATAAAAAGCTTTTTAGAGCCTGCAGCTTAGCTTGTTATTCCTTAGTATTAGGATCAGGATTGCTTCTGAGAAGAAGGAGTGTAAGTTTCATTTAGAAGGAATCTGCATTGTGGAATACATATGTAGTTGGAGTGCATGAGGGTGCAAAACCTTCCTCTAGGTTTTCTACACTCATTTTCATTCCACATAGAAGGCTTTGCAGTAGACATCAAACAAACATATTATCACTTTTCTGCTTGGGGAAATTTAACATAAAAGTATCTGTAAGAAGGAAATTACATAAAAATGAGATGACAGAAGTAATGGAGATTTAGATGAGGAGAAATAAGTTCTCATTAAGAGGTAATAAGATTGCCTATCTATTTGTTTATTAGAATAGAGCTCATCAACGAGGTTTCTGTTGGTGAAGCTAGATAATGGAATGAACACAATTTTCTTGCCTTTGGAGCTGGTAATTTCTATCCTTAGTGAGTGTATTGCTCGTGTTTCCAAACATGCATATCGCAAATAATACACATATGGAATTCAGCAAAACAAGGACGATTGATGTGAACATAAAGAAAATCAAAGTCCCTTCAGTTTTATGAATCACATTTTGACCAAAAAAAGAAGGAAGTGGATGATCGAGGTGACTGGGGATTGGAAAAGCAAATCTTCAGCAATAGTTTGTGACAATTATATATCCTGAGATGCAAGAGTTACCAGCTAAATAGATTGGACATAACGGCAATATGGTCATAAATATGATTCTCTGGCAGTATTGAGAACTGAATTGGGAAAAGCTAACTATGGGGACACAGTCTTTAATCCTGCTAATGCTTGTGGATGAGTTTAAGCATCAAATTCTGATGAAGTCATGGCTTAGAGCTGCCTGCTTAACTAGGCCAAAATACATCTAAGGATTTATGGGACGGGGCCCAGCTTTTCTTCAGAGATACCATATCCTCATATTGTCCATTAGTGGTCAATGGAAAAAGTACATATATTTTTGATGTCTGCAGTTCTCTGGCATCATTTCCAGTATACATATCCTGTTTTTTTA
The DNA here is from genome assembly GCA_022605575.1 of Laterallus jamaicensis coturniculus. Lineage (NCBI taxonomy): Eukaryota > Metazoa > Chordata > Aves > Gruiformes > Rallidae > Laterallus > Laterallus jamaicensis. Next base: position 66,052,374 of record JAKCOX010000001.1, read on the forward strand.
ATTTCTTTTTTTACCACAAATGATAGCTCTGCATTTACAGACCTGGGAGCTACGGCACAATAATGTCTCAGCAGTCCAGTCTCAATGTAAAAGCATGATGTCAGTAAGCAACATACCTGAGAGGTAGGATAGATACCCTGTTCTTTGATCTGCTCTGGATCCTTCTGGTCCCAAGGGTGTAATTTAGGGTGTTGGTTCTGAGGCACTAAATGGGTTGGGAGTGGAGCCATGGTTCCAAAGCTGAGCCTTTCTCTTGATTCCTCTTCCTATGAAAGAAAAGGGAGGGGAGAGTGGGCAGGGAGCTGTTGGCCATAATCCCTTTGTTCAGAAATTCACTTTCTACTCTGTCTGACCTAGACTGAACTTGAAGGAAATGATGTTTCAAGGCTTGGTTGTTTGGGAACTGCTACTCCAGGCAGCAGCAGTTGGTAGCTTTCTGGGCAGGTTGCACGTCCCTCCTTGTTTCCCAAACCAGGACTCATCTCCCACCTATCTTCTCCTCTCAGTCTTAAGCTCCTTGCTTCCTTCTGAACACCCTCAAGCAACAGTTCGCTCCCTGGCTCTTATTTTCTCCCTTTCCTTTCCTATCTGCCAAAATGAGAACTCCAATCCTATCCCTCTTCCTTCTTAATTGCTCTTCTCATTTCACCTCAGGGGTAAACATGATTTCTAGCCTTTCTTCCACCCTAATCCAATGTTCTTTACCTCATTCTGCCAAGTTCCTGCCTTTTGCGTGGAATTACAGACATGGTTGTATTGGGTGCTAATTGTATCAACTCCTGATTGCCCTCTGGGAACCATGAGGGATTTATTCAGCAGCTCACGTGGAAACTTCAATGCAGCCATTGTCTGCATATACTTAGAAAGAATATATACTTGGTTAGAGGGAAGGGGAGTGTGTACGTAAGTTGCAGGAATGTGAACTGAGCATACATAGTATTTAAATTTTGTCCCACCATTTCTAACAATATATTATCCATGAAGCATGAACGTCCACTTAGAAATAACTGTCTAGGAGCACAAAAGAACTTGTCACTAGTGCCAATTTAATGTTTTATAGGTCTACAAATCGGTAGCTTGAAGTGATCACCTTTTGTCAACATCTACCTTTAGAATAGGTACTCTCCAATTTTCACAATACATCTTTTTTTCCCCTTTTTGAATTATTTGAAGAAGAGTAGTGTTTCTAAGAGATAGCAGATAGCTGGGTCCTAATTTCAATGGCAATAGCACATGTAACTTATTAATACTGGTTTGAGAAAGTCAACCCCGTTGAAGCAAAATACACCAAGAATAAACTGTCTAGATGCTCAACATAATCTCATCCCCATTTGAAAAACTCAACATGCTTTGCATTTAGGCTGTGCTTAGAAAGAGCTGATTAAACAATTGGTGGGCATTTAAATAAGCAGTTAATCAATTGTGGGACCTCTGTTGACTGAGTTGTGTTAGGATGCTCTTTATAGCCATTGCCAATGTCCACATGGAAAGCGTACTGCTAATGTGCTTCTGACTCCTCTGACCTGTCAGTCTTTCATAACCAGAGCAGCGTGTGTCATACAGCAAAATGATTGAAACCTGTGGCCTGTTGTGGCATAAGATTTAGCGCAAAAGCTTTCAGATCCACAAGAAAAGCATGACCAAATAGCAGGGAAACATGATTTTTCAGATCAATCTTTGTAAAAGCTCCATCAGCATGTGTTCACAGAACTATTCATAAAGAGAATGTGTCTGTGCCTCGAATGCTTATTTATAGCTGTATTTTAGAGGAAAGAAGCATGATTTTTAACAGCTTTGAAAGAAAGAAGGTTTGGGAGAAGCTCTCTAAGAGTTCAAACCTGGTGATCCAGGCACCTGGGATCATGTACAAAGTACCGAGCTAAGAGACCGTTACTTGAAGTTCACATATTGTCTGTGCCATTTTACTCCTAAAAGATGAGAGAAACACTTCTTCTTGCTCTTGGCTTTCCATTTTTATCTTCATTATCTTTGTCTATTTCCACCATAGCATCTTGGAACAGAGAGGTTCAGGTCCAGTCCATCAAGATTACCTACGATTTCAGGTGACTTTCAGAGGGCCAGGTTGTCTTTTCATCAACTGTATCTTTCTAGACTGAATATAAAGGGAACCTGATTTAGATGATAGTCATTAATAGTCAATATTCAAGTTTGCTTAAATCGAATAGTTAGTTACTATGCATTTAGTACACCAGAGCTGGATTCTCCAAGGACATCTGTAATTTAAATGATCACTATGCCTGCAAGTGTCACTGTTTTACCTCCTAGGATATATGCTGGCTTTATTTTAGACTTTAATGTTGATTGAGGTCCTAGATGATATAAATATTTATACTCAAAAGCAAACTGATCATAGTCTTGGGCAAACAGCTTCACTTGACCCTGCATGAGCATGAGTTTGGACAAGATGACCTCCAGAAGTCTCATCCAACCTCAACCATCCTGTGATTCTGTGGAATACAATAGGAAATTAGAGAAGAGCATGTAGAAGGAAAAAAAAAAAACAAACAAACCCCCAAAACATTTAACAGTATGGTGGGATAGATAGAAGCAACTTGCTGCTAGCCGATGAAGATGTTTGCTTCAGTGTGAATGCAGAAACCATTGGTGTTTTTCCAGACTGATCTATGATGTAGCTCTGTGAAGTGTGAAGAAACAATGGGTCAGAATGCAGTCTGCTTTGCCTTTAGGTGGAAATGATGAGAACAGTAGTTTAGGCCTTTAATAATTGAATGTGTTGGTCCAGTCCCTCCCTCTCTCTCTTCCTTACACTTGCCCTTTATTTTTGCCTTTTGAGGGCCTAACATTGAAACTCAGAAAACATTATCTTACTCTAGCATTAAAGACCTTAATCGTAGCTGAAAGTGAAATATATTTTCTTTTTGCAATTTTTAATCTCTGTAGTATAAAAATCAATGGTACTTAATACCATATGGGTCAATTTCCACTTCCTTGGATTAACCTAACCAGTTAATTTCCTTCCTCAATTTTTACGCCTTCCAAATTGTTTAATGCATTCAGCCACCTCCCATTTTAGAAGGTGCTTGGCCAAACTAAACACATTTAATTATTTTAATCTTTCTGCAGAAATCAGACCCTCATACTGCATACTCCGAGGTTTTATCAGTTGGAGGAGGTGAAGGAAACTGATGTTATGGATTAAGATTCCCACCTCATGTGTGCTCATCTTGTTGCCAGATGGTCGAGAGAAGAGATTTTGAATATATTCCTGGATAAAAACAGTCCTGGTTGGTCAGGACAGGAATGCTTCTTATCGCCTTTCAGAAATCTACATGGCTCAGAAGTGAGGGGCTGGAACACCAGAATTTATGAGCAAATTCAGAACTCCTGAATTTATGTCCCCACTTCACCTTCAACCACCTTTTTCCTATTACTGTTGGCAAAAGGCTCAGGGCTGGGCCATCAGAGGTGATTGCACTCAGGTTTTCTCCTCAGCAGTGCAAAATATGCCTCCTTCTTGGCCACTTCAAGCACCAAGTTGAAAGTGCAGGTTTCCTATGCCATGTACAGAGAGAAGCAGCCATAGTGTGCAGAGAGGCAACCGGCAACCATCAGCAAAATGCACGGGAAAGCTCCAGGCACCAACTTAAAGGGCCTCATCAGAGATGAATACTTACTTTACAGGATTCCTATCTGTCAACACTTTTTCTGGAAGTGGGTTAATTGCTGAATAGCAGAGGTGTGGTATCAAACCATATGTGTGTGTAGCTGCTAAGCTGCACCAAAATGTCCAAGATGACTGAGAGAGGATTTCAGTTCTTTGCTTAAATGGGAACAAAGACTCAAGCTCTTCCTCATCCTGGGGAGGTGTGATAGCCATGGATAATGTATCCTTGCCCCTTTGCTGGAAGGATATTTCCCTGCCCTTGGACTGCTGGCTGCTCAGGGTTTAACTCTGTTGTAATCACTGGGAACTGCCAGGCAGTAAGAATCGTGCTTTAGGAGTATCCACAGAGACCCATGGCCCCAGTGGTTTGGTGAAAGCTTGAAGGACCACCAGCAATACCAGGGAGAATGCAGGGGTTAGATGGAACCTAACCTTTCCCTGTTGCAGGTTGTGGTGGGTTAGCTCTATTGATCAACTCTACTGCCAGGACATCAGTGCAAGGGCTTGGGTGCACAACTCAGCAAAGGGAGCTAGTGGGCAAGGGATGGGCTTTCCTGCATCAGCCTACCTGGCAGATGGGGATAACAGTGCTTTGCTGTCTTTCAGGGGTGCTGTAAGGATAAACAGATTAAAAGATTGTGTGGTACTCAGAGGTGTGTGATGAGGGCTTTAGAAGAAGTTAAGATCAATAAAATGGCAGAAGTACAACCAAAGGGCTTCTTGTCCCCTTCAGTTTAAGAATGGCAATTTTAATGCTGTCTTGAAAACAGCATCTACCTCTCCCTAATGGAAATGATCAAAATAATTTCCATTTTGCAGTTTGCAGAAACAAAGCACTTCTGTCTAGCTAAAACTTTTTAAAACATCTTAACGACTAATGTGAGGAGAACTACTGCAATCCTCTGAAGACTGACAAAGGGTCCTGGGGTTACTCTGTTTTATATAGTGATGCTGTTATTAAGCAAATTATTTTGATTGTGTCATAGCTGCCTGTGTAGAAAAGTGTAGTAACAGTTAAAATCCTTTATTGATTCCAGGTTAGTGGCGTTTATTTCCTATTCTTCTCTTTCAGTTTTATATTAACATCTGAGAATAGGAATGAAAGCAGTAATAATAATAAAAACAACAACAACAAAACCCACGATTTCAAAGTGCATAGTTGGGTAAAGTTGCCAAATTTTATTAATTCTGGACTTCCCTTTCTGCTGGTGTAATCTAAAAGCAATTAAGATTGCCGAAGCTCTCCCTGTTTTTCCCTGGTGACGTTTATTTATTCTAATTCTCAAGGCCTCAAATACTTGTGTTTGTTCTCTGTCACTCATTAGCATGTGTGGGATTGGAATCTGTGGGATTTCTCTATTTAAAAACACAATGTTTTCTTCTCTGAAGATGTTAAGCTCATGAAAGCATTTATTTATTTGAATAGCATACGTTGAAGTGAATGAATGATGAATATTACTCCTCTCTTTTCAGATTAATGATCAATTACACAGGCATCATTTATGTGCTTTATATTTACTCTGGTTCATCTGTGTGCCCAAGCATAGTATGGCTTTCGTTTACCATCTCTCTGCTGGTAGGGCACTAGGTAGTGTACTTTTCTTGGCACAAGTCAAATTCAATTTAACTTGTTCTTTTTAACCCTGAGGAGATGTCTTCAAACACTTCTAATTCTCATTCTGGTTCTTTCAACAGCACATCTAACAAAAAGAGCTTTTTGCCTTAAGAGTGCATAGCGTGACCATGCAGTTTTATTTTACCCAGCATATTGCCCATCACATTTTAATATTCATCTAGAGAAGAAGAAATTGTCTGCTCAGATATTTGCAGAAAATATGCAGAAGTGTGTGCAGGTTCTGTCCTGCATCATCTTGGGGAGGTAACTTGCTTCCAAGTAGAATGCTTCTGTTATTTTAGCAATATAGATTGTTCTTACAACTAAAATCCAGACCTAAGAAAGTGAAATGTAGTGTAAAATAAGTTGAGCTGATCATCTGGGCTACCCTTGTGTAGGACTGTGTGAGGAAAATGGACAGAGAAAGAAAAAATGATAGAGAACTGGTAGTTGAGGCTCTCCCGTCGGCTCCAAGAAGTTGAGGAGCCTGAAAGCTTGAGACCTGGTGGGTGAGTTAGCGCTGAAACTGAGATGCCGGAATCTTTGATACTTTCAGATGCCTCAAAGGACAAATTCTAGACAAACTCCCGTCTTGCATTACAATTTGCCCAAAACTTTTTGGGTTTGACCCTTCAATATTTTCCAATAAAAAGCTGTTTTGTTGGGAAACTCCCCAGCAAACTTAATAAGATCCATATTGAATTGTTGACATGATAACATATGAACAACTAATAGCTCATTGCTCAAGTGGATAAAAGGACTGAGAACATCTTTAAAAGGCTACATTGAACTCTGCTGTTCATTTGATGAACGGCCTGAAGAGCGCCAATGTTGTTATTACAGGCTTGCTGACTCCATTGAACGCAGTCGTGTTGAACGATTGTGCTCAAATGTCTTCACAGTCCAGTCCTTCCTGTTGCTTTCTGTTTGTTTTCAATTACAGAGACTTCTACATGAAGAGAGAATGGGATTTGCCCATGAGTTCATCTGCTTCTCCATTTGGTCGCTGGCTGAAGTCCCTAGTCCCCTGTGACATCACTGTATTTCTCATTTCAGCTGTCACCCCTGGAGATCAGATCATCTTTCATTTGTCCTCTCTGGGTCAGGTGGAGGAGGACTGCAATCCCCCCCGCAGAGCCTGCTTTCTGACTGAAGTGATATCCTCTCTCATGCCTAACTCTGGAGTCCCTGGAAATAGATGTCAGCTGGGGTGCCAGTCACAGCAGTAGCTGTAATGGCTGATGATTCGTAATGTGTCAATTAACAACATCAGGGGACAAGCTAGTCTCATCTGTCTTGGCACAAATATCCTTCAGAATGTAGTGGGCCAGGTGAGAAGCTACACCATAAACAGACAGGATGGGCTCTGAAATGAATGTCGTGAAGTTAAGGACAGTGGGGGTGGGTGTACAGCTAATGAGAGATCTCAGGAACAGGGATGAAAGGACAGGGTATGTTTTTTCCTTGCAAAGCTGAAACTAATTTCATGTGCATGCAATGACCTTCACTCGCATACCTCTACTTATATATTGCAAATATGTTGTATTTATGTTATATATGTAATATGGGTGTGTATGTAGCAGAGGTTCCCGTTCAAACATTACAGGTACTGTTAGTAGAGTCTAACTGTTAAAAAGAAGGAGATTGAGATGCAAAGGATTTATTTATCAGATTATTTCTTTCTAGTTTTTTCATTCCCTCACTAGGCAGGAAGTAAGAAGTGTCAGTTTAAGGATTATAAAAAGATGATATAAGCTCACCATACCTTAATTTTCTTAATAAAGCACACGCGACTTGCAGAGTCCTGTAAGACATGCTAAGAGGCTCCTTAGTTCCCACGACAGAGACATGGAGCTGCCTGTGAAATTCCCCAGTAAGCTGACTGTAAAAATCTCAGAGAAGAATCTAATACAGGTTAATTTGGCTTATTGCAGCTTTTTTTAACCTCCTGGTGACATTCCTGGGTACATAAGAGGTTGAGAAAGAATCATGATCCCTTACTAGATCCCTGTATTTCCAAAGAGCAGCTGGCCATAACTTCCCCCCCTCTTTTGTCTGTACCAAATGGAGTCTGGGAGCTGGGCAGTTTAGAATGCAAGATGCTGTTATTTCAGACATGTAATATGATTTTCAGTTGAGTAACTCTGAAAGAGGAGAGATTTTAGGGTATTACAGATGCCAAATGAAATTTCTAAGAGACAGTTAACAAGGCAGGAGTGGTGTTACCACAACTACAGAACAACTGGTGCCTTGGAAGTCACTGGTTTGAAATAACCTGGAGGTTTTCAAACTCATCCCCTGAGTCATGCAAGAGAAGTGCTCAAAAGAGCTTAAGAGGTTAAGAGCTACCCAAATAAAATATTCTCTGTCCGGTAGCCCTGGAGCTCATTACCCATAAATACTACAGGGTTTATAGGTATGCCAAGGAGGCAGAGGAGATGAAATGTACTTCTGTGTTCAGAAGGGGAATTAATGTAATAGCATTCATTCCTTTTATAGATAATACTGCTATTTAGGAAGTCCTAAAGTACATGATGTCTTTGCTGATTACATTTCCTGTGTAAGCAAAATGTTCATAAAGTTACATAACTGCATTTTTCTTCCTACCTCATTGCTGGCAGCAGCAGTGCAGGTTTCTGGAGTGCTGCAAGCTTTGCTTTGCCTCTGTGTCTAGGTGACCTAATAGTGGGGAGAAAGGAGTGGAAGGAGAGAAGGGGAACTGAGAGATTAAGAGTGACGCTGTTGCAATAAATCCTTCACTCACTCTGTGCAACCCATATGTGCTTCCTGCCTTCTTCTTGCATCCCTCAACAGATCTATGCTCCTTGTGGCCTGCTGCTTCCCACCTGAGGTCATTAATGCAACCCAATGAAACGAAGTGGCTGAAGTCATTTCCCTTTTTATCCCTGGTGAACTGATCTGAGGAACCAAGACCACCCCTCCTGCCAGGCTTGAGCCTGCTAGAAAACTCCCTCCCTCCTGCTTAAGCTGCACGGGCTCTTCTCCCGTGCTGTGGGGCCCCTTTCCCATAATGTAATTTCCAGCAGATCTGTGACTGTGTCAAGTTGCGAGGCAGATGTTTGGCCAGAGGATGTCAGAAACATATCCTCTGCAGCATCTTCTGCAAAGCAGTTCAACAGAAACAAATGTGGTGGGGAACATTTCAGGCATGCCCCCTAAGGGGAAAATTATAGGTGGTAATTTTGCTGCCTCTGGAATGGCTTATCTGACTTTTGTATCCCTTTGTGGTAGGACAGGCCCTTGCCCTGTTTTGCTAGTCAATTTAAAGAGTGAGTCAGGGCAAGAGGAGTCTATTTCTAAGTTTTCATATTAATTATTAGGTTTCAAAGTGAAAATTAATATGATTAGTTGTTTTGCTTAAGTAGCACTGTCCAATCTGATTAATAAGTACCCTTCAGCTGACCTCAAAATATGTTGTAAAATTTCTTCAAGATAAGGACCAAAAAATGTACCAAGTCACTTCTGTTCTTGTATTTGTTTATTTTACCTCTTCTCCAGTTTTCTTTGCTTCCAATGGCTTTTAAATACAAATGAGCAAACTGTAGGCCAAATTACAGGGAAGAAAAAAAAAAGATTTTTAAGGAAAATGGTGGGAGTTTAACAGTGGAGTGAAGTTTTATTTGATGCATTTTTGTAAAACAGAGATTCCCTCTTAACAGATAGATCATTGCCCTACTGTGTGTAGAGAGACGATGTCCTTATGGCTGAACCCCTTAAGGGGTCTGGTGCACTTAGATTGGAGAGCTTAAAACATCCTGTGCAGGGTTTAAAAAGTCAAACCCAAAAGCTGTTAACACCAGGGAACATTCAATGTGGGAATTAAAAAAGGAAAAAGAAGATACCCAAGGAGAGGAAACATGTCTTGAAAAGACTCTAAACTCACCTTTGGTGTTCAGCAGTACTCTGTTAACTATTATATTGTATTTTTGAATGACTTGACGTGGGGTGATGTGAGTCTGCAGCACAGCTCTGCAAGCAGCAAGGAGTGAGAAGCTCTACGCTCTGACCATTCATTCTGAGTGAAAGGCAGACATAGGAGCCATGCTGCAAGCCCTTTGTCCTGTTTTGCCTCTCCAGGAACCAGCAGCAGACCTCTTTTGGACAGTGTGTGATGGAAGGGGCAATCTCCTCCTCTTCAGTCTAAGCCTTTCTCTGTAGTGGTTTGTCTCATTTTTGGCAGCCATCAGCAGTTTTGCTCGGTGTACGTGGGACATTTGCTGCAGACAATTTACAAACATCAGGGGAAAGAAGGGAGTTGGCGTGTTTTTTGAATTCCCATAAGTTCTTCTTTTTTTGTTGTTTCTAATGAGTAGCTGAAGAACAAAATGAGTGGTTTATTTCCTGATGAGCGCAAATATTTGTCCAAAATAACTTAAATTGTTTATTATTTTGATTCTAGTTGAACTTTTTTTTTTTTTAAGGCACCATGTGAAAGCTCTTATTTCTTCCATGATGGATATTTGTCATCAGCTCATGTGAATGTTTTGGCAAACCAAAGGATGGATTGTTCTGTTTTGCTTGCTTGGATTGTGAAATAGGAATATCCGTAACATGACAAGGCATGAAAGAGCCTGAAATGAATTAAGACTGTGCTTTAATGAATGGGCTTTTCATCTAGCGGATTCTTTATAACAACTGTGGTAAATCCACTTTCAGTAAATCCAAAGGATGGTTGACACGTACGTTTCAAATGGGTGGGTACTGGCAGACTAGAACTGATGATACATCATTCCAGATGGACCATTTTTTGGCAGATGAGTGTTCTAGCTCTCACGTTTCAACTGGAAGAAACGCTCTAGTGTAGAGCCAATGCAATATGTACTATGTTTAATCTGATTATCTCAGCTCAAAACCTGGACAGATGAGTACATTTCCAAGATGGATACTCCAGGAATCATCCAACCAACATGGATCTCTCAACCTTCACTACATAGGGGGTAGGTTTCTACCTGCTGAATTGTTTGTGAAGTTGGGCTGAAGGTAGCTGAGCCAATAGATATTCTACACTGAAGGTGGGAGAACTGATCAGGCACACACAAGTAAAACCTGTGATAATGCTTCATGCTTCATTCAAAGCTCTGCATTTATTCAGATGCAGAGTCCCTCTGGGCAAATGTTGCACCTGACAGCTTTTCAGGCTTTAAACCATAAACAAAGGTAATACCTACAATCCATCCTTAAAGAGAAAATTAGAGAGATCTGTATCCAAATGTGAGTATGATGGAAAATGTTGTGACTGTGCATCTGTTGTAAATATTTGAAAACATTGAAGTTTGCCAAGACAACTGTGCCAAAAATTGCGGGTCATTAGCAAGCAAGATTTCTAAGGAAGCACAGGCAATAAGTTGGATCATTTTGGTTTGCTGATCTTTACAGGAAGTACAGCAGTTGAGGGTAAACGTACTATTTGTTCCTTACGGGCTTACTAACCTCACTTGAAACAGAACCTGGTTTACCTCTAGCTATCTAATTTCTCATGATGATGTAGGCTTACATCACTTTTTGCTTTCAGACACATCTCAATGCTCAGTGTCCCTGTGCCAGTTTGCATGGAAGAGTTCAAGGTGACTGACATTTGCTGTTCACATCAGAGAATGCTGGAGCTAAGCCAAATAAGCACAACCCCACATAAACATCTGGCATTTTTGATTGCCAACAGGTTCCTCGGAAAGTCACGTACATCCAGAGCTAGTCTGGAGACATGTTTTTGTGGGGTTTGTGACAAGAACACTCTTAATGGTATCTCTGACCCTTGCCCGTGGACACTTTTTGTTATGGAAAGCACTAATGTGATTTTCAGTCCCTGGCAATCTTTTTGTGTTAGATTTTTGTATTAACCTGCTGTTAAGCATCTTGTTCTGGCTACAGACACTGATTCATACCCACAGAAACACCTCCCACCGCTCAATGAGGCAATGGGCTGTGAACAAGCTTACCGTCATCCATCAAAATGATTTCACAAACTTGTTCCTGACTTTTGCTGACCCTGTGTTTTCAAAACTGAGAATGCAAAATGCAAGCCCTGTAGTGCAGGGCTGGAAGTTTGGATCAGATAAAAGACACTGTTCCTTTGCACTCAAGTATAAGATTGTAGTTACAACTATGTCATTCGTGTGACTAGTTAGAGAGGTGAAATATAAAGTCATTATATGTTTAAGTATAAAGTCCATCTTTGCAGATCTTTTAACCTAATTAAGCAGGTGGTTGAGCGTTTACAGGAAGAGTGCATGAGAAGAGCTGTACACCACAGAATACAACTTCTATTGCCTTTGTTAAAATATTTTTCACCCTAGCATTTGCCTACCTTGCTGGGCAAAATAGCAGATATACCCAAGTCATTATATAAGATAAGGGATGGCGGGCACAGAATTCAGTCAAATGAGTATTTCAAGCATCATTTACCTGTGGTAGGTAAGGGGTTAACATGGAAATTACATGCCAGTGTAGACATAATAAAGCAATTTATCAAATTTAGCAAGACTGTCCATTCTAGCCTGACCATGATGTAGACTGGCAATGAGCTGAAGGTTATTGACCTGACCTGGTTTGCATGTGACGGCACTGATCTTGAGAGCACACGAGTTCTAGTGCCTACAAGCTCATAGGGTTTCCATTTTCCCTGCAAATAAGCGCTGGCTGTCCTTCTCTTTCAGATTGGCTTATGCAAACATACCCCTAGCAATTCCCACAGATCACGTAACTGGAGTGAAATTGCGCTGCTGGAAGTAGCAGTTACTGAAATCTGGCACTGGTCCTCTGTATTGAGGAGGACACGATGAGTACTCACACGTGCGTTAGTTACACATGTGCCTGTTCCCTCTCAGACTGCAGGAGAGGAAGGCTCAGGCAGCAGTGCTGTGCAGTGCAGGGCATTGAAAGGCTAGGGCACACATCTGTCTCTCTCTGACCTTAATTTTTAGATGCCTAGATGTTACCAAGGAGTCTTTCCCCTTAAGCAGTGGCCTGCACTGATGCTGAGAGCCATGTATAGTCAATCTGCTCTATAACCCTCTGTGTGGCACTTCCAGTCATCCTCCCACCGCGTCTGGGACTGCTGCAGCCAGCTGTGGGTGAGGAGGATGAAAATGTGGCTCCTTTCTACAACCACTGTTAATCCGTTGTGTTCTGAGCTGAGCTGCCCTGGATGGCTGAACTGCAACAATCTCAAAATGAAAGACTTTTGCTTATATAGAGCCATCTGAGCTTTGTTTTTTCTAAGACCTTGATCTGCTTTACACCTGATGTAAATCAAGGTAACCTGATATAACCAAGGTAATGCTGATTGCAATTTGAAGGCAAACGATCATCTTGCAAATGGCCTGGTGTAATGTTGCCATGATCTGTGGTGGTTTAATGGGGGTCACTATGGGCTGGCAGCTGTAGATAAACTGACAGGTGACCCAAACCGAACACAAAACTTTCAATAGTACTATAATTCTTCTTAATCTATGCATATTTTTCCTGTAAGTGGAGTTGATAACATGTCTTCATAGTATTTCAGCTAAATTCATACAAATAATTAGGTGATTTAAATGTATATTTAAGACTACTTCCAACATACTCAGGGCTGGGGGGGAGAAATTAGTCCTTTGTTTAAAATACTCTGAATTTTCTAAGGTTTCCAGCACATTTTAAGCAATGGAGATAAAAATGTTCTGCATATAAGGGTTTTGATACATTTATGCATGATACTGCAAGATTTATATTTTTTTAAAATTAGAGATTGATCTTAGCTAGCTATCATTCACACTGGCTTCTTGCATGGGTAGTAAACTGGAAACCAATCGCAGGAATAAATGGCGTGTCCTGCTGCTCTGTTTAGTCTTGTGAAGAGCATCATTAATTATGGTCTCAGGACCCTGCACTTCCTGCACGAGCATCAGTCACAAGGGCAGGCAGGCAGGCAGGTAGGCAGGTGAGCAGAACTGTTCTTGAAAGTCAGGGAGCTGCATCAGTACCAGGCATAAAGATCAATTGCACCCATAGAGTACCAGACACCATCACCTGAGCAGTCAGAAGGTTGAGACCACTTTTGATGGTGGAAAGCTGCTTTCTGGTTGTTCCTATGGACCTGAGAACTGTGTTGGCAGTCTGCTTATCTTTCCTATAACAAGCTTATGTTGCTTGTGCTGGTCAGTGCTTTGCAGGAATCCAAGGTGGTGGGTGTTTCAAGACACAATTAAGAAAATTGTTTTGTTATGATTTACTTGCATGCCCACAAAGGTGCAGGTCAATGCGTTGTCCATGACCTCTCAATGAGTGGCATAATGACTAAGGGTTGTGTCAGCTTGCTCACATTCAGGCACTGCCTGATACACACTGGAGCATATCTAGTTGGATCTTCTTGGACAGTGGCTTTCCCACTGTGAGGTGTCTGTTGAGATCTTGAAACATCCTTTGGTTCCTTATAAAACCAAAACTAAGACCTTTCAAACACGTTCACTAAAACGAGTTGTGTCGACATGTCTTTTTTCATCAACTTCTGAACTGTTTGTGAAGCATTACATGTGTCCGTTCTCATGTGTTTTGTCTTCCTCTCTTCTTTACTTTTTTCCCTACCCCACCCTCTTCCCTCCTTCCTGTCAAAACAGCAGCAGCTTATGTTTTGCAAAATGGGCAAGCTTTGATTTTAACAAAATTTAATATAGGAACAAATTTTGGCTATCTTTGTGTGCTTTCCGGTGCTCCCTAACTCAGGATAACAAGCACCTCCACCTCGCCTCTCACCCTGGACCTTTGCCTGTAAGCTATTAATACAATATATTCCTGTTAGTTAAAACACCTCTTTATTTTTAAGGTGTACAAGCAGCAACCTTTCCTTGACCTCTGCCCTCCCCCCATATCAAAACATAGCAAAGGCCAGCGGGACTGGAGCATGTGAATTCCACTGCCTCCTTCCTCCACCACACACCTCTTTCCCTCCCGCAGGGAGGTGTGCACTGTCCACACATCATTTGATGCAGGAACTATATAACACTATCTCTTTTTAGATTTTCTGAATATTTGCAAACTTCCATTGTAGGTTGTTGTCTTCATGCTGTAAATTTGTGCCAAGAACTCCCCTAAAGCATTCTTGTCTGTCTTCCCAAATCACCGGGAGAGCAAACCTTTCCTTGAATCATTGATTTCTGCAAGGAAGGAAGGAAGAATGGCTAGACTGCATATTTTACAGCTCACAGCTCTCCAGTCAAAGCCATAAGTAAGATTTTTGACAGCACAAGGCTGTTTTCTCCTCTGTGTATTTCGATCTGTGAGCAGGACCTCTCCCTTCCCAGACCAGCCAGGGTGCTGTCATGCTGGGTCTGAAAAAACTGCCTGGCAGTTTTTTCCACTCCGAGCCTATGAGGCTCTGGGGTGTGTTGTGCCATCTATAACTGGTTTTACTGCCTGACTGAAAAGCTTTTGATGTAATAAACAGCGTACATGGTGCAGTTTCACAGGATAATATGATCATCCATGTTGTTGTGAGCTATACTGAACAGCTCAGTCTGGACAGGAATGTGTTAAATTCATACTGGAACAATTCAGCAAGCACTAGAATTAATTAAGAAAGGATTTTTTTTTTTCCCTACAGTAAAGAATGTAAGATATCTAGCACCTAATAATTAAGTTGAAACAGAAAATTTTAGTACTCATCATCAGAGGTACTTAAAGTGATCTTGGTATGTGTGAACACTTGTCTGTGAGGTCCTCTACTCATGACAGTAGCAAAAGCTTGCTCTGCCCTAAATGACTGCGTTTGTGCCTGGACATCATGACTTCATTTTGAACAGGGATAATCCTTGACTGCCTCCATTTATTTCCCTACTGCTCTAGGAATGTAGCACACTTGTATTTCTCTGTATTTTTTTCCTCTGGGTCAAATCGCCATCCCATTCAACTTTTGTAAAGTGCTGTTGGAGCAAGCATCCTCCCATTTAGTGTTGTTGTTTCAGCTCCCCCACTCTTCACTGAACTGTTCCAATACAGAAAGCACAATTCAGTGATTAAAGCAAAGAAAGGAGGTTAACAGACTGTGGTTCTGTTACTCAATAGGGCATCAGTAGCTGTCACGTAAAACTGACAAACAGCTTTTTAAGTTCCTTGAGCCATGTTGTAAAACAAGACTTTGTGGTGGGATGTGACTCAGTCTGCAGGTGCTCAGCATCAGGCAGTTTCCTTCTCATTTGAAAAGCTTGTGTACCTGAAAGGGTTTTTGATCTTTTCTCCCTAGCTGTATCACCTGGCTTAAAACACGTACAACCTTTTCCTACCACCCTACTTGCATTTTTGTGCTAGTCAGTTGGTCCAGTTGTGTAATACAAATGGACTATCACAACGCTTAATTTTTCATCCTTATGAGATGTGTCAGGGTACCTACACATAGCTGATATATTGATAGAAAACATCATCCCTACTACTGTGGAATAGTTCTTGTGCAAAATTATCTTTTTGAAAATGAACTGGCTGAACTTTGCTTGCTGTTTGTTTGATCCAGACAGAAGTAGAAGATCTGTATTTCTGCCTGCTTAGCATTTCTGCCTGTTTTACACTGATCTTGGGGGAAAGGCTGACACAAACCTGCATTTTGGTCTGCCCTGACAATAGCTAATTTGAGATGCAGGATGCTCCTTCGTCAGTGGTTCTGAAGTTCCTGGGCACCATTCATGGCACATGTTTCAATTAGACCATTCACTCCAATAAAATCTTTCTAATGTCCATTAACAAGAAAATTCTGCTGTCACTACCTGCAAATGTGTGTGAAGAGTGACAGGAAATGATGTTGCTTTACTTCAGGGGACTCTGAAGACCATCAGCCATCCAAGCAAGCAAGACAAGACATGGTGACACAAGCAGAATGTGATTATGCTAACTTCTGGGTGTGCAACCAGGGACTGGATCCAGTCACTATCTGTGCACAGCCTCATATGTATCTCATCTTCGGAGCATCAAGTATACTGAAAATATATTGCAAACCTGAGTCTGTTCACTTAGACTGTGTGGTGGATCAGAGAGAGGTCCAGTTCACACCAAAGGTCTCTCAGAAGGCACAGCATTAATTTTCAGATGCAATTTGCCTTCTCAGAGATGAGGGATGCTGCCATCTGTTAAGAGGTTGAACTCAGGCTCTGAGTGGCAGGTACCTCACTTGGAAAGATTTGGGCTAAACAAAGCCTGCAATGTGGGCAAAAATTTCAGTCATGAGGAGCAGAACATTTATTTCTGCACTTGAATCTGCTCCCATCTCCACCCACCAGTGTATGATGGCCTTTTCACAGCAGGCACCTCAGGTTTCTCCCCTGGTATGTGCTAGTACGGAGCTGTGGGCACTGTGGGCCATGAAGGCAATTCCTTTAGAGGCACTCTACTGCTAAACCTGCTCAATAGAATCATGGAATGTGTAACGTTGGAAGGGACCTTTGAAGGTCATCTAGTCCAACCCCCCTGCAGTAAGCAGGGACTATATCAGGTCACTCAGAACCCCAGCAAGCCTGACCTTGAATATCTCCAGGGATGGGGCCTCCACTACTTCTCTGGGCAACCTGTTCTAGTGAATAGCTCTCCAGAGGAGAGGGGAGACTGTTTTTACAGCTGAATACAGTGTAAGGATTGAACTATGGACCTTTCATCTAAGAGATGGCTCCCTACCATATGTTTTTGTTATAAAGAACAAGGTCAAGTCTTCTGAAGTTTAATGTTACAAAACTTTAGACACAGGACTTTAAAAACACAAAAGAATGTACATTATTATAAAAACAGAGCTTCATATAATGAAGTAAAATAAATATATTACAATTTAACAGCTGATTTGGGAAGTCCTTTTCACTGTTCCCATAGTTTCAAAGCCTGGGCATACGAAGACTTTTTGAAGAAACTGAACAACTATACCAACAATGGACATAAACTGGTTGTTCAGAATAGTTCCAGGGTTGCAGGAGAACTTGCTTGTCTGCTTTCTGCCTCCTTCAAGCAAACTGCCTGTGCAGAGCTGAGGCAGCCCTGTTGGGGAGTGATCAATATGCTGCCACATACCATCCTTAATTCTGGAATTTGCTTCTCCCACCCACAACCTGGTGGTTTCACAATGTGCTTTCTTGTGCTGCAGCAGGGACAGCCTCCTCAGGCTGTTTTTCTTAGTCATGTGGATTTGTCAGATCCAGCCTTTTTTCCTAATCAAATGAGCTTTTCAGTGTGTGCTCACACAGTCAGTCCAGATGACTCTTTCAATGTCTGTAATTCACTGCCCATGTTTTTCTTTTCTTTGAAGCATACCTTCCTTCCCTGCTTGGACAGAGCAATACCATGGCACCCGTTCTGGGTGAAAATGACAGTGGGATCCTTTATCAGCAGTGAACAATATTTCATTTGAATGTTTATACTGCAAAACCACACCAAGAAAGGACTGGGCAGGGGTGGATAGATTGGGAAAACCTGTGGGACAGCATGAGGAATTAGTGTGTGGGCAGTGTGGCTCATTGCTTAGGCGTGGAGACTCAACAGATCTGGCCCTGCCAGGCAGACCCTGAGCTTACATGGACCAGTAGAGCTCTGCTGCATCCGGTGACACTACAGCAGTGCACAAAATGTGAGTTGTTTTTCTTTTTTGAGATCCTGCTCTCCTGTGGCCACCATGACCAGCCCAATTCCTTTTTCTGAGGGTGCATTTCCTGGCTGTTAAACATCAAATTATCCAGGCTGAAAACACCTGCCAGGAAGTCTTTGGTTTGTGTCCTGCATTAGTTTTGGTAGTTAATGAGCAATGGTACGTGGATGCGCCGTCCTCTGGGGCTTAATCACCCCATCAAGTTGTTAGTTATATCACATAGACTCGCTGAATGGAGACTATTCCCTCCTCAAAAATTGCTCTCTTCTCCCATGTAAGAGGATCTGCATGAGAAGAGAGGCACCTCGAAACACTGGTTTAATTCTCCAAAAGATCTTGATTTTTGAAAGGACTATAACAGGATCTGTCTACTTCTTTAGTGTCACATAGGGACAGGACTTGTGTCTTGTGGACTTCTTGACATGTAGCATCCCTGTGGACGGCTTCAGTCACGTCAGGGAGTCCTGTGAGTGACCATCTTGCTTCTGGTATTGTGATCCATTGCTGGCAAGGCTGATCTCATACTGGAGCACTGGTGGAAGCCTCTTCACTGTTAGCCTGGAGGCACTCACTGCTGTGCTACGCTCCACAGTCTAGGCATGTGTTAAACAGGGATAGCAGAGGCAGAAGAGGGAACCCGAGGTAATGAGAAGACAATACTGGTTAGATACACAGTTCATTACCAGTTTCAGGCAGTTTTCAACACTTCTCCACTAAAACTCAATTTTGGAAAGCAAAATACCTTTTGTTTTTTCTTCTTCTCCTGCTGAGCTTGTGATTACAAATAAAACTGTGAGCATGTATGTCGCCCTCTTGAATCACATTTTTCTACATAGTGAATTGGGATCTTTTAAACGTGACAAGGTCCTTTCAGAAATATCTTTTGTTCCACTAACATTTCCCATCAGATTGCTGCAGGCATTCAGAGAGTGTTTAAATAATGGAGAGAAATGCCAGTGTCAAACAGAATGCTGAATACTTCAAGGCCGCAGGTTAAAAGGAGAAGTCTTTTGGCAGCTAATTGAAAACTAAGGGAGATTTCTCCTGTGTGCTACTTCCCCATTTGTTCTTTCTTCACTAATATGTAACAGGCCTTTATTGATTGCAGTGTCAGATTTGTACTATAAGTAGAAACTGAAGGTTATTTTTTTTTCTCATAATCAGCTTATGTATATATTTCATACTTATTTCACAAAACAATTCTTGGAGAAATCACATTCTGGCACAGTTGGTTGTAAAGGCAAAAGGGGATTTAATAATTTTTAAAATAATAAATCTCAGAGCCTGAGTAAATTCTCCACTGAGATATGTAGGATTTCTCCATTACTGCTGCATTACCAGCAAGTCTGAATCGAGCAATGAACTCAGCTCCACAAGTGTTTTAAGTTCCCTCTGGGTCTGCAGTCAGGTCAGGCATCTCTTCCCTGCTAAAGTGGGAATACTTCAAATTTTATCTGTGATAAATCTCTTTGATATTCAGCTGGCAGTTGCAGCTCTCTTTTGGCTTGGGTTTTCAGATTCCTGCCTGCAGGGAGCACGGTAAGACCTCCTGGTCCTCTGGCCCTCATGGGGCCATTCCCCTCTGGAGTTTGGACCTCCTGTGCACGGAAAAACTCATTTCCCAGCTGTGCATGTACCTCTAGGATTTTTGCTTGATAGCCAAGATTTTTAGTCATATGGGGAGGATTTATGAAGCTGATATAAATTTGTCAAAGCGTAAAACTTCCACAGTTCACTTCTTCTCAACCAACCCATGCCTATAAATAATTGTCATTTTGCAATTTTCAACATATTTCCCTCCTCCTTTTTTTTCTCCCAGTGCCAGAGCTTCACGTGTCCATCTGAACTTTGGCAGCAAAGCCCATTTCCATACTCTGTGATACTCGCTCCTACAATTACATGGAAGCATGTCACATCTGTGCTGTGAAGGCTGTCAGGCACTGACACCCTGGTCCTTAGTGCTTAACTGGATTTGCAGCCCAGCTCTAAAGAGCATTTAAACCTGCATCTGCGTCATTCCCTCTCTGACAGGCATGCTCTTTCGTATGGGTTTGGAAGGCTACAGGTGCATTTTTGTCAGCAGAGGTTTCTACCACTACTTCTGCTGATTCTGCCAGAATTTGGTTCACTGTGGCTGGTAAATTTAGCTACCAAATGTGAAATCTCACTGAGACGTGGAATCAGGTTTGTCTGACAAAACATGTCTTCCCGTTGCACTCAGCCTTGTCGTTAGTCATAAACTCCTGCTCCAGCTTTGCCACAACTGCCTGAAATGGATGTCAGCTATAGTTTAATAGGTTATCCCACTTTTTGTTTCATGCTGACCTGCTTCTGAAATTTTCACCCATAACTGAAAATTTATCAACAGGTAACATCTTACCCACTTTGGGTAATGGTATTTTGGTATGAATTATCTTGATTTACTGGACCAAAAATATTTCTCTTGAGTTCAAATGATTGAATATTCTTCCTGCTTGGTTGCAAATTGTCTGGAATTCATTCTTATCAATGACCTTGTTCCTGATTTCCCTCAGTGCTGGGAAATGAGCTCTTTGGAAGCAGAAGTGCAAACTCTATTGATTGGGGCTTTCTCTGATTTCCTAAATTCAGACATGACTCCTGCATATGAAGCAGTGACAAGTGGTATAGGGGAAATGAGCCATTCAGCTGTGAGGAGTATCTGCAAAATTGTTATCTCTATATTCAGGGCTCATTGTATCCATATAGCCATTGTACCCATAAGGCAAATAACAGACTGTTGAGGTTGTGTTAGAAAGCTGTCATCTAAAGTTTTAGAAAAATATACTTGTATTTCAGTAATGTCTGTACATTATACAATAATCAACTCTGAATTCTCAGATTCTCTTCAGTACAGACAGGCACATATGGAGTAGCTTCTCCTTTTGGCCTGTCTCAGCAGACAGAACCCAGCTCAGACCATATGTATCAGAGTGCTTTCAACATTAATAACACATTTTGAGACCTGTTTGAAGTGGTTCACCACTACTAATAAGAACAACCAGTAACACTAAAAGTAAGGAATGTGGTACTGCAGGAGGTGATGTTTCCCAGCTGATGTTCTTAAGCTCTTCATTTTGCCCCTCATCTCCCAAAGTCTTTTTTTCCAGACCCTCCCTCAGCCTCCCTTATACATACTCCCTTTGGTTTTTTCTACTGCTCCAGTCTCCTTAGTAGATCAATACTGAGCACTGTAGGGTGGGCTGCTAGTGCTCACCTCTGCTGGGTAGCATTTTTTGCTTAGGTCCATGTGATCCCCCTAACCTCTTCAGAAATTCCACACTGCACTTCCCAACAGCCCAGGCCCACAGGTGGGATGGAATAGGCAACATGGACTTTTAACGCAGGGCACCGAATAGCATCTGCAAATGGGAAATGTAAAACACAGTGTTCATTCCTTAGCTATATATACTAAAAAAATCCTTCAAAACCTCTCTATATCCTTTCTTTCATTGTTCTTTATTTCTGCTGCAGATAACTTGCAACAATAAAAATCAAGGGAGGCCAAATGTGTGCGGCTCTTCAAAGTAGATTCTTTTCTTGAAATAAAGTTCTGTCGAAAAATCTGACCCTGCTCCCCAGCTTTTGTACAGGCCGAATGGGCTAGTGCTCTCCTCTTGCATGAAGCTCTCCGTAGGGCACGTTGTTTCTCTTTCCTCATGAGTCTAGGAGAAAAGGATCAGAAACTTTATGCCTCCCTGCCATGTTGCAGAAATTTTCTCTGCTATCTCCTCTGGGTGGAGTCCCTTAAGGCCATAGGCATAATGATCCGTTCGCTGGCATTGGCTAATATCTTACTCTCCAGAGCTGTTCAGTCATTGCTGACTTTCCTTACAGTTCTGTCCTCAGGTTCCTTGGAGTTTTCTTCCTTTCTCACTAACAACTATTCATTATTAAAACTTAAACTTCTTAAATTCCGCCATATCCCATGGTGGGATTTTTGCATCTTTTAATTTCCCAAGAGGGATATGAAGGGTCTATAAGTAAAATGCTTTGCTTGCTCTTATCCGTGAGATTACAGAGGGGAATCGGATAAAAGCAGGGGTTGAATACTCAATGCTTTGCCATTGTCAGCAGCAAGGCACTTTTGGTAGAAAATAGCATTATCCTTTACACAGTAGGGTTTTAAAAACTTTTCCCAGGCATAAAAGTGGAGGAATCAAATTATTTGAACATTGCTCCCTGCTGCACTGAAATTCCTTACTATTGCACTGGATACAGAAAAGGGAAGTAGGGTGACTGGATGCCCCAAGCCCTATATAATATTCAACATAGGGACTGTCCTTAACACATACCTGTTTCCTTAACATTGTTCAGACACTATCTGGATGCCAGCCACCCTAAAGCCTGCCAGCAGAAGCTGCAGGGCTGTTGCAATTTATACAGAAGATCTAGCTTTGCCATCAATATGTAGAGTTTAAGAATGTCTGTGAGTACTTTGGTGTCTGAACTTCTCCTATGTTGGCGTTCCTTGCCTGCTGTGATGAGAAAAACCTGATGTCTTTGGAAGAGTGAGAGAGATGCAGGTTGAGCACTTCATCAGCCTGTAGTGAACTTTCTAGTAGTGAACTTTCCAGAAGTGTGGTACTGGGGAGAGCTTTGTAGGCACTCTGAAGGTCCCATGAGGCACTGTGAACCCCTCGCAGTCCCTTGGCAGACTGGAGCTAAGCTCAAAGTCAGCATTTAAACTTCAAGCGGCCACTGAGCTCTGCTTGAAAGCTGCCGAATGGCAACCAGGGTCAGCAGCAGCAGGGCAGGCAGTTACTTTGCAGGGAGGTGCTGCTCAGCTACAGCACCAGCAGCAGGACCGGGAATGGGGCTGTGAAGGACATGGCTGCCCACCTGCTCCACAAGGATCAGACAGCTGCAGCCTGCCCAGTGTTGGGGCTGGTTTGGTCAGCTGCACTGTTCAGAGGCTGCCTGGTAGGAAGCTGGGATTCACACTGGTGTCTCAGTTCCTCTGTCCTTTTTTAAATGGACCACTGTGAATGTGGTCCATACTAATTATCTTCTAAGAAGTTGTAGTGAGCAATTAAGTGGGGCTGCCAAGAGGATAAAGATGGCTTTTTTTTTTTTTTTTTTCCACAACACTGATTGAACTCTGATATAACACATTTTTCCTCATGTCTCTTGATGTGCCTTTATGCTATGAGATGAATAAATTACGCAGTGGGAAGTAGATGAGGAGATTTCATACTGATAACCTTGTGTTCATACTGAAAACCATGTGTGTGCTTTGGTTTTCCCTGTTGTTTTGCTTCTCCATGTTTTCTGCTCTAAAATGGAAGTGTGCAATTGCATGTCTCTCCTCTCTTGCAATATAAAACAGCCCTTCTTTTCCAGATGAAATTTTCTTGCCACATAAAATTGATCTTTTCTGATCTTCTTATTGAAAATGCAGAATTATGCTAAGAAGTCTGGAGATTGGGTATGAAATAACGTTAAATGTCCATCTCTAGTTGTCTAAAGTCCCTATACTTGTACCTGGAGCTGGAAAAGTTGGAGCTTAACCTCAGAATTTCACTGCCAGCTGGTTTACTCTATGCTTTCTCCTATTAAATGTTATTGATTTCAGGTTGGATCTCACAATGACCATTATGCCAGAGGCTGAACTGGGTGACTGTGGAAACTAATTATACACTCCTGCTGGTAACAGGAATGTGTTAGGAGCAGGCCACATTACTTAGGTGTTAGGGAAGACTCGGATTCAACCTCTGCACCTAACACACATGCCAAGGGGTCTGGTTACCCTAGGCCTAATTCTCGTCTGATGATAAGTTTCTCTGCTGTTGTTGTAAGGTCCCGTTATCCCTCTGTGCTGGTGTATGGAGCATGACACGGGGTCTTCAGCAGTGAGGTGGGGATGATGACTACAGGAGTATGGCAAGGCTTCAATCATCTATATCTGCAAATGGCTGACTGTACCTCAAGGAAAATAATCACAGAATCACGGAATTGTAGGGGTTGGAAGAAACCTGAAGAGATCATTGAGTCCAACACCCCCTACCAAAGAAGGTTCACTAGGACAAATCACACAGATAGGCATCCAAATGGGTCTTGAATATCTCCAGGGAAAGAGACATAAAGCTAAATACTATTAACAGTCTAACCATGCAATCACCTTATAACCCAATTAATAAGCAAGTATTTTAGCTTAATTACTCTATGCTGCATGTTAGAGGCATAAGTACCTTTCTGATCCTGTAATTAGGATTCCCCCAAAACAACCTCTGTGACCATAGTTAATTGCAGATAAATTTTAAATTTGCAAAATAGGGTTTTGGGATGAAAAGACAGAACTGTCAGTCATGTCTCTGAGTATTGCCTCAATTCTGTAAATCTGACTTGAAGTATGTCAAAAGCTTCTTTTGCTATTTAGCTTGACTGGTAAACCTAATGATAATTTTTTATTATTATTTTTTGGTTTATGCTTGATTTTCTAAACTTCTGGACAGTTCCAGGGAAGAAAGTCTCTTTAAAACAATGTGTCCCAGTGATAATAATTTATAGTAGGAAAGTGTTAAAAAGCTTGTGGGTCTGAAGCAAAACTTGTTTTCTCTTCAGTACTCTTCCATGGTCAAAAATTACACATGAAAAATGAATCCATATAATCTCAGTTGTTCCTGTGGGACTGGAATTTTAACTAAAGGAAAAATGTTTCTGTAATACCTGCTCAATCATAACACAGTTCAATGATCCGCTTATGATCAGGTTAACTATCTTTATGCTTCCTAATCTCTTTCAAGGACAATCTTTGGTGAAAGTCAGCCCTGTACTGAAAGCTGGAAGCACTTGCTCTCCTGGGAGTAGGATCCAGGCTCTGTCAGCAGCTACCTGCCAGCTGTCAGCCAGAGGTATGGCATCCTGGACAACATCGCCTACAGGAAAGTACATACATGTGCAAAGACATGTGTGTGTGTGTGTGTCTATACAGACACATAACATGGGACTGTGTTTGCAGGGCTGCTTCTCTGAGGCTGTTGCCTATTGCATAGGTTTAAAAAATATGACTAAAACAATTCAGACAGCTTACTCAGATTTGCCAGACTGTGGTGTCATTGCAATGTTAAACTGGGAGCTCAGGGAGAATTTTCTGGTTCTCTGTGGAAATGCTGCATCCAAAAGAGACAGTTGTGAAAAGTTGCAGCTTTAAGGGCAGTGGTATACTTCCTCTATAGAAATAATACCAATTTTGTACTGGTATAATTGGAACAAGAAGACAAGCCAAGGAAATGGGAGATTATTGAATCTGGTTTGAGGTGTTTCTGGTCTTTTGACCAGGGTCATTTAGCACTCCTCTTAAATCCAAAACCAACACTACCAGTACATCTGATTTACAAGAGAAGAGTTTCATATATTCCAAAACAATTACTTGAGAGGCATCCCACAGAGAAATAACAATATCTCTGTTACCTCATTGCTGGGAATTGCACTTGGAATAATAACTTCAAAATGAGAATCAAATGCAGCCCAGAGACTGGGTTTCTCTTTGTAGAGTGTGCTCAGGATGTGGCTCTTAAATGCATGGGTAGAGGACTGCTGCAGCATCGCACTTCATTGCCCACCTTTGTTTTACAAGAGAGACCTATTTTTAAAGGTTTTCTGTTGTTTACGTTATTACAAATTTGCTACTTACATCAGTATTATGCTAGAAAATGAAGAGATAAAGATGTGTACAGTCCACAGAGCTGTATTGGGCTTTAAGAGTTCAGTAGGAACTAGTCCTGTCAGGCAGAATGCTGATGATGGAACTACTGGAGACTATGGTGCCTCGAGCCTTCTCAATCATATAACCAGAGGTCTGACCGTCATAAAATATGTCATCATCCTACACCTGGACAGTCATACCCTGCCTCTCTCCTGCCTTAGGAATGTAAAAATGATATCATTTGACGTAGCTGGCATTTGCCATACAATGATGTAGAAACCCATGAGAAAACCAGCATTTGGGCTTAAATCTTTCCCCACCCCGATGAGACATGTGATTGTGTTTCAAGGGACTCTGCCACAGTCCTGGTAGATTGTACCTTCTCCAAAGGCTGAATATTAATCAGACCTATTGAAAAGGCTGAACATGGAGATGTGCAGAGCTTTTCTGACCACAGATTATTTCAAGAGAAGCTGGAGAGATGTGGCAGCTCCCAGGAAAAGACCCAGGCATTTAGAAGTTGTATCTTCAACATAGCTGTATTTTGCCAGCTGAAGTGTCTTTATGGGGTATGCCCTGAATCCCTTCTGTTTGTAGAGGGATTCTGAGGTATGAGGGAGAGGACTCACAACCATGTATCTCTCTCTAGCATAGAGACAGAAGATATCTGGGGAAAGCACATTGACCCAACCTGAGAAGTCCTTCTTCATCCCACACAGTACATACAGTTTTGCCCCGAAGACCTTCCTCTGTGTTATATCTCCTTCCATGCTCATGATAAGTTATACCTAAACTAAACCCTGAGGTGTAACCATACTGCCATTCATTCATCAACCTATCTGACACACCTAGCTGTAAGCAACATAGAGGTCCCCCATTGTAACTTGGGTAAAACTAGCAGTAGTCAAGACTGATCAAAAGGACATAGAGTGTAAAGTTTAATGTTATTGCAAAAGACTATGTTGTAGATGTGTTTTTAGGAAGGTTATATACAGTCATAGGAGTGCTGCTAACAGTTGCAGTCAAAGCAGTTGGGAACCAAAGCAGTTCTATACCTAGGGATTGGGGAGTTCTCAAAGTTTTCAACATCTGATTCACATTTTGGTAAAGCATCTAATTTTGGACATATCACTTCTCACCTGAAATTGATGTGAACCAAGTCTTCGTCTCTCATTTTCAGGAGAGCTCTCTCCTCAGTCTTAACTGGTCTTTCATAATTTCCTGGTACTTCTGGGGGCTGCCAGTGTGGTGCTAAAAACAATGGTCAGGATGGTTCTGATGTTCACACACTTTGCATGAGCATATAGGGAGGTTCAGCAAGGTCTTTGGAGGACAAGTGCCGGAGAAATTACGGGAGTTCAGAATTAGAATCAATTGGACTTTGAATCCTGACCAGCACTGCCCTGTCCCTAGCAGATTGTGTAAGTACATGAAAGGCTTTTGATCCATGCGTAACTGTAGTCACTAGCAAAAACAATTATGGTAAGTAACATAACAATTTCAAATTCCAGAGATGATTGTGTATGACACTAGAGCGGCAGTGGATTATCCAGAATTGGTCTAAAAGAAAACAGACCACTGAGCGACCGGTGAAATGCAAAGAGAAACGTTATGCAAATGTGGCTGTAATGTTTCAGGCAAGCCCAGACAAAGAGTGTCCCTCCTACCCCCATTTCTCATGGCTGCAGCTGGTTTCATACATCCCTGAGGCTGGCAGTGTGCAGTGGGATTGACAGGTTTTTCCTTAGGCATACCTGTCTGCTTTCCATCACTAAAAACTCTTCCTTTTTAACAGAAGAGAAGACGGAGTGCAAAAGCTGTTCTGATCTCCCGTTGCAATTAAGGCTCTTTCATGAAAGCTATCTTATAGCAGCCCAGACAGAAAGCTAAAAGAGCCCTCTGTAAAGGGCATATATAGAGGGCTTATACCGGCGGAGTTCTCTGTTGCGCAGGCAGAGTCCCAAGGAGGATCGTAATGCAGGAGAATCAGAGCAAAGCCCAGAACAGTTCTTACCTGCACTCAGTTTCTCAGGTGACAGCAATCATTTTGTTATTTACAAAAGGAAGAAAGAGACCCACTAAGTGGTCTCAGCGCTGGTGTCAGGGAATGACAGTGCTGATAGTGACTGCTGAGCATTACGGTAAGAAGTGAAGCTGGCTCTGGATGCAGAGGTCACAATATGTGAGTGGGTGTCACAGGACTCAAGCAGCAAGGGAATATCTGTGTCTGGATTAAAGGGATATTATAATTACTCAGCACATTTAATCGATCCATTAAACGCCAAGCAGCACTGAAATAAAAGGAAAACCTGTTCTGTGGGGAAAAAAAAAGCTTTTATACCACTGCTCTCTTTGGTCTTCAACAGTGCTGCTTAGTTCATCAGGCCAGTTTGTCAGCCAAGGTTATGCTACTTATCAGTCATAATAGCTAGCTTAGGTGGCTATAGGGGTGCGGGCAGACAAGGCAGCATGGGGCTCTCCAATCTGCTCTTTGAGAAGCAAGGTTACTGACTGCAGTGCAGTCATATCCTTGGTTTGATTCCCACAGGTGGGTGATGTTCAAAAATGCTCTGCAAAACCTGCAATCAACTTTGGTACAGAAAATTATTCTCCTTCACTAAACAATTCTGTGAAAAGTTTACCTCCAGTTTAAATTTTCCTGCACCAAATTGTGAGTTTGCTCATGGGCCAACGTGCACATTTTCCACCTGTAGTGTCAGCAGATACATTTCAGGGCAAGTGAATGTTATGTTAGGTAAAGTAATTTTGCTTTTGTTAATAGAGAGGACTACATCTTAACAGGATGAGTAATAGAATGAATCTCTTGGCTTGTTACCAATCAGAATAGTAGTATTTCATAATCTTTACACTATTTTGGGTGGTGAATGACAACACCAGATGTACAGTATCGGTGAGTCAGATCTTAGGATAGTAATTAATACTGTTAGATGAACAATGGTGTTAAGAGATGCGTAAAGGACAACAGCACAATTCCTCACAACAGAGGTTTAAAGAACTGCAATAGCTGTTGACAGATGAACTCTGCTCCATGGGCTTCTTGAACATCTCTGTAGCAAATGTAGCAAAACTTTTAGGAAATGAAAAGACTATGTTAGAGATAACATTGTCCAAGACTTTGACACAATTACAAATTGCAAATAATAGCCAGTGGTCAGATTCCTTCTTATTTTTCATGAACTGTGGAGCTTAGGAAATTCAGCACTATGGAACTCAGTGGTTCTACTGATAGGCCTGACTGAATAAAACTTGTGGTTAAGTGTGGACTTCCTTCTTCAATGCAATAAAACACAGGTTATCATCGAGTTAAGACTATAATTATATTTGCCCTTTAAAAATACTCTTTAGCTGCTTCTCTTAAATACAATATCAACTCAGAAGAGGATTAATGGGGTATATATTCAGAAGTGAAGAAAGCAGGCAACCCAGAAATGCCATGTCTGTGGAGGAGTGGCATCTTTCTGATGGTGTAGGACCACTAGCTTAAAAATTCAGGAATCCAGCTTCAGGAGGGATGTCTATAAACTCCTATGTGTGCTAAGAGGTAAGCCTTCAAAGCCGGTGATGTTTACTGGCAGAGCTACAGGATGCACTTGTTGAGCTGATGCCTCAACTGAGACAGGTAATTCAGCCAACTGCAAAATTTAAGTACAGTGTATGCCAGGAAACCTTCCTGTTGAAGACACCAGAATCCAGATACCTCTGAAATCTTAGGAAATCTAAGTTTCTGGCAACTCTCTAGAAAAGAGAAGCCAGCCTCAGCATTTGGGTGCTGGTTATTTTAAAGGACTTCCATCTGAATGAAACCCTTATGAACCAGGCTAGTCTGTATGCCTGGGAGCAGAGCTGAGTATACAGAGCTTGTATCCCCAGCACAGGGCTGTGCCTGAGCACAGATAAAGGATTGACGTAAGTCTTCAGATGAATGAAAGCATGCACAGCTTTCTGAAGTAAAAAAAAAAAAGAAAAAAAAAAAGAAAAAAAAAGAAAAAAAAAGAATTGGGTCAATGAAAAAAAAATAGTTTTCCAGGCTGGAAGAAGGGATAAACACAGGGAATTAGGCAGGCTGGGGAGCCTACGCGTGTGTGACCCAGTCATGTGTGACAGTCCCTGCAGCTGCTGGAAATGAGCTACCAGAGTACCCAATGCCATGAGGAAGGCAAGGAGGAGAGGTTCCTGAAAAAATGTACTCAGCAACAACTTGAATAGATTATATTTTTTTGTTGGCTGTATTTTTTGATGTACCCATTTGCTGTTTTTAAACTACCCCCTGTCTTGTCTGCATTCAGGAGTACAGCCAGGGTGTGAAGGCTGAAGCCTTGGCACCTGTGGCCTGTCACCACACTAAGCAGGTGTGGAGAGGATGTGGCACATGAAGTATGCAGCACAAAAGTGAACAGAGATAAAACCTTGGTAAATTGATTTCAAATGTAGTTAGAGAAAGATGTGAGGAATATCATTATGTGGAAAAGTCAAGTACATATATAAAAATAATCTCCAGTATCCTTAAAACATGCTTTTACTCTCTACTACCTATCAGCTGTTCTCTTGCTTGAAAGATATTTAGAGTGCCATTAAGTACATTTAATTCGTGGTCTTATGGCCTATGGTTGTATCCTGTCAGAAAGGGGCTGCACATGATTCCTAGTACTAGTTTAAGGTCAAATCAAACTAGGTTCACTAGGTTTTGTGATTTGTTTTTTAGCTTTTTTTTTTGGTGGGGGTTGTGTGTATGGATGGGTAATCTAATAATCACCTGATGTGAAATATGTAATAATTTCTGGGACCAGGGACTACAACACAGGTCTCCCCATGCTTTCTTTCCTCTGGCTCTCAACTATCTGCTCACTTTCTCACCCAAGAGATTTGCACTCACAGCTGCAGAGTGGTTCAGCTTCTGGGCGAAATGGAACCTTGCATCACTGTTTACCTTGCATCATCTGCAACCTGAGATGGGAACTGGAGCCCCATTCCCTGCATGCCTGTGGGGAGCTGCCCTGCTCAGGAAGGGGGATCTCTGGTGAGGCTAAAGGACAGCTTCAGGTGGTGGGATTGCTGATCCTCTCAGTGTACTCAAGCCCAGCACACGGACCGTATGCATATACAGCTAAGTTATTCTACAAAAGGTAGTTTACCATGTCCTAACCTACTCTTCTGTTCATGGCCTTATTTTTCAGCCATGTCTTTTAGTCTTTTACAGAGTGTTGGCATTTTTCTGCCTCAAGTGTGAGTTATGGCAAAGTTCAGATGAGCACAAAATGCCTGGTTTCCAGGTCAGGGCATTTGTCCACATACGTCTGGGCACAGAGGCTCACTCAGGCAGGGACCTGTGCTCTTCTAGAGAGACATGATCATCAAATTCAAGGCTGAGTTGGAGGGCAGGCTTGCTCAAGCTCTCTTTTCACCTAACTTCCAGCTAGTTCATGCCTTAACTGCGTAAGGCAACAGCCTGTATCCCTCTATATGTTTATTTAAAGGTTTTATGTGCAGTTTATATTAGGAAATTTGATTAATTTGTCTGGTTGCCAGAAATTTATCTGGCAAATATAAAGTTAATCTAGAGACATAAAGACATTCCTTTCATTGCTCTCCAGAAGTCGATAAGGAATTTACACAATTAATTTCAGAGGCATTACTTTATACCTGCTGAGTTATGCCAAACAGGTGTAATAGCAAGGACATTTAAATGAACAATAACTGCTGCTGAGGAAAATAATATTTGCTTTTAAGCTAAACCAGGTAGGGTATGTTCTGCATGCCTGGTGACAAGCCCTTATAAGAACGCACAGTAACCGCCAAAGGCATAACTTGCAGAGGGTGGTAATGTGTGCTCAAAGGGTGTTGTATTTCTTAATATTTCCTGATTTTGCCATGTTTTTTCTTATATATACATTATAGTATTGAATTTACTGATAAGTGCTATTTGTGGGCAGAATCACTTATGGTAATCATAGCAATCAGTGGTCACAGCAGTTTAGCGCAGTTTCAGACCTTGAGGCAGTACAGTAAGAGAGGAACAGCCTGAAGAACACAAACATCTATTGAAGTAAGCGTGAGACATCTGTATCCCACAGGAGGACCCTGGATGTGGCATAGAAGGGAGAGCTTTCTTGATAAAGTGGCAGGCTACTAGGAACAGCTATAGGAACAGATGCAGGAATAAACATTCCTGTAACAGCTCTTCCCAAGCCACCTCCTTCCTCAGACTGACATTTCTACATTCTGAATATCCAGTGGTACCAATTAAATGCTTACAGATTATTAATTAATGAAGCAGCCTATGAGGATTTGTGCTGCAAGGCTCCCCGGGCAGTAAAGCGGCTGTTCTGGACACCCAGGTTCCTCTGAGCCTTTTCTTTCAAAAAATCCCTTCATGTTAGTGCTGAGATACGTTTAGAATTGGTTATGTAGTTCAATATAGCAGTGATAAATAAATGAAAATATTTTAAGAAGCCAATAGAAGTGGGATCGACATTTGCAGGAGCCAGGAAAAAGCCAGGGGGGAATCTGGCGTCAGGGAAGAGCCACCCTCACGTGGAATGGGTGAGCTTCCCACATACCGCAGCTCGTGCCTCACGTGTGCAACCACAGGAGCTGCCAGCTTCCATGTGACCACAGAGGAACGGTGAGCACCAGCTTTAAAAGTGTGCCTGGATGCACGCCTGCAAAGTGTATTTCTACAGCTGTTAGATAGTCAAGTGGATTTCTTTTATGAAATGCTTATGAGATGTGATTTAACAGCGCTGTCGTTGAAAAACAGCTCCTGTTCTTTCTTTTCTTTATGAAGTGGGAGTTTTGGAGCAGGTAAGTTTTTGCAGAGTTCAGCTTGGTTTGTTTTTTTTTAAAATGTCTGTTTCCTAACCAATCTTGAGTGCCCTTATCTCTTAAGAGGCCCAAACTCCTGAAAAGCCCACACTGCTTTCTAAACTTGACACTTGCGTATTTTCATTATCTGGATGTAAGAAAAATCTGATATCCCCCAAACAGAAAATACCCTATGTGCACACATTTGTCTGACTGCTCCTTGTCACCAGATGCCTTATCTTTAACTGCAGTCCCTGAGAAATGCTGGAGTTAGTGAGTTGCAGAGGAAGAAGTTGGATTCACCATGCAATCTAGACATGTAAGGGTTTCAATTTTGCATCAAGGTCAAGTCTTCAGAAGCAAACTTTCTAACAATTTAATCTTTATTTTAAAAAAACACCCTAGAAGAAATGCTGAAGGGATTTAAAATTGAATTTATAAATAAATTTACAGTAATGATGAGAAGTTTCCTTTACGGTTGTACATAGACATGGGATTTAATGTTACATTTGGCACTGAAAACCTACCATCCTAGAATAATTACTTTATGAACAATTACAGCAAAACCTCTGCAGAGACACTGACAGAGGATATCCTACAGCCAGACATCAGTCAGTGCTTCCCAACAGCTAACAGGAGCTGGCCTTGCTCCTGTGGTAAGTCAGAGCATAGGGATGTGAGCTCTCCATTTAACTGGGGCAGGACCTGCTACAGCCAGCTCAGGGATTCATTCTCTGAGTGGAGACAGAAACCTTGTTTCCCCAAAGAGGAAGGTATGGGGCTCAGCTGAAGGTTCAGAAGGGGGATTTTAGAAGGAAAGTGGGGGGAAGGGGCATCCCTGAAGAACCAAACTTCACATGTGTTACTGCTGGGCAAAGGGATGGAGGAGGTGGGGCTTAGGTCATAAGTCTCTTTACGGAACAAAAGCAGAAAGATCAGGTTTTCCTGGACCTTGGTATAAGGAAACCAGAATAAAAGGAACTTTGTGCCTTGACATGACAGTGCTTGGGACAACTACTTACGCATAGTCCTGAAATTCACCTTGTGCTACTCTGCCAGCATCTCACTGTCAAAGTTAGCAAATGCCACACTTCTGCAGGGCAAGGGAGTTTCTTTTTCAAGTCCTTTCCATCCTTCTCTCTTAGGACATATTCAGTACAACAAACAATCAAACTACCTGGTCGTAAATGTGCAGGCTTGTTTCTGTGCTGTGGCTGCTGGCTGTTGGAAATGGGGCTGAAATGACTGCCCTATTTTGCACACGATATTAAAACAGTAGGTAAAAAAAAGATTAGTCATTATTATCATGAGGCTGGTATTTAATTAGTGGCCTAGCAGCAAAAGGCTCCCAACTGATCATTCCAACAACTCAGAGAGCTGTTCTGGAGACTCATGCAGTGCAGACAGGGTCTGCTATGTAAGATTATTGGCATGCAGACAGCATGCACACCGACTGGGAAAATGAAGCAGTGTCAAGAATGCTTTGGCTATATTAACTCTGAGTGTGTCCTTGCTGCTCTGGGATTTTGGTCTTAAATGCAATATTCTCTGAAAGTGCTTTGCAGCTTTCAATATCATATTCCAATAAGAGGTATAGCCTGCTGACAGCCTGTGGTTGTACTTCGAAAGAAGATTGCCAAAAATGGATTTTATCTGTTTGTTTTGAAGACATAATTCAAGGAATTTGAATTTTATTCTTGAATCCTGAAGGTAATCAGAAAAGATAAATATATACACACCAATCCATATATACACGCTGACTGATTTATTAACAAACAAAACAAACATGTTGCCAAATATCAAGATTTTGGGCATATTTTCATATTGATTACCCAAATGAAGATCACAGGTGCACCATAGGGCACAGCCCATTCCAGCTGCTGAGTTTATCTGGTCCTGACATGGACTGAGTTCTTCACCTCTGCATCTTAAAGGAATGCTCTTTTACTCTGCTAAAAATTACAAAGCTCCTCCTCACTAATTCTCAGAAGTAGAGGATTTGGGAGTCTAATATTCAGGATACTTTGTCATGAGCTCTTTTTTGGAGCAATGACCCATCATCACAGCAATAATTATGGCACAATTTTATTTGATTCAGAGCTAGAGTCCTTCAGAGAAGGAGCAGAAGTCTTCTGAATAGCACACTCCAAAGAGAAAATATCCTTATATTGAAAGTATGGCTCCTTATTTTTACATGTACAATGAGAAACTTTTGTGCAAGAGGAGAAAGATTTCACTGAAAGGCCTTTTTATTGCCTGCTGCTCATCAGTTTTTCGCATTTATGATTATTCTTATTTATAACATGCAAATTAGAAAAGAAGTTTTGGACCATGAGTTCTTCTGCTTCAGGAGGGCTCTGCTTCCAGTCATCAAAAACCACAAAAGAAGTACAGCATGGAGAAACTTGGATGCCATCCTGAGCTGTCTTAGATAAATATAGTTCATAGATGGCACTGCATGCCCTGTTTCTTAAAACCGGGACATGGATGGTCCAATTAAATGCTTACCTTTAGCAGACTAAGATGATTATTCCAACCTCCAGTTCTTCAGAAGTCTCAGAAGAACTGATCTCCTTGAGCTCTCAGTTGTGTCTTCATTCCTCTTGAGTCAGGAATTGTGTGAATCTGACTGAAAAAGACATTTTTCACTTGTTTTGTCAATTCCATTGGGAGTATTATACCCCTGGAGGGGATCTTTGCTCTAATTAAGCAAAGATTTATGAATCCCCAAAGGGATAATTTAAGGCTGTATCATGGTCCAGTGGATTTTGATTCTAGCTGAGAAAATTTGCATCTCTATGTTTCATGCTTGATTTTCTTCTTATCAAAATATAGAAGAACCAAAGGGTTCGTCATCCCTCTGCAAAAGCCCTCCCTCCCTCTAAAGAAAACTAAAGAACAAATGGATTTGGATTATTTATTTCAAAATCTGGATTAAAAGGGCAAGCAATGTTCCCTAATGTCTGGTGGTAAAGCCAGCAAACAGCCTGCTAGTGCCAAGCACAAGTCCTTAATGAGCAGGACAGGTTCTCATCCACTGTAAATCAGTACTACTCTAACGAAGGAGACAAGGCAGCGGAACTGTATTTTTCTGCACTAAATTAAAATCTAGCCTACTATTTCTTAGTGCCTTTAAAGAGTGTTGAGGGATGATCAGGTAATCTCCAGGCCCTGAAATCTTTAACCTCCTCTTCCCATCTCATCCTCTGGCTAGCTTCTCAAGTCCTCTCTTCTTTTAATTTCTGTTTCTTTTTAAGAGCAAGTTAATCCTGCTGCTATTGCTGCCTTTCTGCCTGTGCTGCTTTTCCATTCTTTGGGTAAGCTCTTGAGGACACAGTACTTTCATTGCATTTTATTCATACAACAAACTCCCACAGTAGCCTTTCTTTATCAATTATTTGGTATTTATTTCCCTAATATGATTTTGATCACACGGAATTTATTTAGCATTTCATGAGAGTTCCACAGCTAATTACTAACGCATGTTATAATTCATTGTCAAGCGAATGAGCCTTTCAAATAAAACAATGCAGAAATAACCAATGGGGCCCAGCTGAGTCTACTTTGTTTGGAAAACTTGGAATTCAAGGACTTGGGAATTGGAACATGCTTTCCAGACAATTAAAATAGTACATGAGATGTTGGATGTCCTTGCATCAGGCTGTTAGGATGAGATGGCCTGCAGGATGACTGTTCTAGGAGTAGGAAAGTGTGGCAAAGCATTGGGGTTTTGCTGCATTGTACACCGCTCCCTGCCTTCAGTCTGCAAAAACCTCCCTGAATCTTTCTTCAGGTGAAGTTTGTAAGATTGATATTTGCAATTAACTGGACTGGGATGATGACAAGAATTATTATTACTATCATTAATAAGGAGTTTAACAGATAGTAATGAAATTAACTCATAAACCTGATAGTACACAACATGATACACAAGGAAAGGAGAGAATTGTACACTAGCTGCTTCTGCTCATTTATAGGTGATGTGACAGTTGCAGGCCATCTTGGGCATAGAGATTTCAAAATGGCAGAAGTTTAAATTCTTGGAGAAGTGAGGTCAGCAGAACTGCTACCTTGGACTTCCAGAGGGCAAGCCTCAGCCTTTTGAGAAACCTGGTTGACTAAGTCCCTTGGGAGGCAATACTGAAAGAAGAAGGAGTCCAGGAAGGCTGGACATTCTTCAAAAAGGAAATCTACAAGGAGCAGCAGTAAGGCATCCCCATGTGCTGAAAGGTGACACAGCAGGGAAGAACACTGGCTTGACTAAACAGAAAACTTTGGCTGGAACATTTGAGACCTTTGGAAGAAGGGGCAGGCAATTCAGGAGGACTGCAAGGATATCCTGAGGTTATGCAGGGAATAAATTAAAATGGGCAAAGCCCAACTAGAACTTAATCTGGCTGCTGGAGTTAAAGAAAATTTAAACATTTCTATCAATACATTAGAAACAAAAGGAGATCTAAGGAGAATCTTCATTATTTATTTGATGCCGGTTGAAAAATAGTGATGAGGGATGAGGAAAAGACTGTGGTACTTAATACCTTGTTTACCTCAGTCTTAAATGGTAAGACCCATTGTTCTTAAGTTCTTCCCTGAACTGGAAGGCAAGGAAAGGGAGTAAAAGGAAACCCCCATAATACAACTGGAAATTATTAGTGACCTGCTACACTACTTAGACATACACAAGTCTCTGGAGCCAGACGGGATCTAACCAAAGTTACTGAAGGAGCTGGCAAAAGTGCTCACTTACTATCACTTATCAACATTCCTCTTTAATCAGGGAGGTCTCAGTTGACTGTAAATTACCAAATGTGACACCTATCTACAAGGAG
Source organism: Laterallus jamaicensis coturniculus (assembly GCA_022605575.1). NCBI lineage: Eukaryota > Metazoa > Chordata > Aves > Gruiformes > Rallidae > Laterallus > Laterallus jamaicensis. The sequence continues at coordinate 66,089,556 of JAKCOX010000001.1, forward strand.
GGCTGGGCTGGAAGAAGGATGTAGAGGACTACAAGTCTGTCAGTCCGATCTTGGTGCTGGGGAAGGTTGTGGAGCAAATCATCACACAACATGGCCAACAGTATCCTGGCTTGTACAGAAATAGTGTGGCCAGCAGGACTAGGGAAGTGATTGTTCCTGAATGTACTTAAAAGATGTTTGGATGTGGCTCCACGATCTTAAAGGTTTCTTCCAAACTAAATGATTTTATGATTCTGTTCTATGTGCCCTCACCCCCAAGAATGGCTGTTCTTTCTAACTTTAACTTGTTCAATCAGTCAGCATTTTTCTAGGGAAAGAGCTACAGCTGTAGACTTTTAGGAAAAATGCATTTTCAAGAGTGAATGACATCAGGAAGGAAAGGTAGCAGCAACAATGGACAGAGAATCAAAAAAAAACACAAGACAAAATGATTGGGAAAAGCTCAACAAAGTAGTTTGTTGAGATACATGGCTGGAAAGAAGAAGCTATAACAAAGAGAACAAAAAGGAGGGGTCATGAGGAAGACCGTGAAGATGAACAGAAAGAAATATTTAGTGAAGACAAGTCAGATGAAGGATCTAAGAGATAAAGTAAAGAGACTGTCAAGAACCCCTACACCTATTGGATTATAGTATCAGAATGTGGAAAATGGTTTGAATCTGAGAACCCGGATGAAGAGGAGTTGGCAGTAGATTACCGTAGACATGTTCAGAGTTTGGATATATTGCTGCTTATCATGGGACTATTGTGTAATATCAGTATGTGGGGAGTCATGGGTTTTATTTTTAGAGTCTTATGAAAAAAAGAGTTGAGTCTATCTTGGCATCTGCCAACCTTGAATGTACCTTGCTTTCTGAACTGTTATGACAGTGTTGTTGAAAGCTCAAAGAAATTTTAGGTAATGGTGTGGAAGTGAGCACACCAAAAATGAACAGGAAATGCGTAACAAGGCAAAGATTTAAATGTTTTTGTTTTTTCCTGTTATGGTGTTGTAGTTATGGCTGCTTGGCTCCTTTAGCTGAAAAGAAGGAAAACAATGGCAAACTGACAGTTTCTGTGTAACAGTTGGATGCAAGTATAGGGCATATTTTTCCTAAAAGACATACACATTGACCTTGATTCCTTCTAACCATATTTGGGCAAATAATCAAGGTTTCCCAGTCAGCAGAAGCCCTGTACACAGTTAAGTGAGATAGATAATTCCAGAGTCTGATTCAGAACTTCCTTCAGGGATGAGCTGGATAAAAGGTGTTAGGATTGTTTAATCATAATTCTAAGAGTAAGTTGAACATGAATTTTGTAATCTAATGAACTGCTGCCATCTGTGAGAACATTATTTTCTGGTGTTTATTACCATGCTTTCCAAAGGAAGAGCTTATGAGAGTTTGCAGCGCAGGAAACCTCACTGAAGGTTTGAGCTTTCTTCAAAGTTGTTCCCATTTATTTCTCATCCACACAAAGAAACAAGTAAAAAGTGATAGATTTGGAGTGTCTAATCAGTTTCAGGCTTGGAATAAGTATGATGCTTCACACCTGGGTAACCACCCTGAATTTCCCAGAGACTGTTTTCAGAGACAGTAGGCCTCACTGCATATGTAGCCTGCCTCCTGTAACAGCAACATCTCTGCACAGCTGCTGCACATAGCTGCCCTTGATACACTGAGCTTTGGTCTACTTGCAGCCATTATCCTGATAGAGAAGCTGAGGAAACAAGGGATAGACGAGTGGACAGTGAGGTGGGTTGAGAACTGGCTGTCAGACCGGGCTCAGAGGGTCGTGATCAGTGGAGTAGAATCTGAATGGAGGCCTGTGACTAGCGGTGTTCCCCAGGGCTCAGTGTTGGGTCCAGTCCTGTTTAATATCTTCATTGACGACCTTGATGAGGGAATAGCATCCACCCTCAGCAAGTACGCCGATGATACAAAACTGGGAGGAGTGGCTGACACGCAGGAACACTGCGCTGCCATCCAGCGAGACCTGGACAGACTGGAGAGCTGGGCAGGGAGAAATCTAATGAAATTCAACAAAAGCAAGTGTGAAGTCTTGCACCTGGGGAGGAATAACCGACTGTATCAGTACAGGCTGGGGGATGACCTGTTGGAAAAGAGCTCTATGGAGAAGGACCTAGGGGTCCTGGTTGATGACAGGTTGGCTATGAGCCAGCAGTGTGCCCTGGTGGCCAAGAGAGCCAATGGGATCCTGGGATGCATCAGGAAGAGTGTGTCCAGCAGGTCGAAGGAGGTGATCCTCCCCCTCTACTCTGCATTGGTCAGGCCCCACCTGGAATACTGTGTCCAGTTCTGGGCTCCCTGGTATAGAAAAGACAGGGACCTTCTGGAGAGAGTCCAGAGAAGGGCGACAAAGATGATTAGGGGTCTGGAACATCTCCCCTATGAGGAAAGGTTGAGTGAGCTGGGTCTGTTCAGCCTGGAAAAAAGAAGACTTAGGGGGGACCTAATTAGTGTTTACAAGTATCTTAGACATGGGTTGCAGGGGGAATTGGCCAGCCCCTTTTCGGTGGTCGGTGGGGACAGGACTGGGGGCAGTGGCTGTGGGCTGGAGCACAGGGAGTTCCGCACCGGCGTGCGGGGGAGCTTTTTCACAGTGGGGGTGACGGAGCGGTGGAGTAGGCTGCCCGGGGAGGTGGTGGGGTCTCCTTCTCTGGAGATATTCAGGTCTCGTCTGGACGCCTATCTATGTAATATGAGATAGGGAGCCTGCTTTGGCAGGGGGGTTGGACCCGGGGATCTCTTGAGGTCCCTTCCAGCCCCTAAGATTCTGTGATTCTGTGATTATGCTTTGATTTATGTTAACTACATAAGTCACATCACATGGTGGGAGAGACTGACTCAAGCTACGTCATGGAGCAAACATATCTGACAGGTGCAGCTTAATGCTGGAGAGGTTGGAGCCTCTTCATCCCGAGGGATTTTGAACATGTAATGTGGCTTGGAAAGACCTTGAGTAACTTGACTCTTGCTTTGGATGAGAGATTGGACAAGATGACTTCTAGAGGTCTCCTCCAACACATTTTTTTTTCATATTATTTTATGACTTTTATACAATTTTATTTGATGAATTGTGATAGTAACCTTCGATAGCTGTTTCTGATTTTGAAACAAATCTGTACGGAAATAACTAAAGCTTTTAATAAAAATTGAGGTATTTAGTCAAAATTCCTTGGGATAAAAATGTGGGCTTTTATGGTGTGTGGGGGTTTTTTTTGTTTTGGTTGTGTTTTTTTAAAAAAGAATCTAACTAATTGGAAAAGATAACTAACTTCTTGTAGTTTGATTTAAACATCACACTCTGATTTAAAACTAAATGCATCTTTCTGTACTTTCTCTTGAGAGAAATCAAAATAAGTAATGTAGAATTTTTACTTCTTTTCAAAAATTATTCTCAATTTTAAAACAAAACATTTGATTTTTTTTATTTAGCACCAGTCTTGGAGAACATTTCCTGTAAATGGCTTAGAGAGAAGATTTCATGAGCTATTCCCATTCTGAAAACAAAAGATTGTGGTTAATCACTGGAGATTGTCCCAACAAGGTTCTGAACCTCTCTAATTCCAGAAACGAACAAATGTTTTTCTTGTGAAATAAATCAGGGGAGTTCTGTGTGTGGTAACACATTGTGTGGTAAATTTTTTATCAGTTGCATCATCTGCCTGAAAAGAGAAAGGACTCTCAAGACCCTTCCCTGTAGGACTGCGTGTGCAGTCCTAATGCAACACATTTTGGCAGCAGTCGTACCTCACCATGCCTCTTACTACACTGGGCAATTCAGTTGATGTTATGCAGACACAGGTCTTTTCCCAAGAAGTCTGACACCACTGTTGCCCTCTTTGTGACCTCAGCACTTCATTCAGATGGGAGCACTCAGTGCTCAAGACTGATTCTTCCCATGCTGCTGCTATTACACGCTTCCTGCCCATGATGTAGCCAGCAGTCACTAGATGCCGCTCCGTGAATCAGCATCTCCCCTTGCATTCCTGGGGTTATTTTTCCATTCATTCTGTGCCACAGGAACTGCTGAGATAGTTTTATTTGTGGAAACATCAGATTCTTCTTCTTTTTGGCCTTCAAATACTCATTGCAAAAGTTGGAAAGCATAAAAATATTGAACTCATTCATATGTCAATAGGGACTCTGTGCAGGAGGGTGGCCAACATTTCTTAACTCCACATAGTATTTCTCATAGTTGAGTCATGAGGAAGAAACCTTTGTCAAGGGTACAAGCCTTTAGTCAACACAGGGTGTAAAGGAGGCCTCTTTTGTTAATAATACTTGATATTAGCAGTCACTAAGTAACTGCAGGAACTTAGCTACCGCCATAGAAAGGAATTGCCAAAGAAATTAGAAATATCTTTGGGATGAATCACTTATATTTGATTGTACAAAGCTGTCAACCTGTCATCTTGTCAGCACATCAGTGAGTGAAGGCATGTAACTGTTGCTGGGTTCCCATTTTATTGCTCAGCACTGAGTGACTCTGACCCACATCACTCAATCAAATAACTAAATAGATAGGCTTCCCTTACAACTGGGCTGGTATCAAGAGAAGTGTCTGATGTTCACTATCAGGTAAGTGCTCTCTCTTGATTTGGGGGTGCTGAGTTTATGTCTGTTGAACCAACTAAAAGCACACAATAATTGGTACTCCTCTTTCCAAATTGCTCCTCTTGCAGACGTGTTCACTGTCATGTTACATCCTTTTTGAAAAGACAAAGCAGTTATCCCAAAGCAGAAGACATCAGCTCTAGTGCTGTTTGATACCTATGAAATGGGCTCCTCTGCAGCATTCTTTCACAGCTGAGAGACACAGCTTAATCAGGACCTCATTACAGTGTCTGTGTAACACCTTGCACAGTTTATCAATAGCTTCTTTCCCTTTCCCAATAAATAGGAGTATCAGAACAAAACAATAAAAATCATAATTTGGAGAACCTTAGGACAATAAGACAGACAGTTACTGCTTTGAAGCACATTTGTATGAATGATGACCTGCTCTAGGTAAGTTTTATAGCAGAAAAGTGATTAGCAAGTTTATTATCTATAGCTTTTCCTGCTGCATGTGTGAAGCTACCAGGAAATATGTACAAAAGGTTTTCAAAAGATGCTCATTGTTTTCCTTATTCCCATGGGGTAGGAGTCAGTCTGCTCTCTTTCAGAGGAAAAGACCTCTGATGGGGATGCTAAGACAGCTTAAGCTTGTGATTCAAGTTGTAAATCACAGAATTTGTGTATGGCTCCTTAATAACTGGCCCAAATTTATTTTGTTAACACTTATCCCAGTCACATCTGCCTAAAGAAATAATTTCTCAAGGATGCTCCCATGTGCAGCAACACCTTTGAGTCACCTGGAGGGAGTGTGTGATGAGGGAGTCCCAAATCAGATTTGCTCAATTTCTCGATAAATATCTTTGAAAATCTGTTCACATCAGTAGCTGTTCTGCATTGCATGGTGGTGCTGCCATGTCCTTCAGGGTGGGCCAGAATTAAAGATTTCTCTCCCCTCATTGATTTCTCTCCCCTCATTCTCTACACCACATATTCTTCGGTTTGTTTTGGGCCTGATACAGACCCAAGGCAGGGCTGGGTCGGGGGGAGCTTAGAACAGGGCAGATGTGGGCCTTGTGTAGGAACGCCTGGATTTTGAAATCTACTCCCTTAAAGAAAGGTGCTCATTGACCATTGTCTTCTTAGTGACTGATGTTCATACCAAATGCTAGCCCATGAAATTGGAATATTGTCATTAGGAAATCAGGACTGTGGTTCAGTGGCAGAAAAATGTGAGAGTCTGATTGAAGTTGAGCTTACTTGTTTTGGAGAGCTTCCCTCAAAGTTCAGCACACTGGGACTGGCTGATGGTGCTTGTGCATTTTTCACCTCCTGTGTTCTTTTGACATTGTGACAAGCCAGTATGAAACACTACCAAATCAGATGGTGCCTTTCACTCTGTGCTGATGCAAATGATTCCTGAAGTGTATGAGAATGAGTACTTCTGAAATAAGGCTTTAATTTTTTTATGCTCTCCTGCTTCTGAAAAGGAGTCTACTGACAGCCTGGGGACTAGAAATGATCTCAAGAAAAGCAACAGTGCACAGCTCCTCCTCCCTGTCCTGCAGCACTGCTCAGGAAAGGGGCTACTTGCAAAGGACTTCATAGGATGTGTGTGCTCAGGAGCAGGCTTCTGGATTTCCTTTTTTTTTTCCATGTTGCTTTTTAGCAACACCACTGATTAAGTTTGTGGGCCTGACTGCACAGAGTGATGTTTTATTTCACATGAACCATTGAACTCAGTTCATCTGCAGACAACTTTGGATTGCTGCTGACCTCAAGCTGAGTCAGTAACTGAGAACAAAATGTTCTGGTTCCCCTTCTCACCCTAGGACCCTTGCATTCCTCTCTCCTTTGTGAAATGTGAAGCTAGGCAAAGGAGTATGTACTTCTACAAATAATAATATTTGCTCATCAAATAGCAGAGAAAACAGGCCTATACCTTCTTGCCCATAGCTGGTCTTGAAGGGAAAATGACAATCCATGTGCACACAGTGGATTTAAGGCTGCTGTGTGCTAAAAATCTACGTGAGTGTATTTAATATATGGAGCACATTTGATAATAGGCAATATAAATGTTAAATGAATATTATTTCAGTATGAGAGCTCAATGTATTTTAAATTGTTCATATGGCCTTCTCATACGCTATCTGTCCAGAAAAGTTTATCTTTGGGGCTTTTATAGTATTTTAAGGGGGACTCATTTGATCTTAAATATATGCGTGTTAGCATCAGAACAGGACTAACCAGAATTTTTGAGTCCAATGTGGTCTATCCAAATAGAGAAACACTTTCTAGGTAGCTGAGCCCTGAAGTCTGGTACAGTACATGGTGTAGGAACATATAGAGAGTGACAGAAAATTCCTGGGTACAGGGAATAGAAATCAGCATGAGAAATGGAACAATTGTGTTTTCACAGGTCTCTGACTTCTTCTTTGTTTCTGTCCACCCCTTCCAGATCACTTTCATTAAAAACTCATATGCTTGAAAGGAAAGCAAAGGAAATGCAATCTATAGGACAAGCACAACCCTTCTCCCAGCTGGTGTACCTTAACTCCTCTCTCTGAAGAGCATCCATTCCTAACCTGAGGAGAGATGCTGAGCAGCCACCTAAACATAATTTCTTTCTGCTGGCTACTCAGCATCTGGTAACTATGAGGGGTAGCTGGAAAGCTTTTGCTAATATCTCTTCCACGTGTTTCCTGAGTATTTTTCCAAAGCAGCTTAGTTGTATGTGATGAACTCTCATTTCCTAAAGCTAGTGACTGAAAGTGTGTGCCAAGGGATAACGGCAAAGCCATGTTACTTTGTCCAGTCACATCATCTGTGCTTGCTCCCTGTAATTTCTTGAGAATGACTCATGCAAAATGATGACACAGGAGCATTGCACATTTCATAAGGCATGTCAAAAAAAACACGTGTCAGGGAGGGTGAGGAGCAGGCTACCCTTCTCTTTAAACCAATCATTGCTTTTAGATATTGAGTTTGCACAAGGCTATTATCAGACCTGGCATTTTTAGAAAGCTGAAGTCCACTTCACCTAACAAGGTGAGGTGAACCCCTCTTCTCTTCAATTTAGCATCTGTGGGTAATATAGAAAATTACTGGGTGGATAAACAGTGACTTGATCTCCTACATCCCTAGCACAGTGTTTGCATGACTCCAAAAGCCCTGCTGTCATATTTTAACCGCTACTGTTCTCTGTGAATGAGATGTTAATGCTAGTGGAAGTATGTCTACCTGTACTCCTAACACACCTTCATTTGCTACACAAGTGTGATTTTGACTGTCATTTTAGGCATTGAGAGACAGATCAGTGCTTTGTCCTCTGGGTCTACAAAATACCTGCTTTGGGGAAGAGCTTGTGGTCAGGACTATGACATCATAATTCTGGCCAGAGTTGAGACAAAACCAGCAAAGTGAGAGGAGAGGAGAGGAGAGGAGAGGAGAGGGGAGGGGAGGGGAGGGGAGGAGAGGAGAGGAGAGGAGAGGAGAGGAGAGGAGAGGAGAGGAGAGGAGAGGAGAGGAGAGGAGAGGAGAGGAGAGGAGAGGAGAGGAGAGGAGAGGAGAGGAGAGGAGAGGAGAGGAGAGGAGAGGAGAGGAGAGGAGAGGAGAGGAGAGGAGAGGAGAGGAGAGGAGAGGAGAGGAGAGGAGAGGAGAGGAGAGGAGAGGAGAGGAGAGGAGAGGAGAGGAGAGGAGAGGAGAGGAGAGGAGAGGAGAGGAGAGGAGAGGAGAGGAGAGGAAAAAAAAGACCCAATGAAGATAAAATTTGTTCTCAGAGGAATCTTGTGACAATGTTGCTCCGAGGGCTTCTCTTTGGTCCAGAGTACTGCCTGTTTATGAACAGGGAAGTAGACAAGGGGTCATTGTTGCACCTGGCCTTTCTTCTAGCTTATCTCTTGCTCTCCCACATGCCAAATCTTTGTGTTTGGGATATGGAGCTTGTTGATCCAGGTAGAAGAGTAAGAGGGAGGGCTGGGGAGGAATTTATCATCCTTTTAAATTACTCCATTTCCTGGTAAAGAAGGCAGTGTCAAACACCAAAGGGAACAAAGGCATTTTCCATGTGATTAAGCCACAGTGACAGATTTCTTCTGGGAGTCTGAAATATGAATGCTAAAACTGGATTCAGTTTAGAATCAAAACTTCACAAAATCTGAGATGAAGGGAGAAGTTTGGCAGAGAAATCTGACGAGTGACTCAGGTATTCATGACCTGTATCAGTAACTTCTCTTTTGCACAGATAAATCAGTATCAGGCACTGGTAAGCTGATAATTTACCTATTGACAGTATTACAAGATTTACAATATATCTTTTATAATTCTTTCCCTGTGCCATTTTTTTTTCCCCAAGTTGAAATTTGGTCATATACTCTCTACTCCTTCCTGGGATTAATTCATTTTCCCTTAATGGACTTCAGTGCTGAAAAACTTGCTCTGTTGGAAACATTCTCTGCACAGGGGGGAAAGTAACTTGTCCAAGTCTCTGTAAGCTGAATATTGGGCAAGAAATTTATCATCTACTACCTCTATAAACCTTGCTTGCTATGGAAGTGGCAGTATTTTCTCCTTCTCCTCAGTGTTTTCTCCTAACTTCTAATAGAAGCTGTCCAGCTTCAAAACTGCATTTCAGGTTTTCTTCAATGAAGCAATGGCTTTGGCCTACTGCCTGTGAAATGACTTCTGAGCTGTACATGCTATTTTGCACCTCAGTTTCACAATGTATACACCTTAAAGGTGTATGTACACAGCTGGGATCTGGTGAAGCTGAGCTCTTTTGTTGTTACCACTGTTTACACTAATACAAATCAAACTTGGAAAGTGCTACTTCTTCATTTTCTTGTGGTTTCAATACAGGCAAAAGACATGAGTATTAAGAGTGCCAGTGACCTCTCTGGGGAGGTGAGTGACTTTGTAAGCTGGTGTTTGGAGGTACCTGGCTGCAAGGAGAGGGCATCTGTGCCCTTTGTCAGCAGTGCTCAGTGTTCTGATTCACATATTACTGCTGTTTTGTATCAAAGCAAAACCAAGGTAGATGAAAAACACTACAAGTAGTTGCAAGTGAGGAGCCCTCATAGATTATTTTTTTATCTCTAAGCGAGAGGTTGTAAAGGCAGTCACAAGACTGAAACTAATGCTTATTTTTAGCAACAGTCTTAAGTTCATTACTGAGAGAAAGTGGAGATAATATAGTGATCAGCAGACTGTTAAATTGAGAGGATGAGGCAGCTGATGGAGTGACCATGATCATGTGGTAAGCAAGGCCATTCAGACCTTTTCAAATGAAAGTTTATAATCCAGGAACAAAGAAAGCTGGACATGGCTGCAGAACATGAGCTTCAGCGTCTGAAGAGATGCCTGTGCAGACATTTCAGTAGCAACTAAGGCAGTGCTGGGCTGTGCAAAACAGCAGGACCGGGAAGACATCTTCTCCCTTGGTGAGAGTGCTACTGGGCTACAGCATTCAACCGTAGCGGCTGTTTTGCAAAAAGTATGAGAAACTGGAGGCACAACAGAAGAGACTCGTAAAAGTGATATGAAGGCTGAAGAATATGCCCTGCAGGTGAAAACAGAAGAGTGTCTGGGAGGTGATTTGATTACAGTGCATCTTCTTGGGAAGCACATGCCAGCTATAAAAGGTGCATACAAGGAAGGCAGTACAGAGAAGGCTTAGCAGCTGGTCCAGTGCAAAACTGAAGTTGGAAGGAACAACTCATTAATGAAGTACATAAACCTTCAGGACAAGCTAGGGAGTGGATTTTTTGCCCTTTAAATTCTTCAGATCAAAATCCAATGTCTTTCTGTTGGCAGGTTCATGAGTTTAGTAGAGGGGCAATTGGATGAAACTTAATTTTCTGTGGTGTACTAAGGGGAACACCAAACAACCTAGTGGTCCCTTTAGGCCTTAAAGTTTATGAATAGAGTATGTGGATTTGCTCACTAGCTGGCAGCAGTGGAAGAAGAATGATCAGACCCAATAATGTAATTTTAGAAGTGTTAACTTATTATTTCACACCATCTAAGATACCAATTTGACCAATAACAGAAAATGAAGTCTGTTGCTTCTATTTTCAAGTGCGATTTTTCACCAATGTCTTACTTTCTGTTGATTGCACCAATGGACTGGTACAGTCAGCTCCCTCACCACATGTTTTTGAAAAGAGTTTCCAATTCAGGAGAAATTCTCAGTTTTTAGAAAGCTGCTCTTGTTTATTCTGTATGTTTCTATTCATCAGAGTAATAAAATACTTTGCAAGCCATCAACCGGCTAGTACTGTATCTTACAATTTGTGGCCTCAAGTAGGAAAGCAAGCAGCAGGAACAATTCTAAGGCAGATTAGGGCAATTGTGACTGGAAAAGTTTTGTTGGAGATTACTATTTGGTGAGGTATTTTTTATGAATATAGTGAGCATTGAGGTGATTGCTGGAATTTATGGCAATTAATAGTCTCATTCCTGGAACTGGTGGCAATTATTCTTATTGATAATGTAAGAAGACAGGAAAGAAACTGAAAAGAAGTTGTATTTCTGCAGAGAGTTGTATCAAGTGGAGACTGAATGCCTTTTCTGGAACATGGCAGTCCTGGGACTTGTCTCTGGGGTTGCTGTATGATAAATGTTTCCTGCTGTCACATGATCGTTTGGAAAAATTGCAGCAAATGTTCCTCGCTTTAGGAGTGTTTCTGGGTGCTTATACTTGTAAGGACAGCTGAAGAAACAGATTAATGATCTTAAACATGGAAAATTTCTGCATCTGCTTCCATTTAAGCATGTTACCATAAAGGTTAACCTGTGCAAGACTTGCATGACTCATTTGTATATATGTATGCATAAGCAGCGAACACACACCTGCGAATATAGATACGTGTGCTCCAAACAAAGAAGAAAATTTAATAAACATGAAGTATGTGTCAAGCTGTGCAAAATAAAATTGCTTTTCAGCATAGCACTCGGTTTATGTATGTAGTGTCTTGTATGTGGAATTTACCCGTGGTGCTGTTGTGGGTGTACATAAAACTGGTAACCAGCAAGGAGAGGTTTCCCTGCATCATTTGGGGGAGCATCTGTGTGGAAAGATACAAAGTAGTGATTTTAAAGTTTGACAGTAGCAGTATAAAAATATGTTTTTCAAAAATGTTAAGAATGTTTTTCATCTGATGTTCTGGTACATTCCATGCTACCAATTCAAAGAAATACAAACAAGAACCCCTACCATGTAATTACTTACCTGGGCAAAATGAAATTGTTTCTAAAAGTTACCTATGTGCTAAGGCTGTGGAATTTGTAAGAGGCTTTTTGAATATAAATGCCAAAACAGTAAAATTAATTTACATATGTATGTTCATTGTAACTTGCAAGATGTGGTTATATACCACAGATGGGCATTCACTATGATATTGCATGGTGGAACTATGGCTTCTTTATGAACCTCTTTTTTTTAGATTTATTTTTTTATACTAGAAATGTGAGGTCTAGTTTATCTTTCTTGACTTTGGCAGCTTTTGCAGAAAATCTTCCCAATGATCTAATTTGTATCCAAAACTTGTGATGCACCTTATTCTCAAGGCCTGACCAAAAGACGTACAGAGTTGGTCTCCCACCCAGCAAACCCACATATGCTTCACATGCACATGAAGTCAGGGGCTTAGATGGGCTAGGGATGCAAAGTGTGTCTGCAAACACTCCATAACACTTCAAACAGATGGACAGACAGCTTTTAGCTTGTGACTTCAGTTATTGAAACACCACTGTGACCATGACAGCATATGCTGCATATATCTGCTGTGGACTATGTAGGGTCTAATGTCAGTTTTGCCATAATTGTGCCAGTGGTATTGAAGTCCGTGATTTTAATGGGTTTCAAAAGTTTTGGTCTTTGCTTCGATAAGAGTTGGAGGCTGTGAAAGATTCACCCCCAAGACTTTCACAAATCCTTGTAGTCTTTTAGAGCAAGAAGAGGAAAGGAGAGCCCGTATCTATGTTTGAGACAATTTACAACTTAGCACCCTAGCATCTTTCTCTTGGGTGCTACTGACAGCACTGTGTAGATGGAGTGCTCCTATCTGGAGACCAAAGATCCCCAAAGTTACTAAGTACATAACATACACGGTCTTCAGGTAGCTTTAGGCATCTAGATATGTGTAAAACTCAATCCAGAGTTGAAAGGCTATTATTTGTAAAGATACTCAGACACTGGTATCTTCTGTGTTGCAACACTTAATTGACTAAAATTCCTCTATTTTGTTTTTAAAATTGCTTCTAATTCTAATACTAAGGCTTCAAAGGAAGTGGAATGCTTAAATTGATGTGTAGTTCAATATTTATTTGTTTATCCAATCATTTTTCTAATGGAAAAATGCAAAAAAAATTGGTTATAGCTACAAAGACTGAAACCTTAATTTCCATCTTCCCAGATGAGTCTGGAAGAATAGCAATTCCAGCTTCTTCCTTTGCTGTTTCTGCCTCAATGGTTCTTGATTCTTTTTTACTCATTGTTGCAGAACTTCTATGGACTGTTGGGAAAGTTTTCCTCTCGATGCCAGAAGTTGTGGGTTTTCATTCTATTATGCACAAAAAAGGAACTAACCATTCAAAATGGAATCAAATAATGCAGCACTGAGCAGACTAATGTCTCTAGAGACAACTCGAGATCGTTAGAAATAGATTACATGTCTAAAAACTCCAGCATTTCTTGATTTGCCCTGCATAAATTTACTCAATAAGTGGGTGAAGTGGTACCCAGTGGCAGAATAATGAATTCACTGTAGACCTCCAAAGTTTCAAGTGAATGCTGCGGAAACTAGACCATTTTCTCTCAATTTGAGACAGGTTTTTAATGTGCTTGAGATCAGTGAGAAGTATTCATGGCCCAAAAAAAGCTCCTCAGTATCTAAAACTTCATCAGTGCTTGAAATATTAACCTTGCGCTTTTCTCTTTCTATACAGTTTCCTGAGATTTACTGAACTGTGTTGCAAGCTGAAAAATCTGCTTTTGCATTTCTGAATATACTAGCTTTGTAATTAGGTAATTGAAACTTTGTAGCACATAGCATGTAATGTAATTCTTTCATCTCATAAGATTAAATATCAAGATCTCTCTGATGAAAACAATTATTAAAACCATTCATCTTTATGCTCACCTGAAAAAATATTGAGAAAACACTGTGTTGTGTTTTTGTTTTGATCCTGGGGCAGCTTCTTAATTCTACCTCCCTACCAGAAGAGCTTTTAAATTTTAATTATTTCTGCTAATATACTTCCAGAATATTAAAACTCCTCAAGTTGCAGACTATACTGACTCTGTGAGAGAACCAAGATTCATTTTAAGGCAATAAACCACTGGTTAAATCACTGGTTACCATCTTTGCTGTTCTTCAATCATCTTCAAACATATTTAGTTATTAATATTTAACAGTGATACAGAGGATATGCAGGCAAGCTTGGGACATCTTCCAGCTGGTTGGGACTCATACATGAAATATAGTCCAGATCTGGCTCCAAAGAGCTTTCAGCATCAATCAACAAGACAGATGAAGAAAAAGAGGAAGAGTTACAGTGTTACTTGCCCAAATATGAAGTCAACAGGTCAATGACACAAAAGGGAAAAAAAGCTTTTTAGTTTCTTTGTTTCTTATCTGTATGCTGACAAATATGCTATATTTAAAATCAAGATGGATTTCTTTGTGATCATGAAATAAGTAACAGAGGTATAATGTGGAATATTATGAACTTCACATAACAGCCCCCCTCACCACACTTTTAAAACAAGAACTAATTTGCCTCCAGCACACCCCTGTGTGAATAACTTTATTGTTGTATAAGAGGTGGTGAACTTGAAGCAAAGTAAATGTAAGAAAAAAAGTCCAAGATTGCATAGAAACAGTTTCACTGCCTCCTGTTCCATTGTTATCAACATACCACGTGCCAACCTTTACCTACAGCCTACCGTGAACGTGGTTGTTTGTTTTTATTTTAAAACCCAAACAAAGTCTTTTATTCATTTTTAATAAGATGAAAATGCCCATAGGAAAGCCAGTTTCATAGATGAAGACTGGAATGGGTAAAAAAAATCACATAAAGCATTATTTTGTTCAGTTAGTCACCTCTTTCTTCTCCTTTGTGGCAGATGCATTTTGAAAGGGCTTTTTTAGGTTCCAAAATCTATGTCTTGCCTTTACTCTGACTTATATATCCTTTCATTTTTATGTGTGTGTGAGAGATTACTTTATTAATTATAAATAAACCATCATTTAGGGATTAGACTAAGTCTTTTTTTTTCCAACCACTGAAAGGGCCTTCAGGTGGCATCCAGCAACATTCATAATACAGCTTTTGTTGGTCTAAGATCTCATCTATTCCACTCCCAGGCAACAACAAGATTCTGACAAAAGTAAACCACACCTGTGACATAAGACAGACAATGAAATAAAGGGGCTGCTTGGCTAAGCCCTGAAACTGCATGGAATATGGAAGACCTTTCTATAAGCTCTAGGGGGAAAATAAAAAACATCTTTTGCTGGTATATGTCTCATTTCTGCTGAAAGACTTTGCTAGGATAGTTTACTTGCAAATCTTCTCTAGGGCAGGCATGACCAGTAAATTGGGCTCTGCATTCTTGTCTTGGGTTCAGGTATGTAGAGACTAATTAGGGCTGCAAACTGTCAGTGCTACATTGGCATGATACTTCCAGCAGCTCAGTAAAATTGTATTTCAAAAGAATTTACAAATGAGCACGAGACTAGTTTGATGTGCTGCTTCCAGTTTGTGTGTCTGCTCCAGCTCTCTGCAAGGTATTTCACTGCACTGTGTGCATTAATCTGTGGCAGTGACTCCTCTGGGCTCAGTGTGATCACTCGCCACATCCATGTGATCCCCTTTTAGGCTTGTATCCGTTCTTGCCAGAGTTACTTCATTTCACATACAGATGTTTCAGCAGCATAGTGGGTTCCCTGGCTTGGAAAATGGAATTCTCAGCTATCGAACAGTGTGATCAGTCTCATTCTGCTTCAGCTAACTTGCCATTAAAAACTAAATGGAGAACACTTGGTTTCTCAGCAAAGGCTGACTTCTTGATGTGGGTGGAGAAACATATTGTATATGAACATAATGAAAAGGTGTTGTGATAACTTGCAAGCCAGCCCTATGACTGCTGTTCAATACATCACAGGAGCTCTCTGCTTTACTTAACCCAGCAAAATTAGGCTGTCCTTTCCTGCTTATAAGGGCATGTGAAGGGCTGTTTGGATGTACTAGTTCCAGTTATGGATCCGCTGGAATAATGGAAAGACAGACAGGAGGTTAAAAACTAACTCACTGTGACTAGAGTTACTTTGGTTCATATGGCCATCATGTGTGGATTAAGAGAGTCTTTATATAAAAATTAGTGCTCATGGAAGGACTAAAATGAAAAAAGTTATTGGGAAATCAAGGTGAATGGTTGGGTGGAAATTAAAGATTACTGTGCAGTTGACTTCAATGGGGTTAGTTTTTCATCCAGTGTGTATGAGTAGTCCCCGCTGCCAAGACATGTGCTCAGCTTTAAGGACCTAAGTTGTTTTACTACCTGGAATAGTTGTGCAGCTGAACTCGAGCATGTTCCTAAGGCTTTGCCAGACCATGGTTTTACTAGGTGATCACTCTACAGAGGAATAACACGGTTTTCTGTTTTAGGTATTAGACCCTCACCCACAAGGTGGCTATTTGGGGTCCAAGTCCTTTCTTAGTTTTATATACAATGGCCTTGTATTAGCTTTCACAGCTCTTGTCCTGTTCTGTCCTTTCCTTCTGTTGGGTTGGGGGGGGGGGAAGGGGGTGGTGGGAAGGGGGATGTTGTACCTTTCCACCACAGCTTACTGCTCCTCTGGTTGGGAAAATGCAACTCTTTGTGAAGCTGCCTAGGAAACTGGATTACTGAATTGACCCAGGAGGAAAATAACACGACATATCGAGAGCTTCTTCATACCTCTGTTTGGCACTTTGCCCTGTGAAGTCAGCACATTAATGCCCACATAGCTCCTTAAAAGCCACAGAGAAAATGAGGAAAGATATTTTTAAAATTTGTTTTAAAAACTAATTGCTGATAGAAGTCTTGCTAAGGCTCCTTAGAGAGACTCCACCTACACTGGAGTAAGAAGCATTTCTAATCATGCGCCAAAGACGACAGCTATATCCTGAGGATGATTTTGACCCATTTCTTTTAAGAGAAAGAAAGCTCTTGTGCCCTTTCTTTTTCTGATTTAAGAATAGCTCATCTTGCACCCAGGAGAAATGGCCTTTAATTCTTAGGACTCAAGTTTTCAATGGTGTTTCTGCCCTGCATTTCTCTAGCGTAGGCATAGAAGGCGCTCTTACACTGCTGTCTGCAGCTGGGCAAAACTATTCCTAGAGCTAAACGTGGTTTGAGCTGTTGGTTTTGACCAAAGAAAGCAGTAAATAGTCCTACCCGAGGACATAAAGCAAAGCTGATAACAAATAAGCAAACACATTAATCTGTATTTCTGCAAAGTTAAATACCTTTCTGCAAAGGTAAATAAAGTTATTTACATTTAGAGAAAGAAAAAGTCCATTAAGACATTCCATGGTAAAAACCTGTGAGTATCTGTAAACCATGATGTCTCATCTATGCAAGATCTCTTTCACAGATTGGTCTGATACTTTGGGTTTTGCACAGGTCCTCCTCATAGACAGAGCCACCTTTCCTAAGGAGCCCTCATAGGTACACCTTGCACAGGTGTTTCAGAACAGATTTTGCATTGTGTGAAATCCTGTCAATCAATCCAAATGGGCTTGGAACCGTTTTGAAATGTCCAAATTGGCCACTTGCACTGGTTTGAATTGTCTAAAATTGTTTTGATAAGCAAATAAGAAAGCAATGCAAGATCAGTGAAATATTGTTGTACTGCCCGGTCATCATTTCTGAGTGGGAGCTCTAGGCCTGCATCTGACTGTCTCTGAAGTTCTTCCTCTCATCGACACCTTATTTACAGCTCTTCAAAAAGGAGGCTGCCATTCTGCTTTGTTGTCTTCACCTTTGATTTCTCTCAGGAATGGATGTGGAGGTGAAATTCTATTTAGCATTCCATTTACACGGGTAAAAATCTGAACATCTGTGGAACTTGGCACAGAGAACTGTTATAAAGAGAAGAGTATTTCGGCACACGAGCAGGCTATATCATTTAACACCATCAAAAGCTGGCAGAGAAGTAATGGAAAATGAGTTAAATGTCATTCTGCTTTTCCATAGCTTGTCATTATGTTTTTTCATCAGAGACACTAGGCAAGTTTAGCTTGTTTTGGCACTACTCAGCGATCGCTTGATAATTAGAGGTGGACGTTCAGGTATCTTTTCTGATTTACTCTCCTTATTTTTGACGAAAATACAAACCTAATGTAGACAAGAATCTTGGAACATATCAAGTATATGCACCTCCCTGGACCATCACATTACTTGTATCTGGAGCCTTTGAAAAGAAAGTGGCACGTGAGATAATTAACAGTGGAACAAAAGATTCAGAGTGAAGCTGCTTGTGCAATGAATACAGATCTATCTAAATGAGGATGGGAACAATAGGAGAGAACTCGACAATGAGTCTATGACAGAAACACAGTGTTGTGGTTACACCACAGAGAACACCAGAAAGGAGCTCTTGCACTACTCTTCTGATGTCAAACTAAATGAAAATGGACCTCACTCTTTCAGCATTACTGAAGTGAGGAAGTTCTCTTGTACAGTGAAATTTTTTTCTGTGTTGCCAAGTGAGGAAACTATAAACATAGGCATAATCTCTCGCACTGTAACAAAGAGACGGAGTAAAACAAGAAGTGAAAACCAAGCATACATAGGGGAAAACAGAAAAGTCCAAAAGGTTTTACATATTAGAATCTTGTTGTGTATTTTTAAGTGTTTTCTGATTTTTTTCAACTTCCTCTTCAAATTCTCTAAATGTGAGAAGAAAGCATGCTTCTTTATAAAGGAAGAAACCCAAACACTTTCATATTTATTCATATGACTCCAAGGGCTGGTGTTATCACAGAAAAAGCACAGCATCATGAGATTCATAACAACACTGGCAAAGCTTGGTCACACTGGGTCATGTGAAGTTGTGATCTTGTCACATAGATCAGTGGCTGCTGACTGCAGAGGAAGCCGCCTGTATGTCAGAATCATCAACTTTTTACTGCAGTAAAAGGTTTTTGAAGGCTTACAGTGGAATCTAAGGAAACATAATGGTTAGATCAGCCTTTTTTCTAAAAATATGCATTTGTGCCATGCGCTTAATTTCAATCTACATGGCAACGGGGCTTTGATGATATATTCATTTTGCTCAGTTGCCCATAACAAGTACTTTTAACTTGAGGTGTTGATTTCCTTCATGCATCGCATTTTTTGACACTCCTCTAAAGACCAGGAAGGAAATTTTGAAAAGCCATACGCGGTGATTAAGGACCTCACTACCAGCACAAAACCTGTGGAAATTAGGTGTGTAAGTGTCATTTAGGTTTGATGTAAACCATGCAGAAGCTTCTGGCAGAGGTCAGGTCAGCCCCATTCATTGTTATTTTTATTTGTGGGACCCCATCTTCCAGCCTAAAGAGGAGGTTAAGCACAGTGTATGTTTTCTGAGTATCTTTATAAATAGCAAAATGCAGCCAGGTAGTGCAGAGTGCAGTAGCACTGTGAACACTGTTACTGGTATACACTGTAAAAAAGATTGTGTGAGCTTTTTGTTAAAGGAGATATTTGCATACTCCTGCTGGACATACACCAATGGACACTGAATTATAATCCAGCAATATGGAGGAGGTTGTAGGCCATGGAGACAGATGTTACCGTCTTTCAGCAGTCTGTGACCAAAAATACTCTGACTTTACTAATAATTCACTGCTATCATGTGTTTGTAACTGAAAAGAGTGATATGTACAAAAGCTGCACTCCTATTCCTATGGATTTCATAAAGCACAATGCTTTAATGTTCATCAGAGGTCCTAAAATAATCCATCTTCACCTGGCTGTTTTGTAGGGGAACGAGACTCTCCCATTGCTTTACTGGCTCCGTTTCAGCAACTGGCCCTGTGCTCAACAGCTGATTTGCCTCTTCCTCCTTGTGTCCTCTGCATGTTCATGTCACATGATGCTGCTGACCTGTTTTTCTTGCTATGTACTGCTGAAATAAATGCCTAAAGAAATATTATATTAATGACCTTGGACACTGCTAAATCAAGAAAATAAAAACCCACATCCAGTTAAAGGTACCAGAGAAAAAGGAGAGAGGAAGAAGCACTTATTCTCCTGTTCCTGCTCTGCCCACATCCCCTTGCTCAGAAATAATGATTTGTGCCCCATTTCTCAGTTATACTAATCTCTCTTTGGGAGAATTTCTTCTGGGATCAGGATTTTTCCTTTCCCCAGTCCTTATGTAGACCTGATGACCTCTCAGAGGAGCTGGGTGGAATTAGAGTGGCATAAACAGAGCTGGTATTGGGGCCCTTGTGTGCTCCCTGGGGGATGAAAAGGAGGGAACACAGAGCTCAATCTTCTGAAGGGATGCTTACCCACTGAAGACAACTTCCCTCTGAAATGAAGAGGGGCAGGATTAGCTCTCCTGCCAAGGGAGCAGACAGGCACTAGGAAAGGGTGACCACTGCCCAAGGAGAGCAATGGACCTTTCTTACCTCCCCTGTGGCTGGGGCAGTGTGCACCAGGTGCACTCAGGCTTCTTCTCCATGTTCAGTATCTGGTAGGGATGCTGCCCACTGTAAGGCTTCACGGGCTCGTGGCTGAAGGGATGGGAGATATTTTACACTCCTCAGCTGCCTGTCTGACAATTCTTTCTGCAATGGATGGGACAACAAATAGGACCCAGCTGTGTTTTCACACAGAGGACAGCTGAAAAACATTTTGGCCTCCCAGGAAGCAAATGCTGAGTTTTGGTGAGATGAACGCTGCTGGCAGCGCTAGTGTGGAGGGTAGACTTTTGGCTCCAGACAGGCAGCACAGGTTAATGTCACTAAAACATCCTGAAGTGCTATGGGAAGTTCTGCTCAGTAGTGTGGAGGCAATGGCAGCCTTCACTGACCTATAAACAGGATGAGGGAGCAGCAGCAGCAGCAGAGCAGAGAGACAGTCGCTGGCGCTGCGTTGACAGGCAGACACATAAACAAAGGGAGGGAGGAAGCTCTGTTTATATCTGGAAAAGAAACCCCAAACTATAGGATGCAAGCAATGGATGTACATGGCTATAAATAGCTACAAAAGCATACTGTGACTTAAAAGATTTCGTTGTGCTGTAAAGACTTTGTCTCTATATTTAGAATGGACTGAATTATAATATATTTTATTTAAGTGGTTTGCTTATTTTTCACATATTTAGTATTGCTTAGTATGCTTCAACTGGGCTTTTTAAACAGGGGGAAGAAATTTGCATAAATCAAATGATAACCTTGACTTATTTTATAAAAACAGAAGCAGCTAATAAAATCTGGGAGACTGCCAGACAACTTTGCAGGCAGTCACCTAAAGAGACCCAGTCAACGGTATATTGGTGTTTGGGTATGAAATTGTGTTTTATTAGATCAGTAGCAATTTTCTTGGAAACCAAAGGGTAAGGAGAACACAAGGAATATCTTTTCGGGCTTTTAACTGTTTTCTCAGGGTTTGGAGATATTAATCAGAAAGCAAGTGGGGATGTCATTCCCCAAATATTATTCTGCTGGAAGAAACACAGATGAGAAACAATTTGTATGCAGCCACTCCTGGGTACAGATAGATATCTTCTTTGTACCTTTACTCTCAGGCAGTTGGGACCTTCCAGCTTTTGCTGGAATGCCAGAAAGATCTTGGTACATTTTTTGGATTCGGTTCAGTGGGGTTTTGCATTAATTGTGGTAGTTAAGAAGGTTGTGCACAAATACTTTTATTACAAGGTCAAAATACTTTTATTACAAACAGTTTTTCTGCTGAACTGGAAGTGCTGTTACAGTGCTGACAAGGTACATGTGCTTAAAGCATTTGTGGATGTGGTAATTTTTTTCTTAGTGGAATTATTTATGTGGTATAAAATGAAGATTAATTATGTTTAAAAAAAAGTCACTGGAAATAAAATGCTTGCTGGCACATTTTTACCAGGTAACTGTTCCGTGACCTTTGAAGAATTTCAGCTAGCGGTCCTACTAAGGGTTGTTATACTTCTAGTTATTAATTTTCCACTTTCATTTGTAGCACTCAAACTATTTTCACAATGGCCATCCTGGTTTCCTCCCCCCCCACCAAAAAATAAACCCCAAAACCACAACCCAACCAACACCCTAGAGAGTGTTATTGTTTATACACATGAGATAAAGCCCTGTGTTTAGTTCTTTCTAGCATTACATGCAGACAGGAATACCTGAATTAAGGAGAAAATGGAATTAGGGGCTGCTCTGTGTTATAGTAACGTGCTGTGTCAGACTTTGCCTGGCAAAGTCAAGGAGAGGTAAAGCATTTCATGCCCTCAAGTCACCTGGCCTAATAGACATTGCATAACAAGCTCAGTATCGTTCTGGGTGGCATTGTAATTTCCAACCTGACTGTCAGACTCATTTCTTTCACAGCAGGGCATGCTGTGCTTTCCTCACTGTGCAACTTCCAGAACTGAGTTTCTCTACTACGGCTCAGAGAGGAAGTGTCAGAACCTCTGAATCTTAGTGGTTCTCCTCTGTGCAAGCAGTCCTCAGCCTGTCAAGTCTTTCTTTTATGGTTGCAGGATCAGCCTAGGGAGAAGTAAGACTTTCATTGTTAAATCTCTACAGGAGTTGTTTAAACAGGAAAAAAAAAGGAACAAAAATGTTGCTAGCGTGCTTTCTTTACAACTGTCTTTCTTCTAACTGGAGGGGAGAGTTTCATTCTGTCCTTGGCAGAGCCTTTGGAACAGGATCTGACCAGAAGTCAGGAACCCTCACAGCCTACCCACAGCTTGGTCTGAAGGAAAAGGAAAAAATCAAACAATCAAGGAATAATCTTGGTGGGAGGGAACCCAGTTTCTTTTTTTCCTGTCTGTGGTAATGGGACTGACATGATATATAAAAATATGGTCTACAACAATGCACATAATTCCTTCTAGTAACATAGCACCAATGCTGTTGGCAGTGGCCATTTCAGATTTTATATTCTAGGGAATTTCACTTTGAAAAATACTTTTTGTTCACTGTTTCCAAAGGTATAGGTTATGAGAGCTCCATAAAAACTCATACTCAACTCCAGCCTCTGTGTAGGTGTCAGAGGGACTTGTTTCTGTTGAGTCTGTCATACTTGCTTGAGGTCAAGAGGTTTAATCCAGTACTCCTCAAAAGCAGGAAACAGGCAGAAACTGAGGGGAAAGTTTAGTCTCCCCAGGGTGATGCATATCTCGGAGGCAGTGTACTTTTGCTCGGTATTGCTGAAGAATGCTGATCAGAGCAGGCATTGAAACAAATGCAAAAGCAAAACCTGCTCTGGCCAAATGAAGTAGTGTTGTTACCTGTCAACACAGCAATCACTTGTGAGTCATTGGCATTTGATTTTTGGAACTATTTGCCACTGATTCTGAGACCACCTCAAGTTTGATTGCTCTAGTCTCTTCTCAGTGAGATGGGAAGGAACCTCTTGATGTTATCTAGTCCAATCCCCTTGCCCAAAGCAGAGTCAGTCAGCTAAAGCAAGTTGCCCAGGACTTTGTCCAGATGGGTTTTAAATATCTTCAAGAATGGAGGCTTCATAACCTTTCTCTCCAGCCTGTTCCTGTATTTGACCACCCTCATGACAAAAAAGTGTTTTCTTGTGTTCAGATAAAATTTCATTTGCTTCTGTTTATGCTTATTGCTTCTTTCCTTGGCATCACCTAAAGAGACAGTCTCCATCCTCTTTATATCTTCCCATCAGGTATTTATGCTTATAAATATTTCTATTTATTTATAAGATGCACTCGAGCCTTTTCTTCTCAAGCCTGAAGAGCCCCAGCTCTCCCAGCCTTTTCTTACGTGAAAGGTGCTCCACTCCTTTAAATGTCTTTGTGACTCTGTACTGGATTTGCTTGAGTAAGTCCATACCTTTCTTGTACTGGGAAGCCCCGCACTGCACCTAGCACTCCAGGTACAGTCTCAACAGTGTTAAGTAGAGGAAGGATCACCTCCCCTGGTCTGCTGGCAACACTCCCAGTGCAGCCCAGGATACAATTAGCTGCCTCCTTTGTCACAAGGTGTCACTTTCATGCCCACCAGAACCTCCAGCTCCTCTGCAGAGCTGCTTTCCAGCTGGTGACCCCCAGTAGGTACTGGTGCCTGGAGTTACTCCTCCCCAGGTGTATGATTTTGCATTTCATTTGTTGAACTTCATTAGGTTCCTGGAGGCCTGTTTTTCTAGCCTGTCAAAGTGCTTCTGAATGATATCACTAGTTATTGCATGATAGCACTCTGGAGTATCAGCCACTCTCCCAGCTTTGTATCATCTGTCAACACCCAGATCACCCCTGGAGGTAGTACTAAAAAGTACTGACCCTGGTGTCCACCACTGGTCTCCTGCCACTGAACTGGACTTTTTCCTGCTCATCATCTCCCTCTGGGCCTATTTCTTCACCCAGTTTTCAGTCCATCTCACTCTGCACTTTTCTAACCGGTATTTTGTCAGCTTGACTGTAAGGATGTTGTGGGAGATGGCGTCAAAAGGATCCTTATCTCAAAAACGGCCTTGCTTTTTTTCTCTCTTCAGAGGTGCTGACATTTCTGGTTTGCCTTGCCTTGTTTGAAACTGTTTGTAACAACTGAACTCACTGGTCTGCTGTAACAGGGAGATTTCTGTTCTCCCGTCTGGATAGCAAATGGTGATAACTCACGTTAAAACCGGCTGGCAGTTAGGGGGTCTGCAGTGCAGTCACGGCTGTGTAAGCCCCCTCCTTTAGCTCAGGCCTGCTTGTGCCCAAGTGCACTATGCTCCTTATGGAGTTCAAGGGACAGGTATTCCCCACTGACCAAACACAGCTTGCAGGAGTGTTTACCTGATGCATAGGACTTCCAGCTGCAGATTCCAACTCTAGCATTCCTCTGGTGCTTTCTGCCTTTTACCCAGTATGTTAGTAACAGGTTCGTGGCATTTGGGCTGTGTCATGAGTAGTGTGTGACAAGTGACCTAGGGGGAAGTTTATCAGAATTTGGTGGCTATGAAGTACTGGAATTTTTTGTGATGGAGCACCAAGTAAGCCCCTGCTTGTGAGTTTTGGGACTTCCTGCCCAAGCTCAGTATTGATCAAGTTTATTTCCTGAAGAGCTCATCAGAGCCTAGGGTCACTGGGTGCTGGGCATCTCTGAACAGCTTTGCCACCTTTCTCGGTTACTGATTTGAGCCAGGCCATGTTTGACCACTGCCATTAAACTAATCTGTTGCTCCGCTATTGAAAGGGAACAATGGCATTGCAATGCAGATGTAAACGGTGGCATTTGCAGCACACTTAGCACTTCTGTTAATTCCCTATTTGTCACTGCATTGGCATTCATTGCCTTAAGCTGTTTTAGAAAGTTAAAAATACCTGCAACGAGAAAGTGTCAAGAAAAATGATCTGAAAATGTTTTAAAATTTCCTCTTCTGTTTTTCCCAGATGGAGGAGTCAGCTGTTGCACGTTACTCTGCTTGGTGGAAAAAGCCTGGCTACGGTAGGCTGAAAGGAAATCAAGGGTGGTGCTGCTAACATTCCACCCTCGGCTCCCTATTCACCTCTTGTCATCCAGCCTTGCATTTGAACTCAATCGTTTTACCCACCTATCTAGTTTCCATGCAAAATCGTGCTAATGGAGACCTGTCCCACAACACCCAGACTTGAGCTGTTTTTTGTAACTTCCAACTCTCTTTTTGAATTTCAAGTGTTTTTTACTTTCTAAATCCTGATTTGGGTCAACCTCCAGACTCCATCCACGCACATGTAATTTAAGGATCATGCCACAGTGAAGTCAGAGGCTGATTATACATCAGATCTAAACTTTGTTGTGATTCAGGGACATTAGATAA